>PUFA01000062.1:2141250-3562500 GCA_003508835.1 Eonycteris spelaea | reverse complement strand
CAATATCTAAAATGCAGCAAGACCCAGACCATACTGTTCATCTGCACATTCACCTCTTTCCCCGAACCCTACTCTAAGGTTGCTCTTACTCTAAATTCAATTTTTTTGATACTTGTACAACCTAAGTTTAAACTTTGAAATACTCATTGGTCCTTTTTCTCTCTCACTCTGTAACAACGGCAATAAACGGCTAAATTTATTGAGCATCTAATATGTACTTGGCAACGTCCTAATACCTTTACGTATATGTTTTTTATCATTCACAACAACCCCAGTATTTGTCTCCATCTTACATATAAGAAAACTGAGGCTTGCTATTGAGGCCTGCGAAGTTCACACAGCAGAGCTAATATCCAATTTGTACTGTCAACATGTATTGATCACATCACTGACTATTCAGAGGTGGGGAGAGTGGTTTCCTCACTTTTCTTACACTCACAAACTTAAGACAGCAGGTGGAGGGGGATGCTAACATGTTTTTAATAGGGGAGGTGGGTGCAGGAGGAGCCTGGGAAAGTTTCAGTGTTCCGGATGCTGTTCTGCTAATTTTCTTTGATTAGAGCCTTAAAGATAAGCTAGGAAAGCCAGAAGGCTGGGGTAGTAGTGTCCTTATCTCTTCCTTTAGGTGGTAAGGTCTCTACAGCCCATCTTCAGGAAGAGAAAGCCAAAGCCACACCTCAGCCTTCTCAGGCTGAAAAGTTTCAAATCAGAGATAGAGATGTGCTCTGGTGGCCCTTTTTTATGTCGGTGAATTTACTAGGTAGGCCGCAGCCAAGCTGCCCTATCCTCACCACTGCAGGGGACAGCTGAATGACCACCATTCCAATTCCTCCTTTAAATGACTGCTCTTCATTCTGCTGACTGGTGTTCTATATATTTAGGTAGAAGGTAGATGTTGAATTTTACTTTATTTTGCCCTTACAAATATGTGTACACACTGAATGGGTACAAGGACACAAGCAACATGTCCAGCCTGGCAATCTTTCTTGAGGTGTGTTAGCAAGAGGAAAAAGACTATGGCAGTCTCTTCAGAGACAGCTCTACACGGCATACATGTCACTTTGACCTAACTCCATCTTTCCAACCTTATTTTAATGTTTATTAATTACTAAACATGCCCAAATGTTAACCTATCTCTGGACATCATCTCATTGTATCTCCCATGCCTAAAATATCATCCATTCCACATAAACCTAGATAAATTCTAATTTTTGAGGTTTATCTCAAAAATCATCTTCTATAATGAACCTTATTCAACTTGTCATGTATAGCACTTAGGTAACTGTTACATAACTCTGCATTTTCTGCATTTATTTGTGGTTATTTGTATCCATGTTTAATCTTCTTTAACATATTTCCCGAGGAAATTTCATATGATGCAAAGGTTCTGAGGGAAAACTATCAATTAAATTTCATGAAATCACAACTTTGAAACAATGTACAATTATTACCTCTATGAAATATGATAGTATAACACTATAGTTTGTATTTGATTAAGACAACACTTTGGATGTTCTATAGAAAAAAATTTTTCCCAATTTGGGAAAAAAATGAGAAAAAAATGCCATGCTTCAGCCCTGCTTTCTTTCCCACCCACTGGGTCTGCCTCAGTTTCTCACTGTTCATCCTCTTTATGTCTCATTCTGGGATTAGTGGTATACAATTTAAAGCTTAAAGATCATTGTAATACAATTTTGAAGGTATATACTGCAGAAACATAAATTTATTAATCATTTTATTGCTTTACCCCCCAAATAAAATAATTTTGCTTCAATCTAAACACTAAGCCACTGTGAATATCAAGTGCTACCTTATAAAAATAGTGCAAGAGGAAATTCATCCATACTTTCAGAGTTCTTATGAATTCTATTTAGAAATAAGAATTTAGAGGTAGCGCCACCTTGCTCAGGTTTATCAGGAAGAATGTCAAGTTCTATTGAATTTCAGGGAGCCAGAGTGTTCTTGGGCAGCTGTTCTATATACTATACACTGTAGCAGGATACATCACAGTTGCCAAGTAACTCTGCAGTTAGTCTATTATTGAGTGTCATCTCTAAGATTTTTTTTTAAATAATACTATTAAAAATTCACAGAAATTTTCTAACAGAAAACTTATAAGCTGGAAAAGAACTTTAGATATTTAACACTACAATGTCACTGTAAATAAACCACAGCGATAACAAAAGAGGAATTGAAATTCATATTCGACTATATTCGGAAATTGAGTTTTAAGTTTGTATTTCTTTTTTGCACATTAGGTTCAAAAACTGAATCCAGGCAGGCTGATGTTCAAACTCTCATTCAACTAATTCTTTACCAGATAAACTTAGACAATTTTTTAATGCAAAATTCCTGAGTTTCAGTTTTCTTATCTGTAATATAAGGATAATAGCTAATATTAGGATAGAATAGAAAAAATGCTTAGTGCAGTATTTGGTGATAACCATGCCCTCATAAAGAGAAATACTAATTAAATTTTTCCTGTTTTCTTTTTTTTTATACTCTAGGACATTTAGTTGAAAATTATCTTATAATAGCCATGGTATATTACATTCGTGAAGTAATTTTTAATCTTTAATATAAAATTTATGATATAACTTCAAAGAGTTATTATTCTACTGCTTTGCAAAACTATTACATCTTATTCTGATATATTACAGTCAGTCTATGATTGCTTAGTGAGTACAATTATTCTATGGTAGCATGATAACATAATGTTACTGAAAGCTGAATAATATAAAATTAGCTTAAATAAAATGTCTTGACAGAAAAAAAAACAAGAACTTATGTCTGTAATGTAGAGCATATTATAACAGGGACTCATTTTTCATTAAGCAGTTTTTGTGCAGATTATTTTATCAGTAGAAAATAGCCTATGCTCTCAATTCATTTAAAATCTCTCTAGAAAGTTAAAACATAGAACATACATAAAAGCCAAACAAAAAAAACATAAAAATCATCCTGGCTCATGTCATACATAAAAGGGGAAAGTTGAGGAGAAATTTAAGTAAAGTTTTTTGTCAGAAATAAGTTATTTGTGAAATTTTCATGATTAATTGGAAAAGAAGAGTTGAAAATGAAAATGAGGAAAAAGTCACACAGGAGATCATGCCAATGTTTTTTTCTAAAGAAGAACCTCAACATTTTTGGATAGTGGAGATTCTGCAACCTGAGATGAGAGCAAACTTAGCCCCCTGTCTCGTACTTTTCTTTTAAGACTTTTGTTAAATAATGTGGATCAAGTCAGAATTTCAGAATTTCAAAGAGAAAATATTTCTGATGTTCAGATTTGCCCACTTTTCAAGGTAGTACACTCCCTTTACAAAGGCATGGTGAAAATAGAGAGATTTTGAGATAAATGATTTAATTAGATAGTGACAAATTTTAGAAAGTAGCTAAGAATGGCAAAAGTACCATAGAGGGTAAAATGTTTAGCAAAATCTGCCGATGAATTCAAGAGAGAGGATGAAGAAAAGTAAGCAAGCCAAAGCAGAGAAAAGAGAGAATGGCTATAAATAATTAGGTGGGAAGGGTTTGCTATTATTCATAAAGTACGTAAATATTAAGCAAAGTATTTTAGCTCTTTTCCTGCAAAAAAAGAAAGAAGAAAGAAAAAGAAAAGTTCACATAAAACTGATTTCAAAAACCATTAATTGCTTCTTTAATAGGATACTGTCGTAGGTCATTATTTCCAAATATATAATGTTAAGTTGAATATA
Organism: Eonycteris spelaea; assembly: GCA_003508835.1. Taxonomy (NCBI): domain Eukaryota; kingdom Metazoa; phylum Chordata; class Mammalia; order Chiroptera; family Pteropodidae; genus Eonycteris; species Eonycteris spelaea. The sequence goes on along the minus strand of PUFA01000062.1, from coordinate 3,558,781 downwards.
AAATGTTAGAGTTTTCTATATAATGTAAAGAAAGAGACTATGTATTTCAAGCAGAAATGACTTTTGTTAAATTCTACGAATCAGTCCAAGAAATAAGCAAACAAAAAGTACTGGGGCTAAGAATATATTTTTTAAAGTTTTCTTTCCTTTTTTCATTCCAAATAAATAAAGCAAGCTAAAATAATTTGTATGAAAGTTGACAGATATTTCACTTCGTGAAAATCTAGGAATAAAAGCAACGCAAATGTAAACTAACCAGATGTTTATGATTAGTTCCTACTTAACATCACCCAGCTGTCTAAGGATGATTTTTATGGAGGAGGAGCATTGTAGAATGCCACATGTTTATATAAATCACGAGTATGGCAGTCATGATCCTGGGGCAAAAGAGCTTCACATACCATTTTGGGTAACCTTTTCAATCACACTATATAACATAAGAACAGCCACTACTCCCCAACACAGTATCTGTTTCCAGTTTCCTCCAACATTTTGATGGGTGTCATTACGTGTCAGACTGCATTCTGTTTTCTTATGTTGTAACACATTGTATGGGTTTTGTACCAGGTGAAGTCTATTACAGTATTGTGAATTAGTATCACTGGGTTGGAAAAGCATCCATGACAGTTATTTCACATTAAATATTTTCTTTGGAAATAGGTTGCTGACTTATTGTTTAGATATTTGTATCAAGGTTTATATTTTAATTTTAAATAAAAAACCAATTTTAAGTAAATGTGATGTAACTAGAGCTTTACTTATTCATTCCATTCAAAAGATTAAAATGTATATTTGTACAGCAAATATTTAAATTTGAGACAATAGAGAGTGAGAGAGAGAGAGAGAGGAGAGAGAGAAGAGAGAGAGAGAGAGAAAGGGAGGGAGAGAAGGAGGAAGAGGAAGGTGCAGGGGAGGAAAGAAGAAAGGAAGGAAAAAATGGAGGAAGAAATGAAAAAGGAAAGGAAGAAAAGAAGAAAGATTGGAGAGAGAAAAATGGAAGGGAGGAGGTTTATAAGTAGAAAAAGAAAAAAATTATCATTTTTATAAAAAAATAAAGTTCTATGTAACTTACACTTTAACTAATGGCAATCAGGTTGAGATTTCTGTTAATATTGTATCACGAGCCTTTCACTATGTTGTTCAAAACTATAATCATTTTAATGTCTAAGAACTAAGGAAATCTGAATAACATACACTTTTATTTATTGGTACATAAAACTAATGTTCATAGTAATGTAAGATGTCAACAGCAGAGAAAACTGAGTGTAGGTTATGCTGGAACTCCACATTATCTTTGCAAATTTTCTGTATATTTAAAACAATTCTAAAATAAAAGTTTATCAAAAAATTACTTAATCATTCATAAATTAGGCATTTAATATTTTTTCTTACAGCATTACTATGTAATTTCTTAATGTATCATTTCCTATTGGACTGTTTGTTGTTGTAAAGTTATATCAAAGTATGAATATTATAACTATATCCACAGATTGAGAGGAAGTTGTATAGATTTATATTCTAATTAGCAGTGTATAAATATTTCCTTAATACCATATTTTCCCCAATAATTTATTATGAAAAATTTTAAACATACAAAAAGTTAAAAAATTTTAGTAAACATCATACATCCACCACCCAGATTCTCCTGTTTTACTGCATATTTCATGACCATCTCTCTACCCACCTATTAATCAATCTTATTTGAATGCATTTCAAATAAATTGCAGACTTTTGTTTACTTGCTGATAAATAATTCAACATGTGTATTATTACTCAGAGTTTAATATTTACCTTAACCTTTTTTATATAAAATTTAAAATGAAATGCACAAAACTTAAACATGTGCACTTGACAAATATATATACTTGCGTAACCCAAACCCCTTTCAAGATATAGAGAATGGCTACCACTCTCAAAAGTTCTTGTTTCCCTTCCCAGTCTATCCCTACCCCCACACTCAACCCTCACCCTGAGGCAACTACTGTTCAGATTTTTCCACCACACATTAGTTTTGCTGGTTCTGGATCTTAATATAAATTAATTCATACAATAAGTACACTTTGTGTAATTCTTTCACTCTGTATAGTATTTTTGAGTTTGATCTATTATGTTACATATTATCAGTGTGTTCCTTTTTATTGATAAGTAATATTCCACTGTTTTCATATAGCAGTGTGTTTATCCATTTTCCCATTGATGAGCAACTAGACTATTTTCAGACTGGGATGTTATAAATAAAGTCACAATTAACATTATTTATGATTACTTTGTAAATGTATTTTACAATTATTTTGTGATTATAAATTTTAACTTTCTTGGAGTTAATTTTATGAGTTAAAAGACATGTAAATTTAGTTTTATAACTGACATTCAGAGCTTTATCTAATGGTTGTATGATTTTATGTTCACACCAATTGTGTGTAAGACTTCCAATTCCACGTTCTCAAAACTGTTTTATATTATTAGATTTTAAATTTAGCCATTCTGGTTGGGCGGGTAAAGGTATCTCATTGTGATACTAATTTGCATTTTCCTAATGGTTAATGATGTTGAACACATTTTCATGTCCTTTGTGAATGTCTGTTACATATTTTGTTTATGTTGAATTGAGTTATTTGACATTTTAAGTTTTAGATACCAATCCTTTGTCTTGAGAATACTTTGTCTCCATCTAAAGATAGTGTATTTATTTTGTTAATGGTGAATCTGATGACCAAAAATTCTTAATTTTGGTGAAGTCTAAGCTACCAATTTTTCTTTTACGTTTATTGTTTTCTGTGACCTTGAAAACATTGCTTACTAACATGCAGCAAAGAAATTCTTCTTTATTTTCCTCTAAAAGTTTTATATTTTCAGCTTTTACATTTAGATATATAATCATTCACAAATTTGTTTGCATATGTTATAAAGTAAGAAATAAGGGTTTTTCCTATATAAAGATATTATTTTTTCCTATATAGGATATTCTTCTCTATTTATTTTCTCCTTTTCCTATACTTCTAGTTTCTTAAGGTGAAACCTCAGGCTTTTTAGGCATTCTTATTTATGAATATACAAATGCAGAATTTAAATTTTTCTGTAGATTTTACTTTAGCTGAACAAATTTTAATATGTTGAATTTTTCTCATTATCTACTCTATAATCAATTTTTATTTATCTTCTAAATTTTTCTGATCCTTAGATGTTTGGAAGTTTGTTTTTTAATTCCTAAATATTAAAAATTTCCTAAATGTCATATTGTTATCGATTTTTAATTTTATTTCATTGATCGATTTATATATGGAGCTTCTCAAAAGTAGGTCTAAATACTAATATCTAATGAATATATCAGTATGTACATGATGATTACAAAGACTCTCTTGGAAGAAATAAATGTGAAGGGAAGGGTTCAAAAACTTTTAAATATATGTGATGATTTAAGGACTTCGAGCCAGGCAAAGAACAAAATCATTTCTCAAGAGTCATAAAGTGAATAATATAGCAAGAGTATTCAGAAAACTATGATATAGTTATAGCATGAAAACAGAAAATGAAAAAGAATGTCTAGTCACTGGCACTGAAAAGTGCTCTTAAATGCAAAGGAAGCCTAATTCCTAATCAACACAGTTTCAAGTATTTTCCCAAGTAGGAGACCTAACATCTATTTCTGTACAGAGTAACTGAGATTTGTAATGTCTCGTTACACACTTCATTAGTGGTCTCTGGTGTTTGAAAGAATCGATTTGCAAAATCTCAGAGGTGAAATTCTCCTACTAAAGATGAGCTCTTGGACAATATTCATAAGTTATGAAACTAGTACCAGTGCACTAATTTAATTTCTGCCAACACTCCCTGCCATTTATTGCTATTTAACTTTCTTTTCTACTGCATCAGCACCATTCTATTCCATTGCAAAACCTCGGGCTCTTCCTTAAAACCCAATTATACAGCACAATCAGAATCAGCCCCACAACTCAGTAGGCCACTTGTTACTTTTTCTGAAGTAAGAAATGAAGGGCTAATTTTACATTAAAAAACTTGAACTTCAGAAGGGAGAATTCTCTCTACTGGGAGAGTAGTAAAATTATAGGCACAGCATTAATTTAAAATTGAAACTGTTTCTATCAAAATAATTTGCTAAATGTGGGTATATTTTTATATTATGAATAACTAAAAGGGATTAGAACAAACCTTGATCTAAGGAAAAATATTAGATTTTGATGCTTTCAGAATTAGAATACAAATAGTCAAAATTTATTTACCTTGAAATCCATGTTTCATATTAATAAAAACATTAATCTCTTGATTTATAAGCTTATTCCTGATTATCATCTAAATAGCAAATAAATGTGATTCGCTGAAAAAAAAATTAAACCATTTCATCAAAAAGTGGCAAGATAACTATATAGAGGGAATATGTACAATAAAAATTAAATCCTTGCTTTGTATGGTTCCAACATGCATAAATAGTGGAGCTAAGTACTGTCGGTTTTCTACAAGGGTTCAAATTTCGGTTACCATGGTGTCTTAACTGTGAGTAATTGTCAAAAATATAAACCTCACTGCCAGCTCTTCAGTCCACAATCACTATGTAATAACCGATGCCCATCATGACCAGTGACCAATCATATCACTCTGTTTAAAGTCTTCCTGGGCTTAGCCACTGTGAATCTGTTATTCACTTTACTCAGTCAGCAAAGTTTGTGGTTATGTTGTCTCCTAGTGACAAACCCAAATGTCATTTTACAAAAAAAAGGGGGGGAGGGTGATAATCAAAAGAAGGAATTGGTTAATAAAGAGGAAAAGATGGTAAAGAAATTTAAAAAATGATAATGCTAGAAGTAAAATTTGAATCAAATATAAATTGATTTAGAGAAGAAATAGCTACCTGCATGGCATTGCCACCATTCGGGAGATCTTAGATGTGCAAACAAAGGAACTTAGTGAAAGCAAATGTACTGACATAAATGAGAAAAGTGGTTGTGATGGGAAAGCACAACAATATCCCAGAGGATGCTGGCAAAAAGCTTCGCATTGATGTAACTCTCAGAGATATTTCACGGCATTGAAAGTACAAAGGATAAAATGTTGGGAGCTGATAAATTTAGAAAGGAATATGACAGCTCACCAAGGCATAGAAAATATTCTTGCACTCTATTTAAGTTATATAATAAGAAGGCAAGAGCTGTTCAATGTACTCTTCTTTAAAAATATTTTTAAATCTTATTTTTCATGATAGTTGACATATGATATACAACATGATACTATTTTAGGTTTATAACATGGTGATTCAACATTTATACACCATACAAAGTGATCACCACGAAGTCTAGTAACCACCTGTCACTGTACATGGTTATGATATTGTCGACTCTATCTTTGTACATTATATCTCTATGACTTATAACTGGAAGTTTATACTCAATTTTCCTCTTTTCCACTCAACTCCACCCTTCTGTCAACTATCAGTTTGTTCTCTATATCTATAGTTTGTTTCCATTTTATTTATTTGTTTGTTTGTTTGTTTGTGGCATTGGTTAACGAAATCCAGTAAGTTTCAGAGGTACAATTTAACAATAAGGTGTATGTATGTGCGTGTGTGTGTGTGTGTGTGTGTGTATACCTATATACACATACATACATATATATTGCATTGTGTGTCCCCTCCCATAGTTAGATTTCTCTTCATCACCAATATTTGAACCCTTTTACACCATCTTCCTCCCTCCTCCATCCTGCCCTGCATCCCTGGTAACCAGTAATCTATTATCCATGTCCCTGAGTCTCAATTTGTTTGTCTTATTCATTTGTTGCTTTTAGGTTTTTATTCCACATATAAGTGATATTATGTGGTTTTCAACTTTTTAATATAGATTCAATTTTATTTCTGATAATCAGTCTGTTCAGATTTTCTGTGTCTTCTTGATTCAATCTTGGAAGATTCTATATTTCTAGGAATTTACCCATTTCTTCTAGTTTGTCGAATTTGTTGCTGTATAATTGTTCAAAGTATTTTTTACAATTCCTTTTATTTCTGTAGTGTTGATTGTCATTTCTCTTTCATTTTTTATTTTATTTAATTGGGCTCTCTCTCTCTCTCTCTCTCTCTCTCTCTCTCTCTCTCTCTCTCTCTGTGTGGGGGGTGAGTCTGGCTAAAGATTGATCTATTTTGTTTATCTTTTCATAGAACCAGTTGTTTGCTTAATTGGTATACATTTTTAGTCTCTATTTCATTGATTTCCACTCTGATCTTTATAATTTTCTTTCCTATACTCACATTGGGCTTTGTTTGTTCTTTTTTCTAGGTACCTTAGGTATAAGTTTAGATTATTTATTTGAGATTTTGCTTATTTCTTGAGGTGGGCCTGCATTGCTATAAATTTTTCTTTTAGATTTCTTTTGCTGTGTCTCAAAAATTTTGGATCACAGTGTTTTCATTTTTATTTGCCTCAATGTATATTTGGTTTCCTCCTTGACTTCTTCACGAACCCATTGATTAACTGCATGTTCTTTACACTGCATGTGTTTGTTTTTGTGACCAACTTTCTTCTTATAATTGATTTCTAGTTTCATACCATTGTGTTTGGAGAAGAAGTTTGATATTATTTCAATCTTAAGTTTACTGAGATTTGTTTTGTAGCTTAACATGTGGTCTATCCTGAAAAGATTCCATGTGCACTTGAAAATATGCGTTTTCTGATGTTTTAGGGTAGAATGTTCTGTAAATATCTATCAAATTCATCTGATCTAATTGAGTCATTTAAGGCCGCTATTTCCTTTTTAATTTTCTGTCTGGATGATCTATCTTCTGGCGTAAGTATGGTGTTGAAGTCCCCTACTATTATTACATATTGTCTCTCATTCCTTTTATGCCTGTTAATATTTTCTTTATATATTTAGTTGCTCCTGCATTGGCTGTGTATATTTTTACAAATAGTATATCTTCTTGTTGGATTGCTTCCTTTATAATTATGGAATGTCCTTGTTTATTTCTGATTAGTCTTTGTTTTAAAGTTTATTTTATCTGATACAAGCATTATCCCAGGCTTCTTTTTATTTCCATTTGCATGAAATATTCCTTTTACCCCTTCACTTTCAGTCTGTATGTATCTTATTTTAAAGAGAGTCCTTGTGGGTCGTATATGCATATGTCTTTCTTTTTTTATCCAGCCACCCTAAGTCTTTTGATGGAATATTTAGTCCACTTATATTTAAAGTAACTATGGATAGGAATGTAGTTATTGCCATTTTATTGATTGTTTTCTGCCTGTTTTTGTCATTCCTCTGTCTGTTCTCTGTTCTATTTTCTTATACATTGATGAATTCCTTTAGTGATTTTTTTCTTATTTTTTATATGTATTTATTATAGTTTTGTGGTTTGTGCTTACTATAAGTCACATACAACAAGCTATATTAAAACAATCTACTTTAAGTTGATAGTCGCTTAAGTTTGAATGCAGTCTAAAAGGACTTCGTATTTTTTACTCAACCCCTCAATTATATTTTTTGACATATTTTATATCTTGTGTGTGTATATTCCTTAATTCATTTTATAATTACACATGTTCTTACTACTCTTGTCTTTTAACCTTCATACTAGCTTTATAATTGCTTGCTCCATTATATTTACTAAATGCTTACATTTTTCAATACAATTTTTCTTTATTTTCTTATTATTACTTTTCACCTTTTCTTTTCCACTTAAAAAAGTTTCTTTAACGTTTTTGCTTTTATGCCAGTTCAGTGGTGATGAAGTCCTTTAGCTTTTGCTTGTCTGGGAAACTTTATTTTCTTAATGATAACTTTGCTGGCAGAATATTCGAGGCTTTAGGTTTTTTTTTTTTTTCTTTCATTACTTTGAATATATTGTGCTATTCCTTTGGCTGGCAAAGTTTCTGTTGAAAAATCAGCTGATATTCTTACAGGGGATTCGTTGGACATGACTAGCTGCTTTTTCTTGCTTCTTTCAACATTCTCTCATTAACTTTAAGTTTTGGCATTTTAACTGTCATGTGCTTTGGTGCAGGTCTCTTTGGGTCAAAATGTTTGCAGTTTTCTATGCTTTTCGGACTTGAATGTCCACTTATTTCACCAGGATGGGGACATTTTCAGCCATTATTTCTTTAAATAGCTTTTTGTTCCTTTTTCACTCTTTTCCCTCTGAGACACTTATGACAAGAACGTAGGTATACTTAATGTTGTCCCAGAGGTCCCTTAAATTATCCTCATTTTTTTTTTTTTTTTTTCTTTTGCTCTTCGGATTGATTTCTACCATCTTTTCTCCTAGCTCAGTGACTCTTCTGCGTCAACTAATCAATTGTTGATTCCCTCTAGTGTATTTTTCATTTGTTTTTGTATTCTTCATGACTGACTGATTCCTTTTTATGTTTTCTGTCTCTTTGTCAAAGTTCTCACTGAATTCATCTACTCTTCTGAGTTCATTGAGCATCCTTACAACTAGGGTTTTGAATCACTTATCTCATAGATGGCTGTTTCTTTTATGTTTTTTACTGTTCTTTTTTTTCCAGTTTCTTTGCTGTAAACACATTTTTCTGCCTCACCATTTTAGCTCTCTGTGTGTTTGTTTTTACGAATTAAATGAAAAAACAACCTCTCCGGTCTCGAAGGGATGGTTTTGCATAGGAATTTTCCCTTTGTAAACAGCATTTGCCAGGTGTCTTTGTCAGGTCAGCTGGAACTAGAGCATATGCAGGCTGCGTGGAGTTCCAAGGACAAGACTAATGGATCACCTTGGTGAGAGCTGCCTGGAGCTATAGTTGGAGCTGGCAGAGGCCATTGATTATTCTGGAGGGCAAGCTGTGCTGAGTTGAAGCCCAGATCTATAGACGAAGTAAACACAGCTATGGGAAGTCCCAGGGGCAAACTGTGCCAAGGCCACTTTTGTGGCTGGCTGACACTGTAGCTGCAGTGGGCACAGGCTGCAGGAAAACCAGGGTGCGAATGACTTAAAATATACTAGTCATTTTGGTAAATATATTCCATTTATATTTTCTCAAATTAAGCTTTGAATCGAGGTTTCCCTAGGTCAAAAGGAAAGAACTCATTTGAGAGTAATATCATGTATATTTAACCAGGAATACATAACTTTTATTATCTTGCTCTTTGGATGTTCCTATAGTGGGATATGTCACACGGTTTTATAGATTAAAAACATGTATTCTGAATTTGATATCTGATGTAGAGCTCATCATGTTCAAAAACAAAAAAAAAATAACTCTTTAAGAACTTAAAATATCTGACATTATATGTTACATTTAATTTCGTTTTGACATTACTAATTAAATGACTTATAATTGTTAATTCTTTCTATACGAGAAAATATTTAGTCTACATTTCAACAATCAAGGTTAATTTAAGCCCATTTAAACATATCATAAAATATTAAATTATTATTGAGCTCTACTATAATGATAAGTAAATTAAAATAATAATATACAATGCTGTAATAACTTTTCATTGCTTGTTTTCTGCTCAGAGACACAATTAGAAGCTGACCCAAAATAATAATGGATTTAACATACTAACATATATATTATGTGCATATATGCTATATATGTATTCACATACAGAGAAAAAAAGGTCACACATATGTTAAAAACAATCTGAACATTATAAGATATTTAAATATGTACATGTAGATACATATGTGTTGCGACAGCTAAGCAAAAGAACTGTTGCAGTTTGAAATTCTCTAATTTACGATCCTTTTAAACTTTACCATATAATGAATTTCTTTTCTATTTATAATGAATCTATGTAATTTTTAAAATATTTTCTTCCTAATAATTATAATTTCAAACTATTTTACATTGATCGTAGCATAATACTTGTCAAAGTAATTTTAAAGTCTACATTTACTTATATTTTTGATGGATTTTGTTTATTTCTGTACTCGGTAACTGGTTTTCTATATCTCCATTAACCCAACTTTGATAATAGATAGTCAAATCCCACATTTCTATATAATGTTTTACAGAACACCCTTATGCTTTGATTTTCAATATTAACAGTATTACATAGGGTATTATACCTGACAGAAAGATAGCCAAAAATACGGAAAATATTTTAACTATACAGTAAAGAATATTACCAAGATTAAGTTCTTTAATTCATTATATGTGATCCTACAAGTTTTGAATTTCGGTATGTAAATAGGACACAATTATCTTATACTTTTGATATTTAAAAAATCTTTTATATCAAACACTTGTCTAAAAGTAGTTCATTTTATTTGCCATACACTTACTTATGAATTCCTAATATTTCTGAAAATGCAAAAGTGAATAGTCCCTGCCACATAAATATAATCAATAGCTAAATATTATAATAGAAACATGCACATATTCCTAGGAGAGAAAACAAAAGTTCTCACTGAGTTGAGGAGAGTTCTCAAAATTCCTTTTGTGATTATGTAAGTTTTATTCAATTTAGATAAGCAAAGAAAACCTACCTTATGTTTTGAATATTATCCTGTGAAGAGCATTTTTATAATATTTTTAAAAGTTCAGGTAGTAAGAAAGTTTTGACTTGAAAGGAGAAGGGAATAGAGCTACTGCATAGCACATCTTGTTTGAGAACAACTTTCTCCTAAAAATAAACACTCAAAACAAAATCAGGTAATCAGTCTTCCCAATAGTCAACAGTCACCCTACATTATAGATAGTCCATTGTTGCAGGTGATTGTATAAAGCTTATTCTTAGGCCGTTGGAGGATGGCTCTTGGGTTAGGCATTTATATTTGCCACTCTTATACAAGCTGTGTGTGTATGTGCATGTGTATCTAACTTGAGACAAGATTCATTGACTTCTTATTATGGTAGTTCAGGTTTCAAAAGTCTTACTCCATCATCACATCTATTTTTATATTTTCGTTATTTTGCCAATATGCTTATTAAAACTTTTATTTAAAGCTTTAATATTGATATTATCAACTGCTGAGCCAAGTAACATAACATTTATGTTATAAATATAACATAAGTAAATGAATTACATTTTCCTTCTCATACAATTATTTTTTCTGAGTTCATTCTTTTCCTTCACATATTTCATTTTCAAGGTTTGATAACTAATTTTTCCATATACCCAATAACTCATTATGTTCTTTGCAATATGCTCAATTTCTCCAATACTCAATTACATCAGATAGTGTATAAATTTATGTGTGCCTTTAACTTAGATTCCCACCCCAACCTCTCTTTTTGCTCTAATCTAGATGGGGTTTTTTTCTCAGGTCCACTGCTCTGAAATTGCTTCTGTGAGCAATCCTTTAGTCATTTTCCTTATTGCCAGCCTCCTCTTTCTTTACTCTGCTCTTTTTAGATATCTTATTAATCTGATGTTGGACCATATGGGTTATTCCTCTAAGTTTTATTTAACAGCTTGTTTCCTAATTTTTATCTTTGTGTCATTTTGTTTTACTTTCTGAGATATTTCCTCCTTCATATTTTCTTAACCTTCTATTTATTTTTTTCTTAATTTTAATTTTTTAAAGTTCTACAACTTCTTTTTTGGCAGATGGGGGTATTTTATTCTTTTCCTTATAGCTTCCTGGTTTATTTTCTACTATTTGTACAACTTGATCTCTTATCTGGTTTATTATCTTAAAACTTAATTTTTATATTATCTTGTCTCTAATGTTTTTAAGTTTCTCTCTCTCTCCCTCTCTCTGAGTGTGTGTGCACGTGTGTGTGTGTGTGTGTGTGTGTGTGTGTGTGTGTGTGTGTGTGTGTTCTTTTTCTTTTGGAGTCTTTTCTAAGTATCTCAAGATCTTGGGCTCTCTGCTTATAACTAAGAGAGAAACCTCTGAAATTCTCTTTAGTTGAGAGCAGGGAGTTGTTGATCTGTGTCTTCTCTATGTTATGTTTGATGGTTAACTCTTCAGTGCGGTTCCTCCAATGTCAATTAGTCTAGATATGTTTCTGAGGCACTCCATTCATTTAGAGAAGAATGTTCTAATGTCTTGCCTTATGAGTTATATGCCTAGATACTGTCCTGGGAACAAGAGAGGGAAAGAGCACACTAGTCAGAATTCAGGCTTTCATCTAATCCCTGTAGTGTCAGCTCCATGCCTCATCTCTGCTTTCAGCTATACTCATGTCTCAAATTTTCAGAGAGTAAATAACCGGCTTACTGTGTTTAGGTCTCTGAACTGGTCAATGTAGCAGGCTGCTTGGGCAGAGTGGAGAAGGATAACTGTGCTGTCCGTAGACTTTCACCTGATTGCCTGTGTCTAGCCCTATCCTCTCTGTAGCCTTGCAGGCTCCTAGGTTCCTCCCAGTGCCAAGCATCCTGGGGGTCCTTCCAGGCAAATGCCCGAGTTTCACAGACATCAGCCTTCTATAAACACTTAGATTACAATTTCCTTTGCTTCATGTTATTGCAACTCTTAAAAATCTTCCCTTTTCCCCAAATTTTTAAAAAATGGCTGCTGTAATCTATCATTCTATTGTTCTTGATTGTTAATACTTTTCTAATTTACTGTTTTCTGATGGTGTTTTAGGAGGGAGAGAAGATAAACACATATATTCAATCCATTGCCTTTATGAAGAAATATCTTCCACACATTTGGTAGAGGAGAAGTTAAAAAGATGAAATCCGACAAGAATAAAATTCTCTCCACTTTTAGGCTCAATAAGAGCTGAGGAAATGAGGAACATTATATTACAAATCAGCTCTTTTTTTACCCTAATTTATTTCCTAATATTTCTTCTGTATTTTTGACTATGTACAGAATCAGCCTCACATTAAAAAAGTAGAGATATTTTGAGCACTAGCTGACATAAAAAAAAAGAATAAGACAAAATAATACTTCATTTTACAAATTATGGCTGCAGTAAAATATGTTTATTTAAATAGTATTTTGAATGGCTTTATTTTCTGAAACTATAGAAAATATTAGCATTTAATATATAATAGATGCAAAAGTTGACTTTTTTAAAAATCAATATTGTATTTATTCTTCAATAATATGGTTATTGAAATATTTTGGTATTGTGGTTTTGGACCTGAGGCGAATCTTTTTAAGTTTCAAGAATTTATAAATCTGAATTTTTAGAATTAATGAAAGTCAGTTTTCATATGCTTTAATCCTTCTGACAGAAATGCACAAGTATCATTAATATCAAATACTAACTTGATCTGAATCATTGGAATCACACAGTGTGGATCTGTCATTGACCTAAGGAAGACATCTGACTTACACAGATTTCTTTTTATTTAAATAAATAATATTTTGAGTCCATTTTACAAGTGAGATAACTAAACTCATGAAATATATAGTTAGCTTCAGCCATTACCACAGCAGGAACCCTACCTCTTATTCCTGTAGGCCAAAGCTCTTACGTTTGAAAGGGAAACCTTTTAAAAATAGCTTTTGCTCTGTTATCAAAAGAACTAGAGGAAGAACTCCCAACTAAAATAAATAAAAGTTGGAAAGAATTGTTAGAGTCCTTAGAATAAGAGAGTCTGGACCACTGATTGCTCACAGTGACTGAATCAGCTTGGACGGCCCTGCAGCGCTTAAAATTTCTGGGCTAATTGCTTCTCCTACACATCTCCTTGCACTTCCTCCCTGGAGCTGAGGCAGGGAAAGAGCCAGCTTTCTTTTTCTTTCTAACTTATAACTCATGCAAGTCATAGTTGATGTGTGATATTTCAATTGCCAGTTTACAAATATGTGGGCAAATATCAACTTGTTTGAAATTGAGATACCATAATCATTCCATCTTTGATTTAAATCACACTTTAACCTGAGGTGCTTTGGGGCAAAAGGTTAATGCAACAACCTGCTGCCGCAGGTAGCCCCTTGTCATGATTGTCTTGTTTTTGCCCTGGCTTGGTACCTATTTCAATATACTCTGCAGCTAGTAGGTAAATATGACATTCAGATTTGATTCCCAAGAGCATTGAAAGCTACTGATATAGTACCATCTCAAATAATAGATGTTAAGAGATATTTTCCATTTTGAGGCTTTTCTTTTCTTCTTCTTCTGTAATAAGAGAATGTTGCTTTTGATATATCTAGATGAGTCGAAACAAATTATATACCAATTACTTTAAGTTTTCCTTTATAAGATTATTTAAGTATTTACATATCTTGGACAAAAATATTTTCTTATGATAGATAATGAGTGAATATGTGTTTGATGAGGATGGAAAAGTGACAGAATTAAAAGAACTTCAGGAATGGAAATTACACACTCAGGCTTTATATAATTTTAGTATATGGCACAAGATATGTTTTAACATGTCTATTTAATATTACATAATCTTAATTGTCTTGTGCTTTTGTTCTCAGGTATTTTATTTGTTGTATTTTCTTATTCATACGCCTACACTTAACATATTTACCGAGAAATGTGTGTTGACCGAGAAATATGTGTTGTTATAACCAATAATATTCCATACTTAAAAAGCCAAAATAGGAGGAAAATACTAATTAACACTAGACTGGTGGAATTTCTGGTGAAATGAAATTAAACTAATGCAAACAGTGTGACTTCATTTGCTAATTGACTAGTTAAGTCCATACTCATGGGAATGGTTTACCAAAACATGTATTTAAACTGCCAAGTGATGTTTCTACCATAATAATGCCATCATCCTAATTCTTTGAGGTTGATGGGAAAACCAGGATCTACTTTTCCTTCTCAAGGTGTGGCCAGCTGTGATGCATTAAGCTGATTAAAAAAAAAAGAAAGAAGAAGTCTCTTTTAAATCTAGAGTTCTTGTCTTCAATAAGCATGGAGCTAATACTTCTCCACAATGAGACAAACTAGTAAGAAAATTGTGAGAAGATAGGAGATTTTTAACACCGTTATTATCTTCTTACTTTATACTGTTTCTGTTATTAATTGTCGACTTTGTTAAACTTTAAAATTTAGTTTCCTTTTAGCTGTCCTTTTTAATTTTTTTAAAGCAATATATAGGTAGTGAATGATCCAAGTCTCATACATGTTCATCATTTTTTTGTTTGTATGTTTTAGTTTCAATCTTGTGAGGAAATTGAGAGGCCAGAATAGCTCTACACGGAGCATGTCCTCTGGATAATAACGCAGAATCATTCTTTAGGGTTCTGACTGAGGATGGGGTTAGCTACCAAAAACAACAAGCAACAACAACAAACAACAACAACAAACAACAACATGCTTTAATTTGTGAATTACCCACAAAAATTTTCTAACTTTTTAAAAATAATAAAATATCAAGTTTTTTGTCAAATAATAACAAAGGGAGAAATAAAATAAGAAGAACAATTCTGAAAGAATAGGAATGAAAAAAAGAAGCAACTAAAAGAATGCAAATTTCTGTGAAATAATTACTTTCATGTGGTATCAATTTTGATGACACAAACAGATAAAAGTAAGGAACAGAAAAACTTTTAGATAAACTTTGACAGGGAGAAAGAGAGAAACTTATTACACAAAGGAAATATCTATTCATCTATTCATTTAACTATTTACTTATTTCCCACTTTCTTTTACAAGTTATTTCAGAAAAAGTTTGAAAAGTTTATCCAAAGACCAAGATTTTTGTTTTCTTTTTTTCTCATCACTGCATGGGATTGGTTATGAAATACCAGTCAATATTTTCAGCGTCAACAGCACAATATGTTTCACCAAAGTTCTAAATCTCATACCAAACACCACCACTGAACAGGAAATGAGTGCTTTGGTTGAGCAGGTCCAGAGAAAAATAGTATAAATTACACACTTACACATCAATTAAGAGCAGTTAGAGATTATTTGTGAAAATGTCTTCCATACCACTAGGTTCTGAATGATGGGGTTGTTTGGATTTATTAATGATTCTCAGTTACCTGCCCCTTAATTATAGACTGCTCTCCAAACCTATAGTTAAAAGAGTATTAAAGTAAATGTTCCTGATGTCTGAATCATGGAGTGGAACTTGAGTCACCAAGTTAAAAGGAAATTCACCATGTAGACTTCAGAGACTAACAGTGAGCACTTTCTCGATATACTACTGTTGTACTGAATAAATCAAGATATACCGGCACAACTTTTCATTGAATAGCTGAAGTTAATTTAAAATAACTACTCCCTTTTTATGGTAAAAACAAAATTGACTTTATTACTTTTGGCCCTTACTGGATCACTTTGCTGAATTAATATGATTGTGGTGTATAATCATATCACATCTGGAATAAAGCAGCTGCATTTCTCATAACTTTTGAAAGATTTTATTAATCCAAAGACATAGCACACACATAAAACAGTTTTTATTTTTCAAGAGTTAAAAACATGAAATGTGTTATACTGATGAAGAAAATTCTTGCCTAAGATTTCCAGGACTTATCATCAGAACTTTAATACGAGAAAATGTGTGATAGTGAGCTAATACAGGATTGTAAAATGATTTGGAAAACTTGATGGAAAATCCAGGAAGAGTACAGAATACAAAACAAAACATCCCACCTTCTTCTCCATGCTATGCTATCCCCTCTCAAGAAAAGTTGAAAACTGTGGCTCGTGCTTCTAAAAATGAAAACTCGGCCAGAGAATATACATAAATTCTTGAAATTTGGTCATATATCATCTTTAACTGTAATATTTATTTTGATTCTATGATTCTGTTTTCATGCTAATGAAATCAATGTGCAACGTAAATAAAGCACTTTGCAACAAAATTTTAAAACAGAGGGAATGAATTTATACAGCGATCTCATATCTTTTTCTACCCTTGCTACTACCACAAATGCTTTAAATTTCTATTCACAAACTCATGAAGATTAAAATCACAGTATGCCATGCATATATTTCATAAAAATACCAAAATTAAATCTATTCATTAGTTATGTAATACTGTGGATATATTTTTGTGATAATCATTGTTTCTAAATCTGTTTCGAATTACCAACAAGCCTTATAAAAATTGTGCTCCAGAGGACACATCAGGGACACACAGCAGGAGAGTATTAAAATGAAAGATTTCATGATGATAACTAAATAAAACTGTACTTGGAAAAGCAGACTTTTTCCTTGATAGGAGGAGGAAATAACAAGATTATATTACAATTACATTTGAATGCAAATTCAAATTTAAAGGTTGTCTCGAAGAAATTATTCAGAAAATTATTACACTTTAATTTCACATTTGTAATCCTGAAAATTTAGAACACTAACAGTAATGGTATGGCTAATTGACTCTTAAGTTTTGCCCACTTCTTTTTTTCTCATAATCTATTAAGAAAAAAGATAAACACAGATCTATGCTTTCTAAAAGAATTTCCAAGTAAAACAACTATTCAAGTAAAATATATCAGTAAGAAAGGTGAAGTAAAAAAATAGAAATTTTCAGATTAAACATTTTTTTTCTTACATTTAGCAGCACTCTAGGTAAAGAAGTTTTATAAAGTATTAAAAATAAGAGAAAATCTGTCATGAAATCTTACTAAATATTATACATAATTTTTTTTTCAAGATTGAAAATCAGGTAAAATGTTCCCCATTAAATATCTCTTACCTACCTGGCATCTTTACATGTTAACTATATTCAGTTCAATGGTACATTTTTGATAGTCAGAGAAATTTTCCCATTGGAAACTTTGGGTGGTAGAGAAGTGAAGTTTATCTCTTAAGTGTACCCAATTCCCAGTGCAGTGGCTTCCATAATTTCTCTTATGGTTACAAGTTTTTTAAGCCATAAGAATTCTGAAGCATTCCTCAAATATATAACTTCAGCATTAGAACAAAATAAGATACATGTTAAATAAAGCACACTTTTCATAATTATTTCCTTATTTTAGAAATGCTTGTGGTAAGTATAGTTACTTCTTATTAATATCTCATTCAAGGATTCTTTCTATAGGTCCAGCCCAAAAAATTTTAAACTTTTCTTTAGATATAGAATACCTTTAAGTATGGTTCAAATTTTATGCACAAATTAGTTTGCTAATATTGGTTTTCTCAGACACATATATTTTGTATATAGAAAGCAAAATCTTTTTATGTGTACTGGATATGGTCACAATGTAGAAATAAAAAATTTAAAGAAAAGAATGTTTTGTGGACCATTTGGCTTTTTGTGTGGCAGATTTTAAGTTATATAGTAATTTTTAATAGAAACAACTTGACTAAAAACCTGTCACAGAATTTTAAGGCTGATTAATGAGAAAGCTGTGTGTTCTTTTGGTCAACGCTATAATTTCCTATAGAACTACTTAGGTAAAAGACCTAAGTAAGAGTTACCCATAATCTACTTCTAGTGCTATGTTGGCTGAAAGTTTACAATTTGATCATTCTAGGTTAGTATTTTTTCCTCTGTGTGGGAATTTTGAGTTTTTTCACCTTGTCTTGGGGTAAAAAATCTATGGAAAGGAAGTCTCTTAGTGCAACACTTCATAGGGTAAGACAGAAGCAAAGAGTAATTTATGTGTAAGCTAGTTTATAAAGGCCAAATTCTGTAATAGTAAAGTCCATGTGTTACATATAAAATTTTGCATAGTTACATCAACACTGAGTAATTTATTATGTCAAATTTTGACTTTCTAGTTATTGGAATGTAAATTCTCACATTTACAAATTCTGAGCTAGTTTGAAGAACCTAAAGTGAGGCTTAAATATGTGGAGCCTTGTCTTGCTACAGTTAATAGTATCCAAATTTTAGAAAAAATAAATGATACTGGAAATTGAAAAAAAAGGAAATAAAAATTTAACACTCAAAAACACATATATTTAATAAAAACGTGTATTTTGATGTAAATTTGAGTTTATAATCAAGAAAAATAAACTTTAAAATTTGAATTCTATATGAAATTGCAATTTTTAAATCTTTAATAAAATAAAAAACGTTAAAGTTGCTAGATTTTAAACTAAATTGTAAACTTTTATGAGTAAGAAAATATTTATTTCAAATAAGCTACTGAACTATAACGTTACATCAGTGAAAATATGAGAGAACATTTCTACCCCTTTTATTAACAGCTAAATATTTTCAAAATGTCTCTCAGTCCTGAGTTAGAACATTATACTAAGTGAAAGCATATTTTTTAAATTTAATTTTTAAAATTAAACAAACTGGAAATCTTTGGGAAGATATTTCATATTTTGCAAGCATATTTTTAAAAATAGAATAAAAGTTGTATACCCTAAAAGTTTGTTACTGTTGTAATAATTCTACTTAACTGGGAATTGGCTTTCTACTCTGACTCTACAATGATTCTACCCATCTTTAAAATCTTAGTTCTAATTTCCAAACTATAACTTCCATTTGTTTCCTCTTTTGTTATTGATCTTGGCCCTCTAGCAGTTCCAACACACCACTCCTAACATCCACCCCTTCACCTACCCTCATATATACTCTAGATTTTTTTCTTATGATGGAGGTCAAAATAGTAGAACTTAATTTAATGTCCTATGGATTTAAGATATTTTAAATATTTATCTAGAAAGTAGCACTGTATATCTTTTCTTCAATTAAAAAAAAAAAATGGATCCAGTACAGCTGTGGTATTAAGAGAGATGGAAAGAGAGAGAGAATAATCAGTAATTATTAACTATACTCTGCAGCATCCTAACTTATCTGGTGTCTTCATGGGGCTGCCACTGTCAGGGAGAGTGCAGGTGAAAACGAAGACAACTTGTGGTCACAATTCATTTTAAGTATGATAAGACTTATCAGTAAAGGCATGCATGAACACTTAAAAAATGATTAAAGTATCTCCAATCACTTTAGAAAATAAAAGCCTTTACAGAGATTGTAAAGATTCAATTTTGAACTGCAAATATTTTACTTTTGTCTCTGTTTTAAGTAAATGGAACTAAAAGAAAAATTAAAATAATACATTTGAAATTTACCTTTTATAATAATATTTACAAAACTCAAAAGTAGAAAATTAAGTTTTATACAGCATTGAGATTAAAGAGAAATGCTTTTAAATTCCAGAATATCAAAATTTCTCCAAATCATCAACACATAAATAGGGCAAAATTAAGAAAGCCTGTTTCTTTACAGTATAGTAATTAATATCATTAAGTAGTAACTGTTTTATCTCAATTAATGATGAGTTCTGTTAAAAAAATAAGAGAAAAATTCACGTTTTATTCTTAGGAATTCACATATTTGAGCAAGCAGCTCATATGCCATGAAGAAGCCTGATTCAATTAAAAGAAAAATACAAATATGTACAAATTAGCTTCTTCACGTCCATTAAGAAACGAATATGTAAATGATAGAAAATTCATATACTTCATGTGAGTAATTTTTCACAGTTGATGTGTTTTAAAAATAATGATATAAATTTAATTTATGTAAATGAAATAGTGTTTTAAAAGCAGGAGATGAAATTAGAGTCTGAAAAATCCTCTGTTTATTTACACTTTAATTAATTATTTATTATGGTGACATTTGGTTAACAAAATCTAGTAAGTTTCAGGTGACAATTCAACAATAAGGAATATATATATATGTGTGTATATATAAGTGTGTATATATATGTATGTGTGTATATATATGTGTATATATGTATATATATACATTGCACTTGCGTTCACCGCTCATAGGTATATTTCTTTCTGTCACCACATATGTTTTTTAATGTGAACATCTGTCTATGAAGGTAATAACTATCTATGAATTATAGAATTTTTAAATTGGATTTTTATCAGTCTCTTAATATACATCTAATTAAAGGTAAGTAGGTTATATACTTTATCTACATGTGCTTGAACGGGAATATAAAGCTATTTTATGATGACAATTTCAAAACATGAGCATATTTATTTATTTTATCAAAAAATTTAATAATTGATAAAGGAAAACATCAATTAATCACATGATTTTTTTTTAACATTTGAAACCCTTACAACATTTTTTTTTTAAATCTGTATATATAGTACCTCTTTTTCCTACATAGATAGTGCTGGCTTTCTTACATACATTCCAAGTGGATTCAGGAATTCAGTTGTTGTTAATTATACCAATAGCCTTCCAGCCTCTGCCACTATGTGTACAGGCACAGATGGGTCAAAGCCCAATTCTAGGATTCTCATGGGGGAAAAATGTGACTTAGCTCTACAAGTACAGAGTTTGAAAGCCTTCTTTTTCCCTGAAACTAAAAACCACCCAACTATTTGTTCAATTCTGTATCAATCCCTCTCCCATCAATCTACTCACAGCACCTAAATAGATATTCATAAAATATAAGTTCAATCTTATAATACCCTTGCTTAAAACTTTTCAAGCTGTTCCATTGGACCCAACCTAAGTCAAAAACATTAATATAATCCAAATCTCTTCCATTATCTAGTGTCCACAAACCTAGTAAGCCTCTCATTGCACTACTTTCCCTAATTCGACACTCGACTCTGGCCTATTTTTTGGTACCTCAGTCTTACCTGCTCTTCCTTCTGTCTGGAATGCTCTTTTTCTGCTTTTTACCATACAACAGGTACTCGGCCCTCAGCCTAAATGCTACATGCTCAAAAGCCTTCTCTTATCTCCCATCCTACAGAAATCACCCTGTTCTCACAATACCATCTACTTTTTATCACTTATTATAGTCATGGTCAATATGTGTATTTGTATACTGATCTGCTTAATTCCTGTACCTTCCACTACACTCTAACTTTCGTAAACTACAACATAACAAGAAATGTGTTTTGGTTGCCCATTTATCACCATTCTGTTCTAGTTCATAAAAAATGTTCAATAATGCAGTACATGGATAAAATGAACTGACCAAGTCGGCACATAAATATCTTGTACTTGTTAAGAATGCTCATTAAAATTAATTTAAATGTACAATATAAATACTGCCATCCACAAAGCCAAAGCTAAAATATATGCAATTCAAATTGGTATTAAATTTTCTAGTAAAGGTGAATATCTAATACATTAGAATAGACCTTGACATTTACAAAATACAATGCATTGCATGGAACGGCCAGAAATTATGAATTTTATCTTTATTCTCAAAACTTCCCCTGAATGGGTTGCCCAAATCACATAACTTTCTTAGCATTCAGATAGCCTTTGGATGAAAGAGGAAAATGATGCTGGTTACCTCTTTGGAGCTGTAAAAATGAACTATCTGTGTGAAGTGCATTTGCTTCTTGGAAGATAGTGTTGCAACACAAACAAAAGTGTTTTTTAATTTAATAGAAGGCTTTAAGTTGTATGCACTGTTTGTATAGGCCAACCCAGTTCTTCCTTTCCAGAGTAGACCTTTCACCTCTCCTTTTGTGAGCATTAGTGCTTTTAGATTAAAGAACCACTAGAAAAAAAAATAGCTTTTTCTTCTCAAATGCTTTTATTATGACTAGAGTACAAATTATTAAAGTTTGCCCCTTCCTCAGAAACTATACCTGGATAGCTAATATGAGACAACATGACAATTACGTCCAAGGCATCCCTCACCTGAGAGAGCCAGTATATCTCAAACATTAAAGTATTCAGAAATACCTGCGAATCTTGTCAACATGCAGATTTTGGTTCAGTAGGTCTCGGATGGGGCCTGAGAGTCTTCAAATCTAACAAGCTACCAGAGGATGCCAATTTAATTGACCCATAAACCACTTTTTAAGTACAAAGATTAAAAGGCAGTTTCCCCATGCTGGTGGTGTGGGCCACGTGAATAAATATTGCTCATGGCACTAATAAAAATAAGCACTTTTCAGTATCTATGCTGAGCATTACACCTGTGGTCCCTGATTTGAAGGAAACTAGTGCCTTCTGGACTAAAACAACAGGTTGAGGGTGAACCCAGAAGGAATCATCTGCTCAGGTTAGTCAATGCCTTACTGAGTTCCATCAGGCTTTCCTCATCCTCCATTACCCTCATTAGTCCTGTCAGGTTAGTGCTCAGTGTTGATCTGTATCTTGGTCAAGACAATTGTTGCTGATTAACTATAATTACTAGTAATGGGCCTGCTTTCTTTCAGAGACTAATGCCCTCAGTTCACCCATGCATTGTTCTGACATAAAAGGTCCCAAACTGCTAGGCATTTACTTACTTATTCTTTGAATCAACAACAAGTTGCTTCATGTGTGGGCTTTTAAATATAGTCCAGTATGTCTAAATACCCTGAATACACCTGTTACTTTACTATTCTTTGTCTCCCTGCCCATTTTTATTTTTTAATTCTAGAACAGAAAACTGACAAGTCATAAAAAAAAAATGTAGCTAGTGCTTACATAAAATTCTAGAAGCAACAAAAGCAAAAATATCATTAGGTTAAAACATGATTTACTATTTTGAAATTACAAATTTTTGCACATTAAAGATGGTAAACAAATAAATAACACAATATGCTGACACTACAGCATATTGTCATTTGCAATAAAAATCTGGTGAATACTTAAAAATGCTTTTGACAGTAATATTATTTGGAAAAGTAGTGTGGCAACATTTTTTAATGAAAGTATATTTCTGACAATTGTAGTGAAATTCAATATAGATCAGGCAATCAGAAGATATACAAGGTGATCTAGTTACAAAATAGTAAAGATTCCTTAATGTAAGGCATTTTCATATCTGAGGTAATTCTTAAGACTTAATTCTATAATCATGAGACATGATTATATATTGATTACGAAAAGAAGCACCAGAGACTGATATTTGATATGACTCTACCATTAAACAACCTCTGTGTCTCAATACTTTCATCTATAAAATGAAATAAAATTAATAAAAGCCCTACCTACTTCAAACAGTTGTGAGGACTAAATAGAAATGTATGGGATAACACTTGGAAAAGTTTGATAGTGTATTACGCGTAAATCATCTCATCAAAATTCTGGTTTGGTTAAAACTAATGTAAAATGACTTGGTGTTTTACAGGCCTGGAAATCTTCCTTCCTTTCAGATTGGGAATAAGACTCTTTTCTTAACATAATTTTTAAAACTTGATGCTAGCAAATCAGTCTAATTTCATTCTCAATATAAGTAGGCATCTGCTTGTTCAAATTGGTTACAAACAAATTGGTTGAAAATAATTGTTTGAAGTGACAAACAGTGGAATGAAGTGACCTCTATGACCAAATATGCTAACATACCCTTGTCATTTATTTGTAACGTTTTGTGCTATGCGACAGTCTAGCAATTGTTCCGTCTGCACCTTGAGTATTGGTGATCCATGAGTTTTATTATTAGTGTTTTAACCTATCATTTTAAAACCCTCTGCCTCTACTACTTCAGTTTTCATAGACTGTAATTTTTTAGCATTTTTATTTTATTTTTTCTGAGCCAGACCTAACCCTGACCATTAATCTTCTATGCATTTGTATATATTTTTAACTTTAGCTTCAATTATGATTGTTGAAGTTATACAATTAGCTCTAATATTCTAAAAAGTTCTCAACATAAGACAGTTTTACATATGAATAAATTCTTAAAACAAGCAAAGTACAGACATAATTATACATAGTAAAAAAAAATACTGGTAAGAACTTTTAAGTTAAAAAAAGACAAAGATTTCTAAAAACAATTGTAAAATTTGTAAGCCCTATTTAAAAGTTATACACAAAAAAAATCTAAAAAATATGCATGAGACTTTAAATTTAGAGAGTTTTATAATTACTTCCAGTATAAAGAAATGCAAAAAATAATAATAATAATAATATATAAAATATCTGAAATATATTCATTATATAGTAAGTTGTCTGATTATTACATGATGATGATAATCCAATGTCTTGGCACATGCTTGTCCTTGTAAATTGATATACCTTTTGTTTTTACTGACTTACTGATTTTTTAATGAATTTACTGATACACTTTTTTTGTTGTTGTTGAAACCTATTCATCTTTCACTAAACATCATATGGCATCTTCACTGGTACTATCAGTATCTTTATTACTCCCAAAGCATCATGCTAATGAGCCTATTTGGGCATGTAACACATTGCACCATGGTTCTGTGTTTAATAGTCTATTCACTTAGAATAGAAACATGTCTTACTAACAGCTTGTAAGAGAGTATGTGGCACACCGCAGGTACTCAATAAGCATCTGTTGAATTAATCAATTTATGTAAGCATACATTTTTCTTTTCTTCAAATTACCAAAGATAGTTATAAATATACAGCACTGATTTCCTACTATTTTCTCCTGAGTCCTGGTAGCATATTTCTTACACTTGTAAACTACAATATATCATCTTTTCTCATTGGCATGCCTTGCTCTGCCACTTTCCATATGTATAACTTATGAGTAAATATCATTTGTTGTATTATATGCCTTAGCAAATGTAAGGAACTAACCTAAGGATTTCTACAAAAGCATTTGCCATATCTGATATTAGGACCCAATCAAAATTATATAACTTTGTCATTTATATTTATTATGCTCTACTTGGTGAAGTAAAAATAATCTTGACTTAGAAGTTAGGTATCTGATTTGTAGTCTCTAGAGCTTAGTGAACGTGAGATCTTGGATAAGTTGCTTAACCTCTCTGAGTATCACTTTACTTGCCTACAAAATTGTCCTCCTTAATACTACCAAGAATTTGCATGGGTTTGGACCCTACCTTTTTAATCTCTCTATTAATACATGCCTAGAATATATGAGAACCTCAAGGAATATGTTAACTGGAAGAAAAAATGATAAAGTATGTCCATTTGCAGCAATGTTGAGGAAGATGGCTAGGGATTGATAGAGGAAATAAATAATTATATCAATATCAATAATGGCAAATTATTTAAATAGTAGGAATATCTACAAAGCCACATGAAATATGGCATACCGTGCCTTAGGACTTCAGTCACACATGATTAGTGAAATGTCTGATCTGAAGGAGGTAGGCTAGCTTCAAATCTTTAAGGGCCTTGAATAATACACTAAGAAGCTTGAGGTTTATCCGACAGGTTTCTGAGAAGTCAATAATAGAATTCAGGCAGTAGAACAACATTTATTAATAGGAGCTTTAAGGGAATTTCTGCATTGGGAGAATATAGAGAATAGAGACTAGAAAAAAGAAGGAAAGAATGAAAAATTTATTGACCTTACTAGAATGAGAGTATTATTTCATTTAGTAATTAATTATATTTAATATAATTATTATAATTTATCAGAGGAAATAATTATATTCCACATTTGAAAAGGCATCATAGCCATTGAAAGACAGAACTGAGATTAAATCCAGTTAAACAACTCCAGGACCAACATTCATCCACACAGCTCATCACCGCACTTGAGCCAGGGTGATCAGCTTGGCATCATTTTCATTAGTCTCTACATCAGATAAAAAAAGTACTGAACTGAGGCTATGGGCATTGAAATAATCTGGGAAAAGAGATTCAGGAGGCATGTAGGAAGTAAGTAGACTGGACTTAGTGACTAGTTAGATATGCAGGTTAGAGAAAGAAGTAATTGAGGGTGTTTCAATTTTGAAATGGCCAATAAAAGATACAAGAGAAATTCTGAACAATATTACTAATTAGAAAAAGAAAGTAAGGCTTTTTAATGAATATGTATATACAACATTGTATTTTTTTTCCCAAACTGACATTAATTCAGTAAAGAAATAACATTGGTACTTACTTCTACAATTGATTTATGTATATGTGATGACAAGTTCAAATATGTACTGTATGTTTTAATGGTTATATTAATAATTGTTATGGACTGAATGTTTGTGTCCCCTGAAATTTCTATGTTGAAGCTTTAATCTTAATGTGACTATATTTGTAGTTAAGGCATGTGAAGAAGTGATAAGGTTAAATGAGGTCATAAGAGTGGGGCCCTAATTCCGCAGGGCTGGTGCTCTTATACAAAGAAGAGACACCAGAGTTTTTTTTTCTGTACCACGGAGGAGACAGCAAGAAGGCAGCCGTCTGCAAGTGAGAAAGAGAGCTCTCACTAGAAACCGACTATGCTGGCACCCTGATCTCAGAATTCGCGTCTCCAGAACTGTGAAAAAATGAATTTGTGTTGTTTAAGCCACACAGTCTATGGCATTTTGTTACAGTAACAGCAACTGACTAAAACAATGATATTTTATTAGTTAATTTGATAGATATTTATTCATTGCCTTCTATATGGGAAGCACTATATTTGGTGTTGTGCAGCTGAATGAGACACTGTCTCTGCCTTCAAGAAATATACAACAAAAGAAGCAGAGAATATTAGAAAAATGAGAAAAACCCACAGCCTCCAAATCTGCAATATAGTACATAATAAACGAATGTCAGTAATGTCATTAATTGGTCAAGTGCTCTGGGAGCAATTCTGGACCTTTTGCAAATTTTTCATCATCAAGCAATTAGTGTACTACAATCATATATTTCAACACTTGATCCAAATTTAAGGAATGTCCGAAGGGTAGACAAGGAATTTAATTTTTGCCTTTGAAGGTAAAAAATAAAGTGACAGTTATGACAAACATATACATAGGTCACAACACATTATAGATTATATAAATGACATTTACACAGAGGTGAGTTTGTAGAATGAAAAATGTACTTTAAATAACAAAGAAGGAGTTCTGAAGGAGACATCTTTTGAATTGGATCTTGATTAAATAATTTAGTAGTAAGTTACATAGTATGGTAACCTTATGTGAAAGCTCATTTAAAAATATATACCAAGCCACAAAATATAAAATAAAAGATGATCCTGGAACATTTTTACTATTACAAAAAATGGATGAAATTCAGGAAAGAACAGAATTTAGGGAATAACATTTCTGAGATTGTCCAAAGTTATTTATCAGTTGAGAACTATGTTAAAACTTAAAATATTATCCCACTGGAATTTGGCCAAATAACAACCAGAAAAGCCAATAATTTTTTTAATATTAATTTCAAACTATAGAAAGATATAAATAGTAGTCATCATATCATTCCATCAAACACACAGAAGATTTCATCCTAATTGCTTGTTTAATTGTCTGAATCTTCTTCTTGACCTACTTGATAAGCTCCATGTGCACAAAAACTCTGTTATTCTTGTTTATCAGTGCCTAGTGCAGGCTCCAATTTACAGTTAGTAATAAGTACATAGTTACTGAACAAATAAATGTGTACAATTGTCTAACTCAAAATGCAAAGTCAGAATTTAATAACATAAATTAATTGGCCTTGTCACTTTGCTTAACTAAAAATATTCATCCTATTTTGACATGAATTAAGCATTTCAAAATAAATCAATATAAAAATTATGTAATATTATTAATCATTAAAGACTATTCACATGCAATTGAAATGATTTAATGTAATGTATGTGTACCTTGCAATTACTTAAAGTGTTTTTCTAGAGATGCAAATGACACAGAGAATGATTAAGGACTAGAAATCACATTTTATGGCATGGTAACGAAAAACTGGTCAAATATTGCACAAACAGGAAGGGCATTTAGCGGTAGCTCTTAAGTAATTATAGACCATAGAGATTGATAGGCAGTGAACATAGCATCATCCAATAAACTCGGTGCAAGGGTATTTAGAAGATACATAGAAATTATAGTAATTATTGTTTTCGCTTTTATAAAAGGTGTACAAATTATTAAAGTAATATTTAAATATTACTGACATTTGATGAAGGGTGTAGAGGTTACTCTGCTAGACACAAACATGTTTGTATCACTTTCTATTTTTAAATGAACTAGACAGCAAAAGATAGAATATGTTAGTTTGATTTTTAGATCAAGAAAGATATTGAAACAAACTAACCAAAATAAAAAGATATGAATAAAAGATAATAGATATATGTGATAAATAAAGTGATAATGTAAAGAACAAGTTATATAGATAAATTTAATTTATCTATGTAGAAGTACTGATTATGAAGGTATAGCGAAACAATATTTGTAACATCATTCAGCTCAGCATTAGAAATGTTTCTGACTTCATCCTAAGGGTCTCGTGGGATTTACTTTAAAACCGGCTAATAAAATTTTGTGCAATATCATTTTCATACAATGGTCATCAGTGGTTAGTTGTTAATATAAGAAAATTAAAAAGGACAACAGGCAAAGTTACATGGAGCTGAGATGATGTCTAGGAGTGGTCTCTCGGTATTTTAATAAGATGACTGGGAAATGGAATATAAATACACATGTTTTCTGCTCATGGTAAAATATGGTAAAAATGTAGCTAGTTTTAGACAAAGAACACTAATACAATTCTTATCTATTTTTTTACATAATCAAATGGGGAGAAAAGTCAGTAATCAGCAATATAGATTGATATGGAGCAGACAAAAAGCTGCTGTGCAAATTATCTGCATGTGTATTTCTCACATTAAAGTGAAGCCATGAAAATACCTAAAATATACTGGAACATTTTTGTGAGGGTATTCTTTATGTTTGTTAAATTTTACAAAGGGAAAATTGCATAGACTGTTAGAGAATTGGAAACATTAAGTATCTATCCTGGACAACTGGACATCTTTCTGCTATTTACTCAGGGAAAGAAGAGAGGACTGCTTCAAAGGGAAAATAACTTTGAATATGACAGTTATGCAAGTCTATAAATACATCCTAGTGGCCATTGTGAATAGGATTTTAGCTTTCAGGGATGAAATCAGAATTAATTATATACATTTGGAAGTCACGAATACAAATGGGTGGAAGTTGAAACCAGTCAGGGATAGGAATATTTAAATAGACTAGGAGGATGAGAAATTAAACAGAGGAGCAAATTCTAGATAAGTCTATCATTTAATGAACAGTCAGAAGAAGCAGATAATAGGGATCTGCCCATATATTTCAATCTTGTATTTATCACCACACATTATAGTGAGCATTCCTTCCCACTTGCTCCATTTCATTCAGTGATTCTTACTTTTCTCTATAGCTAACCAAGTAGTCGAGTCCTATCAGTTTCTCTATTGAAATATTTAGTCTCAATTCTCTTTTCTAGTTCCACACAATAACAAAATCCAAGGTCTTCATTACTGCACAAAATTCCTATCTAATAATTCTAGTAAAGATTCAGTAGCTTCTCTACCCAGTCAAGCCTGGACTCTAGATTTACTCTTTCAAGTCTCTTTTCACCAGACTGCCATGTGCAGCAATGAAAATTCCATTTGTCATGGGTTTCTAATGTCCACTTCTTCAGACAGTGGAATCTGAAACCTAAAGATGAAATCAAACATTTCAAAGATGGAGAACGTGACCTTACAGCATCATTTTCACTATTGCTGTTTCCCGCCATTAGAACTAGAGCAAGAACATGCTTCACTTCCAGACCAACTTCCTTAGTAGCCTCATCCCCACAAGTGTAATCTAACTCATCTCTGAAACCCTGCTTTCTCAACTGAAGGCACCCAAACCTAAACAATCCTTAAAAGTTCCAATTCCTCTATTAAATCTAACTTAGGCACATTCTTCTTTCCAATATCTGTATACCTATAAAACATATCATGATTATAATTTATTTTTCCTGTTTTATACATCTCAAATATTCCTAACCCTTATATATAATATCATTCCTTTTTCCACTACATTTCTTAAGGTCAGTGGTCATGCCCGATGCTTTTTTGTTTTTAACAGTGCTAAGTACAGAAATATACAATCTTCCAAATTGTTCAATAAATATGTGCTCTTTGAATTTGCAAAAATTAGCAAAAACGTATTCTCTGTTGGCTACTTCTGTGCTTTCTATAGACTGACACCAAATCAAATTATATACATTTATGCAAACAATTTAAAGATTTTTTTTAAAAGGCTTAAAAAGAATCTTAGTAAAGAAGAATAATGAATGCCTGATTGGTCTGCCCCAATCGATGACCTAACAGAAGATGACCTATTAAGTGAGTGAGGATAGAGAAGTAGGGGTAAAGACATGATCCAGAATAAATACATAGAACCTAAGAAATCTTGTCACCACAACCGCAAGGTACATATTGAGAATGTGTCCTTATTCAATACACTATTAATCTCGTATAAAATAAGATAGCAGACATAATGCTTCCCTTGAAACATTTTCCTAACAAGATAGTCAAAACTTTCATAGACAGAGTAAGGGAGATAGTTTAACAAACAAAATAAAAATATTAATTATGAACACAAAATACATTAATTTTATAAATCATAAAAACAAGTTTTTGGTTGGGTTAGTATCAGACATAATTCTTTATCTACTTCCATTTGGAATTGAAGTTTTATGATAGGAATAAGATTTTAAGAACTCTTACCCTATTCATTGTGTTATTTTTTCACCTCTCCCTTTGCTTCAATTTTATCTTTGTTTATGGCTTACATATTGTCACTCTCTTGCTCAACATTCATCGTGGTTTCTCTCACATTTAGAATTAAAGTATAAATCTGACCAAGGATCAGATTATCTAGCTTTTAATCTCCACCACTCCTCCCCTTTCACTCAATGCATTTCAGTCAAGTTGGCCTCCTTGCTTTTCTTCAACAGCCAAGTATCCTGCTGCCTTTGACACTTTAAACTTGCTTTACCTCTACATGAAGTGTTCTTCGTGGCTGCTATACTTCTTCATTTAATATTAAAACTCAGCATTTCGTATTAGCAGCCCTACCTTCTCCTAATAATTATAGTCAAATAGCTTGCCAGAATAGTGGCTCCTTTCCTTGTCTGCTCATTTCTTACACAAGAAGCCTAAAGTTATTGAATGAGAGCTGTAGCCCAAGTTTGATGAGACTCTTACTCTGTCCCTTGCTGGAAGATTTCTCTCTCTGAGAATTAAGATCTCTAGGCCCGCAAGGTCTAAACTTTTGGGAACAGGAAACATAAATTCAAAGTGGGTCATAGAAAGTAATGATAAGAAAGACAATTCTTTTTCTATAACCTTGATCGCTGGACTCATGTGTTTACTTTCCTGATTGTTTGATTAAATTAGTAAAGTGTCACCAGTATTGTGGACCAATGTTTGAATCTTCAGAACTTCCAAATAGTCCAATACATGCACTATATTATGACAGAGGACAGAAGAGTTAATAAAACCCTGGAACAAAATCATAATGTATACTTTTGTTCATCCCATGTGAGTGCAAATTCTGTTTGATTTTCCTCTAAGTAAAGATAGGAAAGCATTTGCCAAATAAATTGTCATATACTACATGCCAGAAACTTTGTTAATCTACTTTGACAAAAAATTCACATTAGATACAACAGCAACAGTTGCATCTTCTACTACTTTTGTGTGTGTGTTAGTCCACTGTCATCCACCTTGATCCCAAATGATAAACTGGTACCAGACTGATAGATTAGATAGAGATATAAGATAGATCACAATCCGATTTAAATTTGAGAGTCTTTCATTTTTGAGGTAACAGTAATCTGTCCCTCCTTCCAGAATATAATATTATTTTTTATTTATGGTCTTGGATGAATGCCTCCAATTTCCACTTGGATTTCACCCTACAATACCTCTTGCTGGGCTCTGCTTCATAGGAAACTTTCCTTTAGTTAATGGGTTCTAAGTATGAGAGCTGGCTCTAGTAGAGAACCTTGGCATGGCACATTTTGTTGAGGTAACTGCCTTCAGCTTCCTGATCATCCTTTCTTGATTTCTTCTGAGTGAAAAATGAAGCCAATCCACTTTTTGGCTGCCCATATAACTTGCCTATAAGAACAGTGTGCTCTATTAGCCCCCTTTGTAATCTCTGGCTACCACTTCAATCTGAATACTCATTTAGGTGATAGTGGTGATGTTTCTGAGGTTAAGTAACACCACGTCATTTACTGTCATGGATTCTCTGATTTCAGGATATAATTTTCCCACTGCTGTCAAGGAACTCAGTTTTATAACAGGCATCTCCCACTGTCAGCCCAGTCAACACAGAATAGTAACCACTGACTTTTTCAGTGATGTTGGTACCATTCTCATCATTTCTTACCAGATGTGTGAGAAAGAGCCTTCTGGTCTGTTTTGTACAACATATCTAGCTTGATGACGGGGTGGTTTCAGCCTTATTCGCTAGACCCATGGCACCATTCATACTCCTATGAGTTTATTGATCCTACCCTCTAATATCCATTAAAGTGGTGACAATATTTCTACTTCAGTTAGTAGTGTGGGCCATTGTTTGCCCCCCCAACACACACACCACACACACACACACACACCACACACACACACACACACACAAAGCTTACAAGAACCATCTTAGCTACTTGTTAACACCATTCTCAAGGTTCATGACTAAGTATTAAATTCTATTCCACAGGAGAATGTTTCCATGTTGGTAAACTCTTCCCTATTTAAATTTATGCTCCAGCTCCCTCAGAATCAAGTCTCATGCATACAACCTAGATTTCTGCCTCTATATGTTAGGCACACGTTACAGCTCCTTTGGCAAATCTCATTTTTTCCTTGCTTGACTGAGCACATCCTCAGTTGAACTGAGCTGAGACTGGATTAGTATTGTTTCCTTGGTTGCCGGCAATGGACAGTCAAGTGTTTTATAAAGTATCCTCACTGGTCTTCAAACAAGGTTGAACTCTTCCTACAGAGTGGCCACTTCTACAGGCCCAGAAAGTTTAAGGGAATGGGAAGTTTAGCATATGCAGAATCCCCAATTTGAAATCTCAGGATCTCATTCTTTTCCTGTTAGGGCCCTGCCCTTGGCATAGGAGGCATGATGGCACTGAGAACTAAACCTTCCCTGAAGCCCCATTACTCTTAGAATTAAATCTTGAGCTTAGCCCTTCATCTTTTCTGCCCTTAGCAACAAGAAATGAAAGTTTCTTTCCATGATGCCAGTTAGGCCTTCTGGCTTTCACAAATTGTTGATTAACCATCCTAAGCCTGTTATTATCTCTCAGTACTCTGCAACAGTCTTATAATTCTATATTCCTAATAATAATGACCATTTTTCATATATCTCACCAGCTAGTATAATATCTTTTTCAATATTCCATCTTGGTTCACCACCAGTATGAACTAAAGTACTAAGTGATTCAGAAACTGAGATTTCAACCAATCCTACCATCCCTAGAGCTGTGATGACCCTTCAGAGTTATCTCAAATTAAAGCACGTGGTCCAGACATTTTTATCCCCATATTAAAGAGTGGTTGGACTCAGCCTGAGCCTTGAGGGGAGGTACAACTTTGTGAGAGGGGGTTCCCTGGAACCTCTGGCAATTTCCAGGGAGGGGTACATGGAATCATGGCTGTCAATAGCAAATATTCCCAGAAAAAGAGAAGATCTGAGCAGAACATAGATATGAAAGTCACTAAAGCTGAAAACAAAGTAACTTTAAAAAGCTCAAAATGACCATACTTAATAAGAGTTGGAAATGAGAAAGTGATTTGAAAATGGTGAATAAATTATTTCTTTAATTCCTTATTTATTGCAGTGTAGAAGTAAAACATAATTCAAATCTAATACTATACATCATTTCTGCTTTTACACAGAACATATCCATTAATGAGTTTATTAAGTGTTATGTAATTTTCATAATTGGTCTTTTAAGTGTTTTATATTGTGCAGAAAACAATGAAATATTGTTGCATAAAGAGTTGACTGTTTTAGGGGTTTACGCACATTGATATTTCCCATTTGAAGCAGTGGCATATAGGTCCCAACTCTCTAAACACATTTTAAGAAATGGATTGGATTTGAAAATCTGCATTTTCCAAAAAGAGAAATTCTATTAGTCATTAATACTTAGCAACAGTAAAATGAAGGCTCATTATCAATAACTGGGGGTTCTGAATATGGAGTAAAGGCAGGAATAGGTCACTTATAAAGCATGGAGCATTTCAAGTGAGAGTAATTTCAACTTTCAGTTAATTTTGAAGCATACATGAAAGCCAACTGTGTACTAGGATTTTTACTCTGTTTTACATATACCAGAGTAAATAAGGCACAAGCACCATTCTCAAGGAGCTTCCCGTCTAATGGGGGGACACCATAAGCTAAACAAAAAACTGTAATTTAATCTGTGAGACAGAATAAGAGCAGACCGATGACTAACTGTGGCGCAAATAAGAAAATGATTAAGCATGTTCAATTAGAAAGGAGGAAATTCCTAATTGGGGACTTGAGGTATGAGATGAGTTCGCAATGTACGTTTGTGGAAGGTAGGAATTATGGAGATATGGAAAAGAAAATTCCAATAAAAGTCAAATCTGTTTAAAAATACCAGCTGAGAAATAACAAAAGGGAAAATCTGGAGAATAGCACAAGAAGAGATTAGATAGGTGAACAAAATTGGCATGAAGTAAATTGGCTTACTTAGGAG
This sequence comes from Eonycteris spelaea, assembly GCA_003508835.1. Lineage (NCBI taxonomy): Eukaryota > Metazoa > Chordata > Mammalia > Chiroptera > Pteropodidae > Eonycteris > Eonycteris spelaea. Next base: position 3,523,666 of record PUFA01000062.1, on the reverse strand, counting down.
TTTCTACTCAGTACCCCCAAGCGTCCTGCTACTACATCTATTAAAGTAATTACTACATGCAACTGTATTGCATTATACTAAGATATTTTTTGAGTCTAGGGATTGTGTCTTGGACACTTCTGTGTTCTCTAATACTTTGATACACCATTGAGTGGATGCTTTGAATTATATATATATATATATATATATATATATATATATATATATATATATAATGCAGTATGAATAAATAATGAATAAATATATATATAATGCAGTATGAATAAATAATGATAATAGTAATAATAGTAACAGTTATATTTTTTGAAACATTTAGTACCATGCAAGGGTGATACTTAGATTATTTATATTTAATTCTCACAACAATTCTACTGCTTAGACATACTTATTATTCACATTTTAAAGACAAGGAAATAGAGATCCAAAGAAATGGAGTAATATGTCCAAGGTCACAGAGCTAGTAAACAGTGGCCCCAACACTCAAATCAGAAAGAGTGCTGAGCCCATGAAGAGTTAAGAAAGAAAAAATAGTGTATAGGAGAAGGGATTCAGGAAAGAATGTATTTGAGGTTGAGGAGAAACTTTGTTTTGTCTAGCCTGCTATCTCCCCAGTGGTTCCTGAAAGTCATCAGCCTTCTGGCTGGAACACAGATTGGGTAGATAATTGCCAATGTCCCTTTATCCTGATGTGCCCCATCACTTCCATTTAACCCACCCAAATCATCAGCTGATAGCTTTCCACCTCCTCCTTACTCTCATCTACTAGCAAAAGGGGGGGAAGGGAAAGGGAAAGGGAGAAGGGGGTGAGGAGAAAAGGATGATGAAATAGAAGGAAGAAGCATTTCATCAGATGGCTGTAGGGGAAATTAAGGAATCTCCTTTTTCCACATGAATCTTTTGCTGATATTCACTAACCTTTCTTTCCACCTTTCATTTTGGTAACCCTACTCATGAGCACTTCTATATTAGATCCCTATAAAATTCTAAGTACTTCCCGGAATTTTTTACTGCACTTCTGAATGTTTTCCTCATTTATTTAGTCTAGAAAACTGTATTTTGTTGACGTGTTGCCCCATTCTCAAATATTTCATTCATACACAGAACCTACAACCTTCTGAATCCATCACACCTCTGGCCAGTTCTAAACTCCATGATCTTCAAGGAAATGGATATGTGCATTGTTTCATGGTCTAGAATATTGTTTCAATTTCTGTTTTTAAACATCTTGCCCTAAAGAGGGAAAATTTGAGGATGAGAATGTGTTACAGCAAAGTTGGAATGACGATCTGCTTGATCATTAGTCTCTACCTGATAAAAACCAGAGTTCCCGGAAGAAGAATGATTCATGTTAACAGCAATTCTTTTAGTTCATCAGCTTCCTTTCTTCCTGGCTTTCCCCTAGGGAATGTATGCAGTGCCTACAAATCCCTCCCCTGATGTCAGCCCAGTGAGAACAGGGGTAAAGCAGCTTATACCTGGCAAGAAGAAAAGTCCTCCCACATTTGTCTGGCAATAATCCAACACAAATCTAAGCCTCAGAGTTGTCCAGAATATACACAATGGCCTTAGGCCAACAGCACTGGAAAATTTGAGATTTCATTATGTTTTCTCTTTTGTTTTACCTAACTAAAGCTATAATGCTAACTTCTTCAAAACAGCAAGCAGCCAGGTGACACTTTTGTAACAATTACTTACTGCCCCAGAATATTCCAAAATAGAAGTAAAAGACCAGAGTGCTAAACAATAAAACTCAGTGTCACCTCAAATCTTATCCTTCAAGTCTAAGCTTAAATGTCAATTACTTAGAGAAACTCCCAGACCTTCCAGACTGTGAACACTCTCACAGTGTCACGCTTTGCTTCCATAATAGTTACTATAATTATAATTATTATTTCTATAATGTGTTATTTCCCACAATAATTTCTGAACTAATAAAACCTACCCTGATATCTTATATTTAATACTGTAGACGGCACTCCTAATGCCCTTTATCTTGCTAATTCTATTTTTTTTTTTCTCTAAGCTCTTATCACTTAATATCATGTTATGATTTACTGTTTGTCTTCCACTACTAGAATGACTACTCTACAAAGTTAGTAACTTTCGTATTTTGTTCACTAATATAGCCTAAGTTCCTAGGTGAGTGTGTATATAAAAACGTTCTTGATAAATACTTATTGAGTGAATAAATGGAGGAGAAAGTGTACATAGTGGTGATTTAATATATGTATTACATTATAAAGGATTCCCTCATCTAGTTAATTAACACTTCTTTCACTTCACATGTGTTTCTTTTTTTTCTTGAGATACCTGCATCTTCTTATAACTCATTGAGTTTCCATAAAATAGCTATTATGAATTCTTTAACAGGTAAATCACTGATCTCCATGTCTTTGGGATGGGTTCCTGGAAGATTATTATAATCCTTTAGTGGTATCATGTTTTGTTGATTTTTATTTTCCTTGAAGTTTTGCTTGCTTTCTTTGTATTTGAAATAGTAATCACCTCCTCTAGTCTTTACTAACTACTCTCTCCAATACATCCAAGCTCATATTTTTTTGCTCCACCAATGTGCTGGAACTTCTCCTTTAGAAACCCGGGCTTTCACGAAGGCTTTCTCATCTGTGGGTAGATGTCTACAGTTTGCACAATGGCTTCTGGACTGCATCCCAGAGGACTGGAGCCAGATCATGTGCTACTGCAGGGCCCACAGCTGAGACCACGGTCTGTCTGCCTATCACCTGGCACGTGGGTGGGCAAGACTTTTTCCAGGTCCCCTGACATTGCCGCTGGATCCCACAGCTCCCCAAAAAAGCACCTTTGTCAAAGGGTGAACACCAAATTGCTGTTGTTGGGGGAAGCGACACAAATGAAGAATGTTTTATTCAGCCATGACTTTGCTTATTTTATTTAAATATTTAATATTAAATGAATTGGATTAAATATTACACATAATGGAAAAGATTTCATTTTGTTACTGATACTTGAGTGCAGATGTTAACTATGTAGAACTCTACACTATGCAGTTTCTTTATGCCATAATAAGTAACAGTTTTAGACATTTTAAATGATTTCTTAGTTGATTGAGGAATATTCATAATATTCCATGTTAAAATCTAACCATTTTTTAAAAGCTTTGATGATTATAACTTAGAAGGATTTTTGAGAAAAACCTAGATTATGAGTCTTCATTCTCTCCTGTTTGAGAGTTTCATGGATCCATAAATGTCAACTTCTCAGGAGAAATTTATTTTCTAGTACAGAATTTTCAAAGTTATATTTTATAATATTTTCATATCATGGATAAATCAAAACTTATAGGCAAACAGATAAGATTTGTTCAACCATCGTCTTCCTCTGTTTCTCTAAATATGGTCTCTCTCCTTTCAAACAAGGTTTGTCATAAAAAAAATATGACCCGTATCCCCAGTCCTCCTGCTATGATAACTATACTTTAAGTCTGGCTTAAATGAGGCTGTACTCTAATGGGTTTATATGCATAGAGACAGTTATAAACATATATTAAATATCATACATTTATAGAAACCAAATTTAGCTCCTGTCTACTTATTAAAAATGAGAAATTCAACTAAATTCATTAAACTACTTTGGATCAAATGGTCATTTTAGATAATTCAAAATAGGAAAGAAGAGAAATAAATGTTTTTTTCAGTCTCTCAATCTATGTGAGCAAAATATATAATACAAACAATTAGAATCAAAATATTAAGCATTGTTTTTCAAACATGCTTTTGTTCAATTAATTAGATAGTATCAGTAATAACATTTTTAATTGTATCCATATAACTCTCTTGACTCTTCATTTTTCATGCATAGACACAAAGAAAATTCATCACAATCCTGAAACACTACAATTGAAATTATAATAGTGAAATTATAATAGTGAACAGATAATCAGAGATTATTCATACAAAATAGAATTGAAATAGGCCTCACATATATTGATAAAAATAATAAAGTTTTTTTCCATTAAATATGTAAAACAATCCAATTCATTTGGTACTAAAAACATTAATTGTATGTGATATTTTTCAGACAAGCGAGAAGTTATTACTCTCAAAGCCTCTGTGAGAAGTAACTTTCTGACCAATTGCTTCCTCTAGCATTATATCTGATTTACACTAATAAAAAATAATTTTATTGACAATATTTATTTCTCCAATTTCTCCAATGTTAAACCTTCAGTTTCTAAGTATTGTATCCATGTTGGCTAACATTTACAAAAATAAAGGTCACTCTTCATGGATTGAAATTGTTTATAGAGAATAAATGGAAAAATACATAGTTTTCAGATTTGTTTTGCTGTCTATACTTCTGCTAACACCATTAGTATCTTGAAATATGGACTGCTCTGAGTCTTCTAAGTACAGAGGGGTTCTGTGGCAAGCGTAGCATTGGGCCCTTAATTATGTATTTTTGTCTCCAGTTATTTTGTTTTGAATTAATATTTTATTTCAGAGACATTTAACTGTTTTTATAGTGAAATATCTCTATTTAACTATTGCCTATAATCACTGTGCATTACTGTAGTACTATCACATGAAAGCCAATAATTAAAGCTGCCAAAACAATGGCTATACTTATGTCTAAGTACAGTCATAGAGAAATTAATTACTATATAGAGAAATAAAACTAGTTATATCTTCGGATTATTCTAAAGTTGGCCTTTTATAATATTGCCTTCTCAAAGAGCATTCTGATTGATGACACAATTTCACCTGAAATTTTTGCTACCAGAAAACCAAAAGGCATCAGGATAAAACTAATTTCACCCAACTTTAGACCACTCCTATTATCTCTAACCCTGGTACCATTTTATTTTCACTCTTAACCCTAGGAGGTCCTGCTTTTAATTTTTCTACTTGTCTCTAACCAAAAGTCAGTCACTGCCCTATTATCCAGAGCAGAGGTGATTGACCATTTAATAAGGAATTACTGCCATCTTGTGGCTATCATAATTGAAGACAAATAATCTTAATGCACTGGACAAGAAACAAAAGTGGTATATGCTCTCTCTTTTATCTATTTTATCTCCAATATACGTCATTAAAGAGGCATTATAAAGCACGTTGCTTTTTAGTGAAAATATGCACATTAGTATTATAACATTCAGGAAGACAATCTTTTTCATGCTTTATCAAAATCCAGCAGTAGATATAAATCATTCTAAAATAAAGACTTGAGTCTACACTGGATAAAAATTATGTAAGCAACTAAACAGAGTCATTAATAATTTATACTACTCATTCACTACTTCAGTAATTTATCTTCATCTTTTTTAATGTTAAGAATTTGTAAAAGGTCATAATTCACTAGGTTTAAATATTTCTAACTCCAAGGTGACCTGTTTGCCACACATCTCAATAGCCCATGTCAGCACCGGAAATTGGCCAAGACCTACTAATAACCAAAAACAGATTTGAAGCGAATGACTCTCTCAGATCTGTATGGCACATGTTGTCTTCAATATTCTTTCTCCTGACATGTGACAAATTTGCAAATTTTGTGTTTTTTTCTTTTTTTAATTTATTTTTTATTTCTTATGGTGACATTGGTTAATGAAATCCAATAAGTTTCAGCTGTTTTTTAGATTCAAGTGGCATGGCCTGTGAAACACAGGCAACAAGAAACAATGAGCACATCTAAGAACACTTTGTTCTAAAACTATAAAGCAAAATTCTAACCTTCCTTCTCTGTCAAGATATGGGAAATGCCATTTATAGAAAAGGTTAGACTTTTTAGCACAGGTTTTAAGGTATATTTTATTTATCTATATGTATTTGATTGAGGGAAACACCTTACTTGTTATTTAAATAACTAGAGGTTCAAAAGGAACATTTTCTCCCCAAAAGGTTTGTGTTGGTTCTGAAGTGTTAAACCTTAAATATTTAGTTGAAAACACTCCACCTGGTGGTAGAAGAAAAAGGGTAGCTGCTTTCTGTAAAAGACCCTCAGGAAAAAGATGGAATGAATCAACAGAAAACACGTTTACTTAGAAACCATGTTAAGGTACTCCACTGCAGTTGGTGAGCATCTTAAAAGCAAAATCCAGACAGAATTTGTCTCTCTATAAATCTTTCCACCCTTTCCATTACTAGTTAGGTATTGTTGGCTCTAAGCCATCTGATTTTACTATGATTTATTAACTGCTATGCATTATATATGAGATTCAGGTTTGCTGAAGAGTTACCCTTATGGTCATTGTTGCATACAAATCAGCTACTGTTAGAGAGGTTTATTGCATCATTTTATGCCACTAGTGCTTTTGTTAGGCAGTAGTATAATATGTAACCGGAAAAGAAAACCCTTCCTATTATTTTCCCCCATATATGTTACTAGCAAATGCAGTGCATGTTTAAGAACAATGTCCTTTGTTCTAGCCTGTTTTTTAAAAAAAAAATAAGAAAAGTCTTCAGAACAATAGATGAGAAGAAATAAAAACCTGTTGTCTAAATCAAGGGTTGGTATTCTCCAAATCATTGCTACAGCATTGAGCCTTTTCTCTCTGGTAAGACCAAGTGAAACGTGAGAAAGAGCAATAATGTGAGCAAAACCAATTTACTCTTGTTAGGAAATTGGAAAAACGGTAGCAGAGATCTAAGCAGATCTGTCTCTGAAAATAAGCTACCACAAACAGTGCTTCCACGCTCTTTTTACATGGAGACATTGATTAACTAAGTAATTCAACTCGAATTTCTAGTGCAGCTCTCCATGCAATGACTTGAAAGCTTGCCTTTAGTAATTTATACATGTTTGCTCTAGTGGAATAAACAATTAAGACAAAAGCAGCATTAGCTAAATGGCCTTAATTTACCTACAAAAGTGTGTGTGTGTGTGTGTGTGTGTGTGTGTGTGTGTGTGAGAGAGAGAGAGAGAGAGAGAGAGAGAGAGAGAGAGAGAGAGAGAGAGAGAGAGAGAGAGAGAGAGAGAGAGAGAGAGAATGGATATTGTTTTACAGATCCAACAGAAAGAGAAAAGGTGTGACTGATCATATTTTGTAAAAGTGTAGAGGAAGAGGGATGCTTTCTTTCCTATGTGAAATCTTGCCGTGTTAGTCTAACCGCAGAGCTGCAGTCCGCTTTAGTGTGACATATGTTATGAAGTGTTTCTGAAGAAAGGAGTTAGTGTTTGGTAACAGCATTATGTCCAAGAAGAATGAGGTAAATATTCTGCAATCTTAGCTTTGGTATGACTGCTCCAGGTACATGAGAATCATATCTACTAAGACATATGTTAAAAAATTTTAGAATCTCCATGTGGATTATTAAATGTATGCATTTTTATTTTTGTTGAAGCCATCCATAAGTACATTTCTAATTTCTAGAATAGCTTGATTTTCTCTTAATTAATTAATTAATAACAATTATAAGGCAGATTCCATTGGAGTCATGTTTAAGAATATCTTGGTAAAAAAAGAGTTTTTAATTTAGTTTAATTTTAAAAAGAGTTTATTAGGTGCCCACTATGTGTCTACTTTTAAGCACAACAAATATAAATGGCTAAGTAGTTGACATTAGAGATTCCTAATCTCTTCAAGTCTCTAATTTTTAGGTATTTTTAATGTATGTTGAGTTTTATCCTGCAAAAACTGGCAAAGAAGAGATGCTTTGAAGAAAGATGAGATGTTGAGGAGGACAGGTAAGATGATCCAAGAGAACGAACTCATGCACAGGGAACTTTGAAAAGTATCAGTTATAGGTTGCATTAAAAATACAGATCCATAGTCTATGAATGTATGGATACCTTGAAACCCTCAAGACTTTCCCAGGGTCTACGATCAATGGTTTTAGAAATACCCTAAATACAGGGTCACTGCTTTAAGAAGGTCTATTGTTTTCTTCCCAAAATATATATGATTCAGAAATGTGAAAAATTCATTTCCTAAAAAGAAACTATTAACTGGTCTATAATAATGTTACTAAATGCTTAGTTTTGCTTTAAAAAAAAAAAAAAGAAAAGAAAAGAAAAAAAAGCACAAAATGCCCAGATTTTAAAAGATCTTCAAACTAAGTAATTGAAAAATCTCAGAACCTAACCTCAAACTGCTTTCCCATTCAGTTTGTATCTTTTTAAAATCTTTTTTAAAAATTGTATGTGATCCTTATTTTCTGGATGACTAGCATGAATTATGACAAATTGCGCAATTGGGGAGTGAAGAGAATGAGTATGCAATGTTTATTCCAGGTTTTCTTTCTTTCAATGACACTGTTTAAACTGATAAACATCATTTGGCCTTGGTAATCTAGGCCCTCAGGTCTGTAGACGAACTCTAATTAACCTAAGTGGTACCTTTCCCAAGGACATCTGCTACCATGAGTTTCTAATATCCACAATAAAGCATGATTTTTAAGCTTCCAGAAACATTATGATTAACATGGAAATATTTTTTTCCAAAGGGTAAAGTTACAAATTGAGATACTGTTATCTTGGAACTGCAAAAACTTGACTTACTCTACCTCTTTCTTTTCTTTTTATTTCTTCAAGTATTTAGATTCTCTCACTTTACAGTTTGACAAGTTTAATAATTAAAATAAATATAAAGACAAACAACAAATATTATAATGCAATGCAGGCTAGATTAAAAGCTGTAGGATTTTTTTCCCTTCGACCTCTATGGATTTAAGAAGTATTTTCTTTAATATGGTGTCCCTACAAGCCAAGTAAAATGGACTATTTTCCAGTTGATGTGTCTTAATACGAATAAAGTGGTATAAAATGACACATAAATCAACATATTCATTGCATTAGTTTAAATTATAAATTGGTTTTGTAGGCATGACGTTGATCTTGCTGAATTTATGCGATGGGTTGAACCAGTTACAATAATTAATTAATGTAAACATTTTTTATGCTTAGGGACACACAAAAAAACTTATAAATATCTTATTTTTTATATTTTTGATGATGAGAAAAAATTAACTGATTGTTTAACCTGATTTTATTAACTCATTGAAATAAACTAAATGAATACATATTTTCACATTTTTTTGGTAATCAAAAATTTGGGAGGAAAAGCATTTTTGAATACTCATATGGGTAGAAGTACATTTATTGTTGTGTTCAAGTTAAGGACGCCTTTCCCAGAAACACTGAATTCATGCAAAAAGCCAAATGATTTATTTGGTTCAGTCAGTGTTCAGTTGTGAGTTTATAATACTTGAATGGTATACAGGGTAACAGCTATTACAAATTTGGAGGTGGGGGAAAGAGACTGCACAAGTCTTAGAAAATTTATGACAGAATTTTATATTTCCTGTTTTATTAAACAGACTGCCTTTAAGTTACAGATCTACCCCATCACCCCTTGTGTTACCAGTAAGATTATGGAGCTGCATCCTGCATCCTACATAGCACATTTCAATTTCATGCATTTCATATAGTCATGCTACATTATAATGCAGCTTACACATACTCGAAATAATTATTGTGCATACCTTTTAGGCTACAGCTTTTGTCACATTGCGCATTATTTATTATCATTTGTAAATCCAGCAAAATACACAGGCAGAGAAATCAAAGCAGGAGGTAGAGTTTGTTTTAATGTGATTATATTGGCATCTGATATGATGGTGTTTTGGACCATATTGACATGAGTGAGGATTCTATGTAGCAACTGTTCAATACCATCCGTTGGACTTCTCTGATAGACCACTTAACTATCTCAGCTTTTCCAGTGATCATCTCATTTATCTAGGATTATTGCACTGAATTTACTGTTTGGTTTTCTTCCAGAACTGAAATGTCAAGTCCAGTGTCATGTATGCAGTAGCTTTGTGCTGTGAGAGCTTCACAGATCCCCCAAAAGCTGCTAGCAGTTGATCTTTGGATAGAGCTAGAAATAAATAAATCCTCTTTAGCAGATCAATATTCATCCCATTTAATGCTTGATGTGAAACTTGTGGATTTGTGGTGGTAATGCTGATGTACAGCTAATCGTTGAAAATGGGCATTAGGGCTTTTATAGCATGGCAACATATTGTCAGGCGAGAAAAGAAAGAAGTGGTAAGCACAGCCTGGAAAAAAAAACATGGTAAGTTTGTATAAATGTGCTGTGTATTTGGAATCCAATCAGGATGTTTTACTATGTAATTCTAAAAGCTAATAATGTGAACAACACATGGATCTTCCATGAAAAAGAAATTTCTGTGACCTTTCCCTGTTTTGCCACTCTTTGGGGTATGATGCATAAAAACGAAGTATCGAACTCATTTTGAAACTCTGGTGCTAAAGAAATTGATGTTGAAATATTTTCCTATGATGATTGTTGTAATTATCAATAATTATAGTATGGAAGACATCTTAGCATAAAAAAGCAGAAAATTTAAGGAGAAGTGGGGTTTTCATACAAGAGATTCATACTAAAAATGGGGATCCTTAAAGAAAGGAGTATAGAGCAGCGTCCTGAACAATTAACTCCAAGAAGAGAGATATCCTACCAGTGAGCAAGGTTTTAAACACGAGTAATGCCAATAGTTAAGGCATTTTTTTTCTAGTCAACAGTGTAAAAGTTATATGTCAGATCTTTCTTCCCTGGCAAAAGTTGGATTTATCCTTTTGATTTAAGTCTTATTTTTTGCTGTAAATATGTGATCATTCACACGGTTATGGTGTTTAGAAAAGAAAGTTGGAGCTTGGCATTCTTTACATGCAACAGCTTTCAGCCCATCCACATAATCTATAAAATAGACATTGTGGTTGCCAATGGTATATATATTTTCAACCGTATTTCTCAATTATTAATTTAATATAATGCATGAAAAATATGCACATGATCTCTATGTGAAAACCTTAACTTGTTATATGTTCTTTACATGACTCAGGCTTGTGCCTGTTGAATTTTAGCAAGCATCTAAACTTATTTGTGTAAAGGCTTGCCTTTGGAATAAAGCATGAGAAAAATGCACTTACTCTAAGTATAGAAACTAGAGAACTGGGATTGATCTGTTTTCCCAGAAGAAATTATATTCTTTCTCAAGTAGTAGGTTTTCATTTAAGTTTACTGAGAAATGAAACATTATAATCTATACATGGAAAGGGAGGTCATTAAGCTTAAAACATGCAGAGTAACACCTGCTGGCTCCAGATACTTGCTGATCACTCGGAGGTCTCAATTCTGCCTGTACAAGTCCACACTTTACCACTGATGGATGACATGATCCTCCGACAGGGATCCCAGGTCATCACAATTCCCTTGGTTGGCAAAGGAAGACAGGGCCAGACAGCAGGTCATTGTTACAGGGTTGTGCTTATCTGATGAAGAGTAAACCAGGAATCGTGAGAGGAAAATTATGTTTATGCCTGAGGCCATGAAGTTTGGGAAATAGTAATGTACAAGGCTGAAGATGACAATTGGGAAAGTGTATGGGTGTGCCTGTGAGAGTATATACCTGTGAACTCATGCACATACATGCAGATATATGTCCAGTTACCCTAGATATGCAAAGAGACTTAATATTATACGAATATATAAATGCCCAGAGACATACTCCATCTGTATTGTGCTATGTGTATGTGTTATGAGTACAAATAAATGAAAACATTTCAATCCTATTCTAGGGCTTATGAGACTAATATGTTTGAAAATATCTTTCCTAAAAATGAAAATATAAATGTTTATATGAATTTACAGGTAACAGAATAATTAAAGGTTAGTCACAGAAACTAGAGTATCTTTTTCTATCTCTAATTTTGAGATTGCTGGCAAAGAAGATAAACGTCCTTTGTCCTGAACAGCAAAACTCTCACTGGAAGTATGTTGGGCTAGTAAACTTAGTATGACAATTCTTACGTTGATCTAAAGTGGCATGTAAGTCTGGTATTCTCTATTTCTTTTTTCTATGCAGAAAACAAATATTTCCAGATTATGATTATTTAAATTTAAGAAGTTATTACAGATTTTACTGCTGGCACATTATTTGACAAACTGGGCCCTTAGAAAGCTGATAAGAAATGGTACTTTTTCCATTTCCCATAATAGCTATATTCTCTCATTTGAAATCTAGAAGTAATATCAATGCAGCTTCTTAGAAAAAAGAGAAAATATGCCTCACGAACAAGGATGAACCATTCACTTCATATTCTTTCCTCAGTTACCACACTTCTCATCTAGACAAGAAAAACTTCGAAAAATAAGTCTGATTCTATTGGTTTTATCATTTTGTATTGATTGGCTACTCAGAAAACAAGAGACAAACTGCATGTTTGCCTTTTAATCTGACCCTTACACTTATAATTTTCCTATTTATTTTTTCAACAAATAATTATTGAAACGTTTTGTGTGCTAAGCCCAGATATAGCCATTCAACTCCAGCATGTTATTCTCATTTTACTTCTTGTCCTTAGTCCTTGAAACACTGATATATATTTTTATATATTTTCAAAATGTCCATATTTGTTATCGATTATACCGAGTTATTTGTGGAGCAACGTTGAGTATAAATAATATCAAGATGGCTTGGTTGGTGTCTGGATAAAGCACAATTGACAGATACTCTAAAAGACATGTATATAACACATAGATAGCCAGTGGGTAGTATGCAGAATCCTACATGATGATGTGATCTGGGCATACTCATAAACTGCAGAACTACGTATGCTATTCTCATAGATCAGAGTCTATCAGTTGAGCAACAGATTACATTCTTCTATGGGAACAAAACCACCCAGGCCAAACTACTTACAGAAAGAATTCCAGCATGACAAGCTCAGTTTCCTAAAGTAGGAAAATAAGACTTCAATGCACACTAGAAATTAGCTGATTTAGGCACCACCTAAATAGAGCTAGAGTAAAGAATTAAAGTAAAAACTCAATTGACTCAGAAACTTGCATTATAAAAAGGTCATCTTAGAAGGAGAAAAGTGTATATAGAATAAGTTTATTTCGTGCAAAATGTATTTGTTATAGAACTGAAGATCAAGGTACAATAAGGAGATAAGTTCTTCAGTCCACCTCTCTAAAAGCATAGTCCTCAAAGGTAACATGCCCTGAAGAATATTTTGGCTGATAATATTTCCCAGATGATTTAAGTTGTAAAATGGTGGAGTCACATAATCTTTGAACATATTTTAGTCCAAATTTCTAAACTTTCTTATACCATGGAGGCCTGTGTAAGAACTAGGAAAATTAAGTTAGGCCATAGGTGTCCAGTATCTCGAAGTTTTTCTATTGTGAAATGTGTCCTATGGACAAATATCCAAAAGAGACCAGACTGTGAGTCCCTGACAGACTGTCACTCTATCAGTGCATTCCGTCTCTGTAAATAGAGTCTGTGATATTTTAACTAAAATTTGCCAGAAAAGCTGTTTAAATGTGGAAGTTTATCACTTTACCTCCCTTCAACTAATCCCTGTTAAAATATTATAAATAACACAGGGCTTAGCATTGCAAAACAGAGACCAAACAAGACTTAACTTAAATTCTTTTTGAAAAAGGTTCAAATAAAACCTTACAACTGATTACTAAACCAACTCACTTTGATCCACATAAATTATCTATATAGTCCTCATTCTTCTTATCTTTAAAAATTAGGGAAGAAAAAAACCTTGTGTTTTAAGCAGATTATTTTATAGGATTATATATATAGGAGATATATATATATCTCCTATATATTATATATATATCCCCTGAAATTTCATGGTATTTTTTTAAGACACTCTTATTCCAAGGAGAAAGAGTTTGATTTGATCCAGTTCTACAAACCTGCTGTGCCTTCCTATTGCTGGAATATGCAGTGGTGACTTGAAAAAGCTCCCTGAAAAACCCTGGACTCTCCTTTATGAAGACAATGAATGAACAGGATTTTATACACAGACAATGACAGAGACAGGGTGCCACTTTGAAGTTCAAATGATTTGACAACAAGTTTTGGAATTCCGAAAAAATAATGAAAAGGATCTTTGCCGAATTTTTATTTTGTTTTTGTTCTGCCTTCATTTCGCATAGGCGGGTTCAGGCAGGAAGTACGGCCTGAACAGCTCCGCCAGATCTGGAGGGATTAGTTACAGCAAAGAAGGCTGCTGTGTGACTCCGAGTCATTTTTTTTTTTTTTTTTTTAGTAATTCTAAAGGAAAAAAATTACATACACGTAGACATGCCAAATCTTACCTTTATGATAAGTGTATCTGGTCAAACATTTTAATATAAAATCACCTAAAAATCCTTTACACCTATTGGAGTGATTTTTTTCTAAGGTAGTCTTGTATTGAACTTTAAATAAAGAGATGGGTTTTCTTATTACTGAATAAAATGTGATTTTTGTCACAATATTAAATAAAATGTGTTTCCTCAACATGGCATCATGAGTTGTTTTTAGTGGCAAGCAATGGTTAGGACAGAAGATAAAAATTAAACAACCAAAGTGAGAAAGTCTTCCTATCAATTCTAAGAACAACTAGGGAAATGTTAAAGGTGAGATAATGATCTAAATTTTTCACAGTTCTTTGGAACTAAATTATGTGGGAAATAAAAAAGATTAATATTCAAAAATATGATTTCCCAGATAAAATTATTCCAAATTAGGAAAGCAAAACTTATCTTTTGAAATATACCTCGAGCAAAGATTTATTCTAAAACATGAGTGAGGATTTATTTCTGTTACACCTAAAATCGCATTACTTATTAAGTTTAGCATTTTACCTGCTGCACTTCAACCAGTCCCCCAAACCCAAACAAACACGAGGCAGATGGACCAACTTAAGTAAAAAGTTAACTCCCTAAATTGTAATTCCAGTCCCTGTTGCAGTATGTTCTCATCGTGTTTGTTTGGAAATTTTTCTGACTATGAACTGATAGGTTTATATGATTGTAAAAATGAAACAAAAACATTGTAATTTTTCCCAAATTTTGATCCCAGAACCACTATACAAATACAGTAGCATCAGTGGTGCAAAGAACGCCTATGCTTGAGAGAGCAGCTTGATGCAGACAGAAAACACTGCACATGTCCTTCCATGCCCCACAAGGGAAACAGTACCAAAACATCCTTAAAACAATGTTTTGCCCCCCACAAAAATCCCACTGTTAATAGAGGTTGGAGTAGCTCAACAGAACTGACATATTTGTTTTGTATTATATTGCAAAAAATCATTTCTCTTTCTTCCTCATTATCCATTTAACCATAGATAATGGAGCTGATAAATTTTAACATTCCAAGAATTTCCATGATTTTTTTTGAAACTGCGGCTTGTGTTTTGTTTGGGCTATAAAAGACCAACACTATTTCACTTAATACATAAAATTAAGGCAAATTCAGGAAATTAAAGAATTAGAATTAGAAACTAAAGAATTAGAATACTTATTTGAAATTAAAATCAATGTTATTTCACTAATTTGTTAGTTCCTTTTCTACGGATGTTGGACAGTATTCAGTATGTAACATTACATAGCAGGCTAAGAAAGACATTTATTGGCAATTACCCTGCTATTTAGTTTGAAAATGATTTTAGAAAAAATAATCATTGTCTCATCTATGGCCATGCCACACTGAACGTGCCCTATCTCATTTGATCTTGGAAGCTAAGCAGGGTCAAGCCTGGTGAGTACTTGGACAGGAGACCCACCTAGGAATACCAGGTGCTGTGGGTGTTAAAACAAACAAACAAACAAACAAACAATGTTAAAAAAAAAATCTCCCCTCCCAAAAAAGATAATTGTCTCAATATATACCTTGTTTGCATGTGTGGAAACAATTGATCTCATTTTTTTTTTCTGTTAGATAAGTGGACAAGCTAAGAGTTTGCCAAAACCTATGTTCTGACTTTATTTAAAATGAAAATACAAATCAAAAAACTATAGTGAAAAATAAATTGGATCAAAAGTAGTTGTAAGGTCAAGTAGGTAGTGTGTCCTTTCACTTTTCCTCTTGCCTCCACCAAGCACATACAAACACATATGCACGCACATAAACACATGTACACATAGACATATACACATACACACATTAGTGCACTCACCGACATTTATAGTTATTTTGATGTTTTAATTCATCTCAATTAAAGATCAGTGTTTATGTCTTTCTTCCCTCTTATTATATAATATGCAAGTACCATTTCAGTTTTCTGTTTGCCTACCTAGTCATCGTAGAAGAAACACTCATTGGCATTCATTTACAGAAGTATTTAACTAAGCCTTTCTCATCTTGTTCGCTATCTTTCCTTGTAATCCTGTGGGTAAGGAAGTTCAATAGATTTGCAACTACAACATCATTCAATAAATCTCTAGAATATAACTGCACCAAATTTGAGGGTTGGGGTCAATGCAATCTTTCTGTTCTCTGGTGCAAAAGGACAGCAGAGGGAGCCCCTGCATGACTTAAGGGAACCAAAGGCAGACAGGAGAGAAAAAGACTGCTGGTTTGGAAATTATGTCTGGTGCCCTCTTCTGGAGTAAAAGTGCAGATTTCAAAAAGAAATTTGCAAGCACTGAATTCCAAACTTGATCTTAGCGTGTGTTGTTACCAGTCATCATAAAAGGAGTAGCAGAATTTTCATAATAAAGCTAATTTCAATTTATTTGAATATAAAAATAGATGCTTTATATGTTTTCATGAAGTTTGAGTTAGATTAAAAAAATTTCTGTGGAAAATTTCCCTCCTCTAAAAGTTGTATTATCACTGAATTGTCCCACTATTTCTCCTTAACTCCAATTATTCCAGAATCTTAGTATATAATTCATAAACCAAGACATTCATATGATGATAATGCAAGTATTTCATCTTAAGTAAAATAGTTTTACAGTGGTTGAAAGAGTCTATTAAAAAGGGTTTTGGATTAGGCAGAGCTTATACTGACTGAAGGTGTTTTCCTTGAGACAGTTCAGCAATAATTCCAATTACAGAAAACCATTTCAATTTCTGCTTGCTTCTCAATTTCTTTGAAGAACCCTTCCAAAGGTATTTTTTTAAATGCAGAGTGATTGATAATAGGATTACTTTTAATTTTATTGTAAATGTTAACTATTAATTATAAATAATAAATTATTTATTATAGTTCCCACTGAGAACAAAAAATATCTCTAGATATTCTGTATAAGGTGGTGTTAGATTACTTATTTGCAAGTAAGTTGTTTATGAAGTCCACTTTGCAAATCATTTGTCATTTAACTGTTCATTATATTTAAATACCATATAGAAAAGCGCTACTGTACTTTGATTTAAAAATATAATAAAATTGGAAAAAATCCATTCATTAATTATTGATCTTATGACTATCGAGGGAGTCCGTCTGTATTAAAAATCAGATATTTAACAAAAAGGCTTTATTTGCTCTTTTGCTTCCAGCTTAGACAATAGATGAGCCATATTGGTATTAAGCATTTTTAGTCTATATTTATGACATTACTTTCAAATTATACTTAAAAGATACATAAATGGTGAACTGTAATGGTGAAACATAACTGCTATATGTGCACACATAGCACCAACTTGCAAAAATTATACTTTTTTATTCAAGGAAAAGTTAGAAGTATGTGAATGTCCTTCACAGCAAGAAAGGAAACCTTATTTTTTCAACTTATTGAAAATAAACAACATTTCTTCTCACTTACTCTGTAACATGAACATTTAACTTGACTAAGCCCATCACGAATGATACAACATAAAAGAGGAAAGTTTCCTGGGTTGTTTTCTTGTCTTTGTATTTATACGGATTATTAAAAACATTGAGCATTAATCTAGTTTTGAAAATTAGTACTATTTGTCTGCCTTAGGTGCTGGGGGTTGGGCAGAAGAGAAGTAAATGTGAACTGAAGATGAATGAGTATTCATTAGTTATGTGTTCTTCTTGACCTTTTAGGCATCCAGTTTCATGTATATATTTGCTTCTTTTGAAGACAGTAAAATTTTAAAGAATAAAAGCAAATAAAGACTAGCAACAAATAAATCCAAACTTTTAGCTTGAAACTTTTAATATCCATTTTCTTTTAAAAGATTTCCACAATACAAGAAGGGTAACATTGAAATTCTAAATGTTCAGAAAAGTTTAATTTCATAAATATTTATTCATACTTCTAGAAAACAAAATAGGAATTAGATGTACTTTTGATTCAGATTAAACATTATTTGTTCATCAGACAAATAAATATTCAGTAGCTTTTATGTGTTAGGCACAGTCTCAGGTTTAGGAATGAAGTGGTATACGGCCTTCTTTACGTTAACAGTTTTATTTTCACAGTAAATAGCATTGTTATTCCATGTATCATATTCTCTTCTAAAGTACTGATGAAATACACAACACTCATATTGCTAAAACACAGATAATCTATCCTTGGAAAACCAAGATTTTATTAAAAAAGAAAGTTGAAATTGTTTATTGTGAATAATTAATTCACTTTTAAAGGTTTATGGATCTTTAATCTGACTTAATTTTTTTTTAATTATCAAAGCTTTCTAAAGTTTCTCCCCATCTTCCTTTCCAGCTTCTCAACTTGAGAGTGCTGTATTGGTCATATTTTCAAATAAATAACATTCCTGATGTTTTAAAAAAAGAGAACAGTGACATAAATAGGGCCCATTAACTTCAAAACCTAAAGGGACCAAAATTGTAACAAATACTGGACAATATAGAAGGAATTATGGTGAACACTAGGAAGCTCAAACTCAATGTGTTCTTCTCTCTCTCTCTCTCTCTCTCTCTCTCTCTCTCTCTCTCTCTCTCTCTCTCTCTCTCACACACACACACACACACACACACACACCTCTCTGTCTCTGCCCAACATCTCTATCATCTCTATCTCTATATCTTTCTTTCCTAAAATGTTTTGTGGCAGAAATGCAAAACTTTTTTCACTGAATTAATTCTATAGCGATTTTGCCAATGATTTCAGCCTCAACCACTTCTATCTACCTCCCCTAGCCCATTAGGCCCACAATATTTTCTATGCTCTCTATGAGGGGGACACATTTAACAGCATAGTTTCTTTTATGCCATCTTGTATTTTTTCCTCTCTAAATTCATATGTTCCTATGGCAAATTATTCCTCTAGTAAAAAAAAATTTTTTTTCATTTTTGTCATCAAGTTCTATCTTCAAGAACTAATTAAAATGCCATTTCTTTTTTGAAACAGCTCCTAATTGCCAATCAGGTGCTGGGGGTTGGGCAGAAGAGAAGTAAGCTATGTGGTTTCTCTAAACTCTGATAATGTTTTTTCTAAATCTCTTCCAAGGCTGAGCATATTTACATATTTACATCCTTATTTGTATATCATCCTTATTTGGTATAGTTATAGGTGCTTTAATAGTAAGCTTACTGAGGATGACTGCATCTCTGGTTATGCAAAGAGTTGAAATAATGGAGCTATTTTGTAAACAAAATTTGCACAAATAATCATAATTTACAACCTGATTATTTTCATTCAAATAACTTCCTGGAATTTCTCCTAAGATGTAGTGTGCCCATAGAAATGTGTTATCCTAATCTTCAGGCTAATTTTGGCATCTAAGATTCTGTGAAGTTAGTTTATCAAATGGTGAATTGTGGTATTTGCACTTAACACTTGACTTGAAATTGAAAAGTATCTTTATTGCAAATCATTTTTTAAGAAGTGATAATTTTCAGGATTGTGTTTTGCATTGAAGAAATATATCTTAGAAAATTTTAAGAAAAGTGATTCAATTTTTTAAAATTATGTGAAAGAGAAATAGTGTTTTATATTCAATAAAGCTTTCTCAATAAAAAAATAATAGACAAAAATGAATTTATATAATGAATAATAATAAGGAAATGCTGCTAAGAAAAATTTTTCTGGAAGAAATTTTTGTGTACTAAAACACTGTTTGGCCAGGTTTTTATGTCCCACATACAACACAAAAAGGGGATTCAGAGAGTATGTGGTCATTCACTTTTTGTCATACTTTTTGAATTATCATTATACAGAGATGCAATCATAATATTCATTAAAATATACATATAGAAATTTAGGAGCACCCCCATTGCAGAGACGGATATGTCCCTTTTGCTTTTTCTCTTGGACAAGCAGCTAGACCACATTGCCAAGGCTCATGTCCATGTTAGATGGGACCACGTGACCAAGTTTTAACCAATGGCACATGGATGGAGTGATGTATGCCACCCTAGGCCTAGCCCGTAAACCCTCTCACCAGCAATCTCCGGTGTTGTCTCTGTTTCCTTGGAGATGACTCCAAGGCTTTAGGGGATAGCAGAGCCACACTATGAAAGGAACCTTGGTCCTTGAATCATCCCCTGAAAGAGAGCCACCACGAAAACAATTTAACTGAGAATATCCATGCTGGATTGTTTTAAGAGAGAAAAATATGTTTTATTATGCGAAGCCACTAAAGTTTTGGTGTTGTTTGTTATAGCAATTGACCAACTCTATCAGAGATACATCAGTAAGTTATACTATCTTCCTTGTGACCTGTAGATATAAGAGTATGAATAAAAGGATTTTATAAATTCTATAAAATCGGATTAGGCCAACCAAGAGGCAGTATACTTTTTTTTTTTGCTTGTGACCCACTTCAGTAAGAATAAAATTTCATGAGCCATATTTTTTTCCACAAAGAAATATATTTGCTGAAGTACATAGGGGAAATGTTTATATTTAAAAGTACTTTTAAGTTTATATTTAAGTTTAGTTTTAAAATTATATTGAATAGGAAGGTGTCACTGAGAAAACTGAGAAGATTAACACTAAAATCTTAGTGCCTGAAATTACTTGAGCAATAACAGTATGGAAACAGCTCTTACTTTCCATTCTAATATCTGATAGTAACTTAGTTCACAAAGAGAATTCACATGTATTATCTCATAATATCATTAAATCAAAGGAAGATTTCAACATAGAAACTATGGTTGGTCTCATTTTTGGCATTAAGGAAACTGAAAGTTAAAATGATATCTCTGATTCTATTCAGTCAATAACAGAAAAGCTGGAGAAAGAGTTAACCAATTCAAACAATGCTATAATTTCTGAATATTCTGTGTCAGAAACTTTCCTCATGCCAGACATTATCTTGAAGATAGATTAATAATAATAATAATAATAATAATAATAATAATAATAATGAAGGAGGAGGAGGAGGAGGAGGAGGAGGAGGAGGAGGAACAGGAGGAGGAGGTTAAGGAGGAGAAAGAGAAAGAGGAGGAGGAGGAAAAGAAGAAAAGAGATAACCCTAACCTGAGCTACCCTGCTCCAAGATTATGCCATCTCTTCTTTATTTGAGCTAGGCAAGATAAAATACATTGTGTTTCTGATTGGAATCCATTCTGCCATTTTCCAAGAAGGATCTTCTGGCTGCTCAGAACCTTTGGGAGAATCCTAGTACCCAGAGGTCCTAGCCTGTGGCAATTCTCAACACCCTTTTTCTCATATGCCCCCACCTGCTGGCCTCTACCTAGAGTAAGCTATCACATCTATCTCCCAATCACCAGTTTCCCCTCATAAGCCTGTGCTCTAGAGGACCTCCTTGGAGAGCACTGAATCTGAAAAGCTTTCTTCCTGTGCCTGATGTGACTACCTGAGCTGCTCCTGAGCTCCAGTTGTTCCTACTTTAAGCTGCAAGGCCATAGGGAAATTGGTCCCTATGCTGGCTGTCTATGGTCCTAATTCTTTGAGTTGTTTTCAGTTCCTTACAAAATCATGCCTCAGACCAGCCTGATCCTGCTGGATGAACCACACATTACATGGACTATCCTGCATGTTTTTTATACACAAGGTGTATTTAATAGGCAAAGACTCAAATCATTATCATATTGAAGAATTTTTCAAGTTTAATAAATGTCATGTTACATGCTTTTAAATGCATTGTCACATGTACTCCTCCTCACAACAGGCCAATGAGGTGAATATAATTAGTGAGCCTGACTTTTAGATGAATGAAAAAAAT
Source organism: Eonycteris spelaea (assembly GCA_003508835.1). Classification (NCBI taxonomy): domain Eukaryota; kingdom Metazoa; phylum Chordata; class Mammalia; order Chiroptera; family Pteropodidae; genus Eonycteris; species Eonycteris spelaea. Next base: position 3,501,803 of record PUFA01000062.1, on the reverse strand, counting down.
TGGGCTTAGAGAAATAAGAAAACTAACCAAGGTGACACAGCTGGTCAGGGAAAGGACTGACACTGGAGGCCTCTCCTTTCTGATGCCAAAGCCCTTGCTTTTAATTAGTCTTGGCTTTGTTGTATTACCTCCTCTTTGAAACAATGGCACTCCATCAAAAAGAATCTTAAGATCTGAATTAAAAAAAAAAAATAAGCAGAGGGCTGTAAAAGAGTTTCTTGCATTTAGCTAAATCCTTGTGTTGTGCATGGCCATCTGTCTGCATGTCTTCCCAAGAGCAAATGGTGTGATCTCATATTTCTAGTCCATATTAACCATCAGAAATTCATACTATTTGAGGCAAACTACTTATTTTTTTTTCTTGTTCAGGGAAGAAAGAATACAGAGAGACACATCTTGATATTCTGGACACTTGTGACTCAACTTTTTGAAATTTATATGTAAATTTCTATATATAAAAAATTCTGTATTACAATACTTTTCAAACTTTATGGTTCTTACTCCATTGTAAATCATAAGACATTAATTTACTCATACTACTACACTTGCCTTATTACTCTTAGCTCTTTCTAACAGTTAAAATGCCAATCGATTAAAGACTAATGCAAAAATGCATGAAATTATATAGTAATTATTATCATCATCAATTTAATTAAAGTTGCATATTTGATGTATATATATAAGTAGATACAGATTATACAATGAAGAACTGAGATTTGGTAATCCTGCTTAAGTAATTTTCCCAACGACAAATAAACTGTGAGTGGACAAGGATAAAACTGTCATCTGACAGTAGAATTTGCCTTCTAAGCCTCCCCCATCCAAACATTACTACTGAAAGGAAGGGGGAAGGAATTTGTTTTACAGAAATGTCCATTAAAGTTAACTTTGTTAGAAAAACTCAATTTGGTGTTTCCAATATATTATTTGTGAAAAAAGTCTACCCCTTGAAAGAAGTATTATTTTATGCAACAAAAGAGGCTATTTCATGAATGAATCAGATAGCAAGCATAAAGAAGTGGCATAGAGGATACGCGCCTATAACTAAAAATAACAGGTGTTAGATGAATTAATGGGAAAAACTTCAACACAGTCACCATAAATTAAAGAAAAACTAGGAGGGAGTTGAGGAGTTAAAGTATTTATCTTTGTTCAATCTAACAGCCAAAGGAATTTATAAGAACTATCTTGATTGAATTACTTCCTGTGTGCTAAGTGCTCTTTTAAATGCTTTGTTTGTATTAATTTGCTTAATTCCAAAGGATCTAAAGGTTATTATCCCCCCTTTTCAGATAAGGCAACTGAAGTATGAAATAATTTTTAATTAATGTCCAAGCCCAATAACCTACACCAGAATTTAAGTCCAGATCTGACTTCAGAGCGCTTGTTCTTATCATTATGATTGTATCATCGTAATTATTATTAAGAAGTGTTTATTATTGAAGTTTTCCATTTCAAACGTTCTGATAAATTTTAAAATGCAGAAATATATTTAAAAACCTAAATTATGCTATTGCAATCTACACATATTATGTCTCAGAAAAACATCCACATTGTGCCTACTAAGACTGTAATTCAAATGATTTTCTATCTGACAACATCATAAACTCCATCTGGAATGTGAAAATAAAGCTGCTCTTTGCCTCTTGTACTGTCATTAGTCATATAGCTTTTTTTGGTTGGAACTTGGCGGTAGGACAAAGTGGAAAACTCCACAGTCTACTTGGGTCAGACATTCCTTTAGGAGAAAGACTTGAATGACTAGATTCATGTTAACTCTTTCCAAAACCATTTTGTTTTCTTTTCTGTAATATTTCTGCTTTGAGATCTTGTCCCAGGATAGTGCCAAGTGGAAGGACCACAAATATCTATGCAACTTCTCCCGTAGCACTCAAGTTTACTCCCTTCTTACCTCTTCACCTTCCATCTGGTTTCTGACTGCTCAGGTTTGAATCCTAGCTTTCTCACTCACTAGCTCTGTGAGCAAGAGCAAAGCTTTTAATTTCTCTCTATAACAGATTTCTCATCTACAAAATAAAGGTAAAATCAGCATAGACCTAATAGGGCTATTATAAGCTCAATTAGCAAGTGCTCACTCAATTCATATTAAATACTTGTTTTAAAATTTAAAGAGTCAGGAATAGATTAAGTAAAGTTGCACTTTAATAATAATCCTGTAGATTGATACTAAACTTTTAAAAGCAATTTTTCAGATATGCGTATGTTCTTGTCCTGTTATAGTAGTAAAGAAATTGAGGTTAGAGGAATTAATTGTCAGAGCATAGTGCTTCAGGCATTATGAATACAGAATTCCATAAACTACTAAGAATTCATACAGAACAACTGTGAGTTGTTTCCAAAGTACAATTTTTTTTGGTTCCTTCGATGAAAGAAATGCTATATCTCAAGCCGTCCATATTTGAAGACAATTTTGTATTTCCCCTCATTCAGGTAATATTCTCTTTTATAGAAACAATTTCCCCTTTTTAGTGGGAGAAAAGAAAAATGGGTTTGGATCTACAAATATAAGACCTAGCACCATCAGTGTTATCTATCTGGAGAGGAGAATATTTATAGAGGCTGGGCTTGACGTTGTAGATACTAAGAAGTACTTCCATCTATAGTCAGGGAATAGATTAATGCAGAATCTAAATTTGGCTGATCAAAAAGCATAGTCTTCTCATATTCTTCAACATAAGTTGTGTTATAGGCTCAAATAACCTGCTGGGAATGTAAAGAACACTGCTTATGGAGCCATATAGTCATAAGTTCAAATTGAATCCACCACTTACTTGCTACCTAGATATCTTTGGGCAAATCATTTAACTTCTTGAGCTGCAATTTCTTTTTCAACAATCCATACCTGATAGAAAGATTAAATGTGAACATGTGTCTGAAGCACTTATTATAGAGCCCTGCAGATGGTAGCTATTTGAATTTGAGTTGATTTAAGCATTGAATAGCAGGTTGAAGTAGGGGCCTTTAAACATCCGGATTATGAGATTCTTTAAGTCTTTGAATTTTCAAATTATGACATACATCTTTCCCCCTAAACACAAAAAGTATGCCTACCTGTGTAATTCAGAATCTCTGCCCCATGCATGATAAATAAATCACCCAGCTATGGTCAGTGAATTATGAAAAATCAGTACTTCTGCTGAAAGAGGTAAAGAGGTTATCCTGAATACGATATTTGCCAAATAGTATGCTTATCATCTTATTAAATCTATTTCCACTAACACAGTCATGCATGTGAAACACCCAAGCCCGTTACATCACTGAAATGAAAATCAACAGACACACAAATAACAACAAAACAGCTTTATGGAAATACATCTTCTAACTTAATCTAATTGCTCCAAGGACTTTTAGATATCATGGAAAATGTACATACATGAGTTAATATACCCTTCTTGCTTAGTAAATCTAATGAGACAGATTGGGGAGAAGGGGTGAAGGAAGAAGATAGCATATTAGGATGGAGGGAAAGCCCTGGGATACTTCTCACAATTTTTAAATATCTAATAGCCAATGGGGGTACATCTTTGATTCAAAACTTTCTCTGAAGTGTAATCAGATTTTTAGGGCCATAGAACATGCTACAATTCATAAGAATAAAATGCAGGCCTTTTCTTCTGGCCTTGCTTACCCTGGAACTTGGAAAATCTTTCATTTCAGCCCAGAGAACAAATCAGGAAGAAGATTTGCTATCCAAGAAAACTATTAGGCACTAGTCAATTTTGACTTGAATTGTTTTCTGATAATAGCTGATGCTTAATGGATTTATTGCTTTCCTTGTGAAATGTTACATAAAAGATAGGGGAAAAATATCCTTCCTGATCCCTTTGTTGACAAGAATAGCATTAAATTAACAGCAATCTGATGCTCCTGATTTTAGCTTTAAAATATACTCAATTCTCAATGGACATAGTAATTTTAAACTTTCTGTCTTAATCAACTTCTCATCATAAACATAATGGAAAAGTAACAAAGAAAGAGAAGGAATTGGTAGGGTCATAAAAAAATAGATAAAAAAAGAAAGGTGAAGAAAATATTGATACTGCAGGTCTGAAGAAACTTTTTAGTAATAGTACATACCACTCAACAATATTTCATTATGAACATCTTTATATTATTTTGCTTCTTATTTTAAAATATTTGTTTTGACTTATTATCAAGATAGTTTCATTTCTATTTTTAAAAAATCATTTTTCCCCCTAAGGCTAAGATATAAGAATATTTTGTCTTTCTTTCATCCCTCACTTCTATTGATCCTTCCTTTTTCTTTCATATTATTGTCTCTTTGGCTGCTCATAAAAGTGACTATGTATGTGAATACAAAAAACTAGTATTCAAGAAATGAATTCTGGTCGTGATTTTCTTGTGGTCCTTTATACAAATGGCAGTAACCCTCATAAACTCAACATTTTCCTTCTTTGTAAATAATAGCTTCCAGAAGGAGCTATGCCTTGGCCACAGGAAAGATTCTCATGAGATGACTAATCTAAAATTTTATTTAAGAATATAAAGGACTTTATAAATTCAAGAAAGTATATTAAGAAAACATTTCCTCAAACAACAATTCACCAATGAGATAAACAAAAATCTTAACTTTCCTGCTTTTCATTTATATTCTTAACATTAGAGTCCATTGAGGCTCTAATGTTCAAAAGTCTACTCTTCTGGAAAATATCACAGGATTTCAAAAATATTGGCTACAGAGAGCAAAAGAAGATTTGGGTCTCCAGAGAGAAGATCTATAGATTGAATGCCACATAGAAAACAATTTATTCACCTTATGAAGATGAAAGGCTGAAAAGACCCCAAAGGATAATAAAACTTAATCCATTTTGGGGGGCTCAAGAGGCTGTCTTATCAAGGTTGGTAGTTGGAAAAGCATCCATAATTTCAAAGAAAATCCTAAATAGTGTACAAGGAAAAGGTCTAAATAGATTTTTCAAAACTCCACTGGTTTTTATTATCTCTTTATGGCTTTACTTGAGAAAATCCATTTAGAATTATGATGTCATGATTTTTACAGATTTGTTCTGCATTAAAATAACCAAAACAATACTAGTAATTAATTAAAATATAATTAGAATGTACTGAAGTTTCTAAATTGCTTTGTATAAACAAGATGGCTTTTATATTTAAAATATTTGAGCCTAATTAACTTTAAATCCCTACAGTTTTATTACAGAAAACCTCTTTCAGTGAGTAGGGCTGACAAATTAGTAGGCAACGATTTGACCACTTAAGACTTTATAACTTGTTAGATTATAAAATGGAACTAAATGATATAAAGGAAATGCCAAAGCAACTATAAGGGAGGGGGGCGGTAAGAAGAAGAAAGAAAAATGGTCAAAGAAAAAGAGAAATGGGGAAATAGTTGGTACAGACTTGAGGAAAGAAGGTTGAGATTGACAGAGAAATAGCCTGATTGATTATTTCTGTTCATAATTTGTCATCATAGAATTTAAGCTCTATTGCAGTGAGAAATTTTGATTTCCCTGTACGTAACTGAACACTCTCCTTGCTGTGGTTTACTCCACTTGAGGAAAGAGTAGATGGTCTGAGAACGCACATACGATTTTTGCCCAGTCTCTAGTGGTAAGGTTGACATCTGGAGAATGGGTGCAATTCATTACAGACTTTCTCAATAAAAACCAGGTATAGCAGTATATTGATGAAATATTTTTGACACTCAAAAAACTTCATAGTAACTAAGAAAGAAGTTAAATTTTATGACTTTCAGGGACTTAGTATTAAAAAGCAAGGTGTATACTCTATGGCTTTAGAAAGTGATCACTAGCCCACAGGGCAAACACCATGCCCTTTTAGACACTGTGAAGGATATATATTTACATAAATTCCTATTGTGACAATGTTTTATTGATATTCAGAATTATAATTAAAACTAGATTATCTCTTGCCAGTCAATGTCAGAAGCTGTGGAATAGGAACATGGGAAGGAGGATGTTGAGTATGGAGTGGTGGAGAGTAAACAGATATTCTCCAAAGGGCATTTCATGGAACACAAAACTAAATAGAGACTCCCTCTCTTGCAAAATATTTCCTTGGTCAAACAAGTTTAGGAAACAATGTGTGTGCGTATATCATCACAGTAGGAATTTATTAAATACATATATACACACACACATATAGATACATATATATATACACAGATATAGACATGTATACATATACATACAGACATGTATACACATATATATCCTCCTTGGAGATTAAAAATTCATATTAGCATATAGTAAGTACACACACACACACACCATTATACATGGTAAAGACACTGAAAACTCTCCAAAAGCATGGCATTTCCCAAACATTTCTGTCCACTGATTTCACTGGCATATTTAGAAACATTGCTGTCAAAGAATGCAGTTTGATATGTGAGAGCCACCTAAGATTTTGTGTAAACAAAATGCAGAAAAGGGTACAAACTTTCAGCCATCAGATAAATAAGGTCTGAGGATCTATTTTAAAACTTGGTGACAATAGCTGTTAACACTGTATTGCCTCATTGAAATTTGTTATGAGAGTAAAACTGTTCTCACTAATATACATACATACATACATACATACATACATACATACATACATACATACGTGAGGTAATGGATGTGTTAACTAAGTGGGGAATCCTTTCGCAGTGTCCAAGTACGAAATCGCCATGATGTACACATGAAATATTTTACCGTTTTATTTGTGAATATCTCACTAAAGCTGAGAACAAAATGCAGGGCAAATGGAGTACACGAGTAAGAAATTATCTTAATAGAGGAGAGCTCTTTAGATATTTCAGCTCTACTATTGCAAATATAAATGCTTGAAAAAATCCGCACACTAAGGACTTTCGCGCCGCCTTTTGTATCTCCTCACCACGTGGTCCTCAATTCTGGCTGCACATTAAAAGTGCCTGGGGCTCTTACACGTAAAAGGGTCTGACTTAATTGGGGCTGGAACCTGAGCATCAGCATTTAGAAAAAGTTCTCATATGACTTCAGTGAAGTCACGTTGAGAATCACAATGTAAAAAATTTTGTGGAATCCATTTTGAAACCAATGAAAATGTTTAGCTTATGACCAGGGTCTTTTGATCAGCCCAGAAGGCTGGGGCATGGCCTTGTGTAAAAGGTATTTGTAATTGATGCGGGCTTCAAAATCCTCTCATTCAATGCTAGCTCAGCATCCGCCTTGTTCTCTTGCCTCCTGTTCTGCACTGTTTTGCTTTAATATATTAGCCCTCTTGTTACACTCTCTCCTTCAGGGTTCTCCCACTCCCTCCAGCTCCTGCCTTATAGGAAACAGTTTCAGTGCTGCCCCTCTTCTGGCTGTGAGGAATTACTCACAGATGAAAACAGCTTCAGTGGTCACACAGCTGAGGATAATTGGATTTGGTATCACTGACTATCTAAATGCACACAGGCCAATATGAGCCGCTTCCTTCTTAGCTACATTAGGAAGCCAAAAATAGAAGCAATTATCAGGGTAGAAAATCTCAGACTATGGCCCAGGGAGCAAGTAACTCCTCCCACTCTTACAGAATGTACTACTTTTTGTGGGCAATTTGCTTTCCTGCTAATTGGATATTCAGGTTGTGCACAATAGCCTAGCCTTTTGTCTTTATATATAAAGGTTATTGTTATAAATATAAATAAATAAATATATATATATATATATATATAAAGTTTGCACCAGCATCTAACTTTCCTTTGTTATCATTGTCAATGGGTAGCTTATTTTTATTTAATGAAATTGTGGATTTGAGTGTCAACTTCCAACATAAAGAAATGAAGGACTAGTGCTTATCTCTTTTATTTTTGGGAGGGCTGGGGGGTGAGATGGAGGGAGTGTATGCTACTGGTGTAGGAGGGTATCTTTAAAGAGCAGCATTTTATTTTCCCCAGCTAGTTCTGCAAATACGAAACACCAAAAATAAAAAACAAAACCTAATGTCTATTAAATGCACATGTGAGGAGAAGGAACCAAAGAGAAACAAGGAAGGGGAGGGAGGAAGCGTGTGAAGCCTGAAGGAAGAAAAGGGAGAGCAAGGGAAGAATAGCATTTAGAATAAAATGCTGAGTGCTCAGTTGCTCTTACTAAAATTCTGTTAGTAAATCACTTCACAGTGCTCTTTTCTTATTCTTGAAGCCTTGAGACTGACAATTTTGTTCAAATCCCTATAAAGTGATTTATTTAAACGTGCTTGTTTCCAGAAAATCCACAAAATGGAGTCAAATGGTCTCTTCTCTACCCACACCATCAATTTCTGTTATCTGTACCAGCAAGGGAGTGATGTTTATGCGTTTTTTTCTGTCTCGACTAAGTAAAGAAGAAACCTGTTTTTTATCAAGCACTCGCTGACTGTTTTGAAAATATCACAGTATAAAACATCGAAATATAGAAACTGAGATAACTTTTTTAAAATGAGAAAATCATCTCGATATGGGAAAATTAATCATCCTGCCTGACAGAACTGAATCACTAAATCTAAGAGCATAAGTATATAATCATCTATTCTCACATCTCAGAAAAACTAACAGGATTAACATATTTCAGAACGGGATTTCAAAGATTCTCCTGAATTTTTGAGACAACAAAAGGAGTTCATGCTAGGTTTCTATGCTTCTCCTTTATGTATTGAAAGGTCATTGGTCCATATAGGCACACCACGCTTATTGTCATTTGGTACTTTGTTGAATTAACATGCAAAACCACTTTATATACTAAGAAAATTCTACAGAACATCCTATCATGACAAATCAAAGGAGAAAGGGTTCTGGTGCTGGGATCCCATGGTTCCCAGCAGACCTGGAGAGGAATCCAGTCAGTGAGAGAATTCCTGGGTAAAGCTGTGGAAGGTAACAGTCTCCTCAGGCAACTTCCACAGTTCAATAAAATATACGAATTAAATATTTTGCTCCTTCTAAGACTTGAACAATGTAAATACTTATTTTATTGAACTGATGAGATACAGCAAGCTAACATAAGGAAATGACTACAGTATCATTTGGAGCAGAAGTGGTTTTTGAAAGACCCCCATGAGGGACCACACACAAATGAAAATGCAACCCTGATTTTCATCCTCACCATATCCTGACTTAAAACTCCTTTGTTGCTGATCTTCTTAAGCTTTCTCTAAAGAAATAATAAATATAATACATCCTTCCTTTACTTTCTCCCTTGCTTCTAACTGGCCCTTACCAGGCTATAAGAAACTGGGTAAATTAGTAGCCTCTCATCCATCTATTCTGCTGCATCCAAAGAGTGTGGCTATGAGAGAAAGGAAATAAAACACACTCATTAATTTTCCTGTTTTGAATTGCTCAGGAACTATGATGACAGCGTAGCAAGTGAAACTCCTATGGTGCAATCTCCTACTTGAATCAAGTCCAGGTGTGCAAGTATCACTACACCAGCCCTCACCAGCCCCATTCCTGTTGATAGTTCATGTTCCATCACCAGAGAGGGCAATGGACCTGCTAACAACATAGTATTCCCCATGAAGTCTAAAGTCATGTCTACTGGCCAGATGGCATGAGGCCAGGTTCTGAAAATTTTAAAATAGAAATATTAAAAGCCCTTGGGCATCAAAGTAACAAGATGAGACCCACTTTTGAGTAAATAACTTGAGAATCATAGATAAGTTATTACAAAATGAAGAGATTGATGTGAGACAAGGACTGTGGAATTTATAGTATTGCAAGTATGAATAAAAACTAGAATGGAGATATGAGGAAAATAGGGTAAAATATGATGATTTTTAAGAGAAATATACTTTGAGAAATTAGGTTCTGACCAGATCTAAATAATCAAAGACATAAATGTAAATTGACTGTAAGAAAGAAGACCTTCAATATTGGGAGAATTTTGTCACCTGAAAGAAGTCCGAAAGGACACTTTGCTAAGAAGAGGAATTCGATTTTAAATAGGCCAGGTTTGAAGCAAAGGAACATATATATATACATAAATAAATCCAACGGGTGCCTGAAGATTCCGAAGTGACACTTTGGTGCGAAGGCAGACCTAGAGCTAGACATGGAGGAGATGAAGCTGTGAGTGGGGGAGCTGTCCCAACAGGGATTAAGAAGAGACTTTTAAAGGGTAAGGATGCCAGAGAGAGAAAAAGAGATAAAAAGGAATCTAAATGCAATGAAATTGAGAGTGTAAAATTTGACAAGTCGGAAGAAGAGAGATGGCAGGGAAAAGTAGCATGGGGTGGGAAGAGCACGAATGTGGTGGTCACAGAGTCTAGATACTGTTTCTGGTGTACTATTACTAAGCTCTTACGAAACTTCCCTGGGTGAAATTTTTAGTCTTAGTAAAATTCTCAGTCAAATAAGGGATCGAGATGAGACTAGCCTTTTCCACAAGTAGTTCCACATAAGATTTTAAGTCTTACACAAAACAAACAAAGTGTCCAGTGTTCAAGTACACTAGGGAAATGTTTGTTTAAAACATTAAACAGACTTTGTTTATTGCAGAATTTATCATGAATCTCCAAAATAGGAGCTACGATTGCAATGTTTCTTAAGTTATTTGACCAAAAAAACAAAATGTGTGTGTGTGTGTGTGTGTGTGTGTGTGTGTGTGTGAGCGCAACATTTCAAAGGATTGGTCTCATCTTACATAACTATGCAACATACTAGTCTGGAAGATTTCTGATGACCCTCTTGACTCAGAATTTTATGAGTTATCAGACACATAATCTGATTCCTGAAAAACATAATCTATTTAACAATAATAAAAACACAGAAATGCCAGTGTCATCATTAAATGTTTTTTTTTTAATCCAGAAATGTACATTTATTATTTCGAACTCTGTTTCTGATCCATATTTATCATTGGTATTCTACACTGTCAATAATGACACATTCATATAGTTCTCCAAATGAATTATGTTCTTACAAATTTAAAACTTATTTCTGTCAAGTATAAGAATTTTATTATGTGACGCGATGATTGTGTTAACCAACTTTACTGTGGTGGTCATTTCACAATATATATGTATATCAAACCATCATGTTGTACACTTCAAACTTACTCAATGCCATATGTCAATTATATCTCATAGCTGGAAAAATTTTTGTGCCTTTGTACACTGGATGATGAAAATCTACTTTTTTTTTCAGTCACGACCAAAGGATCCTAAGGAGTAGAAATTGTATAGTATTTAAAATTAAGAGAAAAATGTCTTTATATGGAATTCATGATATGTTTACCTCTCTGGCTCCAACTCTGACGAAAACAAACCAATTCGCCAATCTTGTCTGACTACCAAATTTAGTAATAATTCTTTCACTCTGCCTGCTTCTGTTCTTATTGATTCCCGACTAAAGTCAAAATACTCTTACTCATGGATGGAACTAAAGGTTTTCTTGTCTTGGCCTTGCCCACTCTGTAGCCTAACCCCAATTCCCCAGCAGTCTGACCCAAGTAGAATTGACAATGTTACTGAACTATGTTCTTCCAACCTTTGTTCAGAGATTTATTAATCTGGTAATTTAAATAAATTTTATATACATAGTAAGAATATCAAATAATATTAAAGCAAATGTTAATCATAACAGTATTGATATTTCCTATTTCAGTTACTACTATTATTTCTATTACGAATATGTATTTATTTTGTAACCAGAAATACTTTAAGGTTTTACTAGAAGGCTTCCAAGAACTAAAAAATTATGACAGGTTAAACGTTTGGGAGGTGAGAATAAAAATTTAGAGGCATTCTGATAGCAATTGGCAGGTTGATATCAAAAAAAGTGACAAAAAAAGGCATGCATTGAAATGTATTACTACATAAGAATAGATGCTCATTCTAAATGGTGTCCACAAGTAATCAAGAAAAAGTTGAATATAGTGCTGTAATCTCTATGTTAGACAGCACAGAAACTTACTGTATATTTTCTAAAAAATTAATTCTACATAATAAAAAATTAAAAAATAAAATGATTTGGCACACAAAGGAGTAAGATTGAGTGATTAGAAAAACGTCAGTTAATGAAATGCCTCTTTCTTTGCTCCTGGGTATTGAGACATTAATACATTTTATGTAAATATGTCCTAAACTGGATTACCTACAATCAGATATTTTGTGTGGGTTAGTTTTTGCTAAAATGTTATTGTTAAGTCTGTTAACTTTAATTTGCTTAAGTAAAAAATAGTAAAGACACATTTTTAATTATTTGATCACACAAACAGGAAAAATGGTGCCTTTGGCCATCATGGAATACAAGGTTATGATGGCAAGGCAAGATATCTGGATGTTTTTTTAAGAGGTCTCGCTGTCTAGGGCATCCCCTTAGTGCAATATTTCCCAAACTATTCCTACAAGTTTGTAGAAGAAAGCAGACACTTTTTTTTTTTAAGGAAATCCAAAAAAATTTATTTTTCTTAATTTCAAACTTACAGCATTTTAATCAAATGAAACCCTCACTTTTCAAAAGGTTATGGTGAAAGTACAACTTTCATGTTAGAAAACCTGAACCAAAAAATCAGTTTAAAATTGTCTCTATAAATTTTATTTCAATAAATAATTCATACCAATATTTCCTGACTGATACAATATATCTATTTTTTTCCTCCCACAATAAACAACTAACAGAAAACATTGCAATTTCTGGATTAGCCCTTTTAAAGTTTTGCTCAGTTTTGGAAATTAAATCTACCGATACTATCATATAAAAGTGGTCCTATACTCAGTTATTCCATCTTATAGAGATATGTATCAGAAACATTAAACCCTCTGGACATTTTCATTTCCCTCATGGTCAAAGCATCAGTGGGTATCTTTAGATATTAATGAAGTAGCTGCGGCATCCATGCAAATACCGGGATAGAAGTATCTTCACTTCATAAACAACACAGACTAAAAGAAAGTTGGTCACAATTTTTTAAACAAAACCCAAACTATACTTCTCTCCAGTTTAAAATAGCCCAGTAATATTAAGAGCTCTTTTCAGTCTTCCTTCAAATAGGAAAAATTTATGATAAAGTAGCAAATGACAATTGTTTCATAGATTTCTTGGTAGGCGGTCATGCCTTTCTCTAGTTTCTCTAATATAATATGATTGTCATCCAAAGTCTGTTTCCATATGGTGAAATGCCAGCTCAGGTCACATTTATCTTTTTTGAATAGGAAGTATATGCTAGACAATGAAAACTTTTACATATAAACTAATTTATCTCTAAAAGAAAGTGAAGTTAGCATGTCTTACAACAAGAGCACAAAACTATTAATAGTGTCCATTAGAAGAGAAAAAAAAAACCTTGAAAAGTAAAGGGAGTTTACAATTAGAAGTTACATGTGGCATCATAGAGTTACAAAAGGTATGCAGCAAAATGTTATTTTAAAAAAAGTTCACTAAAAGATCCTAAAGTTCTAGTAATGTTTAAAATCCAAAAGAAATAATCTCATCCCTAAATCAAGAAACAAAAACACTCTATGTATAGAAGCTTTTAATCTAGCAGTATCTTCTTGGTTTTCTGAAATTTTGAGATGAGCTTTGGTCTGTATTTTCTTCCTAAAAATATTTTAAACCCTTAATACTCTTTTCTTTACCCTATCATCACCTATGCGCTGTGCTTTCAGTACTTTGATAAGTATTCCACTTTCCTATCTAGATATGGGCTTTTGAGCATGAATGACTTTCTCTACTGGTAGATTAAGTTCAACATCTCGTTTAGGGGAAAATTACACAGCAATCAAGAATTTAACTGAGTGGAAATTGTTTTTAACGCAATCTCTGTTTTTCAAAATGGCACATATAATTCTTGTAAATAGTTTACACACAAAAATTTTTTTTCTAAAATCTCATTTTCTTTGGGCTCAGCAAAGAAATGTTTATACATTCCCATATAATACTTAACTTTCTTCTAATAACGTTTGATATTCTGAAATTTAATTTTTTATAGGAAGAACATTCTGTCGCTAAAATCAGGAATTATTTTATTTATTTTATTAAAATAAAGAAAGAGAACATATATCTACTTTTCTAAAGCATAGTACCCAAAGCACACATTTCTTGTGGATTAGTCATAATGTGTGGTTGTCTACCCAATGAGCCAGACCTGAGTTATACAGATACATAGTGGTAAAAGACTCAGTTAACTCATATCTTCTTCAAAAGCCACATGAGGAAATGTTTCATTGAACTGATTGACTAGGGCTTATCAACGTCATTGGAACAATTTTCTTGGCTTTTTGTGTACTATTCTATTGGCCCAAGTCTTTATAGATTATTATATTCTCATCCCATTATCCCTTCAAATCCTACCATCAACTACATATTCTGATACTCATATTTCATCTCTCTGGATCTGTATTTCTAATCCTACAAAATACCCAATTTCAGCTCTCTAATATTTTTATTTACAATTAATTAATTAATATATAGAAAGTGAGAGAAGTGAACCCTGAACAGAGGTGATGCTAATGTAACATAATAGTTAAGAGTTTTAACTCGTCAGATTACTTAGTTTTATATTCTACTTACCTGCTGTCTGTGGACCCCTAGATATGATATTAGCACCTACTTTAAAAGGTTAATGTGATAAAAGAAATGATGTATAAAAAGTGCTTGACACTGTGCCTGACAGTGTCTAATAAATGCTGTAATTATAATTAACAAGGCAAAGCTGTCATGTAATAATAAGGATGGATAATTCCAAAATTCTACCAAGTGGATACTTTGATTTTTTAAATCCTGAAGTTTCATCAGAGGAGATATCTGGCTTGGCCTTCCTATAAATTCTCTTTAATTTAGTTCAATAATGCAACAATTGAGCATTTATTATTTGCACTATGATAGGTGATAATCAAAGGAGAAGGAGAAAGAGAAAAAGATAAGAACTAAAATTTACTAAGTGTTAAATAGGTATCAGACAGTATGCTCAGTATTTTAAACATTATCTCTTAGTCAAGTAGATTAAAAAATACCAAGCTGACATGTTGTAAAGCTAAGAATTGAACTCCAATTCTGACTACAAGCTGTGTTCTCTGATTAGAAAAGTGAGCAAATAGGCAATTATCCATAAGGCTAAGTAGAGTGTATTAAGCACCACGAGACTGAGGAAAGCACCAAATTCCTATTTGGCAGAATGAGATCAGGCAAAATAGAAGAGGCAGCGATGAGTTTATTAAATATAAGCAAAAGAACAACAATAATAAAATATTAAGTATTAATTAAATGATTACTGTATGTATAATTCTAATGTTTTATCTGTGTGACTTATAAATAAGGGTAAGAACATGTACTTTGGCAGAAAGATCAGACTCTACCCAGAGTTGAAATAACAGATAGGAGCTTCATAGTCTATAATACCCAATGTTTTGTACACTGGGGAAATAATGATAAAATTAGAAATGCAAAAAGCCAGGTTTTAGAGAACTTTCCAGATATCATACTAAGAAATTTAGACTTTATCCTAGAAAAAAAAAATAATAAATAAACAATCAGATTAAATTTTTAGCAAAGGATTCATATAATCATATCTGAATTTTTAGAAAACTAATTAAGTTAAAGAAATAAAAGATAGATTGAAATTAGTAGCTCCCAAATTAACAAAAAATAAAAAAATAAAAATCCAGATTTCTCAAATAGTTTAGGTGAGACATGGAAGAACTTTGAACTGTTAAACTAGGCATATGAATGGATCTAGGAGAGGTGGATATAAGATGCCCTCTGGAAATAGAATTGACAGCATTTGGTGGATAAATGGTTATAAATAGTAATAACAAGAGAGGTCTTTAAAAATATGCATGTCATATTGCTGGTAAGTATTTAGGAATGTTTCTGTAGTCCCAGAGAGAGAACAGAACTAGAAACAATGATAGATAATAGACCATTGATAAACAGAGGAAGAGAGTTCATAATACTTCCATCATATATGCATCATGCATATTATATGTATATGTAATGTATGTAAGTGAAATAGAAGCAACAAAAGACAGCTAAAGATAGTACTTTGGTAGCTTGGCTTCACATAAGAATCAGACACAAGAAAAGGAAGTACTAAAGGAGATAAGGACATTTAAAACAGGTCAAAATGAGGGGAGGAGACACAGCAAGGAAGAAAGTCACAGTATCTCTCTAGGCTAGTGACTTTAAGAAAGCAGAAGCATCTATCAGTGTCAAACACAGCAGAGATTAATAATAGGGAGAAGATGCCACCGATCACCTGCATTATTAGTGTTTTGGAGACAGTGGGGTGGGGATTAATGGTAGGCGAAGTAGTACAAGCAAAAATTTAAAACCTTTAGGAAAAAGTTGGCAGTGAAGAATATTGGATTAGCTTGGAAAAAAGAGGCTTATAAATTATTTTAAAGATGAGGATAGACCTATTTTTAACATCTAAGAGGAAAAAAGTAAAAGTGGAATATATTTTTAGATGTCCTATATAAATACTGACAGACAGAACAAGATTTGGGGGAAATGTAACTGGCCTTGATCAAAAGCAAAGCCAGAGAGAGTCCAGAAAAGAATGTAAGTGCTTTTTTACCTGAGGCAAAGAAAGGGGGTGGTAAACAAGGTGGAGACAGAAGTTATTTTGAATCATAGAAGAAAGAAGTTGAGGAACTTTAACATGTGTGTATGCACACAGGCACATAGTGTGAGTTTGATCATTTTGCTTCTATTATAGCTTATAAAGACTGATATGAGGTCATTTGCTAAAGAGAGGGAGAATCGAGTTAGAGTAGAGGTTTGAAGGAGGGGATAAAGGTTTGAAATTTCTTCTTTGAGAAATAGAGAAATTAGTTGACTAGAGTAAGTAAGAAGATTGCTGAACAGTCCTAAGACTCAGTTTCAAATGCTGGCATTCCGAATTGTAGAGGTGAATATTTTTCTCCATCAGCACCTTCTAATTTGGGAGGAAGAGAAGGATTTAATTAGCTCTGGGCTGAGCATTGTCTCATGTCTGGGGTGGAAGAACAGAGGACAAAAGAATTAAGAATGATTTTAAGACAGTTTTTAAAATAGTTGAGTCAGGAATCTAACTCCCAGAAAGAGGGAGAGTGAATACCATGATGATGATGAAAATGGTGACAAATGCTGTGAAGCTCTTACTGTGTGTTTGACACTGTTCTATGTATTTAACATATATTAATCTTTTTAATCTTTATAAGTTCATGTCATACATGCAAAAAGTAGGTTTATTTCCTAGCTAGATGTACATTCTACATCACACTCCCACTTTCAGTGCACTTAATTTTTAAGTGCATTTGTATATAACATATCATTTCTAGGACACATGGGCGATTTGTTTCCACTTTTCTAATTCACATTCTAGATGGCTGTGGTTCAGCACTGGAAAATTTAGCTCATTTTCCAAACATCACATCAATGTATGATTTAGGAAGTAAACAAGAGTTGAAAATAGAATCCTCTAGGATATTCTGTTGTTTTAAAATCTGAAGGATTCAGTAATCCTTTAAATCTGTAATCACTAAAAAGAAAGCCATTGTCACTAAATCACATGCAGCTTGACAAAAACCACGTAAAGCAAAGTTCTCCAAAGAATAATTGTTGTTAAATGTGACTATGAAATAATAACAGCACATTACCAGGCCATTTACACATGCATGCTATTTTATTTCACATTATTG
Organism: Eonycteris spelaea; assembly: GCA_003508835.1. Lineage (NCBI taxonomy): Eukaryota > Metazoa > Chordata > Mammalia > Chiroptera > Pteropodidae > Eonycteris > Eonycteris spelaea. The sequence continues at coordinate 3,484,175 of PUFA01000062.1, read as the reverse complement.
AAGTCTGTTCTTTTCTTAGAGTTGAGGTTATAGAAAATCCAATCATAGTAATAAAATTGCCAGTGGTAAAAAAACATTTCTCTAGTATTGAAAAAACATAAATATTCAGCAATATGCATAAACAAGGAGACATATTTAAATTAAATTGGTCTACTAGGCCATATTCAACGTGAAAAACTAGACCCTGAAATAATCTGTAAGTTGATTGATTTTAACATATGATTCATTACAACCACAAACTACACATATAATTTCTATATGTCTGATTAAATCATTGATATTAATAAATATGGTACATTTATTTTCAAACTTTTATTTAATCACAGATAAATTTACTTAGAACAGTACATTGATGATAATTTATTCAGTTCTGAATATCAGTAATATTTCTGTTATATTGATATTTTCTCCTTTTTAAAAACATCACATCTTTTTAATTTAAAGGAAATATGCCTACTTTTATTATTATTCAAAGATTTCTTTTACTATAACAGCTTTTCTTAGTCCATCTCTCCTTTATGAGATTTTTTTTTTAACTTTAATTCTTATTGTAGCATCTTTGGTTTATTCTGTTTTTGCATTATGAAAATATTTAGAAGTCTCATCTTTAAATTTTTGATAACTAAGTTTTCTGAATAGAATGAAATTTAAACTTCTTCTTGTGATGACATCAGACCTTTAATGAATAATGATATAGAGGATTCCAATGTATTATGTTGATAACTATTAATAGTACTCTAATTTTTGTGGAATTGTTCTCTGTTCTTTAAAAACTGAGAAATTAGAATGAGCATTGGAGAGCCAATGATGTTCAGAGTCACAGAAGATGTAGAAAACCATGGACTGGAACCAAGAACGTGACACTCAGAATCTTACCTCATGAATCAAACACACAGAGAGCTCTGAACCCCAAACCTCCTGTGTCCATTCTCCAAACCCTCAGTCTCCTTAAGGTAAATTTTTAAATCTATCTGGAAGGCATTTGTAAGTTGTCAGGAGCTGGAGTAGCTGCTGTATAAAAAGCCTTCGCATGTAAACATCTCTGAAACGAGCAGATGAAAGATTACACAATAGGCATTTTTATTTTATCTTCCCAGCTTCAAACTTTGCGAGCTTATAAATTTTTAGAGGGGAGCTATAACGCTATTGAACTGATGACAGCCAGACAAGAATTTAGAGACAGGAGGATTCCTTCAGACAGACATTGCCCAGACAAACTGATAGCACTTAAGAGTTTAAGTGACACCTCTTCTCTAAAATCCCTAGAACAAAAACCAAAAAAAGCCATTGGATCTCATGGCATCAGGTGTGAACTGAAACACAATTCATCCCTTGGATTATGCCATATCACCCTATAAGCCTCTATGTTAACAAATCATATGGAATATGGCTCCACTTATTTTCCCCTGGAAAGTGATTAGGAAATTTTTTCTTCTTTTCATTTACCTTTGATCAAAAACAGCCGGCTGCCAAGAGGAACGTCCCATTAGAATGCCAATATCAGTGTCTTTATTTTTATGTCAATTAAAATATAATTTTTTTCTTTTGACAATAACTTGGGTACATGTTTAATTAAAATATTAATAAATCATATATCATTAGAGGAAAAGGTATGTAAAATCACAAGTGTCTTTATATGATAGTAATAACCGAAGTAGTTTTCTAATCTATCACTACACTGACCTGTAAAGAATGAGGATGGGGCTGTGTGCTGTGTTGGAAGTTAACCGAAAACAAGCGACCAGATGGTCTGAGTTTGAGTTCCAATTCTGTCATAAACCATGTTAAAGACTTTGCACTAGTTGCTTTTACTCTCTGAGCCACAGTTTCTTAATTTTTAACATTGACAGGAAGAGCTAGGTGATTTTTAACCTCTTTCGGGTCATATTCTTAACACATTCTTAACTAATAACATTAGTATATTAGCTATGGAAGGGTGGGTTGTCTCAGCACTCGAATAGCCTGGTGAACAGCCTGACTTGATGTGAAAGCACCTCTGGACAGATGGGAGTTTTAAGTTAAACTGAAGCAGTCTTTCTCCTCATTCGAAAGTCACAGGATTTCTGAAACTTCTTTAAAACAATGCTTACCAAACACATTTTTATGAGTTATGTCTATACTGATCAGAAACATATGCACTGGATTTTCCTAAGGTTTAAAAATTAAATGGAAAAACATAACAAAATACATTTTGAAAATTCTCAAAGCTAGAAAATCATACTATATAAGACTCTGTGGATTCAAGAAACCACTGAGCTCTTCTCACTTAGAATGTCTCCTTTGCTATCTAGTATGTTATTTCTTTTTTTCAAAATATGATTAGGACATTGAGTTTTCAGTCTGTTAGTTAACTAGTTTGTTTTTATATTGGCTGGTGTTTGAAGAAAATCAGACTAAATCTCATGAGGTTAGCATATTCAGAGAGAACAGTTATTAGTAGCACTCATTTAAGTCAGATGGCCTCCCTTAATTTGTCAGTAGCCTTGAAACTGTGTGCCTTTAACTAAAGAAAGACAAGGTCAAAGAGTATAGTCAAATAAGATCTATTGCCATCCAAATTCACTGCTTCTTAAAAGAGAATTAGGATATCATTCTCCCAAAAGAGAATCAAGGATACAATGATAATGTCTAATACTTCATCATTCAATGCAGTAGCTTCCAGCCATATATGGTTACCTGAATTTAAATTTAAATTAATTTTAATTAAATAAAACTAAAAATCCAATTCATCACTTGTAAGAGCCGCATCTCATGTGCTCAGTAGCTAAATGTGGCAGATGACTGCTTTACTGAACCCATGTAAACATTTCTATCGTCACAGAAAGCTCTACTGAGCAGTGCTGGCCAGTATGTCTGGCATGTAACAGGTGAATAATAAAAATTTTAAAAAGAATGATAAATTAATAAAGACATTTTGAGTAGCTAAGAGTGATTGAGTAAAGTCTGTTTCCAAAGAAAATTTTCTTTTTCTGCTTTTTATATGTTCAAGTCTTTACCTCAATCTTCAACTTTTTAAGATATCTTAATATATAAACAATGCCAAAAATATCATTATACTGATCAGTTGATATAATTGAGGTGATTTCTAACATTAACTATAAATCATTAATTCAGCTACAGATTATCATTAACACTACCTTGTACTTGCACAAATTTAATTACATGGAACTACTTAGCATATCAAATTTGCACATTCATTTTAGATTCACAGAAGTGTGAGAACTAAGGATCATCATTCCTGTTTTATAGAAAAGGAAACATGTTGATGGCAACAAATGACTTTTAAGGTTACACAGCTATATTCAAATTTAGAGGAATTAGTAATTATTTACAGTAGCACAACTAATAACAATATGCATTCAGGTCTTATTTCCTATACTTCTGGTTTAAAGTCCAGAGCTCTTGACACTAAAATATGTCACTCCTTGGCAAATTAATCAATCAAAGCATAAAGTATATACTTAGATGAAGAAATACCTTTACAGTTTCTATATCACATACTAGTTTAAACAAAAACATAAATAACAAAATAAGAGAAAAAAAGATGGATGTCTAGATGCTGAATATATAAAATTTATGCTGAAATCGTCTGAAGTAATGGACTGTAAATTTGACAGTACCCATTGGTCACACTGAACAATGCTGGGGAGCATACTCATTTTGTGATCCATGTGAATGGTTGCACACTCTCCATCTCCAGGGCATTTCAAGCACATCAACGACAATGTACATCACTTTCTGAAATAGAGCACATCATGGCCCTTCAAATTTAATAAACTAAACCTTAACATTTGGTATCACCTCCTTTGCGCATCAAATGGAAGTGAGTCTGTTGAGTGAGGTTGAAGCATTTTGGGAATAGTGGTAAAAATATTCAGGGCTATCACATCATTTAAAAATATTTTCTTGTTTGTTGTTTATACTGCAGTGTGATGATATTGATGAGCATGATAATGATTGGAATCACCTATGGTGATAGTTTCCAAAAATGGCCCTCAATGAACTTTTGATGTTTATGTAATCTCTTTCCACATAGGATACTGGGGTGACCTTGTGACTGCCTTCAATAGAACGTTGTAGAAGTGATGCTGTATTCTAATTTTGAGCCTGAGCTTTAGTAAAGGCCTGAAAGCTTCTTTTCACACATTTTTGGGAGACCGTGAGCCACCATGAAATATGTCCAACTAATCTGATAGAAAATTACCATGTAGAGAAACACGTGGAAAGACCACAAAGAGGGAGTGAGCCTTTGAGACTACATGAAGAAGCAAAGAGACCTAGCCATTCTATTTCCCTAGTCAAACCCAATTTTCCAGTCATCCCTCCCAAGGCCCTGGAGGCCATCTTGGATGTTCAATTTCTGGCCACCATTTGACCACAAACACATGAGTGACCCCTAGTGAGACCAGATTAACCATGAAGCTGAGCCTTAGCCATTCAACGAAAACATGAGAAATAATTAAATATTCCTAATTTAAGCCACTTGTGGTGAAGTGGCTTGCTATGTATCAATAAATAACCAAAACACGTAGTAGTGATTACAAAACTACATATTACTCTTCAAAATCATTTTAATCATAATATGCTATGTAAGCCTCTCTACCCACTGCCTTCTACTTTTGATAATAAGTTTGTTCATTGTATCTGTCATATTTATTTCATATCTAATTTTTTTCTAACAGACTTTTACTATGTTTAAGCAAATCTGCTTGATCCACCCTTCATAGAGCCTCTCTATTCCATTTTTATAGCTTGCATTCATAGAATTTTCACTGCCTGTGATATTCTCCTCTTTCTTAGAAGCCAACCTATTTTCATTTTCTTCTTCCTGGAAGCCTTCCTTAACTTAATTTCTATTATTCTTAGCCCCCATATACACATTTTGTACCACTAATATGTATTTATAGTAAACAGTTTATTTAAGATTAAGTAACATTGCATGCCTCAATCTGACTTCCTCTTAGAAGAACAGTAGTCTATTTGTTTTCTACTCCTATGCAGTGTTTAGTACATTGCACTGGTCCACATATAGACTGTCTTCTAGGACAGACCAACATGACCATGTTCTAGAAATAGCTAACTCTAACACTGATGTTAGTTTACCAGTTTATATAAAGGAATAGTGATTTCCAAAGTAACTGAACACTGGACCTATCTTCAGATTATGATATTTTTAACCTATATGCAATCAGCATGGGAAACCAAGTCATAAGGTTTTGTTTAATGAGGGTAGAGTGTTACTCCTATGATTCGAATGTACAATGGCATTTATCTAACAAAGTCTCATGTATCCTTATGTGGAGGAGGTTATACCATTGCCTCGCTGAGCAAGTCAGACCAGACATAGTCTCCTAAACTGTGTTGAAAAACATTCCTCAACTGAATTTTCATTTGTTCCAAAGTATTTGCTAAGCATCAACCATATGTCTAACATTAAGGATAAATCAATGACCTAAAGAGACAAAAATCCTCATTCTAGTAGAAATTGCATTCTAGAAAAATTTTCTGCCTGACTGCAAAGCTCCCTAAAATAAATTCTTAAAAAACAAACATATGTCCATGAATATATAGTTCCTGTTCTTCTATATTAGAAAAGTTACATGTTGCCTGGAATTTTGAACCTGTAATACCATTGAAATGAACAAATACCTTGCTGAGGCTGAGATAAGAACTTCAGTTTGCTAGATGTGTAAACAGTTAAATTATACCTCCTAGTGCATGAATTATAAAGCATTAAAGCCTCATATTAACATAATAATCATTATACAACTTTATTTCAAAAATGACAGAATTTTTAATCAAATCCAAAGCAAGTGTCTAGTGTAGTCACATATTTTAAATGGATGCTTATTTCTTAAAAATGTGCCAGAATATTTAGAAAGTGAAAGGAGATCTTATTTGGTACAATCTAATGTTATCCCACGTCTAGTAATATGAGCTTCATTATTACCTAAGAGGAAACAAATATGCTTTGCATTTTACTAACCTAATAAGGTATTCAAGAGGTCATTTGTATGTGAGAATTCAAAAATACTTAATTTGTTCTTTCCTGCCTGTATCCTTCTTTCTAAAAGTATAAGTATTTCGCCTTCAGGAAAACAGCTTGAATGACCTGAAAACGTCTGTAAACACATTTTCTCTTCTTATCTAGGGTTCCCCTCATTCATTGGGATCAGTGTTTAGATTATTTCCAGAGTGGGGACAGCACCTCATCAATGCCTGCAAAATGTCAAGTGGTCATCTAAGCTTGAATCCACCATTGGAGCCTGGAAGGAATGCATTTACTTTTAACAGGCTGCAGTTTTAGCCTGTGAAAAATTAGTATGTCAAGGAATAGCCATTTAAGAAAGGTTAGTGTAAAGTTACTCCACCATTAGACCTATTGGAGAGAAATGGCAAACACTTCAAGGAAGTGGCAGAGCATTAATGGAACATGAAAATTATGACAACAAGGTGGTAAAAACACAAACTATAGTAGTAATGATGCTAATAATAAAAATAGTGCTTATGGAATTCCAATGTTTAAAATTGGAGTTATTAGACGTGATTCTTAAAAGGATTCCTCACTGTAACTTTATAGTGCTTTGTCCTAATAAGAACCTCTCAGTAATATACTTTTAACATCTCTCATCTTCTATTTTAAAGAAGTACAAGAGACATTGTAGCTGTTTTTATTTTTGTCTCATTTAGACTCTTTCCACTTATCAGTGAAAGCATGTGACACACTATTTTTTTTTTTGAGGCAAGTTTTTACTATAAGCCTTAGCTTACAAAAAAAATCTGAGCATTTATGATCAAATTCACTGACTTGATCAAAGAGAAGGTTAAGTGGGCTCAGTAATACAGTAGAAAGAGCATACAGTAGGCTTTTATTAGCTCTTTCTGATTGGATAGATACTTTACTTCAGTTTCCTCATCTACTAAAATAAGTATAATAATAGCACTTCAAAAGGTAGTTATCAGATGGATGAGTGTGAAATGCCTGTAATGTTGCCAAATCTTCATAAAGGTTAGTTAAATATTTACTATAGAACTATATGAAACAAGTCATAGTAGGAAAAGCGAAACTGAAGAAATTCCTAAGCATTATACTAGTCACCACCATCACGCAGCCCAATACTTAGTACTAGTCACCACCATCATGCAGCCCAATGAGGCTTCCTCAGAGGACTAAAGTGGTCACCATTCCACGTGAAGTCTTTTTCATTAAGTGTACTAGCTTCAGAGGTCTGAAAGCAGTTTCACTTTGCAATTCAAAAGCAAAGGACAAGGATTTCCTTAAAGTAACAAAAATATGGTCTTCATCAAGGAGTTCCCTCGGCCCACAGTGTTGACTTTTGCTCTTTCAAATGACCCATCCTTTGAAGATGGCAGTACAGAAAGAGATCGATTCTTGTGTGACAGTTTGTGGTCATCAGCTTTGTACAGCCAACAGTGTTGACAACGAAGTTTTGTGAACTGTAAAGAAACTGTAGACAAGGCTGACACACCCACTCTGGTTTGGTTTGAGAGCAGTTCTTTGTAAAATCAAGGCTATGGGTTAAATGATTTTCAGAGGGCAGAAAACCGGATGAGTTTTATGTTCTTCTCTTCTCTATTATCTTTCGAGTATATCATCTAAATCCCTGCTGTTGCAGTCCCTTTCTCATCACTTCAGTGGAAAGAAAACAATTCAGAATAGGGGATTATTTCTGAGAAAGCTTGACCTATGCAAAGTCTGGTAAGACGAGCACAGACTTCTTGCCCTCTGTGTTTTTATTTATGCAGGGTTCATAAAGGCGAGCTGCTGATTCCCATTTAGCTTGTTATCCACTCTAATCCCATTAGGTTTCTGCTACTGTTGCTTCACTCTGAAATGTTCAGTTTGTGTCCTTAGGATAGTTTTCTTTTCCCAGGTGAGTTGTTCTTTTTTTGTCTCTATCAGATCTCCTTCAACTTTGACATTCAAAATGTCTAAGGCATTTTGAAATGCAATGCTCCTTTCCGGATCTCACTTTCCAGGTGCAGTGAAATGCCTACAAAGTTATTCATTATTGGCAAATAAAATTATCATCAACGTATACTGAATAAACATTTAAAAAGGTATGGCATTACACAGATTACAATGGATAATATGAAGACACATAATGCACTGTCCCCATTCAAAGTGATCTAAACTGCTTGGGGAAGCCTGACATGACAACCAGATATACAAAGTAGTGTCTGGAGTTCAGAATAGGAAAGAACTCTGAGAAGGCTGAGGTAGTTAATGGATAGCCTTTAAGACAGTTTAGGATGTTGAAGACAGTGACCAAGTATAATTTAATTTCTCATAAGGGAAATTTCAATGACAAGGGCAAAAGAAACAGTTTTAGCAAAGACATAGAGAATTTCTAGAGCCTATTTAGATCATAATGAGAGGACTAGGGGCCTGAAGTCAAAACTTTACCCAGAGACTTAGAGAGAGCAACCCTAAGGAGATGGGCTTGTGACAAAACTAAGGAGAACATTCCATACTGGGCCAGGCTGTCAAAAATATTCAGTAGGTAGTATGATGTGGTAGTGTGGTAGTATAGCATTCATTATAATCTGAAAAGCTGACTATGAATCAAGGCATTGCTACTAACTGGCTGTGAGTCCTTGGGAAAGTAACTTCCTCATAGTTCCCACTTACAGAGCATGTGGGTACACAAGGCAATGTACATAAGGGGATTATTAATATGGGTCTGGGCCAGGCACTGTGGTAGCACTAAGGACAGAAGTAAGCGAAATATTTGTTGATCTTTGTCACCAGCAGTTTAGGGTAAGAAGGTTGAATTTACTGGTTGGATGAAAGGCAGTGAAGTTTTTTGTTGTTCATTTTAAACAAAGAAGTATTATGATGAAAACTAACTTGGAGGTAAATAATCTAATAATATTGTAGTGGAAGATTTATACAGGGTAACAACAGCAAAAGGTAGATACTAGGTATATAGCAGAAATATAGAATGAGTTTCTAGTTAAAACTTATAAATGGTCAAAACTGTGGATTAAAAGATATGCCTTTTATTTGCTTGTTTGGCTGAGATCTGAAGCGGTAAAATAGAAACATCGTAGTTACAAGGGCACATATTCCTTCTGCAAAATTTACTTTAGACTGTACAATCATTATTTATATTTACTAAAGAAGGGAGAATTATTCCTGACCCATGCCTTTGCTCTCCTGAGATTTAACAGTTGATTATAACAACTGAGCAGCAAACTACTTCTATCAAGACGAGGAAAACTCAGGCAACTTAAAATTATCTCTGAGTCATTAATTAAAAAAAAGGATAAGGTAATGGAAAGAACTCTGAGCTGAGGCCCAGTAGATGCAGTTTGAGTCCTATTGCTGCCATTATAACCTTGTAAAAACTTAATCTATTTTTCTGGGTTTCAGTTCCTTTAACATGAAAATGTAGAACCAGAGATTCTCAAAAGTCCTCCCAACTCCCAAATTCCAGGACTTTATGACATAGCTCAAAGAGCTGGTCATTCCAAACAATCCTCTCTTGTAGAGAACATTGTTATAGTCTCATGAAGGTTAGCATAATTTTCAGTTTTTTAATTAGAAAAAGATTGCAATTAATAACATTGAAGATTTATATACCACACAGTATTTTTCAAGTGGTGTGTGGAAGCCAGCCATTGCTAGAACCTATAGTTTAATTTTTAGGACTATTAAAGCCAGATGACATCAGGTTGTTAGGTTGGAATTGATCATGGTGGGGGAATTTATACCCTGGTTATTTGAAATAATACAAAATTGTTTTGTTTTGTTTTATTTTGCTTTATTTGTTTTGTTTTGTTTTTCTGCAGAGCCAGTTAAACATTTGTCAGCACATTAAGCACATTAAGTGGGATAAGTAAATCAATATTGTTAAACAAAAAAGATCTTCTCTTTTTGCAGTTTTTGATTTATGATTGGCTCCAGGCTGAAAATAGTAAGAATTGTTTCAAAGAGTAATTCAGAACAAATTAAGTACAGTTGAAACAAAGTACAGAGATGTCATAAATAACAAGAGAAAATTACTTTCAGTTCATCTTTTTCTGTTGTCTCAAAATAATGCTCATTTGTATAAATGAAAGCTACGAAGAAGATATGGACCATAATTCTATAGCCCAATTAGAAACCATAGTTAAGACTTCTTGCTATAATAGAGAGACTTGTCCTTAGTGAGATGTCCTAAGAAGTGGATTAGTTTTGCATTAAACATCATCAGTGATAAACAAGAAAAGCTCTCCCTAGAAACACTGCCAGTGGTTTACCATCAACCCACAGAAAGAGCTCAAGGCAAGCATTACTCCTAATAAATATCCTGATATTGAATCTAAGGGACTCTAAATTTGGTTTGCAAGATTGCCAACACATGTTACAATGCTTCCTGGGGCCTAGCACCACCCAGGATCATTCTAAAGAGAGCCAACAGTAGTGGGTGAGAGCTTTAAATCTGGATTTAATTTTTCATAAATGAAATAAATATGTCTTTCTAAGGCTTTCCGCGTGCCTATTGACAAAAAAAGAAATTCTGCAGATTTACAGGCTAGATGGACGACAGTTCCAAGAGTCTTTGTTTGAGAAAAGTAAAATGTTGGAAGCTAATTCATTACAAAATCCTGTCAGAACACTGTAGATGAATTTAGAATTTGCGCTAAAGACAGTGACCAAGAACAATAATCCCAGAAAAACTTTATCTCTGGATTCTTTCATTGTTATCACTGCTTTTTATCAAAATGTGTTCTGTACAACAGTAAGAATAACAGCAAAAATAACTGACGTTGTTACTATTTGATATCTCATTGGATGTTAGGCAATGCAAGCAGTCTCAGACTGTGACTGTACACCCAAGTTTAAGTGTAATTTTTAGATTTTTTTTAAATCACTTTAAAAAAGTGATTAGACTAGAAATAAAAGCATACACCCATTTTCATCAGGAACGTGAATTTTATATTTTCCAATTGCGTCCAATCCAGGACTTAGTCTTAATTGCCATTCCTAAGAATAAGGCCCATATAATGAGCTATTCATTCCTTTATGGATCTATCAAGCCAAAAGTATTAGAACTGTTAATAGCAACATGTTGAAGTGTAGACCATTTAGAAGCCACCAACATTTACCAACTAGTCTTATAAACATTCTTAGAAAATAAAACGGTTTTTCCACAATAGAAAAAAAATGAAAAAGAATTAGTAAAATCTTTAACTTGAAAATTAATGTCAGTGTCATACTCCTAGCCAAAATCTGTTTTCTTCTAATAGCTATGTGTGTTGAAATTCTAAACAAACATCCTCTGAGATCAGATGAAGAAAAGGACAAAAAAAGTAGTCTGAAAAATATAGGAGGCATCAAATTAAGCTTTCCAAGGATAACCTTATTCTCTTCTTGCTGTTGGTTTTATTATTATTAACATTCTTAATTATTAATATTATTAAAACAATGCCATGATATAGTTCTAATAGAAAAATGAGAAAAGATTCTCTCATGCTGGTGTAAGATTACTGTAACACATGAAATCTCCCATAACTCTCATGAAAGATATTATTGGTTGTATGTAGTCGTATTCATTTCTGTTGGAGTAGTTGTATCTATAAGTTAGGCTAAAAATGTATACATATATTATAAAGTAAAAATATTCACTTTGAAATTTCCACGCAAATTCGGCAATGAAAAAACAAAACCTGTAAACAATTTATGTCGAACGTAGAGGATTCCTGCTCCTGCTACAAAACAAAAAGTAACCGCACCAGATACATTATAGACATCACACTAACCAAGCCTGACAGTGCTAGGGGCAGGACTCAGACATAATCTTATTATTTGGCTGTAGTTTGGACAGCTTCTAGGCACAACTTAAAAAGCAGAATTCAAAAGATTACTTTCTAAAATGGCATTTTCCCATTCAAGCTTCTGTTTCCAATTTGTATTCTCTCTCACACTCCATTCCTCTCCTCTCCTCCCTCCTTCACTCATCCTCATCTTCCTCCCTTGGTCACCCCCTCGCCTTCCCCTCTGGCTTCTTGACCAGCTATTTGTGACGTGGTTACACACTTCTTGTCTGCCTGTTCTGAACTAAATACGAATTGTCTCAACTCTAAGCTAACTATGACAGGCTGGGTTAGTGCATGACTCTCTCACGTGTGCAGGCATTGTGTAGGCGAATATTGGTGTGGAGCCAAATTTTTCTTAAATGAATTTACCAAAGGCCATAATCAAAGAAGTAGATCTTTGGAAACATTTATACAAAACATGGTGATAGTGGAAACCAGATGCTTTAGTTTCTATTACAACACTTTGTGAGGTGGATTATTATTATTTTTTTTCCTGGTATGAAGAGCAAGTTTCCACACTTTATCATAGACACGTTACAGTAAACTATATCACAGTTTGTCTCCACTAATCTGTGGCTGTTATTAATATCAATGGAGAAGAGCTATAAATTCCACCCGGACATGGCTTCAGTGGTGTGAACCCCAGATCTTCTCTAATCCCAAGATTAGATACTGAAATTCTGCTTCAATTGTACAATATTATCACATCATATCGCTTGGACCTGTTTCAAACTGGAGCATTTATTGACAATACTTTCCAAGCTGTTGCTAAGTTGTGAGCACTCCACCTTATCTGTTGCTCCTTTTACAGCCTTAACTAGCAAGACTCTCTCAAAAGAAGTATCCTGCTAATAATACCACCAGATACAAACAGCTTGTTTTCAGCCTCTTTAATACAAAAGGTCCTTGACGGTCAAAAACATTTATTTACTGTCAGTTACTTTTTAAAGTGGAAGGATTAGTCTCCTTTAATTTTTTTTTTTTTGACCTATGCTAATTTCACATTTCTGTCTCTTTTTTCTTTGAGTTTCTTATTGACCTCCTGAAAATCCTGTGAGGACACGAGGAGCTGTCTGTTGCTCTGCATGGTCTTTTTTGTTTGTTTTTTTCTGTGAAAGGTTATGTATGTGCATCTCTTCAGTATGAATAGTGAATTAAGTTCCTTAGTTAACCAAGTAGCAGCCAGTGTCCTCACTGTAGTAGAAAATGAAAGCAGCAGAAATAGCTAGACAGCTGATGGGAAAACAAACCTTATCAGCTAAAAACATAACTTTCCAAGTTGTCTCAACATACATAATAAATAAATTGGACAACTAGGGAAGACTAAAAATGTTAAATGTATTATATTGATCCACCAATAAAATCCCATATCAGAGATGACCAAATACTTATACAATAAACTTCTAAAGTGTTTGCATTTAATTATTTAATATAGAAATGTAGCTCTTACGTAAGTCATGGGTCATTACTAGCACCTTGTCAGTTTTTGGTTTGTTTGTTTGTTTGTTTTTGATTTTTGATGTTCTAAGCTCTTTACCAGATTTCAGATTATTAGTAAAGGACCATTGTCCTCTGCTCCACCTGCCCTTGGCCTTCCTTGTTCATTCTCACCAGCTATTAAGACTGTCGTTGCATGAATCTTGCCATGAAAACCAGCGCCCCCACGCCTTGTTAGTGGGCACAGAAAACAATCCTTTTTAATATTATTGAAGACTGTAGTGGGGCACACGGTGAAGTGTTATCACAGGGTATAGAGCCTTCCACCATTTTTCTGATTCTTCTCTTTCTCCTTCTACTCTCTCCTCATTTTTCCTCTCTTTTAGAAGCACAGCAAGTCTTCTCTGTCACTCATGTTTAGTTGGCCCGTGCATTCTAATATTTTGGTGCATGAAAACATTCTTCTTGTCTCGGGGACTGTTATCCACCCATGCAGACAAGTGAATGTCTGTCCTGAAATTAAAACATTTCTCTCCACAAGTAGCAAAGAGAAATGCTAGTTACAGCTGTTAATGTAGTAGTTCCCAACCAGTTCATCTTTATAACAATAAGCAGCAAGAGAAATTATTTCTCTAGTAGCCTTTAATAAAAATAGTATTTAGTTCACTTTGCCCAGAAAGGGTTTTATGCAGCTTGAAAATATTAAAACCTATTTAAATACTACACTATAAGTAAAATTAAATGAGAAAGTGTGAGCAAAGAGAAAATATTCTAAAGATAACTAAGATGTACCCAGGAATAAAATTAATATATAAAATGCCTACTGGAAAAAACCAACAAATTTAACTCTGAGTTTGTTGATAGCCGTTCCAAAGTGGGAAGCTAGTCAATTCCATTAGTTAGGTTCCATAAAGTTAAAAAGGAAATATTTTTAAGAAAACTCAACTATCCACACTATATCTATCACCTATCTATCTATCTATCTATCTATCTATCTATCTATCTATCATCTATCTATCTACACAGATATGTGTGTGTGCATGTGTGCGTAAATGTGTATATATATATATATATATATAGCCTATATATATACATATATATGTATATATATATATACTCCTATGTCTTCATTAAAAATACACTGTAATGACATAAGCACAGTTTTCAAAAATAACCTTAGCATAAAGGTAAAAGAGTAAGCCAAAGGCATGAAAGCTAAAAGCAGATTAATAAAACTAATTTTTGAGGGAAATACTCAATACACTGATTTCTTTGCCATCTCAGTAGCATGTGGAATAGCAAGGAATGTTTGACATTAATTGAATAAAGTTTTCAAAAGTCAAATGAATCACTACCTTTCCTTCAGTTCAGTGGTTAGTATAACTATTGTATCATCTACTATGGACAAGGCAACACAGTATCAATTTATTCTAAAACAAATATATTAAAACTACATTCCTCAATTAATTGAATAATTTGTGAGCTGCATTATCTGATATTTTTAAGAATATAACCTTATACTAGGAATATAAGTTGAAAGAAGAAAATCAATAAAATGCTAATTATAAACTGATTCTATTTTGATAAAATACAATATGAAGATAAAAAGACATTACTTTTGTTTGTTCTTTAACCTAAATGTGTATGTTTAGAAATGCTTCCTGAATGTGAGTCTTTTGTATGAAGACATTTGCTAATTCTTATGAGGGACAAAATCAAAGAGGGGAAATAAACATGAGCAGGCAGCATTTAAAAATTTCTAAATGAGAGTAATTTATTTAAATATAAATGAATCTGAAACATATTTACTTATTTCCCCTTAGAATGCATGTTTACTGAAAAAATGAGTTTTACAACATATAGCTTTTGACGTAATATCCTCCCTCAGTTTTAGCCATGTCTAATGTAATTTCATTAAAGTCATTATTATATTTTTCTATCAGATATATAGGATTAAAAAGTTTAGAAAGGACCAATGTGAAAATAGGATCAAGGATCAGAAGCTTAGTTTTTAAATCCTGTCTCTTTGTGTTGTTTTTTTTGGCTCACACAATGGAAATATGAAGCAAATGACTGAAAAAGAACATATAAAGTATTCTAAAGCTAAATTGGCATACCTTTACCACACTTCCTCTCTCCCAAGACCCCTTCACAATAGTAACAACATAGAACAAAAAGGAGTAAACCAAGGTTGTCATTCAGTACTTTGTCACAGTTGTTTAATACTGGTATCAGTTCCTTGTCTCATATTCCCTATGCCATATGGGTTTTAAGTATTTTCAATATGAACCCTAGATTAAATTCCTGGTCAGTAGATGTGAGTTAAGATATTAACACATGTCTAAAAAATGAAAAGTACTTGGAATTGAGTTGAAAGACAACAAAATAGACTGGAGGAAATTTCTACCAAGACCTCTTGAATGAGAGGCTTGCAGGGAAGTAGAAGTTATTCTTTCAAGAAGAATCTTGGAGAAGCCCAGGGATTCACCTTGGTAGTTAAAAAAAAAAAAAAATGAGAAAAAAATAATGAAAAGAAAATGTATAAGAATTTCAGCTGGACCATCAGGCTTAAGTGAAGGTCTGTTAAAAAAAAAATGCATTAGTTGCCTTCTTTGTACCTGCTCCCACCCATGTAGCTCTTATTAACAAACGAAAACCAGGGGTCTTCTAAACTGACAAATGGCAATGAAAACTCTCATCCTTAGTCCAAAAATGACCTTATTAATATGACAAATGACAAACTTTATTGCTCTCATCACAGGCAGTTCTAATGGTTCTTGGAGCTATGCCAGAAATCTGCACAAAGACCAAATACATATAGATTTTTTTATTACAAATCACAATATTACGGGGAGGACACAAATACTCTGTTAAATATAGTCACTCAAAACCGGGATAATGTAAATGATGGAGGTGTCACCACCTTATAGCTATATCATCTGGAGATGTGGCCTTCTTAGTCACTATAGCAAGAGAAAAGACTGGAGAATCCTCCCGCTGGCAAAAATTAGTCAGATGCCTTGCCTACCTACAAAGATACTGAGAATTGTAGAAGAATCAATGAAAAATTGTGGCCATGACTACCCAGAGCCCAAGTAATGACCTTGCAAATTCATTTTAAGGTGATCTTCACTAGTTACCTATAATCAGTAGTCTTATACTGCATATCGAGATGCCTCGTTTATATTGTAAAATAAGCCCACTGTTTTAAAAATTGTGATAATTATTCCAATTTGGCTTTTCACTTATGAAAAATAATACAGCATACCCATAACAATGTTACATTTATGAAGAAAAGCTTTCAAATAAAGTGACAGCCTAAAATATTTTATCTCCTTAGTTAGAAATATAAATAACTAAAAATTATGAAAATAATTTAATTATTTTGTTAAAGAAAAAACTAACATTTTTTATGTAAGCAATTTTTTTCTATTTTGATTCTGTAAAGTGAACTTAAACTTTATTTTAATTGTTCTCAAACAAAATGTGAAATATGAGCTTATTTTTAAATTAATTACTTGGCAAATTTATTTTACTTACATAATTTACTTAAAGCAAGTTTAACTGATTTTTTTTTTGTTAAATAAAAACATGATTCATATTATAAATACTATTAAGAATTGAATTAAAATTCTCTATAATAAAATATTTAATAATACACTGATAAGAGATATTTATTTACTTAAAATCATTTTTTATCATGCACCATGAAGAAAATATTTTTGAAATTCCTACTGAGTTTTAAAGATTATCTATAGTGATAAAAATGGGTTGCTAAGAGAAAAAAATTATATATATTTAGAAATTGCTAGTACAGAGCATAGATTACTGTTTCTAGTAGAAAATCTGAGTTCTTCAACATTTCTTTCATCGATAAATCGACTATTCACTGGAAGATTATTGGGACACACGCAGAGGACCTCACATGGCTCTTTCATCAGACAGTGGTTTAGCACAGGGGTCCCTAATCCCCTGAGCCACTGACTGGTACCAGTCCGTGGCCTGTTAGGAACTGGGACACACAGCAGGAAGTGAGCAGCCCAAAGCTTCATCTGTATTTGCAGCTGCTCCCCAGAACTAGCATCACCACCTCAGCTCCACCTCAGATCATTGGGCATTAGATTCTCATAGGAGTACCAGTCCCTGGTGCCAAAAAAGTTAGGGACTGCTGGTTTAGCAAGGGAAAGCACCAAGAGCATTTTTCAGACCAAATTATGCTGCAGCAGATCCATAGAGAGAGTTCTACATATGTTTTACATATGTTTTCCTTCTTCAAAATGTTTTTGAATGATTTCCTAGGATTACTCTATTAATTAGGTAAAAAAGTGACATAAAATCTATGAGAAGAAGTAGGATAGGTAAGTAAAATTTCATAAGGAAAAAAGTAACAGAATACAATGAAATAAGAGAGAAGGATCTTACCCAGGATATGACTGGTCACCCAGGTATATAATGACCTTCTGATGTGGTATAAAGAGCATTGTTAGAAATGCATTCTTTATATTTTAAAATATTTAATAAAAACATAAAATTAATTAATGGGAGAATTTGTAAAGACAAAAACAAAAATCCAATGCCAGCATTTGGATTTTTACTCAAGCAAAGTATCAAAGTAGTAACAGAAACAAAATTACCTTAGTTCTTATTTTATGGACAATGCTGAGAATATGGGTACCATAGGAAACTTTATCAGAAGAATTTGGTTATTCTGAAACCAGGCATATTTTCACATATCTGTTAGCCATCAATTTATAACTTACTTTTTTGCTCATTTTATTATAGGGTTATGAGTTTGTTTATTTTCAACCTGTAAATTTTTCAAACTAGTTATTAAGAATTAATACATCAGAGTTTTTTCAATGTATAGTGTATTTTTTTAGATTTTCTACAAATTTGAAATGTATACAAATATTTCTCTGCACATTTCTACAGCACTTGTCTCAGTTTAAAAAAAATCTTTTGA
The DNA here is from genome assembly GCA_003508835.1 of Eonycteris spelaea. NCBI lineage: Eukaryota > Metazoa > Chordata > Mammalia > Chiroptera > Pteropodidae > Eonycteris > Eonycteris spelaea. The sequence goes on along the minus strand of PUFA01000062.1, from coordinate 3,465,949 downwards.
ACCAATATATAATATAAAATATTCACTTTATTTTCCTCTTTTATATTTTATATAAACATATATTTTTAATTAGGAATTTATTTTTTGCAATGATATGCGGCAGATTCTCCATTTTATTTCTTTCAGATAGAGAACCAGTTGTGGTGACACTATTAATTTAATAAACTATTCCCACATAATTGAAAAAAGTACCTTTAATCAGAATAACAATTTTCTATATACAATGAGAATCTAAACTGACTCTTCTTCTATTCCAACTGATCTATATTTTATTTGTTTTATGCCATGTACCATATTGGTGGTGATTGTAGTATCTCTATATTTCAATATCTTTAAAATAAGTTGCATATCAGTTTTTAAATAACTTTTAGCTGATCTCATATATCTCATCTTCTCTAAACTTAATATTAATTAGCTCAACAAAATAATCATTGGTATCTTAATTCAATTGCATGTAATGTATATATTAACTATGGAAATAATAATTATTTATGATATTACCTTCCATCCAATAACATAGTCTGTCTTTTTACTTGTTCAGTTCTTATGTTATTACTTTAAAATATGTTGTGTCTTTATTCATAGTTTTCTGGTTAATTTTAAAAGACTTTTAAATTTTTATCAGTAATACTCATGGCATTATTATAATCTCATTTTAGTTAATTGTTGATAGTATAGAGAAAATCTATTGTACTATATGTGTTTATTTTTATTTATGAAATTATTGAATAATTTTAGGAGTTCTTTTGCCATTTGAATTTTTCTAAATATTTGGTAATCAAGCTATATGTAACTATATACAGATGTATAAATAACTTAATCTCTTTATAAAAGTTAATTACTTAATTTTCTTTTTTTGGCATAAATTGATGAATTTCACTCCCCAAATACTTAAGTGACTTGAAGAAATACAAAATAATAAAATAGGCTAAAAAAAAATTCAGTAGCAATGAATCAAAGAAATGAAATATTTAAAAAATTCATGAAGTGAGAAAATAGAAGATTCTAGACTACAGCAGAAATATAAAACACATATCAATTTTAAATCCTCAAAAGCCTTGTTGATGAGCTAATGGACCTTGAGATATTTTATTAATATTCCTAAATATAAACTCTAAAACATGGGTAATTTTTTTCTTACATTTTCTTCTTTTAACTGATAGGAAACAGAAAAGTTTTTAAAAATATAAGTAATGGTGTTGACTCTTCTTCCCATATAAGCTGTATTTTATCCCCATGGCCGATAGTCTTGGGCCTCATAACATTTTTTTAAATTAAGTATATAGCTCCAGAGGCTTCAGTCAGGAAGGCGCCAGCTCTATTGTTTGCTCCAGCTGTTCTCTCCAGCAGTTCCCTCCTTCAGTTCCCCACATTTTCTGCTTCTTCTCAGTAAAAGGCAAAGATCAAATCATTCAAAGATAAAGGACCCAATCTAGAGGAAAATATAATTCAGTGAACAGGAGATTATTCTTCACAACTTTTTACTACTGTAGACTGAATATTTTTGTTCTCCCCTAAAAAAAAAAAATGTTATGTTGAAACATAATCCTCAATGTGATGGTATTGGAAAATGGAGTCTTCAAGAGGTGATTAAGTCACAAGGACAGAGCCCTCATGCACTGGATTAGTGCCCTTATAAAAGAGACCCCCCAAATCTTCCTTTCTTGCTTCTACTAGGTGGGGACGCAGCAAGAAGATGACCATATATGAACTAGGAAGTGGGCTTTCACCAGACGCCGTTCTACTGTGAACTTGATTTTGGACTTCTAAGCCTCCAGGATCATGGGAAATAAATTTCTATTATTTAAATGCCACCCAGACTGTGGAATTACTGTGATAGCATCCCAAATAGACTGACATTTATAGTAAAAATATACCATCAGAGCATGAATTAAATAAGATATCAGAGTTCAAATGTTAATATCCAGAATAGGCTAGAAAGTGGTATTTAATATTGAGAAAACAAATTGAGAACAGAACCACCTTACTGGAGAATTAATAATACATCAAAAGCAGAATGATCAAAATATATGTGATTCAAAAGTCAATTGGTACAGATAAAAGTCTTGAGATGATCAGCATAAATGCAGAATGGGCAAGACCAAGATCTTAAGAAACTAAACAGAAGATAATAAACAAGAAAGATCAAGATGAACAGGATGAAGTAGAATACCCAACAAATGGACCAGAAGATGTGTTTGATATTGTTTATAAAAATCTGAAATAAAGAAAAAATTAATTTGCAGACTAAATTTTTGAGGCAAAATTTTCGGTCCTAGTTTAGCTATAAAAGTTTGAGGATTAGGAAAAAATTGTTCAAGTATCCAGATAGAGAAAACAATTAACCTACATGGGTGGAAAAATCAAGCAATACTCATATTTCTCCATAAAAATATGCAGTACGAGCAACCAGTGCACAATGTGGACCAGTGTGATGCAAAAATGTAATTCCTAGCCAAGAAGTTATTCAAGTAAAAAAGCAACAGGCATATTTTTAAACATGAAAGATTTAGGAATTGCAGTAGCCATAAGTCATTATAGATAAAAGAAAAAAAGCTTCAATGGCAAAACCCAATCATTTAAGAGATAAAGTTCAAGAGTGGTCATCCCTGAATTTATCTATTGAAATTTAGAATTTAAAAAGAAAAAAAGTTGTTAATTTTAATTCAAGGTCTTTTTTTCTAATGCTGCATTTGAATTGTCTTAGATTCTTTTATTTTTCTATCATTGCTGTTGAAATTGTCACCTGTGTATTTTCTGACACTAAATGTTACCACAGAAAAATCAAAGGTCTTTCTTCTAATATTCCTCTAGTGGTTCTGCTTATCCTTTCTCTATTTGGATGCTCAACACCCTTAAGTGTTCTTCTAAGTGAATTGCCTCTTCTGTTTGGAAACATGCAGCAAAGTTATAATGGTTGCACAGTGTGGTTAGGCAGAGAGCAGGCCTGACTTGCCTTTCCTTAGCTGTTATATTGCATGGATGGATCTGGAAGTTTCTATATGCTCCTTGCTGCATATAGATTGACCCTATACAGCCTTCACTAAGAGCTGTCTGTACCAGGGAAGTTAAGAAGAAGTTATTATAGTACTTTGAGACATAGCAAAGCCACTTCTAATGAGAAGTACTGCTCTCTCTGCTCTTGTCAGCCAGTAGTTTGACAACTTGCATGGCTCAGTTCTATGCTAACACACCAAGAAGCAACCTCTCTTCTTCGTGAACTCTAATTAGCGCTCTCTTTGTCCCTGGTTAGAAAAAAATCTCAGCCACTTAGGACGCTATTCCTTACTCTTCCTTTACAGACATAGGGTCCCATTGGTCATGCAAAGCCCTGTGCATACTCTCACCTCCCAGATTCTGACATAACACAAAGTTTTATACTCATTCTCAAGCCCCAGTCCACTTTTTGTCCTACTCAAGAGAAGTAGTTAAACTGTAATGACAGGAGAAAATTCCAGAGATGTCTATTCAGCCTGTGTGGCAGTCATAAAAGTGTACCACTTAGATGCATATGTCCTACTGTGTGGACAGCCGCTGATGCTGGATCTGTCTCCAGATCCATTGTCATGATAGCCTGGAGGCCACACTTCCCACAGCCTATTCTTTGCCAGTGACTGATGATGGTTATGGTACCAAAGCAGGCCTGTTCCTGTGAAACTCAGGCCTCTTCCAGTGGATATCTCTGGTCTCCTAATTTGCCTGGACAATTTGAGATCCTTCCTACTGAAGGTTCCTCCCTTCCCTTTGTCCTATCACAGGTATCACCTCTGTAAGGGTACTGGGAAGGACAAAAGTAAAATACGGAAAAACTGGTTACTTATCAAACTACAACAACAATAAGGCTTACCCAAAAGATTATTTTCTACAGCTAGTCTTAAAATAGGAAGACAGTTTACCTGGCATGGTTCATTTTTTCCCCTCACTATTCATTCTGTAGCTGTGAATATTTTATGACAGTATAGGCAAAATTTATGAACCTTTGTTTTTCCGTGGCTAAATGTGAAATAAAAATAGACAATATTTAATATAAATGAGATAAAAGATTAAGTTCCTCATATATTAATTTATTTAAATTTTATAAAATTTTGAGATATTAAATTTATTTTCCTCATTTTACATACGAAGAAAATAAGGCATAGAATGGTGAAGTAACTTTAGAAGCCACACAGCCAGAGGCAGCAGAGCTGGGTTTTAAACCCAGGCATTCTTTATTTTTGGATGGTCAGTTTTGCCATTATACCTATGGCCTCTTCATATATTTCACGAAATGAAGAGATCTAAAAATCCCCCTATCGATGTGCAATTTATGTGAAAGCTACATTCCCTGGCATGAAAGACTCAACAAGCTGTCCTGACCTTCCACTCCTGCTTAGTTTCTTATTACTCTACTTCATGAATTTTAATTGTAGTCAAGAAAAATTGGGTTGTTCTGCTTCCCATACCTAAATCACTCTTTTCATATATATTCATGATATCATCTGTGTTCTGTCTTTACCCTAAAAGTACCATAACCTCAAACACATGTATATGTATTTTATCAATCAAAAATTATTTACTGAGCACCTTTTATATACCCAACACTTGGTAGACACTAAGCACACAGTGGTAAAAAAGACAGGCAAGTTCTTCACCTTCAATAGAGAGTATATTCTGGTGTCAAAGACTAGGTGAGTTAAATAAGATAAGTAAAAATTTCAGGCAATGCTATAAATATAAATATAGAAGAGGGTAAGAGGGAGGGAGAAAATGAGGAAGAGACTTCTCTGGTAAGATGGTGTTTGGCTGAAATCTGAATGATAAGAAGAGATTTTCTGTGCAAACAGCCCAAACAAAGGCATTCTAAGAGAAAAGTCTTAAACAGGAGAATGGCTGTTTGAGGTCTGGAAGTGAGATGATGTTAGTTGGATGGGGTGGTAGCAGCGATGAGAACTGGTGGTCCAGAATTATTAGATGGGTGATGCTGGAGCAAGAGTGGTGGGGAGAGGTAGGGAGGAAGAATGATAAAAATGATACCTCCTAAGTTTGGGTCTTGAACAGCTAGGAAGATGCTGGTACCATTTACCCTGAAGTGAAAAACTGAGTATATAGGAGAAAATTCCAAGGCTCCCACTGTAGAGATAAATTAGAAATTCCTAATTAACATCCACTGGAAGATATCAAGAAGGTAACATATGGAAGTCTGGAGCTCTGAGTCTGGCCCATGAAGTGTTTCTGAGTCTCTCCACCATCAACCAGATGTGATCTTGGAATTCTCTGAGTTCCCACCAACTTTGTGCCTTTCTTTTGCCATTTATCACATAAAAGCTTTTGAAAAATATTCTGGCACACATGGGAGTTTCTGTTTGAGTCATGCTAAAATATGCAGACAAATAAAAGATACTAAAGCTGTTCCTGCTTAAATCTCACAAATCATCCTTTAAATGTGTAGGAGATGGGAGTTGTCCTTAACCAGTTAGTTAACTGTCACATCACTCAACTAGATAAAGCTCATTATTGTTCGTATTTATATTTCCTGTAGCTCCAAAGACAATGATTTGTACAGAAATTCTGTTTAATAATGCTATTATTAATATATGTTAATATCTGTAAAAGAAAAGTTTTTTGTAAAATAATGTTTCTATTTTTCTTATGGATTTCTAATCTTTAGATACTCATCAGCCATTAATGTTATCCAGGAGAAGAAATGATTAACAAGTTCTAAAGATATATTGTACTCTACTGTAGGAAGAAAAATAAATACCACTGCTGCTAAGGAATCAACAGACACAAAACTCTTTTATAAAATTATCTAATAATGGGTAAGTATCTGTAAAAAGCATCAAAAGCAAGAAGCAAAGGTTAATAGAAAACTTTGCACATTCATAAATAGGTTTAAAGCAATATATGATAGAACTCTCTTGACATTTTAAAAACATTTTTGTTATTTTTTACAGGCATACCTTAGGAAATTTTCCATGTATTAAATCTAAATATTTCACCTCAGCTGAACAGTACCACTCACTGAAATATTTTATCATCCCATGTGTAATTACACAAACAAATAAAACCATTCTTTTCTGTTTCTTTTGTATTTTTTCCTTCCTTTCTTCCTTCTTTCTTCCTTTCCTTCCTTCTTTCCATTTCTTTGCTTTTCATTTCTTTTTTTTTTAAGTGAAAGATATTTCAAAGTCATTCAAGTGGTTGTATTGCTTTTAGGATTAATTATACAATGCAGTGCTGAAATTACAAATTGATTGTAAAGACTCTGCCCAAGCGTCTCTCTGTATTTTATGTCATCAACCAAGCTCTAGGCTGAGAGATTGGAAAGATGATAAAAGTAACCTCCTAACCCTTTACATTTATTTCTTTTAAAAATTGCTAGCATTTGATTTCACATGACGTGATATAACATGACTCCCAAGGAGATTTACAGTTTTGACGCACTCCCGAAGAGGGCTGCCGAAGCTCAACGCGGCACTGCTGGTTTTACACCAGCAGCCATCAAACGTATTTATTACCGTACCTATGGTGTGCCAAGCAGCTTGTATTTGTTCTCCTTGAAATCTTTTGAAAAGTTTTTTTTTTTTTTGGAACTATTAACACTAATAATAATTTTCAGCATGAACTGATAAAATACAACCAGATTTGTGGTTGTCATGACTTCTCCAGCAGTGCCTTTCTTTTCTGAATGCATATCCCCCTCTTCCAGTTTAATCTCTTAAAACAGAGCTGAAACTTCAACATCTGCCAGTACTATTTCTCCAGCAGCTGTGAGCACTAATATACGAGATGCTCTCCTTTGCATATCGTAATCACATCTCCCTGCTGTGTTCTCAGCCCCTGTTACACGGTGCCCAGTGAGATGTTCGCTCACACAGTTACTTACATTTACTATTTTTGGAGACATGAAAGAGAAGCCAGCATTTTGTTATTACTTAGTTTTTGACAAGAATAACAATGATGCCTAAAACCCATTACCATGTAAAAATTAAAAAATTACACATAGAAAATAATTTACATGTTATCTTATTCTCTCAACCATCCTGTGAATTAAACATTTTTATATTTATTTTTGAAAGGAGAAAGTTACCAGCCTCGAGTCAAACAACTGAGAAAGTGGTAAACCAAGATTCACACCTGGACCTTTTGATGAAACATATTTTTACCATACAGCACTCTAATGTTTGGCCTATGCTGAACATTACATCTGTTAGGTATAAGCAATTATAGTTCAGTTTATAACATTGACAAAGTGTGTAGGTAAAATTTAAAACTTAGCAGTTTGAAGGATTTACACGAGTTGCCTCTACACAAGTACCAAAATAGCTCTGTAAGTTTGCGGGGCGGGGGTGGGGGGGGGACGGGGGGGGGAAGGCATTGAAATGGAATCAAAAGTTCTATGAAATTATTTCTATTATTTTAAACTCAAAACTTATTTTATTATTGAAACTATAAGCAGCGGAAAGTATTCTGAGAATTTACATTTTGAAGAAAATAATATGTTCATGTAAGTACAAATATAGCATAGCTTGTTTGAGAAAATTAATCTGATAGGCAAGGTCAGAGCTTCCATAGATAACAAGATAGTTTTCACTTATGGAGGAGGACTGATTTTCTCTCGAAACATATCACACCATTTGCCTGATAGAATTAGTGCTCAATATGTTGTATTCACTCCTACTTGTAATGGCATCCCTCGAAAAGCCTCAGGGTTATACAAAGAACAAATATCTTATTGAGAAAAGACCTGCACTAAGCAGAATTAGTTATTGTCTCAATAGATGTGAAGCATTTTCTCATTCAGTTCTTTATTCTTAACATATCTTTTTCACTTTATATATTTTGTATACATTTTTATTGCATCTCACAGAGAAAGTAAAATTGTGATGTTAAAACAACAAAAGCTACATAAACTCTGTGCTGTTAAAAGTATGTAATATTAAAGGTAAAGGGGAGTTAATTTATAAAAATACATTGTTATTTCGATTAGTACTTTCTTCCATGAATAGTGCTGTGAGCAATAAAGGAAAACAAAGGAATGAGTGGCTGAATCTGCTTCAGTAAAATCTTTGGTAATAACTAAACTTCAGCCCAGCGTGACTAAGCAAACTGACAGAGTTGTGAGTTTGTAAACAGAAGATAAAACTTAAAAATATGTCTTGTAGTTGGAATCGTATTCAGGAAGAATAAATGCAGCATGAAAATTGAAAAGATAAGATGCAAGAAACAATCCCTTTTTCCTGTAAGAGATGAATTCAGTAATTCCAGGAATGTGCTAAATTAAAGTGTTAAAATATTGAAGTGGCCAAAGCTGAGTCTTGGTCAGTCAAATATGTTTTAAGTTTGCCTTTTCCTGATGAAGGAATAATGTTTGTATACATATACATACATACGTACATACATACATATACATATATATATATATACACACACACACACACATACATACATATGTGTATGTGTTTTCTATACCTATTTATATGAATATTAAAAGATACTAACAGTACTTCTTCAGATTAAAAAGCCAGTATTTGTTGCATATTTCACATAAAATTATTTTATAATAATCTATAGTATTCTGATATTTATATATATGTATAAATAAAGGTGCAGGTATAGTATATGTGTGTGAGTGTGTGTGTGAGAAAGAGAGAGAGAGAGAGAGAGAGAGAGAGAGAGAGAGAGAGAGAGATGTAATTACCATAACCCTTATGTAACCTGGGCAATTCTCTATGTGACAACTGCTATGACACCCACATTTTGTCACTGCTCAGCAACCTCAGAATGAATGTCATTTAGAGGTTCTTAACTCTCCTTTCCCCTCTGCTGGTATGGTTTTTCACATCATTATGAGTTTGATTTTTATGCTTCCATCATAATTATATATCAATCTCTCTAGGAAAATAAAATTCTTTCACAAAAGTAGCTAACCTATTAAAATTGTGAGAATGAGTATAATTTTAAGACTATATTCATCATAACAATGACTGAATTGAGGAAAAAATGGTTTATAAAATGAGATGCTCACTGAGTGAACTCTTCTGAATTTTCTTGTGACTCAAACCCATTTGGTTTCACATGGGCATTAGACTAACCATTGTAAACTGTGATTTCATTTATAGTCATATCACAGAATAAGATTACTTTCGTTTACTGTGAGATTAAAGCCTTCCCATAAATGTGTATTTTAAACCTATTGTTAGGTATAAGCAATTATAGCTTAAAACTGGAAGCAAACACACAGAAATCATCCAGTTGATTCAGGCTAGAAACTCTTAAGCAAGTCACTCTTCATTTGCCCGAGTCAAGATAAGCAGTGTTAACACACTCATTATTCATCAATAAAACAAGAAGAATGAAAAGAATGGTAGGGCACTGAATGTGATAAATGACAAATAAAATGTTTGGAAAAAAGTGAATGTAGCAGTCATGTGAAGATTAAAATACAGCATATCCTCGGGTCACTCAGTTAAAAGACTAAGTACATTCATCAGGGAATTCTATATCATTGGGCAAACATGTTAATTATAGACCTAAGGGAATCCTGACAAAGTTAATATAAACACCCAGCCCTTATCACAATCATCACCAAGTATTATAAACTATTCCCAAGTAAACCACATTTTATTTTTCAGCATAAAAAAAATGGGCAAAATTTGGGATCTTGGTACCAGCCTGATGTGGAGAATATTTAAGCTAATGGTACTCTTCTTGTCGAGCACATCTTGCAATAAATATTGAAATTAAAAAAAATTAATCAAGAAAATTGTTTTTATTCATATGCTACACTAAGAAATGTAATGCTGTTGGTATCTCCAATAAACGCAGAGATAGGACATTAGATCAAGGACACTAAAAAAATCTTTGAATTATCTAACAAAATCTATGACATTGTTTTAGAGGAAGGAAAACGTGAAAACAATGGGGGCTTATGTGGACTTGCAACATGTAACACGTTACATTTAGTGAACTCTAACATGAAACTTTGATGGTTTCAATATCACAGACTAACCAATAAAAATTTGTACCATCCACCAACATTTTTGCTTGTTCACTGCAAAATTATCCAATATTAGGAGAACTGAGGAGAGAATACAAGAAAAACAATAAGGTGAGCAGAAGAAAATTACTAAACGTTAAGTAAGGTAAAGTAGCATGGTGTGGCCATTAACTATTAGAAAGTATTAGCAAACAACAAATCATTCCAATATGTAGCAAACTATAGCTGTCATATAGATTATGATAAAATAAAACAGAACTGAACACATAAATAAGACCCATAAAGAGTGGCCAACAAGCTGACAAATTATAGCTGAAATTTGGATTTAAAAATAACCTCAGTCATAAGTCTGATTTTACACTTTTATCTACCAATGAAAAGTGAAGTATTTCAACTTTAGATACAAAATTGACATCTTTAAAATGGTAGCACTACATAGAGGCAGGTTTGTTGCAAAGCTATTGAAACTTCAGCATCCCTCACTTTTCCAGCCCCTTCTAGGACCTCGAAAGTTAATGTTGGTTTGTAAAATGTTCTCAAGTTAAACATTATAACTGATTCTTTGGAAAGAAATCTGTCTTCTACTCCAACTTCCTCTCCATTTCCATCTCCTTATTTCAAATAGATGACAATAGAATAGACAAGGATATTTTTGAGAATCATTTAAGGGGAAATTATTTAGAGAAACATTTAGTTTAGACATACTTGAGTACAATTTCAGAATTTGCAGTAATTTTTGTGTATAATTAAGTTATTGTTAACCATAGACTATCTCCAGAAGTCATCCTACCAATCATTGACAGAGCCAGAGTTGATACCATGATATGAACATGTGTTTGAAGGATCACGTTTAACTGTGTGTGACTCATTAGCAAACTGATGAAGTCTGAAAGTTCCACATGAAAAAGCATACAAAACAGTTGCAGATGTAGCAAGCCAATGTAAAGAAACAAGTGTTTAGTGACCAAGTTCCTCACATATTCATTGATCAAACAATGTATGTAGTACCAGTGTTCATTATATTATTATATAGCTGGAGATTCTTGATTTGGATACAAATGAAAGGTAACATTTTTAGTCGTCTTTAAACTTATCTACAAAAACAACTTAGAAATTTTTGCTTAAAAATTAGTAGATATGAAACGAAATGACAAAATTAGGAAAAAATTATTCTAACATGGAGAAGTAAATTATGACAGAAATTAGACTGTGCTAAAAGCAATAATTATTAAAAAGAAAGACAAATTTTGAAAAGAAGTAATGAATAGTCTTTTAGATTATTTGAAAATCCAATTAGCAAAGAAGAGTAAACCTTATAAATACTGGTAAAGTCTTAAGATTTTTGTTGACTTAAAACATGAACAGAACAAAATAACACAAAACTCATTAAAAACTTTTGCAACAAGGACATAGCAGAGAAAAAATTAGTTAATGCATTAACCTCAAAATATTATGAAATCTTATGGCTCATACATAAAAGAAAGTTGCCAAATTTGAGAATAAGCCTAAAAATGTACATGACATTACTAAACTATGACTTGAAGCTGAAAGTTTCAGCAATAAAAAATTTATTAACTATTTCAGAAGATAGATTGAATTATGGTTCTATGTAAAGAAATTACAAAATCACTGTCATATGTAGAGGCAAAGAGTGTGCAAAGTAATTCTAACAACAATAACAAAAAAGTCAAGATAAAGAGTGTTATAAGGATATCTCAGGCAATTAATAAAAGTACTACATTTTTATGAGGATTTTGAAATGTCATATTTCTTAGCTTTTTAAAATTTTTACTTCTTATTTTTCCATATTCTAAATAATTACTTTTAAATCTAATTTTGGATTTTAATGTTTTACTATTTTCTATAATAAGGGATCTTCCTTGCATAGTTTAGTTTTCAAATATTGTAAAATCTAATTTTACACCCCGGCCCCCTGGATTTGACATTATAAGAGCTGAGTTCTATTCTCAATTCAGCAGTTTTCAGAATTATAAGCGATTGCTCAGAATTATAAGAATACCTCTGTCACATGTTGTTGTAAAAATTAAATAAAATACACATATCGTAGTGTATTATAATGTGTAAAGCTCTATAATGTAAAAATGTGACTTTTACTATTGTGCAATGAATTCCCTTTGTTTGCACAGGACATGAAACTACATTTATATGAAGGAACAATATAAATGGCCTAGACAAGATATGGAAGACTTTCCCAAAAGTGGCAATTTTTAAATGTGGCCATAGACTACTATAGGAAGTTATCAGGTTATCATAATCTCTTGCAATTAAATCTCTTTGAAGACTCAAAATAAATAGTTTAAATTCTTCTTAATCTAAATGAGTCTGATATTTTACTAAAAACAATGGTTTATTTTAAGGGCATTCATGTATTTTTTTCTTACTATAAAAATAATGTAAGGCAGCTTTAAGAAAGTGTGAAAAATAAAAGACAAAATCACTATCATTTTTAAACTGATGATTTTAACTTATCTAATGAGAAGGTACCTACACATTAATACTCTTGAGTATAAGTCAAAAACCAACTCATGATCTCACCATGCAAACTACCAGTCCTACACATGTCCTCTTTATAGGCAATCCCTGCTCTGATACCTGTATCTCAATTTGTCATGTGTCACCCATTTCATGTCTTATATTGTTCAATTTTATTTCTTTATTCTAATCTCTTCATTTTCTTTTCATCATCAACATGTTTTAGTTTTTGCCTTAAGTCATTTGTTATAAAATTCTCATCTTGTGTGTATTTTCTGAGGTGTGGAAGATTTGATAGCCTCCACTAATATGTGATAATTTAATTTTATATTTATACCTTTTGTCATATAACTTGGCAATTGTTTTACATCATTTTATGTATGCATATTCATTTTCCAATTAGACTGTTAACTTATTTCAGATTAAGAGTATATAAAATAGTATTAGATTTAACTACAATAATACTAAAATCTAAATTCACAATGGCTGTTATTATTTCTCACATATATGACTTCTGGAGGTGAGGAGACTGGTATCATAACACTGACCCACGAAGTCCTCAAGTACCCAACTCCTAAAGCTGCTATATTATCCAACTCCAAGAAGGATGTTCATAGAGGCTACAGTGTTAATGGAGGCCCGGTGGAATAGGGGAACAAATGCAGGCCGCATGGTGTCTCCAGTTGCTTCTCTCACACTCGTGGGGGTGGCCTGAAGCCTATGGTCCAAGACGACCTATACCCATGTTTCTGGTAGCAGCATGGGGGCAGGGGAGGAAAGGAGAAGAAAAAGAATGAAACAAAGATTATGTTTATCTCTCAAAACATTTCCTAGAAACTGCCACAGACCTGTCTCCTTGCAGCCCATTGGCTAGAGCATATACTCTTCACCAGCCCACACCCGTCTACAACTGCATCCTGTGTTCTGGCAAACCTTGGGTCACTCCAGGGAGAAAGAAATGGAAGCAAATGAAGAAATAAAAATAAGTTGAAGTTGCCATGGTGAGGAATAAAACAAAAGAAATGAGATCTCAAAACTGGAAAAGTTTTGTCCATTTGACTTAGACTATACAGCAATATAAAGGCTTGTAGGAAATTAAAAACTTGTATGTGAAGTATACAAGCATGTGGTAACAGAAACATAGATTTGTGAATCCCCTGATAAGAAAAAAATTTAAAGACATTCCTAATTTTTTGGTTTGTAAAGATGCATTTGCAATGTAGATTATGGAGACTTTGAGGGGGAATGTACATTTTTTTAAAGTTTCCAATAGCAGTTATATTTTATTGTAGCCTAAGTGCTCAATATATGCCAGGTACTATTTGCAAACCAAAGAGTTCTGAAAGTATCATAATTAAATATGTGTATTTCTATGGTATATCAACTGTGCTAATTTTTCTTGGAAGCTGCTGGGGGGAAGAGGAGACAGGTAATAAAGAGTGAAAGGATGAGACTATGAATAATTTTTATTGAAAAGAGATAATTCCAGAAAGTACTGCAGTGTCTCAGACTTTTTATCTTGTGCGAACCTTATCTTCATCTTCACTAGAACTGGTATAAACACTATGATTACATACCCAAGAGGACATCAAAACAAGATGTATCTAGAGATGTTCTGAAGTTAACCTTGAACTAGAGGATAAAATATCTACAAAAGTTTAAACACTTCAGGGAAAAAGGGAGGAAAAAATATGAATATATATATATATATTTTTTTACTTTGAAGGATAAAGCATTCTTTCCTTTCCCCTCTGCTTCTCTCTTCAATTCTCTAAGAAAGAGGTTAAATCTAAGACTAAAGTTGGAAAGGAATTTCGGTGACCCTTTACCAGCAAGTGGTCCCATGTGCACCTATGAGTCACCTTTACTGGGTTGCAGACACAAGTGGGACATGTTCACTGCAACTTAGAACAGATGGAACCAGTACAAGTAAAAAGTAATTTCTTATATAAGATCAATGAATTTAAACCTGTCTGATGTTGTCTGAGGGTAATTTGGAATAGAAACAGATAGTTCAAAACCACAGTATTTGAGCTTTAGCATGATCTTGTCTGGTAATGATTTAAATTTGATAACAGGCCAGAGTTCCAATTTTTTAGCCTCTTTCCCCAAATTTATATATAGAACTATAAATTTATCATGCACTAAAATCATTTTTATACTGGTGTTCTACCACTTTATAGATAGATCATATTTTCAAGAAAAAGAAAACTAATTTTTTGTTCATATTTTCCATTTGTAGGACCCATAACAAATATGTAACTTTCTGATGGTTAACTTGCTACAGGCTTGTTTCGGTTAGCAGAAGGAAATGTGACTCTATCTGTGGCTCACGAACGCCCCATGCATGGCACAACACAATTTTCAGAACAGATAGATTAAAAGAGTTCATTCTCAATATGAAAAGCTATATTTTATTTTTTGGTAAATAAATAAATTAAAGACCATTAACATTTGGATTTGACAAGAAACAAATGTGAAGCTAATATACAATGATAGCTTCAGCATCCTTCTAAGTAAACAAAACTTGAGCCTGCCATTGGCATTGGTGTTTGATGAATAATAAAGAGTGGAGGGGCCTGATCCCCACTATTAGCCATCAGGAGCCTGTGAAAATCCATTGACTGTACCACAGTAGTGTGCGTAGTTCTGGTAAAATAGTTTATATGACATTCACATTGATAGAATTAAAGGATGACAGACTTTTTACTCTGAACGTCATCATATTATGTGAAAACAGAAATAAAGTGATGGTGGACTACAAGTCTTTCCAACTTTATTATAAACAATTCTACTTTTCCAGTCCTTTCCTCAATTTTTCACATAACAAGTTTTCAAATATTCCCCAACATCCTCGTCATTTCTGAATAAATGGCAGTCTACATCTCCCTTATGATGTAATGTCCTGGATTGAGCAGCATGAGTTGAGCATGATCTGACCATTGCAGACTAGTGAGTCTAATACCAGCCTTTATCTATATTTTATTTGTTTATCAATGAAATATCATTATAAGTATGGGTAGGACACTAACAGCAATAATAACAACAATAAAAATAAACAGAAAGGAGAAAACACACAATTATGGGGACTCACCAGACCATGAGCTCCACCCCAAATAACATGACGTCTTTCCACTACTTACCCAGACTCAACATTCTGCCTGGGAGATAGTACTCAAAAATGTTTGCGCATTGACTTGTATTATAGGATCATGGATTTAAACCCAACTCATTATCAGAACTTTACAGATAAAATCATAATTAAATCAGAATTAGCAGTGATCTGTGAAGAAACAGGCATTCCACGGCAAGATGAAATCTGAGAAATCATTCAGAATACCTGTGCATAGTTTCTTATATCTTCTAAAGTGAGCATGTGGCTATACTAACACTGAGCTTGGTACAAAACAAACAAACAAACAAACAAACAAACAAAAATCTAATGTGTGTCAATATTCTCTCAAATAGACATACCTGGTTTGTTACTGTAAGTCATTCCAAATGGTGAGTAAAAAGGGGTGAAAACCGAGCACCTCAGATCAGGCTTTTATAACTCACTGTCACTGCTCCAGAAGGAAGCTTAAGCAAGATTTGCCCATGAATTCTTGCTCTGTGTAATGTATTACCTTCAATAAGAATTTATCTTTATCTAATTAAGTTTGGAACTTCATTTAATCTTATACTGTGTGTGTGTGTGTATACGCGCACATGTGTGCGCATGCACGAGTGTCTGTGCTCTCTTCCTAATCATCTGGAATTCACCAGAATACTTGTGGCTGTAAATTTAAAAACCAACCGTAATAATAAGTACCAACATCCTTTGTAAATAAATAGAAGAGTCTTAAAATTTTTTTAAAAAGTTAAAATATTTTGCCTTCAAAAAAAAAGCGTTAAATGAGATATAGATAGAAAAATGTTTAAATGTGTATAATGAAAAATAAAGTATAATTATTTGAGGCAAGAATAAGAAAATCAGGATTTGTAGCTTGCTTACGAAATGCCAATAATGATCAATACCACAGAAGATAGGTAGATAGATAGATGATGGATAGAGAGACAGATGGATGGGTGGATGGATGGATGGATGGATGGATGATGAATGAATGAATGAATACATGGCATCTAGAGAATAAAAACAGAAACATATGCATTCCAAACTACACAAGATTATGTACACAGGATTTCAGTACCACATATATAAATAGAGGCTTTGGTTTTCATGAATCAGAAAGGATTAGACCCAACACTACAAATCTTGCACAAAGAAGACAGAACTTAGAAGCTAGAGTTTATGCACAAATCCAGAAACCAGAAAGAAGTCATCTCTTCCATGAAAAGAGAATTAGAGTTCATGAACTAGAAAAAAAAAAAAACACACACACATTGGCCTGGAAATGGAACACAGAAATGTCAGCCACATATTATGGGCTATGAATTGAAAAAGAATATCCACCCTGCACAAAAAGTGTGGAACCTGAATTCATAATTACTCATAAGGTAGAGAAACCTGTGTCAAGAAACAAACAAACAAACAAACAAAAGGTCAATAACCAATTAAACCTGTAAGAATATGACAGAAATACACTTCGGGGGGAAATCGTTGCCTCTATTACCTAAGTCATGCACAGGACTCCTGCAGGTTGACAATTTTCACTGAAGAACTTAAAAATTTTAAACGGCAAGAGAGATCATGAGAGAATCATTAGTTTCGAAAAACAAGAACTCTCACACTCAAAATAATAGGGCAATCTGAAAATGAGATTAAAATAAGTATTATAAAAATGTTTAAGTGAATAAACAAAGTAATAAATCTATAGGAAGATTGAGATATTAATTTTAAGATAATTAATTTTAAGATATAATTTTAGATACTTCAATTAAATGTATAAGTAGATACAGAATGTATAAATATAGATTGTTTAAACTTCAAAATCATATGCATGAGGTGGAGGAGACAAATTCACAAAAAGAAAGAGAGGTAAAAACAACAATCAATCAAATTTCAGGAAAAATATAATATAAAATGATGGTATTATAATCAAACACATTAGCAATTATAATTAATAAGAATCAATTAAACTAACCTACTGAAGTAGAGATTCTGAGATTGGATTACCTGCAATATCACTGTATTTACCAAAGACAAATTTAAAACACAATGATTCAGAAATGTTAACATAAAATGATGAGGAAGAAAGATAATACAAATTTATCAAAATAATATTTGATAGATATTAATAAAAGACAAAAATAATAGAAAAAGTGGAATTATTCATTGAGAAAGAAACAGTGATCTCAAAGGATATAATAATCATAAATATGAAAATGTCTAAAAATACAATTTCAATTCTTTAAGGCAAAAATCTAAAACAAGAAGAGACTGAAAAATCCACACCTCAGGAGATTTTCACATGCTTCTCTCTGAAATTGATTGATCAAACACATAGAACATTAGCAAAGATGTAGGTTTAAACAATACAATCAACAATCTTGGTCTAATACATATGTATTACATTCAATAGATACAAAATACACATTCTTTTAAGCACAGATGTTATTTCAGAAAGTGATCATGTAGTGGCCAAAAAAGGAAGCCTTGATTAATTCTAAATATCAATATCAAAATAATATTAATAATCATAGGGTCTTCCAGATTCTTTTATGGGATGACATTGGGATTTTTTCGCAGACCAGTAATACGATCTTTCCTATGTTTTAAGTATCATTGATGCTGCCGTATTGAAAAGAAATTGTAGGATTGAAAAAACAGTCAAAGATGAAAGCAAATCAATCAGATTTTTTAATGCATAGAAGGTTAGAGAATTCAGAAACAAAATTAGTGCAATGAAACAATGGAGAAAGTAATCATGAAGAAATGTTCACTTCAAAGAAATTGCATGGAAATATCCACTCCTTAAAAATACCAGTTCTCTGTAGAAGAAATTATAGTCCTGCTCTGGAGTTAATGCATAAATAGGAATGAAATATATTTAGGTTTTCTGAACTCTTTTCTAGTTTTAAGAAAAATTAACTTAAGAGAGCTGAATAAAGACAAGAAACTGCACTGTTGAGGCTGTCCTGAGGAGTCCAATTGGCGTGTAGTTTCTCTCATCACTCTCTCACAAACATTTGAAATTGATTGCTAGGTGACAATGGGCTCCTTCTGGTTTTGGCTATCACAATGGCTTCAAAAGAAGAAAAAATAGACTCACTGTTTACTTACCAACATGAGTTAATTTATCAAAAAGGGGGTCACTTAACAAGATAATTTATCATCTCTTACCATGCATAATGCTCATATTCCAAGTTCTCCAAAGAATACACTGAAATTTAACTTCTGGGGAAAAAAAAATTAATGAATAAGTATGTGGACAAAGGAGAGTCAGTAAGAGAGAAAATATTCTTTAACTATTGGGCTTTATATGAAAGACTGGAACAGAATTTTCTTAAATTTAGCCACCTGTAGGACGTGGACCTACTTAACCACAGCCTTCTAATTTTAAAACCTCACATCCTATTCTTTCCTTATAAAAAGCTGAGTGTTGGCTGAGCTTAAAATGACTTAGATTTACAACACATTTTTTTAATTACGAAGCACTTCAGAAAAATTTTAACTAGCTTTTTTGTTTGCTTCTTCTTTGTCCCTCATAAGAGCATATACACATATATTCACACACTATAAATTTTTAAAGTTTTTTTTATTCTAAAAGTACTTTTTTACCTCTACCATACACATAAAGCTTCCGTTACTCATTAGAGTTATTATCCTTACTCTCTTGATGTTTCACAATTTCCTTATGGAGCCTTAAGAAGTAAAATGTAGTTTCTTCTACTATCTAGTCATTTAATATAATTTGAGATTGTGTATCTTTCCTTTGACTCTTTGATGCCGTAGCATTGAATGGTAAAACACTATTATCAAACTCCAAATTGTATGTGGTCTTTAAACTTCCTTATATTATCAACTGGAAAATATACCATAGAAAAAATGTGAGCATTAAACTTTTTGTTGAATAGCATGCCTATAAAAGAAAATCATTTAGATTTAAGCTGATAGCTATGTAGAGTGAAAGAAATGTTTGGATGTTCTTTGGGATTATTCATTTTAACAAAGTATATGTACTCAATAAATTCCAAATGACAGTATGGGAACATGTAAAATTGAAATTAGACTATTGGAGAAATCTGAGAAGAGATATGGAAAATCAGAACATGTTATGCAGAATCTCACCTAAGTAATAGACTATCATTTTAATTATCGGTCACCTCTTAACTTCTGAAGTATCTGCTCCTAAATTCTTTTTTTTCTTAGAAATTAATAAACTACATATTATAATAAACTTAAGTGACTTTTAAACAAAAGTGTTTAGGAAACAAAGAATTTATGAAAAGTATTAAATTTATAAAAATGATATCTGAAGTTTCAAAATAACTTTAATAATGTCATTTTTAGTTGAATTTTGCTTAAACGATTCACAAAAATGGTGATTAACTAACTGTATTT
Source organism: Eonycteris spelaea (assembly GCA_003508835.1). Taxonomy (NCBI): domain Eukaryota; kingdom Metazoa; phylum Chordata; class Mammalia; order Chiroptera; family Pteropodidae; genus Eonycteris; species Eonycteris spelaea. Next base: position 3,445,973 of record PUFA01000062.1, on the reverse strand, counting down.
AACATTTCATCACATTTTTATATGTTTCTATACCAACAGGAATGCCTGAATTATATTCAAACAAATGTATTTATATCCACATGTTCAAAGCCATTTATTACAGTACAAAGCACTATGCCAATAATAGCAGAGCAGAACAGAATGAACAGGTTACCAACTCTTTCTTAAAAAACATTACAACAAATAGGAGAGATGTACACATAAGTAAATATTGTAATAAAAGTTGTTAAACCTGCCTAGGTAAGATCAATATTGAGTTATAATGGTTCATTTTTTTTTTCCATCCAGTCAGTTAACAAGTAAGAATTTCTCCTAAGGCCAACAATGAACAAAGTAATAACTTTACATGATTATTTCAAAGTAAAGTTAATAACTTAAAACAAAGGTTCTCAGTAAAAGGGTTAGAAGTTGGTTTAGTATCCTTTTATGGAGGTCTGTTGAACTAGTAAGTAATGAGGATTCACCTCCAGCTCTGAGAAGAGAAGTTGTTTGGTTTACATTTCGAAGGGATCAGCCATTCGAAGCCTTACTTCTTCTATGAAATAGCATTTAGGCATTATCATATAGACTATAATGCTTCTCTTAACATACATCATGCAATTATTTTACACCAAGGAATATAGCTATATATGATTTTTTCTAGTTTCATCTTTTTCTGATCCTCTTAAAATATTGTGTTCAACTATGCCCCTGGATATCTACAGTCCACAATTTCTGACGCTATAAAAAAAAGTCCATTTGTCTCTGAGCAGAGCATGTGCATATGCCATGTTCACATATAATTCATTTAAAACAAATGACCTTTAAAAAATAGAATACTGTGTAGTTTGAGCATTCCTGGTTTACTGTTATAGTGTAGCTTCTTTGGCAGTAATTCTGTACTCAGGCAGACATATCTAAGAGCTTCTCACAAAGGTTCTGCATCTTAGCACTCATGAAAAGGCAATGAAAATCATGGCTATTATTTCTGCATAGATAACTCACATAAAGGAAATGCCAGTGCAGTTTCTATTATCAAAAGTTATTCCACATTTCAGAAAGTTGCATTCACCACAATTTTAACTTTCTCAGTGCTCTGCTGGTTCAATTCCAGAAAACAACCCCTTCTATCTATTTGGCATTTCAAGCTCTGCTTAATTATACTAGTTGTTAACAAAAGGTCATTGCCACCAATCCACTGCCAACAGGAGTTTCCAATCTAGGGTGTGGTAAAAAAAACAAAAACAAAAACAAAACCTTATTTAGGTAAAAAGTTTGTAAACCAGGAAAACAGCCTCATATAGAAAAAAAGATGTTCTTCCCCCCTAGACAAAGCGGAGGCCTGCTTACAGAGAGAAAGATCCCACCCTGGTCTCTATTTTGTCTAGTTTTATGCAAATATGAAATCAAAATTTGAACAGTTTTATTGATCTAAATAACACTGTCCTCATTGGTCAGAATTGTGCATCCTGATTGGCCTTTATAGAGCAGCTCCGATGGGTCGATAAATGTGCAAATAAGAATAGTTGTGGAGCTCTGATTGGACAAGGTAGATCTCAGCTCATTGGCAAAACACAGTTCCAAGAACTTCTATATAAAGTTTGGCTCAGACTATATGAACACCAGGCAGGAGACTTGGCAGCTCAGTCTCTGCCTTTTCTCTGATTAGTGTGACTGAGAGGCCTCTGTAAACAATGGCTTCTAGACTCTGGTTATGAATTTGGGCCCAGTTATCTATGAGGATATATCTTTCTTGGCAGATACATTCCTTCTCAGGAGCTACCTAATTAATAAAGTAAATGGAATGGTAGTTATTATTCCTATTTTATCTATAAGAGTAGAACAAATCAGGCAAAATAACAATCTAGGTTTCTATTTCTTAGTCCAATACTCCTTAAACAATATCATAGTCTTTGCAATGATAAACTTGCTATACTGGAAGAACAGTTCCTTTCACTTGAATAGAAACTGTATAGGCAAAAAAAATTGGGGAATTTTTCAATATAAAACAAAATGGTAAAATGGATAGGAAAGAAATTTTTGAAAACAGTGATGTTATTGCTAAAATCCTCAAATTCAAACACTGTTTATTTTTTTTATATGAAAGAAAAAACACGATGTTCAGAGTTATTTCCTTCATGGATAAAATTTTACAAAGCAAAGTCCCTATTTTCTAAGATTTTATAATCTTGCTTAAAAGTCTTAAATTGAAACTTCTTTTGCAGAGTACATAGTGTTTGTTATTGTTTTTATGTAATATTGCATTTGCTCTAACGAGAACCTTGTGAGTTGGTACATACTATTCTATCGTATAGGTGAGTAACTTGTCCTAGAAAGGTGAAGTGACTGGCTCCTAGGCCAGCATTATTTTTACTACATTTTACACAGGATGAGATTTTCTGCTCAGGTCAAGACTAGTGTCACATCAGATTTAATGTAGACAATTTGATGTACTTCGAAAAAAAATGTAAATTCAAAGAATAGCTATTGGCAAAAAGAAGCAATTCCAGAAAATTCCAAAAGTAAAATAAACTTCCCTGATTTTCGAACCTCCTTGCTTGGGCCACGCCCTCATACCAATGTTTCTATTTGTCTGGCAATTACAGGGTCTTGGTAAATTCTTGGTTGATAAATCAATAAATTAACTATATGTTTTACTGTTAGTATTTTTAAATTAAAAAAAAATCCCCAGTTAGAGACTTTAATCAATATGACCAAAATAATCAAGAGACTTAATTTAGTTGCCTAAGATAAACGTACTTTGTATTACCATTCTGGTTACTAATCTTGAGGGGTTTATTTTGCATGCATGTGTCAAAGCCAAGGGACACAAACAGGAGTTTGTAGCAAAGAAAGTAAAGATTTATTTAAGGAAATGGTGCCAAGCCCAGAGACACAAGTGAGCTAGTGCTCAAGACCTGGCTCCCTGATGGCCCCTAGGGGTTAGGTGGGTAGGGGAAAGATCAATAGTCATGGTAGTTAAGGGAGCTGGGGTTGTGGGCTCTACTGATTGGTGGAGCTAGGTAGGAAGCAGTTAATCATTGCCTCAGGCCCGATGTCAGCATCATTCTGCCTGGTTTCAAGGTGATGCCAGTAAGGTCCTTCCACCTTCATGGGTCTGGAGCGCAAGACGTTATCTTTAGTTTGATCAAAACTTTGTTTCTGTGGTCAACAAATCTAAAGCTTTGTTACTAAGACTATTTGATGCTAACCTAAGGGCTTAATGATTAAGGGAGTGGTCCTGCAGTATGCACAAGGATAAAGAAAGAAAAGAAGAGAGTAGGAGGCCAGTTTGGGTCAAAAAGAAAGGGGAGAGAAATAGTAGTTTTAAAGAAGTGAAGCTTTGCATGGTTACATTCTTAAACCTTAAACTTCATGTTTTCAAAATACACTAATAAAGGTTATTTTTACAAAGTATGTATAATGATTTTTAAATATGCTTTTTATTGTGAGACTTCTAGTCATTAAAATATCCCCAAATTCCTGTACTCCATTAAGAACATACTGGTTCCTTAGAGTTCTGAAATTAGGATTTCTGACTCTGTATAAGAAAAATAAAATAAAAATGACTGATTTTCATTTGGAGTGAAACAAGAAAGAGCATATGATAAAAAGCTTTTATAGATTACTCTTTCCTTGCAGTTGCATAAGCTGTCAGATCCCCTTTCATTCATAATCACTAAGTGACTTTTCAACCTCAAACACCATTAAGAGGGCCTGTGAGGAAGTCTAGGCCCAATCATTCTCCCTCCAAGAACGGTTTCCTAGAATGTACCTGAAAGGGAAAGATGTGATTACAACTGGTTTCATTTGGATTAAAATAAGATACATTATGTGTTAAAAGTCACTTTTAAAGCTTAAAGGACACATGAACTTGTGGTTTGCCTCCCAGAGTTTTCTTCCTAATTTATCACTGACAACGTAAGAACAATGCGCCAGTACCAACTGCCAATGACAGTTGTTTTAAGCAATTGCTGAAAGTCTAGGGCAGGATTTTCTTAAAATGACAACTATATTGAAACATTTGTAGCACAAAATTTTCACCCCATCACGGTTACCGAGAGAAGATTGGTACGGGTCCTTAAAAGATCTAGGAAAAGATGCCCATCAACTCATGGATGATCTCAGAGGAAGCCAGTGCTCGAATGAGGCCCTTATCAGAATTCGGGGTGTGGCCATGAAAACAAGTGAGGTTGACAAGGACCGCGCCATTCTACCTAGGTGGCTGCAGTTTTTGGAATCTATATTGTGAGGCCTGCAATCTTCAGAGAGAATGCACATGTGATTTTGCTGAAAACCAGTATAATATTAGTCAATAAGCCCCCTCATTAATTTTCCAAAGAAACGAAGCTCTTCATGAAGGATTTGAAGAATCACTGTGCTGCTGCTGACATGTGGTTGCTGAATATTCTACGCACTGCTTTTAATGAAAATCACTGAATGTGAAATGCATTTTTATAAACTTCTCATAGAATATCTTCCAAGTTAAAGGTTGAAAGACAAAGATGTAAAACTCTGTGATAGAGATATTAATTCCACAGATAATTGGGTGAAAAAAAGAAAGCAGACCAGAGCAAATGTTTTGAATGATCAAATATACCAAAGCAAATAATAATTTAAATTACCGAATTCTTCAGTATATGTGAGATGTTAATCAAGAAAATCATAAAAATAATTTAAGAAATAAATACTTTTCAAAGCGTTGAGACAGTAATCCTAATTATGACAGTTATCTTAGATGATACAGGCAAATTTACAGGTGAGTTGACAGGACACAATATATGTCATAAATGAGTTTTTTTGTCTTCTGTGATACATATTATTTTAAGAGCTTAGCATTTCGATGAAATTATGGTCAAAAAAAAAAAAAGAGGTACTTAGAAATACTAGGCGCTCATTTCATAAACGGAATAGGCAATGGAGAAGCAGCCATCCATCACTGTTTTTGACTAACCGCTTGCTTCTCTTTTCAAATACCAATCTACTTGGGGCCCACCCTTTCTCCCATTTGCTGGAAAGCAAGTTCACGTACAGCTTTAATTTAGCATTTCCCCATGTTCTCAAGGTCTTGTGTTTTCTCTTTTTGGATAGAAACGTATATAGACTGGCGGATACTCCCTTTCCACAATATTGGAAAGAAACTCAGAACAGTGGTGACCAAATGAAACTCGAAGTTTTCTTCAGGGTTTAATGAAATGAGAAACAAAAGACAACACAGTGAATTTTAAATAAAATTTATTCATTTTTGTAATTTGTACTTTCTCATTATAAAAATGTTCTTTATGTGATCAAAAGATGTTAATAAAAAAAATGGTAGCTGCTTAATTTTGTTCTATACCTTGATAAAATTAAAATGTCAAAACTATGCTGCTTGAACCCCTCCAGCTTCATTTTATTTTTACTAGTCTCTAGAAGCCAAAAGTCATGACACAACTGCTTCAGTTTCACATGAAAATAAATGTGTTGCCTATTGAAAATGCATTTGATTCATATGATTCTTTTAGCAAATATTGATTTTTCTATCTATAATCTATATATGCTTGTAGTAATATAAAAGCTCTAAACTGTTTTTTGTGAGATGGTTTCTGACTCTGTATCCATGGGTGTTTTTGTCTGTCTCTTTCTGTTTCTCCTCTTTATGCCAATGACTCCTCCAAGAATCTGTCCATGTCTCACAGAGTATCATTAAAACAACTTTGTCCAGACTTCTAAACTGGAATCTTTTCGCTTAGCAGAGCGAAATATACTGATGACAAAAGAAGGCAAATATATTTTCAATACACTCTACATCAAGTTCTTGATAACTTAGTATTTAGAGCTGGACTGTGAGTTTGGACCGAGACAACAAACTGCATGCAGCATGAATGAAAGTGAGTCACCTTCACCATAACACAGGGGTTCTCAGGCTTTGGGACCAGCATGCATAGGAAATTCATTTCAAATTAGAACCCAGAAAGCACATTCACGGAGACAAAACCAAACATCCACAACTGAAGTGTCATCCTTATTTCATGCAATGTACTCTCACATTTTTTATTTCGTCATTCTTTAACCTGATCATGTTTGTCATATTGATTTCATGACCTACGAAAGTGTTGTGGCTCACAGTTTGAAAATGGTTGCCATAAAGCATAAATCATAAGGTTGCTATTGAATTTCATAGCAATATGAGGTTCAAAATAATTTTCTTTAAATCAATATAAAATTAGAAACTTAGCTTTATCAAATAATTTTCTAGTGTGTTGGTTTTAAATTCCTGAAGGACAGAAATAACTTTTTTCATCTCATGTTTCTCAGTTTTCCTTTCATCTGGTCTGTTTGGCTCTATCTCAACACTCCTTGGTTTTTCTTTAGATAAATTTCTTCTAAACTAGAAAAAGGATAGGAAAGGGAAGATAAATAAAAATGTGGTTTTTTAAAGATAAACTTTGAGGATCATAGTTTTAGCATCAATGATGACTCAAACATTGACTTAAGTTTCTGAATTATAGTTATCAACTTCTCAGAAAATGTTTTAAAATCTTAAATTTTAATTTCAAGTAGTATACTAAATTCTTCGCAATGTTTCTTTTCAAATAAATAAAAAGTAGGTAAAATTTTAAATTCGTAAATATGTTGATTTTGTTGTTTACCTAAAAATAAAGTGCCCTTTTAAAGTGAGAGGCAAACAATTATTTGAGATCAATAAGAATAGCTATTCAGGAATCATAAATTCAGACAGAAGCTCAGATAACAGTTCCAGCTACAAGACAAGGGCAATGGGCACTTATGAGAAGGGGAAGGGGAACAATTACATCAACGAAAGGCATTTCTATTGGTGCAGATAACATAACATGGTGATGTTAATTCTAAACACTGCTTTTAATTTTTAGTCCTGCAATCATCAGTTTAGTAATCATATCTGCTTTCTGATCTTTGCAAACAGTTTTTCGGAAACACAAGTTTGCTTAGGCCCAGTCTAAAGGTTATTTTGCCCTGGTTTAACGTTACAAAATTTGAGGCATAAGACAAACAAGGCTGTTCCTCTGGCAAGGCAGTTCTGACTCCATTTATATTGTTGTTTGCAGTGTATACCTGGATGTGCACTCGTGTGTGTGCGCGCACGCATGCGTGAACAGACACATACCAACTATGACAAGACCAGACTTAGAATCCAAAGGGAAGTGGTTCAAGTCCTGGTTCCGATTTCTTTCCAATTGTGTGATTTTTAGAATTTCTTCTACAATTTCCCGTAAACGAAATATGATTATGCCCACTTCGACAGTTGTTGTCAGGGACAGAATAGATAAAATAAGCAAAAATAAAGTGCTATTGAATTGTTCATTATTATTAAAGATTTCAGGGAATGATCTGTTTATTTCACGCCAGGGTGAAAAATTAAATTAGCCTCACGGACCATTTCAACTGACTTTCGTGTATGACTAATCTTCAGTTCACTTAATGCATGTAAGTAGAGAAATAAAGCCCCTTTAAGTCAAGGAAATTATAGAGAAAAGATTAAGAATATAGTTGAGGCTAGAAAGATATCAAATTCTGTACTTTCTAAAATCTTTACACATTTGAACATGACCATTGTTTTGTTTTTGTTTTAGGACAGGTGGCAGTTACACTCAAGAGACTGATTTTCTCTTTGCCAGGCATTTATTTAACACAAGTTTGCTACGGGAATTATAATAATTTCACAAGTCAATAGCATACGCGATAATCTCTTTTAATAAACCTCTGAAGAAATAACATACTCCAAAGAAATGACAGATTAATCACGCTATTGTTCCAGGCAAAGGGAGATAAAAGGAATAAAGTCCAAATTCAACAGAGGTGCATCTTTTTATATGAGTTTGGTTTCTCAAGAGAGATGGCTTGAGCAATCGCAAACTGACTTCCAGCTGCCAGCACAGAAAAGAAAGCCCTTGTTGTTAGAACACGGGGCCAGGTAGAGGAAGGTGCCTGTGTGGCAGATAGGCTAGCTGCCCTGGGGGTTAGCACTACAGGGACTGATGCACTGGTTAGTGCTGACCAAAGAGTCACCTAGACCACAGCAGGAGCAAATGTCTCAAGATCTTCGGAGAGCTGATTAGGCCAGCAAAATGTGCTTTACCCAGACTAAAACGCAGTATTTATAATCTGGAGATCCCCTTGCCATAGTTGCTTCTCCACATGTTCTTATCAATAAGCCCCTAGCATGGCCCCTCGGCAGCTGGGTTGCTGGGTGCTCGTCAATGACAACAGTTGTGATGATGACATCCTGACACAACTAACTTGATTCTTATATCAAAACAACTTTATGTGTAGGAACTTTTGTCTTTGTCATAAATAAGTAGATTGAATCAACTTCACTTAATTCATAAACAGGTGGATTTGAAATGAAATTCAACAATACACAACAAACCTCAAGTGATTACTTGAGTTTCATTGAAGTTCCCATACTCTGAGGGACTTAAAATTTCAGCTTCTCTTGGCTTCTTTAATAACCATGTAGAAAATACATGTATATTGTGATCAGAATTTGCTTCTTTTAACTCTTAAGTGCTTTATAATTTATCAAATACTGATTCATCACTATATCTTGATTTCATTTCCTAAACTAACAAGAGGAAATTGTACTCCAATCAGATGAACATAGAAAGTATTATATTAACTATACTATGTAAAGTTTGACCTTCATATTCTAGATTAGTGTTCTCTGGCCTAGAGGGTACCCCACACCTCCCCAACCCCTACATAAAACATTGGGGTATGAGTAAAATATAACATAAAAGCTCCATTTCCATTTTGGGCTACCTTTATGATATATACTACTATAATAATTATATATAGTTAATACATGAATAAATGTACCTATAAATGAGAATAAATGAGAGCATATAATTGCAATATTTTACTTACAGGTACACATAACCTAAAATTAAAAAAAAAAATTTTAATCTGTCTAAATTACTCTGGTTTGGTACCGAAGTACAACTCAATGTAATAATACAAAGAATTTTTACATACTCTAGTGTTCAGTTTTGATATGTAAAACTGTTGCCCATTAGAAAGAAACATGGCTCCTTGAAGAAATGATTTCAGTATTGAGGGGGAAAAGTGAAGCATGAGCCTGCTACAAGAGTTAAGAAAACTTTCAAGAAACAGTTTCTTCTCTGACACCAGAGAAGTCTGTCCCCTGCTTCCCAGGCCAGATGGCACTAGCCAGTCTCCTGGACCCAGCCCACAACCCTGGGCCACCGCAGCTGCACACCCCCAAACTCAGAGGGCCCCCAAGATCCTAGTTGCACCACCCGACCCCTACCCCAGCGTCCAGGCAGCCCCTGGGCCCAGCGAGCTCGAGCTCTGTCAGCGAGCTGGCCGTCAGTGCTGCCGCAGGTGTGATTGGACCGCAATGTCGGGCAGGAGAGACCCCAGAACCAGCCCTGGACCTGCTGCGGTAACTGACCAACCCGATGAGCTGCTGTCCTACCTGGGCCCCCCTGATCTGCCCGTGGACAGCAGCGAGGACCTGCTCTCTCCCTTCGAGAACAACTGACCCTGTAGGCCCCGCACCCCACGCCAGCCTCCACCCCACCCCCATCCCACCCCACCCTTCCCCATGGCACACCTGCAGCCTCCTGTCCTTGAAGCTGGGGGGCACCCACTGGAGGTGCACGCCACCCGGGCAGGGGCACCCACAGACCACTGCCCATGGTACCGCTGCACCTCAGGCCCGCCTGCAGCCCGGTAGGGTGGGAGAGGGACTCGCGGAGGCCCCACGAGCTCGCATGCAGTCACCGCCGGGAGGGACCGGGCTTGGATAAGCAGGACTAGAACAAGGGGCCCAACAGGCAGCCTGCGAGGTCAAGGGCGGGAGTGGGAGGCACGTCCAGGCATGTCATAGGACTCGGGAGCCTAAAGAGGCTTCCACTGCCTAAAAGTGAGGCAACATGGGTAATGTCCATACGGATAATAACCGAAAGAGAATGCCTGTGTAAATTCATAAATGTTGGTCACTTTTGGAGGATGCTAGAAAATTAATTTATATGAAAACTGGTAAAAAAAAAAAAAAAAAGAAAAAGAAATTAATTTATCCTTTCTTTTCTAACAAATAAAAATATTCAAGGCAGATGAAGGGAAAATAAAGGAAAGGTAGGTGACATTAGCCTGAAGTAAAAAATGGCACTTTAATTTTTTCTAACCAATGGCATAACTTCTATTCTTGTTCTCAATATAGAAATGCCCAACCAAAAGTAATATAACATTATTTTTCCCAAGGATTTTAGAGTTTGATGCCTTGACTAGTTGATTTTGTAAAGACAAATGATTCTCCTACCAAATTTAAAACCTCTCGGAATCTATTGTTCAGATTAATTCTTTATGGATGGTTAAAGTGAAGAAGTTTTAATAAAATTGTCTTTCTTATCAATGGTTAATCCTTACGACCTGAAAAATCCTTTTAAGCTGATAATGTTTCTTTTTTTCTTTTCTTCTCTCTCTCTTTTTTTTTCTGCCTGCAGAAATGAAGCAAAATAAATACCCTATTCTACAGTTCCCTTCAAGGATATAAATGAGGCTAAAAGTGTCCTGGCTTCTCCCTCTAAGCTGGCTAAAATCCCTATAGCCATTTGCTTATCTTGGGGGGACTAGATAGCTCCTTTAAATTAGATTTTATATAGTATATTCCTGTGTTTTAAGAACTCTCCGGGCAGCAGTAAAAAGTCTCATTCCTTAAAGTGGTGCAATGAAGATGCTGCTCATTTCCCCTTGTGTGCTTTCCTCCACGCTTGACACGTAAATATTTCTCCCTGCCACTGTGCGTGAGCCCTTAGTGCTGAGAACAAGATAGTTTAGCCACAGTACAACAGAACGAGGGACATAAGCTACAAAACACGAAATCATTTTCAAATGAAAAAAAACGTATTCTCCTCTTTCTCCTTTCCCATTTTGACAACTCTATAGACCACTCAAGAGAGAAATAGTCTGCTACTTGGAATTAGATAACCTAATTTTATGTCTCAATTCTTCTGTTTAATAGTTGCAAACAACGAAATCTCTGAGGCTCAATTTTCTCACTCGTACACAGAACATCATCATCATTATTACCAGACTACAACATTGAAATTAAAAAAAATATATTAAACTGCTTGTATAGTAAATACATAATATAAACTATCAACATAATTATAAAAATTAGTTTAGAGAATTAATAAGTACTAAATTTTAGATATTACACAGTATTTATGTGCTTTGTACAGTTAAGCAATGTGTGTGTGTATTTATTTATTTATTTATTTGTTTGTTTGTTTATTCACATTGAATTTTCACCAAAACAATGAGGCATTAGTATCCTCTTACTAATCAGGAAACTAAGACTCAGAGAAGCTAAGTGACTTGTCAAAAGACACATACAGAATAAGTATGTCAAGATTAAATGTGAATCTGGATCTATGTGACTCTACCACCAAACTCTGTAACTCAGGTTATTCTACATTTCTACACAGACAGAGGGGGAAAAATGACAGAGGGAGAAATGGGAGGAAGAGAGAGAGAAAGAAAGAAAGAGGGAGGGATGATTGAGGGGAGAAGGATAGAGAGGGAGAGGGAAGGAAGGTGGAAGGAGGAAGAGAAAAGGAGAGACTGACTTAAAAGATAAAATAACACTCTTAAAAATGTAAGCAACAGATTACTGAATCAAATAGTACATCACATTCTTGAAAAAAGTTTACAAGCTGCTTTCACAAGTATTATTTAAATTTGCTAAGTAAATAATTTTAGTACAAATGTAATAAATTAAGCTATAACTATTATGTGTGATTCCTTAGTAATCTTTTTTACTTGATTAAGATCTAGTAATGATATATTCTTGCCTGCTCTGCAGGATTATTTCAAGTGCTTTAAAATCCTCATATCCCTGAAAGCCTTTTTGATACAGACATGTTAAATCCTTTTACAGTCAACCTAACCTGAATTTAGAAAAATGATTTTTAGAGTTTCTCCAAAACTACCAAAGGAGGTTTAAAATCCCCCACCATCATCCTCAAAGAGCAAAGCGTTTGGCCACAGATGCATTCCTTTGGAGCACAGGCTGTGCTCTCTGCCTCTCCTTCTGCTTTGATCTTCCACTGCCTCCAGCTCTGGTTTTGTTTGTTTGTTTGTTTGTTTGTTTTGTTAAACAGTATTTAAAATTTAAATACTGTTGTTGACTCTCAACAACAGTATTTAAATTTTATGTGAAGCTCACTTCATATATGGATTTTTAACTTAATTCTTCTATTTCTGTTCCTTGCAAAACAGACATTTTTAACAAGTCATCTTAACACCCTTTCACCCTTAAACACGGGATCCATTTTAAATATACACTGATAAAGCAGAGAACTGAAACATCATCCTACAAGTGAATAATCCTATGGCTTGTTCCACATGCCTGAAACATGTTTCTTTCGTACTTTCTCCTTTCGTTCTCCAGCACACCATAGTACTGTCCTCTAAGATGGGAGAAAAAGAAAATATTTGCTTTTCTTGGAGAGAAAGTGTGGTGCTAGGAACATGCACCTAAAGTACTTTATCCAAAAGCATAATCCGTGCTTGGTGTTGTTAGGAAGCTCTTCTAGCCTCCATTTCTCTGGCATGATAGGCTTATCCCCAGGTGACTGCTGGGAGCAGTCACCTGAAACTGCCTGAGCTGACGGTGTATATGGATTCAATTCATCTGAGGATTAGTAAACACGAGGCCATTTTTCCAGGTCTAGCTGAAATTCCATCTATGAAGCCTTCTTAAATCATGCAAATCCATAGCACTTTATGGCACTTATAGTGTATAATTCATAGAAAACCCAGAAACGTTTTTAGAAGTGATATTTAATACTTTCTTGGTTATAGAGCAATTTCCCTCTCTTTCTGGCATTTAGTAAAGAACTGGACAGAACATTTTAATATCTGCTAATGGTATCATAAATCAATAATAATGTCTATTAAAATAATCCTGGTCACTAAAGATTATTGTAGATAAAGTAGATTTTATCTTTTAAAAAAAATGCAGAAAAGAATGGGATGCATTTTAGGAAGATTTGCATAGAAATAATTATAAAATATTTTTAAGTGGGGGTTCTTAGCAAATTATGGATCACTGACACTCCCTGATGATGACAGGATGCTGCTGCAAATAATAATAATAGCAGGGACCGTATACTAGGCATTTACCCCTTGCCAGGAACTGGGCTAAGTGCTTTACATTCCGCCTTCCCAGCACCCAAGAAATGTGTTATTCTATTTTACACATTATGAATGAGAAAACTAAGAGCAGTTAAGTAAATTTTTTTATAATTTCAGCTAGGTAGTAGAGTAGAGATTTGGAACCCAGGCAGTTTGATTACAGAGCCCATGATTTTGAACTAAACTGAATAACTTTGGCATAATGGAAATTGTATTACGTATAATTTGGACAATAGAACAATAGAATCTTGTAAAAAATAATGCAGTTTGTCCTACTGACAGATTATGTATTCCAAAGAAACCTTAAATTTACAACATTGTCTTGTAAAGACATGTAGAAACATGGCCAAGTGTGTGTTCGAGGGCTTCAGATTAGCAGTAACCAGGTTATTTTTCCTGCAGAAATGTAAATAACAAATTTAAAGAGCTCCTAGCGAATTATATTAATACAAATCAAAAATAATAATGTATTAGTGAAAATTGATAAATCAAGCCCAAACACTATTGGTTAAATCCTTCGCAGCACATAAAATCCAGGGGCCTGAATTGGTGAATGGAAGGAACAGTTAGGGGAACCTGGAGACAGACACATGGCTGGCAAAGTCCACCTGAAAAAGGCGTGCAGTCAGTCTACTGTGACCCAGAGGGAAGGAAACGCCCTCTGGTCTCTTGCTTATGATTGCCTTGGTCTGTTCCAACCAGAAGCCAAGGGCAAGGGAACCCATTAACACAGTCCATTCCAGGCCCGCAGCGTAGGTAGAGAACAGGGTGAAGGCGAGAGTGGGCCTAAGAAGCCAACAGAAGAAAGGCAGCGAGCAGAAGTGTCATCTGTGCGTGTCTTCTATTTTTCCAGTGCTCTTTATAAAGTTAAAATATGTGGTTATAGTTGTACCATGGTGGAAAACTCGCCTACATATGAAAAAAGCTAAATCTAAAGCGAAATCATTTAAATATGCATAATAAAAACTTTTGCCTTAAGAGGCAATTTTATCTTTGCTTCTTTATCTATTACTTCATACTTTTATTGAGTACTTCCTGTTAGATATGGTGCTGGGAGTCAGAAATGATAAGATAAAGAATAATTCATCTTTGTTTTTAGAAACTCGCATTCAATAGGAGAAAATAGCCAAATAGTTAAATTACAACAGTGACTTGGTAAGTGAATTCATTTGTGTTGAAAGTCCATTCCCTGACTTACTGCATTCCTGAAAATGAGTTTTCTCCTTACCTCTGTTAGTTTTGAATCTCATAAACAATGAGCACAATGCTTGGATAGTGGTATTTGTGGTAATAATATATACTTATTCTATATTGCCATAACATTAAAACTTGCTGCTCAGAATTCTAAAGCTTGAGTCTGTGGTATTCTCACTGCTTTGACACATTTCTTGATCAAGATGATTTTGCAACTAAGTTTTACTGTTCTTCCCTTCAATTTGTATTTCTAAAGCCTCCCCTAGGGTTTTTTGATCTTGGTAAATTCTTTGATGGAATGCAGTGTGGGAAATGTAGAATGGTTATGTAATAAGAGCATGGCTCTTGTATAATACAGAATGATTATTCTTGGGATTTGGGCTTAGGCTCCTGAGACATACTAGCTTAAAGCATCTCTGCTTTTCTAGACCAGAGGTAAATGTATAATCTTACAGAAGAATGGATTTAAATGAAAAGCAATAAACAAATCCTCACCTACCTGTCTCAAGGAAGAAGGTGTGCAAAGGGATTGGGTCTCCTTAGGTTCCCAGATAATTTCAGCATTATTATTAAGGGGTTTTAGAAAAGAATTTTTTATTTGGGGAACTAGTGACATTTATAATTCAGCAGTACCCTCTATTTAATAAGGCTAAATCAAGCCAAAATGTTGCTGGGGAAAATAATTAGGTGAGAAATTTAGAAGAAACATGATATTAATTTTTCTCTCCAGCAGAAGTACAGTGAGAAGAGCAGTTATGTTTACATCATATAAAACTGGGTTCTAATCTAAACTTTTTCACTTTGTTCTTTAGGCAGTTTGTTAATCTCTATTAACTGTTTTAGATCCCTTCTTTATAAAAGAGAGATTGTAATGCCTACCTACTCAAGGTTCTGATGAGACTTAAGTAAGAAGTAAGATTAAGTTTGGAAATAATGTATTTTATGCTCTCCATGAGGTAGCTTCTCTATATTGTTATGATTGGTGTTATTCCATGGTGCCCTAACAGAGACAGAGAGAGATGGGGAGGGGGCGGAGGGAGAGGGAGAAAGAGACATTAGCAACAAATGCACCTACAGTAAGATAACCGCAACACAGACCAGTGTACTGAGAGGGAGAGAAGTAAATAGTAAATATAATTTGCTCACAGTTTATAAGTTCAATTGTGACTTGTTTCCATTCCTCTCAGGAATAAAATGTAAAACCTCTTCATAATAGAGCCTGAGGAATAACAAACGATCAGTGGCCTTAATGAGCTCCTAGGGACAGCCTGCAATCTCACTGCAGAAACTTCTCATTTACAGAGGGAGAAGCTGAGACCAAACAGGGTCAGACCCAGGTTCTCACCCCTACCGTGTTCCAGGCCTATACCATCCCCAAACATACCCTAGTCATGCACTCATCCCAATGGAGCCAAAGTGCTCTCCTTGGAGTGGGATTTGAACATTTCAGATTTTCATTCCTAAACAGTAAAAAAATATTGGGGAAGGCACCACTAACACAAGTATATGCATTTATTTTTAAAGTATGTTCATTGAATTTGGAGCCTCACACATTACTTCTGGGAATATAAAATGATACAGTTTCTGTGGAAAACAATTTGGTTAATTCCTCAAAAAGTTCATATACAGTTACCATATGACCTACAATTTCACTCCTAGGTATATGCCCACCAGAATGAAAACAGGCACTCACATATTCACACATGAAGCTGGCAGCAGGACTATTCACAATAGCCAAAAAGAGCCAAACACAAAGATCACATATTATATGATTCCATTCAGATGAAATATCCAGAATAGTTAGATCTGTAGAGACACAATGCCAATGCAGCTGGTGGTTTCCAGAGGCTAGAGAGGGAGACATGGGGAGAAATTATTTAACTGGTGAGAAGCTTTACTTTGGAGTGACAGAAATATTTTAGAACTGGATAGGCATAGTGTTTGCACAACATTGTATTAAATGTCACCATATTGTTCACTTTAAAATGGTTAATTTTATGTTATGTGAATGTCACCTTAATACATTATTAAGAACTTTGACTATAGTAATTTATATTGTACAAATATAATATGCAAATTTAAATATAAACAAAATAGAAGTTATAAGCTATAGGTGAAACAAATAGCATTATATATATTTATTAACAGTATTGAGGGCTTTTGCTCTCACAAAAATCTTGATTAATGATAAAATTTAAAATAGAAACGTCACTATTCCTTTATAATTAAGTTTCATAAATATTTTATTTCAGCAGTAGTCAGAGCTGAAAAGGATACCTCACAAAGGTAAGTAGATCCAATGGAAAGGTATGCACCAAAATGCATTGCCTACATTGACCAAATTACAAGTATTTCTACAAACTCTGAATATAATCTCTAGTACAATAAAATATATAGTATTATATATCATATATCACATAGTATGTATTATGACTACTGTATATTATTAGATAATCTAAAACATTGTTATATATGATATTATATATAATTATGTAAATTCAGAAAAGAATATTAAGTTTGGCTAGGGTATTCTGTTTCTCCTGAATCAGTCAATTATTCTTATACATTATTTGAAAATGTTGCCTTTTTATATAAATATTTTTATTATTAAATTTATTGTGGTGATGTTGATTAATAAAATTAAATGTTTCAAGTATACAGTTCTATAATACACTATCTGCATATTGTGTTGTGTTCTCACACCCAAAGTCTATTCTCCTTCTCAACTCCCTTTCCCTCTTCATCCTCCATCTACTGCATTCCCCTCTGGTAACCACCCCTCTGTTTGTGTCCAAGTTTGTTTTCTTTGTTTTTTGTCTGTTTCTTTCTTTCTGTTTTATATCTCACATGAGTGAAATCATATGGTTCTTATCCTTTTCCCTCTCACTTATTTCATTTAGTAAGATACTCTGAAGATCAATTCATGTGCTCACAAATGATGTTTCAACTCTTCTTACGGCTGAATGGTATTTCATTGTATATATGTACCACATCTTCTTTATCTAATCACCCATTGAAGCACACTCAGTTTGTTTCAATGTCTTGGCACCATGTATAATGCTGCAATGAACATAGAGGAATATGTATCCTTATGAATAAAAGTTTTCAAATTTGGGGGGTAGATACCCCAAAGAGGAATTTATGGGTCATGAAGCTCTATTCTTAATTTTTTGAAGAATCTCCATACTGTTTTCCATAGTGGCTATATCAATTTACATCCCCATCAGCAGTGTATCAGGGTCCCTTTTCCCCACAACTTCTCCAATACTTATTATTTTACATCTTATTGATAATAGTTCTTCTAATAGGTGCAAGGTGGTATCTCAATGTGGTTTTGATCTGTTTTGTTAATGGCTAGTGAAGCTGAGCATCTTTTCATACATATATCTGTTCACCATTTGTATGTCTTCTGGGAAAAGTGTCTGTTCAGGACCCCTGTACATTTTTTAATAGAATTCTTTGTTTTTTGTTGTCATTGTATGAGTTCTCTATTTACTTTGGATATTAGCCCCTTATTGGAAGTATTATTTGCAAACACCTCCCTTCCAGTTGATTGCCTTTTTGTTTTGTTGATGGTTTATTTTGCTGTGCAGAAGCTTTTTAGTGTAATATAGTCCCATTTGTTTGTTTGTTTGTTTGTTTTTTTTGTTTACTTATTTTACTTATCTTGCTTTCGAGGTCAAATTCATAAAATCCTGTCTAAGATAAAAGTCTATAAGTTTAGTACTTATGTTTTCTTCTATGAATTTTATTGTTTCAAATCTTATATTTAGGTCTTTGTGATTTATTTTAAGTTAATTTTTGTGTATGGTGTCAAACAGCAGTCTAGTTTCATTCTTTTACAAGTAGCTTTCCAATTTTCCAATTTTCCCAACACCATTTATTTTCTTTTCTCTATTGTATATATTTTTTCTTCTTTGCAGCAAATTAGTAGCCCATATAGACATGGGTTTATTTCTAGGCTCTCAGTTCCATTCAACTGCTCTGTGTGTCTGTTTTTCTGCCAGTGCCATGCTGTTTTGACTATTGTAGCTTTGTAGTAGAACTTGAAGTCAAAGAGTGTGATACTTCCAGCTTTGTTATTTTTTCTTAGCATTCCTTTGGCTGTTCATGGCCTTTTAAAGTTATATACATATCTGATGATTTTTTCATTCTATTTCTTTTAAAAAAATGCCATTGGGATTTTGATGGGAAATGCATTAATTCTGTATATTGCTTTAGGTAACATGGTCATTTTAACTATGCTTATCCTTGAAATCCATGAACATGAAATATCTTTTCTTTTTCTTTATCTTGGTTTTGTTATAACAAAACTAATGAGAATTTGTAACGTATGAACTACAGTACCCACAATAAACTGAGAGTGAATGAGCATGAGAGCGTGCTGTCAAAACATCCACCCTTCCTTGAAGACTCTTCAAGCAGTATGTGAAGATAGACACAAGGAGAGTCAAAGTGTCAGAACACATACTAAATATTTTAAAATTTCATTCTTTTCCCATGTAGTTCAGAATCAACATAAATGGAATTTATAATCTTGCCCTGTCCCACCCCAGTGGTACACTCTTGTAGGGGCTGCACACCCACTTTGGAGACCAATGTCCCACTGGACTGACCAATTAAGCAAGAATGCATGAATTTACCTATCACACAGTTGTAAATCTAAACTGACTCAACCAAGCAACTATTTTTGATATAGTTATTTTCTGAATATATCTCCTATGGTGATTGCACAGAAGTCAAAAGTAATTGATGACATTTTTATTTCAATTAAATTGGGGAATAGTTTTTATGCTAAAGAAATGTTTTTGTTTTATGTAATTGAAATATTTCTTACTTTAAAGAGTACAGTGATGAAAGGTATCATGAAATGAATGTGTGGTATTTTTTTATAGGAAAATAACCTGCAAAACCACATAAAGACAAAGCAATCCATATTTCCAAAAATTTACAGAACCTATATTTTCTAAAAGTGCATTATTATAATATATTTTGTGATCTCTAAAAAATTTTAAGATATTAACAATAAAATAATACTTGTGTGTAGTTGCAGATACTATATTTTATGAAAAAAAATTAATTTATTTAAAAAACTCAACCTGAAATTGTTTCTTTTTCCTTTATTGGCTCTTGTCCATGTAGGTTGCCCACCAATCACCTAAGAGCTAATAGGCAGGACAACCTATGAAGAGATTACCCAGACATCTGTGAGGCTTCGTGTCACTAAAATTGTTACGAATAATGTCCATATAGATGCCCAGCATCTGTCAGCCACTTGTTATAAGGCCCTACCTCTTCATAATGTCATTTTTTTCATATTTTTCTTTAATTAATTTACTTACTTTGTTATACAAACAAAAGAGAGATCAAAAACTGTACATTCCATTCTTTTTTTTTGTAAAATTTTTTTTGCTTATAATTTTTTTTTTAAATCTCACCAATCCCTCCACCCCCTCCCTTCTGGCAACCATTAACTTGCTCTCTATATCTATGGATCTGTTTCTGTTTGTTCTGCTTATTCTTTTTTGGGGGGGTGGGGGTTAAGGGTTACATTTAAACGAAATCATATTGTATTTGTCTTTATCTGACATAACACTTAGCATAATACTTTCTATGTCCATCCATGTTGTTGCAAATGGCAAAATTTAATTCTTTTTTATTGTTGAGTAATATTCCGTGTGTGTGTGTGTGTGTATACACATATATATTTCACATCTTCTTCATTCACTCATCTATCAATAGGCACTAGGTTGCTTCCATATGTTGGCTACTGTAAAAAATGCTACAATAAATATAGGGGTGCATATATCTTTGGAATTAGTGTTTTTATTTTCTTTGGATGACTACCCAGAAGTAGAATTGCTGTGTCGTATGGCAGCTCTGTTTTTAATTGTTTGAGGAATCTCGGTACTATTTTCCATTGTGTTTATACCAGTTTACAATTGTATATATTCTATTTCTTAAATAAATACCAACTCTAAGATAACCCTGCCATAGAAAAATTTCAGCTATTCTACTCTCACACCCAATTGACTGTATGCCCAATAAAAATCTCATCTTATCTGTGAAAAACTGTCTTTTTCTTTTGCTCTTTTTACCTGCAATATTGCCATTGGATAAATGTATGATGATATAGATTTTAAGGATTCTGGTCAATGTCTTCAAATTGACATGATTGCAGGAAATCTCTTGTCTTCAGAAAAATAAAGTTCATCCTAGTAGATACATGCATTAATTAAATTATTTTTAACTTTTATTAATATTTAGCCTATGCCTCTGCTTACTTTTTCCCCAAGTTTCTTTGTGATTATGACTCTACATATTAATCTCACTCCCTCCTGCTGTCACTTTAAGTGCTTTCTCTGGATAGAAACATTTTAGTCCTTCACTTAAGAACTAATGGACTAATAAATTTATAAATACCTTCACTACCAGAAAATGGAAGGTTGTTAATGTAACTCATTTGATCTAGCTTACAAACCAACTTTGACAGTGTTAGTGACATAATAACTGTGAAATCACACAATCTCATGCCCCAAAGGCAAAGGGCTCTTCATGGCTCTGATCAGATGGTTCCTTCGTCACATATTTATCATGGAATGTGTGAAGACATGGAAGCAAAAAATAACATGATCACGTGTCAGCTTAGAATTTCAAGATCCTTCCCCCTATAAGTTTAAAATGTCACCTTCATTACACTTACCTTGCTTCAGTTTTCTCCATAGCACTTATCACCCCTTAGCATGGTTATTTTATATTTATTTATGTTCATTAATATAATATTTACTTATTCATATGAACTTTGGAAGGACAGAGACTTTGTACTGTTTATTATTCTACCATAAGTGACTAAAATAGTTCTGGGCATATAGACAATACTCAATTAATCATCATTGCATACATTTATTAACAGATTAATACTGGAAATTAAACTATTTTCCTCTCTAATACAGTTTAAAGAAATTGTTTATATTAGTATTTCCTCTTCTTATTTTTTAAGCAATATTTATTTTTCTAATCATATTAATTCCCATTTATTTTTTCATTATAAATCAACTCACAAAACATTTGATTAATGGCTTTATACTTCTTTCACATAAGTTAGCTCTATATTATTTTAAACTGTTAAAAAATTTATAATGTTTCTAGAGAGTAGACTAAGATTCAAACTCCCCAAGGTTCCTTTTTGCTATTTGTTACTTGTGGCACTTATCAATAACACCCTTTCTTAAGGTATATATTAAAGTGTTACATTCTACTGTTCAGCCTTTGAAAATAATTTTCAGAGTCATTCTGTATTTGTCTTCAGATTTCATTTCATCTGCAGATTTCTGGATATTTAGCTTACTAGAGATAAGTCCTAGGAAATATTATTTTTATTCTAGCTTTATCAGTTAATCGGAAATATCACTAAAACTTATTTCTGATAAAAATAGATAGACAAACAAATAAACAAACAAATATATAAATATTTCATTTTTCTAATATGGTTTATCTTATTTAGATGGTTTGCATAGGTGACAGATCTGAGCTGAGAATTGAAGACCCTTGATACATACAAAGTTACGGACCCTGACTTTTCTCAGCTATGCCTTCTCCTTACATTTGAATCAAGATAAAAGAACAAATTGGTAAACATCTTGGGCTTTGAAATTATGTTATCTAAATGTAAATTTAATATATATTTTTAATTGAATTAAACCAATACAGGACACTAATATATGTCAACATCTACATTCATTTAAAATGAAAATTAATAATTTCAAATGCCTCTTGCAGATAAGTAAAATTACATTAAAAGTTTTTAAAATATAGTTGTCATAAAACATGAATGATAAATCCATTTAACAACTATGAATTGCTCTTGTATTCATTATTTCAAAATGAAGGGTTATCTTATTGTTTACTGCTTTCAAATGTGTTGAATTTGATCTTCAGGGAGGAGTGAACTAGATTCAGAGATTCCATACTCTATCATGGATGTACAAATTTAATACACAATATTTTAGAACACAGAGACTTCCCAAAGGATTGAAACAGAAGAACCAAGACTAACCCTATTGAAACATTACCAGTTTCTACTTCCCTCTCCTGTTCAAGTATGACTTCTGTATTGGTCTAACAGGTAATAACCATTCACATTTCACAGGATTAACTGGGACCCAGACAATAACAAACATGTTTAAGATTATTCAAAAAGCAGGCAAAAAATTAATATTTGTTTTTAATCATCTAGTTTGGAATGTCTCCTGATAATTATAACAGCTAAACTAACAACAAATAATATAACTAATTGAATTTTTTAATGTGCGTAATTATAATTATAATAATTTTGATATGTAGTGTTTTTCTCTAAGATTTTCTATTCAAAAACAAAAGAGCAGCATAACTAGGACAAAAATAAATAAATATTATGATAATTAAACTTCTACAATTATCAACAGAGCTGACTGGATAGAAAATATGATTGATATTTTGCTAATCACATTTACAAAGCTGACACATACACTTAGTATACTTATAATTGAAAATGTCAGCTTATGCATGTCACCAAGAAGTCTCATTCAGCTTAAAGCAGAGCATCTGATAAATCCCTGCTTTGATTTGCCTTGCTTTGACTTATCAATAATTTCATTTCTTGAATAACTAAGGAGACAAGAATGAGGACATGGTATTTTTAACTTAATTTTACTAAACCCAACATGTCAAGGATGATAGTCACACTTTTCATAAGAAGGACTGAATAGGCACTCAGGTTTGGTAGCAGTGGCCCTCCCTCTCTAACAGTTGCTCTTTTAGCGGTTGGTCATGGGTGTCCTGGACCTGGAGAAAGGTGACAGCACCCGGTGGATTGGGGGAATGCCTCCATGTCTCAGGAAAGTGGTAATGATCAACCAGTATTTCACTCCAATCCTATAATAACATCATGACTGTATTGTTGCATATTGGCTTTGTTGATAATTCTAAGTCCTCATCTCATGAGTCTCTTGAATCTATTTTCTAGTCTAAAACCCATGAATACGTCTGTGTTCCTGAGCCTCATTGCTACTTAACTTAAACAACCTAACTTAAATCATAAGTCTCATGGTTTCTATCTCCCCAAAACCATTCCAACTCTTCCTAGGATCCAGAGTGTCCATCTTCTAATCTGTCTTGGATTCTGTTTGTGACACTCTCCAAGTCAAAATCTCCAGTGTTTCTACATTATCATTAATACAAAACTCAATATTCTTAGTCTAAACATTAGGACATATCTTTTATCTGATTCCAAAATATTTTTACAAACTGCTTCCTGATACTTTCCCCCCTAGTTTTATTGAGAAATAATTGACATATATCACTATGTAAGTTTAAGGTATACAGCATACTGGTTTGACTTACATGTATTATAAAATGATTACCACAATAGGTTCAGCTAGGAATCATGTTCTCATATAGGTACAGTGAAGGAAAACAAAGAAGAAAAGAAAAAAATTATTCTTGTGATGAGAACTCTTAGAATCTACTCTCTTAGAAACTCTCCTATATATCCTATACCAGTGTTAGCTATAGTTAACATTGTACATTATATCCCTAGGACTTATTTATCTTACAGCTGGAAGTTTGTATCATCATCATTTCCTCTTCCCTTGATATTTACAGGTCTGATCTCTTTTCTATGATTTTGTTTTGTTTGTTTTTCAGATTCCACATATGTATAAGCATACAGTATGGTTCTTTCTCTGTCTGACTTATTTCTCTTAGCATGATGTTTTTAAGATCTATCCATATTGTTGCAAATAGGAAGATTTTCTCATTTTTATAACTGAATTTTATATTCCTCACAGTATCACAATTTCTTTATTCATTCATCCATTTACGAATGCTTAGGTTGTTTCCATGTTTGGTTACTGTAAATAACGCTGTAATGAACATGGTGGCACAGATTTTTTTTGAGTAGCATTTCCGTGTGCTTTGAATATACTCCCTGAATTGGAAATTTAGGACCATGTGGTAGTTCTACATTTAATATTTCGGGATCTTTCACATTGTTTTCCATAGTGGCAACACCAATGTACAATCCCACCAGCAGTGCACAAACGTTCTCTTTTCTCCACATCGAGACCAGCATTTGGTATCTCTCGTCTTTTTGATGATGACCATTCTAACAAGTTGCGTTTTAATTTGTAATTCTCCAATGACTGTTCATCCTACAATCCAGTCAAAATGAGCAATTTGTTATTCTCTGAATAAAGAAGACATTTTCACACTTATTTTTTCTGCCGCTACTTTGATCTGGCATGCTATTTTCTTCTTCTGTGTTCAAGCATTCATGGACTACCTCAAACATGATCTTCACAATTTCAATAAACTATATACTCATTACAAGTTTTACAATGTTTTATATATGCTGGTAACGAAGGTAAACATCATGTTGTACAATTTATCACATTTATTTTTGCATGTATCTAATCTCCCTTTGTAGGCTGTAAGTTTTTTGAGTACAACACATAATTGATTCATTTTTGTATCCTGATAACTCTTAGCATTTACTATAGCCACATAGCCACCCAATAGATATTTGGTGAACTAAAAAAATGAGTACAATGAAGAACAGGAGATAAAACAAAATTGGTAGAAATGTTGGTGAAGAGGGCTTTTCACCTAACTGGAAAAAACTTCTGGTTATAGTAAATATTGTGTCATATTCTCTAAAAGTGCACAATCTTGTGTTGACTGAAAGGTAAATAAAACTAAACATTCTAAAACAGTAAGTGACCAAGGAAGATGAAAATCCATAAAAATTATATGTGGGCATAAAAGTAAACATCACCAAAAACAGCTAAAGAAATCAATCTGCATGTAGCACAGGTGTTATTGTAAACATAAGTTGGAAGGCAACTCTCACATTTGCCCAAAATAAGTTCCCAAATATTGACTCTGTTAGTCTATCTCATGACCTGAGACTCTTGAACACCAAGGGGGTGAATAGTGGAAATACAGACAGAACTGAGTCATCTGGAAAATGTTATGAACAAAAACATAATTGTGGAATGTGATCAGGGAGTTGTATGTTGCTTTGTTGTTGTTGCATTGGTTGGTTAATTCTCTGGGTATTATTTGCTCTACTTCAACTAAGAAAAGAAAAAAATACATAGGGAGAGAAGAATAGGCTCATTGTGGGGAAGATAGTGATTATAAATATATATTTTTATATAAATTATAATATACATAATAGCGATTATATGTATTCACCAAAAACATACAAAAATATTAAAATAGAATAAAATCCCAGTGTAATCATAAATAAAATATCAGACAAACTCACACTGTAAAACATGCTGCAAAATACTTGAGCAATACTCCTCAGGTATGTCAGGATCATGAAAATAAGGAAACAATGAGAAACCCTGACAGACAAGAGGAGACTAAGAAAATTCATAACTAAATGTGGTGTGGTATTTGGAGTGAATCCTGGAACAGAAAGTATAAATGAAAAGCTGATGAAATACAAACAAAATGTCTAGTGGCTGTCGACTTCTCCTGAAACTTACATTTCTTGCTGGCCATGCGAGAATTTTGTTACTACTCCTGAGCCAGGAGAAATTATGAAGAGAGGTAAGACATTTGGCCTTTTCCACGCCATCATTAGAAGAAAGAAATGAACAGAGGAAAACACCAGCAGCTTCCTTGTTGACTTTCTGCTAACCATCTCCATGGGCTGCCATTTTTCAAGTGAATTTAATGTCACTGGAAATAGGTAGATTTCACCTACAGAGGCACATCTACTGTGTAGGTTCTAGCATCTTTTACTGGTAACACTATTTATGAGTTTCTATTTCCACATTCAGTCACTAATGACGTAACAGTTTTTCACGTATCTGTTCATGTACTCATTTATTCGATAAGAATTTATTGAGTCTGCACTATGTGCACCAGCATTTTTCTCAGAACTAAAGATGCGAAAAGATCAAAAGTTTTCTTTAGTCTCATGTAGTTTGCCTGCAGTGTTTAACGAGTGTCTGCTTTGTGCCATGGAGTATAATGTGAATTTGGTTAAATTCCGTAGACATATAATTATGAAAACTGTTAACTTATGCCTTAATGAACTTGAAGGGAAGACTTTAAATAAGATTTCATTAGGTTGGAAAATTTGGACCATACTAATGAAATTAATTTTAAAATGCTGGACATAATTATTTTGAAATATCAAAAATTCAAACAGAGGCCTATTTTAACAGCAGCAGATCTTAATATGTTCTCTTTTATACAAAAATAAAATAAAATATAATAAATAAATAAAATAAAATAAAATAATAATAAAATAAAATAAAAGCTTAGAGCTTCTTTGATGGCTCTCTACTTGATTGTATTTCAGTCATCTAAGAAATGACTATCCAAAAAGGCAATTTAGAGTTCATCGAGTAAAGTATACTTTCAACTGCTCTTTGCTGTATTTTAAGCAGGATACTAAAATAATAGTATATATTTTTAAAGAAATAAGTTGTCCAAGGAAAATTTCATTTGAGAAATGGTTGAATAGTTGAAGAAATTTTCTGCAAGTACAAGGCATGTCTTAGAGAAGTTTTGAAGAATTGCCTTGTCAAAGAAGAATTCCACTTTTTCTGGACAGGGCCAAGATTCCAAACTACAACAAGCAGGCCAAAGTTATATAGCAACTGATGTCAAATCAATACTGGTTAGAACTGGATAAGAACAAAGCTGTTTGGAAAATCAAAGTGCTTCCTCAAGTGATAATGAGCTCTTCACAGCTGAACATGTCAGGGATATAATAGTTTGTAGTGGGTCAGATTATAAGTAAGACCTTTACATTTTCTCCCAACTTCAGAATTCTACAGTTCTAAGAAGATGTAGTTGTCAATATGTCTGATATAAATAAAAGCAAATAAGTTTGCCTTCTGTAGACGTTAATAGTTTCGTGAATTTGCATCTCTTGCTGCCACTCACATTTGCCCAAAATAAGTTCCTAAATGTTGATTTGAAAAGTCTACCTCATTTTTTCTCCTTGGCAATGACTCGGATGAAATTGCTTTACTATATTCCTGTACACTCTCCAAAAACAACGGCCAATAACATCCAATTATATTTAAGAAAACAAATGATATTAAATCTTAGTTTGTTTCAGTGAGTATTGCCTATCTGGCCTACCTCTTTTAAACTCTTGAGTGGGAATTTGAGAGCAATGATTTGTAAATCTTCTAAGGAAAGGTGAAAATCAGAGAAGGAAGAATTACTAAAGTCCTGATGTTTCGCAGATTAGTAGCCTGCCATTAAGAAAGTGTGGGACATCGGTGAGTGAGCTGGAGCCATAAACATTATCAGGTAAAAGCAAGGTTTTCTGGAGCTACAGAAAGAAATGAGCTTGTTACTACTTCTGGTATTAATCATAATAAGTGTTTTATCTAAGCCTGTCATGTTTAGTTTCTCCATGCAATTTACTTCTCAGGCACGCTGTTCACAATATCAGTTGGCCTTATCTTTTAACTTATAGTCTTCAAGTACCTAAATGTATTTCCCCCAAAGTTCCCACAGTTAACATGACAAAAGTCAACATAAGTGCTATTTTAAGACAATGTTGCCCCCACATTATAAAAGACAGAGTTGCTTATTCCTCGCTACTCCTATCATCTGTTGAAAAGCATAACAGGCAGCACTGATTCTTTGCCTAATTGCAGTTTTACTGTGAAAACTGCAAGATTTTAAACGGAGAATCCCAAGTGCTTTTAAACATTCATATATTTTATTTTTTATCTTTACCAAAGAAATACAATAGAGATCAGCTCATCTTATATCCTGCTCATTTTATTTTTATCAACCCACACTTATTAGCCAATACAGTTAAGTTCACAAATAGCTTTTGAGAGATCACATTATGAAGCTCAACTTCTAAGGATCATAGAACACTACAAGGAGAAATCCAACCAAGTAAATAACCAGAAAACAAAGAAACAAAAAATTAAACCAACAACAATGCAGAAATAGACTTTTTGCTAAAAATGCGGAAGGTAGAAACTGGTAGCTTTTATTAAAACCAGGCCATGCAGCTCATACTGAAGAAACATGTCAACCCGAAGGGAAGATATGACTTGAAGATTAGACAGCTAATAATATTCCACTCTGCAGGGCCCTATTTCATTGTAGTCCTCTTATGATCTGCTAATAATCCTTTATAATTAAGCTTACAGCTTAATATTAAAATGTGGTCCACATGAACACCAATCACAGTGTATTTCAAAAGTTGAAGTGGTTACCGCTTCCAGCCATGCATGACAATCACTGTGCAGCTTTAATTTCATATTTTTGATGATTTGCCCAAGATTTAAAGGAAAATTATGATTCACTTTTATCCATAAGTGCAGTGAAATTGGTCTAATTTAAAATCAAACTGTTAAAAAAATGTCCAAAGTATAGGTCTTATGAATTTGCATTCTTCTCTTTAGAATGCAAATCTTTACTACATCCTCACAGAAGTGAGGTCATCTTTTGAGTGGCATTTTGTGAAGTGTTTAGAGTAAATGAAGCTGATAGTACTCAAAACTGCAAATGGATGCCATCAAACAACACAAAAAAAAGCTTGATTCCACATTATGTGTAATAAGATTTTAATAAACACTACTGCCTATATTCAATTGTAGTGCATATAACATTTTCAATCTCTTCTATTTCAGTGTATTACCTTCATGATATCTTGAAAAATTCAGTTTTGCCCAATAACTAACAATTTAAAATAATAATTATTAGAAGTAACACATTCAAAACATATTTAGTTTACCTGAGGTAATTTTACATTTCAGTACAGCTGGATCATGAATATAATCTATTGAGCAAATCTATTTCAGAACAAAATTATTGTTAGAATGCTATGAATATTGATCTGAGGGCAGTCTTCTTCAAAAAAAATAATTATAAGTAATTTAACCTATGTCCTTTTCTGATTCTGCTTCTCACATAAAAACAAGGGAGTGAAGGTAATGTTAACAATTTTCAAATTTAAATGTTGGCTTTGACTCCAGTAAAGAAAAAAGTGAAAATTATTTCATGATATTTTAAAAGATTTGGCTTGATTTTTAATTTACAGATAACAGATTGGTGTTAATGTAGGTTGTTTTCCAAGATGAGTGTTACTATAGATTAGAAAAATAATATGCTGTCAGAAAATAATGACATAATTATTGTAACTATATCTAGACTCATACAGTGTTGGAAGCTAATACTGCTTCCCAAATAGCTGTTTGGCCAGATCGGTATTAGACATTTGACTAAATTTAATCATTTTTGCTGAGGGGAGAGGTTTTCCTTAATTTGTTTATATGTTATCTTTAAACAAAAGCTAGTTCTAAAGCAATGACTACAAGTTCCACTTAAGCCATTTTTTTAAATGGTTTATGTCAAGGTTAGTGATAATATCCATTTGAAAATTCTTGGAAACATTAAGAGAACTTTTTTTAGAAGTTGTATATCCTAAGTATTGAGAAAAACAAGCCAAGAAATTTCAAGTTCCTTTTTATTTAATTCTTACTATATTCTAGGCACTGTGGCATATAATGATGGAAGTAAAAGATGAATAAAACATAGGGTCTTACTTCAGAGAGCTCTTAATCTAGTTGAGAGGTTTGCAGAAGAGGGGGAAGTATAGAAAGAAAAACAGGCAGGGGGTCAACTTCACAATCCATAAAACTCAACTGCAAAAGCCTTTGAAAGGACAGGTAGGAAATACAAGAGTAACTAGCTAAGTATAAGATATTAGGGAATTGTAGGTACTCTAAATAACCGTAGAGTGCATGCTTCATGCAGAGGCTTTCAAAATAAACTATTTTTAAAAAATTGTACTAGTTAATCAAAATAGTATATTAGCCCAATTCATTCTGCAATTCACAACCTTCATTGTAAACTATAAAATGGATTACACTTATAGTAAAGGTACCAGTAAAATGTACTGGGACGCTAAAGAGCATAGTTAGTAAATTGGGTCAAGCATTGAAGAAGTCTCCAGAGAGAAGGTAAGATTTAACTGAAGCTTGACAAATGAGGATTCAACACATAGTGAATGGTAGATGCAATACGATGCAGCGGCTAAGAACCTGGGATTTGGAGCTACACTTCTAGGTTCAAATGCTAGCTCTGTTACTGGCCAGTTCTGTGATCCTGGCAAGCTAATTAACCTCTACAGCCTCAGTTTCCTCATATGTAACATGGATACTTACCTTGGGATAATTTTATCATTCAAAAATTAAATGATAAAACACATGCAAATTACTAGTTTAACTATTACATGTATACATATAGTTATAGATATGAGCCATTTTTATTGATCATTTCTAGAATTTAGCAAATCCTTCTGTAAAAACTGATCCCAAATCTTACCATCCCCATCACTTTGTTGCAGGGCAGATGTCATGAGCAAGTCGGGTTATCAGACCTAGAGCTCGAATCACTAATGAAAGGGCAGAGGAGATGAGAGAGAGCACTGTAATGAAAAAAGTGGTAAATGCCAAGAGGTGTTACCCCATATTTCATCACACTGGAGAATGTCTTACTGTTTCAGAAGTCACAAGCTGTGGCAAGACAAACCTTATCTGGCACTGTGCTGGAATCCTTAGTTGAAAATGCACTCGATCAGAAATAGATGGTGCTGACTGGCACAGAACAATTATGCCACGTGCTTGCTCCTCTCCTGTCGCTTGGCTCTAACGTTTTAACCGCTGTGAGCAGAATCTGCCTTTCCCACTCAGAACGAGGGGGCGTAAAGAGATTTTCACGGAAAGAAAGTTTCGGCTTTTTCTCTCTGGAGATTTATATTGAAAAGGTAACACACCAGGTGAAAAAAAATGGAAAGAAAATAACTGAAAACAAAAATAAACTACATTTCTTCCCATGTTTATGTCAGGTCTAATTTTCCACAACTTCTAATGATTTTGCAGCATCAGCGCACGGTCCGAGGTTGATTCTCGAGGCCTTCTTAATCTGACCTCTCATCTCTTCCCAACAGCACACTCTATCCCCAACAGGCCAGCAGGATATCACTTGTCCCTGCAAATGTCTCGTAGTTACAGGACCTCACCCTCACCTTCCTTGTCTACTTCCTCTATTCTGAACAAATCTTTTCTTTCTCTTAAGGACCAATTCAGGTCCTGATGTGCTTTCCTCAACTGCAACAATACAAAATGAACTCTCCTTCCTTCAAATTGTGATTTAATTAGATCCTAAATTATATTCTAAATTACCCTAAATTATACTCTAATTTATATAAATCCTACTTTATCAACTATGGACATTCAAAGCTAAAACGACTTTAGTTGCCTCTAAAATTTGCCAGTTATATGCTTAGTCTTTCTTCAAAAAATTTTTGATAGTTATTACATTTTATTTATTTTTGTATATGTCTATATTTTAAACTATTTGATTCGAATGATGTTTTTATATAAGATATGAAATGTTAGGGCTTAAATTGTGGGTTTTTCCTCAAAATGACAAGCTAATTTTATTATTGAATAATCTTTCCCTTCAGGATTCAATTCTAATATCTTCTTTAGCCTAATCAGTATATTTCAAGGAATCTGAGAACGTTGATCTGCCTATTCTCAAGATCACTATTAAAATGCTGAAACTACTCATCTGTATTTTGTTTTTTCATTAATTTTTTCTAAATGTTCATTTACATGTTTATTATTCTAGATAACTTTTAGAACTCTTTTGTTTATTAAAACAAATCTTAGGTTTTCATAAGGATTACTCTAATATACCTAGCAATTTGGCAAGAACTGTATTACTATTATGTTATCAATTCAGAAATGTCCTAAGTCCCATTTTCCAAAGACAGCTGTTTCAAATATCTTTGTCCCCACGGATCTTTTAACTATACAATGGGAAATCATATTTCAGTTTTCCAAACTCCCATAGGGGAAGGTGTAATTTTGTGGATAAGTTATGCCACATCAAAAATTTTGCTTTTACCCAAATGTCAGCTTTCTTTTTTTCCTTTGGTTTCTAAAATCTATGCAACCATTTCTGTTTTAACCTGATACCAACCTGTATGCTCTACACTCTTTAACATTTCCCCCAAAGTACACTTAATAAATTAACTGATGAGAAACAAAGATTTTTTTATAGAAAATTATATAACTCATAGGACATTACAGATTCTCAACAAACAATTTAAAAATCATTTTAAATTCCTATTAGCTATTTTCTGTCTTATTCCAGCCCCTCAGCAGTTCTGCCCAGATGTCTTCTTATGCTCTCCTGGAACAGTGAGTACTGGGCCAGAGTGACCTCTGCACCAGCCAAAGCTTCCCCACTAAGCAAAGAGCTTTCCTTCCTTAGGAAGCTGGGCCCCTGAGAGCCAGACCTTGGAGGTTCCCTCTCTGTCCAAGTGTGAGCTCACCAAATTGTCATAAAAAACACCAAGAGGTGACATGGTGGTGGGAGTCTTTTCATAAAATGAAGTCTTATACCAGCTACTAAAAAAATAAAAATTTCTCCATATCTATATTTACTTAATTGTGACCATGTGTTGTCTCCCCACTGTATGACAAATTCTGCAAGTACAAATTCACTGTCATATTAATCTTCAAATAACTCCACAGCACTACGTGCGTGACCCACCATGCCTTGCTTTTTACAGATGAATGTTCTTGAATAAGTGAATTAATTAATTGATAAAGTAGCAATTGAATGAATGTATGGTCTTTGTGTGACCCACAAAATATATGAATAGAATTGACTTGTAGACAATTCTATTTCATTAAAATGAAGAGACTAATTTTCACCACTACTTAAATCTTATTTCTCATTTTCTTCGCAGGTCTACAATACCTCACTCTCTTAGTGGAGAGTTTATTTCGTGGATTTCAATTTTAAAAAGAAACAAGCGCACCTCTAGTTTCAAGTTGCTTTTGTTTGTTCGTTTTGGTTTTGTCTCTCATTTACTCTGAATCGGCCTCTCTCAAATTCTCATAGGGTATCAAAAAGGTTAAAGGGAAAAAATAAAATTTGTAGCACCACATAAATTTAATGCAACAGGATAGCAAATGGAAATTTTCAGTTGTCCTAGAATTTGCAATTGGGACTAAAGTTGAAAACCAATTAGTCAAGCTCCCTGTTATAAAGAGAGGAAAGGCCAGGAAGTCGAAACAAGTTGTCAAAAGTGCAACAAGTTTCTTTAATTACAAGATCTACCCTTTAAAACGACAATTTCATTTTAAGTTTGTCTAATAACATGAAGCAAGTGAGAACTGTCATAGGCATTATTGTGGCAAACTTCACTATTCCTTTTTATTTCAAAAGAAAATACATTAATATGACAAAGCAAATACATTAATATATAAGGACAAAGAAAATTAATATAAGGTTATAATATAACTATGTACCCTACAGAGCCTAAATTTAAATTTTCTTCAGGTATCTATTGGATTTTTCAAAGTATTATAATATGTATATATACACATACAAATATATATACACAGATAAATATATACTGAGCCATAAGAAAATCTCAATAAATCCCAACCAAAAATTAGTTCCATCATCTGTATTTGACAGCACAACAAAAATGAAAAATTCATAACAAGCATTATTAGTAACTTTAAAAAAGTATCCTCTTGGAATTTTTAAAAAGCTTATTTAATTCATTATTGAGCTAAATAGTAAATTTAAAAAACCATAATAAATAATTCAAGGAATAATAAAATTGACAACACTGAACAATTGTGAGACATTAAGCTTAATAAAGAGAAAAGCATTTTAAGGGTAATCATGAAATAAAAACAAGTGGACCATGTTGGGTCTTCCCCTTTTTTTGCTCCTAAATCAGCTTCTTCTTAAGCAACCATGTTGCTTGTACACTCTATTAAACACTTTACAATAGTTTTTACTTGGAACTCTGACTTCAAGAGGTAGATACCATTGTTTGAATTTTGCACGTTGGAAACTGAGGCTGAGAGAGTTTAAATAACTTTGGCAAAATTACACATCTAGCAAGTGCCAAATTTGGGATTGATAATAGAATGTGTGACATTCCCATTAGAAAAGTATTAAAAATAACATAATAGTGAATTTTAAACCAAAATGTTATTAGCATCAGAGTAATTGAGACTACTATATTAACAATAAAAGAGATGGACTTCTGATAAATGAAATAAGGGAAAATACTATGAATAAGCAACCAACTATCAGGAGAAAAGATGTATAACAGCAAAAAGATGAAATTGAAAAGATTTTTAGGGAGTATTCTATGTATTTTAGTACTAATTAATTTGAGATTTTGTGTAACATTAAAATATATACACACTTCAGAAGTTAACTGATGAAAATCGAAGGAGAGAAACGGAAGAAATTGAAAGCGTATCAGAGATCAGGACTTCAGATGGTTTTAGACCAAAATAACTTTACTGATAAGTTACTTTGTTCCCCTAAGAAATAGATAATACCAATGTCTTATAATATTATCTAACATAAAAAAAGTAATTTGAAATACATGTTTTTATGAAATTTTGTGAGGTAACATTGATTAATATTACATAAATTTCAGGTGCACAATGTTTTAATTAGATATCTGTATACCCCTGTTTGCGTGCTCACCAACGTAAGGTTAGTTTCCTTTCATTACCGTATATTTGAGGTGAAAGGGGATCAAATGCATTTTTGACATTCTTTAATTCACGTCAAAATCTGAGCAAGAGTACCACCTACAAATCATTAAAACGCTACCCTACTTCAGGAGATATAGAGAGAAACATTAACCAATTAAAGAGTATTCCTAAACAATGGAATAAGAGAGTTAAAGCGACATGATTCTGAAAGACCTAACAAAAATATTATAAAAATAATTTAAGAAAAATATTAGTCTAAGGGTTAATTTAAAATAAAAAGAGTAACATCTTTCCTAAATAAAAGTTTAAAGGGTATAAACTTTCAGTAATTAATAACGGTATCAAAATATGTAATGCAAATATTGTTAGAACTTTTTAAAAGATTGTTGTTAATTTTTAAATATATGATTGAAGTGGGAGAATTTAATTTACCAGTAAATCCCTGTCAGATTAAGTAAATAAAAGAGGAATAAAATATAAAATGTCTAAATAATGTAAAATTAATATCCTGAATTCAATCTGTAACTGACAGAGAACACTTTCTTTTCTAAGTGTGCATGAAATATTTATTTTCAAAAATTGTGTATTAGGTCACCAGGAAAACTGCAAGATGATCCAAAGAAAGAAGAAATTTCACAGGCCATATTCTCTGATCAGAATGTAATAACTTGAGTCAAAAATATAGTAATAATTGAAATCCA
The DNA here is from genome assembly GCA_003508835.1 of Eonycteris spelaea. Classification (NCBI taxonomy): domain Eukaryota; kingdom Metazoa; phylum Chordata; class Mammalia; order Chiroptera; family Pteropodidae; genus Eonycteris; species Eonycteris spelaea. The sequence goes on along the minus strand of PUFA01000062.1, from coordinate 3,410,326 downwards.
AAAAAGGGGAAATTATATTTACTATCTAAATATATGTATATTTAAATAAGTGAAATAGAAGCATATTTACTATATAAGAAGTTTTCACAAATAAATAAGAAAAAGTTTCACAACTCATTGGAACAGGGGGCAATAGCAAATAGAGGAGTAAGAAAAGTAATGGCCAATGAAACTAAAAAGTAGTTCACTCTTACGGTCAAACAAGAGCAAATTGAAATATTAAGATTATCTTTTTGTCATGTCAGATAGAAAACAATAAAAAATAAAATAATTAGTATCATGGATATGGAAGGTAATAATCATATACAAGGTATAAATATATAGAGAAATATATGTATTTTTAAAAAGTATAAATAAATATACTAATTTTTAAAGTTTATATAACAACATACATTGAAGTTTCAAATATAAATACTATTCTAATCTATTCATTGCACCCCTAAGAATTTATCCTAAAGAAATAATTAGTATAAAATGATGCAAAGGTAGCTCTGAATGGTTAAAAGAGTGAAAACTTGAAAATAATCTTATGCTTCAAAAGGAGACTTGTTAAATATTCACTGGTACATTTACACAAAAGAATATTCTTAGGTAATAAAAGTAACGATGTTAGGATAACTTTTAAAAGTCTATTACATATAAGTGCTGTATGAGCTCATTAAAAAAAAAAAAAAAAAAAGCCAGATTGAATGTGTGTCAAATGGCTGGGAGCTGGTAAAGATGTAGAAATCAGTTCACTAAAAGTTCCCAGTAGATCACGGGCTCTACTTGATTTAGACTTTTCTCTCTTGCTTTTAATTTGTGATTATGTTTATATTTTTAAATATGAACTTAGAATTCATCTAGTAAAAAAAAAAATGTGCGTGCCTTGAATAATGTATGTTCTATTAGACAAATTTTGTTCTAAAAGCCCCAAACCACAAAAACTTTAAGTTTTTAAGGTATTTTATCCCAAATTAAAATCAGCTACATTTTATTCAGACTATTCGAAAGTCATCCCATTATCCCCTAGCTGAAAGAGGAAGCAAAATTCTGACAGAGATTGGTCTCATATTTGTTCTAATAAATGAATATTCTTTTCTGAAAAATATAAGTTAAAAATTCAAAGTGCAAATTCTCTTCTCATCTATCGATTTCAACATTCTCTTTCACTAAGGTAAATTGTACCCTCTAGTTTACTTTCTGGACTTTGATTATTTCAAATTTCAGCAGACAGTGAGACCAAGTGAAAGACTGTTGTAAGTGTGATCAGTCTTCTTGTGTTACTGCCATTTAGATCCAGACTTCAAAGGTCAATGAATTAGGCCAGTACTGTTTAGATTATGTTCCAACTACAAACATACCATAATGCTCAGAGCTGATAAGAAACATGATCAATAACCAGATAGCGTCTTAGAGCTGGTACTTTAGAAAGGAAGATGATCATATATGACCTAACATTTTCAGCATTTGTTTACAACATATTGATCAATTGTATAGCAGTCAATGCATCCTAAACGGCATGACTGCTCAAGCTAAACTCGCTTTATATCATAAGAACCAGATAGAAACCTATGAAGCTGCATTTTTCAATGTTGGCTATAGATTTTTTGTACTTCTGTGTAATATATAGCTTTAATGATTCATCCTGGCACTTTTCTTACAACTATTCTGAAAATAGTGTGTTCTTCACTGAGTAAATAAGTCAAATACAAATAAAAAGTAGATCAACTTAAATCCTGAAAAATCTCCAGTGAAAGTAGTATATGAGTGTTGTTAAATCAATTTATTCAGTATTCCAAAGGATCAGAGCTCTTTTCTAAAGCTCTAAAGCGCTGGATAAAATTCTCGTATAGATATTCTATATACGCCATCTAGTATGAAACTTAAACAATTGAATATTTCATTAACAAAATACCAACCTATGATTCCTGACTGCAGAGTTTCTAATACAGGAAGTTTGAATGAGGTTTAAGTGCATTTGTACTTTGTACTCAGGTGACAGCTAAACTACAGCAAGCAAGTTCCTTCTCTATGTCAGGTCTCACCTGAAGCACTACATATATATTATTTCAAATAAATCTGAACAGCAGCATTATGGGAAAATGGGGAATAGGAAATCCTCATTTTGGAGAAGAGGACGATAAAGCAAATAAGTACCTCCCTGCTTAATCAGCTTCAAACCTAGCCAACCCAGCTCTGTAGTTTGAGCTCTTGACTTCTGTGCCTTGTTTAAAGCTATTCAGGGATTTTTTTCTTGTCTTTTGCTTGTATGTATCGTTAAAATTTCTAATGATACATGTTGTTAAATGATTTAAATGTGGCATAAAGTTCCCATTACTAAGTAACACTATTTTCTAAAACTGCTGTGATTGTTTCAGTTCATACGTGGTATGTCCGAACGTAAACTTCTTGCCACACACTTCTTTCTTGCCTCTTTTTTTCTTTTTTAGTCTATTTCTCTTCTCTTCTCAAGTCATTTACATATGTTCCTTAAATTCTTTTTCTCCCCAAAACTTCACTCCATCCTCTCAGGCCATTTTCTCTACCTCAGAGCTGTGTCCTAGACCAACTGGCTTTCCTCTAAGCCCACCCTGCCACTCACCTCCCTCTACCCAAGTCCTTATTCCCTGGCCTCTGACTCCTAGGAATGACTCATTTATCACCCTTCTACAATCCTAAGATTATCATCAAATGTAGAGTCAATTCTGTAATAAAGTTGTCTTTCAAACACATCTTTAATAATGATCAATATATTATGGAAGACTTTGAAGACTTTTACTCTAGGGACTGCATGTTTCAATTTTGTCTTTCTGATTTAAAATTTTATTTCTAAATTTCAGTTCAATAACTGCCTGGTTACCAAACAGAGCATAAAAGATTTGGTCCTTTTTAAAACAAGCTTTATCTCATGTGGTGTTGCTTGACAATTAATCTCTATTCTCACCTTAGCTAGGAAAGTTAGCTGCTTCGTGATAAATTACTGCCTGACATCCCAGTAAACTTTTCCACCAATAAAACAAATAGAAACATAAAGGAGTAAAAGAAAAGAAAAAATATGAACCATGGAAAGAGGGGTGTGAAAAGGATGCTAACAAAAAATAAATCAAATATAATTTTAAAAACAGAAATTAAAAATCAATTTTCAAATAAATACAAACCTTTACTACCTGTTTAATAGAAAAAAGTAAAAGATTTATTTTAAAAACTATCGACGCAAAAACAAAATGCTTTTTTCATTCGCACTGTATTAATTTTAAGGTATAATTATTTAGACAAAAATAACCCATCATCACAATGATCACATAGGAATGAAACTTTTAATTTCAAAATTAGATTTAAAAACTGAGTGAATGGTGTGTGTGAGTGTTTGTGAACATGTGTATGTGTTTCCAAGTGCACTCACACTTCATCGAACCATATCTGGGTGTTTATTTTGCATAATGAACCTTCCTCATCTGTCATCTTCTGCACTGTGGGAGGGAATAAGTAGGGCAGAGGGGTAAACTTTGTCCTCCTTGCTCTTAAAGAAAACTCTGCCATTAAATGGAGGAAAACTAAAGACCTTCCTTAGAAGCACAGAAATTCCGACCACTTATTTGTGGTAGAATTCTGCTTCTCTCCCCAGGGACTGTTCTATGTTTCTCTCCTACCTATTAGCCTAGATACTTATATTCTTAATATTGAAAACCAAATGATGTTTTATTACACTTCTCAAAAGGCTAAACTTAGTGGAACTTTTAAGTGTGCCTTGAAACTCTGTTCATGTAGGGGTTCTTTTGTTTTTTTTGTTGTTGTTTTTCTGCTGTGGATGGTTGATGCTGCAGGAGCAGACTGTTGTGCCTTGAATTTCGACAAGAAAAAGGTGATGTGTTATTGCTTTTTTTGAGTAAAGAGTGAGTATTTTTTTAAGGCTTTTTACTTCAATGTGCTCCATTTTTATTCTTGTTCAAGTCAATGTGAGTCATTTAAATGCCATGCAACATTAATTTATATTTACTCATCTGAAAACTTTGTCTAGTTATTTGCTCATTTTGGAATCATTTGAGACCAATCTGTAAACAATATTCAAATTCACTGTCATGTAACGAGAATTAATGTGCGTGCATATACACGAATCGGGGGAGGGGGATAAAGAGAAGGAAAATTATAGCAAGCATATTAGAAATTAGCAAAGTGTCAGTTTTTATAATAACCATGTTGTCGCCTTCTTTTTTTTTACCCTAAATCAATTTTGACCTCATCCTGACAATTAGGAAGTATTTATAAGCAATGATGTGGTTCATTGAAGTGGTCAATATATTTTCAAAGATTACTTTAGAAGATTAATACCTTTTGGTGTATCTGATCCATTCGCTTTTTTAGGGTTCACATTTTGGAGGGGGTGTCATGTGATTTTGCAGGGGGATCCTTATAACCTGAGTTCTTAAAGCTGTGTATGAAACAGATTTTAAGGGACCGAGGCCTGATTAAAACAATTAGCCTGTTCACATCTTCCCTATTTACTGTGGATTACAGGAAAGGAAGTTGGGGTTAAATCAGCAGGTCTTCTGCTTCCCCAGAGGTTAACCTGGCAGCAGGTTTGGCACCCACAGGGGGCCTGACAGGTAGCAGGATTTGTCTGAGCAAGCTGTCTGAGAGCGAACAAGGCAAACTGAATGCTCTGGATTAGTTCTGGATTATGTTGTCAGAGTGAAAGCTGATGGACAAACTGCAAAGGAATAAAACACAATCTGTTTGGGAAGAGGGGCAGCGTGCATAGCTTTCATTTTTCAAGAAATGACAAAAAAATCATTAATAATTTGTAAATCCACGTCCATTAACTTTTCTCTTTGTTATCCCAAGACAGCGTTTTTAACATGAGTTTGCTACTGTCCTATATCTCTTCTTTCTTGTGACAGATGGCAAGATAGATATGAAATTGGGTTTATAAAATAATACCCTCACCTCTAAGGAAGACAAGAGACTGTATTCTCCTAACGAATCCCACCCACAGGATAAAAGGAAATTTTGACATTGGTAAGATAGTCAGATAACATGTGTTTGCTTTCTTCCCTCTGTAATAAATATTTAAGACAATGATATTAGTTAATAAAATTTAAAAGCCAAAAAGAAGTAAATAATCACAATAGTATTAATACCTTTATTATGATAAAATGTGATATTTTTTCACAAAAATATTTAAGCATCTGTTCAAACTATCTGGTGTAATTAATAGGTACAAATACTCAAGTACTTAACAAATTTACATCTCTATAGAAGGGGGTTATGTTTTTCTAATAAAGGAGATGATAAAATTCTTAAAGAGTAGTTGTGAAATAGTTGTGGTGACAGTTTCCCTTTACTAACAAATTTAACATTCTAAAATAATTTAGATTTTGTTTTTTCTTAAAAGTTTTATAATCTACTTTAGCATATCTTAAGATGCAATTTAATTATTTTATCATCAGAAAAAAGCTCTCTGATTAGACTTATTTGAAACTAAGAAATATTTTAAATGTTTGTAAAATATGAAAAACTAGAATATTAAGGTATTTTGACTTATAATTGAATTACTATTATGACTTTACAATCATTTCAAAAATGAAGTTTTGTTGACTCAACGGCTAAAATTCATAAACTTCACAGTCATAGCAGGACTTACTTATGCTCTCTTCTATGATTTCAATAACAAATTCTCTCTTCTTCTGAGTGGAAAAGTTTGGTTTCTTTTCTACCAAAAAGAGTACAAAGTAAATCCCAATTCTTCGGGATAAACTCAGGCTTTTGTGTATTGAGTACTTTTGTGTATTTCATTACAAAAAGAAGGTATTCATAGTCCCAAATTAACATTTTTCGCTTCAGAAGAATTTGATCTTGAGTTTCCATTGCTCTGGCATCTCCTGGATCTGGTCCATAATAGGCGGTCAATAAGTATTTAATGAATAGATAAATAAATTAACACTATGCTGCAAAAAAAATTGCAAGAAGCAAAAAATGGATATTTAGTAATTTTATTTTTCATAATATTGCTGTATGTATTGAATAATGTTAATACATGTAGCATAAAAGAATAATAATGACTAAAAAACAGACTCAAACTGGTTATTTTACTTTATAATAAATAAAAAAGCTCTGTTGGCCTGAAGCAATGTGATTTTTAAGAAAAACTATAGTTGATTAAACCAATCTATGTGTTTACTTATAAGCCAGTTCAACCATAGACCATCATTATATCCTGTATTACTGCAAACAAAGCAATCATTAATGTATGTGTTCTCACTTTTAAAATGAACATCAAACTACTTGCACATAAGATATACAGCATTTTATTACCAGTTAATTAACATTGAAAACAGTTTTGATCTCTTAGTTTCTAATAAAAATAACTTAATTTATTTTATTATTCTGTAGTAATATAAACAGACACATAAAGAATATATTGATTTTGTTTTTCTCCATCAGCGTCCCTAAGATAAGTTCTGCTTTACTTTGATGTAGTGTTTCCTGATTATTTTCACATTGTGGTATACAAAGGCAATGATACTATTTCTGTGGGCACTGTTTTAACAGAGAAAGCTGCCTTTGGCTGGGAGTGTCCCCTGCTTTGCATTGGCCAAAGACATCAATCTTTCCTCATGTCTGTGCTACAGCGCCTGTGCAGGAAGTAACACAGTGCCAGACTCTTATTTTTAATCTCAGGACAAATGTGTCAGTCATTAATTTAGTTGTGAAAGTGGAGACTTTGTCTTTTACTTGTTTCTAGAGAAACAAAAGCAATAATTGAAGTTAAATGATTTTCATCATTTTAAATAGTGCAATAGTGATGAAAATAACTTCATGAATAATCTAACTACTTAGAAAACAGTTTTAAATAAAAAAGAAGCTTATAAAAACATCACCTTCAAAAGGATGTTTATACAATAAGAGAACTTTATTTACTGTCGCTTGTGTTATGTACATAGAAGAGACAGTATAAAAACAAACAACTGGGCTGTGGTTTGGAGTTATGTAAAAACTTTAAATATTTACCATTTTAAGTGTGTTAAAAGATTAGCAGGAGAAGGAGAGGTTTCACAGATATTATACAGGTGATAATTATTGCCATTCCTGTGAAATCACCTCCAGTAGAGGATACTGGCCAGGTCACTAGCCTTTCTCATTTTCTCAGAGGTAAAAATAGTACCAAATATTTTAGGCCAAAGAATTGTCTTGTCCATGACTAATAATCCATATATGTATAGGCTTGGATAAATTATAAGCATTCTATGAAAAAGTTGAAGGGGTGGGAAGAGTAACCAAAGCCAGGATGCATTTAAAAGTCTCTAAATTTCTTAAACCATATTACTGTTTCCTAATGGAGTGAAGGTATTACATTACTTCATTACTCTTCTTTTCAAAAACTGCATTAGCTTCTTTAAAATTCTACAGAATCTATGTTATGGTAGTTTTCCTGGACTGATCAGTTTTGTAGATTTTCGTTGTAGATGATCTTGTTGTTTTGAATCTTTGCAAACCAAATGAGAACATCAAGTTGTAGAGATATTTAAATTGTTGTAAATTTTCTAGCATGAAATAAATCTCACTAAAAGCCAAAACAATTCAAGAGTTATAAAATATCTTTTTATGTACAGTGTCCATTCTAGCGAACAAGGATAGAAAATAATTATTGAGTTTAGACAATTAAAATATATAAAGTAAGAAAGTGAAGTTTACCTTTTCATAAATTTTGGAAGAGAAAAAAAGATGGAAAAATTAATACTTGCTAGAGAAATCCAAGGATTAAGGGGCATTTTATTAAAATGGGAGAGATCTGAGCATCCTATTTGAGCACGTTTATGAGGAGGAACCATTAGAGAGGGTTGGTAGAAGATGGGGGTGGAGTAAAATCCAGCAAAATGGGAAGATTATGAAATCAAAGGATGGGATGAATGGATACATCTTCTGACCTCAGAGAAAATACTTTGAAGACTTGTCTTGTTATGGATAGCCTACAGGTAGAAGGACATATTACAATGAGTGCAACATAGTTGTGATGGCATAGTTTTCTCAATAAATCAATAGCTGACAGGAGGAAAATGTTGAACATGTCACATGAAAAATGTGACAAATGTTTGAATCGTTTATTCCAAAAGATTGGGAAAGGATGTTAAAGAACGTTACAACGACTGGTCAAATTGGGGACCATATTTTTTAACGGTCAGTGTCCAAATTTATGTGATTCTTCTTGGTAGGTTCACTTGCATGAATATGGTAGCAGAGAAAGCAGATTCTGGCCAAATACAGGATTAAGATTTTGTAAGTAGTAGATGAATAAGGAAGTTGATGAGAGATTATTTCAGGAAATCAGTCACATAGTCCAGCTTAGGTGAAACAAAGAGAAAAGAGGAGAGACCCAAAAGACTGGGCAGAGCCATGTGGATCAAGAAAAATGGGCACTATTAGCACAAATAGTAGAAACTTTTTAAAATTTAGGTAATATGTGATGTGATATGGCCTATGGGGTAGAAAAGCTAAGAATAAAATATTGTGAATCATGACATTCAAGAAATAGGCAAGCACATTTTTTTTGTTCTAATTGGTGATATTAGAAAAAAAAATAGCTTTCAAAATAGTTATATATGATGAATGCATCTAGATATACCTTCCAGAAGATTTGTAAGAGATGTTAGAATTGCATGTTAGAATCTGAGTGATTTAAAAATCATTTTCTGTGAAATTCTCTAAATAAAACTATTCAGTTCCTGAATAAACTTTTAAGGGATCATAAGTGGATGGAAAAAGTCACCATCAAGAGATGCACTTGAGGTAAAGTGACTTTTGTTTGACCAGAAGTGTTTTCAGACCTTCCTTGGAACTTCTCCCAAAATATAAAACATAAAAATGTGAGCACCCAACATCCAAATCTACCCCTGAACCCATATTCAAAAAAGGCTCATGATTCCACCAAGGCAGAATGCAATGGGTCTGCAAAATTCCACAAAGAGCTCAGGCACAACAGGCACTCACAAGTACGAAAGCTCTGTTATTGACAATGATCAATGAGCAGGAATGCAACGGGCTTTCCAGAGGACACTTCCGTTAATTTCTAAACTTCTATAGTTTGACACACCCTGAAAGTACTACCTGTATAATTATAATTCCAAAGGAAAAAAAAGTATTATGATCTCTTATCAATAAAAACAGAATCGTGACACTTCCATGTAAAACTAAACCTTCAAATCATAGATTCAGTTCAATTTGAGAAATATTTACTCAGGCAATGTGTCTGTTAGACACTGAAGGAGGTGTTGGAAAGTATACAAAGTTTTTTTTTTTTTTAAAGGAATGTATTCTAACACAATAATCTCAGGCTCTAATGTACAACAAAAGGCAATGATATCTCAGGGAATAAATTATAAAAGATGTACATATACACTGTGAGGTGTAAGAAGTTGAAATATGCAATGCTTACACATGAATTGATGTATAAGTTTTACCATTCTTTTATTTCAAAGGCACATGATCAAAGTCATGTTTTAAAAGACCCAAGTAAAGGAAAGAAACTCAGTGTGTGTGTGCATTTCCCCTTAGTAATGTAGTACTGACTGGATTTTAAGGATAATCGCCACCATCATCAGAGTCTATAGCTTCAATGTATAGGACAAGAGACAAGCTACACAATCATGATTCTCTTTTTACACCTCTATATCAGCATTCCATCTTAACAAGATCACAAGTCTTAATTTTTACTCATAATTTTGTTTTTCTTTTGTTCCTGCTTCTTTTCACAAATAGATTTCAGAAGTTACATCTCCAGAAGATAGAGCAGAAGGAAATAATTGACACATAGTAAGTCAGACCTATAGACATAACTTGAGCGTCACATGCAGACACATAACTGGTAGCTGATTATGTGATTTTGGTATATTTAAAAAAATATTTTTATAACATAAAATTTGTCATTTAAATATTTTAAGTGTACAATTTAATGGCATACCCTACATTCACATTGTTTGCGCCTACCACAATTATCCTTCTCCAGATATTTTCATCATTCCATACTGAAACTCTGTCCCCATTAAATAATAACTTCCCATCCTCACTGTCCTCTAGGTCATGGTAATTGCTCTTTCTATCACTATAAATTTGACTATTCTAGGTATCTCATATAAATGGAATCATATAATATATGTCTTTGTGTCTGGGTTATTTCACTTAGCATGTTTTTAAGGTTCATTCATGTTGTACCATGTATCACTACCTTATTCCTTTTTAAGGCTGAATTATATTTCATTGTAGGTATATACTACATTTTGCTTGTGTTTGATGGGGAATTAACTTGATTCCACTTTTTGACTATTGGGAATAATGTTGCTGTGAACATTAGTGTACAAGTATTGGTTTTGAGTCCTTGCTTTCAACTCTTTTGGATATTCACTAAAGTGGATAGAGACAGTATACTTATAAATGATCTTAGTTTTTGCTTAAGTTAACTGGTAAAATATTGAAGGTATTTGAAAAAAATAATCTGGCTTATGTTTTACTCTTTTGTCATATTGCTCTCACTATAGTTTGCAGACTTAAAGGGATTTACAAACAAATTTTAAAAAATTAAATAATGGCAAGATAACTTATAAGTGTATAAAGCAACAAATCCCCAAATGAGATGTTGTAAAAGGCCCCAGAGGAGTCTATAAATGCAGAAATGGTATAGATAGTAATGGGATTCTCACAGACATAACAAATTGATAGAAACACCTTGGGACCCACATCAAAGGCCTCTGGAGCTGTAATGAGCAGGTATCTTGAACCACATTTTGACTCAGGCGAAGGACAAAACAAAAGAAGTGGAGTTGACAATTTATGCTGAAAAAGATGAAAGAACTGTGCAACCAGTGGTCAGCCGTTCAAAGCTGATATATGAATGTCATCATTACTTTTCACATTAAAAGTAATAAATACTATTTGCAAAAAAAATTCTAATATTGGAGAGATTAGGAAAAGTTCATTGTGATCTCACTCCTTAGAAATAACCACTAGGTATCAGCAATCAAAAATCACGTCGAACACACATATGTTATGACTTTTCCCAAGTTCTATAAGACTCCGTGGATTCTCCTTATATGAGTGACTTCCAGAGGAAGAAAGTTTTGGTTCAATATTTCTTAGAAGTACATTTTTTAAATAAATAACTGTCCCAATACATTTAGTAGAGAAAGCAATATGTAAATTTATTTGGACTTTGAGACACAATATATGAGGCAAAGCATGTACTCACTCTTTATTGCTTCTTTCTAAAAGTGGAAAACGTCTATCATCACATTCAAAATTGTTTCATTTGTCCATTCATTATGGAGTGCTTTATAGAGAATCATACAAAGACATCTCAAATTGCATCTGGAAAGCAACAGAAGATGAAGTTCACTTTAAATCCTTTCAATTCAACACATCCAACCCATTAGGCCTTTAGTGACACTGAACTATTGCAGTAGGCACAGAATCAGGAACTGAGAACAACAACAACAACAAAAGACAAGTAAAACTTATTCTGTGTATTTATTTTTTATTTGTATGCACAGAATATTTATTTTTTAATATTTTGTGTTGATTAGTTACCCTTAGCACATACGTTAGCAAACATTTTGACATGTAATCACTTTGATTTATAAGACATTCTCAATTTAAATGTTCATAACAGAAAAAAATTATATGTATTTAAAGTCATTTCATTCTCTATGCATTCCTTATGATAGATTTCATAGCCAGAAAGAAGAAGAAAAAGTTCTTGGACCAGAGGATGTCCAGCCAAAAGGAACAAATCCTGGTTTTTATGCTTGTTAAGGATAGCAACAAGCGTGAAAATGTGATTGGCTGATGGGCTGTCCTGTTAAAAACTAAAAACCCCATTAGTTATCAGATGTCTACACACACACACACACACACACACACACACAAATCCTTGTCTTCTCACAAGTATACATCTCTCTCAGGAAGATGTGGTAGAAGAGGAATTCTGTGCCTGAACCTATCTCTGTCTCTAGTAACCAGTTTTTCTGAGCACAGCAGAAATGCCTAGAATCAGTTGAATATGTAAAAATGGAATTTGGAAAGAACACAAGGTTAATTTTGAATCTATTGGCCTAAAGTTGGTATTTGCAGTCAAGAGAAAGATGAACTAACTCACCAACGGAGAGATGAAATGGACCTAAAACAGAATAAGTAAGGGAATGTAAACAAAAGAAGATCCAGGAAAGAAAGAAAAGTAGAGCCATAAAATATGAGAATTGGAAGTATAACACACCAGAAAATTGAAGGAAAACAGTTTTAAGAAAGAGGGTCAAGTCTAGAATCTCAAATTCATAAACAGGTCAAGGAGATACGGACAGAGAAAGTCAATATGCTTTTGTCATAATTTTGGTCTTTATTGTATGTAACTAGTAAAAATGTCTGGAACACTTATCCAATAAAATCTACTAAATTCAATAATATTAATAGTATACAGAAAACAAGTTCTGTCAGAAAAAAATTAAAATTTTCTATTCTTTAGTACACCAGTAATTTTGTGCTTTGTACAAAAGTGGAAATCTGTACAAGTACAAATTACAACTTGTGCTTGTCTGCTTTTTTTTTTTTTTTACTATAAGCACCAATCATTTTGTGGAGACAGTTACACACATTAATAGAAAGATTACAATCTTCTTTACCCATTAATTTGTTTTTTGACCTGCTGAAAGGCAAAAGTAGCTACCAGTGTTTTTTATCTACAAAAACATCTGAAGTATAAGCTGCCATACATGCCCCATTCAATGGGTTGAACTACTGGAATCTCTGAAAGGAATAGCAATTTCTTCTGTTATTTTTTCTTTTCATTCTGAGTTTCTATTTATGAAAAACAATGAAGATTGATTCAATGTGCTAAATATTTGCAGAGATAAAATGGCAAAGTCATGTAAACTTCAAAAAGGTTTTGACTTACTCATGAATGAAAACACCACTGAACAAGAAGAGGAAATGAGTAATGGTGCAAAAAAGAATAGTAGGCCAGGAATTGTTGAAAGAGTAGTCTGCAGCCCTCCATCCATAGTGAATCGGGACCCCTGGTACTAAATATTTTTGAAGTATTTTAGGTACATGTACACACATATATTGAACTACCAATATATATATAGATATTAGGCCTAATATCTATATATATATATAAGCTTAAATGAAGATAGAAATTTTCCATTCTTAGGAAAAAGCAGTAAAGAATGAGCACATGGTTTCTCTCACATATTTTGTTATTTTTCATATTCCAGATTAACATGTTGCTTCCATAGAAAATTCATCAAGAATGAATTTTAAAAACATTAGAAAAACATATAAAACATTAAAATTTTTGTTCTTTCAAAAATATGCTTTAAGAAATATTTACAATGATTTTTCTTAGCTTGGTCATATAACATGAATCGAAATTCTCCTCTGGAAGTTACTCCTAGAGGAGAATTGACAGTGTGTTACAGAATCTGGGAAAAATAATACTGTATGTGTGAACCACATGAAGATTTTTGGTTGCTGAAACTCAGAAAGAAGCTCTAATAGTAGGAAGATTAGAGATTGGATTACGTTTGATATCACAAATTCTTGACCTACAAAACTTCAAAGCCCCCTGGATATCATTATCATGCCTCTATATAAGGTTAGCCCACGCTGGGATAGAATTCTTTCACACACTCACATATGTGGAGGTTTTTACTAATTTATAAATTAATAGAATGGGGTTTTTCCTACCCCTCTTCTATGCAAATAATTTGTGTACTTACACAGATAAAGAAAATCAGGATGCAAACAATTAGGAACTCAATTAAAGGAAGATATGGTCAATTCACAAATGTAAGGCTCATTAGCCAGTTTTTATTCTATTGTACCCAATATAACGGGTTACACTAATGCTGCTTTTCTTTCTTTCTCACAATTACTTTTTGATTAAAAAAAAATTTTTTAATAATCTATGTATTTCATTTGTTATTCAAACATCTCCAATTGCCAAGGGTAATTGAGGTTAACTATTGTTTGGAAATTTATGTATCATGCAGTTAGCCCAATGAGAAAAAGCTGTCAGACATCATTATCTCTACACACTAACCATTTAGTAAGAATTCTTTATTAATTGTCAAAAAGCTATAACTGAACTCGCAGAAAAAAAAATGAAGCAACAAGGGAAATTTTTTCTACTTTTGCATCTTTACATTTAAAAGCAAAATGTCTGACAATCATACAATGTTTATAAATGCCATTGTTGTACATAAAAATATTTTAAGTACTTCCAGACGACTTGTTTTACTAGTAAATTGAAACATTTATTTTAGCAAGCAGAAGCTGGACATTTCTAGAATGTCTTTTGAATACATTTTCCCTTAGCATGGTTCTGAACCACAGAAGCAGTTCAGCTGACTGTAAAAAACAGCATCATTGGACCTTTTGTGCACCAATCATTGCAGGTCATCTAAATACTGCTCAAGTAGCAGTTCAGAATTTCCCAATTGAAGAGAGCTCAAGAGGTTAATTCTGTCATTACTGCGTTGACATGAGGCATGTTGCAGCCTTCAGCACAAAATGTTACTTGTAATCTTTTAATACCAAATTAGGTCAATATTTTATCAAGTTAATCTAACATGAAGATTAATTGCATTAGTTACACACACATATACGCATGCAGGTTATTTGTTTTAGAGATACTTTTAATCAAAGAACAAACCCTTGGTTACAATTGGCAAATTTAAAAAATCATTCTTTCTCCAACAGTATTTGTCTTTATAAAAGAGTCATTTATTCTTTTCATTGATCTTTAGTTAAGACTGATGCAAGAGAAAGGATAATGATCTTATAATTACTAAAACAATGACTATTTAGAAAAGCTGTTTATGAAGAAATAATGACTTCTGATTGAAATGTTTTTAATAAAGTATTTCATTCTTTAGCTTCTTATTTCAATTTAAATATAATTGTTTTCTTAAAATGTATGATTAGTCCTGCAAAGAAAGCAATAGTTTCCTGTATGTTTGCATCTTTGTATCTCTAGGGATGTTTAAATATATTATAACAAATATGAACGAGGGTGGTTTTCTAGAAAATTATTATCATATCAATTTTTTCAGTTATGAAAATTGGGATCAGGCACATCTTTTTTTTTTAATAAAAAGTAGATTTTAGGGAGTAGGAAGGTGGAAACATATTGATCTAAGTGGCATAAATCTGCTAACAGAGTCATTAGAGTGGACAAATGCCTTTCTCCCTGAGTTTCTTAGATAAGAACTATCTGGTAGTTTAAAATTCCCAGGCGTCATTCTGGGTAGTATATTACAGCCCCCGTGGATGGCAGGACAGAGTTCATGCCCTGTTTCATCAAATATCCGGTGACATTTTCAAGGGTCATACTAATTTGGTCACAGCCAATTTTTAAGAATATTGCATCTCAAAATTTTAGCTCTTGACTTCAAATATTAGTTTTCTGGCATTCTTTGTTAATGAAAATGATAAGTAAAAGCATCTAGAAATATTTTTATATGATGAGACTTTTGAATTAATTAACAGATTAATATCAAATATTTCATGTGAAAAATAAATTAAGAACAATCTCAGTATCAAACACTTCTAAAAAGAGGATGTTTGACTAATTTTGGAGGTAAGGTTCAGTCTTGAATGTCAAGCTTACTATGATGAATCACACAAGCTATGCTGAAGAAACATGCCAAATAATTCTGTTTTACTATTTATGACAATATAATTTCTTCTCATAATAAAAAGTAAGAAAAAATCATATTCAAGTTACTAAAAATCAGCCAGGTACATAATAAACATAAAATGAGAATGATTATTTTCACAAAAGGGTATATAAAACAATCCCAAATGAAACTAAAAAATAATTGAAGACCAAGTTTTAATTTTTATTTTTTCTACTTTGTTCTGGATTCTAAAAATCTTACACGTCCCTCATGTCAATTCAAACAATAGGGAGGTATAAATAAAGTTAAGCTCTTTAACCTTTCCTCTAACCTCACCCATCATAACCCAATATTTAAATTTTAGTGTATAGCCTTCTCACTTCTTTCCATATTAGTTTAAATACAATTTTATAAGTATATACATATTCATCTATAGGCTTCTTTTAGTTTCTAATGTAAAAATTAGGAATTAATTTTTACCTTAGAAATTTAAAATTTTCTAATGTAAAAATTAGAAAATATCTTCAAGTTTTGAAAATGTACATTGCTTTATCCCAATATTCTTCAAGTTTTAAAAAATGAAAATATACATTGTTCTATCCAGATATTCTATATTTTAAATTAATAACATCTTATAAACTACTTTTCTTATCAAAACTTTAGGTCTAATACATGTTTAACAACCCAATTAGAGATTGTCCAGCCCTGAGAAAATGCTGCCTAATTCTATTAAATTAATCACTAACTTTTTACTGAAAACTTATATTATGTGTACCTTTCACATATCAGGTTTACATTGTATTCAACAAAAAGTGCAAGATAGAGTTCCTGACAATATATTTTAGACTAAATTAAAGGAGGTAAAAAGACAAACAAAACAGAAACAACATTATCATCAATAGTGTTGTCTGGTGGTTAAGAAGATGGATTCGGGGAGTTGGACAGATCTGTTTAGAGACTAGAATCTATATCTACAACAGAGTAACCTCTGGAAATTTTCCTGTTTTCTCTATGCTCAGTTTCCCGATCTGTAATGTCCTTGTTGATAAATAAATGAAGATAAGGAAAACAAAGCCTTACTATATTCCCTGATATTTGATAAGTCTTTGATACATTTTAGCTAATTGTCACATTATTTAGCTGATCCACAAGAGCTAAGTTGTGAGATACAAGTGAAAACCCCAAAGCTGTCGTGTATAAACTGAAGACATCTGGGAAAGCTTCTTAAAGATGGGCTGTGAGGGGGATCCAACTGGGCATGTGTGAGTAATGCTTCAGAGGACTAACTTTTCACTGCCCACAGGTTTCATGACCATCATAGGGAGGGACAGCTGAGAACGTGTGGGTCATGTAGATAAAGGGGATGGACAAAGGATGGAGGAAGGAAAATTGGGGTTAGGTCTTATATAAACTCAGGGATAAGATCACAGGTATATGAGATTTTAGAGTTGGAGAGAACTTTATGACTCCACTAGTTTTATTTTGTCTAGAAGGGATTGGAAATTAGAGGAAACATCCAAATTCACCTGCTGACAGTGGCCTAGCCAGGACCCGGATTTAGGCTCCTGTCTCCCAGTTTATCTTTCTCTGGTCTGTTGTGCCTACCATATCCAGGGACTAATGTGATGACAGCAATGTTTCAGTAAGATTGATTTAGCCACTATGTGCAGGCTGAATTAAAGGAGGAACGCATAGGAAGAGGGGGCAAGGAAAGAGGCCATAGCTGTAATCCATTCATGAGGTGGTGAGGCTTGAGAGAGAAACTAAGAAGTAGGAGTAGGGTGAAAAAGGAAAGAACAATTCAACACGATACATGAATCATAAGATGGAAAAGTCAGCCACTCTTCAATATGGCTCACCCTTATGTTATCTTTTATAATTTCTTGTCTTAACTAAAAGTAAGCCATAGTAACAGAAAGTTAAGCAAAGTTTTCTATGACCTTGCTACTTTTCCTTACCTTATTCACATGCCCATGACTCACCGGCAATGTAGACAGGTTCATCTCCCTTCCATCCAACATCTCCATTTCCATCTGGCATCTAAATAAATGTGGCATTAAAAAATATGTGCTAATTGGAGAACTTTACAGAATTTTATTCCAATTTTTCCCCCCACTGAATAGGCATTTCAGTTATACGTGTATTTGTAACCAAGACATCTTGAAGCAACCTATTTTTATCCCCATGGAAAGAGAAGTGACATTTTAACAGCTGACGCCAAATCATGGAATAAGGTTGCAAAGGCACAGCTATTAATTCTCAATTAATAAATGTATTAAAAGAAATTTATAGGAAGTTGGCTCGTAATCAAGACATTTTAAGCATCAAGCTCCATAGTAGGTGAAATTCTAAGAAAACCCTCTCCCGTGATCTTGCCCTCCCTGGTGCATACACACCTTCTCCCAATTATTGAAACACTAACCTAGGCACATTTGCGAAGGGATTTTGCAGGTATAATTAAGGTCTCAGATCAACTGAACTTAAAACAGGGAGGTCGTCAAGATGGGCCTGTCTTAATCACATGAGCCTTTCAAAAACAACGTTTTCTCCAGCTGGTTATAGAAGACACGAGACTTTCAGAACACAAGAAGGATCTGATATGCCACTGCTGGCTAGAAGATAAAGGGAACATCGAGGGAAATGCAGGCAGCCTCTTGGAGCTGAGACTGGTTCCCAGCTGAAAGACAGCAAGAAAACAAGGACCTCAGTCCTATGAACGTGGAACTGAAATGCTTCCAATACCCCTGAGCTCGAAAAATGACCCTGAGGCCCAGATGAGAACTGCAGCCCCAGCCAACTTTTATTCTAGCCTGGTTAGACCCTGAGCAAAGAATTCAAACTCTCCATAATAAGTATCCAACCTACATACTATGAGCTCATAAGTGGGCGTGGTTTTCAGTTTGCTATATTGTTGGTAATGTTACACAGTAATGAAATTCTAATATGCATTCCAATCATTTATTTTTGAGATTTTTCAGGTCTCTAGCCTCACATTAAATAGATAACCAGCCCCAAGAATCCTGCTTTCTATTTTGAACAACAGATGACTTGAAAACCTTTGTAATTATTTTATTCAAAAGCATACATCACTGTTCTTAATGTTACATAGAAGTAAATTCATTAAGAGACAAGGGGAAATTGGCAGATTCAAATTTTAGAATTTCAATGATAAAGAAACTAGAGGTAGCAGACCAATAACAATTTTCATGCATCAAATGTCTAAAGCATTATTTTTCACATTGATTGTTCAGTTGCGCATGTGTTTCTAGGACAATCAAAGTATCTTGCCTAACAAGTGAATATTATCTCTTCTGTAGGTAGTGCATACATTTAGACTGAGTCATTTTTCTACAATGCCACATTCTATTTATTTAAATCTACCTACTTCCCATTAGCAAGTTTTTGGAAGATTAAATTCTTTTAATAAAGAAATGAGGTTTCTTCTCAGTGCTTATGAACATTAAATTACAATATAATCAGCTAGAAAATTTCCAGAGCCCTCAGCATCCATAATTTGATTTAACGTATACTATTTAAATTAGTCTAATTAGTGTAGAAACACCCAACTGAGAAGCTCAAGGTCATAATCTCATTCAGTTTTTATTTTTACTATAGTATATTTATGTATTTAGTAAAAAATCCATTTTTGAAAGAATATGCAATTCTGATGCATTTTTTCTCTAATAAGCTATTTTGAAATATTTTACGCCAACAGAAAAAAAAATGCAAGAATAGTAAGCACCCATACTTTTACCTGGATTTACCAATTGCTAACATTTCATCACATTTTCATGTTCTCTCTCATTGCACGCTCATATGTGTATACATAGTTACATATATACAAACATATACTTTTTTCACTGCACATGTGTCTTTATATATACATGTGTGTATGTGTGTGTGTGTGTGTGTGTGTATATATATATGTAGCTGAATTATTTAGGAGTTAGATATACATTCATAATCTTATTCTAAAACTAGATCTTATCAAATGACATGAGTAAAATAACATGTTTTACTTCTGTCCTAATACTTAAATATATTACCTTTCTCATAAAAATTTAACAAAATATTAAATATGTTTATAAATGAAACACACACATATATATATACATGGACCTTTTTCCCAATTACCATAAAGTAAAATCACATTTTATTATTATTTCACTAATGTCAGTAACTGGCCTTCCTGTTGCCACTCTTGTCTTCCCCCTCATCCTCACCTACCCCCAAAGCATATTTCCCACTCAGCAGCCAAAGACTCTGCAAAACTGGAATCAGATCATGCTAACCATCTGCTCGGAACCCTCCATGATCTCCCATCTTACTCAGAGTCAAGCAGGCGTTCTTTACTGGGAAGGGAACCTGCACTGACTCCCCGCACCCTTTAACCTCGTCTCCTGATATTTCTAAAACCCAAGACATCCTCCACCTCAGGGCCTCAGCACCTGCTATTGCTTCTGCCTGGTCCATTCTTCCTTCAATATCCTCATGGCTTGCTCCTTTTGTCCTTTTAGAACCTGACTTAAAGATTACCTTCGTGCGATGTCTTTTCCTAGTCAGCTTTTTTAAAACTGTAAAAAAAACAAAACAAAACAAAAAGCCTGCACAGTTTGTATTCAAGCATTCCCTATCCCTTTTCTTGCTTAGTTTTATCATAATGTACCCTGTCTTTTATTTATTTACCAACATGTATGTAAGCTTCAAAAAAAAATAATAAGAACTTAGTCTGTTCTCTTTGCTGCTGTATTACTAGTCCTATAAAAGTGCCAGGCCAGGCATGAAGAAGATTTTCTTCTCTCTCTCTCTCTCTCTCTTTCCTCTCCTTCCCTCTCCTCTCTCATACACACACACACACACACACACACACACACACACACACACACACACACATACATACATATATATTAATGAATGATACAAATACACATACAGCAAACAAATAAGATAATTTAATAGTCTTTACATATAGTACTTAGTTTCTTTAAAGCAACTACTAACAATATTAATGCCTCAATTGTACAAGCATTTTGTGCTTTTCCAGTACCTTCCACATATGTTAGCATGTCACCATATTAGTGATCTATTGCTGCATAACAAATTTTCTCAAAACTTAGTGGCAAACAACAAGACATGTTTACCATCTCAGCCTCTGTAATGAGGAATGTGGGTACAGCATAGCTGGTGCCTCTGGTTCTGCATCCTCTTGAGGCTGCAGCTGAGCTCTCAGCTGGGTCTCTAGTCACGTCACATCTGTTAGGGGCTGGGTGTCTACTTTCAGATTCATTCATGTCACTGCTGACTGGTCTTGGGTCTTCGTTACGCCGGCCTCTCCTTAAGCTGCGTGCCTGTGTCTTTATGACATGGTAGCGAGCACTCAGAGAAAGGCAGCTAGAAAGGGCCTCCTGACCTGGTCTCAAAAGCAACAACTCAGTAAAGCCCACATTCCAAGGGAAGAGATTAAACACAGTGGGAATGCCAGAGACAAGGATCGCTGGGGCCATCAAATGCCTACATTTTGGACCATTTAATTCCCTGCTCAGCATCCTTTGAGGACTACTGATAAACTTAAATATACTAATGATTTTCAAAACATCAAGAGATGCAATTTTTTTTTTTTGCATTGCCGTGAGCTAGACACTATTTAATTGTTTTCTATGTGTCATTACATTTAATCTGTAAAACAGCCCTTCAGGTAGGCTTATTAAACACATTTCACAGATGAGAAAAAATGAGGACTAGAGAATTACAGTAACTTTCTCAGAGTCATTCAGCTAAAATGTCAAGGTTGGCATTCAATAAAAGCAGTTTGGCTTGGCTAGAGCGGCTGGCTCCATCACCAGTGCTCTATACCACATGCCTCTTAGACATGAAAAACTAAAGCACTAAACTAAACACACTAAAATTTGTGTTCAATTTATCAAAACTCATTTTGTAACTCTTGTCTTTTTCAACTTAAAACAAGAGAGGTATAGTGTATTAAAATGTGTCTGGTGAGGAAACTTTCATACAATAGATAAAATACCTCAGATTAGAATCACACCAATTGTACGTATTGACCTGCAGGGAGAAGATAATTGAACTAGCATGTGTCCGTGGTTGGCTCTGGTCTGGATAGAATGTCTCATTGCTGACTATGATGTTCTCAGGTAAATACTGCTTCTTCCTTTCAAAGGAATAAGAAAGCCACACACGGATTGTCATTCAGTCCATGGGAAACACTTCTCTTCTTCCTTCTATTTTCTAGCTCATAAAAGTTCCCCTTCCAAAAAGTAATAAGTCACTTCAGATTATGCGTTTTATGAAAGATGATTGCCCTTCTTCAGTAGTGACGTACTTAAGGCAGACATGCAATAATCCCCAGAAATGTACTGCCGGGAGAGTCTTACTACTTAATGAGAGCTGGCTCTAGGCCCCCGCTTCTCAGCCTTGCACCAGTGCAAGAGCACTGGACGGAGGCACAGGTATTAGAAGTGCTAATTCAAGGGCATATAAAGTAATGGCACAGGTCCAGTCTGCAGAAAAGAACGTCGAACACTCCCGCTACCACAATAAAATGTCAAATACTTAGCTTTATTGTAGTCAGAGTAAATCTATCACTGTACCATGATCAGGGTTTAAATATAATCCCTATTGTTCTAAAGACTTTACAGTCCTTACAGGCCTTTATAACAATAAACATAACTTGCTCCAAATGTATTCGTTGAACAAAAGGAGGAAGTCATCATTGTAACTTGTAAACATGTTCTCTTGTTTCCTTGAATAGCCTACCATCTTTTTTTCAAATAGTACTACATTTTATTAAAGAGCAAATGATTATCCATACCAATGAGATGATAAAATTCTGTAGCTCCTGCTTATACAACCCAAGCTTCCACCTCTGTTCAAGAGGCTTCCAGATAAGTTTTACAAACATCAGCAACACTTTACAATATATAACAAATTTTACTTTTTCACAATCTCTACATTAGTAACTTCCTATTTCTGTACTGAGACAGTCTAACTGGGGGCCACAGCACCATAGTAACTAGATTATTTTTTCTTTCCTTAATAATTGGTTCCTGCCTTGCCTTCTTCACCTCTTGGAGTAGAATTTTCTATTACAACACCTTCTGGAACCAAATTTCTTGCCCCTAATCCTGACTTTCTGTGAGTTGGTCCTAAACAACTCTTTTTGGTCCTCATTGATGTTGGCTGCCTATATACTCAGAATTCCATCAATTACTTGTCTCTAAAATTTCTTAAAGACATCATGAGTCTCAGACTAAATTTGATCATTTTTCCAATAGTGCTTGCCTCTCACCTTTTCCTTCCCCACACTGAACATTTTTAATTTTTAGATGACTAGTTAAAGATCACCTGACCAACAATGACCCCTGAAAACAACTTACATTTTTCCACTGTCATATTCAGATCCCTGAAGTCTCACCAAGTGTGTCTGGGTTCTTACTCAGACCTACTCTTGGCTGGCCTTTGTTACCACCATCCAAGGCAAAGTCATGACAAATGAATAGACAACAACAAAGTACTCTGATTGTAAGAAGAGGTGATGATTTCAGATAGAAAGTGCAGAAAAAGTTCACGAATATTCATAAAAGTCCATTGTAAAAACACAGGTAGGAAAAGACCTCAGCTTGAAATTGCATGTTTTATAAAATTCTATGAGGGTAGGTTAAAAGAAAAAAAAAAACTTCAGTGCTCATGCTTTAAAAAAAAAGCTAACCCAATCTTAAATTGCCATAAGACAAGGCAGCTGTGGCTTCGAACCTATGTTTAATTTTTATTTTTTATGAACATAGAATGTGTGAGGAAAACTACAGCAGATCCCAAAGCATCGATAATGAACAAGGCAAACTCCTAAACTTAAAATCTCTCTCATCAAAGCATTTTAATTTGTCAACTGACTGAAAGGTCTATATGAACAAATCTGTTTTTACAATGAAAGCCAATGGAAAACAATGTATGGTTACTCTTTAGAAACAATTATTCACAATCATCAGACACCTGTATTCTTTCAATCTCTTTCACCTGTATTCTCCTTTCAGACATACTGGGGACTCTACTGAGTCCCAGTAACAATGTACCTGGAAGCTTAGAATTTGAAAGAAATTATTACTGAACGTTAAGACCAATTATTTGTGGAGCCCAGAGCAAAATGAAAAGCCTAAGTCTCTTCTCCAAAAATTATTAAGAATGAAAAATTTCAAGGCACCAACGGCAGGGCATGAACCAAACGGAGGGCCCCACTCAGTGCGGAGTCCTGTGGAACTGCATCTGTGTCATGTTCATAAAGCTAGCCCTGCCGGAGGTCTAAAATACAATGTACAAATAGGGATTAAGTATAGATGTTCAATAGCATTATTACATAGTTTTTAAAAAATTTATCCAGGTAGCCTGTTAATTCAGGAAAACAAATAAAAATTTCTTCACTCGCATTGCACCGACCAAAAATCAACATCTTAACAATAAGCAAATTTACCCTCAGAGAACTGGTTTTTATGTCCTGTTATCGAGGCTGGTGAACGTTCTAAAACTAAAATAGTTTTAAAAAAATAATTATGCACATAGTTTAGTCTGTTAAAGAGAGTCATTGACACGCAAAACGTTTTTTAAAAGATAGACATGGTAAGTAAAGGAAAATGTTGGGGGAGGGCGGGAGCGTGGAGTCCATTTAGGTGTTAATAGAGGAAATCTGAGAGACTTAGCTTCCAGATTCCAATTGAATCTTTTATGGTATTGTGTTTTGGAATTTAACCTTGAGTTTTAGAATTCAGTGTTCCACAATACTGATAGAAATACGATAAACCTTCACAGGCATTTCTGGGTTTTTTTCTTTTAATAGTGTATATTTATCCACCATGTTGATCTGGGATAACTATTGACATCAGTCTTGACAGTATTGGAGTAGCAGGTTACAGGGTCTCCTGGTGGAGACAAGCAAAGAGTAGACGATGTCGTAGGCTGAGTTACCTCATTCCTAATATCTGCCCGTGAAGGACTGAAGCTGGATTATGCGCTGAGAAATCAAGCAATCGTTGATGTTTCAAGCAAACGTCTTCAAAGCTTGGGTTTTACTGGATCATATCAAATGAGGGAGCAGAAACAGATGTATCTTCCCAACTGGGGGGAAAAAAAGACAGAGTTATAGCTCAGAAAGAAACTATGTGTGATGCACATGTCCCTGATTACAATATGATACCTTTCCTTTTTATATATATCTAGAATGTGCAGTTTATTTCAGTGTCCATGTATTGCTTGATGTTTCGTCATACTGAGGTAAAAAAAAATGACAGTTCCTATAAATGTTACCATTGAACAGAATTGTAATTTGTTTAGATAACATTTGTTTATCTCCTTGAGTTATTCAATACTAAACAGAGACTGATACCTCTCTTACCTCTTCGAAGCATGTAGTCAGGAAACATTCTCGTGAAAGCATCTTTTTCTTATTAACTTAGCACAAAATACAATTTTCTCTTTGGCATCATTTTTTTACAATTTCTTAATTTTATAGTCACTTCATATTTTGAATATTTAAAAGCCTCGGGACATATTTTTTCACTGAATAAGTCATATATAATATATAACACATATATTATAATATATGTATATATATTATTTATATATATATATATATAAACTATATAAGAAACATTATTATTGCTGCTATTTTTAGGTGTAAGTTCAGATTTATCACTGTCACAATGAATGAAATTTTGTTTATCTTTGAAAACAGAGCCAAAGTCACACAACAGTATAAAACAAAATATGTTTCCCTAGTCCCTGACACAGAGGATGTGACTGTCTTAGTTTTAAGCCCAGAGGAAGACTATTCTTATTTCTCCCCACTCATAAAACTTTATATAGAATGTTTTCTATATTCATTTTTTAACTACTCAATCTGCAAGTTGCAGCTCTAAAAATTAGAATAAAATTTTTAAATCCCTTTCTATGTACTTTAAATTTAATCTTTATTTCTACTACTTCCATCGCCTATGTACATACAGAAAATTTCCTTTTACATTTCTTCCTTCCCTCCCATCTTTATCACCATCCTTCTTTTCTTATTTTTAACTTCTCCTATACAATCTTCTCTAAGGATCATGTGACTTTCTAGGACCATTCTGGTTTATGCCTGGTATCTAGGCACGTACTGATGTGATAAACTGAAGGTGGACATTAATTTCATTCTTTCTTGATTGATGGGGTTATTGGTTTGCTTGCCTGCTCTTTACTTATTCAACATCCAAAAAGCCAATCGTTATTAAAAGACCTATTTAATTGGATGTCAATGAAGTAAGCTGAATCCACACAGCCATAATGGTTTAGACAACTATTTTGTTCAGGCAGTAATAGGTCACTACATGCTCTGTGTTACATTACTATTCAAACATGAAAATAATTATGGGATCTTTTTTTCAGAGTAACCATAAATCAATGTGCTTTTTTTTCTTAAGTAGCTAACGGAGGAAAAAGTCACTAACTCCTGATTTATTTTTTCTTTTTTCCTGTCTCTCAGTTAAAACCAATCACCAGTTGTCCTTGTTTTCTTAGTAGCATCATATCCTCATAGCATTTCAGTCTTCTTAAATTACTAAGTCTTGTTTTGGGGCCTAACATGTGGTCTGTCTTAGGAAGTGTTCCCTGTGCATTGAAGAGAATATATATTCTGCTGTTTGGGGGTGAGGGAGGAATATCCTAAAAATACCAAGTAAATCCATTTTGGTCTAAAGTGTCATTTGAGATAACTGTTCTCTGGCTGATTTTCTGTAGTTGCTCCTACATTGGGAGCATAGATGTTTTAAAGAGTTATATACTCTTGTATTGATCCCTTAATCATTATGCCTCTTGGTATAGGCTTTGTTTTAAAGTCTATTTTTTCTGCTATAAATTTTGCTAACCCAACTTTTTTCATATCCATTTGTCCGAAATACCGTTTTTCTTCCCCCTACTTTAAGTTTGTGTGTGCCTTTCAATCTGAAGTATCTTAAGTGTGAAGCACATGTACAAGCTTTATTTTATCTATTCAGTCATCCTGAGTCTGATTAGATCATTTAGTCCATTTACATTTAAAGTAACTATTGATGGTTATGTAGTTATTGCCATTTTATTCACTGTTTTCTGAATATTTTTGTAGTTCTTCTTCCTTTTTATTCTCTTGCTCTCTTCCCTCCTATTGTGTTTGGATTTCTTTCTCTTTATTTCTTGTATATCTCTTACAGATTTTTGGTTTTGTTTATCATGTTTTTCATATATACCAACCGTTGTTTAAATCAGTCTATTTTAATATGACTATTGCTCAGCTCAAACATATTCTAAAATTATTATAATTTTTATTCATCTCATCCATATTTATGTTTTTCTCATTAATCTTACTTCTCATTAATTCTGTGTTTGTGTGTATCCCTTGATTTATTGTTGTGGTTACACATGATCTTTCTAATTTTGTCTTGTAACGTTTTTACTGGCTTTATAGTTGGTTGATTCCCTGCTTTTACTAATTGTCAGTGAGAATTTTTTTCTTACCTACAGTTGATTATTCATATTTTTTTTTCTTTTCTACTTAAAGAAGACCGTATAACATTTCTTGTAATATTTGCTTTGTGGTGATGAACTCCATTAGCTTTTTTATGTTTGGGAAACTTTATCTCTCTTTCAGTTTTAAACAATCACCTTGCTGAAATTATAAAGTAATCTTGGTTATAGATTTTTGCCATTCATTACTTTATATAGTTCATGCCATTTCCTTATGACCTGAAAATTTTCTGTTGAGAAATCAGCTGACAGTTTTATGACAGCTCCCTTGTATGTAACTAACAGCTTTCCTCTTGCTACTTTTAAGATTCTTTGTCTTTAATCTTTGCCATTTTAATCATGATGCGTCTTGGTGTGGGCCTCCTTACGTTCATCTTGTTTGGGACTCTGAGCTTCCTGAACATGTATGCCTATTTCATTCACCAAGTTAGGAATTTTTGTCATTATTTCTTCAAATAGGCTTTCAATACTTTTCTCTCTCTCTTCTCTTTCCAGTACCCCATAATGTGAATTTTGGTACATTTGATGTCCTGGAGGTTCCTTAAACTATCCTCATTTTTTAAAAAATTCTTTTCCCTTTTTGTTGTTTTGATTGGTTGTATTCTGCTACCTAGTCTTCCCAATTCTGGTTTGATCCTCTGCTTCATCCACTCTGCTGCTGATTTCCACTAATGCATTCTTCATTTAAGTTACTGTATTATTCATTTTTAACTAGTTCATTTTTATTTTTCTAATCTCCCTTTTTTATGTTATCTCTTTATTGAAGTTTTCCCTTAATCTAATCCATCTATTCTTCCCATAAATTCACTATGCATCCTTATAACTTGTGTTTTGCCTTCTGTGTCTAGTAAATTGCTTGTCTCCATTTTGTTCTTTTTTCTTGAATTTTTTTCCTGTCCTTTCATTTGGGACTTTTTTTTTTTTTTTTTTTTTTTTTTGGCTCTTCATTTTGGCTGATTCCCTGGGTTTGGTTCTATGTATTAGATAGATCTGTTATGACTCTCAGTCTTGAAAGAATGGGCTTATATAGAAGCTGTCCTCTTGGGCCCAGTGGTACAGTTTCCCAGGTCATCTGAAACATATATTCCAGATTCCAGGTATATCCCATGTATGTCTTGTGTGTGCCCTCCCATTGTGGTTGAGCCTTGATTGGTCTCAGTGGGTGTTGTTGACTCTCAGGCTGGCTGCCTGTGAGGCTTGGCAGATGAGCTGATATGCAAGGATTTACCTTATGGAGTCTGAGTTGCTTTTGCAGGCTCTTATGCCAGTTAAGCATGCTCTTCAGTATGTTGTTTGTGCCGCTAGTTAGGTGGTGCTCTGCTGGGGTCTGAAGCCGGTCACCTGGTAAAGGCCAAAGTTCACCTCCACTTGTGCTGGGCTTGAGGCTGCTTGGTAGGAGCTACAAAGTGATCTGCAGTTGGTTGGCATTTGTGCTGGGCTTAGAGATGCTTGGGAGAGGCTACGCTGTAAACCAATGCTTACTGCCACTTGTGACAGGCTTGGAACCCCTTGGTGGGCACCACGATGTGAGCTGAAGGTAGTTGCCACTTGCGCCAGGCTTGTGACCACTTAATTAAAGTTACATTTCAAGCCACATCTTGGGGCCACCTGATAGGATTTACAATGTAAGTTGAGACTATCTCACCATCTATGCTGGGCTTCAGGGCACTTAGCAAAAATTACAAGAATACCAGAGCTGGCCACTGCTTGTTCGGGGTTGTCATCCTTTAGAACATTTGGGAAAGTCCACAGGGCAATCAAAGTCAGGTTATTTGTGTGGTAGAGGTGCTGGAAGAGATTGAATTAGGCAAGTGAGTTGGGTGGGGCAAGGTCTACAGCAGGGTAAAGTTGTAAGCCAGGTTAATGAGGAGCATGATTTGACACCCACTTTTCCTGAGCCAGATGGATAAAAAGGGCTCAACAAGGAACAATGGTGCCTGTCTATGTTTCCATCTCCAGAAAGAGTTGGCCTGACCTCTGCCCCTCTAACCTCTCCAGTTACTCATTTATTTCTTCCCTGTATATCCCTGGAGCTTTACAAGCTGCTGCCCTGCACTGAAACTTAGAACAAGTGAGATTATGAGCAAGCGAGTCTGTGCATGAGCCCTTTAGGTACAGCGTGTTTTGGTCTCCCACAGCCCTCTGTCTTTCCTGAATCCAATATCTACTGCTGGTTTGCACAGCCAGATGTAATGGGGACTCCTCTTTTCAGCACTGATGTCTCAGGCTGGGGAGCCCTGTGTAGGGTTGGGAACCCTCACTCTTCAAGGAACCTCCCATTACTTAATCATCACACCATGGGTGTGGGATCTGCCCATTTCGTCACTTCACTCCTACCAGTCTCAATGTGGCTTATTCTTTATATTGTTAGTTATAAGTATTCCATTTAACTAGTCTTCAAGTGGTTCTCAATGATGGTCATTCTACAATTTAGTTTTACTATTGATGTGATCGTGGGAGGAGACATAGTTTACCATCTTTGACTAGAAGTCTCCATGTGGCTTTTATATGTGCTGCTTGATATCTGAATTCCTTTTGGAACCAAAAAAAAGAGGTGTTTTAAAATACACTGCATTTTTTAAAGAACAAAAATAACACTATTTCCCTCAATCATTATTTTCCCTCTATTGATTCAAACTTAGAAAATTTTGCAAAATTGTGATTTTAAACATTCAAGAAATCTAAGCAAGTGCTTCGTATTATGCCCAGAGGTCCTCCTAATTATATATGATTTTATCTGCTTCACAATTCATTTGCTATGTACAATTTTGTTCTTATTCATTATGTAGGTATGATCATTTTAAGATACTTGCCATTAGTAGAAATGCAGCAGGAACGGCTGCGTAATTTATGGGGTTTCTTGCAAAATAAAATGTTTGATAAAATTATTGATAATTTCTAGAAAGTTACAGTACAGCATTAAACCAACTTCAGGGTCCTTTTAAGTGGGGATCCTATGCAGCTGCATAAATCAGAAGTCCATGAAGGCAGCCCTGAAAGGTGGCATAGTTCAGCTGCTTTTAAATCCTATGCTCTATAATCACATTTCTTACCAGCATTCTGCACTAGATGTGTGCAAACCTCAAAAAGTTTAGGGGTTTTATTTATGTTTCTATTTATCAAGTGGATATATGCTTTCCTAGATTACTTTAGCTAAAAAACTAAGATATTTTTTTACATTTAAGAAGCTTTGGGTTTTCATCCAGATTGGTAAAGATTTCAGTACTATTATTGTAAAATAAAATAATCATAGTATCCCATGCGAACTTACTGGGGTGGGGGAAGTAAGCCTCCACATAGGGGATTTACTCATTCCATTTGCAACGCTTCCTCCTAAGTTTGCATAAATTGATTTTGAGGAAATACAAATTCTTTCTTGAAAAAGCACCAATGAGATTAGCAGAAAAATAATCTCAACTTTCACCAACAAGCCATGAAGTTATTTATCTAATCACTTAGTCCGGTAATCATCAGTCAGCATTTACTGTTATCACCCAGGTGTAGCGCCGTCATTAAGAAGGTGGTCTAGAAAAGAGAAGGGAGAGAGTCTGCAAGGCAGATGCTGCCATCTAGAGAGAGAGACAGAAGAACATACTCCGAGATGTGGTTTTCTAAATACGATTCAAACAGAAATGAAAAACCTCAGACAGTGAATGTGAACATTTTCCAAGAGATCCCCTCACAGAGGAAATCAACATGTTATAAAAAGGAGCCATTAAAAATTCACCTAAGGTCAAAATGTTATTCTGTCGTTAATTTTGTAGAACAGTAAACCTATTAAGAGGTTTTCTTTTTTTTAATCAGGAAATTTTAAAGATGATTTTCCTGAGTGTGTGTAAAATAACTGCATGAGAGCTCTTTTATCTGTATGAAATGTAAATGAGTATATAACTTTGTTTCTAATTTATATTGTTTAAACAGATGGAAAAAGTCACAAGAAGGTTGAATTGTTTGTAGTACGTTGGTTGGTTTTTCTCATTTTCCTGATACAGAACAAAGAACAAAGACATTCTGTTCACTGAGTGTGTGACTTTAAAAGAACATGAATTGTAAAACTCAAGCAGACAAACAAAGGAATTGCTAAACGTACCTGAAAAACCATGGAAAAGACAGAAATCTTGCTTGTTTCTCTATATTACATGTGCAGATATTTAAACAATTCACTCAGTTGGCAGTCCTCAAATCAATTCACCTAGATATACCCCAAAACATTTTTAGCTACCCTTATTTGAATATGAATTATCTTGATTACAGGAAAACAATAATTCTTGTGTAAGAAATATTTAAATCTTTTTAAAACTTAAGCAGTATAAACTGAAGTAGGTTTTTCATCTGCTCAGTATTTGACTCTGTGAGTTTTGAAATGAGCTACATATTTATCTAAGACGTAGTTTAATAATATAGTTACATATGTATATATATGTAAATACTTGATACATATACTTGATAAATTTAAAATTATAAAATGAACAAATTGAGATCTGCCATTTAAATGTATTTAATAAGAAGAATAGTTATAATAAATTGAGCAATGTTATAGACATTATCATTCATTTAGCAATTACATAATAAGCACCTACGATATCCCAGGCATGGTTATGGGTGCCAGGGATGCTGCAGAGAACTAATAGAAGAGCACAGTTCCACGTAAATCTCATAATATCCCATAAGCAATAATTGTCTCCCATTTTACAGAAACTTGCCCAAGATCTTACTGTTTGCAAGTGAGGGAGTAGCTTTGAATTCAGTCTGCTGACAGAGAAATCGTATTTTTATGTAATGTTTCATTGCCTCCCATGTAGTTACCCCTTTCTCCTCTGATGGAAGTTTAAAAATATATATTTTTCCAATAATTTGAGAAGTCGTGGCAGGTAAATACCAGTGTGGCTCTTGGAAAGTTTATTATAGTTTGATTAAAACTCTTAAATCCTTTACAAGCAATATCTCTAGCATTAGGAAAACACAAACAAAAACCACAATGCGATATTACTTCACACCTGTTAGGATGGCCAATATAAAACAAAACAAAATCCAGAAAATAAGTGTTGATAAGAAGTGGAGAAATTGGAACCCTTGTGCATTGTCAGTGAGGACGTAAAATGATGCAGCTTCTGTGGAAAACACTTTGGTGATTCCTTTACACATTCAGTTACCATATGATCCAGGATTCAATTCCGAGGCATATACCCAAAAGAAATGAAAGCAGTAACTCAAATAGATACCTTTACACAGATGTTTATAGCAGAATTAGTTACAATCCCAAAGGGAGAAACAGCCCAAGTGTCTATCAACAGATGAATAAACAAAATGTGGTATATACTACAATGAAATATTATTTGCCTTTAAAAAAGAAATGAAATTCTGATACATGCTACAACTTGGATTAACCTTGAAAACATTATGCTAATTAAAATAACCCAGGCACAAAAGAAAAAATATTTTCTGATTCTATTTATATGAGATATTTAGAAAAAGCAAATTCATAAAGAATGAAAGTAGAATAAAGATTACTGAGATCTGAAGGAAGGGAAAAAGGAGGAGGAGTTTACTGTTTAAACAGTTTCTGCTTGGAATGATGAAAAGTTCCGGACATAGAGTGATGATTGCACAACAATGTAAAAGTACGTAATGCCACTTATGTGTACACTTAAAATTATTAAAAAGGTAAATTTTATGTTATATATATTTTATGTTTTATATATATATATAACATCACAATTTTAAAAATTCCTTCATGGGTAGTAGTGGAGTTCTATATGTCCCAAGAACACTGGGAACCAGAAAGGGAAGGAAGTGATGAGAAAAGGATTAAAACACGTGTCTTCCTTAACACTACTTTAAAATAAATAATCAAATAAATAAATGTTTGCTCATTTCAAAATTTATATAACTTTTCCCCTGAATACACAGGTAAGAATAAATTTCTTATCTCTATTATAATTTATCATCCACAGATGTCAGAAAATTATACAAACTTTTGCTAAGGAAAGTCAGATGAGATCAAACTGAATGCATTTGAGGATGGTTATATTAGGATATTATATTTTGAGTTATTTATTTGAATAATGTAACACTAGTTAACTTTCTTAAAAGATTACCATGTGGGAAAATGGGGTTTTACTAAAAAAGAAATATTAAGGGCTTTATTTTGTTTTCTCAGTTTCTTCTTTTCTGAATCTCACATTGAGATACACAGTCTCGTGTGTGTGTGTGTGTGTGTGTGTGTGTGTGTGTGTGTGTGTGTGTGTGTGTGTAGAAAATGAGAGAACAAACGAAGAAGAATTTTGGTCTTCAATCTCATCTTAAGAATTTAATACTGAGATCCATGCATATCAAGCGATTTCTTCCAAAAACAATTTTGTATTAGAAGCATTAATAATTTGAAATAAAATGTTGATTTTCCTTCCAAAAGTAACCTTAAAGGTGCAGAATATTATAAAATATTCATGTTAGAGTTGAAAAATTGCACATACATATACCACTCAATAAAAACTTATTAAATCAACATCTTAATATCTGGCACTTAATCAGCCACTATGCATGCCTACCGTTGACATCTATCGAGTTTTATAGAAATCCAAGGATGACTGACATCAATTAAATGTTTATAAGCTTATATACAATTCACAACTAAATTCATATTTTTTTCAATGTCTTTTTTATTTCTGTTGACTATTTCTACACATATTAATGGAGGTCCGGAATCCGAAAGCCTAAAATAAATTATGCCAAATAAAAATAAATTTGAATTTCAATTTATTTGGGAAGGATCTCAACTATTACACACCTTTAAAATTTACTAGGATTAGTACTATCTGTCATTATTTTTAATTTATGTCTAAAGGACTAAATTATGGAAGCAGGTAAATTTTTCTGAACCTATATATAAATATATACTTATGGAAGCATCTATCCTAATATTTAATTCATGCTCAGAATAACTCTAATACAGAGGAGTTAAATGATTAAGAATACATTTACTGAAATAATATTTCATAGGTTCAGATTCTGATGCTGCCATTTATTAATCATATGACCTTGGACAACCTACTTTTCATTTCTTGCCTGAGTTTCCTCATCTGTAAAATGAGAATAATAATATACTGACTTCAATATATTGTTGTAAAAAGTCAATAAAGAATTTAAAACCATTTGGCAGAATAAGCTGTTGATAAATATTACAAATTTTTAGTCCCTTATTTAAAAAAAGAAAAATGAGGCAAAAATCTAGGTACTTTACTCACTAAAGTAATACATATAACATCAGATCCTAATTCCCTAAGTCTTGATATTTGGGAGGAAAAAAAGAAAATCACCTATAGAACATTTTGTCATTGGAAAGTTATAATTATTAAATTTGTCTCAATAAAATTTAGGTAGAAAACTTAAAATTATAACACTATCTCTTCCGCTTAGCATTTTAATAACAAAATTTTTTAGGGAAAAAGATTAATGAAATTTCCAAGTCAAGGCATCTTCATACAGGCAGCCGAAGCACACAAGAACATTTTTTTGCCAACTGTTCACATATTTTAATTTTTATTGTTCTAATATCTTTGTAATAACTCAGACGAAAAAGCTAATTTTGTAGTAAGTATAACAATACACAAGAAGTTCTAGCTTAGTCTGCAAAGTATTTGTTGGTTAATAATAGAATAAAATATTAAGAACAATGTAAATTATAAGGCACTCAGATTTTGATATTAGTAAAGATCCAATGCCCTCCCACACATTTTATGGAGTCTAGCATAAGTCAAAATATTTCAAAGCTTCAGTAGTTATTCTAGCCAAAAAAAAAAAAAAAAAGTTTCACTTAAATATTACTGATTAAAATAAGAAGTGCTGGAAAAATTTAAGGTGAAAATTAAAAGAAAGTTAATAAGGACACACCACCATAAACAGGGCAGTCCAGCATTTTCCTAAGCAAGACGTCCTTTCTCAGGACTATTCTGTGAAATTTTTTCTTATGTGATCGACCAATGTTTTGTTTTGCTTGTTTTTGTGCTTTGTGAGTTTAATATTTGTTTTCTATTTAGCATGATTTTATCTTACTCCCCCATGATAAACTTGGTATTCTACTAATAGTGTCAGCTACAAAATTAACCAAGTTAATTTTTATTGGCTTGTTTTTTGGGGGATACAAACATGATGAGATGAGGTGCAGGCCTGATCCCACAGACCATCAAGTCTAGTCATATGACTAGAGTAATTAGCATCTACAGAAAGATCTGTCGTCAAAGCGTTGTTTGAAAACTAAATGAGGAAGTCTCTCACCTACTACACCAGGACATTGAGTTAATCTATTGCTTAGAATCTGGGTTAACATTTAGTGTTTTATTTTTTTATGCCTCATTAAGGTGATTTTTATAGACATCTAAAATTTAAATGTGCTTTTTAAGTTTGAATAAGGTTTCATTTTTTTCCTACCTGTACTTTACATATCTAACCAATTTCTTTTTTAAGAAAAAGTAAATGGGCTTTCTAAGTTCAAATAAAATTTTTTCAACATTAATTTGGAGGTTTGAGAGGAGGAAAGGAAGAAAGCAGATACAATTCCCAACACAAAAATTATATAAAGTGAGTAAAAAGTAGTAGCAGGAAATTAATATCAGGTTTTAAAATTTTAAAAATGGGAATATAATGAAGCAAACATTGAGCCATATGTGCTACTCTCCTAAGTGCTGGCCACCTTTCTAATATCCAAGTGGTCTGGTAAGAGTTGATACCCTTTCTAAAATTTCAAAGTGAAACCCAGAGTAACTGACTTATTCTTAGTATTTGGCTTAAAAAATTTTTAGACTTGTGAAAACCACCATATTTCTCTTCTGTGTTTGTCAAAGTGATGGAATTTCTCTACTCAGTTTCACCTGAAAAGCCAAGTTTATCTTTTTTCTCATTACCTTTTGCTCATATACAAAAATGTATTAGTCTAACACCCACAATAAGACTTAATTTCAATATATTTTCAGGTCAAAAACAGTTATAATAGTTGGAAATGTGAATAATATTTATAGCATTTAGAAATGTGAGTAATATTAGCATTTAGCTTCCTGGCCACACAGACAGAATCTAAATTAGTCTTGAGATGAAGTTCGAACTGAAGGAAAATGTCAAAATTCACCAATCAATCCACTGATTTTCTATAGTCATAATTGTTTCCTAAGAATATCTGATAAACACTATATCTGATCAATAATATCTGATAAAGTACTATAACTTTAAAAACAGTAGTAAAAACAGGATAACAAACAGAAGCTAACCAGTCTTTTAGGAAACCCATCACTAAAACTGAATGTGCTAATTTTATTAAAATGTTTCATAGAAAGTTTGCCACGCTGACTAGATTGAAAATTAACCCAGTCATTTCAACAACATTGTTAAATCATTAGCAAATTCCTTTGGTGAACTTTGTGACATGAACTATAAGAGCAGCCTGTTAGGAATTCACAGGCATGCAAAGTATATGTATACTTGTATGCCTTCAATGGAGCTTATTGAGATCTACAATCATGTTTTCAAATACTACATAAACCCCTGGAGAGCCAAGGCCAAGGCCAGATATAGTATTTCATTTGTATTCTATCTTTGTCGGCCCCTTTGCTAACATTTCACTGAGCGCAGTACACAGTTTAGCCCACAGTGTCAAATACCTATTGACAAACAGTGCACACATCCATCTATGCACAATATATAGTATCATGAAATTATTTCAAGGTAAAAGAGAACAAGGGGAAAAAAATGAAACAAATTTTATGTTTTTTCACTTAATTTTCTGGTATTAAATGTACAAAATCAACTATTTTGAGAATCTACATAGAACACAATCTTTCAAACCATAGAAATGAGAGATACTTTCAGTTCATGGAAATAACTAAAGATAGATTACCATAGACAACTGATCTCTCTCTCTCTCTCTCTCTCTCTCTCTCTCTCTCTCTCTCTCTCTCTTTTCACTACTTCATCAAATACGGCACTTAAAATTACTTAAAAAACATTGTGGTAATATGTTTCTCTAAAATGTTGCCAGTTAGAAAGTACATTTTATCATCTGACAAGCGTTCATTTCCTCAACTCTCCTTCATCATTAAAAAATACTTCTGTAGTTTGCTGTATTTTCCAAAGAGCAATGAATGGGTTAGATCAGCAACTGACTTTATCCACTGACATACAGACTGACTGATGGAAACTTCTAACAGACTTAAGACTTTAAGCCTTGGTACAAGGGTTTACATCAGATCCTTCACAGAAGAGGAAAGCCATTTAATCCTACAAATTTGCTAAGCTTCCAAACAAGACAAACTAGAGATTTTGTGTATTTTATTAATTCCAAAAAAACAGCAAAATAATACTTTTATATCTCTCTGTGTTCATATTTCTTCTTTTCCCCATGTAACTGTATACTGGAAAAGACAAGTACTTAAGAATGAGCTTCAGGTGGCAACCCCAATTTCACTCTGTACCATGTGTCATTCTTCCTATTAAAGTGCTCCTGCTTGTTTGGGTCCCTGAGAATAATAGCTATCACTTCATTTTGAAGTGACATGCAGGTTTTTTTTTTTCTTTTAGTAAGAAAGGAAGAGAGAGAGAGAGAGAGAGAGAGAGAGAGAGAGAGAGAGAGAGAGAGAGAAGAGAGAGAGAGAGAATGTCAAGGGACACTGCTATCTTCCTAAAAGCAAATTCAAAGGTTTCATAATTTAAATAGAAAGTGCCTGGAATTCACATTGGCCCATGTGCTTTTTATTAAATTATTGAAAGTTGTTTTTTATTTTTCTGCATTTTTAAATTCTCAATTCCAATGTATATTTTCTATGTATGTGTATTGAATGAGGAAAAAACTCCCAAAAGATTGCATACCAAAGAGCAGAGCCTCTTGTTCCCTGAGATTGATGGATGCTTATGAGGAAATCCAGCATGCAATTTTCAAAACCTTCAGGTTCATTGTAAGTTAAACCATGTGGCCTCTCCTCAAATCATTCTTTCCTTTCAAAATCACTCATCAAAACTCCCAATTTCCCTCTTCCCTTGAATCTTTTTGCACTGACCTGCTCCCACCAAGCCCCAGGCCTGTACTGATGGACCAGATGACAGTCCACCAGTCGTCTGGGTGACTCCTTTTATCACTGAGGCACCACCCCAATGAACTCCCATTTGTGTGTCTTTTACTCTTTTTATTTTGGATAAGAAATTTTTAAATAAAAAAGGACACAGTCTTCAACAAGAAATACAAAGTTTTAAGTTTGCATCAAAATTACCTAGAGTTTGATAAAAATACAGATTCTTGGCTTCGTTCTTAAACTACTGGATCAGGACATTGATGAGTTTTTAGGAATTTGCATTTAAATTTGAGAACTTCTTAAAAGGGAAATAATATTATTTTTCCTGTCATTA
The DNA here is from genome assembly GCA_003508835.1 of Eonycteris spelaea. Classification (NCBI taxonomy): domain Eukaryota; kingdom Metazoa; phylum Chordata; class Mammalia; order Chiroptera; family Pteropodidae; genus Eonycteris; species Eonycteris spelaea. Next base: position 3,371,759 of record PUFA01000062.1, on the reverse strand, counting down.
CAAAAATGAGGAAAATACTCTCAAAAGGACACAGTTCTTTTCATAACAAAACATAAATACAGTTGACTGTTGAACAACATTTTTGAAATACAGGGTCAACTGTATTTTAAAAGTTCATATTGCTGGTGGGATAAGTGAGAATCAAGACTATTCAGCCTCAAACAGAAGTAAAAATTTAAAGTGCTATATAATGTGTCATTAGTAAATTTTAAAAAGAAAATTAGTAGAAAAACACAGCTTTTATTTCATTACCTGATTTTTAAATATGTAGCATTGTATAAAATCTGAAGATTATATGTCCTCATTTGAATTAATGTATGACCTTAATTTTTAGACAAACGAAATACAATAAAATTAAGCAAAGGAGGTGCTGTCCATTTTAAAATCTTTTGTTGGTTCATTTTCATTTATCTTGGGCCACATTTACCTAAGGATTTGTGCAGAATCCTTCTGAAGGATGCCAGAGTTGTTAGTGACCATCTTAAAAGTTGATTTAGAATTAGCCCATTTTAACCAAGTGAGCAGAGGGTTTCACTTTGGGAAAGACAGCGCTGCACTGCCCAGAAGTCCATGTAGTGAGGCTGGAGTTGAGTCAGACCTGGGAGGTGAGCATGCTCAGAGGGGACGGGACAGTGCCAGCCACCTAGGGCATGCACCCAATCACCCGATCACCAGAAGGGTAAATGCTGCATGAGATTCTTCAGTGTATTAATTCACACTTTCTAGGGGAGCTTGTCACTGGATATGAAAACAATCAATGAAAAATCGTGCTGAAAAGGGCACATGTTCAGAAGAGCCATAGCAGAAATCAAGATGATTTCTCATTTGCAGAACAAGCGAAGATGTTCCGCCTTGTGCGCTGTTTCTTAAATGCCAGAATTATTTGATTTTTCCATCTTGAGACTGCCATGTTTTCCTTAGTTGGAAAAGAGAAGGAACATTTATGGTAGCTTTCTCAATATTTTTGATAGGAAATGTTATTTCACCCAGAGGCTCTTTCCCAGTGTACCCATCACTTTGGTGACTTTCACTGTGTCACTGTGTCCCATGACCATAATCAGAGAGCCATGGAATCTTTCCATGTCCTCAGAATTCTTGACAGTGCAAGGGCAGGTCTCAAAGAAATGCGTTTGCTCCGGAAACTAGAGAGTAAGAGTGGTTTCGAAAGTATACGATATGCTTGTAAAATTATCACATTCATTTACACTTCTGTAGATAAAACAAATCTCAGAGAAGTATTCATGAAAGAGCATGGACAAAGACAGAGGTAAAGATAGTAAAAGGGGTAATAAGTAAAGTAAATGGCTGTTTGCTAATGTAATTAGGCTCTGGAACCTAGTCTCCCTGCTCTAAAGTGAGCTGCAGCATCAGCATCATCAACATCACTTGTCAGCTGTCAGAGCTGCAGTGTCTTGGGCCTCACCCTAGACCTATGGAATCAGACTCTATTTTAACTAGAGCCCCAGGTGGTTCATATGCATGTTAAAGTTTGACCACACTCCACTCTGAACAACTAGAGCAGGAGAGCATGATAAGCAGAGATGGGCCTTGAGCTCCAGAACACATTTCAGATTTTATTTGTAGACAAAAGAAGGTAAAGGAAGAGTCTGAGCAGGGGTGTTATTTTAGAAAGAATAATATGCTATTTTATATTAGAATTTGCAAATGTATTTTATATATGCATATACATACAAACACACTCTCACACATACACACATACACATATATAATACATACATACATACATTATATATACATACATATATATATATATATATATATATATATAACATAAAAACAATTAAAATCCTATTGAGATAGTTCACTTGACAGCCATGTAGGATAAATTATTTAAGAAGTATTTAATTTTTTCATACTTTATCCTATATTTTTTTTATACTAATTCCTAAACAGTATCGGGACTCCTTCCTCCTACATTCCAAAAAACGGAATGGCCCTACGAGTGTCTTTCTCAAGCAACATTTTATCAAATAAAATTTCTACAGAGGCTCTCTTCCTTGACGATGATGTCACAAAAACACATGTCAGGAACCTAATGCAAAATTGTGATAGCATCATGAAAAGCAAGAAGCAAGATGGAAATGTTGGAGAGAAATGTCTCTGTGAGAGAGAACCAAGAAACATCCAGGTTTCCCCTGCTATCCAGATCCTGGAACTTGATGAGTTCTAGTATCCAGAGATGCCAGAGGACACTGGGTAAGAGAGAGGCAATGGTGGAAGCAATGTAACCAGTGCCATTTACCTAGAAGTTTATGGATAGAGAATTCGTAGAATACCAGGATAGGATTTATCCAGCCCTCCTTCCTATTAATGAATCATTATGATGATGTATTGTTACAACAGTGTGATTCATAAGTCAAGAGTATAAAGTCATGAACTTCTATCTGTAGCTTCTTTTCCTCTGTGCCTACTCCTTTTTCTCAGGAAAATCTTCTGCATTTGTGAGTGCAGTTGGTGTGGGAAACCATCTCTTGAAGACTGTTATGCTAATCATACCTCAATGAGACACACAGTAGAACAATTTTCCTGTCTCAACAGATATGCCACATTCATTCCTTGAAACTGACTTATTCATATGCTGCGCTGGTGCTACCTGTGAACAATATTTCTTCCAACATTTAATCATTCATATTGGGTCTGATTCTTAAATCGTAACAAATTTCAACAATTTTATTCTTTTTGCTTTATTTTTACCTTTGTAGTGATTAAGGTATCGGAAAGATCCTTCAAAAAAGGCATTGTATACATCATCATTAGAAAAGAAAATGAATTTGCAGATAAGAACATTTAGATATATTAAAGAGAGGCAATGTGACTACAAGTAAACAGCAAAGGCTTTGGACTCAGGAGGATCTGCCTTCAAATCCTGTTTCTGACACATGCTGGATGTGTGGCCTTGGACATGTTATTTAACCACCCTAAATTTTAGTTTCTTCTTATATAAACTGAGACCTCAATATCTACTTGCAGAAATGTCATAAAGAGAAAATTATTAGCAAATAATTCTCAATAAATAATAGTTATATTAGAATGTGCAGAAGTGCTTTCTATTTTTTGTTATACCTATATATATGAACTCTTGCTTATGATATATGAATATATGACTATATACTAGTTGTGAATTATGTACTTATATTTATATAAGTATAAATTAGTAATTTAAATATATGTGTCATTTTTGTTTTAAATAAAGTTGAAATTTTCTTATTAATTATACATACAATCAAAATCACAGAATTTAGTTTTAATTGTCAGTCATAACTGATTGTGACTAAAATTCAATTCTCTATTTTTATTTATACTCAAGTCACTTGATTTTTACATCGATTATTGTCATTCATTTCCACAGATAATAATATTTGTTTTTGAGCTTTTGTCATTTTCATAACATTATAAATTCTAGACTATCGAAAAAATATATTGAATTATCCTAAAACTTTTTATAAATTATTATTTCAGCTACTATATTTTTAAAAACTTATTGGGCCTTGTAATCTATTTGTTATAACAAATAAATACCAGATACATATGCTTGGCTAGATTGATAAAGTAGGTTTCAGAGGCTATCATAATGAAGTAAATAAAGGCAGCTGCAATTCTAATTTCAGATCGTATGAAAGTGTTTGTTCTTTTGAAGTGTCTTTGTATTAGTTAACAACATACTTATCACCTCTGATTTTTATGTAAGATAAATTTTTCCAAAAAAAGTCTTATAAATAAAATTGGCAACATAAAAATGGCATTAAAAAAAATGTACTACTATGTTGAAACTGAATAGCAACAGAGTCTTTCCTTTTTCTCTTCTTTTTCATGGTGCCAAAAGAGCCCATACATCCAGGTAGCCTTCACATGTAGTGTCAGAGAGACCCCATTTCTATCACTCCCTGATGATGAATGAGGCTCTTCTTCTAAACAAATAAGCACTTCAGAGGGTTACCCTTGACAGGGTTGTTAATCCAGAGTGCCAGCCTTATCACTGCAGAATTCAAGGGCTGAAGTTTTACAGGATCCCCGCACTGCCTGGCTCTTGGGCGGTTGTCTGGACGCGGCAGGGCACACGGGCCACCCTTTTCAAAGGGTAGCCAGGCTCTGCCCTCCTCTTCAGTTCCCCTCTGTTTCCAGATCTGGTCTCCAGCTAACTTGGAATTTTTCTTTAAGCAAATTGAAATCATTTACATTACATGCAGCAATTGGTTCATATGCTACATTAAAACAGCTTTCATTCCAGAAAAGCAATTTGCCAACATAAATTCTTATGCATGCAAAGCAAATAAAAGGGAGGTTAAGTGACTGGTCCTGGTTTTACAAATGCAGAAGTAGAAACACCACTTCTGAATTCCAGTATATGAAGCAGAGACAATTTCCCCTCTTATCTACAATGTATAAATTTCTTACCAAAATTCTTGCTCTTGACTTTGCTTCCATTGACATCTAGACTAAAGGTCAGCATTTCTTTTACATTCCAGAAGCCATTAGGAATCAGTTTCAACTCTATTCCTGTTAAGAACTGATGAGTTAACCTTAATTCAATGAAGTTCAATAAATCTCTCAGTAGCACCCTCAAAATATGTGTCCAGATGATGATTAAGAAGTCAGAAAGAAGACTTCTTTAGCTGGCATACAGTGTGTTGATATTTTAAAAGTATCAACATATCTTTTTTTTTTTTCAATAGAAGTGAAAAGTTGTCAGTTTTGCCTCTGTAAATGATTAGCAAGCACTTCAGACATCCCTCTAACCTCCTCCATTCTATCAGTCCCACAGTGCAGCACGACAGGAGATATGTGGAAATAAGGGATGCTATATTTTATCCCAGTCACAAGCCTATGTCTTAAAAGGTTTAAGAAAGGCATGTGACAAAGCCTGTTTAAAAAGCAGAGCATAATGTGTTTTCAGTTTAGAAATTATAAAATATTCAAAAGCACAGGCTAACACCAAGGAATTGGTTAATGCTAGATATCTGGAACTTTTTTCTCTGTTCTCTTATCGCCTTGCTTTCCTTTTTTTCCATTCAGAACAAAAGCAAATAAAATGCAAATGAAACGCCTTAGGCCTGAGAGGATAAGGAGGAAAACAACTGTGCCAAAAAGAGAAAGAATATGGGGGGGGGGGGCGGAGGGGGGTGGTGGCGGGAGGGGGTACTCTTTGAATGCTTATCAAACAAGTTGTTTAACCACAGGATTTTTGATTTTTATCATCCAGTTCCTAGGATGTTATTTTCTAACTTACATGTTGCTTGAATATTAAATTTTACAACCCTATGGTTAAGCAAAACAAACAGTATTTTGTATTTCGTTGTCAATTTCCAACTCAAAGAACCTTAAAATGACAGTTTACACAGATTGCTGTTCAGTACAGAAAGTTTGCTACATTATTTCAACTCAGAATTGCTGCCTAGTAGACATTTCACAAAATGGGGACTCAACTCTCATCTTTCTAGGTCATGTCACTGTATTTGTTAAGAAGGAATAGCTAGAATATGCTCTATCATAATAATAACAATTAGCTTCCTAACAACTCAGAATTTGTGTAGGTTGTTATTTAAGCCTTAAATTAGAATCAACAAGTCTTTCTGAAGATTTAATACAAATGAAAGATTAAGTGGGTCATATGAAAATGGCTCAAGAGGATCCCACACTAGAAGGAGAGCCCAATGTTTTCAGGCTTCATAAAAATATAGATGCATCTATGTATAGATACACACACATCAGATCTAATTGAAAAGGTGAATCTTAGGAAGGATCAGTTCTACCGTAATCCTCACAGATAGTGTTTTTAGATGCATATAAAACTTTTTCATCCAAAGTGTATGGCTGGTATTTAAAATTATTTATATTTATTATGAACTGTAAAAGGAAAAACATTATTTAGAGTCTCGACATAACTAAATCACAATCAATTATTACAAGAAGAAAGTTAAGGGTAAGCCCTAACCTCTTCCATTTATAATCCACTGAACAATTTATTTTGTGGCTATAGTACACTTTTTTTATGCTATCTTCAATTTTTATGGCAAGGAAAAATATTTACTTTAAATTGTAAGACTATATAATTACATAGTTATGGTAGCTTATCAAAAAACATGTTAAATATATTTTTAAACTAATGAGACTTAATTTGAAACATCACCATGATATATCTGTTATTGTAGTTCTTATATATATTTATGTAGATTTCACCAATAGATGAAAATACAGTATTTCTAATGTCAAGAATAGAAACTATATTATAATACAGTACATATTAAAAGGAGAAGTCATGATTACTAGGTAGATTTTAATCAATGCTCCTTGTATCAAGATGGATAGTGTTGCTGAATGATACATATAAGTGCACCAAAGCTAAACATACAAAGGAGACTCTTAAAAGAGATTAGATAAATGTGAAACAATTCAAAAGAAAAGTAAAAGAATAATTAGAGGACTGATTTATCTCCATTTTCAAATGTCTTGGCTTCAGAAGTTTATGACAAGAAGTTGACGCTCACTTAAAAAGAGAAAGTAAGGAAAGGAAAAACTAATTTTCAGAAGTAGATGATTTTTTTTAAACATTGAAGTAGAGAAGAAGAAAATTAAATGAACAAATCTTTTATAAGCAATACAAAATATTTAAAATAATCCCTAAAACACATGAGGGTCACCTTAACGATACAAGTTTAGAAACTTCAAGTTTTGTAATGGAAATAAACGGATATTGTATAAGATACTTTTTTTGCTCTTCCATATTTTTCTATAGTTTTAGCCCTATTCTGTTTGATAAATTAAGTCTTATGAGGAAATACCACTTTTTTTCTTAAAAGAATGCCTGTGTCTATCTTAAGTGAGTTTACCTTCAGTCCCTTATCTTAGGAATAAATAAGTGATTGGATAGTTGTATTCAAATCATTGACATTTTCCTGAGAAATTAAAGAAAAAGAGTTGACCTTGATATGTTTCAATAGAGGAGAATCTTTCAGGCCTTTCCTAGGGTGTATTCCTTTCCAATAATCAGGCAGATGTACATCTCCATTGCTCTTTATTTCTAGGTATCTATTGACTAGGACATTTACTAAGGAACAAACACAATAGCATCCATGAGAGTGTTATCAAGTGTGATGTAATGCTCCATCGAGAGATTGTGTCCCTGTTTTCCTCCCTCTGTTATCTCACTAGACAAATCTCTCCAGCCTTTAATTGCAGCCTTGACTGTGCAATAATTAACAGTTTGGGTTGGGGATGGTATTTTTTTAAAACTATGTACTAGATTAGATGTTTTTACCTTATACTTCAACTTAGCATGGAATTGATTTGTAGAAATTGCTTGCCAACTGTCATTGAATGGTCCACTTGGATACTACTAGAAAGCATTTAGATTGAGTTTTTTTTTTTTAAGCGAATGTATAAGGTTGATTTAATTGACAGAGTCACTCTTCACATTTATCATTAGATACAATCTGTGTAGCTGTATAGCATGTTATCTTCTTTTTAAAAAAAATCAACTAAAGTGAAAGATATTCTCCCTTTGTAGTTCCCCACAAAATAAACATTAACTCTGCATCAGAGACAGGAGGATGAGGGAAGTTTCCCAATGCAGATTGTAGTGTAATATGAGGTGGAGGCTGCTTCTGAGAAGCTCAGATTAGAGAATCCCCTTGAATAATGAAGTCAAATAAACCTCAGATGAGATAATTCACTGGGCTCTCATCAGTTACATTCATATCTCATGAGATTTTATCACAAAACTAAGTAAGAAATTAAACAAAAAATTCCTCCAAAACAAAATGAGAAGCTGACTCCTTAATAGAGGAATAGAGCTCACTCTCAGACCTAGTTTAAATGCCTTTTTTTTTTTTTTCAAGATACTGGCTTATTATTAGAAAATAATTTAGCAAGAGTGAAGTAAAAACTAACAGTTTTCTCTTGATGGACACTTTTTATTGGTGTAATGATACTATCACAGAGTTTATTCCAAATGAAGATGTACTGCAGATTTATTTTCATAAGAAGATACTATGAAGTTGTATCTTTTCATAGGTATAAAAATTTTAGACTTGATCCAGTTGTTTCCATATTGTAAAGTAAAATTGTTATTTTAAAATAATTTGTAATTTTTATCACTAAATTTATTCTTAGACATGTATGAGTGTGTATGTATTGTGTGCATGCGTCAGTTGATTAAGTTTAGAGAATATAGTTTCTACTTAGAAACATGATCTAAATTTTTTTTTTCATTCTGTCTTAAACATGAGTTATGATGTGAAAGTCTTCCAGATATGAGCTCAACTTTCCATCATATTTGGCCTTACTTAAATAAACCTCCTGGGCCTGCAGCAAGCAAAGGTGAGTCTGATGTTAGGTACGAAAAGAGCCTAAGAGATCTCTCTCTGCTGACCACCATGATGACCATTTAAACCATCTTTGTTTTCCAGGACCATGTGAACCCGTGGTTTCAGAATTTAAAATTAAAAGTGTCATGTACCTGAAACTCAAGAAATACAGATTTAAAATTGTACTCGGTATGCTCACGATTGGCTACAGAATTTTCAGGACCCAGCGCAAAACAAAAATGAGGGGCAACAGCAAAGCATTAAGTAAGTATGGAGTCCCACGTGACTGCACAGACCGCACCGCACGTCCATGAAGTCAGCCCCTGGTGCGCTGCAACTGGTAAGTAAAGAGTAGCTTAATTTTTCTACGAGTAACTTCATGCTCCTTATTATTCTCCGTTGAATTGTCTCAAAGCACAAATCTACATCTGCATTGATTGGATATGCATTCAGAGACCTTTCACCTGGCCTCTGTTTGTGTGGCTTCATATCTTTATGACATGGAATGAACAGCTTGGCGCCACGTTGCTGTTATCCATTAACCATTCCTGTTTTCCTAATCATCTTTGACTCCATCTTTCTCTGTCCTATCTGTTATTGTCTTCGGAAAAGAGATGTGAGGTTTCCTTAGCCTGTTCTGGTTTACATGACATGATTTGTGTATCTGCCTACAAGAGTTTCTCAAATGAACCCTGTGCATTATCTTCTTCCCCCAGCCCCTCCTCCTCTGAAGAAAGAAGGAAAAGGTCATACATCTGTAAAATGACAGCACTTATGAAAAATGAGAGTTTGGCCCACATGGCTCTCATCAGACACAGACTCATCTGCTGTGCCACAGACACTGCTCATTTCCTTCAGAATCAGACTACAGCTAAAAACAGGAAACACCTAATAAATTGCCTGTTCTATCAAATTAACAAAGCATAAAGAAACTTTCTAAGTAATCAATGAGTATTCCTTGCTTAAAAAAATGCAAATGTCAAACAAGGAACCTAAAAATGTTACCATACTTTTCTCTATAAAATTACTTTAAGATGTCAACCTTAATTTAAATTTAGAAATAAAGCAATCTACTTACAGAAGGTGTGGAAAAGTTGAACTTTCTACCTTTTTTTTTTATCACAGATGGACTTTTATTATATATTCATTGCACCAGAATTTTTAGGCACATGGATTATTCAAAAAACAAAAAATATACAATAATCAAAAAGTGGCAGGTTTCTCAAGGTAACCTCATGTATGAAATTAACCAATCCCATTTTTAATGGGAAAAACTTTCAGTATTATGAAAAGATTTATCATAACAATATCTAATTGCCAAGAGCTGTTCTGTTTTCATAAATTTCTTGCCTAGAGTGGAATTAGTAATAAACCATGAAACAGGAAGATACTTTCTTGACTATATTTTACATAACAAAAATACAATTAAATTTAAATTTGGAAAAACATTCTATGCTATTACAACGCTCCCAACCCTGCTCCTAAAAAATCTTTTCTTCATGAGAATATAGAGGGTAAAGGTCCAAAAAGACTTTGTCCTCATTTTCTACAAAGACTTTATAAGGCTAATCTCTTTAATGCTCATGTGTTCTAGGCTTCATTCCTACCCTAAAAACAAGATTCTAGGAAAATGTCAAGGAAATATAACTTTTCAGAATTGACAAGAAGACTATCTCTTAATTCATAATTTTGAATGCACTCATTATGAAAACAACCTTTACTTTCAGAAAAAAAGTTCGACTGCCCTGTCTCTCAGAAGTGACACAAATGTTTATACCAGTATTTGGACATTTTACATTCAAATCAAGAGTCTACTCCACTGAGGGTATATTTGTCCTATGCATGAGTGACCCCTTCAGGGGCAGTGTTGAAAAGACTATTCAATACACAGAGTTAGAAAGGTCCCCCTGACACAAAATACGAATGTTGATAATTTCCAGAAAAATTTCAATAGAGATTCATTCAAAAGTTCTCTGAGAATAATAATTAGAATTTTAAACAATCTAAAAAATGCTTCTTCTAACAGTGTACTTCATATGCCATTTATTTATATATGTTAACCAAGGGATAAAATTTGTATACCACATGCAAGAAATTATACTAGAATAAGATAAACACAGTAGTTAGAACACAGACTCAGGTTCTCTTTCAAAGATTGTATGCTCCAACCCTATAAGTATACTAGAATTTGTCAAATGAGGTATTTGGATCTCCTCCTCCCCCCACCTTCACCCCCCCCCAAAATATGGTTACTACAACAATGGGGAATATAATAAGGCAAATTCCTGCCATTTAGAAATTTGTAATTGAATTGCAAACTGCATGAAAAAAATAATTTAAGAATTAAGCTACAATTGTCCAGGAAGTTATGATTTTGTGATCTTCATAGTCTCAGATAAAATGCCTGAGGCTAAACAGTAGGCAGGCAGGAAGAAGCAAGTGTTTGGAACTGGGGTAATTCTAAGTCTGTGAAAAGTGAAATTACTCTGGAGTTGGACCCAAGCAGAATTACCAACAATCAAAACTGAATACCTAAAGAAGGGAAACTCAAGCTGACAATATACAAAGTATGTCCCAGAAGGCAGATTCAGAATGATGTGAATCTGAGAAATGGCAATACCCAACTGTAGGCAAGTAGTATCTTGAACTTGGGGTAAAAGTAGAAGGAAGAATAAGGCAATGCCTTAGCCATTAAATATACAATTCAACTTCTCAGAAATAAAGTGCTAGTATGAGTGAAGCCCAAATCAAACTGGTGTTCAGGGCAAGATTCCATTTAGGATAGTACTTGGACTATAAACTAGTGATCATGGGATCCACATGGAGTCAGTTGGGAAAAAAGCAAGCTGCACTGTGAGGGCTCAGCTATGACCACCAGATTCAAAGTTGAGGGCAACAGGGTGATTCCTTACCCCTTCTTCATGGCAAGACTGGAGTCCTTACTAAGTAGTCAAAGTTGAGTTTCATTGCCTCAGCAATTGCCAAATATTGGACAAACTGGATAAGTAGGAAAAGACACATAGAAGCAATTTGATTAAAGCCTTTAAGCAAGGGTGAGATTTTGAAAAGGGAGCAGAGGAATGCAGAGTTTGTTTGTGAAAAGTAAATTTTCATTCTGTGTTTAGGAAGAAAATCTGTTTATTAGGTATTCTGCCAAATTTTAACCTCAATAATCAATACTTTTATATATGAATGGCATAAAAAGTATTAGCATATAAAATGATGCTATGAAGACAATAAAGGACTTCAAAGACTTCCTGAATGATTTGAAATATTTTTCAAAATTAAATTCTATGTTAAGAAATATAGTTTTTATGTAAAAGAAAGTTAAGGCTATTTAAACCTCTTAAATAGACCGCAAATCTGTGCCATTAAATTTAGTATATCATATGTGTACATAGCTCCGTCTGGTAACACTTTTAACAATCATTTTGCTGAATATATAAAGACATCCTCAGCAAATATTTTGAAATGAAGCAGATTAGGTTGTACACATAATATATATTAAGTGGATGGTTAAAACAAAATTAAAAATTATCTTGATAGGCATAAAAATGAGCAACTACAAATATTAAACATCACTACGCATAATGTGCTTCCTTAATGTTAAAAAATAATTCAACATTCTTATATGAAAAGCTCAGAATTGTACAAATTTAATTCTCCTGTGTTTATTTGTATATTTAATGCAATTTAAATAAAAATATAGCTTATGGCGAATGTAATAGTATATGGCAAGGAGCTATAGATTTTCTGAATGAACAAATACATGATAATTGACATTTTTAAAAAGGAATGATATTGGGAAATTTTTTCATCAGCTAGTAAAACATAATATAAAGCTGTAGTAATCAAGTTGATATGGTCAATTTTGTGCATATGCTCAATAATTTAGGGATAAATTCTTAGAAGTCAGAAAAACATATTATTTGACTCTGTTCAGTAACTAAACTCTTTTTTTAAGAAGGGCTAATAAATGAATTATTCTTTGAAGATATTCTCACTAATAAGATAATATAATACCTAGATTTACAAATGTCTATTAAAAAATCTACTGGATATTGACCTTTTGAGATATTCTGCTGTCACAAACTAATTCTCCACTTGAACCTTAACGAAACATTTGAGGCAACGTTTACAACTGAATGACCTTGCATGAAGTAAATTTTCTTCCCTTCATGCCTTTTTCAAAAAGAAATTAAAATCTTTTTCAGTAAAAACCAGACCTAGAACATGCTGATTTCCTCCCTATTCCAGGAGATGTAAAACAAACTACAGCTCAAAGAAAGAAAGTCGTTATTTAGAAGGTAAAACAGGAGACGTTTCACAGACAGCATGTGTCAGCCGAGTAAATCTTATCATCCAAACGTTGCCTAGATCTGGAAGATAACAGGAAACAAAAAGAGAACCTTAAAGACAGAACTTGGAACATTTGCAGGAGGAAAAAAGAATTCTCCACAATCCCTGTGCAATGCAGAACAGTCAAGAGCTCATTTTGCCAGCCTCACCTGGCCAAAGGTTATACCCATTATTTGTGAGGAAGGTTGTCTTTCTTTAAAATTATTTTTACATTAGAATTAAAATACAATATTATATTAGTTTCGGGTATATAATATAATAATCAGACAATTATATACTTTACAAAATTATTACACCAATAAGTCCAGTACCAATCTGGCACTATACATAGTTATTACAATATTATTGACTATATTCTCTATGCTATATGTTACATCCCCATGACTATTTTTATAATTGACATTTTATACAACTTAATCTTTTGCCACCCACATGGCAACCATCAGTTTGTTCTCTGTATCTATGTTTGTTTCTGTTTTGTTTGTTCATTGATTTTGATTTTGGAATTCCACGTGTAAGTGAAATCATATGGTATTTATTTATCTTTGTCTGACTTATTCCACTTAGCATAATGCAATCTAGATCCATTCATGTTGCAAATGGTAAGATTTATTCTTTATTATGACTGAGTAATATTTCATTGTGTATACGGACCACTTCTTTGTTTTTTCATCTATCAATGCACACTTAGGTTGCTTTCATACTTTGGCTTTTGTAAATAGCACTGCAATAAGCATAGGGGTACATACATTTTTTCAAATTAGTGGTTTTGATTTCTTCAGATAAATACCCACAAGTGGAATTGCTGGGTCTTTTGATAGTTCTATTCTTAATTTTTTGAGGAAACTTCATATTGTTTTCCATAGTGGCTGCACCAATTTACAATCCCATCAGCAGAGTATAAGGGTCCACTTTTTTCCTCACCACTTGCTGTTTGTTAATTTATTGATGAGAGCCATTCTGACAGGTGTAAGGTGATATCTCATTTTTGTTTCCATTTCCCTGATAATAACTGATGTTGAACATCTTTTTATGGTCTGTTGGCCATCTGTATGTTCTCTTTGGATAAATGTCTATTCATACATATCCTTTGCCCACTTTTTCATTGGATTGTTTGTTTTTAAACATTGAGGTGTATGAGTTCTTTCATATTTTGGATATTAATCCTATATTGGATTTATCATCTGCAAATACCTTCTCCCAGTCAGTCACTGCTTTTCTGTTTTGTCGATAGTTTCTTCTGTGGTGTATAAGCTTTTTACTTTCATGTAGTTCCATTTGTTCATTTTTGCTTTCATGTATTTGCCCTAAGATATACATCCAGAACAGTATTGCTAAGACTAATGTCAAAAAGTTTATTGCCTGTGTTTTTTTTCTAGGAGTTTTATGGTTTCAGGACTTACATTTAAGTTTTAATCATTTTGAGTTTACTTTTGTATCTGGTGTAAGGAAGTGATCTAATTTTATTTTTTTGCATGCATCTGTCCAGTTTTCCCAACACCATTTATTGAAGAAACTGTCTTTACCCCATTGTATATTCTTGCTCCTTTGTCATAGAATAATTGACCATTTGGTATGGGTTTATTTCTGACTCTCTAATATGTTTCATTGATCTAGATGTCTGTTTTTTTGCAAGTGCCATGTTGTTTTGATTACGATAGCCTTGCAGTACAGTTCGATATTAGGTAGCAAAAAAAATGACAGTTATATTTTTTCTTTCCAATTTGGATGCCTTTTTTTTCTTTTCCTTGTCTGATTGCTGTAGCTAAGACTTCCGATACTATGTTGAATGAAAGTGGTGAAAGCAGACATTCTTGTCTTGTTCTGATTTTAAATGAAAAGCCTTCAACTTTTACTATTGAGTATGATGTTAACTGTGGGCTTGTCATATACAGTCTTTCTTATGCTGAGCTGTTTCCTCTATCTTTATTTTGCTTAGAGTTTTTAGTGCGAATGGATGTTGGATTTTGTCAGATGCTTTTTCTTCATGTACTCATATAATTATATGACTTTTATTCTTAATTTTGTTTGTGTTATATCACAGTAATTGATTTGTAAATGCTGAACCAATCTTTCTTCTCAAAAATAATTCTCACTTAAACATGGTATATGACCTTTTTAAGGTTTTGCCAAATTTGGTTGCTAAAATTCTGTTGAGAATTTTTCGTCTGTGTTCATCAGGGATATTCTTTTTTTTTTTTGTATTTTCTTTTCGGTGTTTGCTCTCAGGGTAATATTAGCCTTGTAAAATGAGTTTGGGAGCCTTCCTTTCTCTTCAACTTTTTGGAAGAGGTTGAGAAGAATAAATATTAATTATATTGGAATGTTTACTAAAATTCCTGAGAAGCCATCTGGTTTAGGACTTTTCCTTGTTGGCAGTTTTTGGTTACTGATTCATTTTTGTTAGTAGTTATCAGTCTATTCAGATTTTCTGTTTCTTCCTGATTCAGCCTTAGAAGATTGTATGTTTCTAAAAATGTATCCATTTCTTCCAGATTATTCAGTCTGTTGAATATATAATTGTTCATAGTATTTTTTAAACCCTTTGTATTTCTGTGGTGTTGGTTGTCATTTCTGATTTTATTTATTGAGACTTCTTTTTACTTGATAAGTCTGGGTAGGTTTTATCAATTTTGTTTATCTTTTCAAAGAACCAGCTTTCGATTCTTTTTTTACTCTATTTTGTTTTATTTCTGCTCTGATCTTCATTATTTCCTTCTACTTACTTGGGACTTTGTTTTTCTTTCTAGTGTCTTTAGGTATAATGTTAGACTGTTCAAATTTTTTCTTTTTCTTGCGGTAGACTTGTATTGCTATGAGTTTCACTCTTCGAACTGCTTTGTCTGTGTCTCATAGATTTGGGGTCATATGTATTTTCCTTTTCATTTGTGTCAAGATATCTTTTGAATTTCTTCCTTGTCTCGTATATCTGTTTCCTTTACCATATTAGGAAAGGTTTGAGTCATTTTTCTTCAAATAAGTTTTTAAGCCTTCTCTCTCTTTCTCTTTCTGGGACCCATATGATGTGAGTGCTGATATATTTGATGTTGTCCCAGAGGTCCTTTAAACTATCCTTAGTTTTAAAAATTATGTTTTTATTTTTGTGTGTTTGTGTTTGCTTGTTTGCTGTTCTGATCAGGTGTTTTCTCCTACCTTGTCTTCTAGGTCACTGACTGGATTCTCTGCTTCAACTAATTAAATGTTGGTTTCCTCTAGCATATTCTTTATTTCAGTTTTGGATTCATCAATCGTGACTGATTCTTTTTTCCAGTTTCTATCTTATTATTATAGTTCTCACTGATTCAATCTATTCTTTTCAAGTTCATTGAGAACCTTTATAATCAGTGTCTTGAACTGTTTATCTGATAGTTTGCTTATTACCATTTCCTTTAGTTCTTTTCCTCAGGTTTTGTCCTTTTATTTCATTTGGAACATGTTTCTTTGTGTCCTCATTTTGGCTGACTGTTTTTTTGTTTCCAAGTATTAAAGTAGATCTGCTACATCTCCACATTCTTAAGTGGTCTTTATGTTAGATGGTTTTCTTGGACACAGTGGCAATAGTCTCCCTGGTTCCTGAGCTGGTGCTCCAGAGTTGTACTCTGTGTGGGTTTGCGTGTGACCTCTTTGTTATAGTTGAGCCTCAATAGCTTCTGGCACATCAGTGGGTAGGGTTTGCCTTTAAGCCAAATGGCTGACTGCAACTATAACCAATGAGCTGTTGTAGGGCGGGGCGGCGGTGGATGGTGGTGGTGAGGCTGCTGATCATAGAGCAGGAGTTGATTTACTAGGGCTCTTCTGCTGGCCGAGTCCGCCCTTCAGGTGTATCAGTTATGGAGCTCATAGGGTGGGGCTCTGGTGTGGTCTGAAACTGGCAACCAGTCGTGTTGTGTCTGGGGCCTCTTTGGAGGTGCTCTAGGGCAGACCAAGTTCAACTGCTGTTTCTGCCAGGCTTGGGACCACTTGGTAGGAGCTATGACGTTATTTCAGTTGATTGCCATTTGTGCTGGGCTTGGCGGTGCTTGGGCGTGGCTAGCTGCCACTTATGTGAAGCTTGGGATCTTTTGTGAGTACTACCATGCTAACTGAGGCTAGAAGCCACCTGTGAGAGGATTGGGGCCCTCTGGTGGCCCACTTAATTGGAGCTTTGTGACAGGTCAAGACTGCTGCTGCCTATACCATATTTGGGGCCACTGATACAATGCAAGTTGAGGCCAGTCACCATCTGTGCTGGGTTTGGGTCACTTGGTAGGAGTTACAGTGCACACCAAGGCCTGCTGTTGCTTGTGTGGGGTTTATGGACTTTTCAGAAAATCTTCAGTGGAAGCTTAGGGCAGCCACCATGTGAGGTTTTTGGAATTTTAGGAAAGTCCACAGAATGAGCAAAGGTAGGCTGCTTATACAGAGGGTCCCTAGAGGAGGCTGAGCTGGGTGAGCAAGATGGGTGGTTCAGGGTCTCAAGGAATCACCAGGACAGGATGAATGGTGTCAGCCAGGTTAATGGGGAGCACAGATTTTATCCCTATTAATGTTAGGCCAGCTGAATTAGAGGAGAATTTCATTGAAAGACAATGGCTTCTGACAGCACTTTCATCCCTGGAAGTCTCCATAAAGTTAGCCAATTTAGTTTCTACTCATATGTCCCTGGAACTTTTTGAGCTGCTGCCCCTGCACTGGAGCTTAGAGCAAGTGAGTCTGTGAGTGAGTGAGTGAGCGAGTCTGTGTATGGGCCCTTTAAGATCTTGGTCCCTGTAGCCCTTTGTCCTTCTCAGACACAACTCCTGCTGCTTTTCAGGGACAGATGTTGTAGAGACTCCTCTTTCTGGCACTGATGCCCTGGGCTGAGGAATCTAGTGTGGGGCTGGGACCCCTCACTCCTCAGGGAGGACCTCCACAGTCGAGATATCACTCCTGTTCCTTAATCGCCACACTGCGGGTGTGGACCTGCATGGTTCATATCCCCTCCTACCTTTCTGGATGTGGCTTTTTCTTTATGTCCTTAGGTATAGGGCTTCTGTTCAGCTAGTCCTCAGGTGGTTCTCAGTGATAGTTGTTCTATAATTTAGTTACAATTTGTGACTGTGGGTGGAAGTAAGCGCAGAGTTTACCTACTCCACCATCATAACCATAAATCCTGAGATAGTACTATCTTAACCACCGTGTTGGATATCTATATTTTGTGAACTGTATAGTCATATTAAATTAACTGTTAATTAATAGTGTACATCTTCATTCCTTTGTATATGTTCAATTATTTTACCCAATCATTTTTATTAGCTATAATAACTTCCGACATAAAAATATCTATTTCTAATAAATATTTTAAATAAAATAGAAGTTATATTATTATTCAAATCAAGACTACATTTAAAAACACAACACACCACACACACACACACACCACACACACACACACACACACACACATACACACACAGAATAAGCATCACTCCTTACAGGATGTCCTGAAGAAAAATTATATGTATCAGTATATGTCATTTATTGCATAAAATTGCATTACCTAATACTGTCAGAGAGTCTATGTTGTCTGAATTGGTTAGTTTTTAAATTCATTAACAGTGTTTGAGGCCAACATGATAACATCAACATCCATTAAAATACTGAAAGTAAGTAACTTTGGGTTCTTTAGGTGTGCGAATATGGGTTCATCTGCACACGCATACCTGCAAATACACACACACAAATACAAAACTATGTTAATAATTTATTACAATCCATTTTCATTTTTGGACGTAGTAAGCCAACATATATCATGCTGATGTATTTTAATTGAATAAAAATATCTCATTTTTCACTCTGGGTCAGAGAAATATCACTTAGAAGTAGTAAATCATTTGAATTACAAGACATCCTAAAAAAAGCATAGATGTATATTTCTGGGTATACATAGTGACAATACTGAAACATGTTCTGTTAGGCTTTCATAGGAATCTAACTTAAATTAACTAAGGATCATGACTTGCTATGCACATATCAGTCGTTTGCCTTATGTGAGTATATACTAAGTTCTTGAAAGCAAGACTCATTAGTAGCAAGCATACTAGCTAATATTATTAAATATTAAATATCAAATCTGCACCAGGCACTCACCAAGTGCTTTGTTCCACTTTACCAGTCAATCCTCACAACAACCCTGTACAACGGAGGAAAATATAAATTAAGAAACTTGCTCTATATAATACAGATAGCATTAAGAAAAACTGGGATTGAATATCAGATATATCTGGCCTCAGAGCTCAAGGTTATTATTTGGCATGTTATACTGGCTCATGAAAATATCAAATATCCAACCTACAGCATTTGGTATGCTCTTAATTTTTAAATAGACCTTTTGTCTTAAACAATGATGATTTTTACATTTACCTCTTCTTTCAAATCAATTGGTCCACAATATTTTTTAGCTATATTTTATTGTTCAAGGTAGAAAGATTATCATTTAATTTTTAATACACCCAAGCAAATTATCTACATTGTCAAATTCTTTGCAGGAAAAGGCAGGTTTAAAATAACTAAGTGCACACACACACACACACACACACACACATCTGCAAATATTTTTCTCTGCTAGAAATGAGACGACAGAAGTGGATGAGAGGGACTCAGGAGTTATTCAAAAAGGAAATTCCAAGCCGACAAACCACATGGAGCCAAGAGGAAAGCAGACCTACACACCCTACGCTGAATGCTCACCCCACCGTAAGGCAGGGAATTTTTCTTCAATCGTTAGTGTAGGTTTCCCTACTCCATGCAGGTGTTGCAGCGGTCCAGCGCCCCATGCAGTGTCAGCACACATTAAGAAGGCACCTCTGAACTTCCCTCTGAACAGTCAAGTGCAGAGGTGTCCCTTGTCCAGGGTCAGGAGCTCTGGAAACTTGTTGCCCTTGCAACATAGGAAATGCAAGAGAATCTTGGCTGGGGCCCAAATCCGCAGGACAAAGGCCCCCTTATAGGGCCCATGCTCTGGGCATTGCCCTCTGAGGACTTCCCACCTCCCAGCAACCCCCTTCCAGGCCCAGTCAGCCTCAAGGAATGTCCTTGTTTCTATCTTTCTCCTCAAAGAGCTCAACCTTGCAAAAAACAAAACACAGGTTGTTTGCAAATAACTTCTACTTTTACCCTCTAGATAAACTTCTGAAGGGCACCAGAGTCAGGCTACAAGTTTGAATCTGGGAAAAAGTAACAGAGAAAAAAAAAAAACAAAAACAAACAAACAAAAAAATATCTTAATAAATTATCTTGCTTGCAAATAACATGCAAAGATAAGAAAAACAGTAATTTTCCTCCTTTCTCTCTGTCATTCCCTATTTCAGTTACACCTCCTTACATGCCACTCTTTTGTTAACATTTTCCATTTCTGTCATTTTTCCATCTCGTGTCCCTCTTTCCAGGCCCCACCTTCCTTCCTGGAAACAGTAGTGCTCCAAGTGCCTCCATGTTGAATGCAGCACTAGCTCAGACTAAACTGGCAGGGGAAACTCTAGATTTGCCAATAACTAATTCTGTGTCTGTTAGGTTTTAGACGTGTGTGTGTGTGTGTGTGTGTGTGTGTGCGCGCGCGCGCGCGCGTGTGTGTGTGTGTGCGCGCGTGTGATCATTTTTTTTGTATCCTCAACAATGTCTGGCCATAGATATCCCAATGGTCTTGAGGATATTCTAGTCAAAGTACCCTACCCCCACCCTTAAGTGGTGTTTATAGTTTAGATGATAAAATAACAACTTTAATTTGTAAAAGCTACTTCACTGGCTTTTTCAAACTTTCTTCAGACACAGGCACTTTACTTTTTTTCAGATTTCCAAGACCTTTAACTCATTCAAATTTTGGAATGTTGTAAAGTGGAGTTGCAGTTAACAGATGTTCATTTCAAGGAGCTGCAAGGTTCTAAATTATTGTAAATTAATTTCCCCATTTCAGAGTTTGACAAAGAAGCTCTCAGGGCCTCCCCTGGTCCGTGCTGGAGGAAGGGAGGAGTGAAAAAAGCAATAGGTTGGGGTCCCAGGAAAAAGAGTGTCTCCTGTGTTTCAGTAAGTGACTGTGTCACATAAAATTTATGTTGGCTGTTAAGTGGCCAAGCCAGCTGCATCCCATGTGCCACAAATGCTCTGGCCTCTTATTTCTGCCGTTCAGTTATTGTGTCTATAAATTCAATGGGCCACCTGTGCAATGTGCTCTTCCAGAAGAGCCCCAGAGGAAGCATTAATGTATCAAGGCTCATAAAGCACAAATCCTTAAATGTAAAAACCAACACTTTCATCCTCTCCAGGCTACATCTATATAGATTTATTTTTAATGAAAGAAAAAAAAAAGGCTTATTTTTCTGCTTACAGTAAAATGCCTATGACTGATGTTATACAACTAATGATTGTACTTTTTAAATTTCTACTGTTATAAAGCTAAAATTTTCACCTCTGAAACTAGATGTTAGCCCATAGTTAGAACACCCATAAATATGAATTACTCACCATTCAATTTAATCATGAAAATGACCCATGCCAACTGCCTGACAAGCATCAACTCATAGGACAAAAATAAGGAAAAGAAAGAAAAGAAAAAAGAAAAAATGAACTTTAAAAGTAACTGAATACAACTTTTTCGGCTTTCAATTCTCCTTAAGAATTTTTTTTCCAGAAAATCTGTTATCGACTGGGAAATCTAATAAGAATTTATTTTTCTATGTTGCTTCTCTGCTCCTATAATGTTATAGCCAAACACTTCAATGTGTTTAGTAACATTTTGAATATGCCTCTATTAGTATTTCCCCCTGGAGGGTTGTAATATTCATTTATCTTGTCTCCTTCTTCATATTGTAAACTTCTAACAGCAGTTCTTAATGGTGCACATGAGTGGATCATTCAGAGACCTCTTTGTGTATATATATTCTTTTTCCTAGTACTTCCTATCCCGTCTTAAAGGCTAACAGAACACAGGAAAGTCAAGAGTAGAGAAAAAAAAGGGGAGAGGTCATGTGTATTTTTACAAAGTTCTCTACTGTAGGGAGGAGATATATTGCATTTATATTTGTGTACATATCATTACCTGGCACATCACTGGAGATTAATAAACTCTGAATGATTAATGAGTGGAACAAGGTAAAGCAAAAACTTTCAGTTCAAATAATTCAACGCTAATAATTTTGAGTCAAGTCATTGAAGCTTGTTTTGGGGAAAAAAAATTATTTTGATGTATTTTCTAATTAACATTTCTGCTCCCTAAAACCAGTGATGGGGAGAACAGAGAAGGTGAGGATGTTTAGGGGAAGAGAAGAGGCAGTATTGATGCATAAAGGCAAGGTAAAGTAATATATAGATGATAATATATAGACGATAATATATAGACTATGGTTTAACAAGTGTATTGGACCTCAGGTTCCTGCATGAGAACCAGGATATTTATTTTTGAAAAAGTGCTGAAAAGCTGAACCCAATCTGCCTCACACTTCCATTATTTCCCTACTGATAAAACATTAAAAGTTATCACCGAAATGTGATAACTATTTAAGAGGAAGCAATAAAACACATATTTTGTGATATCTTTTGGATGATTGAGACCAATCCTCTCATTACCAGGGAGTGAGGGAAAAAAATGGATTGGATATTCAAGTCACTTAAGCCTGTTCAGTTTAGACTCTGTAGAAAAAAAATTAAACTTACTCAACAAGAGGATGGGCCTTTGTCCTCATCTCCTAGGAGGTGATCTCTAGGAAGAGTGTCCTTGTTAACTTGGGGTCTTTGGGCCACACCAGACATTCTAAAGATATGACTTGTGATGTGGGCTTGAGCCGTGCAGTATCTACTCCCTCAAAGTGAGGCTGCAGACAAAAGGGCAGACACGTGGGCAGTCAACTCCAGAACAGAACCCCAGTGGAACTATGAACACAAGCTGTAGGTGAACTTTCCAGGTCGATGGTACTCTGCATGAATTGTCACACACCCTCACCATAAGGTAATACTGCCTGTGACTCCGCGAGGAAGGGATTAGCATCTTGTTTGGGACTTTCTTGGCTTCTGACTCATGAATCTCTTCCTCTGGTTGATTTTTTATCTATATCCTTTCCCTGTAATAAATTGTAAGTGTGAGTATAACCACTTTCAAGGAGTTTGTGAAAAATTCTAGTGAACTAGCAAGCTTGAAGGTGGTCTTTGGAACCCCAAACTCTGCAAGTAGTGTCAGAAATGAGTGGTCTTGGGCCTGTTCTCTAACTTTGTACAGAGCTTCTTTTCTTTTTTTTTTTTTTTTTTATTAGGAGTTGGCGCGGGGGTGGGGCAGGGAGGGGGTGGTAAGGGGGGTCATAAACTTTCAGGCCATTGCAACATAGGAATTAAATCAGCAATAGACATGCCCCAAATTAGGTTATTATGTATCCTATCCTGGGCTACAAAGACTGCATAGTGCTCCAGAAATCCTGACACAGTCATCAATGTCTCCAGCGGCAACAGCTAATCAGGGCTTCATAGCATTAGAAAAACCATCTCTCTAGACTGTTTTTCATTTATTTCTAAAGCTTCCATAGTAATTCTCTAATTGTCCGCTGAACAGTAGATATCACTACTTTGTTTTTTAATTCTCTCCTGGTCCAGAATAAAAAATCAAAACTGAGCATTACTTTAATATTTAAATAAATAATAAATTTGACAACTATAATTCTAATACTTACTGGAATAGTGTTTACTGGTTCAGGAACTATTCTGAGTACTTTGAATAATTCATTCTCAATCCTCACGATCTTTTAGCCCCTATTGTGACTGATACTCACCCACTGATAAACGTTTTACATTAAAAAAGAAAAGTTAAGGCCATCCAATAAACTAAAACTTTTAGTTGATTGGCTTAAATAATTACGTGGCATTTGAAAAGGCCACTTTGTTTCAGTTAGGTTATCTTCTGAGATCTATATATAGGATTTTCAGTGTTGACCTTCCAAAAAGAGCATCATGGATCAGTTGTCTTCTTGGAAATACTATTTCTTTCCCTGGCTACAAAGACCTACAGGAAACCCAAAAAAGCTTGGTATAATTGGAACTTTAGGAAGTGGAAATGGCGAAGATCTTTAAGATGCCGTTGGGCATTGTTGTAAAGCAAAAAAAAAAAAAAAAAAAAAAAAAATGTTCAGAGATGGCTCTTTTTCCTTTTCATGTCTACTATATAATTTTCTGATGAATTTTAGATAGTTATGAGGTCTAGCTTTTGGAAGTATTTTGCATACGTGCGATAGATTTTTTCTTTTATTATAATTACACGAAATGTTATTGTAATTTTTTTCTTCAGCATACACCATTCCAGTTAGCTATTGCTACATAACAAATACTAACCTTCTCATGAATCTGCAGTGTAGGCAGGGCCCAGTGGGGACAGTTCATCTTTAATCTACTTAGCATCAGATGGAGTGGCTTGAAGGCTAGGGGTCAGAAATCATCTGAAGACTCATTCATTCACATACGGGGTGGTCGATGTGGGCTGTTGCCTTGGAGCTCAGCTGGAGCTGGAGCCTGAACACCTAGATACGGCTTTTTCCATGCAGATGCTTGGTTTGTGGGGTCTCACCAAAGGCTGCCTGGTTTCAAGGGAAGGAAAAATAACTTCATCTCTTGATGAGGGTGGTGAGGTGGTGGGAGAGCATATGGGACCAACAATATAATGCTTGTGCCATTTTGGGACAACGTCATTTACCACAGCAACTCCCTAGGAGGAAGGAAAACTCATGACCTGCTTTTATATTTTTATAAAGAGAAAAGAAACACTAACGTCATACTTTCATTCTCTTTCACAGATAATGTGGCATACACACACATTAAGAACCTCAAATTAAAGTTGCCAGATTTTATATTCTTGATACCAAAATGTCATACTTCTCTCTGTTCTCCTACTGTCCAGTTGGTAGTCAAATTCAGAGCCTGAATAAGAACGAAACGCTAATACAAGTTTTAGTCTTAAAAAGATCAGGCCAATAAACAGGGAATGGCTCCCTCCTAGCCTATGCATGCTAATATTTTATGAAATAACTTTGTAAAACATCTATGTAATAATTAATAATTATTAATACCTTAAGAAAAAAGTGAGCCATCCTATGTGATATATTGCCAAAAATGATTCTTTCTTTTTGGATTCTGAAAAGAGTTCCTTTAGCAGTGCTCAAATGAGATTTCTGATAGGCACAAGACATCGGAGTAAATGGATCCCTAGCAATATCTGACTCACCAATTCTTTTTCTTTGGTTGACTATGCCAGGACTAGCAGCTTCCAGAGCCACGGTCTGCCTAAATCGTAGCTTATTCAACTGATAACACATAATTTTTACCTGCAGATAATTTCTTCAATCATCTCATAATGTTTTCCAAATGTTTTTCTATAGACCAGGCATCCCTTTGATTAATTTTTAGACTTTTATGAGTTTTATTAAAACTCAGCAATCAAAGATTCTACTAATATGAAGTGAGGCTTACAGACTTGGACTAGTAAATCTCTCTGGTCACGCAGTGGCCTTTCTCTTTCTTTGCCAGTTATGTGAAAAACACAAACCAGAATGTCAAAAAAAATATTAACAATGAACAGATCTTAGAATTTTCAACTTTTCATAATTGTCCTTGCAATTCAGGATGTTAAATTGTGGAATGTGAAAGGAAGGAAAGAAGATAGAAGGAAATGTATTAGGGAAGAAATAATTTTTGAGGATAACTTACTCCACTGCGATGTTTTTTAAATATGAACTTGCATTAGAAGCAATTTACTTTGAGTAAATGATCAGAATCTTCAAACTACAAGGACTTTGAATGTTAGCAAGGTTATCCACAAAATAGTTTCTGTACTTCAAAGGATAAAAAGGCAAAAGATACTATAGCATTTTTTAAAACTGAGATTATTTCATAATTTTTTTAAATAAAATGTTTCTCATAGATATAAAGAAATTTCCTAACATTTACCAGTAAAATTTTCCCATTATTTAGAGCCCATAAGCATAGCTTATCAAGTCTTTTGTGTTAGGTTCAGTATTGTAGAAAATAAATGGAATTTCAAATCAGAGGGCCACCTTGCTACTTAATTTTGAAAATTTATGTCATGCCCCAAAACCACAGTATCTTCACTTATAAAATAAAACATAATAAAAATCAATCACACTTTTATTTTGAAAATTAAACATATGTAGATGGATTTATTTAACAAATATTTTTAAAGTACTATTCTAAAGTATACCATAATCATTTTTATCATTTTGAATAGCACATTGCAAAAAAAAAAAAAAATGAATGAATAAGAAATTGTTCTCTTTTCCCCAGATTTATTATACCTTTTTTTCTGAAATTAGTTTTAAAGTTACAGAACAGGACATGAGAGAAAACTCCCTATTAAAATGCTAACCATAATTGAGTTTTGAAGAATTTTTGACTTATCTTTAAAATTTAGTAGTCTTCTGCTTCCATTCCAAAATAATATTTTTTTAGAACTCAGGTATTTCATGTTTCAATATATACAGATATATATACATATATATGTATATCTCACAGGGGCAAATAGTGAGGTAACAGTGAGTGAACAAAAAGTAGATTGTGAAAAATATTTCATACTAACTGATGTTTACAAGGTGAGGAACTTGATGATCTTTCTTCTTAGTGTTTAAGGTTTTCTTTCCTTAAAAGAAGTCAAAAGAAGAGTTGAAGAAAATTAGAGTTCCTCGGGTTTGTTTTTGAAATGGCATCAACACAGAAAGCAAATCGTGATCAGTTTGTTCCAAATACTAAAGGTTGTAGATCATGAATTAAACCATTTCTCTTAATTACTCTGCACTGTGTGTACTATCCATTTTGAGTGAAAACACTGAAAAATCTTAAGTCAGTGTTGTCAAGCTCTAGTATGCTTTAGTACCACCTTGAGGGCTTGTTAAAACACAGATGGCTGAATCACACTCCCAGAATTTGATTCAGCAGATCTAGGGTGAGGCCTGAAAACTGTATTTCTAACAAGTTTCCAAGTGATGCCACTGTTGCCAGGGGCCACATTTTTTTAAGGACTGGACAAAGAGGTCCTATGACGGTGATCTACTGAACATTGTCCCATGTCTCTGTTAAAAAAAAAAAAAAAAAAGCCTGAGGATCCAGGAAGAATTGTTCTCCTTTGTTCAGTTTTACCTTCAAATTATTATCCTGCAAAGTAAAAGTTACAAGGCATTTTATAAACAGATTTCCTTCTTTTCTATATTAAGACTCTACTGCATAAATATATGTCTAACACAGATCTGCTTGTAAAAAGCAAGTGATCAGGACAGGCTCCAGCCCAGAACCTTGTATCAGCTCCTGAGTTGGCTTTTTGATTAATCTTCTGGCTTAATAGAGAAATCCTATCGGAAATTTGTGCACAGCAAACTAAAAATCAGATAGCACCAAAAACTAGACAGCACTCTTTCTGACATCACCAGTTAGCATGCTGGAAAATGAAAGTGAGGCTATATGTCAGCATGCTGACGATGTAGATGCATTTGAGCTTGCCGAAATAAATGTTTAAGGTTAAATTCATTAAGGCTAAATTAATTAAAGCCTTTTCAACAAATTCTTCAAGAGCTCTCTCATAAGCTTTCTAATAAACAGACATAGAGATGAATTCTCATTTACTTTGTTTGATATCTTACTGGAAAATTGATGTTGATCATTGACATAATTAAGGACAATAAAGAACTGAGAACTAGCTCTTCATGTGGGAAGGAAATGGGGAAGCTGTGAATAGCTGTGACCTACAGAGAGTATTTTAATTCTCATTTCCAAAATTCACACAGTACTCCCTTCTGTGCAATATGATTACAATTTGTGCTATATGTAGTACTTAATAACAGTGAAGACTACTGATAGCTATTGTATTGGATTCTAAAACTTAATGTGCACCTATGCTCATTATAAAATAGTTACATTTTTAATCAAAATAAAAATTTATTGCTCAAATACAGCACTATTTCCAGCAAAAAGTATATGTTGTTATTCCAGCTGTATACATTATGAGTATTCCATGCAACTTATCCTTAATATAAGTAAAATAGGCAACTTGTAACTCTGATGAAGGCTCAAATAAACTATGAGATAATTTAAAATGACCTAATATGATATAAGAAAAATACAATTTAAAATAAATATAATAGAATTCTTATGACAAGGACAAAGCGTCAAGTCTACTGAATAATAAACTCGGTACAATAAAGAATAGGGGCTCTATGCCCCCTAGGCCTTTTACAGATGAGTTAAAGAAAGTTCACTGGACTTCCTCCATAGCTTTCTCAGGTTCTGAAAGAAAGATGCTAAACAAGCTTAACTCTTTATTTAGGAATAGGCAGCCTATGAAGGAGCAGGTGTATCCTAGTCTTCCTCTACACTCTATTACTGTGCCCTAAATTTTGAAGGTTGGGGGTGGAAGCTGACAGAGCAATGCCATATGTTGTTAGCTTCCATGAAAAATAAAACGTAAGATGGTTCAAGCTCTCTTTTCACAATATGGCATATAAATGGTTTTAAATCCCATTCTCCCTTCATGAATAATGAAGTCATTCTCAATGAAAATATTCTGGATTTTTTTCCCATATTTTGGAAAAAAATATATATTGGAGCAACTATGGGTCCATAGAGAATAAACATTTCAAGAACCATTAAAAACAGTAGGCCACAAACCCTTACAGCACTTTACCATGCATCAGCCTTACAAACTCACAATGTTTTTGGACAGTTAATCTTGAATTTATTTGCATTTAACTTTTCAAGAAACCCATCACACTGAATGTTATTCTATTATGCCCGAAAGCCAAAATGTATATTATACGAAAAAATATATAATTACATAAGTATGTCTATAGTATATAAATAAAGCCACATAAATACATAATGGTTTTTCAATACACAATAAGAGAAAATTCTGTTTGTTCTCATTTGTCTTATTTGGTTTAATTAATAATTATCAAAATTTGCTGCCTCATTAGCTACCAGTTTAAAATATTGAAGATATTTTTAACTTCCAAAATTTAACTACCAATTTAATTACCACATTTAATTACCAATTCTAAATATTGAAGACATGCTTTAACAGTGGGTGTGGACGGAAATGCTTCCTAATTGATTGGGTTGAAATTTTCTTTCTTAAGGAAAGTAGTGTTTGCAGCATCATAGAACATCAGTACGTATGGAAGGAAGAAAATGTTTTCCTGCAGGACACGTGCTCCCATTTTTGGTCTATTTTAACACACAATCCCTCTGTCAAACTGATCCCTGAATCTATAGTTCCACGTCCCAAAATAGTCCCCTTTCCCCCTAGACTGGGTGTATTTACAATTTCTAATAAAGTTAGGTGGCATTATTGCATTTCAGCGGCATCTTAATGATTACTCAGTTTTTAAATTGAAGTGTAATTCATTATGAACTTAGTTTGAAATTCTGCATATTGTATGTTATTATCAGTACTACTTATAGAAAGGAGACAAAAAGTACTCACAAATTTTCATCGTGCCCATGACTCAATTGTCGTGAGTTTACATTCAGTGCTTTTTATTCAACACAGTAGGCAAGCAGATTAATCTTTTGGCGTTTGTGACTTTTTTTCCTGCTGCAGAACTTTTCTAAAACATAATCAACGCACTATTTCTAAAGCTCCAATGCTAGTCTCTGGTTTGGTCATTTGGGAGTGTCTCCTAAGCAAGCAATAAGAAGAGTTCTTTGCCAGGATGGATAAGAGAAAAATAACAGGGTTTTTCCCCCACAAATCCTAACTGTAAACACAGACCTGCCCTCCGTGACCCTGGATGCTGCCAGTTACACACGTGCACGGAGCATGGGAATTCTCTGCTCTGGAGCCCTCATCGGCCAGTTCCATCATGCTGCGCAGCAGCTCCAAGCAGGCAGTAAATCTGTCAGCGGGGCCGAGTACCAAATGGCACAGGGTTCCTATCTAGCCTTTTAAGACAAGCCTCTGAACAATTTTTTTTTTCCCCTTTAGACTGACATAACTGCTACGCTCAGAAAAAGGCTAATACCAAAATCTTGACTCAAGTTGTTTTTTTTTCTCTCTTTAAAAATTTTATCAATACACACCGATAAGAATACATTTCAAAGAATCGTCTAAATGTATCCATACTTGAAAAATCAAGGACACTCATTTTGTTTTGGTTTGCCCGTAAATACTGCCTCATGCCTGAAGAGCTAAAGATAAGCGGAGTGATATGCTGAGAGAGGGTCACTTCGAAGTCGGGTTGGAAGACTGTACTGAAGACTCCATCAACTACTTGAAGTGGGAGATCTGTGGTTTTTTCCACCTTCCACTGGGATGCTGCAGTTTCAGCTTCTCTTTCCCCCACAAGTTCCAGTTTTGGTACTATTATCAATGATGTATTGAAATAGAGTCACAAAGTAACCTGAGGGAGGATGCGGGGCCGGAGGTGGGGGGCGGGGGGACGGGGAAGCAAGACACTGCATTCTAAATAGTGCAGCCATGTGGAAAAGATGACTTTCATACAGAAATTCCCAAACTTCTCAATAGTATAACTTTCCCCAAACTGAAATAATTTGTAGTATTTCAGACATACAGCTCATATTTAAAATGAGCTGAATGGTTTGTTTTCTCAATATATATACATATAAAAATGTGTTCCCATGCTAGAACAAGATTTTAGAGTGAGACCTGTGTTCAAAATCTATCTTGGTCACGTATGAGTAGGTTTATGAGGATTAACTAAGACAGTATATATAACTATCTGGAATGTGACATGTGATTGAAAAAAAAAAAAGTATATTAGTTCTTACTTCTACCTCACCAGATGTAAAATATTACAATTTAAAAAATGTTTTTACTGATCAATATATATTTGGTGTTTTTAAATTCTCTATTAACTATTTGATTTTTTATTATTTTAGTAGTTTCTTTGATTTGATTGATTGATTTGGTAATGGCTGACTATATTTCTCTTTATAACCTAAATCAAGTATGGTGACCAAGAAAATTTTAAGATGACCTCAAGTTTCCTGCCTCCTGGTATGCACACCCTGTATAATCCTCGTGTAGTCACAACCTTTGGATATGATGGAATAATCAATCACGTCCTTAACTAGATCATGTCTTATGAGCAAGGTGATACTATAACACATCAGTTACTCTCTGATGTGTTATATTATCAAAGGCTCTGTCTCAGCAGACCAGAAGAAATATGCCTTGAAGAAATACGCCTCGGTATTTGGCTTAGGGCCTCATGGCAGGGCACTGCAGTGGCTCTTAGGAGCTTTGACCAGTCTCCTGCTGATAGCAAGAAAATGGAGACACCAACCTACAACCATAAGGAACTGAATTCTGTCAGCAGCCACATGGTCTTGGACGAGTACCCAAACTCGAGGAGAATACAATTAGCCAAAACCCCGAGTTCAGCCTTGTAAGACCAGGAGCAGAGAACCCAAGTTCCTAACTCACAGAAAGTATGAGATAACATACATGTGTTGCTTACGTACTGAATCGGCCATAATTTGTTACACAGCATAGGAAACCAATTCAAGAAGCAAATCAACATTTCATAGTAAATGAATCATGTAAAAGTCATTCCTTCAAAGAGAGAGTAAAGTAAGAGTAATTAGCTCCTTAAACCGTAATCTGTTAGGGGAGACACGCCAACTCCTATCTATCAGAAATCAATATCGGTTGGCAGTGAAAGAGAGGCCTACTTTAAAAAAGCAGATAGTTACACTAGAAATGATACGTAGGAATAACAGTGACAACACACATCTATTGGCTATGTCTCGTTTGCAGGAACTGTTCTAAGCACTTGTCATTTGCCCCTCAAGGTGTTTTTCCATGGCATATAATTGAAAGTTGAACAACAACAACAAAAAAAAACAAGATTTGTTTTTCAATACTATTTTCTCAAAGTAGTTCTAGTGTTTAGAACTTCTAGAATAGATCTAAATTTATAGCTATTAAGAATCTAATTTATTCATATGGAATCTCGAGGGACCCCAAATAGTCAAAAACATCCTTAAAAAAAAACAACGAAGTTGAAAGTCTCCCACTTCCTGATTTCAAAACTTATTATAAAGCTACAGTAACTGAAACAATGTGATACTGGCATAAAGAACAGACACAGAGACCAATTAAATAGACTAGAGAGTATACGTATACATGGTCAAATGATTTTTGACCAAGATGCCAAAACCATTCAATGGAAAGAAGACATTCTTTTCAGCATTTGGATATCCATATGTAAAACAATGAAGTTGGACCTTTACCTTATGCCATAGATAAAAATTAACTCAAAGTGGATCAAAGATCTAAACATAAACCTAAAATCATAAAACTCTTAGAAGTAAATAGGAGAAAACCTTCATGACATTAGATTTGACAATAATTTCTTGGATATGATGCCAAGCTCAGATAACAAAAAAATAACATAAATTGAACTTCATTAAAATTAAAAACTTTGTGCATCAAAGGATACTTTGAATAGAGTGAAAAAGCAATACACTAAAAGAAAGAAAATATTTGTGAATCATACTTCTGATAAAGGGTTAATAACCAGAATTTATAGTGAATTTCTAAAACTCAACAATGAAAACAAACAACTCAATTAAAAAATGTGCAAAGGACTTACACAGATATTTTTCCAAAGGAGACATACAAATGACCAACGGGCATATGAAAAGATGTTCAACACCACTACTCATTAGGAAAATGCAAATCAAAACCACAGTGAAATAACACTTCACTCATTAATATGATCATTATCCAAAAACCAAGTAAAGTTGCGTGTTGGTAAAGAAGTGGAGAAACTGAACACTTGTACACAGCTATGGAAATATAAAATGGTGCAGCTGCTATGAAAAACAGTAGTGGTCCATCAAAAAATTCAAAATAGAATTACCATATGATTCAGCAATTCCATTGCTGTGTATATACCCCCAAAATTTAAAAGCAACTATTTTAATAGGTATTTGTATACCCAAGTATATAGCAGCATTATTCACAATAGTCAAAAAGTAAAAACAACTCAAGTGTTAATGGATAGATGAATAGATAAACAAAATGTGGTATATACATATAATGGAATATTATTCAGACTTATAAAGAAAGGAAATTCTGACACATATGCTACAATACAGATAAACCTTGAAGACATTGTGCTAAGTGGAATAACCCAGCCACAAAGGACACATATTTTATAATACCACACAGATGAATTTCCTGGAGCAGTCAAATTCATAGAGACAGAAAGTAGAATGATGGCTGCCAGCAGGTATGTGTGTTTTGGGGTGGCGGGGTAGAGAATAGAGACGTTGTTTAATGGGTTTCAGTGTAGGAAGATGAAAATTTTCTCGAGATGGATGGGGTGATGGTTACAAACACTATGAATGTACTTAAGGTCACTGAGCTGTACATTTACAAATGGTTAAAATGGCAAATTTTATGCTATGCATATTTTATCATGATAAAAAAAAAATCACTGAAGAAACCCTAACTTATTCTATCCAGAAGATAGTTTTAATCAACATATGGGAGTACGATAAAGAAATCCATTCACACCTATAGGTTAACACCACGCTTTGGAAAGCTGGTTCCAGTACACTAACCAAGTTTCCCAAAGTGTTACTAATAGCAAATTTAAAAATAAAATGAGTCCTCACTCACTTGAAATGCTGTAGTTACCCCATTTTGATGTGGCAATTAATTAAGACTAAGAAAGAACTAAGTTCAAATTCTGATTCTATCACTTAGGTATGGAAAATTGAAAATGTACTTAACTCTTAGTTTCTTCATCAAAAAAATTTATCCTTTTTGGACTGCTATGAAGATTGTTATAATTTAAAATATATGTGTTGTTAGGGTAATCTCAGTGGCTTAACACAAGACGAGGTGTTCACTTGGCATCCTTTTACATGGGTCTTCAGAATCCTGGCCCCTTTTATCTCATTGATCACTATCCACTTGGTACTCTGCATTTAGCCAGCAAAAATATGTTGAGAGTGAGGAAAATCTTGCAGTGATTTTGTGGCCAGAACTGGAAATGGAATTCAACACTTTCACGGACATTTAATTGGCCAAAACCTGGTCTCATGATGCCAATCTGCCTGCAAAGGAAGCTGCCTGGCATAGTCTTGTTTGCCCACAAAAGGAAATGAGATTGGGAAGCATTTAGCCTGTCTTTGCACAACTTCAGCCTAGGGGAAAGTTGCCTTCCATCTCTTAAGAAACATCTCCAATAGTATAGTGTGAGTGAGGAAGCAAACTATTTCATGTCTTCTTTGATCATTTGATGGCTCCTGGTGTTAGGTATTTCTTTCTCTCTTTGTAAGTGAGATCCATTTGCCCTCGGGGGCACGTAATTGTTTCTCTGGGCTGCTTAAAACTATAAGATAAACACTGTGCTGTTTCTTTTAATGTCTTAACTGGTGGGGGAGTGAGGTGGGGTGGAATCAGTTAAATGACTTAACTTGTACATAATTTAAAACTTTAAATTTATAAAGTAAACTTGAATATAATATGGAGTAGAATGCAAAATTCGCATGAATTTTTAAGTGAGCAAACATGAAATTTCATACCAGAAGGGGGTGAATTTATGCTTAGTTTCCCTCATCGCTATGTGTGTGTGCTCATTCTGCTTTAGGATTATTTCAAGGAAAAGGTATCACAAGCACCAGAAAAACATATTCCCATTTGTGTTTTACATTACTTAACTGAATCTTTCTACTTCTTTTAGAGTGTCAAATATTTTATATGTATATAATTACTAAATATCAGCATAATGTGAATATTGCACAATAGATATAAAAACTTACACTTATACTCAAAATGCTTTCTCACACCTTCAGTATAAATACACCAACGTTCTTTCAGCTAAAAACAGTTATCACCCGAATGGTACTATGTCTGCATTGCCGTCCAATTGTTAAGAGCATTTCTGTCTTGCAAGTGTTTGAAGATAGGCAGGTGGAGAGGTGTTGTAAGACAAAGTATATCCAAGCCGAGGAACTAGTTCAAATTCGTGTCTGTCAACATTCCAGAAGAGGCGACTTATTGACTAGATTTCCAGACCTAAGACATTTGTTTATTTGAATTTATAACACAGATAAAGGTTGACCATTTTGCTTTGCATTTTATTATTTAATCTTAGAAAAGAAATTCATGCTAATGGTATGTAATGAAATGAGCTAAGATACACGAAGAAGGAGTTAATGATTTCTCTTCTTCTCATTCCAACCCCCACCCTCGGTAACCAATGTAACATTTTTCTTCTTGATCATGAAAACATACATAAGCATAAATGTATATATGTTTCTTAGATGTTTGTTTTTACAAAAATGAGATATTACCAAACACATTGCACTTCTCATTTAACATATTATAAACATTCCTCCAGTTAATAAATGTGAACACAATTTGTTTTATTTTAAATTATAGAATTATATTCCCTAATGTGATATACCATAATTGAATCAACTTGGACATTCATGGTTTCTTGCATGTATATGTGTTTGTAAATCACTACAAAAAAAAATCTGCAGTAAAGATCCTTATATAGATATCTTTTCATCATGGAAATTTTATTTCTTATTATAAACTAGATTTTCAAAGAACCAATAAATGTATTTATATTATTTTTAAAATTTATTTTTTAATTACAGTTGACATATAGTATATTAGTTTCAGGCTTACAACATAGTGATTACACTATTTATATAATTTACAAAGTGATCATTCCAATAAGTCCAGTACCCATCTGACATCACACATAGTTATTACTATATTATTGACTATTTTTCCTATGCTGTACTTTGCATCCCCATGACTATTTTTATAACTGGCAATTTGAACTCCTTAATCTCTTTCATCCCTTTTTACCCATTGGCCCAACCTCCTCCCATCTAGCGACTATCAATTTGTTTGCTGTATCAATGAGCTTTTTATTTTTTCTGTTTTCCTTGTTCATTTGTTATGTTTCTTCAGATTCCTTACAAGTGAAATCATCTGGTATTTGTCTCTGACTTATTTCACTTAGCATACTGCATTTAGGTCTATCCATGTTGACACACATAGTAAGCGTTCATTCTTTTTTACGACTAAGAAATATTCCATTGTGTACATGTACCACTTCTTCTTTATCTATTTATCTATTTGATGGATGCTTAGGTTGTTTCCATATCTTGGCTATTGTAAACAGTACTGCAACAAACATAGCATTGGATCTGTAGATTGCTCTGGGTAGTGTTGACATTTTAACAATGCTAATTCTTCCTATCCCTGGGCACAGTATAGCCCTTAATTTATCTTCATGTTTTTCATTTTTGTTCTTCAATGTCATAGTTTTCTAAGTACAAGATTTTTACCTGCTTGGTTAAATGGATTTCTAGGTACTTTATTTATTTTTTATTCAATTGTAAATGTGATTGCTTTCTTAATGTCCCTTTCTGTTAGTTTCTTATTAGTGTATGAAAAGGCAACCAATTTCTGAATGTTAATTTTGGATCCCTGCTTTACTAAATTCCTTTATTAGTTATAACAGTTTTTTTGGTGGAATTTTGGTCTTTACAGTCTAACTTCTTTCTTTCCAATTTGGATGATCTTTATTTCTTTTCCTTTCCTGGTTGTTATGGTTAGGACTTCCAATACTATGTTAAATGCAAGTGGTGAACATCCCTGTCCTGCTCTGATCGTAAAAGAAAAGCTTTCTGCTTTTCACCATTGAGTGAGGTGTTAGCTATGGGTTTGTCATATATTGCCTCTATTATTTTGAGGTATGTTTCCACTATTCACACTTTACTGAGAGTTTTTATCACAAATGGATGTTGGATTTTGTGAAATGTTTTTTCTGCATCCATTCATATGGTTATGTGACTTTTATTCTTGACTTTATTAATGTGGTATATCTTATAAATTGATTTGCAGATATCGAACCAAACTGGCAACCCAGAAATAAATACCACTTAATCATGGTGTATGATCTTTTTAATGTATTACTGAATTCGTTTTGCTAATATTTTGTTGAGGATTTTTTTTTTTTTTGCATCTATGTTCTTCAGCAATATTGATCTATAATTTTCTTTTTTTTGTAGTGTCTTTGTCTGGTTTTGGTACCTGGATGATGCTGACCTCATAAAATAAGGTTAGGGTTAAGATAAGGGTTAGGGTTTCATTTAGTTTTTTTTCTGGAGTTTTGCACTGTTCTTTCACTTAGGACTTGCTTTTTCTCCCTCATTTTGGCCTACTCACTGTTCAATTCTACATGTTAGATAGATCTGCTATGTCTCCTGGTCATGGCAGATTGGCCTTATGTAGAAGGTATCCTCTGAGGCCTAGTGGCATAGACTCCTGCTCATCTAAGCTGGGTCTTTTAGGGGTGTTCCTTGTGTGAGTGTCGTGTGCCCTCCTGCTGTTGTTGGGCCTCAATCACTTTTGTCATGTTGGTGGGTGGGATTGACCCTCAGGCTGAGTGACTGTGTGGCTGGCCATGACTACAGCAGGTGAGCTATTAAATAGAGTGGGAGTCACTTTAGTGGGGCTCTGGTACCAACCAAATTCATCCTCAGGGTGTCATTTGTGGAGCTGGTTAGGTGGTGCTTTGCTGTGTTCTAAAGCAAGCCACCAGGTGTGTTGGTTCTGCAGCCTCTTGGGAGGGGCTCTGGTGTAGGCCAAGGTCAGCCATACTTTTGCCTGGGTTGGGACTCTTAGTAGGAGCTACCTAGTGATCTGCATTTGGCTGCCGCTTATCCTGGTCTTGGAGACACTTGGGGAGGCTGTGTTTCAAACCCAGGTTGGCCGCTACTTGTGCCAATCTTGGGATCCTCTGGTGGACGCCACAATGCAGCTGAGGCCAGCAGCTACCTGAGCAGGTCTCATGGCCACTCAGCTGAAGCTACGCTCTAAGTCAAGAATGAGCACTGTTTATCCCGGCTTGAGGCCATCTTATGGGAGTTGCAATGCAAGTTTGGACGGGTTACCACTTGTGCCAAGCTTGGGTCTGCGTAGAATTAGGTACAAGGCACACGAAGGCCCACTGCCACTTGTTTGGGGTTTGTGAACCTATGAGACACTTTCAAAAAGTTCACACACAGCAAGCCAAGACAGATCGCTTATGTGCAAGAGGTGCTAAAAAAAAGGCTCAGGCCAGACAGTCAAGTAGAATAAGGGTCTCAGGAATCAGTTCCACACTGTAAGAATTATCTCACTTAAATTGCCAATAGTTTAATTGTTGAGAAACACTATATTTTCATAAATATCCTCTAAACTCCTGTTTTTTTTTTATCAGCAACAGCTTCTCTATCCTCGACCTCATCTCTGATTGTTCATTTTCACTTCTTGCTCTAAGAGAAACTGGGCTAGTGAGACACAAAGGGACTCCTCTCAAGTGGAAGTTGTCAAAGCTCCTGCACTCCAAGCTTTAATCTCAGCCTCACCCGATGTCAGTCAGTCTATAATGCCCATTATCAAAATCCATGACCTGTGAACTTCAATTGAAAGAAATTTCCCTTTAAGAGGCCAAGTATATTTATTTATAGGAGAACATTCACCCATGCTGCTGTTGCCTCTCTCAGGTTGTGGCATTTGAAAGTCTTGTCTTCCTACATAGAAATTTGCAGTGGTAATGTACCCAGGCAGCAGCCTTATTTGAAGAGGCTTCCACTCCTCCCTGACATCTGGCTTATTTAAAACTTTCTCATTTCCCTCTGAGCCTGCGTGTCATCTTCCAAATATTGTTATTGTCTGCGGCTTATGGCCTATGTCCTGACAGAGCTTTCACATGCTCCTGTGTGCTGTGTCACTACCTCTTGCTATGGAATTGCTTGTGCCTATGAGACCTATCTCCTGAGGAAAGTTTCTCCCACATATCCACTTTTCTTTTTCAGCTGAAAAATTACCATTCAGTAGAATGCTTATCCAAAGCTTCTACTGATGCCTCCGAAGTCTGTGAGCCCTCATACCTGGTGAGGAGTGAATATTTCTCATTTGTCTTCAAACAGAGTCTCAATTAAGCATTATCTTCTCATGATCTCTACTTAGAATATTTCTCCACCTGGTGCACATTAAAATGAGCATTACCATTGGACGGTTGCCAGGACCCCCCCCCCAACAGATGCTCTGGTAAACTGGTGTGTAGTGTAGCCCAGGCCTCATTATTTATTAATCCCCCAGTGATTCTAATATGCAACCACCACTGAAAACCACTATCATACTTTTATGCTGTCAGTAACAATTCTGAGTGTTGACTTCGAGAGCATTCTTCTCTATCTCCTTTTGCATTCCGGTGAATACTCTGTGTTTTTCTCCTACAGTACTTTAGATTTCATTCCGTGGACACTCATATTCTGAAAGCAATAATACAATCAATGAGTTTTCTGACCTCCCAAAACATCTATTCGTATAATTTTTATTCACCATCACTTTAGAGTCAGATAATTCCACTCAGGCTTATTTTTCCATTGCACTAATGTCTAACTAAACTCAAACTATTCTTATCCTACCTGGAAGATAAACCACCCCTTCAAGTCCACAATTTTCAGCCATGTCCCCACAGGGCACAGCCAATACCTGCAGAGTCACTGTCCATAACTGTTATGTTGAAACTCATCCAGATAGTCTTTGAGAATTTTACATCAATCCTTAAGTTACCTCCTCCCAAATCTGAAACCATGTAATATAGCAATCTGTCTGCATTTAACATATTAAACTACTTTTATGGGGAATACAATCTAAGGAGGGTAGATTTAAGAGAACACTTTATAATGGTCTCCTTGATTTTCTACTGGAAAGTCATTCCAGTCTGCTCTCCATGATCTTCATCCTATTCTGTTAATTTCCTCTGAGACAAATTTATAATTTCTGATTAGTAACAACTAAAAGCCACACATCTCCTGACTTTCCTAGGCTCCTCATTTAGATAATTTAATCTTGTGTATATATTTTTTTCTTTTTCACTTCATACTGAATTTTAATATTCAATTTCCCCTTCTTTTCTGTCTCTTATGACTTTGGGTATCACTACTTTCTCTTATGAGAATACTTGTTCTTTTAATTTAGTCAGTCTTATTTCCTTATGTTGTTCTTTTACATCTTCTTCTGCTCTTGTTATAAGGCTAAGATTAGCACATGTTTTGGAAATCACTTTAGTTTATCATTTATATCCTGACCATAACTTGATTCCTAAAAATAGAAATCAGAACTGTTTTTTTAATAGTTTTATTACTAAACTTTGATTTTAAAAAAGTCTAAATTCAGAAAGATGTACACAAGTAAACAGTTCAGTAACATTACAAAATGATCGTATTGTGCCATCATTACCCAGGGCAAAAACTGAAGTCCACATCTTGTACCTACTAGTCAGTCCCCCTACTTACTGAATAGGTACCCATTATCTTGGCTTTTAACATCATTTCCTATTTTTTACCTTTACATAAATTAAATCATACAGAAGTATTTTTAAATTTTTGGCTTATTTTTATGAGATGCATTCATGTTGATACATGTAGCAGTAACTTAGTCATTTTTATTGCTGTATAATAATCCATTTTATAAATATACCAAGATATATTTATGCCAATTTTTCTTTTTGGACATTTATAACTGAATAACGATTGCTTTTATGAGCAATTTATAGTCTAAATTCTATCTATAGTTGTCTTTGGACTATTATAAATAATGCTTTTTAAAATATTTTTTTTGGTTCATATATGCATTCAACTTTGTTGGACACATATTGACAAAGTGGAATTGCTGGTCATAGGGATCCACTGAGCCAGGATCTAGTTGGTGCAGTTTCATGAATAAGACTTTGGTCTACTTTGAAAGGTTAAATAATAACTTTTTTTTTTTACATTTGTAAGTATATATCCCAGAGAGATATAACTGATCCAATATAGTCATATTCCATGGAAGCAAGCAATATAATTGTTGCTTAACAGTTCCAAATATTTAGGCAGAAATGTACTAGACTTGAAAAGGCGATTAACCAGATATCAGAGTTTGATGGGCCCAGATTATAGGGGCCCCTGACACCTAGGCTATGATGTTTGCATTAGATTCTCTGAGTAACGGACACTGAACAGTGGCATCACCTGATACCTTAGGAGATGCTTTGGCAGAAGAGACGATATGCAATGAAGTGTAGATTTAAGGTAGTGAGCCATTTAGATGCTGCTTGGGAGTGATCTTTTTGGAGACTTCAGAATATGGAGAAGACGGAACAAGGTTCAGAAATGTTACAATAAATGAATCAGAAATTTATCTTTCTTGTTAGCAGTTTTGTCACATTTAAATGGAGCAAGGATGTCACTATCGAAGAACTTTTCTCAGGTTAATTCATCTCAGGACTTCCAGCCCAAATCTCAAGTTTGGTTCCAACTTTATAGGAATATCTAAGAACAAAATGATTGAACTAAAAATTTATTTCTTTATATAATAATGACAGTTACCAGACGGCTTAGGAGAAAAAAGTTTTTCTCTTAAAAGCACAGCAGATATGCAGAACTATTCTAATGACTTTAATCATGCTAATAAAGTCATTGGACTTCTCCTGTGTGAGGGAGTTTCTCAAATTACTCAAAATCTTGCTTTGTGTATTTTGCTTTTAAAAGCCTGGGAGGAGCTAGTGTAGGATAATTAACACCTTCCTGCAGAATGAGAACAGAATCCGCAAGAGAATCAGTCAAAAAGTAGGAACAGTTGGCATTCAATGCAATGTGCACTGGAGAAATTACCTTTCAACATAAGTCAACTCAGCTGCCATTTATATCCACATCCTCTTCAAAATAGAAATTTCACACACACACACACACACCACACACACACACACACACACACACACACACACTTTTTGTCAAAGCCAAGAAAAGAAAGACTGGAAAGCAATATTGTAATAATAAGTAAGTAAGTAAGTAAGTAAGTAAGTAAGTAGTAAGTAAGTAAAGTAGTGTCACATGCATGATTTCTCCTACCACTTTTGTCATTTTTTCAAATCAGGATGCGGTGACATGCGGAAACACACATTTATGATCATCTGCATGCAGTATTGTAGTAAGGGTTTGTGTTTCTATGTATCATTCTCCACCAACACCAGAGAGCCTTGGGGACCCCTGAAACTATACCAAAACTTTAAGGTGTTAAGTTAGTGCCCCAAAAGAGTTATCTCACAGTTCGGTTTTTGGGCATGATAAATTTAAGGTCCCAAGGCC
Source organism: Eonycteris spelaea (assembly GCA_003508835.1). NCBI lineage: Eukaryota > Metazoa > Chordata > Mammalia > Chiroptera > Pteropodidae > Eonycteris > Eonycteris spelaea. Next base: position 3,329,904 of record PUFA01000062.1, on the reverse strand, counting down.
CCACTTGGAGCTTGTCATTCTGGCAGGTAGATGAAGGGACAAGTATACAATAGTCCAAGAGGCTTCTTGGAGTTTTTTCTGTCAAAAAATAACTCAGACATGATGTTTATTTGTAGTAGCCTTTTTGCCTGGACTAAGGGAAGATGGATGAACTAAAACCTACTTGGACTTGTCATTAATAGCCTAAATCAATCATTGCAAAAAGCCACTGCATTACCTCAAAAAGAGGACTGAAACAAAGGCATTCTGGTAAAATGAGAGATGTCAACTTTACTGATGCTTATTATAACCATAAATAATTTGTAAACGTATTTCATTGCTGATAGGAAGATTATTGATTTGTTTGTATTAGTGTGGCAACACTGACTCAATTAACTTCACAAGAAAATTGGATTTTAACCCTTTAAAAAGGGAGTACGTAAACAAATGTATTCCGTCTTATGTGGCGATACAGGATATCAAGAATTGGGAAGTTTCCACCAAATTGTCCACAATAGTATCTTTCAAAGCAAGGGATTAATACCTTTATGAATTGTACTGAACATGCAGAAACTCAAGTAGACCATGAATTTTAAGGTAAGGTGAGGCTATGGGAGGCTCTTCAAGAGACCACAGTTATAGTCAGAACTGCCTCATCTCAGAACTATCTTTCATTTATACTCCTTAGATATACACTAGAAGGTAAACAAAAGAAAATATGTCCACTGCTAAACACTAGAAACTGAGAAATGCCTTGTCTCAATTTAAAAAGAAAAAGAGAAGAACACAGGAAACATGAATTGAGGACTGGCGCACTTTGTATTAATGCTGGTGTTGAAACAGGTCATCAGTGGGTAGTTGGGAAGCACTGCAGAGGACATGGTCCTAGGAGACAAGTGGGTTCAGTAAGAAGAAGTCATGTTGTCTTTCTCCCTTTTCTTTTGTTTTTATGGTTATAATGGCAGTTTATTTCTTTGGGAAAAGCATCCCCCCAAAACTAAAAAGGGCTATAGGGAATGCTGTCAGCATTAATGTAATGCAAGGTGGAGAGCCAGAGGAGAAAAAGAGCAATTATGGGGATCGTTTTATAATCTATATAAATGTCTAACCAATGTACTGTATACTCAAAACTAATAATAAAATAAAATTTAAAAAAAAAAGAAGTAAAGAAAGCTAAAGGTGATGGTTTTTTGACAGAAAATGAAAGTTTAGAATTAGCAACAGTTGAAAGATAAATTTGACAGTGGTTCAACTATAGAACACAAACAAGTCCACTGTGTGCTCTGAAAAGGAACAAGGAAAAAAAAACATTAAGGTAATCAAAAGTGTTCCAGGCAAAACAAACAAACAAAAGAATTTGACTAGAGATAATATTTGCTACAGTGGTATTCCTGAAATTTGAAATTTACAAGTCTCAAAACACATTGTTATTATTTAGATCATAAACTATACATTTTTATAGAATCAAAATTATTGGAACTGAAAATATTCTGAGTTGGTTTTATTATGTAACCATTAGTATTCAAATTTAGAAAATGTTTTCATTTGTAGATAAGGCAAATAAGACCCAAGTATGTTAAATAGGAATTGATAAATAAAAGGCAGAATTTGAAATCCAGGTCTCATAAAGATCTTTGTGCCACACTCTTTGCTAAATATCTGAACATTCTACTTTGTTTCTATTTTCTTATGCCCTCTCATGCACCTTATTAAGCCACTCAAGATGGTTAGATACAGGAAATATAGTGCATAACATCAGAGCGAAATTCTAGGTAAAGGCTGCAAATAATAATTTGGAGGGGAAGATATTAGTATTTCTATATCAATTGCAGAGCCAGAAATAAAACTTTTTAAAACTCTATATAAATTTTTATGCAAGAAATATCACAGACTTGATTTTACATCTTTGAAATGAAGAAATAACATAATAGTCTCCTATCTCTATCATTAGTCATTTCTTAATCCCTTACACTAAAGTTACTTCTCAGCATTTGTGATTTACTAAAATCATACTATTTGTACATTTATTTATTTGTTTAAATGTTTTCTCTTTCAATGCAATTATGACTGGTTCATTCACATCTAACAACTATGCATAATCTGAAACATAGTAAGAATTCAAAAACTGTTTGCTAAAAGAATTTATTTAAAATACCAAAATATGTACATGTAATGTATGATACATATATTTGCTAGATTAACTGCATTAACTTATCCAGGTGCATATTTGCTAAAATCCTAAATAAATAGCTTCTTTTTAGCATTTCTGTTTTTCTCAGAAGAAAGAGCCAGTGAATACTTTTTTGATTTTTCAAGATCTTCATGTTTTCTAGAATACCACTAGAGAACCTGAAATCTCAAAGCAATAAAATGATGGTCTATAAAATGCCTGAATATATCAATATTCCCCATAATAACCCTAACAGAAAAAAATATGCATTTTATTGATAAGTATACTTTGAAGCAGGTATTTATTTAGATACATATTGATTCTCTTAATGAGGTTCCTATGTCAAATTTTAAAATATTGGGACTAATTTAGAAATAACAGTGACTTCAGCCTTGTAGTCTATAAAATGAAGGATGATCTGATGAGAAAATGGGGCAGAGGTAGAGGTTTGATGGAAAGAAAATAACTGCCAGCACAAAGACTCAATTGAAATTAATAGGCTATTGATACAGGGCAGAATTTAACTAAAATATTGAACCTTGGGAACTGCTTCAAGTGCTTCCGCAGTGCTTACTCCTCTGCAGTGCTTACTGAGTCCCTGTCTACCATTTTCATGTCCAGTTAGGTCCACGTTAAACATCAAGTTCAAATCATTTTCTGATAACTAGTTCCAGATGATGGCAGATGTTTTCGGTTGCAAATTTTTAAAATAAACTACAAAATACGATAGTAGCAAATGTTTTAGAGTTTTCCGTCTATTGTTTTCTGTGGAGTAACAGGCAAAAATAGAAACAAATAATAAAAGCAGCTGTCAAGGAAAACTTTGAAAGGCAGGAAATTTTGCCTTTAAGCTAGTACTGAAATTAACAAATTAGCAATTTTGAATAGTTAGATTTGTTTAAAAAACTGGTTATAAATTTTTTATTAAGTTGTCTTGTTGCGTTGGCATCACTTGTTTCAAACCAGTAATAGCTGAAGAAAAATGTCATAAATTCCTAAAATTTATATAAACTGAATATTTTCCCACTGACAAATATATAGAATACGCTGACATATATAATAAAGACTTTATTTAACCTTTCATTTAAAATAGCAGGGGATTGGCAGTCCCAAGAATTTGACCTCTCACAACTTTCCATTTAAACTATGTTCATCCTGACAGAAATGGTATTGCTGGATTTTTGGAGGAATTGCTATAAATGATAAGATTGATCTAACTAGATGTAGAGAAAAATATTTTCCTACTCAAAAGAAGGCAGGAAGAAAATGATTTCTCTTCCATTGTCCTTCTATGGATTAAGAACTCTAAGGGTTGTGCCTTTGCTTCCAGACCATTCTTACTTCCACGCTTGTCATATAAAATCTGATCTTTCAGACATGTAATTTTAATACGCTCTCTGACCCTTTTATGTAACTATAACAAATGAAATGAAGGCCTTTGTCATCTGGCTCAGTCTTCCTCTCCGTATGCCTAAAGGACATCAAAGTTCCATCAAAACCCGCCCTTCAGTTCCCTGGTCTTTGGGTTCCAAGTGACCTTCTCTTCTTCTTCCACCTCAGATACCCACAACTGGATTTGGTCCCCAATCTTTGTCACCATCCACAATTGTTCTACCTCTAAAAAACGGTCATTCGAGTACCCTGATTTCTCACCATAACTGCTTCTCTTTCCACCTTACTTATTCAGCTTCTCCCCTCAAACAGCGCTTTGACCTCAGACCATTAACCTGTGGATATATCTGCCTCTGCTCCTCCAATCTACGAGTAATTTCCTTTCTTCACTTTCCTGTTATCCAAATCCCATAAACACTTGATTCCAAAACCTAAAATCCAGTTCCCAAAAGTAAAACCAAATAACCTGTCTTACAAAAGTCTGATGGAAAGAGGACAAAAAAGATGAAAGGCAAATCTCTCTCCTCAGTTTTATATTCTACCCATCCTAGTTTAGCATCTGTCAGATCTATTCACATACATGTTTTTTCTGGTTCCTGGGTTAAATACGAGCCGTACCCTGTGGCACATGCTTCCCCAAGAGGGAGTAGCTCCCTGGAAATACCATGCTGAGATCTGGATTTATTGGCTTAATAAAAATAAGGATAAGTAGTGAAAGATCCTCAGAAGAATAAACACCTTTTCAAGAAAACTGCTTAATATAAGATCTTTGCCTCCAGGCAGTGAGAGGCTGCTGTCCTTTTGCAAGGGGTAGGTGGGTTACCCAACCTGGGAGTTTACAGGAATCTGAGGGTTCATGGTTCTCAGGAGCCTCTACCCAAATATCCCCATTCCAGGTCTTTGGCTGCAGCAGAAGAGACTAGCTAGAGCCATGAATTCAATTTCTTGGAACTCTGCCAGTCTTATAATAAAATTTCAGGCTCATTTTTAGCACAGGTGGCTCTCTAGTTGCAGGAGATGAGGCCCTCTTTAAATGCTGCTCTGTAAGTTTTCTGGCTTACACGATGTGCCCTAAATTGGTAGTTGGCTACCCTGAACTTGTCGTTCTTTTCCTGTGAAACTTCTGTAGCAGTTAACGAATGCAAATCATCTTTACCCTTATGACCATAAACGTTGTCCCCCATATCTTTCAAGTGTTGAAGCTATAGCATAAACCAGTGCTTCCTCTTTCTTTTGTATTCCGTCCTTGACCCTTAACTGCTTACTGCAAACAATACTAAAATTCAGTCATTTAGCAAGGTACAAAGTGAGTATATCAATAGATTATATAAATAGAAATAATAACCAGTAAGAAGATATAATGGGGAAAAGATTTCATTTACAATACCAATAAAAGAGATTTAAAATGCTTGGTATACAAATTAGCATTAGATCCAGGTACAGGCAGTATAAAACGCAAATAAACAGTGGCTTAGACACACTAGCGGTTATTGTTCCATGTGAAAAAAACTAGCGATCAGTAGTCCAAGGCTAGAAAAACAGTTCCACAGATCCACAAAGCCAGTCCAGCTTTCTGCTCCATCCACATTGTCCCATTCTCACCACAAGAAAGAGGAAAGAGAATAACATTCCTCTTCCTTAAAGAACACGTCTCAAAACCGTGCATACCACTTCCACCTGTATTCTGTTGTCGAAAACTTAGTCACATGACCAGACTTACCTGCAAGGAAAGCTGTGAAATAATAACATTTTTATTCTGAGTGGTCATGTGCCAGCCAAAACTCAGGGCTTCCACTCCAGAGAAAGAAAAGGAGAAATGATATTAAGGAACAATTAGCAGTCTCTGTCACGCCTGGGAATGTTTAAGAAGGTATATGTAAGATCTACTAAGAAATACTTTTAAGTTGCCTGAGAGATACAAAAGAAGATCTGAACAAATGAAAATGCACACCATGATCTTGGTTAAGCAAAGAGAAATTTTACCTTCATAATCTATAAACAGATTGTAATAGCCATGAATTTTAATGCGTCAAGTAGTATAAGAAAAATGTGTGTAAAAAAGATTATTAAATATATGCGTAAATGATAGCAACACAATTATAGTAACAAATAACATTTGGAAGATCAGATAAATAAAAATAATGTCATAATTTTTTAAACAATAGAATAAATAACATCTAGATGTCAGCTAAGGTCACGTTTCTATCAAAAATTAAATTGGTAAATATTCCCATTATATGTCAGGCAAAAGTTCACTGGCTTCCCTAAGACTTCTGGGAATTTTCACATCTTTCCTTCTCAAGATTCCCTTGAGCCTTGTTTCTGCCCTTTAAACCTTGTTAGATTCTTGCCTTCTGTCTAATGTTCTTTTATCCAGTGCGCATAGGTCCAGAGTTGGGACATAGACCCTTTTCTTCATTTATATAACAATAGCTCACATAGATATTTTTTTGTTTATAGTTAACTTAACTGAAAGTATGGGACAGTGGAGTAGAATTACAGCTCCAACAAGCAAACTATTTACACAAACTCAGCAGACTATTCTTAAAAGTCATTCGTGTTTGGCCGTCCACCACCTTAAATTTCACCCATTTTTCTAGATTTCACATAGACCACAGGACCGCAATACTCTCTGCCTTATTCTAGTCCATCATTTTTTCCATGCAACAATATATAGTTCAAGCAACATCGATATGCAAATGTATAATTCATTAATTAAATTTGTTAGTTATACTGACCTGACTTGATTTCAAACTTGAGACAAGGAGGTGCTATTATACCACATTCTAAAAGAGAGGTTCTGGGGCTCAATATCTCTCACAAGATCTAAAGAAAAGCAGAAAAATCAGGTCCAAGCCAGGCCCACCTCCACTCACCCCACCCCAGCCACCTACACAGGATGGCTGGAGGTAGAGAAGAGGAGGTCACCGGGCTTAGGAGGATGTATTATATATACATGGGGAAAGGTACTTCCCCTGACTTCAAGCCAAGTGTGAGAGAGTAAATTCTCTCAGAGACTGTTGAATAGAATTTTTTAGTTCCTCCATGATGAGCAACTGGCCTTGTATTTGACGAAAGTCTATATGCGAAGACTTTATCACCTGTCCCTGCGAATTAAAGAGAAATAATGGTAGGCTAAGAAAGAGGATGGCAATAGTGCAACCAAGACTATTATCATTGGCTATGCTAAGGGCGTGTGAATTTCTCATAGGTCCAGGAAACACTAGAACAGAAGCTAATCTTGAGATCATTCTGCTAGTGCTTCATCCAAGAGGGTCACTCTTCAGGCAAAGAGAATCCAGCATGGGGAGGCTGTGGCATATACCACTGTGGATAGAAACTGAGTAGAAGAAATTAGAAATGTTTGTCTCAAAGAATTGAGCTATAGGGAGATGTCACAGGACAGGGCACAGAACTCACACATAACTTTCCATAAGAAAGCAACTCTATTAATGCCTTTTACATCAAGAGGCCACAATCAGCAACCTGTTAGGATTAGCCAGTGGAACGGCAGAAACCAACAAAGGAAAAAGTACAAACGATACACAGTTAAAATAGGTTGACTTTTATCTTTTCTTCCTCTTGTCCCCAAACTGTAGGAGTTAGAGTCTGAATGAAGAGTAAAGGTCAGGGACCATCTAAACCTCCCACTTAAAGACCCTTGAATTGTGATTTTAAGAGGTAATTTGGTATGGAAAAGCGATAGACCACGTATGAGGGGAATTTTAAACTTGATTGGGTTGAGCTTTTAAATCTGAGGGTGTCCAAAGTTTATGAAATCTGTCTATAACATCCTTAAAAAGTGAAATAGAGAATTTGATAAATGTTAGAGAAAAATAAAAGTTCTCATGTTTATGTTCCAAACAGTTGAGATATACCCCTTAATAAACAGTGCTTATTTAGATTTACACAAAACAGAAACAAACTTAAATAAAACCTGCTTCCTCTATTTCCTTTTTTCTTCCCACTCGGTTACTCTACAGTGTTCCCTCACTGTGACAGCACCCCTATTGGTTTATGCTACCCTTCTGGCTCATCCTGGTAGGCCGCTAATAGTGGCCCCTTAGTGCGAAAGACATTGAAATAGTTGGTCTCTCATGGAGTGGCATGTGTGAGTTCTTCACCCTGTCCTATGGCTGTTCTCTGACATGAAGATCAAACCTGTACTTCCATGTCCATTTCTTGGCATGTCTTTATATGTTGGTAAGAGGTTTGTGTCCTAGGCTATTTCATCAGGCACCTATGTAATTATTCCTTGAGGAGAACTTTAATATTAGTTAATTTGCTTCCAAGTCTGTGCAAAAGATATTGCATAATGCTGAAGGAAACACTGCAAAGAATAGAACACATTTTCTATGATAGATACAAGTGTTGCTAGCTGGTTCATCTGATTTCACTTAGAGTCCTGTAGGTTCTGTTTTAACAAAAATATTTTTCCCTTCAGATTGTAACGTACTTATTTTTAAAATATTATTTAAACTTAAATACATATTGTTGCAAAGTTTACTTCTGATCATTTTACTTCTCAACAAAGACAGGGTCACTAATCTCTTCTTCTATCAAATTGCCACCCCTAAGCCTCAGTACTATTTATTTGCACAGTAATTTAGCTTTCCAAAAGTCCAAAGATTAGATCGTAGGCTCTGATAAGCAAATGGCCCAATGGTTTAAGTCGAACACGAATGAACTAATAGAAGCTTTGAAGCTCAGTATTTCCTTTCTCTTCCCATTCCAATCTCTTTTCCCAATAAAATGTACATATCATTCTTACCTCCTCAGAAAGCAAAAACAGTTACAATTGTTTTGTTTCATTTTTTAAAAAATCTCCCTGCCCACATAATATGACTAGGCAGGCTGGATATGAAAATAAAGAGACAATCGGCCAAATTCACTCTATAAATATAGCTGAGGCTGAGAAACTGTACAGTTTTTTTTTTTAAATGTTTGAATTTGTGTCTTTGGGCCAGGTATGTGCTCTCCCTGTCACTTCATCAGCTCCACTCCCTAATGAATTGCGTCTGGCTGTTGAGCATGTCGATATCATTTGCCTGAGTTCTAAAGATGTTTGGATTGACTTGAAGCAAATGTTGAATATACGGATGCATATTTGTATGTTCTTCACTAATGCAGAATATGCCTTCTATTCAGGCATCCATAAAACATTGGTAAATATTGTTTCAGAGTGGGCAAACAAATCAATAGAACATTAGAGACTATTGTAAAATCAATCAAACAAAATCATAATGGATGAAAAAGAAGCACTGCAAACCAATGCATGTGAATTAACTCTCCAAAAGTTTTGGCGAAATTATGCTTTTGAAGAATAGATTAAGTTGGATCCAAACTATTATTCATTAAAATAAATTTTATTTAAAAATAAAAGCAGAAAACAGATGGAAATAGGACTAACTGATCTCAGAGAGTAGATAAGCACTTTCCAAACATAAAAAATAGAATGCATAGGAAATGTTGTTAAATTTACCTATGTAAAATCTGAAGCACTCTGAAGAGAAAAGCTCATAAAAGTTTAAGATAACTCAAACTGATAAAATTATTTATGTGAATAACGACAGAAGTTTGATAGTACCATTTTTAAAAACAAACTCATAAAGAACTTTTACTGAAAATAGAGAAATAATATGAATATATAATTCACAGAAGGTGTCAAATAGTTCATAATATATTAAATAAAATATTCAAGATATTAACAAATAGAAATATCTAGTGAAACAGTGAAAACAGTGCATTATCTAATTGCCTCTTTTTAAGATAATAGGGCTGCCAAGAGTGTACTGAGAAGGGTTTCTCATGCATAGCTGGTAGGATAAACTGATATTAACTCTCTGAAAAATAATTAGACGTGAGCAAAGATAAGTAAATCTATTGCTGTTTAACCTAAAAGAAATATAGTTGAGAATAAAAGGTTATATTGAAGGAAGTAAATTACAGGATATACATAAAAGCAAATATTGGATAAAAACCTAGCTTCCAAAAATAGAATAATAACTAAACAAATAATTTTTGAAGGATATTAAATGAAATGTAAATGTCTAGGTATTCATATATTTCAACTCATAACTTTTCTAAATTGTATTTAAAAATCACAAAGGAAATAAAATGTTGATTATATTTATGTGATGCAATTATAAAAGTTTTCTTTTCTCCTAGAAATTTCAGTATTTTCTAGATTTTGTAATCCATGTGTACTATAAAAATTTTTATAAAGTAGTGATTGAGTACCGAGTATATTTTTTCATGGTTTGGAATCTCTAATGAAAACACTTAAAATATAGCTTTATAATCAGTAGGTTTGGCACTGCTGTCACAAAACAAAGTTAAAATCCAAAGCACCTATTACAAGCCTAAGTTTCAGAGACAAACAAGAAATTTTCTTGCCTTTGGAAAGTGTCCAGTCTAATGAAGAGACAGACAAGGAATTCAGCAACAAGAATACGACATGCTAAGAGCTGCAACTGAGGAACTCGCTGCACACTTTTCAGTACAGATGAAAAACAGTGAATTCAGCCGAGAGGAAGGTGTTACAGAAACTTCATGAAATAGATGATCTTTGATCTGACTCGTTTTTCTCCCTCATCTCTTTTTCTTTTTCTCCCCATGTGTTCGAGACCGAGGAGACAACAGTCAAGAGACAGAGGCTTTAAATTTGGCAACACAGTCATGTTATGAGTGGTTCTTAAAATCAACAGGAGAAAACGTTGCTTATTTTTACTGTCTCAAATGTGAAAATCTACGGCACCTTCCCGATACCGAGAGGAGGAAAATACCTGATGGAACCAGAAATTGGGGGTATTGATTACTTTGCTGCATCTCAGGCATGGAACTGGAATCTTGAGGGGACAAGATGTATCTTTTCAAGAAAGGAAAGACTGCCCAACTTCAAGTTGTAGCATGAAAGACTGACAACTTCCAGCCATCGATGATAGCAGGGTATGATCCAGTTTTCCAGCTGGTCACTCTTTTCTGTGGGTGGAGGGGGCTAACCAATAACCAAACAAGACAGTGATACAGGGGCTAGTTATTTCCACCCAACGTGGCACCTTTCTAACTGGCAAACATGGCTTCAAACCACTCTGTGGGGCTTCAACAGGTCAGCATAACAGACTTTTCCTTGTCTGTGTCTGCCTCCTTTCCCTCTTCCTTCCCCTTTGGCACTCCCACTCAGTCTCCATGTCTGCTTCCCAGACAACCTAATCATCACTAGGCAAATGAGTCAAAAAGGCCTGGGAAGTGTGGGTAAACAAAAGGAACAAAACCAGAAGGAAAATGAAATTTGGACTTGTGAGATGAACTTGGCCGATAGCAATATAATTTCCTTTCTGGTAATGTCCTCTAGACAGGAGGGATTAATAAAAAGCACAGGAGACACAGTAAGGTGACAACCTATACAGCAATCAGGAAGAATTCAAATATCAGGAAACTGCCATCAATTGGATGAATAAAGAAGAAGAAAAAAATGTATATTGGGACGTGATATTAACCCAGAGTGGAAAGGTAAGAGCTAGACTGTGGAGAATGCAGCATACTATGTCAAATAAATAACCTACTTTCCTTCAACTTTCTTAGTACCTAATTTTTTATTTCTATTAGTTCCATAGTTTCATGAGAGAGTAATGGAATTACACATGAAAATCCTAAAAAAAAATTGATATTATTATACTTTTGAAACAAAAATACTTACTCTCTTAAGGCTATGAAAATAAACTTAAATCAAACACCAGATACATTCCAAGGACTGCCAGAATATCCACTTACCCTTAAGTCTGAAAAAAAATAATTCATAGGCATACATTAGACTCCAGTGATCACAAAACAAATGTAATATAAGATTTAGTTAAGGTAGTGGTTAAAGGTTTTTATCGCCAGTGTGGTCTCAGACAATAACAATTTCTCTGTGATATGTTTCTCCCAGATCAAAGTTTCTAGATGTCTTTATAAAACTATATGTAACTATCTATCCAGAGAGCTCTTCTTTCCTGTGATGTAAGTTTGCCTTTCAAACATGTCACAGTCACTTAACCAGGACTCACAACCACTTTGCATGGACACCGACCTCAAACTGATTGTCCTTTAAAGGCCTCGGAATGAGACTAGCTTTTCATAGCCTTAAGAGAGTAAGTATTTTGTTTCAAGTGCCGCAGAGGACAGAAGAGCTCAAAGAGTCCATAAGGCATTCTCCTGAATGGGTATTTTCCAGTGATAGATTTCCATGGCCCTCGCTGCTGGATATTGCCCTATAAAAACTTCTTAACACAAATGCTTGTGCCCATGGCCAGGACTCAGATGGGCTTAAGCTGAGTATTGCTTGAAAGCAGTGTTTTGTCTTATCATTGTATCTGTAGTGCCTAGGAGATAACAATTTCTGATTTGTGTTTCAGCAGATAACAATTTCTGATTTATGTTTCAGCTTTACAAATCAGAAACATCTCTGAAAGTAGAATGGCGTGCATTGTTTCAATAACCATCCTCATGAGCTAGAAATAGAACTGAAAAGAAAAAAATCCAAGGGCTTAATAAGTTATAATTTTTAGTAAAGTTCTTCATGAAGTAAATGGCCCAAAAGAATGTATCCTCATTGGCTTTCTCACACCCTGTCAAAGACATAGTTGACTTGTACAATGTCTGAGGTGCTACTGGCCCAGCATGAACTTCATAAACTGTGATAGCTATTACCTATAAATACACTGCTCTTCCCCAGAACTAGTTAATGCCTCTGATACTAATGAAAGTTTTCAGTTGGATATGTTTATTACAAACCGATTTAAATGTCAGCCTTGATTTATTTTCTACTAAAGTTATTTTATAGCAAAAATTTTTTATCTCTATCAGGATTATCATTTCAATCAATATGAATGACAAAAGTAATGAAAGAAAAGAAAAGAGATATGGAATAGCTTAAACAAAATTGCCAAAGACAACACAAGTTAAAAATGTAAATGCCATTTGAATTGCCTTCCTTTTCTGTTTCTCCCAAGGATTGCTATGAATTATACTGAACAAACTATTGCGCTCAGGAGTTTCAGCATAAATTACAGTCATGCATATTTTTAAAGCCTTCACCTGAGAGCGTAGCTAAAGTAGAGATGCAAACTAAAAAAAAATAATACTTTTTAGAAGATAACAAAGGAAGAACTTAACTATTTTAAGGAAATCATAAAATTAGTAGATAGTTCAATATTTTCCTTCATATTCTTTAACTAACTACATGACAGTTGATTGTGAATATGCATGCTACAATTGACCAAAACCCAGGATGAAAACGTGGTTTAATTTGAATCAGAAAGATTAATGGGCAAAGCTTTATTTGAGAAATCCTCTGGTTTAACTAATCAGAATTGAATGAAAATTATGAAATAAACAAGTTTGCCTGTGACATTTCTCCCAACTCAAGAATCTTCTCTTTCTCTTTGATCTGCCTTTGATCTTTTGCTCCCTTTAAAATAAATGTTTTTTATTAATAAAATAGTACTTATCCTTTAGACAACACTTGATATGAGAAAGTGCTGTGTAACTCTTTATGTTATCACTTACCAATTATATTGACAGACTTCTATGACTCTCTTTCCTGAATATAAGATCTCCAGCAGAAAAACAGAAACTTTGAGACTCCAGTGCCTTAAACAGTGAACAGCATATATTTGAAGCTCAACATATATTTCTTATTAAAATAAGCAAAAACAACAACAACAACAACAACAACAACCATAAGTTACCACCCAGAGTTATTACTTTTATATTTTTCTATATTTCTTTCTAATTTATATTCTATTTCTTTTGTATCATTTTTCTAGGTTAGAATTATTTTCTAATTCTAAACAATTTTAATAAATGAATGCTAGCTATCAAAATACCCTTGAGTCAAATGAATAAACCTTGAGTGGTAGAAATAAAGGCATCATAAAGGAAAGATATTCCAGAAAGGCAGAGAATTTACTGCATCGCTAAAATTGTGATACCCACTACTCTACTTCCTAGTATGTTAACTCTTGCTGCTAAAATAAGGAATCAAGATTTTCACTGTAAGAGAAAAAGTGGGAAGGAAGAGTCATGTAATACTAAATTAGAAATAGCGGTATGAGCTCAAGATTTTTTGTGCGTGTTTCTAGCCCTAGTCACTGAAGGATAGAAACAATGACATTTTTTAGTGATGAGCATATTTCCTGCCCAGATTTGTGTTCTACACACCATTCTCCACTAAAAGAAACTAGAGAATTTGGAGAAATGCCTGTTCTAGGTATGAGTCAGGGAAATATGAAGGAATCTGAAAAATCTTGTTGCACCAAAAAGAAAGAAAACTGCTCAATCAGTGGGGTTGTATTAGTTATCTATTGCTGCAAAAACAAATGACTCCCAAATTTAGGGGCTTAAAACAATAAACATTTACTATATCATAGTTCTGTGGGTCAGAAATCCGAGGTGGCTTAGCCAAGTCCTCTGGCTCAGGGTCTCTCACGAGGCTGCAATGAAGTTGTCAGCCTGGAGGCGGTCCTCTCAGGCTGGGAGAGGATCCATTTCTAAACTGACTTTATATGGCTGTTGACAACATTTGTTTCCTCATGGGCTGTTATACTGAAATCTTAAGTTTCTTCCTGGCTGTTGATCAAAGGGGTCACTCAATTTCTAGCCATGTGGGCTTCCTTATAGGGAAGCTGACAAATTGTGTCTGGCTTCCATTAGCATTAGCTAGCAATAGAGTAAGGAAGGATAAGCAGGACAGAGTAACAGGGTTTTCAGAACCTAATCTCAGACATGGCATACCATCACTTTTGCCCTATCCTCTTTGTTAGACATGAGTCACTACACTTGAGGAAAGGATTATATGAGGGCATGAATATTAGGAAGCGAAGATCATTGGAAGCAATTCTAGTGGATGCTAATTCCACAGATGAAGTCAAAGGTCAAAGGAACAAGTTTGAATGGGCTCCAATTGAATGGGCTATTAGGTCAATTTAATCATCAATAAAAAATAACTATGACAATTGATTATGGTTCAATGAATTTAAAAAACATTAGTCTATAGCTATTAGGAAACATGAGAAGTAGAGGAAAAGAACAGTCTTGTTTATAAAAGAATGCCAGCTAATAAAATAGAAGAAATGATAGAATTAGAAAATCACCATTTCATACCCAATGTAATAAATGATTCTGGAAAAGATTACTAAAGGAGCTAAAACCATTGCATGAAATGTAGTTGTATAACAGAATAGTCAAAAAGTACCAAAAATATCATCTAATAGATTAAATATTAATTAAAAAGAGAAAAACATATGTCTTTTTCAATACCAATTCTGGTGGTCAGCACCTTAACTAATCACTAATAATGAGACAACCTTATATTATATGCCTTCTGATATAATTAATACAAAGTACAAATCATCACCTATAAAATCTTCTTGCCATAAATGTTTTTAAAATCTAGTCAAGTTTTAGAACAAACATCCAAATTATGGGAAATATAGGACATGAAGGAACAAATTAAATACCATAAGGAAAAATCCAATTAGATTCATCTAGAATGTGTGATGTCTAAGAGGAAACTACCCTGAACTCTTCAAAAGTCACTGTCACAGGGTAAAAATAAAAGAATGGAGCCATGTTCTAGATAAGACTAAAGAGAGATCAAACCAAATGTAATGTGTGAACCTCGATTAGATTGTGCATAGGAAAAAATAAATTGCTTAAGTCTCCGGAGGATGCCAGCCAAAAGATTCAGACACATAGTACTCAGATAGAAAATAAAGTTCACAAAGTGAAAGTTTTAAAGAAGAAAATAGCAGAGTAAGTGCATTCCCCATAACTCTCATAATCTCACAATTCGGGTTGCACATAGATGACCTCTAAATGCCTGGCCAATGTTCCAATAAAGAAGGATCCTTCCTACTGATAAGTCTCTACATATTTATAGGTATAGGTTGGGCAGGAACGATCTATGCAACTATACAACACTGGAAGCTGCCTAGGTTAAGAAAATGGTCTCATTAGAAATATCCAGCATCTGACATCTGCCCCTTCTTTCAATGAACTTAGATTTGCTGAGAAGTTCTCTGCTGAGCTACTGAACAGAACCTCCAAGAACACCGGGGGATCCCATTGGAGGACAATTCAAGAAACTTTCAAGGAAACTAGATATTAAATAAAATTGTTGAATTACTATAAATTTTCTTAAGTGTGATAATGGTTTTGTGTTTAGTATGGGAAATCCTATCATCATAGAAGGTAAATGCCAAAATATCCAGCGGTAAAATGGCATGACATCTGCAACTCATTTTCAAATAGGCTTAAAAAAAAAAATAGTATAGGTGTGGAAAGAGAGAGAGAGAGAGAGAGAGAGAGAGAGAAATAAAATGTGACAGAATGTTAGCAGTTGGAAATTCTAAGTGAAGGGCACATGAGTGTTCACTGTGCTATTGTTTAAACTTCTCTGAAGTTATAAAATTCTTGAAATAAAAATTGGGGTGAATGAGGGTTTTTTTTTTTTTAAAAAAAAAATCTTAAGTAGATTAGAAATAAATTTAAATAAATTTACAAACAATATAAACACAAGCTTTCTAGTTTTTTTCCTAATTTAAAAAATCAATAATGTAGACTCATAGGCTAGACTGCTGCCTGGAATTAGGTGACCTTTGGAAGCCAGATTAAATTATTCAAGACAAATTCGCCCCTGAAACACTGAAATGAGGACATGGCAAATAATATGCTCATGAGAAGATTTTATCTAGGTCATTTTGAATCTCTTGCTATTTCTAATTTAAAATTTATCTATTATACATAGCTGGCATATTGGCCATCTGATTGCCTAGGCTGTGATGTTGATCCAACAAAATTTGAGACAAAATTCACTGTCATTTAAAAGTATTTCTTCTAATTGAAATTATGTTTATTCCTCTAATAAATTATCCCCTACTTTCTACTTATTGCTAAGCTATCATTTGTTAAACTATGACTTTTTGTTAAATAGCTTAAGCTACTGGTCTAAGAAACAAATTAAGGGACAAAAGCAGAATTTTTCACTCATCACTGTTCTCTGGCTTCTTATGAATATTTCTTTAGTAACTGTGGTTAAAGCAGATTTTATTGTGCTATCTAACTTCCAACAATCATCTTTTTCTCCCTATCATTCAATAAATACCTGCTTCAGTTGAATATTTGAGTTGCTGAAGAAATAAAAATCACATGTTCTCCCTCATTCTTTCTCTGATATTCATGTGGGATTCCCATTTACCTCTAAACTGTAAAAACCAGGAAAAAGGTTCATTAGGAACAAATTTAATTATACATGTGAAATTCAGTAAGGTGGTATTAGACACTAGAACAAGACACCTACATTTATTTCTTCACTGTGAAAATTTTAATAAATCTGAACATCTGAGTTCTGGGAAAAGGGAAATAGGTAAAAACAGTTAATCAGCCTACTTTTTAGAAAATAGCAATGCAATCTTCTCTATGTAAGTTGACCCAAGTAGACAATATGGATTTGTTTAGACTATTTTAACATAGCACTCTAAAATTAAGAAAACATAACTTATATAAATGAACACATATAACAGTTTAAATTGAATGCTACATAATTCAATGGAGAAAAGTTTTTCTTAAGCTAAGAGAATAGATGTTCGTATTATAGAGACCTCTTTTTGACACTAACTGTTCAAACTTGTATGTTATTTGACATGTGTACTTGAGTTTCCTGATCTGTAAAATGTATAGCATTTTATTGTGTTATTGGAAAGAGAAAATGAACAAATGTATATAAAATGCTTGCTACAAGCACATGCTCAGTAAATGTTAGTTTTCTACCAAACTGCTCCCTGAAAATGATTCACCAATACTGTAATTTTTTTACAAAAACAGAAGATTATGTCTTTCTAACTATAATGAGCATTAATATAATTCACATACATCTGGTACAACATTAATCTGATTGAAATTTTAGGATTTTAAAATTACTGTCTCTCAAATAACTGTTTATACCACAATTAAATGGAAGAAGGAAAGATTATGAAACTTGGTGAAATGCATTGTGGGAAAGTGAAGAGACTGCCAGAGTCTAATCAAACCAGGGTTCCTCCTCACAAATAAGCCAGGCAAAAGGGCCTCTGAGGCACTGGTCCTTCTGTTTGTATTGCATTACTCAAGGTCTCAAGTCACTAGGTTTACAATCTTTTTAAATCCCACATCCAGTATTTCTTATTATAGATTAAACCCCATTCCTCAAAGAGAGAGAGAGAGAGAGACAGAGAGAGAGAGAGAGAAAGTAAATCTCAGGTCTTGAGGTGTTATGCCATTTTTGAATTTCATCACCCTTTCTCGATTTTTTTTTTTAATCACTGTGTTCAAACGATACACAAAACAGTTCAACAACTGTTATAAACTAATGTAGGAATAGTGGCCCCAATATCTTTCCATTCTTCATCTTTCTGCTTCCCACAGTATCGATAATCTCTTGACTCTATAATTTAAGATTGTTCTTAGATGGCAGAGTTAAAAATAAATTCAATTTGGAGACAGCTGGGAGATCCAAAAACAAAAGAATGAAATTAAAAGTATGCCCTTTAACTCTGTTTATCTAATCTTCTTGGAGAATATGGGAGCTCTAATATCTATGACATGTGCTGATGAACTAAACAAGGCAAATATATTTGGAGTTTTAATTGCCTCACAGCTACCATCATCAGAAGTGCATGCAAAAGGAGGACCAGAGAGCAGTGCTTGAAATGTATTTCATCTTAAAGATAGAGCCCTTTTGTTCATTAGTTTCCACATCCTCTGGAGAAAGAAGTGGAGAAAGTCAAATAAAATTTAAACCCATAAATTTGTCCATTTGAATTGCTGCTTTCTTCCCAAAAGCATTTAAAAAATTTACTTTTCATCTTGGCCACAAGCTAAATACAATCCCTGCATCCTTAAAAAAGGACTGTGTTAAAACTGAGGGAAAACGGGTATGTGGCTCCCCCAAGTGGTCACTGAGAAAGTCAGCACAGTTCAGAGAGAAAGCCGGGGAAATGGATACTTTGAATCACTGCCAGCAAAGGCCCATTGTCCAATCTTCTTCACCACCTGGGAACAGCTGGTGTGTGTGTATGTAAAGATGAGACGAAAAACGCATAGAGGTCAAATCCAGGAAGACTTCCCTTGTATAGAAAATCAATTTAAAGTAACAAAAGTACCAAGATAAAATTTCCAAGAACTTCTGAAGCTTGAAAAAACACAGCTAACCTTTAGGGAAAAGAGACGACGGCAAGGGAGAAGCTAGGAACAAAGCTTCACTCCACATAGCATTTTATTAAGTTTCAAATTTAGAAAAGTAGAAGAAAAACTGTCATACCAAGGTAAAGGCTAATGCCAGACAGAATATTCCCAAGCTGACAACTAATTTAGAATGGAAATTGACACAATAAAAAAAAATGAATGTACAGAATATATTTCAGCTGAGAGTCTTCAATATCAGCAACTCCCAGAGGTTCTGGGCAGGCATTCACAGATTCAGCATCAGAATGTCTGGGCCTGGGCCCAGATTTCAGCTCTGCCCCACATTCAATATTACCTTTGTTCTCTTGAGGGTTGGCCTTCCTAGCAGCCTCTAAATTCAAAGCATAACTTTTGAGAAGGCAAAAAGTTTGCTTTGGAACAAAGATGGAAATATATATCTATCTGCCCTTCAAATGTATAAACCTCTGTATTCACTGCGCCGGTCAGCCCAAGCACCATGCACAGACAATTCACAACCATGGGTAACAGCTCAGGCAAGATCTGGCTGAGAGGCTAGGCTAACTCCCTCCAATCGGCAAGCATGACTGGATTCTGCTACCTCATCCCACCTCTTAAATACATCTCCTTAACTCATTCGTGCATAAAACCCTCCTTACCTTTGTTCCTTTTCATATTCCTTTCTCCTCTGCTTTTTGCCTGCAGCCGGCCTCTTTACCCCTACCGGTCCAAAATACTGTTCTTTTCTAGGTTCAGAGCTTGACTCCTTCTCTCTTGACTTTTATTTCCCTTAATCTTCCTCTAATAAACTTTTCTCAGCCTCCCATTATTACCAACATGTGAAAAAGACTGTTAAAGAGATAAATTACAGAAGAGGCTCTACTACAAAGCATTATGGAGTCATAGAGCTTAGAGCCCCAAAGGACCTCAAAATATAATGTGACAGAGCCTTCAGCTTACAGGCTGTTAAGGTGCCTCTTTGAATTTCTCAGATACTGAAATTGAGGCTTAGAGAAGGTGAGTTTCTCGCTCACTGACAATTACCTGGAATTTGCAGCTTCTTAAGACAGAATATTTCCCATTATAAACACCACCCCTTACACAAAGCAACACAGAAAAAAGTTTTGAGGAAACGGTTAGGTATTTGGTACTCTTTGAGCATTGTCACTTAAATACAAAGCCACTCAATGACACTTATATTTGAATCCCAGCATTAGAAACAATCTACTTTCTAATTATAACTGTTTTGTTTTTTACTTCCCCTCCTCTTCTTGTCCTCACTGCCAATATGAATAATTAGTCCTTTTTTGATAAATGTCCCTTCCTCGGTTAGTGTGTTTGAACGCAAAACATATTCTCACTTTACACATATTCTTTTCACCTGCTAGCTTTCATTAAATTTACGTCTGTAAAAGCGAGCCTTCCTTGGAGTTTTTTTTATGTTTTGTTTTGCTCCGAAGGTTAATTGCAGTCCTGCCTCGGTGGCTGCCTCGCTGCTGTGGAGTTAACCACGGGTTTTCTGTGCGGGGAAAGGTTTATCAAAGGTCTGGAATCCAAAACAATGGCAGCAGTAAATACCAATTAGACCCAGGCCTTCTGCTCCCACTGCCTGCACAGGTTAAAGTGGCAAACCCGGCTCTTGACTTCAAGGAGATTGGACCCTCCTAAAGCCACTGAGGAGGCCAACTTAGGGAACCTGTTTCTAAAATGGCTTTCAGATCACAGGTTCTTTTCCCTGATTGAAATGATAACATGTTGGTGCTAGTAAGCAGCATCCCTGCTCCCTACCTTCTAGAAACAGCTTCTCTTAAGGGTTTGCAATTATATCAGGCCTTAATTAACCAAATAAATGTACAAGTAACTTGCAAATCTGTCACCTAAAGTCTATTTTTTTCACAGGCTAATAATTCAAGAAATTGAAGTTAGAACTTAAATGTAGGACAAAGAACATCCAAAGCAATGTAAAAACCACATACACTTTCCAATTTGGGCAGGAATGTGTATTTCTTACCTATCTTACATACTTACCTTTTTAAAATTATTTGCTTTCTAAATAGAAAAATAGACGTAGCGATCTAAAAACATATAAAGATGCAGAGATATATAAGCTATCACATCAGGAAAATTGGTGTCCTTTAAAACATTCAGCTGTTGAAGTAAACAGAAAATAGCTAGTAATTTAACAAAATCATTGAAATAGTGACACAATTACTAGCTACAAAGACTTCCATTGTTCTTGTGGCCAAACATTAACAATTATAAAATCACCCTTATTCGTTGTGATTAACAAATATGAATTCAAATTTTGTAATTTCTGAAAGCAAAAGGGATCTCATGAGCAAGTCTGGCTTTACAGGTTTCTCCAGGAAAAGAAGCTATAACAATAAAATTAAAGGATTTTTAAACCTTAATATGTCACCATCCTAATGAAATCTTTTTCATTTTTTGTCTTTAACTTTCCAGTCATTTTTCACATGACTACACGCTAATATAGTCATTGATATATATTTTGTCTATTAGTATGTTTTGTGATTTTAGAAAAATTTTTGACTCTCAACTTGAAAATCACAAGTTACAGAGAGATCAAAGGATTTATCACTGGAAAAGTGTGATGTGCTGAAATCATACATAAATGCTTTTACAAAGGAGATTACTAAACATCAAAATCAATTAATTAGAATACAGAGAACAAATTCCTAATGGGAAACGTCTAAGCTGCAGAAAGCCTGGGATTCTGGTGTTCAGATTCAGTTTACCTGCAGGAAAGACAGACACAGCAAGCAATTTGCTGCACTTTGCCCTAAGCTGAACTCGGTCTGGAAAACAGGACTTGCTTAACTGTAAAATGCATCATAATGATTTTAGCTCTGATAAATCTGGTAAAAACTGGTATAATCCATGCTTCTCCAGAAAAACAAATTCTATTCACTGAAGCCCTGCATATTGATAAGCTGAGTTTTCAACTATGGAAATGAGTGGTTTTCGTATCTCTTTTAATGGATTACATCCTCCACAAAGAAACAATGACTGAAAACATTTCTAGAATGTTCTTATTTAGGTCTTCTGATTCCTCTGATGAGAATTCAGTCCTCTCATCTTCATCCATCTAGTAAAGCAGCAGTCATGGTGATCTTAGAATAAAATGGTTAAGTGGTGGTGATTTATGAGCTGGGCTCTAACTACAGAAAGGCCGTAGTTTATCTTTTTGAAGAGGACACCCAAATCATGAGCCTTATATTTTATGAAACATTGCATTTTCATCCTATTCTTTTCATTTCTGTTACCGTTATAAATGGAGACCTGTGGGTCAACTAGAAAAAGATAAAATAATTAACGTTAAACTAAAATTAGAACATTTTTTACATATATATATCTATTTTAAACTCTCTCTCATCTAACAGTCAAGTCACTGGACCAAGTTTTATTTTTATTATTTAGGTTTATGGAGATTTAATAAAAAATAAGGAAGAAATAAGTATGAAGGTAGATGGGGGAGTTTTAAGGAGTACAGAAACTGAAGGTGAATTCAATAGTCTCTAATAAAGGGACGTAGAAATTGAGGCACTGAATTGCAAAGAAAATAAATCAAAAGTTAGAGGAAGATGAATTTTCCTCTTTCTCTCTTTTGGGTTGACAAGTAAATATCAAAGTGATCCAAGAGCTAAGGAAGAAAAAAATGAGGATTATATGTGGACAGTCCAGTTACAAGTGATTCCCCAAATGGCTGACCATAATGTACACAGCTCAGAAAAGAAACACTGAACTCATGATAAGACCAGAAGTTCCCAGCGGGAAATGAAACAGAAAGGAAGGAGAATAATTCAAAATGTTGTGATATTGGAGGCTTTAGGAATTTGCTGCTTTTATATTGTGTATTAACTTTTGCTTGTTATATTAAATCTCTTTCTTAATAAACTTATAACAAGAATTAAAGAAATAGAAAGGTAAATAAAACCCATTTGATTATGCTCAAGAATGCAGATAAATCTGTGCCAAAAAGATATTTCTGAGCTAAGAGGTCTTAAGGTCCTCATGGATCTGATAAAAGAGTAAAACTTTTATACAATTTTACCTTTTTTCTAAAGGGTATGTAATCCTTACACTGTCTTAAATTAACTTTTAAATTACTTCCGTAACCTTAAGTTTCCATTTATCATATATTTAGCTATTTTGTTACTCTTATAAAATATATATGGAAAACTACAAAACATTGATGAAACAAATTAAAGAAGACACAAATAGAAACACAGCCCATGTTCATGAATTGGAAGAATTAGTATTGTTAAAATGTTCATACAACTTAAAGCAATCTACAGATTCAATGCAGTTCCCATCAACTTCCCAACAGCATTTTTTTTACAGAAATAGACAAAAAATTCTACAATTATATGGCACCACAAAAGACCACAAACAGCTAACTCAATTCTGAGCAAGAAGAACAAAGCTGAAGGCATCACACTCCCCGATTTCAAAATACATTACAAAGCTACTATGATCAAAACAGTTTGGAACTGGCATAAAGATGAACAGATAGACCAACGAATAACATAAAGAGCCCAGAAATAAACTCATGAATGTCAACTGATCTTCAACAAGAGTGTCAAAATATGCAGCAGGAAAAAATAGTATCTTTAACAAATGGTGTTGGGAAAACTGGATATCCACGTGCAAAAGGCTGACATTGCACCCTACACCATACTCCCACCAAAAAAAACCCTCAAAATTAATTAAAGATTTAAATGAAAAACCTGAAACTATAAAACCCAGAAGAAAATATAGGAGAAAAAACTTTATGGCATTGGTCTTGGCAATGATATTACAGATACAACATCAAAAGCACAGACAACAGAAATAAAAGTAGACAATTGCCACACATCAAACTTAAGGGCTTCTGCACAGCAAAGGAAATATTTAACAAAGTGAAAAGGCAACCTGTGCAATGCAAGAAATATTTGCAAACCATGTATAAGATGATAACATTATTATTCAAAGTATACAAGAAACTTCTACAAATCAATAGCAAAAAACAAAAACAAAAACAAAACTAATATCCCAATTTTTTAAATGGTTTAAGGACTTTTAACAGACATTTCTTCAAAAAAAATACATAATAGATAGTTAGTTCATAGAGATATAAAAAAGTGTTCAAAGTCACTCATCATCAAAAAATGCAAATAAAAACCACAATGAAAAATCACCTCAGAATTGTCAGAATGGCTATTGTCAACAAAACAGATGAAGAAAGCAAGGATGTAGAGAATGCAGAAAGAACACTTGCGCACTGTTGGTGGGATGCAAAATGGTACAACTGCTGTGGAAATCAGCATGGAGTTTCCTCAAAAATTAACAATAGGTGGACTATATACTTAACCCCCTTTACCCTTTTCTATCTCCTCCCTCCCCTCTTTCCTTCTGGTAACCACTAAACTGTTGTCTGTGTCTGTGAGTTATTGTTTGTTTCTTTGTCTTGATCACTTGTTGCTTTTAGTTTTGTATCCCACGTAAGAGTGAAATCATATGGTTCTCAGTGTTTTCTGTCTCCCTTATTTCGCTTAGCATGATATTCTTGCGATCCATTCATGTTGTCGCAAAGGGCAGTATTTCATCTTATGGCTGAATAATATTTCACTGTATATTTTTTGAAAATTAAGAAGAATATCTCATCTCCCCAATCGCCCCCCCCCCAAATTTAAACTACCATATGAAGCAGCAATCACACTTCTGGGTATTTACCCAAAAGAATTAAAATCAGGATCTCAAAGAGATATTATCTGATATGTGGGATATAAAACTGAAAGCAATAAATGAACAAGACAAACAGAGACTCATGGACATGGACCACAATTTAGTGGTTACCAAAAGGGGAAGGGGAAAGGTAGACATAAGTAAAGGGGTCAAATCTATGGTGATGGAAGGAAATTAACTTTGGGTAGTGAACACACAATGCAGTATATATATGGCGTATTATTGAATTGTACACTTGAAACCTATATAATTTTATTAACCAAAGTCACCCCGATAAATTTAATTAAAAAAGAGATATTAACAATTGCATGTTCATTGCAGCATTATTCACAATATTCAAGATGTGGAAACAATCTAAATATCTATGGACGGATAGATAGCTAAAGAAAATATAGTATTACATACAGTGAAATACTACTCAGCATTTAAAAAAAATTTATGTAACATGCAACAATATAGATGAAACTTGAGGACATTATGCTAAGTAAAATATCAGTTACAAAAAGACAAATACTGCATGATTCCCTGATGTGAAGTATCTAGAATAATCAAGGTATGAAATAGTATTTGCCAGGAGTTGAGGGGAGGTGAAAATGGGGAGTTACTAATCAATGGGTATAAAATTTCAGTTAAGCAATGAATAAGCTCTAGAGATTTGCTACACAACATTGTACCATTAGTCAATAATAATGCATTGAACACTTAAAAATGTATTGAAAGGGTAAATCTCATGTGACTTGTTCTTAACATAATAAATTTTAAAATGATACAAAGAAATTATAAATATAATAAATGTACTAAATTCCTATCTGTAAAAAAATTAGTTAGACTATAATTAAAGATTTTAAATATTTTGCAATAATATTACTCTTATAATGAGATACAAATGTCATCAGTGAAGAATATAAATGGTTATTCAACTTGCTGCATCAATCTTTTCCTATTTATGGGAAAAACAGGAGAGTAAGCTAGTCATTGCATGGACATATAATACCAGATTTTCTATGCTCTAACTATATCCTATGTCTAAACAAACCCTCTCAAAATATGTTCCTTCTGAAATGTGCTACCTTTAAAATAAGGCTAATAATATCCTCTTCACAGGAATATTTTGATCACTAAACAAGACAATGGTCACACAATACCTTGAGTGATTCTTAACGCAAAATAGACACATAAGAAATCAATTTCACTTTTCAAAGATGATATGCTTTAGTCACAGTTGAGCTGAATTTACTATACATCTTCATATAATTAAAAACAAACAAACAAACTGCTGCACACTCTTCCAACTCTTTAATTAAGGGTTATTTTGTGTGTAAGCAGCCCACGGGGGAGGGAAGAGAGTGGAGATAGCGGAGGAGAATTCCCTTCTGCCATTGAGTTTTATTTAATTTTTAATCAATATTGTTAAGATATGATTCACATGCAATAAAATGTGCCCATTTTAAGTGTACATTTTGATGAGTTTTGACGAATGTGAGCATGTAACCACCACAACAGTCAAGATACGAACATTTCCATTTTCCTCAAAAACACTCTGGTACTCTTTGTACACTTCCTCTACCCCTGGCCCTGCAAGTGATCTACTTTCTATCATTATAGATTAGCTTGTTCTGAAGTTCGTATAAATGGAATTATACAGTATATACGATTTTGTGTCTGGTTCCTTTTTCTAGGGATAATCATCTTCTTCCAGATGCACCCATAATATCGCATTAGTGCATCCGTTCATTTTTACTGCCAAATGATATCCTGGGTGTGCTGTGCTGTGCACCACTCTCTGTCAACCGTGTTTGGTCCGCTTCTAATTCTAGGCTGTTGTGAGTAAAGCTGCCGTGAACATTCCTGTACAAATTTTATTTGGTTGTATGTTTTTCTTTATTTTGATTTATTTTTCAACTGCATACAATGTGAAATTAGTTTCAGATGGACAACATAGTTGTAAGACTTTTAATACTTTACAAAGTGATCATCCTATTAAGTCTAGTGCCCATCTGATATACAGTTATTAAAATATTGACAGTGGTCCCTGTGCTGTACTTTACATCCCCATTACCATTTTTATAACTAGCAATTTGTACTTCATAATCCCTTTCACCTTTTTTCCCCATCCCTCAACCTTTCCTCCCACTGACGACCATTCATTTGTTCTCTATATCTATGAGTTTATTTCTACTTTTTTTGTTTATTTGCTTTCTTTAGAGTCCACATGTAAGTGAAATCATAGGCATTGAATTTCTCTGTCTGACTTATTTCACTTAGCATAATATCCTCTAGGTTCATCTACTTTTTCAATAATAGAAAGATTTCATTCTTTTTTATGGCTGAGTATATTCTATTACATTTATGTACCACATCTTCTTTGTCTATGTGTCTTTCGATACACACTTAGATTGTTTCCATACGTTGGCTATTCCAGCCCTTTCCCTAAAGTTAGTCAATTTAGTTGCTCCCCAAATGTCCCGGGAATATTTTGAGCTACAGCTCCTGCTCTGGAGTTTAGAGTAAGTGAGTTTGTGACCAAGCGAGTCTGCGGGCAAGCCCATTGAGGAGCTCCTTGGTCTCCCGCAACACTTTGTCTTTCTCAGATGCAGTCCGTGCTCATTTAACAGCCAAATGTTATGGGCACTCCTCTTCCCAGTACTGATGCAGTGGCTAGGGAGCCTGGCCTGTGGCTGGGACGGCTTGCTCCTGAAGGGGGACCTCCACACCCAAGATATCCCTCCCAATTCTTAAAGGTAACACTGTGGCTGTAGGACCTGCCCATTCTGCATCTCTGCCCCTCCCACCAGTCTCAACGTGGCTTCTTCTTTATGTCTTTAGTGTTCTGGTGTTCTGTTCAGCTACCTTTCAGATGGTTCTCAAATGGTTGTTCTATACGTTAGTTGCAATTCTGATGTGGTCATGTGAAGGAGTGAGTGCAGCATTTACCTCCTCTGCCATCTTGACCAGAAATCTCAATGGTCGTGTATTTTTGGCTTGCTTGGATAAATAACTAGCAGTGAAATGTGGGTCCTAAAATTAAATATGTAGTAAGTACATATTTAACTTTATATGGAACTGTCCCACTGTTTTCCAAATGGTTTTATTATGCTATTTTTCTGCCAGCAATGTATGACAGCTCCATTTGCCTCCAATCTTTGTCAACAAAAGTGTCAAAAAAGGCATTTTCAGTCTTTTTATTTAACCATTCTTGTAGGAGAATGGTGGTATCTCATTATGGTTTCAGTTTTGTATTTTGCTATTGAATAATACTTTTCAGCATCTTTTCATGTATTAATTGGTCATTCATATATGAATGTTGAAGTGTCTGTTAAAATCTTTTGCCAATCTTTTAAACCCTTAATTAAGATTCATAAATTATCAGATTCCTTCTGAATATCTAGGACGGGACCCATGAAAGCATCTCCCTTGATGGCCTTTCCAGAGTAAGAATCTCCTGAGCCAAATATAACTAAAATTTAATACCTGAGGTGACTGAAGCAACACAATGGGATAAAGAACAAAAGAGAATAGAAAATATTGATAATTGAATCCAAAGAGTAGCTGAAACAGGAAATAAGTAAAAACACGGCATAGTTTGCAGTCAGGAAGATCAGGGGAGAATCAGGCTTTACAAAATTTGTTAAGGATAAATTCCAAAATAAAGACTGAACAGTGAATGTAGGTTAAAGTTTTTATATGAGGTCCTGAGTGTTTTTGTGGAGTCAAAAATGGAAACTTAAAGAAGTCAAAGATGATTGAATGAATATGAAAATATCACCTTTATAACCTTTCATTATTGTTGTTTGGAGTTTAGTATTTTAACAACATGCCAAGTTTTCACTGATTTTTTGCTCTAATTGAGAAAGCAGCCTCGAGTTAATGAAGCAGGAGATGGTGTCAGGAGACATGGCTTTTACTCTTTGATACGTTTGCAATTAACATCTTAGTATCTTACTAAAATGCTTCAGCTTTCTTCATCTCAATTTCCCCAACACTTATGCATAAATATTTTGAATTATAGAAGCTGTATCCTTAATATTTTGCACAAGTAAGAGCAAAAAACAACAAAACAATTTGTCCTAATACCACGAACCATAGAAATATTCACAGAAACTCAAATTCTAGTGTTCCCAGTTCATGCTGGATGTGCAGTCTAACCACGGAGACTTCATGCAAAACTCTTTCTTTACAAAAATGAAAAAATATATTTGATGTAAAAGAGGCAAAATTTGAAAATCTCACGTGAGCATGCTTGCCTTAGCACTGCCACATGAGAAGAGCAGTGATATGATCACAATGGGCTGGCTTCCTGGTATTCCTTTGCTTTTTTTCTGTATTTTTGGATCCCATTTCTATTAGCCTTCTTCAGTCAGAGAAATGACAGGGAAGGTGGAGATATCCTGAGAGCCTATTTGCACACGTCTCTCAGCTGTGTTGGCAGAGTGCATCAACACTCATCTCCGAACCTTTTGAGAGGAAGGATTATTATAGTTCCTCTGTTTCAGTGAACGTGTGTGGCGCGCCCACTATGGACACTGCAGCAGCAAGCAAGGCTCGTCGGTTTTCCGTGGTATCATTTGCCTTTATGGCAGACATGCTAGTACCTTTGGTTGGCAGCACAGTGACGAGAGAACATCTCTGTAATGGCTCACTCTTGATATTTCCACTTATATTATTCTGTTAGCAGAGAATTTTTATTAAGCCATAGATATTTTCTTTATGGCTTAGGGGGAAATGAAAGATCTAAGTTACCATGATTTCTATATAAACTAGTCAACAAAAAATAGATATCTCAAAATGTAAGATTAAAAATAAGTTGATTGCAATAAAAATAAACTGAACTAAAAGTGGACGAGATGCAATGATAACATCAAAAACTTAAACAACATAAAATAACTCATTTTTACCATATGTCTTCAAATTTAACCAACTTCACCCACAGAAAAAGGATAAAGAGCTATATCATCAGTGCACATAAAATTTAAAGAAGAGAAAATCCAAGCAGGTAACAAGAAAATGAAGAGATGCTCAAGCTTATTATTAATCAGAGAAATGCAAACTAAAACCAGTTGAAATTTCAGTCTGCATCCAATAGATTAGCAAAATTCATAAAGCCTTAGGAAACCAAGCATTAATGGTAGTCGTAGGCACAATTGGTGGGAATCATCAGCAACTCTGGAGAAGAGGGCACTAGCAGTATCCAACCAAGTTAATTATTTTTCTGGATATCTAGCCCACCGATATTCCAACAGATCTATAAGTGGGAAAGTATGAACATGTTCACTAAAGTGTTGCTGGTGGTGATGGAAAGTGAAGACAATTTGAATATCCTTTCACTACAAAGTACTACATAGTAGTTAGAGAGAACAGACCAGCTAGAGTGCTGAAAAAAAACATGTGCAAAGAAGAATGATAACAATAGCACAATGACATTTATATGAATTTTTAAAAAATATACACGTTAACAATATATGTTTAAAAGAATCCATATATTCAAAGGGATAGATGTTAAATAATATAAATGATTGTTCATAAGAAACAGGTACATAAATAGAAAATGAAAATGAGTAAACAAATATGTGAATAAATTTAACAAGAGAAGGGCCTTGCAGGACCAATGATGGTAAGAACAAAAAGGAAAATAAGAGAGACTTATATTGAGATGAGTTGAGACAGAGATCAGGAGTGGAGAGAAAGAGAGAGAGAGAGAGAGAGAGAGAAGAGAGAGAGAGAGAGAGAGAGAGAGAGAGATGCTATTATTAGGTAAGTACCAAAATATGCCTTGTACCAAATGCCTTGTTTATGTCTCTGTCTTTTTTTGTGTGACAGTAACAAGCTTCTAGGGCTGGATAAACTAGAAATATCTTGAAGGAAGAGAAACAAGTTTGATTTGAAGAGTAAAAATGAAGAATGAGAAAGATTTATATCATATTACTCCTAGGACTCATCTCATTATACTTGTGATGTCCGACAGACAAGAATAGAAGCTATTGTAATAGCCAATTTAAGCCACCTTTAAAACAAAGCCCTGCAGGCCACTATTAGCAAACACACTTAGCCTGGAGCAAATGGTAAACACAGAACACCTATGTTAATCCTAGGGAAGAATAGCACCTCCAGTGTCTTAACAGCATGCCAATTCTCTAAATCTGTCATTAGAAATGTATTTTGAACTCTGAAGACTTCCCTGTTTCTTTTAAGAAATAGGAACAATTTCTGGAAATCTTTAAGAGAAAATAATGATTGAACTTTACCTTAGAGAGTATATGGATGGACTGGGTGAGAAATTAAAATATTTCAAAATTTTTATCTTCTGTAAAGAATAATCTGCCCCTTTTATTTAAGAAGAACCTGATGAATTTCAGATTCCCAACAAAGACAGAAAGTTTGAAAGTAGCAAGCCAGCTCCTACATGTCAAGGGGTATTAACAGCTGCTGTGGGAGAAACTGGGATTCCATGACCAACCATTTGATAACTTGAGTTAAACACAGTTTCATGTTTCCTAAACTACAGGACTTATTGAAGCCTATACCATGTCAATGTGTACTGTTAATATTCTAGTCGAGTAGGGCCCAGTATTTCCAGATCTCATCTAACTATAAACACCATTCATTACTGAGAACTTTGGGAAACTAGTGTTCTCTCATATCCTCTTCAAAAAATGCTACTCTAGGTCAAATGTGATGATATCCAGTTCATCAGCAAAGTCACCTTGATATATATATGTACATATAGCCAGATATATAAATAAATACACATATAGATATATAGACATATAGATATGTAGACATATAGGTATATAGACATATAGATATAAACTGTGGGTACCATCCAAACTGAGACTCAGAATTTCTGGTGGAGATGAGAATGAGAGGATAGGAAGTCCAGAAATTTGTGTTTTTAATAAACAATCCTGGTACTTTTAAAAATTAACCCAATGTAAATATTATGCGTAGATAAAAACTTAAGTATATAGGTTGTTCCAAAAGTCTTTAATAATGTCAAAGTATAATACTACACACTTAAACATTCAAAAGTTTATTTTAAATTTTTTAAATATTGCTAATTCTTATTAAAATGTAACATAACCATTCTCTTGTACTATACATTGCTGTAGCTAACTTTCAAATTTCATAAAAGTAAAAATTGCAGAGTTTGCATTTGTAACTGAGGTATTAAAACA
Organism: Eonycteris spelaea; assembly: GCA_003508835.1. Classification (NCBI taxonomy): domain Eukaryota; kingdom Metazoa; phylum Chordata; class Mammalia; order Chiroptera; family Pteropodidae; genus Eonycteris; species Eonycteris spelaea. The sequence continues at coordinate 3,298,224 of PUFA01000062.1, read as the reverse complement.
TAGAACACTTTTGATGTGACCCCACAAGAGTCTCAAGGAAAGGACTGAAGTGGACTAGAAAAAGACTTTCCCTACCTGAAACTATGACATGAAAAAGGTTTAAATTAAAAATTTACCTTTTGCTATTATCTACTTATGCTTTTACCTGAAGTATAATAACATTAGATGTCCGTGATGAATATAGTGCAGAGTAAGAGGGTCCAAGTTGTTTTCTAAATTATCAAGTAAATTTACATTTGATATAACTGTGATGTGTGTTATACTTTTAAGAAAATTGGTAATCTGTGAATTACCAATGATTGCAATTTTTACATTAATAAGATATTCAATTAAAAAAATATCCAATCACCATTCATTACTTATGCACGCAAACAAAATTCAAATGATAAACTTGAACAATCTATTACTTATTCATATTTTTATAATTTAAATAAATGTTTTATTTCTTTTAAAAATGATTTTTAAATAAATGTCAATTAGAAAAATATATATGTGTATGTGTGTGTGTGTATCTAGATATATATATCTATATATGTATATGATATGTAGATGATATATGTATATGTCCTCAGAAATGTGAGATAAATTACGGACTTTGGCGATGAGAAAGTCAAAGGCAATAGATGTTTATTACTTTGTAAACCACCTCCGTCCTTACAACAATCCAATTTAGTGTTGTCTTTAGATAAACTCGGAAGAACAATGTTCCATCAAGTTAATCTACCAAAAACCAAAATTTCAAAACTCTAAGGACATTTGTCTTCCCTAATGTCAATTAAAACAATGAAAGGGACAGATTAAAACACAGAAGAGGTCATGAAAATTTCCGAAATTATTTTATCCCACTTTACTTTCTGTCCCTTTCCCCACCTCACCCCATTTCCCAAAAAGCTTACAAATGAGTATTGAGATAGATTCTGGGTGTATTAGCCTCTAGTAATATCGCAGCTGTCTGAAAGCTGGGGAAAACCTCTGCTCCGGATTATGCTCTCTTCCTGTTGTTGTTGTGTTCCATGCTGTTCATTCTGTGCTTTTGAAAACCGTAAAAGAATAGGCAGCTGGATGGACAGACAGTTCCTTGAAGCCAGATTATTTAGTAGCTTAAATAGTAATCTTCTAAGTGTATTGCCAAACATACTGCAAAGACCTCTGAAATAGCTCGGAGTGAAGAAACACTGAGGCGATGTGGTAACCGCACACCTCGAACTCTTTTTGACTGACTGAGACTAAAATGCTACTTTCATCTTACTAAAAATTACCTAAAGCAGAGTAAGATTTGGAGCCTTCCTTTATTGGCTGTGTCCCCACTGGTTTTTTTTTTTTTTTAACCGTCATTTGAATTACTCAATTTTTTTCTAATAATAAAACATATATATTATCTCCACAATTCAAGTTGTGTCAACATAAAACTAGAATAATTCACCAGAATTAGGGTAAATAAAACCATTTCAGCTGTATTTTTCTTTGCTTCACAAACCAGATGACAGACAGATGTGTGATTGTGCCAATTATTTCAGTTAAGCGTATTGGCCTATACCACTAAGATTTCAAGGCAAGAAAACCTCAACGGAACAATACATTTCAGTTCAAAACTAGACAATAAAAATTTTCATATAAACATCAGAACATAATGAAAGCAGAACAATTACCTTTGCCAAAATCTCATTTGGGAAACAGATATTGTGATTACTTTATTGGCATAAAGATAGAAATGGCAACAGAAAAAAACATGATTCCGATTTGAGAAAGCAAAAAAAAAAGGTATATTTCTTTTGACAGAAAAAAGCAAAAAACACAAAACCATTTATATACTGCACTCTCATTTTTATTTCTTTTATTGCATTTATTTCTGCATTTGGGAATGGGGTAAGTGAGGTGAGCATTGCAAAAATAAAACTTGAAAGCATTTAATTAATATATATTTATTGTGACAAATTCAGACAACACAAACATAGACATTAAAAAATAATGTCCCACCTTTTCCCTACTCCATGCCCTGGATGCCAATAGAAATCCTTTCCATTTTGTGTGCTTATATAATGTATATATGCAATTACATTATATATAGAGATTTAAATACATATATAGCCTAATAGCCTAACTTTCAAGTATTTTTAAACTTACTCAAGAGACTGTAAGAGGACTACAACACCAGAAATACTAAATTTTTTTTGGTCCCAAATAAATAAATTTTTATTAGCTCCAATCCAAGGTATATAGAAGGTATACAAGGTATATGACTGTATACAAAGTATACAGTTATACATTCTTCTAGTTGATTTTTGTGGAAATGCAATTAGAATACTTTGCCAAGTAAAAATGATTAGAGTAAGAACCATGGAAGCCAAGAATCAAATCAAAAAAATAATAATAATAAATCAAGGAAGATAAAGTGTATTAATATCTCTTCATTAACAGGCTCAATAAGCTTAAATATTGTAAAATTTTCAGAAACCATGCCAGACATGCCCATATTTGCAGCTTGCCACAAAAGAGCATAATTAATTCCAGCATACCTTTTGCTGATTTTTTACTTTTGCTTTTTGTTGTAAAATGTCTCTCCTTTAAAATTTTAGCAATACTTAATTTGAAACAAGTTCCTTGAATATGCTGTTATGAACAATAAAGTGTTTTGTCTAATGTTAGAAGTTCTAAACTGTGGTTTTGTTTTTACTTATATCAAAAATCTCAGTGTGATAACAATTAACAATCGCCATGTTGCTCGTCTATGTATCATTGATGTGGCAACTGCAGTAGCTGGATTTCCCAGTGTCTGTGAGTGATTTAGATTAGGTTTATCATATATCAGGAGCTAAGTGCTAATTGTAGAAATTTGTCATCATGTGGTTGTATGTGGTCAAAGGATCCACTGGGATCCGAAATCTCTTAGAGCCAGTGGTGTGCCGGTAAATGGTTAACAATCAAGCCAGCCCTGATTTTTAGCATTTGGTATTTTCCATGAAGTATATATCTCACCATGGCCAATTTCAAGATACTGAAAAAGGTCACTGACTTTAAAACTGGGAAGAGACGTGAGCAACCAGCTTTTGAGAGCCCCTATGAGCCACCTCCAACATGCCACACCACTTCATAGCAGTCTTGAAAATAAAACTCTGAAATTCAGTGACATCTCAGCTTTTCACTCCAAATGGCCTTGCTCATGATCACCACGAAGGCGTCAAAGTCAACGGCCTTCTTTTCTGTCTTCCCATCACATCTCTTTCCTCTGGAAAACAGTCTAATACTCAGATAAGCTTTTGATCTTAAAGCTCTTCCCTTGAGCCCAAGTTCTCCCTCTCCACTTTGCACATCTTGATAACACCAAGGTCTAAAATAAAAGGAAAGGAAAGAAAAAAGCAGTTTCCATGATGTTTCTCTAGGCCCAGAGTGGTAACTGATGTTCTTCCTAGAATGTGGACTAGAGTCAGGGGGAAGGTAACTATAACTGCTCCTGAGGTACATTCAGTGCAAGGTGCTGATTTCAGAACCTGCTACCTAAGTTCTTTCCCACCTCCTCACCTGTAGGGTCACCATGAACAGTTCCTCACGGAAACACACACAGCCAGGGGCCTGGCATAGGATGGGGATGAGTAAGCGTTTGTTGAGTAAGTGAGTGAATATTCATCTCTTCTCTCTTGTATCTTGTGATACTCTTTTATGGATAGTCCCTTAGAAGGAAGTATCCATAATACAGTTGCCCTTCCATAATGTATCCATAATATAAAAGGTATTTTACAATATAAGTAATATGAAGGCTGCTGATGGAAGAGAATACTATGGAAGTATTTCTGAATTTAGCAGTGGAAGAAGTTGCTAAACTGCAAGTAAGGGAAAATGCTATATTCTGAAATTGCCCAAAGACACTGCTGTCTGTCATGTCACTATTGTTCTAAACTTCCAGGCCTGGATTCACTGGGGAGAACCTGCCTGCACTCCAGGAAGTCAGGTGAGCATCTGAAAAATAGGGTAACAAATGAAACCACCTGGCTCAGAATTACACTCAACAAATACATTTTTTTCAACTTTCTATTCTCCTAATAATTCCCCTGACTTTGCCCCCTTACTGACACTATAATCACATGCCACCATCACTAAGTGCACTTTGATGTTCAATTGAAAAATGCTCACTTAGAACACATTTCATTGTCATCGTGGAAAAAGTCTACATTTTATATATTTTTATGCAACTCTGCATTTTGTTAGGGGCCAGAAAATATAATATTATTTCTCAAATGCCAGATCAAATCTTTACAAACTTTGTAGTTATTGTTGTTGTTATAATAGAATCAGATGCCATCTTTTCTAATAAACTTTCCAAATAAATTTTAAAGGTATTGATTAGATGTGTTTTTAAAAACTGTGCCTTATTTTAATTTAGTAACTTCTTTCAGAATTAAAAGTTTCAAACATAGTGGAGAAGGCAGCAGCCCCACCACATTTCCTAGGACTATTTTAAGTTCGTCAAGACTCCGAATAGCCTGTAGAGGTCCTTCCAATTCTACAACTGTGAACACAGGAATCATCTTTATAAAAAAGGAATGGAATCCTTCACAATTTATAGGGTAAGAGAAAACTACATCCTCCTAGATAATAGGAGTTACATTTCAAAATCTTCTTCCCTGTTTCTTCCAGAAATTAGTTTCTCAATATTAGAAGACAAATGCAACCAAATCCAATTTACCTTTCAAGGATTGGGTTATATGCAAATCCATAACTTGTAGTATCATCAAGATCCCTTCCTTTCTTCCAGTAGACACTTATTCACCAACTATCATATCCGGCAATTGGAAATTTATACTTAGAATATATAATTCTATTTATTAATATAATACTGTTTTGCTGGTTTTAAAAAATAATGCTAATCACAAGAACTTGTGTTCTTAATAGCTAACACTTATTCAAGCGCCCACTATTAAGTTTTGTTTTTATTTTTATCTTTAATTTTAGATTTATGTTTGTCTTATCAGTGCTCTCAGAAAACTGCTAGGCTTACAGTTCAACCTGTCTGTAAAATCCCCAGAGGACAAAAGTAGAGCTTAAGTCACTTTACCCAACTGTGTCAGCTATTCCTGATGACAATAGTGGCACAGGTGGGGCAACCTCACAGAGTAATAAATTTAATCCTCTACTTCCCCAATATTAATATATTGCAGCAATTTCTCTTTCCACAGGGTACGATTAATAATTTTTTTCTCATTCAAGCAGCTGAGACACAACACTACCATTCGACAATGTTTCTGCAACAGCTGAGTCATCCCTTTCAATTTGGTATCAATTAGGCTAATTAGTGGTTAGCAGCTCAGACTGCCCTTCAATCACTTGGAAATAGCTCTCTACAGAAATGTCAGGCACTCTAAGATTTTCTCACATCCTGATGATACTATATGTCTTGGCTGCTAAGACAGAAGCTACGGCTGGAAAGAAAGTATTTGGCCGAAACACTTGTCTGACCACTGTCACAAAATAGAGCTTTTGTTGGCCACCCACTAGTTCTCAGGTCTCTTGTCAGCCACAGCAGTTGGGTTACAATTTGTTGGCCACTGAGATAACTGAGATCTGATATCTTTTCATCTCACCAGCTAGGTGGTCGGGTGTGCTTTTCCCTGAGGGCATATGTACCTGTTAAAACACTATTTCTTTTGGCTCTGATTCTAAACCCAGGCAAAGGGGATTAGGAACCTGGCTTTAATTGTGCTTGTCTTTTTCTTTTGCAAATGGCAGTCATTCTCTAGCGCCTTTTGTGATACGAAAATGAACACTGGATTAAAGCATATTTTTGATTCCCCACCAACCTTCTAGTCAGTCAGGCACCTTGCTTAAGCCAGTGGGTGTGTATATGGATGGGGCAGCTCAGTTTTGGCAGCAGGGAAATGTTGAGCAATTTCAAAGCAAACGTAGTTTCTACTCCTAAAGAAGATCTCTGGGAACACGTTTACAGAGATAATTCAAAGATTTATTTAGCATCGTTCATGTAGTCAAATTAAACCTTGAGAGTTTTGACAGGTTGATTTCCTTCATGAGATTTTAAAAGTCATAATACATAAACAAGAGCCTGTATAAATTATAGAAAACATAAAGTAGGTTTTTCTCTAAATTATATCTTCATTGGTAAGATATCTTTTCAAAACTTAAGGTAGTGTTTCAACTTTTTAAAAATGTTATGTATCTTTTCTATATATTATATGCCTTTTAGGTTGCCTCATAATGTAGAAAATTTCAGTTTCATATGAGAAAATACCAATTTAAAATACCCCATAATTATGTTCTATCCTAATAATTTAGATGTTTAAAAAAAGTTACCTTGTTCTACTAAATTAGTTATTTTATCGACCTTTTGATTCTAGAAAAATGAATCCTATGTAATAAAATTACACATAAATATACTTTTGAAAATTTCAAAAGAAATTTTCTGGAGTCATTATAAAATTAGAGAACTTGCCAATTAAATATTTATAAGGACTATAAAATATCCAAATAATAAATCTCATGTCAGATTTTGTGTTAAAAAAAGTCTTCAAAATACATCATTGACATAAAAAATATACATATAATTTAAGCTTATTTGTGATGCAAGTTAAATATAATCAATAATTTCACTTTACAAATGACACATTTTTATTTTATTTATATGTTTAGAGTCTATATAATATGTAAAATATATTTACATATCACATAGGGTTCAGTTATATATGAAATTTTAAAATATATACGTGGACTTATATAAACAAATAAAGAAAATTAAAAAAACTCAGATGTTTAAAAATGTGGCATCAATTATAGTCAAAAGGAAATGTGACCAACAAAGCCTGAGAAATGAAAAGATCCATTCTGACTAAACATTGGCTCAGCAAATTAAATAATATGATAATTTGAATCATTATAATTTTTAAATATTTTCAGTGTATTTTGATAATTTTTCTTTTTAAAATTAGTCATCCGAAGATATAAATATTTAAATTTTTATATTAGTAATATAAATACTTGAAATATTTATGCTCTGTAAGCTGAACTCATGTATAATATGAATAGGTATAGTACTGAATAGATAAAGCAAGATAGAAATTTCTTTTTATATACTGCAAGTTATAGATCAGAAATGTCAGGGTTTTTTTCATTTGCCTACTTATTGACTATCAGTAAAATTCAATCTTAGATTTTTTTCCCCTTAAATATAAAATGATGCTTTCAAGAAATTTTTCTTCAGCAACAAGGATTATATAAAAACTATAGAGCCTGTAGTATGTGGGAAAATTTTTTTAACTATATTCTATATAGAAAGTAAATTAACTTCTAAACATGAGAAGTAAGAAAATTAATTTATAGTACTCGCTACTTACTCTGCTAATAAATTTTAAAGCTCCAACATTTTTCTCTTTCATAAAGTTTGAACGCTAGGCCACGCATGCCCCCAAATAGAGGACTTTATCAATGAAAACAATCCAAAAATATATGGAATGATCTAAAAAATGTAATTAGCCCCTTTTCTATATTTGAAAGAAAAATGTTTTTCCACATGACTCTTTTTATAACTTGTTAAATAAATAATTTCATACCAATAACATAGTAATTTGTCATTATAAACATTAATGCAAAAAATTATATTCTCGAGTATACATATTATCCAAATAGTTTTCACCATATTAAACAGTAATAGAAAATAATAAAATAACACCAGAATTTGAGAAAAGAGGTAGAATAAAATAGAAAAGTTACAATTTACAAATCAGACCAGGGATTTTGGTTGCATAAAAAGTAATTCTTAAGAAGGAATATGAAATTTGGGGTAGATTTTAAAATTTTTTAATAGTTTCTTTTTCCACCATCTATTTTTTTTATATGAAAAGTTATAACCTGTACTGTCCAAAATGATAACCTCTGGCCACATGTGTCTACTGAGCATTTTAAATATCGCTAGTCCACAATGAGTTGTGCTATAAGTGCAAAATATACACTGTATTTCAAAGATTTGGTAAAAAATTAATAAAATATAACCTTCATATCTTTTTATATTTATTACATGTCAAATGGTAATATTTTGGATATATTGAGTTAAATGATGTATATTAGTAAAAATCATTTCACTTGTTTCTTTTTACTTTTTCATGTAGACACAAGAAATTATTAAACTATATTTTTGCATTATATTTCTAGTGGACAGCACTAAATAATTAGTGACTTTGGTCAACATTTTGATGTGACTTCTTTTTTTCTAAAGTGGTAAGAGATAACCTAAGGAAACTACTTTGCCTATTCTGACCAAAAAAAAACAAAATAACACAAAAGAAAAACAAAAGTCAAATAAATCTAAAAGCAGTACCAAACATAAAACACAGAAAGTTATATAAAATATATATATAAATTGAATAATTTTTGACTGGTCAAGTCACTCACAGAGCCAGATCATTTGTGCTTATTGATACAGCTTCAATTTTTTATCCTGGTCAATCAGATCCATCCAACTAGAAAATATTTACATTTCTGTTACCCTCCCATGTATATTGGTTATGTATTAGTCTAAGCTACGATATTAAATTCAAAAGCATAAGAGTGATAACATACCCTAGGTTTATATGCACAAAATATCTCTACAAAACCTGGAATTTTAACTGTAAAGTAATTTTTAAAAATAACACATTCATTTCAGCAACAATCAGTAGCATGGTTTTTTATAGGCAAGTCCATTAGAGTATAGTTGTATCAAAATAGATATTTGAAAGCTGAAAATTTTAATGTCAATGTTTTATGCAGTATTGTATAACCATAGTCAATAGAGTGGGCATATCCAAAGAACAGATTGAAACTGACTTTGATATTAAATAACATGGGAAAAGAAATGGCAACTAAAACTGAAAAATACCACAGCTAAATCAGAAATAAAACAAAGTTATACTGCATATACTAATCTTCTGTTGTGCAGCATGCCTTCTTTCCTACTGTTTCCAGTAGATTTGTCGCTTAAAGTTCTGTTCACATGGAATTTAATGAAATCCCCAGCAGCCCGCAAGATTGGTAAACCTGTTCTGACTGCTCTTACAATATCATGGAACAGAGCTTGAATTACCAATCCACCAGAGAATGCTAATGCAATTATGAGTGTTTACTTACACCATGTGTTTCTCACTGAGCCTGCCCCTCTGTGTCAGGATAAACCAAAGGGAGCTAATGTTTTATAGATGGTAAGACTCTGTTTGTTTTCAGTAGGGCTAAGTCTCCCAAAGCACTCAGACACACTAATTAAAGTAAACTGCAGAGGCCCATAATAAAATATATGTGTTTGGAGACTGTGAGATGAACCCCACTGGCTTATTAAAAGTCAAAAGAAAAATATACATTATTTATGACTTCAAAGGGACACATTGTGAGCTCTAGTTTATTTAAAGGATTAACTAAGCAGTGGTTATTGGTGACCATCTGAACTGAACGGTTCTTCTTTCACAGTTCATTAGTTCTGTCATATATGTGAGAAGTCATCATTTGGGTTCAAATCAAATATTATTAATCAAATAAATTACAGAGGGTACACCAACATTATTAAATGAAATCTTTGTAAAATGGCTGCTAATAAATCTGGTACTTTTCAACAGTTGCCTAGTTGCGACAATATGATTTAGGTTTTCAAAATGTGCTATAAGTATTAAATAATGTTATTCATAAATTTGGCCATACCAGAAATAGGAAGCTAGGGAATACAATTACAAAACAACTTGCATCCTGATGATTTTCACAAGTTATTCTATAGTCTCTTAATCTAGAAACCTGAAAACTTCACTTTCTTATTTTCAACACAGTCTACAAGAAAAAGTAATCACACATGAAAACCAAAGCCTTTTCACAACCTATACTTCTTTGAATTGTTATTAATCATGCCAAATAAAACCACATTATTTAATCAAAGTTTATTGCTTACATTTAGCTTAAGGGATTCTGAATTAAGAATGATTAAGACAAGTCAATACTGCTTGCTGCACTTGTTCCCTTGCATGTGAATAATTGCAAAGCTAGCCATTATTATAGGTTCTATCAATGAAATTTTTATATTATTTAGCCAACTATTAACATGAGTCTAAAGATTCCATATAACTTAAGTTTTCAACTATCTCAGGTACAACACTAAAAAGTTTCTCATATTGTTCTAGATCACCTTGAGATTTTCTTAAAATTTACACTTAAAGGAAAATAATGCCACACCCACAAATAAGAAACTAGTTCCAAAGAAACTAGTTCCAAGATTTCTCTTCTTGACTCTATAGGAAACAGAGCTCCCCGAGTTTTCTGAAGATAGCAGATATGCTACTGTAGATTCCGCTATTGTCTCCTGATTGAATTTTAGGCTTTCAATCTCATTTTTTTCTTTATTTTCCCTCTTTTTTCCTCTCTCTCTCTCTCTCTCTCCTCTCTCTCTCTCTCTTCTCTCTCTCTCTCTCTCTCTCCTCTCTCTCTTCCTCTCTCTCTCTGTCTCAGCTGTCATTTTGTTCCTATCTGAATTTATCCTGATTTATCTATCAGTCATTTATCATCACAAGCTTAGGTGAAGAACACAGTAAAACCTGAAGATATAACATGACATTTTTAACATTATGGGGTATATTTTCAGGTAATTAGTTAAAATTGCTGAGAGGTAAGAACTAATGATAAAATATATTTTTTTAATTTTCTTTATAAATTCACTTTAATACCTCTATATTATTGTCCTTCATTAGGCAGGAAAAAGCAAACAACAATAACAAGAAAACCTAAATGTAATAAACTTAGCATTATCTTAATAGTACTTATTCAAAATTAATTTTATTTCTATAATTTGTATATCTTCACCTCAACAAGGAGATTCACATAAGTTAAATTTTTAGATTATGTATATTGTGGCAAAATTTATACTGTAATTTTAATATAGAAATTATTAGTGGGTGGAATCCCACTTGGTTGTGACATTTTCCTTAAATGCATATTAAAAATGCATTTTCCTTAAATGCATATTAAAAGAGAAGAAAATAAAAATAAAAATTATTGGATTAAGGGCTACTTGTCATATTTTTTCCTTATTTACCTTTCTTTTATTTATTTATTTTTTGTCTTGCACAATGGGCTTCCTAAGTCTATATTTCTGTAATGCTAAATTTTAAACTTCTTTTTGCTTTCACAGTTCTGTAACTCTGGTGCTTTTATGCCTTTTTTCCTTAAAAAGATGCCCTATAGACTTATCTTATACCATTTCAAAAGCATGATGATTCTATAAACAAAATTAAACATAAAACTATCACTAAAGGAAGTGTCATCTTCTTTAAAATTCATGCCCCTATGAGCAGTAAAATTTGGGTGTAATTTGACGATGTACATGTAAACTAAAACAAATGACATTAGTTTTTAATTTTTTTTTTTATTTCTTTGGGCCAAATATTATCCCTTGCTCTTAGCTCCATTTTTAACTACTCTGTTTTACCGAACCAAGGTGTCCTTATTGAAGCATCAGATTGAAAATATTTTACAAATACAGTTAAGTTCCTTCATTTTCAAATTAAATGTTAGTTGAAAGAAGAAAAAGGATAGCTACATTTCCTTAGTACTTATTATGAGAAAGAAAGAAAGAAAGAAAGAAAAGAAAGAAAGAAAGAAAGAAAGAAAGAAAGAAGGAAGAAGGAAGAAAGGAAGGAAGGAAGGAAGGAAGGAAGGAAGGAAGGAAGGAAGAGGAAGGAAGGAAGGAGGAAGGAAGGAAGGAAGGAAGGAAGGAAGGAAAAGACGATGAAATTAATTATCTCAGAAACCAGCACTTAATACAGTGGGATGAATCAAATTTACCTAGCCACGACTTTCCTTAGAATTTTCATTATCTTCACAGTGTGTTGCCCTTAAATCAAGCTTCTTAAGAACATTGTTGTTGGAATTTATATAAACTTACATCCACTAAAAAAAAAAAAAATCCATGTTTGGATGCAAATTTTGATATATCAATATTTGTTTATGCCTCCCTCCCAAAACTACAACTCTCAGACTGTGATGTAGTTTCAGATGTGAGCATGAATCAAACTACACTACACTGTGAGAGTCCAGTGTGCATTCAACAAATGTTTACTGAGCTAACTCATACTACTTTGCAGCATCTATAACTATCCTCACAGTCCTAATACATGGATGGTATTCAATAAATATATATTAAAAAATGATGAACATTTTATGAAATAAAGATGAAAAACTTATTTGAAATATGACAATAAAAAGAATTACATTAAAACTTCAAAACTTAAAATACCAGGTGATCAAAAATCTCCTAGATTCAAAATTAAATTGCATCTTTTTTATTAATGTACTTAATTTGATCTAACTTCTACTCAGCTTTGAAAATAGTAGGAAGTAGAGTAAAATGCCCAAATACTCTCTGGTCTAGGACAATCTTAGAGATCATTTTTAATGTATAACCTCAAAATTAAAGGTTTAAGCATTTTTTATTTTGTAAATATTTATTTAGAAATTAGTCAATAATGTCACAGGTTTATATAAATTTTTTTTTCAAGTTTAGAACAGTATAGGGGCTGAGATTCAAACAGTAGAAAAGTAAATTAACGTGTAGTAAAACTTCTTTCACACAACTTATCTCAATTTGTATAATTATTATTAACTGTCTCAACCGTGAGACTGTAAGGTTCATTTGGAAAGAGATGCTATCTATTTGTTTTTTATTTTACCCCTAGTGACAAAGAAAGTACCTAAAAAAAGTGTATATTAAATAAATATGTGCTAAATGTTTATTACGGGGTTGTAAATATAGTAAGTCCTGTAGGATTTCAGAGGGGAACAGATTCCTTCCAGTTGGAGTAATTGTAGAAGACTGTGTAAAGGAAATAGCCCTTGAGTTGACCTTGAAAAATGAGTTTGAATTTCAGTAGGAGGGGTTAAAAATGTATACTTGAGTGCTGGGTAACACGGAGTGGGAGTGAGGGAAGGGAGGATAGCAGGCAGATAGGATAACAGAAGATATGAAGGATAAAATACAAACATATTCAATTATAGCAAGCAAACTGGCTGAAACGTGGGAGTGGGAAAAATTCTGTAGAGAATAAGGAAAAGGAAGCTAAAGTCAAATAAAAATTCAGGAAGCCTTGAAATTCAGACTTCATGTGGAAGATATTTGAACGGAGGATGAGGGAGCATTTTATGAACCGAAGTCTGGCAATGAATGGCAGAATAGTTGCTGCATTAACATAATAGTAGCATGAAAATTAATTGAGACAATTGCAAAAATCTAAGTGAGACATAAATAAAACTGAAAATGTTTCTGCATCAATTTCTGAATGATGTTTCCTTTAGATCAGCAAATTGTTTGCTTTGGGGCTAAAATGATTTTTTAGTTTTTCCAAACCTTATATTTTATGGTTTAGGAAACTGAGGACCAAAGAGATTCAATGATCTGCCCAAAATTGCAAAGCCAAGATTGGCTGTAGATCTCCTCACTTCCAGGCCAGTTGTTCTTTCCATGGTGAACCTATGCCTCTTTCAAGGTGACTCTTTAAATTGCTATTTCACTAACTGAACAGTAACCTTATTTAATAGATCTTCCTTGCCACACAGACATCCTGCTAAAGCATTGTAATAAATGTAATAAAAGGGGAGATTAGGGCAAACATTGGCGGGAAGACATTAATTAGAGGAAGACCTCATCAATTCTCAGTTGACTAATCCTCAAACCCTGTAATTCTCATAAGAAAACTGGCAATCTTGCTTTACTTCTTATCAAAAAGAGCTTCCAACCAAAGAGAGTGGCAGGCAGAATCTCATTAATTTTATTAAATATACTATAAAGTCTCATAATAAATAATTAAGCCCTGTTAAACAGATATTTGGTAGTACATGTTATCCCTCCTTATATATAGACATAAATAAAATGACAGTGTTTACAATGAAAATCTTAAAACATAATTGTTGTTATTGATGTTAATAATACCTTATGTTTGTTTTAGAGATTTTAAAGCTTTTCAGTCATGACCGTTGCATCATAATTGTCCTACAAAGCATTGATGCTTTAATCTATATAAACAAATTTTCTATCTACTAGCTGTTACAGCATCACTCGAAAATGGTTAGACAGATTTTCTAAATTTGGCATGTATGTTTGTGATGACCTGACTTCAGATAGTAAGTAATTATTCAGAAACTGCCACAGTGTTTGAAGTTACACTAGGCAGCGTCAATTGAAACAGAGATGTAGCCTCCACTTATCTTACTAGAGTACAGATTAAAGCTTTTTCACTATTGAAAATGTTAAAGACTCATGAAATTGTTTTTTTTTCTGTTACCTATATTATTCATTTCTGTTTATGTAAATAAATGTTTTCAGCTACTAGTAAACTTCATAGTACCAAAATTTTCTTTATTTTTGACTGTGATTGTGATACAAATGCAGTAAAGAATTTACCAGTTTCAATTGAATCACAGTACTTTCATACGGACATTAAACCAGTTGCCTTATGTGGTAAGCAGAATGCCTCCCATCCCCAAAAATGTCCATGCCCTAGTCCCTGGAACCTGAGAATGTGTTCATTTGCATGGTGAAAGGGGCTTTACAAATATAATTAAAATTATGAATTTTAAAATAGATTATTATGGACTTTCTAAGTAGGTCCAATCTAATCTCATGAGCAGAGAACTTTCTGTGGCTGTAGTTAGGGATACACTGCAAAAGGAGAAGTCAGAGAGATTCAGAACGTAATAGAAAACCAGCTCACCATTGTTAGAGGTGACCTTGTGGAAGACATAAGAAGTAATGTAGGCAATGCCTCGGAGAGAAGACTGGCCCCAGCTGACAGCTAACAAAAAATGGGACCTCAGTCTTACAACCACAAGGAACCGAATTCAGCCAATAACCTTACAAGCCTGGAAACAGATTCTTCCCCAGAGCCTCCAGTAAGGAATGCAGCCCGTCAAAACCCTGCTTTCAGCCTTCAAAACCCTAAGTAAGGACCCAGCTAAATTCACCAAGACTTCTTACCTACAGAAACTGAGAAATAATATTTGGGTCATTAAAAGCCACTTAGTGTATGATAATTTATTACAGCAACAATGAAAAACAAATACACCTGAGTACTCTGGTTGATTTAATCATTTGAGAACATTCTATATATAAAGTGCTAGAGTAAATATTTCCTTATCTTGAGTGGCCCACAGTCTAGTTTGAAAGGTTAAGATACCTAAATTAACAGATGATTAGTAAGTCAAAGCAATAGCAAAGGATATGATAAATAATAAATGTATATCGGTTTTAAAAAAAGAAGCAATGTCTATCTAGGTCATTTAGGGGAGGCTAAAAGGTAGTTTTTTTCCCTATATATAGGGAAATATGCCTCAAATTATAGCTTATATCGTCACCTGGGATTTGCTGGTAAATTTATTTAAAAGATCTCAGTAAAAAATTATTTTCAAATTTATGAAAATCAGCAAGTCTCAGGTAGGATTTGAGAAGTTGCCTTACCAAGATTCCAGGTGATGTTGATGCATCAAAGGACCAAAAATGGGGAATTACTGTGTAGAAGAAAAAAGAGATTGGTTTAAGCAAATACTTAAGGCTTAGAAGTTCAAAAACAGATTAGAGACTATAAATAGTCCATTGTAAAAATAGTGCTTTAGAATTATTAATAAAACCATAATTACTCAGAAAAAAATTGGAGTCAGAAATAAATATAAAGCAGAAGAAAAACATTTTTTATGAGGAAAAGAAGCCATTGCAATAATCTAAGCATGAAAAGCCTAAACCAACAATGAATGCACACAAATAGAAAAGGGAAAAATGCTTGAGAATTAGTAAAGGACTATGAAATAAGAAAATAATAGTTGATAATAAAAAGAGTAACCTGACTTGTTATACTAAAGATAATTGACTCTAAGCTTTTAAGCATTTTATATTTTATTTTTTCTTCTATTAATTTTGGTTGTGTTTTTAGAAGAATAATCCATTTCATCAAATAGTCAGTTATAGTGAAAATGTCCTCTTATTATCTTATAATGTTATTAATACCTGAAATAATATTGCCTTTTCATTATTAATATTGATAATTTATGTTTTCTCTCTTCATCAGTTTTACAAGTTTTTCAATCATGTTAATTCTTTCAAGGAAACACATTTTGACTGTCCATTTTTTTTTCATTTCATGTTTACTTCCTTATTTAGTTATTTTAGTTCTTATCTTTTTATCTCCTTTTTATATTTTTTCCAATTAAATGTGTTGTGTTTTTTTTTTTAACTTACTGATGATATAGAAGCATTAGAACAATAATTTTCTGTTGAGACCTCCTTCCATTCAGCTGGCAGGCAC
Source organism: Eonycteris spelaea (assembly GCA_003508835.1). Taxonomy (NCBI): domain Eukaryota; kingdom Metazoa; phylum Chordata; class Mammalia; order Chiroptera; family Pteropodidae; genus Eonycteris; species Eonycteris spelaea. Next base: position 3,281,926 of record PUFA01000062.1, on the reverse strand, counting down.
AGGAAAACAACAAATCTGAATACTCCATTAATTTGAGCAACACTGTTTACTCTGCCCTGGTGATTCACCCTTCCCTAAGACCCCCTAACACCTAACTCCAGACCAGCCAGAAACTCAATCATGCTGTTCCAGAAAAACAATAGGCCTGGGCTCATGCTGTGGACTTTCCTAACATCTCTCAAAAGTTCACAAACCCTAAATAAGCAGTGCCTGGCTTCAGCAGTACCTCTTGATAAGTGGCCCCAGGCCTTGCATAAGTGGCACCTGGCCTTAGTTCACAGCTTACCCTCTCCCAGGCATCTCTGAGTCCAGCAATCATCTGAAGAACACTCTGTAGCTCCTACCAGTGGCCCTGAGCCAGGCATAGCAGTGGCTGACATTGCCCTATACCAAAGCCCCTTGCAAGAAGCCCCATATCCAACATACCTAGTGGCCAACTTCAGACCACACAGAAGCACCACCCAACCATCTCTACAAACAGCACACAAAAAGGGTGGATGGGGAAGGCACCAGAGCCCCATTAAAGCAAACCCCACTCCATGAAGTCAGCCCCTGCACAATAGCTCCTCCGCTGTGGTCATGATCAATCCTCACAACTAATCAGCCTAAGGGTCAATTTCTCCTATTGACATGCCAATAGCAATCAAGGCTCAATAACTACAAGAGGGCACACACAACCCATACAATGAACACACCTAGAGCACCTGACATAGTAGCTTTCCCTAATACATAGAAACGAACGCAGGGAGGCAGCTCAAATGAGGAAGCACTGGTTATAAAGATGCTCAATTAACTTAGGGGAAGAGTAAACGAACTCAGTGATAACCTCAACAAGAGATAGAAAACATAAAAATGGAGATAGAAAATATAAAAAGAATCAGTCATAAATGCAGAATGCAATGAGTGAAATGAAGAATACATTAGAGGGAATCAACAGTAGTTTAGATGAAGTGAAGGATTTAATCAGTGATTTGGAAGACAAAGTAGCAGAAAACATCCAAAAGAACGGCAAAAAGAAAAAGAATTTTAAAATGAGGATAGTTTAAGGGACTTCTAGGACAAGTGTAACAATATTCACATCCTAGAATGAGAGAGAAAGGGAATGAAAACCTATGTGAAGAAAAATGATGGAAAAATTTCCTAACTTGGCAAAGGAAACAGACATACAAGTTCAGGAAGTGCAGAGAGTCTTAAATAAATGAATCCATAGAGGCACATGACAAGACACATCATAGTTAAAATGCCAAAGGTTAAAGACAAAGAGAATCTTAAAAGCAGGAAGAGAAACACAGTTAGTTACCTACAAGGGAACTCCCATAAGACTCTCAGCCGATTTCTCAACAGAAACTTTGGAGGCCATTAGGGATTGAAATGAAACATTGAAAGTGATGAAAGCAAGCACCTACGACCAAGACTACTCTACCAATCAAAGCTATCATTTAGAATCTCAGGACAGAAAAAAGCTTCCCAGACAAGAAAAAGCTAAAGGAGTTCACCACCACCAAACCACTATTACAAGAAATTTTAAAGGATTTTTTAAGAGGAAGAAAAGGTCAAAAATAAGAAAAATAAAATGCAATAACTATATTTCTATCAACTTTAAATGTAAATGAATTAAATATGCCGATCAAAAGACTTGGAGTGGCTGAATGGATTAGAAAACATGACCCATAAATATGTAGCCTACAAGAGACCCACTTCAGGAATAAAGACACACAGAGACTAAAGAGATGGGGAAAGATATTTCATGCAAATGAAAAGTTTTAAAAAGCTGACATAGCAATATTTATATCGGAAAAACAAAGGCCATAAAAAAAGACAGAAAAGATGTTTCATAATAATAAAAAAAGCAATCCAACAAGAGAATATATAACCCTTGTAAACATTTATGCACCCAACCTAGGAGCACCTAAATATATAAAACAAATATTGGTAGACATAAAGGGAGAGATCAACTATAATACAGTCGTAGCAGAAAATTTTAACACCCCATTGACATCGATGGATAGATCATCTAGACAGAAAATCAGCAAAGAAACAGTGATCATAAATGGAACATTAGACATAGTGTATTTGATTGATATTTTTAGAAAATTTCACCTCAAAGAAGCAGAATATAAACATTCTTTGCAAACACATATGAAACATTTTCAAGGATAGACCACATGCCAAGAACACAAAACAATTCTCAATAAGTTTAAGAAGATTAAATTCACATCAAGCATCTTCTCTGTTCACAGTGGTATAAAATGAAAAATCAATTGTAAGAAGAAACCTGAAACATACATTAACACGTGGAGGCTAAATAACATGCTACTAAACAATGAAGGGGGTAATCACAAGATCAAGGAAGAAATCAAGAGATACCTTGAAACAAATGATAGAAACACAGACCCAAAAATCTATGGGGCACAGTCAAAGCAGTTCTAATAGGAAAATTCATAGCAACATAGGTCTAACCTCACAGATTAAAAAAAAAAAAAAAAAAAAAACCTACCCTGAACAAGCTCGATCTCATCTGATCTCGGGAGCTAAGCAGGGTCAGGCCTGGTTAGTACTTGGATGGGAGACCACCTAGGAAGACTAGGTACTGTAGGCGTTAAAAATAAAAAGAAAAGGGATTGTAAGCTAACAAGGTCCTTGAAATCTGTGAGGTCAACCAAGAGTTGCCTCACCAAAATAAAAATAAATAAATAAATTAATTAATTAATTAATGAAAAAAAATGAGTGAATAAATAAATAAATAAATAGCTGGAAAAAAAAATAACAAACTCCAAAATGATTAGAAGGAAGGTAATACTAAAGATCAGGGTAGGAACAAACAAAATAGAGTCTAAAAACACAATACAAATGATCAATGAAACCAAAAACTGGTTCTCTGAAAAGATTAAAGAAATAAATGAATGAATGAACAAATAGATAGATAGATAGATAGATAGATAGATAGATAGATAGACCTTTAACCAGACTCATCAAGAGAAAATGAGAAAGTACCCAAATAAGCAAGATCAGAAATAGAAAAGTAAAAATAACAACTGACACCACAGAAATACAAAGGATCATAAGAAAATATTACAAAAATTATATACCAACAAATTAGACAACCTGGAAGAAATGGATAAATTCTTAGAAACATAGAATCTTCCAAGACTGAATGAAGAAGACCAGAAAATCTGAACAGAACAGTAACTACTAACAAAATTGACTCAGTAATCAAAAAATTCCCCTCCCCTCACAAAAAAAAAAAAATAGTTCCTGGTTTATCAGGCAACTTTTACCAAACATTCAAAGAATTAATGCCTAATGTTCTCAAACTATTTCAAGAAACTGAAGAAGAAGGAAGGTTCCCAAAAACATTTTATGAGGCCAACATTAAACTGATTTGAAAATCAGAGAAAGACACTATGAAAAAGAAAATTATAGGCCAATATCTCTGATGAATATATGTAAAAATTCATGACAAAATATTAGCAAACTGAATTCATCAATACAGTCAAAAAATCATATACCACAATTAAATGGGATTTATTCCCAAAATGCAAGTTTGATTCAATATGCACAAGACAATTAGCATGATACACCACATAAGCAAAATAAAAGATGAAAATCATATGAGTATGTCAATATATGCAGAGAAAGCAGTTCACAAAATCCAATATCCATTTATGATTAAAAAATATATATCAGCAAAGTGAGAATAAAGGGAACATCTCTTAACATAATAAAGGCTCTGTATGACAAGCCCACAGCTAACTTATTCAACAATGAAAATCTAAAGGTATTTTTTTTAAATCCGGAAAAAGATAATGACATCCACTTTTATTTAACATTGTATTGGAAGTCCTAGCCACAGCAATCAAAAATTAAATTAAAAAGAAAAAGTAAAATTGCCATTATTTGCAAATGACATAATACTATATAGAGAGATCTCTAAAATTCCATCAAAACACTATTATAATTAATAAATAAAATAGTATAGTAGCAGGATACAAAATATATACCAATAATGAACTGTCAGAAAGAGAAATTTCAAAAAAAAACTATACCAAAATTGATTGCATCAAAAAATAATATGCCTAGAAAGAAATTTAGACAAGGAGGTAAAAGATCTATATTTGGAATACTATAAAACATTGAAAAAAGAAATTAAAGATATCACAAATAAGTGGAAGTCTATATTGTGTTCGTGGACAGGAAGAATTAATGTTGTTAAAATGTCCATATCATCCAAAGAAATCTATGGATTCAAGCAATCTCTATCAAAATACCAATGCCATTTTTCATAAAAAAATAAATAATCCTAAAATTTATATAGAACCACAAAAGACCCTGAATAGCCCAAGCAATTTGAGAAAGAACAAAGTTGGAGGTATCACACTACCTGATATCAAACTATGCTACAAGGCTGTAGTAATCAAAACAGCATGGTACTGACATTAAAACAGACTCATAGATTATGGAAAAAATAGAGAAACCAGAAATAAAACCATGCCTGTACGGTCAGTTAATCTGACAAAGGATCAAGAATACACAATGAGGTAAAGACAGTCTATTTAATAAATGATGTTGGGAAACTGGACAGATGTGTGCAAAAGAATAAAACTAGATTACTTTCTTACACTAATGGAAGAAAAACTTAAATGAATTAAAGACTTAAATATAAAACCTGAAACATAAAACTCCTAGAAGAAAACATAGGCACTAAACTCTTTGACATTTCTTAGTAATATCTTTTTAGATAGCTATCCTCAGGCAAGGAGAACAAAAGAAATAATAAATAAATGGGACTACAACAAACTAAAGAGGTTTTTGCACAGTAACAAAAACCATCAACGAAATGAAAAACAACCTACTGAATGGGAGAAGACATTTGCTAATGATACATTCAATAAGGGATTGATATCCAAATATAAAAGAACTCATATAACTAACACCAAAAAAAAGCTGATTTAAAAATGGGCAGAGGACCTGAATATACTTTCCTTCCAAGAGATATACAAATGACCAGTATAAACAGCATATAAAATGATGCTCAACACAATGGATCATCAGAAAAAATGCAAATTAAAGCCACAATGAGATATCACCTCATATCTATCAAATGGCTATCATCAATAAATCAACCAATAGTGTCAACGAGGATGTGGAGAAAAGGAACTTTGTGCCCTGCTAATGGATTGTAAACTGTTCAGCCGCCATAAAAAACAGTGTGACGTTTCCACAAAAAAATTAAAAATAGAACTACCATATGATCCAGCAATTCCACTTCTGGGTATTTATGTGAATAAATCTAAAACACTCATTTGAAAAGACATATGCACCCTATGTTCATTGAAACACAATTTACAATAGCCAAGATATGAAAGCAACCCAAGCATCCATCGATAACAATTGGATAAAGAAGTGGTACATATGTTCAATGGAATATCACTCAGCCTTAAAAAGAAAATGAAATCTTGCCATTTGTGACAACATGGATGGACTTAAAGGGTATTGTGTAAGTGAATTAAGTCAGACAGAAAAAGACAAATATCATGTGATTTCACATATATGTGAAATCTAAAAACAGAGTAAACAAACAAAACAGAAACCATCTCATAGATACAGAGAATATTTTGATGATTGCCAAATGGAAAAAGGATTTGGGGCTGGGTTGTGAAAAGGGGGAAGGGATTAAGTATACAAATTGACAGTTATAAAAACAGTCACAAGATGTTATGTACAGCATAGGGAATATAGTCAGTAATTTGTAATAACTAAGTATGGTGTTAGATGAGTCTAGACATTAGGGTGTTCACTTTGTAAGTTATTCAAATGTCTAAAAACTATTTTGTACACTTGAAACTAATATGATATTGTATGTCAATTATAATTGAAATTTTTTTCTCAATTTTTAAAAATGTTAACATTACAAAAAAGAAAAAGAGAATAATTTTTATCTTTTCTTCTTTTTATTGTATATATTTAATGCTATAAATTTCCATCTGGCTCTACTTTTTAGCTACATTTCATAAGCTTTGATATGTCATATTTTCATTATTATTTAATTTAAAATACTTTAAAATGTTTATTATGATTTCTTCCTTGACTCACAGACTTTTATAAATATTTTGTTTAAAGACAATTTGGAATTTTTGTTTTTCGTTATTGATTTCATTATCTTTAGGAAATCATATTCTGTATTATTTTAATCCCTTAAAGTTAATCAAGACTTCTTTATAGCCTAGATTATAGTGAATTTGATAAATAGGTCTCATGCATTTGAAAAGGATGTTAATTCTGCCATTGTTGGGTATAGTGTTACAATGTGTCAATTAGGTCAAATTTGTTGATGATATCATTTATATGTTCTTTATCCTCACGAAGATATCATTTGCTTTTTCTGTCAGCTTGAAATAGGTTTGTTCAAGTTTCCCACTCTGATTGTAGAGGTGTGTAGTATTTCTCTTTTTCTTTCAGTTAATTTGTGCTTTATATTTTCAAATCTTATAAAACTATGTTATGTACATAAAGACTTAAGATCGTGATATTTTCCTGGTGAGTAGACAAATTTTATCATGTAAATGTCCCCATTAATCTCCAATAATATCTCCGGATTTAAAGTTTAATTTCTCTGGCATTATTTTTTACTTATTGCATACATGATATTTCTTTTCTCATTCTTTTACTGTCAATCCTCATCTTATATTTGAGATGTGTTTCTTTTAAGCAATACATAGTTTTTTATTTCACCCCCCAGTCTGACCATATTTGTCTTTTTCTTGGTACATTTAGTCCAGTTACATTAGTTCAAGCACTGAGATACTGAAATTTATATCTATCTAAAATCTTAACATTTCTGTTTGATCTAGTATATATTTGTTCTTTACTCTTCCTTGCTTTATCGTAGATAAATCAAACTTTTTTGTTTTTCTATTTCTAGATATTAACTTGTTAGATATGGATTCTTTTAGCCATTATGCTGAATTACAACCTGAATCCTTAACTTATTACAGTCTCATGTAAATTATTTCTAATTCCTTGAAAATGCTAGAATCTTAAAGTATCTTAACACCTTTTTTCTCTTCCTGCCTTTTAAATTATTTTTATATTTTAATTTTAAATATATTATACAAATATCTTGAATTTATAAAACATTATTTTGTACTGTCAATAGTTACCTACATAATAACTTTTTCCAGTACATTTCCTTTCTTTCTATATTTCTGTTGTCTTGTCTGTTGTCATTTTAGTCTTCCTTAAGAACCCTATTTACTATTTACTTCAATGCAGGCTTCTTATGAAAATTTTTATCAATTTTTATTTGCTTAAAATATCTTTATATCACACTTCTTTTTTGAAGGATATTTCCTCCAGGCATAGAATTCTATGCTGGCAGTCATTTTCTTTTAATTCTTTCAATATTATCTTCCGGCTTTTATCCTTCTGTTAAGTAGTCTACTGTAGGTTTTAAAGTTTTTTTTTGGGGGGAGGCGTTCCCTTTGGTTTTCAGCAATGTGACTATGATGTGTGTAGGAGGCAGGGGGTAGTGGTTGGTTTGGTTTGTTTGGTATTTGAATCTATTCTTCCTGAGGCTTGCTGAGATTTTCAAATTATTGAGTTTGTGTCTTTTATCAGTTTTGGGGGCATACTGAGTCATTATCCCTTAAAATATGCATCTTTCCAATTTTCTCTCTTTCTGTTACTCTAATTGCACATATATTGGCTCTTTTCATGATGTGCCACATTTTTTTACTTTGTTTTACATTTTCTGTGTTTTGTGTGTGTGTGTGTTTTAATTTGGATATTTTCTTTTGACCTTTATTATGGTTCATTAATCCTGTCTTTTGGTATAATCAATCTTGTGGTTAAACCCATATGTAGTGTTCTTAATTTCAGATGTTGTGTTCAGTTCTAGAATATCCATTATTTCTGTTTGCAAATTATTTTATTTTAAAATTCTCCCTATTTTTATCTATTTTGTCTACTTTTTCTTCTCTCTACCTGAACATATATAAAATTCTTCTCTACTAACTTTAATATCTGGATTCACTTAAGGTTTCCTTTTAGTATGAATTTATTTTCTTTAACGTTATTGGTCACATAGCCCTGCCTTTTCACACACCTGGTAATTTTTAAGTTAATTACTGGTGTTATGCAAAGATGAAGGTATATCTGATGATGGTGTCTTCCATCTTCTGGGGTTCAGCCTTCCTTGGCTAGACAAATACAGTGGGAGACAGAGTGGAAAGCTGATTGCCTAATGCAATCAAGGTTGAGTCTGTACTTCAGTCTACTCCTGGTTCACCTCTATTCATAGAGCATGGCTTTCCAGGACTTTCAACTTAGGACATGTTTTCGTCTCTTCCACACCAAAAGTTTGCTATAATTTCTGCTTTGCATTTTAGAGTCTCAGCTCAGAGGTCTTGATGCTTTAGCCCCCCACCTCACATAGCTCTAAATTTTTCCAGATGTTAAGGGGAGACCAGTTGTTTCTGAGAGCCCTGAAAGCCTCCAATTTTGTTATCCCAGTCCTATGGGGTTGTGAGCATGTAAGCCTGAAGCTTCTGAAAATCATCTTGCCATGATGAGAAAATAGTCTGCCTAGTACTATTCCTAGTTTGCTCAATTATGTGAGTCAATAAATCTTATTTTTGCTAGTTGGGATTCAGCTTCCAATCATGAGAAACTGAAATAATCCTGATAGGTATAAGCACTAAATTGGCATTTACTATATGCCTGTTTTTATTCCATTTTATCTTTTTTCCCCCTTCTATTGAAAGTCACTATTACCTTTTTTCTCTTCTACCAGTTTGAGTTAGAACATAGTTGTTTATGTCTAGGTAGTCTCAAAAGAAACACATTTATATGAGACTTAGAACTCTGAAGGAAAAACAAATCTATACAAAAAGAAAGAAAATCTATCCAAAATCTATCCAAAAGTTACAGAAACAGAATTTCAGAGTTATGGAAGGAATCATTCTGAGTAGATGACCAGACTGTTTTGGAAGTTCACATTGGGCATCACTTAGGGATTTTCAGCAATAACCAATGGTGGAAGATTTGCTGGTAACTGTAGTCAGAGCTTATTAAGCAGGAGTAGGAACCAGTGAAACAGAGTTGACTATTACTGAAAATGACCATGTTCTGGATCCCAGCCTAGGATACTGGAGGAATCTTGGTTTACTACATTCCACCCTGGTTTACTACTGGACTGTTGCATAACGAAGGTGGCTGACTTGTACCTCTTAACATCCTCAGAATCTGACATTATCTTGCACATAATAAGTTTGCAAATGTTTTTGGAAAGATAACAAAAATGCTAAATGCAAAAGACATTAAATTAGGAATGAGAAGATAAAATTCTATTCCTAGGCTAACCAAATACATTTTTGGACTCTTGCCAAACCACACAATTTCTGCAAGTCTCAGTTTTGTATAATATTGGTTGTGCCTGGTAAAGTTGTGAGAAAGATCAAATGAAAATGAGTATGGTAAAGTACTTTGTAAATTGTAAAACACTTTACAAATGTAAAGGGTTAATAATATTATTGGTGCTAGTAATGTTCAAACCTACACATTTATGTTGTACAATTTGTAATTTAAAAGTCAGAAAGTTGATTAAACTTGCAAATGCATTCAGTTAAAAATCTTATACAGATTATTTTAAGAACTCATGAGGGTTATTAGGTAATATTTTTTAAGTAATATGTATTAGGTAATATGTTTACCTAATAAAATGTATTAGGTAATATGTTTCTTAGTGGAGTTTACAATGAACTTACCAACTTTCCCTATGAACTGACCATTTCTCCCCTATTTTCATCTATTTTGCCTACCTTTTCTTTTCTCTACTTTCCCAGGAGATAGATTTATTCACTAACTCAGAATCTCTTTGAACCCCATTGCTTAGAGACTTGTATGGAGGTTTCATTACATAGGCGTGATTGATTACATCATTGGCCATTGGTGATTGAACTCAATCTCCAGCCCCTTTCCCCTCCTAGGTGGTTGGGAGGCAGGGCTAAAAGTTTCAACCTTCTAATCACATGGTTAGTTTTTCTGGTGACCAGCCTCCATCATAAAGATATTTAGCCACCTCATCCCCCACCGTGGGTCATCTAATTAGCATTTTAAAAATCCATAATAAATTTTATGGGTTTTAGGAGTTCTGTGTTAGGAGCCATAGACAAAGGCCATATATTTATTTTTTATTATATGGCAATAAGAAATGTCCATTACTTCTGGTGTGTGCACCCTGTCAGTTATCACTTACAGGAATATTACTAACCATAATTCATTTAACAGAGACATTATAATGCATCCTAAAAAGAAAATCTCAAAGAATTATATTATCTTGTCCCTACTACTAGTCTAGCAAAAAAAATTTAGCATCTGCACCCTGGTTAAACTATTCACCCTGGATATCTGAAGTAGATTAGTAGTGAAAGACTTAATGAAATAACCCATGAGCTGATTTTTAAAAAGTATTGCTTGAAAAACCAAGTTAAGAGCAAAATAGATACAGGTGTCTTTCTTTGCTGATCACTTATCAATATTACCTAACATTCAACAACTAAACTATATGGATATACAACTTTTATCCACCACACTGATAAAAGTTAAATTCAGTGTTAGAGAGAGTATGGTGAAATAATGCTTTCATGTGGTACGGTAAAATAGTAAAGAATTTTGGAGGTTTAATTTGATTTAAATTAAATCAAAATTTTAAATGCAAATATACTTTAACCCAGCAATGTCTTCTAGGTGTATATTCTAGAAAAATATTTACGCACATGCCAAAAAAGACTTCCTTAATAATATTCTCTTGGCTAATTGCAGTGGTAGAAAAGTAAAAACACTCTAAGCACCCACCAATAAGAGAATGGTTTAAATAAATGGTAGTACTCATTTGATATATACTTAGCAGTTAAAAAGAACATGGTAGATATTTCCCTGTCGATATCTCAAAGACACACTGCCAAATGAAAACTCAAGCTGCACATATTGTTTAGAATGTGACCTTCATAATGTTAACAAAATAACAACAAGCATGTACATAATTATTCACCCACATACATAAAATTTGTAAAAATGATTACCTCTTCGAAGAGTATTACTGTGAGGGGGCAAATAAGGAAAACTTTTCATTTTGGGCAAGTCTTTTGTTTAAATTTGTATAATGAAATTATATTCATATGGCACTTATGTGAGACCTGTATGTCTTTTAATATACCTGAAGAACAAAATAATCCTGAGGTCCATTCAACCTATTCACATACAGGCGGTGCCTTGAAGTCCTGCGACCGTGGCTTTCCAGTGTGGCAGTACAGCTCACCTGTACTCTGCGCACACAAATACATCAGCAATTCCTGGAGCACCAACAAATTTTAGATGCCTGATTTCCTGTCGTTGGCCTTGGAGACCACCCCACCACTCTCAACTTGCACAGTTAACTCATCATTCTACCTGTACGCTCTCCCATCTCTCCTTGTTCCATGGAGTCAAATATGTATCTGTTTTTGCTGTTGTTGTTTGTCTTTTTTTTTTTTGACATAATGTTGGTTTACGACATTATGTAAGTTTGAGGTGTGCAATATTATAATTTGACATCTGTCAGAAGTCCATTTTCCATTCATCACCATACAATTGACCCCCTTTACCTGTACCTGTTTTAGCCTCCCTCCACTCCTCTTTCCCTCCGGTAACCACTGATCTGCTATCTCTCTGTTAGTTCATTTTGTCAACCTGCATTTGAATCTTAGCTTGGTAGCTATTTCTGTAGCATTGGGGAAGTCATTACAACTCTATTTAGTCCATTTTTTTCAACTGTGAATTATGAAGATAATATCTGCCTTCCAGGATTATTGTTAAGGTATTGCATGTGAAGCATAGTGCTGAGCTCCAATTTAGGGCTTTAATAAATAATAGCTACTATTATTATCTTTATTTCTCTGATCAAGCCACCTCCTTCCCTGGTTTAGGGATGCTGTAACCCATCAATTCCAAAGCATTTTGTACCCGCTCTTTAAAAACTCTTCAGACCCCATCATCCATTAATGGGAAACAATAACAGTTACTTTCCACAGAGACTATATTACATAGTTTTAACTGCTCAAATTCTTTGGCAGCAGTATCATTAGATACATTGATAATGAAATCCAAAAGATGAAATAGTATTTCCGTACAGTCAAATAATATTGGATGATGAGCATGTCTTGTTTTTATCCTGAGTACCAGAAAAGATACATACAAAAGAGTGAGCAGGAAGGAAAACAAAATCTCTTTCTTATGAGTATAAAAGAAATGATAGTAGAATAAAGAGTAAATAAGTATTAAGAAGAGAATTACTATAATGAATCAAGCTTTCTTTGGATCACTTCATATGAAGGTATATATCTTTTTTTTTTATTGAAAAACTACCTACAACTGCAGTACATGTTAGTCACCACTTTTCATGACAGTACTAATGACATACAGAAACACATTTGAATTTGATTTTGCAAAGCACATAATTTAAACTCTAAGTGGGCCCATAAAATTTATGCTGTAGGACCTAACATATAGGTGAGACCATGTTATGTGTAATTATTTCAATTAATAAAGTGATTTTACTTCAAACCGTACTGTAATTACTATAATACTAAAGTGTTATTGTCCAGTAGAAGTGCTATTTTGCACTTTGTTATTTTAATTATAAATAAATTCAAGAGCGCTGCAATCACATATGAATCAGTACATTTTAATGCTTTCTTTAAAAATCTGTGTTTGAAGTAATGTTGCCTTTCTTATTACCACTGTAAAAATGTTTAAAGACAGACCAATATCACAGAACCGAATATAACTCCTGTGGGCTAAGATTATTGTTTCCCAGTCAAAACAGTTGCCACCTGCCATGATGCCTGGTCTCTACCCTTGTATTCAATATAATGCTTTTATAAAAGCTTTTGTTAGCCAGACATCTTTATCTACAGCTTTCTTCTAGAAAACATATCCTATTTAATAAGTTAGATATAAACTTCTTTTAAACTACTTTGGATGTTATTTATCTTCAATAAATTTTGCATAAAAATCCAAATCAGAAAAATTTCATTCTAGTGAAGACATATAAAATAACATACTTTCTCTCATTTAATCGTTCATATTTCCCCTTACCCCTCTTAGATATAACCTATTTCTGAGGTAATACGTATAATTCTGTGACAAATCCACTTCAGCCTTGGTAATGCCCTTCGTTTTGACTTCAAAACATTCACTGGCTCTCATGGATTTGTACTATTTAACACCCAGATAAAGGTAAGCTTCCTTTTTTAATAACGATGGATTACATTTTCTCGTTACATGCTCTTATTCAATTGGATTTTTTCAATTTAAACACATCTATTCTAGGGGAAAAATGTAATGTCAGTCTGAGAATAATTGTAGTTATTAGAAAAGTAAACATGATGAAGCACAAAGGAACATAAACTGAAATTATCTGATTAAACTACTGTAAAAGACGAGTACTTTCATAGAAAAATGAAATTTCTATATGCTGTGTATTTTACCTCTTTTTTTTGTTATAGGACTATGTTATAACTTGCAACTTCTTATAATCAAATACATATGGAAGATGTGGGGATATTTTAAATAGAAAGGGAAGTTTGGGGCATGTGCAATTAAAGATACTACAACATCATATGTTTAAGCTAACAAATGTCTTACTGCTTTTAGAGATGTTCTTTCTGAACACCAGTTCCAGATTAAGCTTCAAAGTTTTCAAATGCACTAGTCCTTACATTCTGATAAGATGACTAAGTTCATTAAATTTATTTTGATTGTGTAGAGTTCATATAAATGCAAATAAAAACTGCTTGATTGAGACCTATTCCACTCAATTTGAAACCATTAAAAAATGTGTTCCCATATCTTTGATAAATGTATATTTTAAATTACTTACTTAAAATAATTAAAATTAATAACTTTCTTAAAAGTAGAATAAACCAGTACCAAGCATAATAATAAAACTATCTTTGATTTTCTCAGCACCCATATGCCATACTTAGTACCAATCATTTTACCTGTTTTCCCTAAACCTTACAGCCATTCTGTAAGATAGGTATGTTGTACCCTTTTCTAGATGAGAGAACTAAGACTCACAGATGTGAGGTGTCATACCCTAACTGCTCAACTAAGTAATTTTTAAAGCAGTATTTGAACTGGGATTCTAAAATGTATGATCAGTCCTTTGTACAGCTTAGCCTCTCACATTCTTGTTATTCAATTCTGAGACTTGAACCCAAGTATTATCCCTGCTCAAAACCTGGCATAGTGTCTGACGTCTAGTGAGTGCTTTGTCAGTGGTCAATGAAAGAGTTAATGAATGGATATGTAAACAAGATATAGGCTTGGCAAAGTACAAAGCATGATGCATAATTTCGAGATGTACTAAGTCTCACAGTTTCTTAAAGCCAACATGCAAAATCATGAAAATATAATCCATGGTATAAATTTTATTAAAATCACATTTACAGAAGCATATTTCTATTTGAAGAATTGATGTTATCCACACTTTAAAGTACCAAAATATGTGCTCTTTTTATATGTATTTATTATAATCTGATGAATTGGGCATGTTGAAGTCTTCTACTGTTTTCACTGAAATAAAATTTAATTATGATTTATTAATATAACACTCTTTTTTTGTATCATAATTAAAACAATGCATTTCACCTTCATTCTTTTTTCAGAGATACCAATGTTTAAATCTGATATTTGGGTTTTCAATCATGTTTTTTGGCCAAAACTTTTTGGAGAGCAGAATGCATTATTCACTATTTCCAGGGATGTTGTGTTGGACAAATCCTGCAGCAATAAACCTGAAAGATTAGAAGGGTGGAAGAGTAAGAGTTCAGAAGAGACAAGGTCAAGATACCAAGATGCCAAGAAAGAGAAGTGAGAGAAACACTGACAGGGAGAAGGAGAAGGGGAGAGAGAGAGAGGGTGGGATTAGGAAGGGAGAGGGAGCGGGAGAGGTTTGTATTTGTCCTATTACGTTGTGACAGACATATAGAATGATATAATCCTGTTTTTGTAGGACTATTTTGTTAAAATCATAAGAATATTGTGTTTGTCTTCTTTAAAACATTTCATAACAGTGCACCAGAAGAAGGATATAGAGACCCTCTTGTTTCATTTCCTGCCTTCATAGAATGTTGTGTTACTAAAATATTTTTATTACAGCAGAACCTGAAGCAATATAAAATGTTTGCTTGAGGATTTATTTTAGTCCCTTTAAGCTGAACTTCTGTAATGAAATCTATTTACAGACATTCCACAGTGCCCTATGGTTACTAGCTTATGCAAATGAAGTATGACCCTGGGAATAAACCTCTTGCCCCCGCATCATCCTCTCTGGCTTCAAAGGTCTCTAGGCAATCACTTTTTTAAGTGAAGAGATTTTAAGCTGAATTTAAATAGAAAGAGAGGGAACATAACTTGATGTCCAATACTCATAGAACCCAACCATTTACTATCTACTATTTTCCCATAAATATTTAGACACTAATTTTAAATCCATTTAAACACATTTGGGATAAATGTGTTAGTGTATAATGATTTTTTTCCAGCTCCTTTTACTTTGAATCCTAGAAACTAGAGACCAATATCAATCAATAGTCATCTACTCTAACTTCATTTCTTACTTTTTAAACTGAGGGTCACTAGATTGGGACAGAATTGGTTTTGTGTCAATAAAATCTTCTCTGATGATTATATTTTCACTGAAAATATATATGTGCTGAGTACCAGAATAATCAAAGTCATCAGAAAGATTTCTATACAATAGAAATCTTATGATAACTAGATACATATTTAATATATTACTTGAATATATTAGTATTAAGATTAGAATGTATCAGCATTTATATGCAATTAAGAAGAAAAATAATCGATTGAATTTTTAGAGAAGAATAAGTAAAACTAGATCATGGATTGTATTTTCAGATATATTAGTGGGAAAGAGCAGTCCAAAATTTTGAGTGACAATCATCATAACAAACTATATAATTTTAAAGGGTTCTTTCCCACTGAACAATACTATGAAAAAAATTTTAAAAAGTTATTTTGTTTGTTTGTTTGTGGGGTTGGAAATTGTTTAAAGACCAGATGGCCAGTGGGTTCAAATTAGCTTTTGGAGTCTCCAGGGATCTCCAAGTCAAAGTGTTATCTCAGGATATTGCCAAAATTTAGAAATAATCCAGGATGACTCTGGGACTTGTAAGTCAAAAGGTCTCCTCTGCAATATTTCAAGGGTTTGCAAACCATAGATGGCTACCTTGGACAAATGGCATGATGAAGTTAGAGTGCAAGAAGACATTGGCAGTTTCCCATTCAGTAAACACACACACACACACACACACACACACCACACACACACACATTTCTTATTTATGGTTAATGAATCTTCACTATTTTTAATAAAATATAGAGCTTTATTAACATTAAATGTTATCATTTAAACTTGGTCATGTACTGCTTTTTTGCAAAAGATCATCAAATTTATGTCTTAAGATTTTATTTTAGGCAGTTTATGTTAAATAATCAGTACTTTGCATAAGTACTACACCTTGAAATGCATAAGGCTCTGCAAAACTCTTACATTCGAAGGGGTTGGATGTCAAAACCCCAGTCATCTGCCTAGAAAAATCTGAATAGGATCCAAAATGAGCTAACAGTCTTGAATGCCTGGCCAGCAACAAATGACCTTAATACAGGGAACTAATAAATGACATCCACTAAATAGGTGCCAGAAGTGGGTCCTAAGACTCTGCAGCTCACAATGAGTAATGATTCAAAATAAGTTTCCTGTAGTTGTGAATAGTTTTGAGATTAAAAAAAGAAACATGCATGGAGACCATAAAAAAGGAGAAGGTACAACAGAATTAAAATGGATAATTCAGGAGAAATGGCAGCATAGCAAACCAAAATCATAGCTAAAATACACTAACAAATTATAATGTGAGAGAAACTAGGCTTCCAGTAGAAAAAAATCAAGGCACGCAAACCATGAAAAGTAGAAAATCCAGTAGAAAACATACAAAAGAAAACACTTCTAAAAAAAATAAGAATAATATATATATATATATAATTTAGCATTCATATAGACCAAATATTCCTTTCAGAAACATTTCCTCAGATACTTACCTGTCAAGTTTTTAAACTTTAAAGACTAAGAAAGATTTGAGAATAATTTCAACCATAGACACTGGTCCTCAGACTGAGAAGGGAATGGTAGGATGCTAACCTTTGGAAAGATGATAGGAAGTCCAAATTCAAGTTCCACAGCATGGTCATGGTCTGTAACTTCCTTAAGATACTTGCTACTGTCACAGAAGACACATCTCATTTCTTACAGAGTTTCAGATAGCCTGCTCTGAACCATACTTAGAAGTCAGGTAGCAAGGCAGAAACTGTAGAAGCAAAACCTTGAAACAGCTTTACCAACAGCTTTCCATACTGTTCATCCTCACATCATTCACCATAGAATAACATGGGGTGTTTCTCCTTAGTAGCTTAAAAATCTCAAAGAGCAAAGGCAGAGGGAAAGCTCTAAAATTTCACAGAAATGTATCATCAATGTATATGGCCAGAAAATCATGGCAATAAACAGAAGAGCATATTTGAGGAAAGGATTTATCTCTTTTGATTAAACCACAAATGGAGAGGGCAGTGTACCTGAAGCTCAGGCATTTTAACCCAGACCTCCTCAGCGAGCCCAGAGCGTTTTGCTAATGTTAGGTAAATAGGCATCACTTCAAGGGCCACAGAAACCTGATGTTTTTTCCCCTATAGATAGACAGATGCAAAATACAGTTGCCTTTTGGGAAGTTAAATTTTGGCTAATTGGGGTATGATGTAAGATGTAAATATAGAACAAAGAAGGCACCTGAGATCCTAAGAGATTGATTTTTACAGTAGCTTATGCTATAAATAAATAGATAAATGATAGATAAATAGATGATAGAAGAAAGATTTTTGAATTTCGTACTCCCTATAATAACAAATGTAAAGATTAGAAGCCTAGAATCACAATAGCTTCAATTCCAGACTTATTCAGTTTTACGGTAACACCACGGCACCTGTTTTCTACATTGAATATTTGAAGCTGTGACTATTAAATGCACAGATTTCTTTAGGAAAATACCATCAGTCTGTTTTTGTTTTGTTTTGCTTTTTGTTAGTTTTGTTTTTTATAGTCCACACATAAGTGAAACCAAACAGTATTTGTCTTTCTCGCCTGACTTATTTCACTTAATAATATCCTCTAGACCCAACCATGTTGTCACAAATGGCAAGATTTCTTCTTTTTTGTTGTTACATAATATATCATTATATATACATATATGTATGTAATATGTATACATATGCATGATATATATATATGTATGTATGTACATTATACCTTCTTATCCAGTCTTCTATTAGTGAACATCTAGTTACATCCATATCTTGGCTACTGTAAATAATGCTACAATAAACATAGAGATGCATATAATTTTTTGAACTAGTAGTTTAGTTTTCTTTGGATAAATACCTAGAAGCAGAATTGCTGGTTGTATGGTATATCTATCTTTAGGGTTTTAAGGAATCTCCATACTGTTTTCCGTAAGGGCTGCACCAGTCTGCAGTCCCATCACCTGTGCACAAGGGTTCACAGTGACAGACAATAACTAGAATTAGTGGAGTAATCACAGGGTAAGGTAGAGAAATGTAGAATCACTATATTATACTCCTGAAACTAATATAACCAATATAATATTGAAAACCAACTATAGTTAAAAACATTTTTTAAAGAAAAATACCATCAATGCCATGATTATTACATGATTATTAATATACTTAATATAATTCTTTTAACATAAAAATTATGGTTTAGTAAATGATTTTTACCATTAAAAATAAAAAAACAATATGATATGCACTATTTTTATCTTTAAATTTTACTATTTTCTTTGTTTTTATCCCCAAATCTTTCCACATATTTACTTTGTTACACTAAAATTTATAACAAGAGCAGAGTTATATATGACATATAACATAGCAGTGTCTCTCTATAAAATGATTAGAAACCCACCCACCAAAAGACAATTTTTCAAAGACTATAGCCTATTACAAAAACTTATTATGCCTAGACAGATGTAAATAACCCATTGAAAAAATTATTTTGATTATTCTAAAATAATTGGTTAATAGATATTATATCAAAATGTTGTATATTTAGGTTTATGCAAAACACACATTATAAATAATTTTTAACATAAGTAATTAACATGAAGAAAGGAATATTAAAAAAGAAATGTTATAATTTAAAAAACATTATTTCTTAAAGCAGATCTCTTCAAAATAAAGTAAAAGAACATTAACCATATTACATTTTAAAAGCTCAAAATATTTTAAGTACATTTTAACTTTCTATTTCTGTGCTAATAGTAATAGTCATTCTTAAAGAAATTATTTTCCTTTAAGTATGTATGTTGATAGACAAATTATAATTTACAAAAAATTTACTGTTTCAGAGTAACAACCTATGTTTTATGAACTTAATAAAATAATACCCTAGCGTAATATCCTCAGCGCTCCTGCATCTCTCTGTAAATTCCACTATCTCAGTTGATCAATACGACTTTCAAGGGTCAAAGTTTTTCAATGCCCCAATGCTAGGATTACCTCAAGATTTAACAGCAGTCTCAGTTAAACACGTTACATAGATTTCCCCTTCTTTTGGCATACCCAGAAAGGAATCTTTTAATTTTGATACAAGAACCAAAAAGAAAAAGTAAAACAGCCCCTACATTCTTCACAATCAGCAGACAAATCAATCAAGTAAACCGAAGTGAAGGAATTATGTGATCTAAAGTATGTACAGGTAATTACATCACTATCATTATTACCCAACAGTTACTGAGCATTATCATGTGCTAGGTATTGTGGTAGGCGGTGATGGTACATACTTCAATGACAAACGGAGGAGAAAACATTCAGGGGACACTTTCCAAAGAAGTTTAAATTTCAGATAATAAATTTTAAAGAATGAATAAGCTTTTGCCAGGTGAGCAATGAGTGCTGGGGAAAGAGGGAAGAGGTAATAAAAAAGAAGGCATTCCAGGCAAAACAAATATCATAGGCAGAAGAATGAAGGCAAGAAACAGCATAATAAATTCTTGAGCTGCAATTAGTATAGTCCAGCACAGGCTGTGGGAGGTGAGGCCACTGATGGCATGGGCAGCAGCCACTTCATAGAGGACCTCATGTGATTTGCTAAGATTTTTCGATTATCTTATGGGCAAGGTAGCATCAGTGAAGGGTCTTAATGAAAGAAAGTGTGTAATAAATCAATATCTTGGAAAATAATACTGATTGGAGTATGGAGGATGCATTGGAGGAGATTGGGCCGAAGGAAAAATATCAGGACACTTTTTATTTTCTTTTTTTTTAATTCTATTTTATTAGTTTCAAGTATACAGGAGACTATTTTTAATGTTTGGGGCAGAGAAATTCTTTTAAAAGATTCCAACAAAGGTGGGAGCAGTGAGTACAAAGAAGAGAGAGACCTCAAAAGAGTACATAGAAGCAGAACTGACAGGGCACAGCAGTTACTGGATGTGGAGGTTTGATGGTAATTTCAAGACTGACTAGGAGACATGTAAATCCAGGAGAATGGGGGATAAAGACAATGAGTCTAGTTTGGGGTTTGTTACTCAGGAGGGGTCTATTGTACATCTAAGCATCTATTGAAGAGAAGATGGCATTTTTCAGAATTCAAAACTTCTCTGTTTAAGTTTCTTTTCCTCTGTTGGATACTTTGAAAGAAATCACCTATATTCCCTATCTTCTTACAAGATACCTCCTTACAAATGTTACCTGGAAACTGTTGGATGCCCGTATGTGGAACTGTTTGCTCCTTCACTGAGGAAAACATCCACAAATCTCTAATTCCTTGAACTGGGTAAGGTTCACACACCAGGTCATGATCTTTCCTCTTTTAAGTGACAAATAATGGTATTTCCCTCCTTGATTTGACATCTGACTCCTCCCTCCCACCAAGAGCATGTGTCTCCTCCACACTTATGCTTCCCACCAAGATCTGACTTGCCCGTTGACCTATGAAGTAACCTGAACTGTTCTGTACTTTTAAAGACCAGTAAAGCAGACAGCAATGATTGGGTGTTTTCAAAATTTCACCCAGTGGTCTGACATCATAGATGTTTCTCTGGGCCCATTTCAACATTCGGACATTTTTTTTTTTCCTACTGAGTCATGTTAAAACAAAATAAATTATCTCAATAATTGCTATCTTCAACAACCTGAAATTAAGCACATTATCACAACATGTGGTACAATGAGAAAGAAATTGTTTCTTTAAGAAAGTCAGGAGATTCTGTTGCTAGAGAAGTTGTAGCATACATGGAGAAGAAATTTTCAAAAATTATTTTTTGTAATTTCAAGTAAAAGGTCTATCATGCTTTGTCCACAACAAAGTCCCTTTTATCATTTATCACTTGTAAAAAAATAAAAGCAAAACTAAGTATAGTTCTAAACACTGTCATTAAAAATTGTATTTAGATTTTAATTTCTGCTTATTTAGCAGTGTATCCATTCTTAAAATACATAAATTGTCACTACTGAAAATACAGCATCTCCCCACAAAGTGATTTTTAGCAATGAATAGCTTGTTATAACTAGCTAATGTTTCTTTGTAAACCCAAAACCTTTTAGTAAGTTTACACAAAAACTCTAATAAGATCCTAAAAATATCTGTGATGAAGATCACACAATGCAGTAATACCTAAGGAGAACTGTCGACAGTAGTTTCTCGCTGCCTGCCAAAGTCCACGGTTTTTTTTTTTAAGATTATGGAAGGCCATTGATTTTGTTTTCATGAACTTAAAGATGATTTAACCAAATCCCCTAACAGTAGTTAATGGTTCCTAATTATATGATGTGATAAAAAAAGAAAAAGAAAACCTTATTCACTGAAAGACAGTATCATTACAAAAATTGTTTAATTTTATATGGCAGTGAAATTAAAAGATGACACAGCAAAGATGGAAAAATACCTTCATGAAGTGGTTAAACAGCATTTAAGTTTTCGTTCTCTGTGCCAAATTCTGCTTCAGAGAGCAAATCTCAGTTGTGTACATTTTCAGGAAATGCAACATTAAGTTTGTAAGAAATTTTATGGCTAAAGAATTTTATCAAAAATCAGTTCTTTATGTATTTATGAAGAAGTACATTTTGCATCATCCCTTGAATCTTTGAATTTTCTGCCATTTCCATGATTACAATTTTGACTTCAAAGATGAACGGCAATATTGTGAGTAATCCTCATTTTTATACCAATATAGCCAATGAAATTTTGAACAAGAATAAAAAAACAAACTTCTGACTTGAAGGATTCTAGAATTTGGACCATGATAAGCATACCTGAGATTGCCTACATTTCTTTTGGGAACAAGAACTCCATTTCTTTCAAATCTATGTAAACATATTAGCTTTTCAAGAGTTTCCAGTCCTCATCTGCCTTGTAATCTTATTTAACTACTATTTGTTGAGTGTCAAGTATGTGCTCAGTTAAGTGTTTTTTTTTTTAATTTGGTATTCCAAAAACGCTATGAGATTGATATCATAACCCCTACACTACAAATGAAGAATATGTAGAGGAAAAAATTATATCCTCAAAACACATAGACTATAAGAACAGAAACAGGATTCAGATCTCTCTACTGTTCGACAGCAATTCCAAACCAGATCTATCTGGCTCCAAAACTTAGGTTCTGCCATTACACGATACATTCCACCTTAAACTAGAGTTACTAAACATACTATATAACTTGTCTATGGCTTCAATATTAACAGTAATTAAACAATAAAATTAATGCTTTTAAAAACAGAATTAGCATTTGAGTTTTTTTCTTTCTTATAGAACTATATGAACTGGGAAAGAGGACTATTACCTTTCCAAATATCATGTATTGTTCTGTATTTTTTCAAGAGATATATCTCTTCTTTTTTAGGTTTTTACCTCTGAGCTATGTTATAAATAGGTCAGTGTCATTGCCTTCATACCAAGAGAAAATGACCAACACTGTGGTCCAGGCAACCATCTTTCCAACACTTCAAGACCTAGGTTCATCATTTCTTTCCCACAGGACTACATGTTTGCAATTCAGGGATTCATATTTTCTCAATTATTATATAATCATCTCACAATGGGAACTGAATGAGTGTAGGGAAACCATTTGACTTAATTCAGTTCAGAACTCTGTATTAATTAATTCCTATATGTGCCATCATTGTGTTAGGTATAGAGTAACAAAAATAGAAGAAAACTATTAAGGGCCTTACCATCTAGAGACAGGTAAATAAATGGGTATAGACATAATGTGTTGAGAACAGAGATAGCAATCTGCCAAGAGTGCTATGAAACTATGGAGAAGGTTCTATGAAACCACTTGGCCTGTCTATGAGTTGTTCTCCGATTTCCTAGAAAAGATAGACCTGAGCCAATTTCAGTTATTAGGGAAGATGAGTAAGAGTCTGGTCAGCAGGGAAGGTGAGAAGGTTCCCCTTAACAATGGAGCAGATTGCAGTAAAATACAAAAGTGGCCATAATTTGGTTTCTCTGATGTGAATACTAGTTAAGGATGTTTCTTAAGATCAATACCGGTGGAAGGGTACTGGGCAGAAAAGGAAATTGAACTGGGCACTGATCCAAGTCTCCTTTAGCACCATAAGGAGCTCTGGAGCCAGGTTTTATATCTTTGCCTGGCTCTGTCACCCAGAATGGTGCAGTCTTTGGCCAGGCAGCACCCTAAAGCTGAAGCAATGAAAAAGGGGAGCTGGGCAGCAAATCCTTACTGGAAGGTGGTCAGTGCAGAGCATCTCCGTGTTCACCACAAATGTAAATCTATAGATGTCCAATGTTTTTAGATGATAAATTTACGTGTAAAGAGGGGTCAGAAAAAAAAAGATGAAGAAGTTGATTTTTAAAGACATGTTCTCACAGTGATATGCTAGTCCTGCTGACAAAGTCAATAGTGCACATTTCCTCCTGACTCTGAATTCAGTGACATCACTTTGATATCTTGAAATCATCTTTGATGAAAGTATTTGCACTGTAGAAACTGACTTTATTTTTCTGAGAGCCAGTTTACCAGCACAAAACTTCACCATTTTCCTGCCTGTCCATAAACCCAGGTTTGGACCGTGATAAATAATAGCTCTGAGTCAGACAGCGCTCCATGACCTGCTCGGAATAAGAAAGGTTATAGCCTAGCAAGTCCCACCTCTTTACGCTGAGAGAAGTCTCCTTTCTATTTCTTACTTCCTCGACTATCCTCATTTCTGCCTTGGTAAATTACAGTAGTCTCAAAGAATAATTCATTTATTACAAGTATTCCATCTTCACGTGTATTCAAAAATACATCCTGAAGGCCTACTATGTGCCAAGAACTAAAATAACTGCTTAGAATTTAATGAAACTTATTTCCTGTTCTTAGGTTTTATAGTTAAAACAAATATTAATTAAATCACGAAGTAAATGTATAATCACAAATAATGATTAGTACTACGAAGAAAAAATAGGCAACAAAAGATATTTCAATAATATCTTTAATGTTTTAACTTTCTAGATCACTTAAATGCTATAAAATAAAACATCAGTGTTACTGAACACTGTGAATTAAAGTAATGATGAGAAAGCTAATTAGAATCATTTATAAGAAATTCCATCTTATCTTTTGTTATGAAAAACCCAGATGAATATTGATCTTTTTCCCCAAGATGTCCAGATATGTGCCTCACCTTTTTTATTTATTACATCATTACACTTGTCTGTTGTACCATTACAAAGATATAGACACAAAGAAATTTAAATAGTATCTCTGGTTAGGACAAAATATTTGGCAAAAAGAAAAAAACCAGCAACTAACTTTGAAATTCCTAAATCTGGGCTGATTATATGTGGGAAAAAAATATGAATTCTTTTTATTAATATTATTTAAGGGGAAAAATATTTTGTTCTTTGAAAAAACTGAGACTTATGCCCGATCTATATCTAAAAATATATGAAAGAGAAATTTAATATCTCTCATGTATTGCATTTCCTAGCGTATTCTTACCCATTCTGAGTGTGCAGTTAAAAGCACATATCAAATGCTCAGTCTGTCCTGTTTTAGAGGACTTGAAAAGAAACACTTTCTATTTATGACATCTCAAGTGTGCTTTTGAATGAGATTAAAAAATCAATCCAAGACAATCTGCCTCTATTTCTTATGGTCAAGATTTGAACAACATTTTGCCATTTTTAATATTTATCTTCACCCCAAAGTCATTAAAAATACATATCTAGAATCATATTTTAAAATTTAAGTGTTTCCATTATGTATTGCACCAAAGAGTTAAAACATTACCTCAACACATTCTACATATATTTATACATATGACCAAAGGGATACCATTCTCATTTTTCATCATAAAGGCATTTATAAGACTTCTATCTTCTCTTGCTTTTGTGACCTCTAGCCAGAAAGGCCAAAGTAAATAAAGGTCAAGATAGATGTCAAATCAAGCAATTACTAAACAGGGAACTTGGCTGTGACCCTGAGATTAGATATGTGACCTGTCACAGCAACAGGGAAAAACCATCCTGCAACTCCTCCTCTTGTCCTGTGAAATACAATACAGATTTGCAGCCTACACCAAAAAAAAATTGATATCTTTCATTTGCGTTTTAATCTTTTTTACCCTTCATATTAGAGTTGTCCTCCTATTTTCTCCTTGGCTATAGGCTCTGAATTGTAGGCATTTGAGAGGAAAAGTTAATGGGTCTCAAGGCTGGGGGGGACAACATACCTATCGTGAAAAATGAGAATAAACCAGCACAACATAAAATGTTGTAATATCATTTTTATTCATATGACTTTATTTGGAACTGCATGAAAATTAGATAATTTGTGTAATAGCAGTGATCAAAATCAAATGCTATTTTTTTCTTCAATGAGTCGTTTGTAGAAACACATTTTTGAAATATTCTTTGAGAGGTGACTAAAATTTGAAAAATTATTTATATACCTGAGCCTTGATTCATACAATCACTAGAAACTCATTCTTTCCTCTTTTATCCCCCCCAAAAAAACTGCCACTCTCCAGTCCAAATGATATGTTGGAAAATATGGCTGTTTTTTTACCAATGTTAACAATACAACCCACATTCACTCCTGAATTCTTCTACTCCTTAAACTTTCCATCCTTCAAAACTCCTATATTTCCATTATTTCATTTTTCATTGTCAAGAAAATGAAAGAAAAAGTTTACTTATGAATTTTGGGTTGAGGCAGAAATAAAAGGCAAACTTTAAGTCATGGCAGTAGCTCCATAATGGTGTCTTACAAAGAGGTTCCTTGCTTGTTCTTTTCCCACTTGACTTCCACAATTCACTAGGGAAGATTAGCAGTTAAATAAAAAATCTCAACCATATTTCCTAGCAAATTACAAATTCAGTTGAATTAATGGATTTCAACTGTTAATTTAAGTAGTCCCAGTAAAATTCTTTAAGTCGAAAGGCCTCATTTGAAAGTCTGACTTTGAAATAAGCTAATCGAAAAACTAAGAGGTTGAAAGACAAAATAAACAAACAAACAAACCAAAAAAAAAAAAAAAAAAGACATAATCTCAACCTGTTATTGAAATCCAGTTCTGGGACTTCACTGAGGAAGACTTTATCCAGAAAAAAAGTTTTGAAAATGAAAGTTTTACTTTTCAAAGATTCTTACATTAGCAAGTTAAATGTTGACTCCATGGAAGAATGTAAATACATTACTTTAAGCTAAGTTTCACTTCAAATTCCACTCAATTCCAAGTCATTATTAAGAAAGAAAGAAAAGAAAGAAAGAAAAAGAAAGAAAGAAAGAATGTGAAGACTTTCTTAGCTGCAAATCTTAAAAAAAATAAAACAAAAGGAAAATTTCCAAGATGACAGCCAAAGTAATTTAAATTATATGGAAACAACACTTAAGTCTAATTGTTTTCTGCCTCTGTGCTCACTGCTTTCACTTCTTCGTTCAAGAATTCTAAACAGAAGTCTTATTGGAAAGTTTGGCATATTATTTTTGTTATTATAACTGGTTCTTCTAGTCACCAATAACGCTAAAGTAGCATATGTGGTTTGAACGGTCAGTTTAGAAAGCTTTATAGTCCCCAAGGTTTCCTTCAAAGATTATATTAATTTTGGATTGATATACACCTGGGGACCATAGCGTAGGCAGGGGCAGGATGAACGCCTAAAAATTCTACATTCTTTCTTTGAAAAAAAATCCTTTACATCTCTACTGCATGCATTTTTATTTACAAAATTTCCAGAGCTGAAACTAAACAAAAGAACCCAACTAACCACCGCTTTGAATTGCTACATCTTATTTCCTCATTGTATCTGCAGCTAACAAAACTGTGAATGAATAAGGCCGAAGATGCAACCTGTGATGGCATGATGTGTTTTCTGTCTTCCCAAGTGGTGTGGCCAGATGTAGGGGGGCGGGGGGTGGGGAAGCTTATGTATTAAAAAAACATTGTCTAGGAGTGAGAACCTGGCATTTAAGTACGGGTGGATTCCCTCTCCATTTTACCCCAGTGGCTGCAACATATGAATCACAGAAAACGGGCAACTCCCTACGGCTAGCATTCCTTCTACCCACCTTTAATAATGCCAATTAGTCCGGGTGGAGTCAACTTGAGTGTATCATGTTTATGATATTTTTTGTTCCTTTAGATAGGGGTCTGTGGGCTTCAGGCAAACTAAAAATAAAATTATACACTTTCAGGATAGGGAAAGGTTATATTTTAAAGTGAGAAAATAAATTTTAACTTCACTAGTGTTTATTCTTAATGTTTTCTTTATTCCTTTTGAAAACTTTAAAATAATTCAAGAATGCATAATACGTCTGGAATTATGACTAAGTACCAATAATGTCAAAGGTTATTCATATGTTTCTTTTAAACCTCATATTTTCTAGATGTCCTCAAGGACCCAGACAAAAAATGATAAATGCAAAATGAATTTAAAAGACTGAATTTCTCCATGATGAGTCATTTAGTCTTATTCTAAAGAAACATATTTGCTAAATAGCACTTGTAATAACTATAATTTTCACAAATGGTTATTTTCTCAAAAATCTATAAGCACACCACAAATCAGTGCCTAACCTGTACCAAAATGCCCTAACGATTATATATACAATAGAATATTATTCAGCCATGAGAAAGAAGGAACCCTTGCCATTTACAATGACGTGGATGGACCTCGAGGCATTACGCTAAGTGAAATAATCCAGATGGAGAAAGACAAATACTGCATGGTATCACTCATATGTGGAATGTAAAAAAAAAAAAAAAAAAATGTCCAACTTATAGAAACAGAGAAATAGGAAGAGGTTGGTAAAGGTTGGTAAAGAATACAAATTTTCAGTTATAAGATGAATAAGGTCAGAGGATCTAATATATAATAGTGACTATCGTTGATAACATGGTATTATATAGTAGAAATTTGTTAAGAGTAGAACTTAAATGTTCTCACCGAAATAAATAAATAAGTGAGGTATTAGATATATTAATTAACTAGAGGAGAAAATTCTTCCACGATGCTTATGTGTATCAAACCATCACAATGTATACTTTAAATATCTTAGAATTTTGTCAATTAAACCTCAATAAAACTTTAAAAATCCTATTAATCAAATGCAGTGAAAACTATACATGTAATATCTAGGCCAATTTCTGAGGTAAACTCATGTGAACCTCCAACAACTTTCTAAAGTAAAAAACCTAGTAATTTTCGCATTTTAAAAGAGAAAATTGAGATTCAAAATAATTGACTATGGTCCTGAGCTAATTATTAGAAGAGTAGGTTAGATTTCAGGCCTCCTAGATTCTAACATACCACTTAATATTTACCCTCTCAACATGTAATTCAATTCCCAAATTTTTATGTAATTTGTCTCTCCTTTAGGAATTCAGAGAAAGCACAACTAAGTTTGTTAAGGCCTCAGAGGGACAGAGGACTTGAGCAGAGCCTTAAAATTGGGACCAGTTGGGACAGGTGGAGAAATGTATGCCAGGAGGGGGAAAATAGTTGCTAAGTAAAAATAGTTACATTAACATTTATTAAACATATTATTATTAGATATTTCACTGAGCATTTAGCCTACTTCATCTGTTTACTTCTCATAATACACAATGAGTTAAATACTTCTGTTTAGGGAACAGTAACTTCTCCCATTCCCCCTGGGTAGCAGAGCTGGAAGAGGACAGAAGCTTGAGCTGGATTCCGGACCTGTTTCCCTCCCAAACCCAAGCTCTTAACCTTTATTCTCTACTCCGTCCAGAGCAAAGGCCAAAGAAGAACAGGAGCATGTGTGAAAATAGCTGACTAGAGAAGAGCCATGCTGAGAGTGGAAGGGAAAAAATGAATAAACAGACAAGGAACAAGTTATAGAGTGCTTGAAAATTCATTGTTAAATTTGACATAGTAACTAATGGGACCTCTTTACAGATTTTTGAATATGAAGAAAGATGATAAAGGGAAGTATTCAAAGAATCTTTGTCTTCGTACAGCAAGACTGGGAGGAAGTAAAAGGTGAAGATAAAGGAGCCAGTTTAGAAACTAATCTAATAGTTCAAGTACAAAATCATTAAGGTCTAATCCAGAGTGGTCAACATGCTGATGAATCAGAAGAAAAGGATATAGAAAAAAATTAGAAGGAAGAATCAACACAATTTCATGACTAACTAGATACAAAGACCGAAGCAGAGGAATAATGAGTCAAGGATGACTGGACTGTTTCAAGCCCAGGAGACTGAGGAGATGGCGCCACGGAGAGCAAAACTGAGAGAGGAACTGTGTGTGAGAGCATGAGTTTGTGATTAGGCATGTTGGATTTTAATGACTGAGGAGTCGGGACTTAGAGATGGGACTTGTTTTCAGATATCAGAATATATAACCATTAGAGACATGGGTGCTATGCAATGATGAAAATTGCAGATATATCTGACTTTGCTGGTTCAACATGGAGAGAGAGAGTAGGGCTCACAATTTAGGTTAAAGTGTTTCCGTAAGTAAGGCTGCCTGAGAAGAATAAGGAGACATTCAGGAAATAAGAAAGAACATTTCTTCCATCTAAGAGGTTTACAATCTCAGAGTCACATTAACATTCATGAAGCAACACCAGTGTATTTACTTATCTCCACCAGAATACAAGCTCCATGAGGGCAGGGACCAGCCCCTAAATCAAGACTTGGCATATTTTAGAAATTCGATATTTGTTGAATAGATGAGTAAACCATTGTACCCCATTTCTCAGCAGCTAGCCTAGTGCCTAGCAAATAGCTGGTACTCTATAAGCTTGTTAAATTGAATAATTCTATCTCTATTCCTAAGAAAAGCTCATCTTAAAGTTGTTAATTATGAGATTCAAGACAAGTTATCTAAGAATTCAGAAAAAAGACATGTTATTGAAGCATTGTAAGAAAAAAAAAAAAAAAACTACGGTGTGACCTTGAAAGAAAGTGAAAATTTAAATAAAGAGAGAAGGAAAGACGGATAAAAATTGTTGCTAAGGCACAAAGGCAGAAGTAAATTTGAGATATCTGTACATTAGTTAAAAATTTAGATATGAATGAAGGATGTGGATTAGGGAATCATGAGAATTCTCATTGTTTAGGTTGTGGTGCTAGTAACCAAAAAGTATACCACAGTCCTCCGTGACTGGCTACAGGCAATAGGAGAGAAATGAATTAAAGACTATACCAAGATTGACAACCTGAGTGACTGTAAAAATAACGGCAACAGGGAACTCAAGTGGAGAGGAAGATGAGTTTGCTTTTGAATACAGATGCCCCAATTTCTCTGTTAGGCACCATTTGAACGACATTCACTCCAATCAGCTCAAGGAAAAATAGGAATCATTAAAGAAAGATAAAATACAAAATTTTGTAGACATCAGAGAAAAGAAATTATGTACAGTATGGCCACGGGGAGGCAGCTGACCTGGAAAGTTGGGAAATAAAGCTGATAGCCCTTCCTTGGTAATTACCCTGCATGGTCTCTCATGATTTGGTGTCAGATCCATTTTCCAGCTAGTATCTTCTTCTTTTTCAAGTCACTTCTGCTCCTCCCGAACTTTTAGCTAGGATGTAATTTTGCTTGCCATGATGCCAACTCTACATCGAACATCCAATGTTTGTGCTTTCATTCTGAAAAATGTAATAATATAATAAAAAAGCCCACAGATTCTTGATTTCACCAAAAAAAGTACTATTGCTGCTCTACTAATTTTTTTTATGAAACCATGTGAAGTCAATAGTTAATTGTGTAAGCAAGTTTATTTGTTTACAACCAACTTCAAGTATACATATTGATTAATTCTCTCTTCAATTCTATTTGTTGCCTAAAAGAGCCTACTTTTTACATCACATCTTTTCTAATATCAAAATCAACAGATATCATTCACTGCATCATTGACCACAATGGCCTAAAACTTATTAAAGGAATTAGATAATCAGTGAAATGTACCCAAAAGAGATGATAAGATATAGAAGAAAAGTGACAAAACAGGTTAATTCAATTCACAAACCAGAAAATCAGACATTGAAGAACTCAGAATTTGCTTAAGTAAGAATAGGCCAATAGCACTGAAGATTCAATAATTTAATCTCTATTGTCTTAGGTGGCTTTATTTTATATCATTCCAGTAAATGGAGCTAACTATTTATAAGGTGATGGTTAAAATTATCTGGTGGTCTCTGAAAAAGCCCAAAAAGAAATAGCAAATAACCTGAATAAATATTTCTGAATTTTTACCCAATAGAAATGAATAATTATTCCATGATGTATGATTGACCTTAGCTAATGTGTACATCTATTTTTTGAAGCAAAGCCAGCAGACTTTAGTTATCTAAAGGAGCAAGATTTGAACATGCTTCAGACTTCAAATGAGTTTGTGTTATCATTTAATAGGCACTATAATAAAATATCGATTGACAGGAAAAGAAGGAAATAGATATGAAATCAAGATTTGTCTCCAGAGAATCACTTTTTTATGATATTTTCCTTCTCCATCATCTTCAATAATCCAGAGTTAATTGTTTTACCTTTAAATCCTTCTGGAAATATTCTAGTAGATGATCTGCCAAATAGAAAGCAATAATCCTAACCTGAGTGCTACCAAGTTCAGAGCAACTCAGACTATAAGAAACAATATATATGAAGTGCTTCTTCAATTGAAAATGACTTTTTTGACAAATACTGTTTTCTGTTCCTCTTAACAGATTTATAAGGTAGATCTTACGGACTAATCTATAATCTCTAAAAGGTAAAAATTTGTACTTCACTTAGCATCATGTGGATCAGAACCGAGATGTTATTCCCACCAATTGAATAACTAAATTGTTCTAAGCCAAGTAGTCAGTGCTTGCCAGTTTTTACTTAATGAAAATTCGTGGCTCTAGGAAAGAGGTGAGGCTTCCGCCTACACAAACATTCTCACTAGTGAGCCAATTATCTGAACTTTCATTACCAAATTTTTATCCTTTTTGTTGACAACTTTAATCCTTATGAAACTGTTTATTCTGTTGGGGCAAATATTCTCCTTGTTCCCAGAGATAATTTCTGACTACTTAATTTCCCCAGGTTCAGCTTTCCTGGTAAGCTCTTTTGCGTATTACATGGTCAGGTCCAGAAAATATTTTAAGAAAAAAGGTCAAAGATATCATTGAACTATAGGCCAGAAGATAAACTATGTCAAATGTTAGTCAGAAATAGTCTCTTGCAATTTATGTAAATTTTTCATAAGGACCTTCTGAAAAAGCAATTATAAATTGCTTGCAAAAGTATGTGTTTGAATTATTTTATAATTACTGTACATAAGAACAGTGGTCCTAAATTTTAAACTAAAAGAGAAAACATCCCCCTTTAAAATGTTATTAAAATTTTACAGAAAGGCAGAAGTCACTACTAATGTATAATCTCCCTTCAAATAAGTTTTTTTAATTCTTCAAATACATGCTTATTAATCTATAAGGAAAGATTGGAAAAGCCTACATTGATGTTTCCTATATCTGAAGAAAATAAAGGATAATTAAATCAGTATCTCTACCATGATCCACAACCCAAAATATACACATATAATATATATCCCCAGGTAAGACTTGCCTCATTGCCTTATATAGTATTCTACAAATATACAAATTCTCGATGCCTACATATACCATAAGTGTCTTCTAATTGGTTCATTTATCCTTTTATTTACATTTTGACAATTTCTAATAGCCGTCTTTAAAGTGTTAGTTTTTCTGAAGATAAAATTTTATTTGGTTTAATTTATTCTTTAAGAGTATAGGCAGTTCTGTTCATTGTTGCTTCTAATTCAACAGCATGGAATACAGGCATGCATTCCTATTTCTAGCTGCGTAAGTGTTCAAATATGGACCATGATATAAGATCTTTTATGTGGATTAATTTTCCATTTTCCACCAATACTCATATATTAATGACAGATTTAAGGTAACTACTCAAAGTGAAAATCTCATATTATCTGAAACTATTTTAATTAAGGACTCGAGTGAAGTAGCTCTGCAAGACAAACATGTATTGCTTTGATGGACTCATTCACTTTCAAGTAAACATTTGACCAAGTTATAGGATTTTTAAAAATCTATTGCATGTTTTTAATTCCGTAAATGTAGCCATGAAAAATGTTTTAAAATCTTTGCACCTAGTACTTGCAAAAACTGGAAAAGTTATGTAACTTCTCTGACCCTCACTTTTCTCATTTGTGAATTAGAGATTAATCATAACCTTTTTCTGTAGATTAAATTAAAAGAGATATTAAAGTTCTTGGTACATAATAGATTTTTACGAAATGTTTACCTTTATTATTGTAACTGGGAAAATACAATATTTCAGGGATATTAAAAAAATGGCATAATAATACACTTTTAAATCCAGGTATTGAAATAACATGTATTCTTGGACTGTCATTTTTTTTTCCCTTCCTTACTACTACCCAGAGGCTCATGTAAATCCATTGGATTCCTGATATTTTAATTATGGATTTGCTTCTACAGGCAGATACCAAACCAGGAATATCAAAATTCTACACAAGAGCCAAGTTGATGACTTTAGTTCATTTCAACTTGGAGAACAAAACTACTAAATGAATCAAGCCATGCTACTAACCCTCAGATAGAGGTGATTATTTGTTTTGACCCTAGGATTGCTGGGAAGAAGATTTAGTACTATTCCAAGACTAGGCCCAAGCTGTCTCCCATTTTCATGAGATAATAAATACCTTTTTGCTTTCCAGTTCCCTTTCCCTGCCACTCTAATTTTGCCTTCTGATATAATGCTCTCCCCTCGAATCGTACTAATCATCTACCCCCTCTGCCTCCCATACCGAAGAAGAGCTCCTCAAGCCCATATTATACAACTTGGTCTTTTCTTTCAATATTTCAGTAAATTTAAGACCTCACTTAAAAGGATTTGTCTCTAAGTAATTTCTTCCCCATCTTCCCATTGTCATGTCCTACAGTCCAAGCTGAGACCTAAATGACATCTAGAATAGCAAGGCTGATCACTAGCATTCTGGTATTTTTGAACAGCCAAGTGAAAATAACATAGGCCAGGACAAACCTTAACAATTTAAAAACAAACAAAACTATCTGTAAGCATAATGCAAATGTTCTTAATAATAAAGCTCAGAGAAATTGAAAATGAAAATAATTTTTATCCCCCTATAATTTAACACTCATTCCAGGCTTTAACCAAAAATGTTTTTCTTATTGTATAGCATGGTCAAACTTTGAAGAAATAAAACAAAACATTAAATGAAATGTCCTTGGCAAGAGCTAATTACCCTCAATGGTTTTCCGTAGTCCAGAGCATTAATCTAATTAACCCATCTTTCATGACGTGTTGCTTAAATGGGGCCAGGCAACCACCCCTGCATATGTACAGTTAGTTGCCTGGACATGCTTGATCTTGTGGTTGAAACTCATATTCTTCCTCTCACACAATGGAGCAGAAAATACTTTCATTTCCTGGAAAAGATTAAGTAGCCACAAAATGTCACAGGTATTGGATTTTTTTTGTAACACATATTTACCTATTTAATAGATTTCTTTTCTATTCTAGCAGAAGAAGAAGTTTACATTTATTTAAGCAGTTTCTCTAAGTTTGCTGAGTAGCAATTATATATCATTCAAAGCTACTCATCTATACAAGTTCTCTTGTTGTTACCTAAATTCTCTAATTATTTTATGAAAATAAACAAACTAAACTAAATTGTATTATATTTAGTGATTTGTAGACTCAGTCTGATATATATATTTTGGAACATCAATTTGGTGAGAGTATTTATAAGTTTATGTTTCATGCTACACATAAAGAAAGAGGCAATGTTTTAACATTTACTTATTTAAGCCCCAATATAAAGAGGATTTGAGTAGATTTATGAATACTTGAGCAATGTAATGACATAATAATACACACATATTATATATCAGGTAGTGTTCTAAGCATTTACATACATTATCTCATTTATTTCTCATAACAACTGTATGAGGTCAATTTAATGTCATCCTCATTTGCTACAGATGAGAAACTAAGGCTAAGAGAGGCTAATCAACTTGCCCAAAGCTCCAAAATTGAGGAGCAATTGGAATTGGGATTTGAAATCAGGTTGTCTGACTGTAGATCTATGTCCTCATCAGTAAGGAAATAAGAAGAAAAGGAAACCATAATTATCATCAGCACAAGAAATATATATTGAAAATTTTGCCTAATACAAAAAAATGAATCATAAATTTGGTTCTCATTTTCTGGGAACCAAATAAAGAAAATAACACAATTAGAAACAAAATTCACAGTGTCCATAAAATTAAAGGCATACCAATGACTCAGAAAATACATGGCTTCTCCTAGTCTAAAAATATAACAAAGAACAAAAAAATATGGTACCTTCTCACATTGCCCTTAGAGTCAAATCCAGAAAACAACAACAGAACCTAGTTAGAAAAAGCATGTTTAATGCTCCAAAGCAATATTATCCAAATATGTATGCCCAATGGCATGGTTTGATTTCAGAGTAAAATTTAGAATATCTCAAGGACTAAATAAACTATTATGGTAATCTTCCCATATATAAAAATGTAATATCTTAGAAGTTACTAAACATTTAATGAGACTTAAGAAGCAAATACTAATGTTATATTGGTAAGATCTGAGATGAACCTATATTATTTTGCTGAATTAAAATGTATCCATTCGTTTAATTTTTCAGTAATGTAGAAGGTAAAAGGTACAAATCACTTAACTACTCTAAGCTTCAGTCTCCTTAACTGTAAAATAGGGATAATAATAGTATCCTTCATTGTGTTGCTTTGAAGATTAAATGGGATAATTCATAAAAACGTTCTTAGAACAATGTCTAACTTGTGCTATACAGTAATTGTTGAATGTTATCAATTGTAGTACCACTCCTAAGTCCATATTTAGAAACTCTAAGGTGACCCTTCAAAACTTTATAAAGCATAGCAGTAAATTGAAATAACATTATAGCTTAAGAAATTAAAACCAAATTCTTTTAGTCAAGTCAGGATTAAACCTTAAAAAATATATGTAGTTTTGTGCTTTTTGTCACTTTTTCAAAATGTTTTAAATTAGTTTTAAATTTTTGTGGGAAAAAATGTTTTTTTCTTTAATTTAGTTATGTAGATAAAATTGAATCCTGGGATATATTAATAAAGTGAAGATAGATTTCTATTCAAACTGGAATACTACTGAGAATGAATGGGGTGCTGAAATAATTAGCAGCATTAATTGATCTAAAATGAATGTAATCCAGGCTATTTTAGCAAATCTAGAACATAGGGTCATCATACCAGTGCTTTCTTCTGTATTTCAAAAACACAGAAAAGAATTAATGGATATGCATTGTCTTTAAAGAGTATTTGCAAAAAACCACTTCTAAGGCCAGTATTTTTTTTGCAAAATCAAAATTACATTTCATTTCAATATGCATTAATTTCCAAAACAAATAAAGTAATACCAATGGTACAGAATCAAAGGTATTCTAACACTTATGTAAAAGTTACAGGCTTACCTCAGAGATACTGCAAGTTCAGTTCCAGATCACCACAATAAATGAATGTCACAATAAAGTCACAAATTTTTGGTTTCTCAGTGCATATAAAAATTATATTTATACTATATCATAGTCTATTAAGTGTGTAATAACATTATATCTGAAAAAAATGCACATACCTTAATAAAAAATATTTTATTGCTAAAAACTGTTAACCCTCATTTGACCCTTTAGCAAGCCATAATCTTCTTGTCTGGATGCTGATGGCTGCTGACTGATCAGGGTGGTGGTTGCTGAAGGTTGAGGTGGCTGTGAAAATTTCTTAAAATAAGACAAGAATAAGATTTTCTATATTGATTGACTCCTGAGTGATTCCTCTGTGTCATATAACGCCGTTTGATAGCATTTACACATAGTAGAACTTCTTTCAGAAACAGAAGTCGGTCTTCTCAAACCTTGCCACTGTTTTTTCAACTAAGTTTATGTATTTTCTAAATCCTTTGTTGTCATTTCAACAATATTCACAGCATCTTTACCAAGAGTGGACTCCATCTCAAAATATCGCTTTCTTTACTCATTCATAAGAAGTAACTCCTCATCCATTCAAGTTTTATCATGAGATTGTAATAATTCAGTCACATCTTTAGGCTCCACTTCTAATTACAGCTCTCTCTTGTCTGCTTTCTACTTCATCCACTTTTAATTCCTCCACTGAAATCTTGAACCCCTCAAAGTCATCCATGAAGGTTAGAATCAACTTTTCAAACTCCTGTTAATGTTCATATTTTGATCACTTCTCATGAATAACAAATGTTCTTCATGGCATCTAGAATAGTGAAAACTTTACAGAAGATTTTCAATTTACTCTGCCCACATCCATCAGAAGAATCACTCTATAGCTACAGACTTATGAAATGTATTTCTTAAACAATAAGACTTGAAAGTCTAAATTACTTTTCAATCCATGGGCTGCAGAACGTTGTGTGTGTTAGAATTAATTTCTGTTGTACATCTTCATCAGAGTTCCTGGGTGACCAGGTTATTGTCAATTAGCAGTAATATTTTGAAAGGAATCATTTTTTTCTGAGCAGGAGTTCTCAATGGTGGGCTTAAAATCTTCAGTAAACCATATTGTAAACAGATTACTGTCATCCAAGCTCTGTTGTTTCATTTATAGAGCACAGGCAAAGTAGATATAGCACAATTCTCAAGGCCCCTAGAACTCTTAGAATGGTAAATGAGCACTGGCTTTAACTTGAAGTCACCAGCTACATTAGCCCCTAACAGGAGAGTCAGGCTGTCATTTGATGCTTTGAAGCCAGACCTCTCCTCTCCAGCTGTGAAAGTTCTAGATGGCATCTTCTTACAACAGGAGCTGTTTCATCTCCAGTAAGTTCTCACTTAATGTGTTGATTGTTTCTGCTACTAAGTGAAACGACAATGTATAATGAAACCAATATCACCATAGTTTCATCGATATAAACAAGAGTTAAGTTCTTATGGCATCTTGTCAGTGTTAGAATAAAACAACATTGAATGAACAGGGTTATTAGAGTTCTCAACGGTGTACAGTGAAAGTCTATGGTTTAGGATAGCCAACCTCATTAATTATCCTAGCCACCTTCGTTAGTTATCCAGATTGGATAACTTGCTGCAGCTTCTACATCAGCGCTTGCTGCTTCACCTTGCACTGTTGTTATGTAGTGGAGATGGCTTCTTCCCTTAACTCTCATGGCCCATCATTTGCTGGCTTCAAACTTTTCTCTGCAGCTTCCCCACTTCTCTCGGCCTTCCCAGAATTAAAGAGAGTTAGGGTCTTGCTCTGAATTAGTCTTTGGCTTAAGGGAATGCTGTGAATGGTTTGATCTTCTATGCGGATTACTAAAACTTTCCCCATATCAGCAATAAGGCTGTTTCGCTTTCTTCTCATTAATGTATTCACAATAGCAGCACTTTTAATTTCCTTCAAAAACTTTTTCTTTGTACTCTCCACTTAGCTAACTGACACAAGAGGCCTAGCTTTCAGTCAGTTTCAGCTTTTGACATGACTTCCTTCTTAAGCTTAATTATTTCTAGCTTTTGATTTGAAGATGAGAGATGTGTGACTCTCACTTGAACACTTAGAGGTCATTTCAGTATTATTAATTGGCCTATTTTTAATATGTTGTGTCTCGGGGAATAGGGAGGCTAGAGGAGAGGGAGAGAGAGTTGGGGAATGGGGAGTGTGGGAAACAAACAGCCATTTGGTAGAGCAGTCAAAGTACACACAACGTTTATCTATTGATTTTGCTATCTTAGTTGGGCACGGTTCATGGCACCTCAAAATAATTATAGCAGTAACATCAAAGATCACTGATCTCAGATCATCATAACAAATATAATAATGAAAAGTTTAAAATATTGTGAAAATTACCAAAATGTGCTACAGAGACATGAAGTGAGCAAATTAAAAAAAAAAAAAAATGACCGATAGATTTGCTCAATGAAGTGGGGTTTGCCACAAACCATCAATTTGAAAAAAAAAAAAAATCGCAATATCTGAGAAGCACGATAAATGAGGTATGCCTGTAATAAATTCCAACGGATTATGTGGCTCATAAGTTTGATATCATAACTGGTCATTTAATAGCATTTAGATTTATTTTTATATATATTTTTTATTTGTGAAATTTATGAGCAAATGTCCAGTATATCTCTTCGGTGACTGTGTATACATACATAATAGAATCAGACATGTCCCACACATTATTTTCTTTTTTTCTTTTGGAGAACATGCTAATGGAGGAGTAAAACATGTTTCTAGATTCTTTAAGTCAAATATTATTTTCCTTCCACAAAAGATTTTTTGTTGTCTTGCCATCCCCCTAGTTTATTCTTTTTAGGTCTTTAAATTCTCATTATCACCTAAATAAATAACAGGGGGAAAGTAACAAATATTTAATTAATTTATGAGATTAATAATTTAAAATTACTATAAAATAAACATAAATGGAGAAGGATTAGAAAAGAGAACAGTGAGAAAACTAATAAATATAAAACTACTGAGCATACTGAAATGTCTCCTGTGCATAGTTTAAGAATGTAATTCATATTTAGAAGATTGTCTTTGTGCAGAATACCAGTAGTAATAGAATAATCTCCCAATTGAATGAAATTTTATTATATGTCAATAGAAATTAATTGATAGATTTCTAAGCCAAAAAAAAAAAAAAAAAGATGGAACGTATTTCAAGGAGAAAAAATATGTAACAAGAAAAGAGTTACTGTGGAGTTATTCTTGTAAACCATGGATGCCTTTCCCCACTTCACTTCTAATCTTTGAACCAAGTAGCATAATTCCATGCTCATCCCTTGTATGTTTCTCTTCTCAATGACCTAAGCACCATGAGAGCAGAGACTGTTTATTGACCACTATATTCTCAGAACATTATACAGAACCTGATAAAGTTCTGTATAAGGTGCTCAATATACATTTATTGATTGGTGACTATAAAGCCCATTATTTAGTTTCCACATATAAGTATTTAAAGTCCAGGATAAAAACAACCAATTAAAAACAATCTTAAGAACTTGAATTAACATTAGGTTTGCTATGTTCCCAGAAGTATAAGGTAATTTCAAAGTCTAATGCAATCATTGATTATATTGGTACAGATAAGGGCCAGATCAGGAACTAGTAATCCTTTGTTCTGTACTCATCAGATCACATATTATAAGAAATTTTGCCAGAGTCAATTAGAAGGGGAAAAATATGGTACTGAAATTAATCATTCATGTATCATTAAAGTCATTAGGGAAAGACAAGGTGAGACATGATCACTCTTTAAATATGAATTCCAGTGGCAT
Source organism: Eonycteris spelaea (assembly GCA_003508835.1). Lineage (NCBI taxonomy): Eukaryota > Metazoa > Chordata > Mammalia > Chiroptera > Pteropodidae > Eonycteris > Eonycteris spelaea. Next base: position 3,240,929 of record PUFA01000062.1, on the reverse strand, counting down.
ATAAGATATAGTGAGATACATTATATCAAATCCCATTTGATATCAAATAGAATTTTTTATTATTCCATTATAATGTCAGAGATATGTACCAACCCCCGGGTCTCCCCCAAAAAAGAAAATTCTGTGACTCACTTCAAAAAGTCATCTGTATTTTTAGAGTGCTTACTACATGTAGTTGTTAACATCTATAAGAAATTAGTAAATAAATAATCAATTGCAATACACTGACTCTCTCTGAAGTATTTGTGGAGTTTATATTTATTTAATTGAAGATGTTAAGAATTTGTGATAAGCATACAAAAAGACTCCACATCATATGTCATCAGGGAAATGCAAACTAGAATAACAATGAGATACCACTACACACCAAAATTCAGAACACTGACAACACCAAATGCTGACAAGGAATGGGAACAATAGTAATGCTCATTCATTATTAATGATATAAATGGCATGGCCACTTTGGAAGACTTTGGCAGTTTCTTAAAACTAAACATACTCTTATGATAGGATCCATTAATCACATTCCTTGATATTTACTCAAAGGAGTTGAAAATTTATGTCCACACAAAAACCTGCACAGAGGTGTTTATAGAATCGTTATTCATAATTGCCATAACTTGGAAAAACCCAAGACAACCTTTAGCAGGTGAATGGCTAATGGATAAATAAACTCTGGTATATCCAGACAGTGGATTATTATTCAAAACTAAAAAGAAATGAGCTATCAAGCCATGAAAAGACATGGAGGAAACTTCAATGCATAATACTAAGTGAAAGAAGCCAACCAGAAAAGTCTACATACTGTATGATTCCAATGATATGACATTCTGAAAAAGGCAAAACTGTATTGACTGTAAAAAGATCAGTAGTTGCCAGGGGTTGAGGATCCGGGGACCAATAAAGAGGTAAACACAAATTTTCAGGTTAATGAAAACACTCTGTACAATAGTATAGTGTGGGTACATGTTCAAACCTATAGAAGGTACAACACCAAGAGTGAACCCTAACACAAAGTATGAACTTTAGATGATTATGATGTATTGCTATAGGCTTATCAGCTGTAACGAATGTAGTGCTCTGTGGGGAATATTGATGATGGAGGAGGCTGTGCATGTGTAGGAGTGGAGTGTGTATAGGAAATCACCGTGCTTTCCATTTTGTTGTGGACATAAAACTGCTCTAAAAACTAAAGTCTTAAACAAAAGAGAATTTTTGCTGGCTCTACTGCTATGTCAGATTTAGTGAAATTACCAACCTAGAAGAGTAGGGCAAAGTCTGTGTTGTAGAACAGCTACCAGGAGAGTTTCTCCTGCAGCCTCAGCTCCCCATTGAGCATGTACTACAGATCCGGGTCAATAAGCCTGGTACAGCACAGTGAGAATGTATTTTAAAGAAATTGCCAGTCCATTAAGTGAGACTGATAAACTATAAATATTTACTTATCTAAATAACCTGTTAAATAATAAAAAAAGATAATCTAATTGCATATGGTCTCCTCTAACCCTTCATCTTCACCCATAACAAAGATGCTCTTGGCTTGCCCATCTTCTCTTCCCGCTGCTTCCTTCCTACCTCTCCAAGATTAGGCACAGGGGCACACACTACGCTCCTCATTTCATTTTCTTCAATATATATATGTATATACACACACATATATAGATTATATAATCTCATATAAAAATTATTATTAATAATAGTTTTACATTGACAAATTAACAACAAGCTACTCATCTTTTTCAAACAAGCACAATTTTGATTTGATCAGATTCTAAATGTATTATCTAAGAAATACATATATATACAAATATATCTTTTAAAATATATTTTACTTTATATATTTATAGAACCTTTATATATATGTGTGTGTTGTGTGTGTGTGTGTGTGTAAGTATATACACTTAAAATATAATCTCGTTCACTTCCTTCTTCCCACTCTTGTTCATTTACCCTAGGAAAACAATTTTCCATTTTATTTCAGATTTTCTTTGATTTGTAAGTTGTAGAAAGGACTCTAATTCTTGGTGAAAAGTGTTGGTGGACTAATGATAAATTGCCACAAGGAGAAAACATCTTAAGTATATAGTTTAGATTTTTTTAAATGGCATCACTATCTAAAGTGCTCAAAATTGCCTTAGGTTGCCAACAACATCACCATGCTTCTCTTACCAAATTGCCTCTCCTCATACCCTGACGTGCAAAATAAAGAACCCAAAGAGTGATATGATTTCATTATTTTTCTGTTTTGTTTAACTACTAGTGCTGTTTTTCTCTGGCTGACCACAATCCACTGTGAATTAACTCTGATCTAGATTACTCTAAAAACCCAGCCCTGTTTTCATGTAAAAATGTGCATGTTTCATTTTAGAACAAGAATGCTCACTTAAATTCTAACTATTGCCCACTATTCCTTGCAAATACTTCTTTCTGCAAAACAATGCCTAAGTTAATCTTTTTCATTTTCTATCTTTGTAGTTCGTTTTTTGCTCGTAATGTGTCCTTCTATTTCACCCTAAATTATACCAAAATAAAATAAAACTTTGTTTTTAACATTTTTTTTTAGAAGAGAAAATATTATAGTGTTCAAAATCATCACAGCTCTCTGGGTATTTATATAAAAATATAATTTTCATTCAAAAATTTCACGTAAGTATTATGCTATCCAGCCTAATTTTTCAGCACTTCCTCAGAGAGACTCTTAATCTGCTGGGTTAGTGAGAGGTCTATGAATAGTTCTTATTCATAAGCCTCAAACAAGATAATTGACTGCAGAACCCAAGACTAAAAGGGTTTGGAAGAGGATGTGGCAAGGTGGTAAAGGAAGTAACTAAGATGTTCATAGGGCTCTTGAATAACAGAATTTGAAAGCGGGGGTGGAAACACCTTTGTAGGTTTCTTGGATAATCTCTTAAACATGCAAATAAGTGACTAAGTTAGAGGAAACCAACATACAATGGATGGGGCATATTTACGTGGCATTTTGGGATCATGTTAAAACTGGTGAGAATTAAACCTAAATCTCAAGGGTCTCATCTACAAAGGGAGGAATAAATGAAGGAGAGACCACAAAACTGAGAAGACGACAGACTGCTGGGATGGGATTTTAATCACTGGCACCGTGTAAGATTCTCTTTTGCTCCATCATACCATAGGGGGATTAAATGATTCTCTGTCTTCTGAATTTCATGGGCTCCAAGTGGATTTTAATGGATTTCAGATGATTTATTACAGTGCTGAGAAAACAATCCACATTACCAAAAACATAAAACCAAATGGACAGTTTTACGACGTATTTCCATTCATTCATAAACTACTTTGACAATGCCACTTATTGTTATCTCCCTAAATTTCCTATAAAATAATTATTCATGACAATATTATGTTGACAAATTAATATGAGAGGCTATCTACCTCTTTAAACATATATTGTTTAAAAAATTATATTCGAAATGGAATATCAAAGAAATGTTTTTAAAAATATACTACTATGGAAGAAAACAACTATATATTTTAAATCGTCAAAAGCCAAATTGCCAAAAAAAAGATTTTCAAACTGACATTACTGCTGGTTTCAGGAAAAAAGATTCAAGTTTCTAAGTTTACATATATAAATGAAAGTATACAGAAACGGTAGTTGCAAGACTCTTACTTGTGGGCTTGCTGTTTTGAAGACTATGTATATGCAGCCAGATACTAGAGAAATCTGATGTATTCATTAATAATAATTGGGTACCAAAATGTGTTATTCACTGGGTTAATCTTTGTAATAATATAAGACATACTCTTGCTCTTACTCTATTGGGGGAAAAGGGAAGTGCGCAATAAACAGATGACAACAGTGCAGTGTTATAAGCGGTATGGAAGAGTTAAGGGCAGGGTACTGTGGGAGCAACTGAAGGGTGCCTAGCCAAGAATGCCTAGGAAAGGGGAGAGATTGGAAGTTCAGTCCAATTTCCAAGGAGGCTTTCTGCTGACACAAAGAAAAGAATTATTTACAGAGAGGTCCACATTTCCTGTCTGTCACACTTCAAATTAAACCAAATAGACTCAGCCTGGATTTAAAATGTTAATGCTAGGTTGACTAATTATGCGAAAGCACTAGTGTAACCCAGGCCATCAATGTTTAGTACGTCTGTGTCTTTGTCAAGAAAACTCGGTGAGTTGATCTTCCCTAATGATTCAGCTCAATACCGAGGAAACTATTAATCTAGTGAAGTTTCTATATAATAAAAGACCAATAATTATATTTTTAAATGACTGTTTAAAGCTCTATCAAACTGTAAAAATTCCATATTTTTAAACTATTCATTGCATAATCTGCAACCACTTGTTTTCTGTTTATTTTTCAAAAAGAAGAAACAAATTAGTTACTACCATTCGTGGAGTAAATTAAACATTGTTTTCACTAAACTGTACTTAGACATTTATTGTTCTTTAATTTTTAAAAAGTCAACCAAATATTCTGACCAAATTTCATCCTAATATGTGTTTACACACATATATATGTTTGTATGTATATGTATAGTCAAAAACAAAAAACATATATAGCAAAGTGATGGTTACCAGCAACACCAAAATATGCGCCCTGAGATTTGTATATATTTTAGTTTTTGTTTTCAGACAGTAAAGCTTTAGGATTTCAGTTTAGTAATTAAATGGAGTAAAGATAATCTTTTTTAGTATTTATACAACGCTCTTTATAATTCACATTTTTTAAGGAAATGATCGAGCAGCTTGCTCAAGACCAGAAATGATGACAAGATTAATTCTTACCATATCATCTCTGAAGCTTGATTAAATATCTCAATTAAACCACCACATAACAGTGAATTAAGGTACAGATATGACAAGATGTGTTTTACTTACATTGGGGACTATCTCACCTGCAGTTTAGAATAACTTTTAAACTTATAACCTAAATTTTAGACTTAAAAATACTGCCTTTATTCAGAATTGGTTATAATTAATTGAGTTATCTGAAGCAAAGCTCAGCATGCAGCTTAACTAAAACACAAAAGAAACAGAAAATATTGAAAACAACTTTTTCTTATAGAGTTCACACTGAATCTTAAATAAGCAAGATTTTTAAAAAGTTAATCTATTCCCATCCATCCTAAAATTTTACATATATATAAATTTCCATTTTAAAAATGATCCTAGGTTTATGAAGCATACACACATAAATGAGAAAACTAGGGAACTATAACACATTAAAAAGATTTAGCAGCAGTGTACCAAGAAAAAATGAGAAAGAGTAAATTCCTTTCAATAAATACGTAAGGGGGAGAGGAAAAGAGAGGGGATATGGACACTCATTTGTTTTAAAAGTGGAACTAGATGACATTGCCACAGAAAATATTTCCTTTGGATCACAAAACAGTTCTAAAACATTGTTCATGTATATCTGAAAAATATGTATTCTTTCTGTATGTGGTATCTCTTAACTAAAAAAATATAATAAGAATAAGTAGGAAAGATAAATATGATAGCCATGGAAAAGGCAGTATCAAGCACAAATAATGGAAGATGTCTTCCACGAATGTTACATAATGAACTATGATCACTATGAACAAAAATGAGGCCATGGAAAACTTAGAAGAAAGCAAAATAAGAACAACTGTTAAGGGTTCTTTTAAGATATAATTTAGGCTACCATTTGCAGAAACATGATCCAAAAAAATCATAGCTTTTGTGTAATTTTTCCTTTACTCTTTGGCATTTAAAAACACAGTGCCAAAGTTTACATTTTAAGCAGATTATAAAACAAAGTCTAGGGAAAACAGTAAGTTTGAAAAGGCTGTGACCAGCCCCAGCGTTCAGATGCGGTCATCACACTCTACTTGAAAACTTTGCAAAGAGCTCCATCTTCAGGCCCTTCACGTACTGAGTTCAGTTATAAAGCTGTCTATCCTCTTTCCCTAAATAGTTCCTCCATTGTTGAATATCTTCTTCTGATTTGTTCTGTATTAGCATGGAAAATATTAGATTTACTATATTTATTAAATAAGATACAAATTTTCATAGTTTTTCCTTATGTGTTGTAATATTTCTTCACAAATCAGATTACTACTCAAACACATCTATGCATGAGGACCCATCAATGGGAGAACATTAGCTCCAGTTATTTCCTGAGGTTAATTCTATAGAAGGAAGGCTAAAGGAGAAAGGACTCTTTCACTTCATTTTCTAATTTTAGAAGCAACTACTATATATAATATTATATTTTTCTTGTCTTCCAATTTCTCAAAATCTTTATTAAATTCTTAAATACAACATTTACAAGTTTGTGATTGAAACAAAGCAGAGATGACTTAAGCAAGATAACCTTTTTCCTTCTATGTAATATTTTGTAAATAAAGTCTAATGCAAGCAAGCAAAAAAATATATAAAATGAAAGACATGGCCCACTTACATCTTTTCTAAGGATGAACATCTTTTATTAATTTTAATTTGATCACTGAATTTTAAACTGAATTTTTAAACTGGTGGAGGGAAATAATTTTTTATAAATTACTGATGAAACTTAGGCTAATAATTTAATCAATTGTGAAATTTTCAACTACTTAATTTGGCATTTATATTTAATTGAGAATAACTATAGTTGACCAGAGTAAAATGATAAAATTTAATCCATGCATATTATAGATATTTCTTTATTTCTCTTGAGAAAAATCACATTTCTATGAGCAAAAATCTAGATTATAGAAGCAAAAATAGAAAAATATAAAATAAATCAGAAAAATAGTAATTTTTTTGTCTACAGAAATATAACCACATAAGAGTGCCCATTTAGTTATATTTTTGTAGATGGAACAGAGAAATATCAATTTTAATGCAATTCTATAATACATCACCTGTATATTGCATTGTGTGTTCACCAACCAAAGTTAAATCTTCTGTCACCATGTATTTGACCCCTTTTACCCTTTTCTACCTCCCTCCCACTCCTGTTTTCCTCTGGTAAACCACTATACTGTTTTCTGTGTCTATGAGTTTCTGTTTGTCTTGGTTGCTTCTTGCTTTTAGCCTTATATGCAAGATATCATATGGTTCTTGACTTTTCCATGTGATTCATTTTACTTAGCATGATATCTTCAAGATCTATCCATGGTGTTGCAAATTACAGTATTTCATCTCTGCTTATGCCTGAATAGTATTCCACTGTATATATGTACCACATCTTTATCCAATCACCTATTGAAACACACTTTGATTGTTTCCACATCTTGGCCACCATGAATTATGATGCAATGAACAAAGGGGTGCATATATCTTTAAGAATAAATGTTTTCAATTTTTTCAGGTAGATACCCAAAGGAGGAATTACAGGTCATATGGTAATTCTATTCTTAATTTTCTGAGAAGCTTTCAAACTATTTTCCAGAGTGGATGTACCAATTTACATTCCTATCAGCAGGGTACGAAGGTTCCTTTTTCTCCACAACCTCCCAACATTTCTATTACTTGTCTTGTTGATAGGTGTGGTTTTGATTTGCATTTTCTTAATAGTTAGTGAATTTGAGTATCTTTTCACATATCTGTTGGCCATTTGTATATCTTCTTAGAAGAAGTGTCTGGTCGGGTCTTCTGCCAATTTTTTAATTGGATTGTTGGGGGTGGGGGTTGTTGTTGAGTTGTATGAGTTTTCTCATACAACTCATACAACTCAGCAACAATAAAAAATACAACATATATTTTGGAAATTAACCCCTTATCAAAAATGTTGTTTGTAGATATCTTCTCTCATTTGGTTGGTTGACTTTTTGTTCTGTTGTTCATTTCTTTTACTGTACAGTAGCTTTTTAGTCTGATATAGTTCCATTCATTTATTTTTGCTTTTACTGCCCTTGCCTTGAGGTCAAATTCACAAAATCTTCTCTAAGACCAAGGGCCATAAGATTAGTACCTATGTTTTCCTCTATGCATTTTATTGTTTCAGATCTTATATTTAGATCTTTGATCCATTTTGAGTTCATTTTTATGTATGGCGACAGATTGCAGTCTAGTTTTATTTTTTGGCACGTGGCTTTCCAATGTTCCCAGCATAATTTATTGAAAAGACTGTTTTTTCTTCATCATATGTTTTTGGCTCCTTTGTCAAAGATTAGGTGCCCATAAATGTGAAGGTTTGCTTCTGGGACCTCAGTTCTCTTCCACTGGTGTTTATTCTGTGTGTTTATTCTTCTGTGAATACAGTACTGTTTTTATTATTGTAGCTTTGTAGTATAGTTTAAAGTCAAGAAGTGTAATACCTCCTTCTTTGTTCTTTTTTCTCAGGACTGCTTTGGCTATTTAGGGTTTTTCATGGTTCTATACAAATCTGGTGATTTTTTGTTGTTGTTCTATTTCTTTAAAAAATGCCCTTGGGATTTTGATGGGTACTGCATTAAATCTGTATATTTGAGTAATACAGCCATTTTAACTACGTTGATTCTTCTAGTCCATAAACATGAAATATCTTTTTTATTTCTCCGTGTCATTTTCAATTTCTTCTAACAATGTCTTCTAGTTTTCAGTGGGTAGGTCCTTCACTTTCTTTCTCACAATCTAGGTATTTTATTCCTTTTTGCAATTGCAAAAGGAATTGATTTTTCCATTTCTTTTTCAGAAATTTTATTGTTAGTATATAGGAATACAATGAATTTTTGTATACTGATTTTGTATCCTGCCACTTTATTGTATTTGTTTATTGTTTCTAACAGTTTTTTGGTAATTTTTACAGTTCTATATTCTTTACTTATAACACACACTTTAAAACTAAAAATACATCACACTTTTATTTTTATAGTACAACATTTTATTCAAATGAACAATAACTAAATGAAACATAATATAAAATTTAATCAAACATTAAAAGTTTTTTGTATGTTAATTCTTACCAGATCATTATATTCATAATCAGAAAACTAAATTATGTAATAGAAGCCAAGATTTGAGGACATTAAAGTTGTTATTAAGTAATAAGCAAAAGAAGAAATATAAGATTGGTTTTCTAAGTTAAAAAATAGTGAAAGATTTCTCAGAAGTGAAAATATCCTGAGCTATCATTAATTATTACTTTTGAGTATACTTCACATATAAGTCTTTAGAGGGAAAAACAATAAAATATAAGAAAGAGTTTCTGTTAATCAACATTCTGATTATCTTAATTTTCTAAGTGAAATAACATAAGTACATAAATGCTAGTAGCTTAAAAATGGAATAAATTAATGGAGAGCATAGCATTATTATACTCTATATTGCATAAAACAGTAATTTTGAGAACAGAGATGCATTTAGCCATATTTTTTCCATAATTATTAAACAACGTAAAATTTAACTTTTAAGATTAATTTAAATAAATTAAAAGTTAAGTTTTACTTGCCCTCTGTTAAGAAAATTTAGCATTACCTCATAATTTTGAATATATGTGTTAATACACATTATGTGTGTGTGTGTGCGTATACACACACACGCACACATATAAAATGATACTTGTTGTTAAATTTAAATTTTCTCTCTGAAGTTGCACCCAACAAGGCTATACATTTTTTGGTAGCAATCGGAATTGTCCTGACCCTAAAGGAAGCAGTGAGGAAGGTCTTAAGGCCCATATTTACAAAGACTGTTAGTCTGAAATGTCCCCTCACTTGAGAAGAGTGGCTGACCCATTTGCAATTGCCACTAGGTGGAGTCAAGGCACTGCCTCAGTGCAGGCCCGTGCTCCAGTTCCAAGACTGGCCTTGCCAACATTTCACCCAGAGCCCTAGTGTGGAAAAGAGGGTCCATGTTTGACTCACTGCCATTTGCAGGCCCTGTGCCCTCTCGGATGCCCACAGAGATGCTGACAGCTTCATGGATCCTCAACCTGCCACCTCTCTAAATTTTGAACTTCATCCAGGAATGTCAAAGAGTGAGCATCTTATTACCACAGCCAAGTTCATGACGGCCTGATCACTCCAAAGCCTCACAATCATTCTGAAGACTATCCGCGTAATCAGTTTTGCAGATAAGCTTTCTTTTTTTAATCTTTTCTGCCAAGTATTTGAACAGCTCAACAGCTCTTGCTGTTACTCCTTCTTCTAAGCAGCCCTCCTCATACTTCAGATATCAGTGGTTTGTTCAAGAGCACTGAATTTATATTTCTACCAAAACAGAGTAAAGACACATGTCAAGAAGCTAGGCACTGTGGGGGGCCATTTACTGCATTCACCTGAGGAAAGTCAGTCATTGTGAATTTCTGTGCAGAACACAGACTCAAGATAGCACACCCAGCCATCATCATGAAAAGGGGCAAGCTTGGCAGATTGACCATAATCATCAGCAGAATCATAACCACAGTAGTCAAGGTAGGGTCTATCTAGTCCAGATGGAAGCTCAAGGCACAGTTGTCAAAGAACCCTCTAATTCAGACTCTATAAAGAAAATAAAGAGAATTACTGAATAATCACTAAACCTATAGTATTGAATGAGGTCTATTTATAATTATAGCTAATTAATAGATAATTTAAGCATAATTATATGTGTAGACTAAAACTATAATTCATTTAAAGTAAAACTCCAACAGAAAATTTCAATTATCTTCTGAGTAAGAATTGATGAAAATTATTATCAAAATTGATCCAAAGTGTGGTTTCTGTTCTGGTGTATTGTGTCTTCTTTGTCTCCTTGCATTACCCATGTTTCTTTAACCTCTTCTCTGTACTTCAGTTCTTTACATGTCATAAGAAAGCACTAAAAACTGTGTGCTTATTTTTTCCTATATTAGAACCACCAACCAAGACTGTGTTTATGAAGTTAATCAGTGTGCATTTCTAGTGAAATTATTATCAGTAGATCTTTACTGAGGCTTGTTCCCCCTATAACTTTCGTAAAAAAAAAAAAAAAAAAAATCGTCAACCACTTTTCCCTCTCTGATAATATGGCTCTATGACCTAAGACCTAGGACCCGAGAGTGCTGCTCCAAGCATTCTACAACTCACTACTTTTATTCAGCATGCAGCATGGTGATGCAGTTAAGAGCAGATTCTAAGGCCGGCTTCCTGCATCTGAGTCCTGGTTCTGAAATTACTAGCTATGTGGCCTTTAGAGGTCTATTATGCCTTTTTTTCTTTTTCAGATTCCCCATCCATGAATAACTGGATTCACTCCTTGGTTCTGTGAGGATTAAGTTACCTAATTCATGTAAGGCATTTGGAACTGAGCTTGGCATATTGTGAGCATTTTATAAATGTTCCCTACTTCTGTTCTGCCCAATTGACACCTAGTATCCAACTAATTTAAAAGCAAATTTCTGAATGGAATAAACAAGTGGTGACACTCATTCCTCTATCTTAAAAAGAGGATGTTTCTCACCTAACTCGCTAAATGGTTTCAACATCGAGAAAGCATCATCAAATTCCAACCTTATTCTAACTGGTTAGCTCACCAGTTTTGAGGAACTATAGAGCTCAATCTCCAAAACTAAATCATTGTACAATGTTCCCAGAAGCCATCATTAAATCGCGGTGACAGTATAAATTTTTTCTCTATAGCTGCTGAGCTAAAAGACAGAATTTTGTTATATTTCAACTCATCTTTATCCTAGGAAAGTTGTCAAATCATATTAATCCTAGTGGGAAACCAAGAACCTGTGTAGGCTTCTATAGAAGTGACTTCCTGATTGAAGTATGGAGAGCGTCTACTATTAGCCATAACAGGGAAAAGATAAGAGAAAAATAAAACCCTGCTTGTTTCTTCTGGGAACTGTAAGATCTAGGTATTTGTATGTAGAAGAAAACTAATGAGGTTTGGATCAAACCTGAACTTTTTCTGTGCTGCTGACACTCAAGCTAGTAGGTACCCAAAGGAAGGAGTCAGTAACTTGACTAATATAATGGTTAAGTTTCTGTGTTAACTTGGCTAAGCCACTGGTACCCAGGTATTTGGGGTTGCTGTATTTTTTAATTAGATGACATTTTAATCAGTAGACTTTGAGTAAAGTAGATTACTCTCCATTATGTGGGTGGGCCTCATCCAAACTGAGGAAGGTCTTAACAAAAAGACTACTCTCCACTGAGAAAGAGGAACTTTTGCCAGAGGAATACCTTCAGATTCAAGATGCAACATCATCTCTTTCCCTGGGCTTCCAGGCTGCTGGCCTACCCTGAAGGTTTTGAATCTGCAAACTTCCACAATTGTATGGATTAATGCCTTGAAATAAGTATGAGAGGAAAAGAGAGAGAGAGAGAAAGAATGAGAAAGAGAGTGCTAGAGAGATATATATTTATATACACCCTATTGATTCTATTTCTATGGAGAAGCCTAACTAGTACACTGAGCTTGTGACAGTAAATTTCTGAATGCCAACAACCTACTATGTCCAGAAGGAGAGTCATCCATGTCTTTCTAAATTTCCCTTGGGTGGATATCAGATGGAAAGTTATTGCCTTTGTAAAAGGTCAGGGACTGCCCAGCTGGTGGCCCTCCATATAGTGAGAACTTACCCAGCACAAAAATAGTTTGCTTAATTTACATAAAAATCACTGGATTTACAAAAAACTAATCCAATCATATACTTTAACTCTGCCTCTTTTAAAAAGCATGAGTTCTTAATGCACTGCAAATCTATGAAATCTCAGAAATTGCTGAACCCTACTTTTCATTTTGTAAAGCACAAACATTCATATAATTCCAAAATAATAAAGAGATAACATTTTAATTGCACAGCATAATACTTTTTTTAGATTGGATCCTATATCAGTAAAAAATGTATTTGACTGCAAGAACCAATTCAATGTGCTACAGATGAGTTACAGGTATGCTGTGGCTAGATGGTCAGAATTCCTAGGCCCATCACTTCCAGCCATAAGCAGCTTTTTCAAGAGCTCCTCAAAGGGCTGCTTCAATAGAGTAGATGGTATTCCCCATGGTCCCCATGGGCAGCAAAAACCCAGAGTGACATAGAGCCATTCTTTGTTCACCACAAAATGCTACACCAACAAAGTATGCTATGTTACATAAACATCTGCTTCAATAGCCAGTAGTGCACTGCTGCCCATCATGGACATGGAGCCCAAGGAGCTACTAAAAGAGGTCACGCTTTAGTCCTGTGCATCCCTGCAGTCCATGTTCCGGAGTATAGCATACAGCCCAAGGTGCAGCTGCAAGAGCTGGCTAGTAAGTCGAAAGGGAGGCTGGCAAGCACACCTTCAGTCAGTGGCCCCCAATCACTACTTCTTTTCAACTCTTCTCTTCATGTTATTTACATGCCCTTGTATTATACAAGTGAGTTATAGTGTGACCACTCTACCTATGCATTTCTACAGATTATAGCTTTATTATTTTAAATACCTGATACAAAAAAGTCTGATTAGATTCTATATCAGTTTATAATATCACAAGATACTTTAACATCATGTTTGTCACTGAAGTAAAATTAAAATCTTTTAGATTCTTAGATAATAATTTTAACTGCATAAATTTTTAAGTGGACACATTTTAAAATATTTTCTGCTTTTATGCAAATAATTTCTCATCAGTGATTATTACCAAGAATTTGAATAGATCAATATTTAAAAGTTTTACCAAAATGTGTTGATATATTTATAAATTATCAGTAGGTAAAATAAATGGAGACAAAAGAGCAGAAAATATGTACAAAATTCTTATTGCGAGTCATAACAAAGCATCCAGTTAATAAAGTGACACTAGATAAATTTACCAAGCTTCCTGATGCACCTACTACCTTCACCATGATCAGTTAGAATCAGAAATTGCAACACCTTTAGATATTTCCTCTTCTAAGTGTAGCATCTACCCAGAAGTAAAAGCTGCATTTTAGAAAAATTTGATGTTGACATCAAGTAAAGATTCCTGTAGGAACAAAATAAAAACAATAGGCAAACACACAAAGGAACAGCAGTGGGGAAATGGACTGGCTTTGCCTGTAAGGCCAAAGTGATTTAGCACCTCACCCACCCACATGTACCATATTTTAATAGTTGGAATAGGTTTTATATGATTAATTTTCACCTTTCCTAAAACTTATGGCCCACTCTATTTCACATAGCAGAAATGCCCAAACCGGAAAAGAATTTTAATAAGAATATATTTGAGCCAAACTGATGGCAATGTCAGGAATCAAAATCGCTAATGCTCTGGAGGAGGACAGTTTTGAGCTTCTTTTATACATTTGGAATTAAGGAGAGATGAAAGAAAGGTTACATGAAAATGGGAGAAAGCATGGTGAGGATTGGATTACAAAACATTTAAGATTATGTGCTCTCTTGGGGGTAGTTACACTTCTGAGGGGTCTGAATAAGAGGCATTTCAAAGGTGTATTAACCTGGATGCATGAAACAATGGACAGGGCTAAATTTTTTATTAAAGAAGTTATATGCCTGGGACGTGACTACCGTCCACGACCTGCCCAGTTAGGAATTTACAATCAGACCATACTGTGAGGTTATTTTCAGTTAAGATTTATTATAGAGCCCCTTTTTCATCTACAAGTAGAAGCCAAAATGGTATGTCACCTTAAAAAAATACCAAGGTAGTCTTAGCAAAGCCAGATCTACCATACTTAATCAACTATACATACCTGTGTGGTGAATCTGTTTTTAACTGAGCTCCATTGCTGTCATGTATGTAGTAAACAAATGAGCATAGGTGCAAACATCATGATCATTTCCAACACAGATATTATGCAGCTTGCAGTTTTAGATGACTCATTGGCAAGATTTAAAGCTAATGTTTAATGTTCAGACATATTCTTTTCTTTACACTTTTGTTCATGATTTCTGTTCTCTGAACATCACAAAGCCAGCTGTTCGGCTCATGTGACAATGGCAGGTGAATGGACATATGACAAAAGCTTTTATTCAACAGAAATTCTCTCTGGTTTCAGTGTATTTCCCCACCAAACAAAAGGCAATTTCACACTTACTTGAAAAAGACCACTTTGATTACTTTACAAAAAGAAATTCTGTGAAGTAATTTTATTGACAAACAGTATGTTGCAATTCTCTCTTCATACACAAGTGTATTTTGATTTTCTTTCACATAAGAGGTCCATCACAAGAAAAAAAAAACAACCTTGAACTTGTTTTTGAAATGTCAATGTAGGAACTTCCAAAGCTGCAGATAATTTTTATGAGAGTTTATTATGGTTTACTTGAGCCAAACTAATGACATGCTTGGAAGCAAGATCTCAAATGCTCCAGAGAATGACATTTTTCAGTTTATTTTTGTACATTTGGAATTAAGGAGGGAATCTAAAGATTACATGAAGGTGAGAGGAAGCAAGGTAACAAGATTATGTGCTCCCTTGAGGGTGGTTATGCCTCCAAAGGGTTTGAAAAGAGAATTACTCTGGCTTTTCAAAGACATACAGAAAAATGAACAGGGCTTGCTTAAGGCAAACCCAAACCTTTTACTAAAAAGTTATAGGCCTGGGGCATGACTACCCACCATGACCTACCCAGTTAGGAATTTATAATGGATCACCCTGTGAGGTTATTTTTGGTCACTAGACTTGTCAGACATCACAGAGCTCCTTTTGTGTTCACAAGAATTAAAGAAAAAAATTCTAGAGAGTTAAATCCCCATTGTTCCCATCAATTTCATAATTATTGGAGTTATATGTCCTCTTAATAAAAATAGTCATCATATGTAACATTTCTCCAAATCCTATATTCCCCCCAAAAAAGAGAAACTAATAATACATGCAGAAGACAGTTACCCTTTTGTCTGTCATTCATGAATATCTTGGAAACATGCCCCAAATCAAAAAAGGTCATCACCACTTGCATTATAAGTCTAATAAATTAATATTAAAGGTAAAGGAAGCTTAAGACTTAAAAGCGTAGACAAACATATTACTCTTTTGAATTTCTTTTTACAAAATGATATGTAGTTACCTGATGACTCCAGCCCAGTAAAGTTTACTCGTTTTTCAAAATTTCCCATGTCTTTTCATTTTGTTAAATTTCACTGACTGTATATTTGTGTAACACATAATATGGTACTACAGAATCAGAGGCTTTTAGAGCCAGAAGGCTTTTAGAACTCACTGTTGAATGTATGTCATGGGCAAAACAATGTCTTTAATACTTAATAAACTGGAAGTCTTAAGGGACTTGCTCAAGATCATACAGTTTGGTAGTGACCAAAGTAGGACTAGACCCAGCCTCTGAAGTATTGGTGCGGTGGCAAATGTTTCTTCTTTCCTGCTGCTTATTTAGCATAGGGAAGTTGGGGAAGAGAGGTGTCAATTATCATCACTCTACTACTGAGAACAAATGTTGCATTCGCTTAATCAGAATGCACATAATTCATAATTTGATCCATCTAAATAATAATTCACCTATAAGAAAATGAGCAAAATCTCAAAGTGACATCTAGTGGAATACCCAGTCTCTATGGAAAAATTTAATTAAACTTTATACTAGCACAAATATTGTAAGGGAAAACAACTCAACTCCTTTGACATTTTTACAAATAGATTTAGTGAAATCCATTCTGTTTACTTTTACTGATATTTGTTTTTCAGTCAATTATCCCATATGGTTATTTTTTTTCTTTTCCTAATTTATTGCTAGCAACTTAGCCATAAGAATAAATACAAGTAATTCCTTTCTTTAGTACAAGCACCAGACTTAGATTAATAGTTGAAGAAAATAAACACTCTTTTTCCCCTCATTTTTTTTCCTAATAGTTCTAGTTTACTTATAAATCAGACAGGTGACAACACACCAGATTCCAACTAGGAAGAATATCTCAAATACATCAGGGGTTTCTCCTCACATAGCCCTACAACTTTTGAAAATAACATTTTACTGAATTAGTCATCTGCCAGATAACTAAATATGACAAGCATTTTTTTTATCTCTTACTCTGTCTCTAATTTTTGCATACCTTTATTTTTAAATTTTCTTTACAGTCTTAGAAGTTTCCAAAAGCTTCCATTACAAAAATAAATTATTCCTTTTTTATTCCATGGTATCTCATTGAATTGACATAGAAAAACTAATTTTTAAGAGGGTTGAAAAATATGTCGTGTAGAGAGCAGTGCTGCTCAAACTCTAACAATTGCATGAATCACCTGGAGATTATGTTAAAATGTAGGCTCATGTTCAGTAGATCTGGTTTGAGGCCTGAGAGTCCATGTTCTAAAAAGTTTTCAGGCTCGACCTTAGCCGTTCAAATGGAAAGGGTGTAGAGAAAAGGGTGTTTACTTTGGAGCTGTGGAGACCTGGACTGAAATTTCAACTTAATTAGTTCCTGGCAGGGAAAACTAGAGAACCCACTCCTTTGCCAAAGCCTTCCCTCCCCTACAACACTCCCAGGCTCACCATCGCCATCTGCCTTGGACCCAATGGGACTGACCTCATCATGCCCTTTATCCCACTCCATGCCTGGCTACCCCTGGAACCCCAGGCTGCCTCTCAATTCTCATTATTGAATCCTTGTTAGCCTCTGTAAACCTATTCTGTGTCCTGTTCTCATCCCGCCCCAGGCTCTGCAGACCTCCAACACTCAGTCAGCCATTGGCAAAATTCCCTGTGTTCATTCTCTAACTATTACCTGAACCCTCTTTCCCACTTCTGGCTTCAAATGGAACATGGCTCTCCATTGATGAAACCGCTATCCCTGCAGTCCTCTTAGACAGTTTATTGTGCCTCCCTTGGTTCCACAGACCTAGGCCTATAAGCAAGCACATGCCCTCCTTGCTCTTTCCTGCTGCTTTCAGACATTTTTCCAATCCTCCATCATTCCTAAAAACTGCCCATTTTGAATTTTTGTCATTATATTATATCACCCATGAGTCTTCATGATTGTTGTTACCAAAACACTGAGAATCCCCTTCGTTTCTTCTACCCAACCTACCCACTCACTCCATGGTCATTGCCCTCATTGCCATTAATAACTGCATAGTCTCCTTAGTGTTCATTCCACACATCCCACTCTCCGCCATCACATCCCATCAGTCCATCTCATTCTCTCTGTATTCTGTACCCGACAATTCTTCCACACCACTGCCATAGCTAAGCCATCGATTCTACCATCTTTTCACCGTTCCTCATTCCCTAAACGTCCTTATTTCTTTTCCTCCACAATTAAACTCCATCATCAATGATTATTGACTTCCTTACCTCTCTATAGTTTTGTTGCTCTTGCTTTGCAAAACTATGATCCTATTTGAATCCATATTTCTTCCTATTTTATATTGTGGAGAACAATACAAACGAGGATGACTTGTATTGCTTTAAATATTTGGCTGTAAACCTCAAGTGATCTGACCATTTATACTATATATCTCGAGTCCATACACTATTTTAATCATGTAGACTGCCACTTTATACTCTCTCCTCAAGTTCTCAATACTCCTTTTCTCAACATTACCCTCAGCTGATAACCTTGCTTCCTATTTTACTAAAAAAAGTAGAAGCAATAAGAAAACAATTTCCAAATACTCGCACCAACACGCCTACCTACATACTTGCATTGGCAAACATCCTTGACTCCTTGCCCGTTGTTACCATTGTTGAATTGTCAAATGTTCCTATCAGGAATCAGTCCTTATGCACTAGATCTCATCTACTCTCACTAGTCCTGCCCAGGCAAGCCTTCAGATATCTATAGCCCAGGCTAACATCTGAATATAACCTCCTGAGAGACCCTGATCCAGAACAACCCAGCTTCCAAACTTCAGATCCTTAGAAACTGTGAGTTAAAAAAAAAAAAAAAAAAAAAAAAGTTTATTGTTCTAAGCCACTAGGTTCGGGAATGATTTGTTATGCAGCAATAAACATAATATAAGAAATAATGAATGAAATGGCAGATCATAGGATCAGCCTCATATTCCCTAGTTAATTATGAAGGGTTTACCAGGTGAGAAGGTATCACAGATACTAGTTCCTCTAGATAAACAGAGTTTGTAAGAGAACTGATAAGGAGTAGAGCCTTCTACAGAACTACAAAGTCTGATTTAATAATCTTTCATTCTTCTGAACCCTAGCAAGAAGGAAAGAGAAAACTCTCCAGCCTAGCTGAAGAGAAAATCTCACAATTATGGATGCTTATTCTCCAGGCAGATTCACAGCTGTTGTCAGCACAGCAGGGTAGGAGAAGAGGTCTTAACAGATATGCGGCCTCAGGAAACCCAAGTCATTTCCTGCCTCTCCTGAAAATGAACAGCATTTCAACCAGCTGTTCCAGAAAATACAATGGTGGCAACTTGGGCAATATGTGTAGTGTGGCCTAAGCTGTCCCAGAGAAAAGGTCACTGTGGCTCCTTTTATTGGGCTAGCCAACTTATATCTTATATGAATTCTTATTCAAGTGGCCATGAAAACCACAATAAGGCAGTTTCATCACATTGAAAGTGAGAGGTGTTTAGGGGTCAGGCTGCCCACTCATCACAAATGGCTAGATATTCAGATCTTGGAGCTTACAGGTTAAAAATAACTGATCTTGCTCTTGAAATCACAAATTAAAATGTCAATGATATTTTCACATTTGAAAATAATATTGGGGTCTAGATTCAAACTCCTCTTAGATGAAGAATTCCTCAGCAGTTTTATATCTAAGGCCCATAGGCTTTAACTTCAGAAAATTGTTGGATGATCAGCGGGAAAAAAAGTCTCACAAAGTTTTTGTTTCATTTTATTTTGTTTTGTTTTTTTGTTTTTGCAGGGGAAAGGGTTCTAGGCCCAGAAGCAATTGCCCACAGGAAACCCTACCAAGACACTGAGAGAATCTATCTATTGATCAATTGAAGTAGATACACGCATGCACACACACACACACACACACACACACACACACATTTACTTAAATATATATAAATATATTTTTTTATTTTTTAACATAGCAAGAAAAGGCATTTTACAAAACACAAGTAGAAAAATATCAAGTAATCAGAAAATGTTTTCTTTTTAAAATGTTTTTCACATATCACCACTTCCAAAACTGAAAGACATATTTTCTTCTGAGCTTTACAAAGAATTAAACAATGAATTTGGTCAATTCTTGCATGTATGGTTCAGATGTTCTGATAGAAAAGTCTAAACAGTTTTTAAACATTTATATTTTGTTTACAGAAAAGATGCACCTTAATATTCAGTAGTCTAAGTGAAAGATCTTTACTACCATGAAGCAATTAATGCTTTCATGTAATTCTAATATTCCAAATATTAATTATATTTGTGGCTGTGGTTATATAGAAGCTATCAAGCCATTTCTACTAACTCCTACAAAACATAGTTATTTGAATATCATCTTTCCTCTAGCTGTACTTACTCCCTTGATGATCTCATCTAGTTACTTGGCTTTAAACATCATCTATACACCAAATTCCCAAATTTATATCTAGAGCCCAGACAGCTCTTCTGAACTCCAGACTCATATATCTAACTGCCTATTTGACATCTCCATTTAGAAGCCTAATACATTTCATATTTATCCTGTCTAAACCAAACTTCTGATTTTCTTTCCCAAACCTCCTCCCACAGTTTTCCTTTCTCAGTAAATAGCAGCCACATCTCCCCGTTGCTCAGGTCAAAATCTGGGACTTATCCTTGACTCCTCTCTTTCTTTGACGCCTGACGTTGAATCTATCAGCAAATCCTGTCAATTTTATTTCCCGTATCAGCCAGAATCTGACTTCACACTGCCTCCCACAGCAATTTTGTTGATCCAAGTCACAACCATCTCTCACTTGGATTACTCAGTAGCCTCCTAATTGGTCTCCTGCTTCTTTCTTCCTTGCAACTTGTAGCCCATTAGATATGCAGTGATTAAGTAAACCATGTCCTTATTCTATTCCAAACTCTAAAATTGCACCTATTTCAGCAAACTAAAAGACAATTTTATGAGATTCTACATAATGTCCAATCCACATCACGCCCTCTATCTTTTCCACTCTGTTATGTCTCTAACTCATATACTACTATTTTTCCCCTTAAATACCTACTTGAATCACTCTGGCTTCTTTATTGTTCTTCAAACATCAGGGTCCAAGGACTAGCCCTTCCATTGCCTGGATGCTCTTCACCCAGTTAGCCACATAGCCCATTCCCTTACTTCCTTCAGGACTTTGCATCACTATAACTTGCCCAGGGACTCCTGTATTAAAAGCACAACCCCTTTCCTGACTCGCAATACCTATTCTCCTTTGCTTCATTTTTCTCAATTGCCCTTTTCAACTAATGGTGCAAATATTTTATTTGTTTTATTTGTTCGCACTGTTTTCCCTCCACTAATATGTAAACTTCCTGAGTAGGCACTCAATAAATACTCATTAAATGTATGAATATTAAAAAATTAGAAAACCAGTTAACAACTATTTTATGATTGATATTTCAGTAACTTGTCATTCTCCTTGCTAGAAGGAAAGCTTAATACAGTATTGCTCATTCTTTCTTGAAATATTCTTAATCACATAGTTAAATACATAAGATCATTTTCACTCTGGCTTTGCGAATCTTTGCAGCAAGCCTAAGCTCCAATGGTATGACTCTGTTTCTGCAAACACTCATTTTGAATATCTGAGATACTTATTAGACTTGATAATCATATTACTACTTAAAACTAGATAGACAAAGTATGAATGTGCTTACCCCGCCCAAGTGCAACAAGATACAAGAACTAACTAACTATGAAATAGGAGTCTGCAAACTATGCCCTGAAGACCAAAGCCAGATTTGTTGCCAGATCAAATACAGGATGCCCAGTTAAATTTGAATTTCAGATAAACAAGAAATAATTTTTAGTATAAATATGTCCCAAATACTAAATGTTGGACATCTTCAATCTGCTCCACCACCTATTTTTATACAGCCCACAAGTAAAAATTACAAGTCTAGAAATTAAAAACTTAATAAGATAGAACCACATTTACACAACTGTAGAATACCCCAGATCCTCAAAGGAGTCAATGGGGGAAGCAGCAACCATAGCCTCTTCAGCCTCATTCATTCCAATAATCTCTACTTAAGCCCTGAGTTAAAATTATCCATCCAACATTCAGTATAAATTAAGAGCAAATTTTATGAGATCCATCAAGTGACTTTATCTTGACTCATGACCCTCAGGAGTACTTCTGATCACGTGAGCCTCACATGTAAGACATAGTCCCAAACACAACTCCTGACACGAGATATACTGCACTTCACTCCTAAAAGGCATATCAACATAGGAAAATGTGAAAGTGATGTTATCGCAGTGATAACCTGGAGGCTGTTCTAAATATATTTTAAACTGTAAATTATTTGCAAGCTTCAATACTTCAACTGTGTTGCTAACAAACACATGATACGCCTCTCTCCTGACCTGAGTCACAGTACTGTGATTGAGTAGTAGTACTGTTTCATGCCACTTTCCAAGAACAAAATTTTCCCCAAAGTATGGAAGTCCATTTAAAACTGATCATGGCAACTATACTATTGAAAATGCCTATAACTAACCCCAGGATTACTTCGAGACCTGTTCTTTTAAAGTTGATTTGTGTTCATTAAATATGTTGATGTACTTCACAGGCTTATACTCAGAGCTGGCCAAGACACTCATTAGTTCATTTGGTAGTCCATTTATTCTCAACACATGAAGCTCACATGATGAGAACCAGTGACCTAGTGTACAGACCACAAATACAGACTTCTGATGCATTTCAGTCAACCAATACACAATAAGACTGCTCTTTGCCAGGTGCAGCTCTGAGGGTGAAGATAAATATTCAGAGCCCTGGCCCTCTAGGATCTCACTGTCTAGTGGGGCAGTAGACAAGTAAAACAATTTCAATGAAATGATGGACATGAACACACATGTTAAGAGTTTATGAGAAAGGAA
Source organism: Eonycteris spelaea (assembly GCA_003508835.1). Classification (NCBI taxonomy): domain Eukaryota; kingdom Metazoa; phylum Chordata; class Mammalia; order Chiroptera; family Pteropodidae; genus Eonycteris; species Eonycteris spelaea. The sequence continues at coordinate 3,218,120 of PUFA01000062.1, read as the reverse complement.
CTGAATCAACAAGGGAAAGATCGGAGAAAGCTCTGTGGGAGAGATAGTACATTGAGCAGCTACTCAGTGTCCGTAACTGTACTGAGTATGGGGAGCCACAGGTAGCTGTTAAAGAGACAGCATGGTGCCTGATGTCAGTGAGCTTATAGACTAGTGCAGAGGGCAGATCCATTAGCCTGAATCTCAAAGGCAACTGGAAAGTCAGAGAACTGTGTTGACACCCTTGACCCATCTCCCTTCTAACCAGGACTCTTACTTACCTGTACTCTTGTCCCTTTGTGGTGGATACTTGAAGAAATAACTCTTTAGCACAGCATTCTCTTCTCTTTAGGAAAAGCTACCAATATAGGTGTAGATGTGAGAGTCATATCTTTATATGGCCCTGACCTTTAAAAATAGCTGATTATTCCAGAAGTATACATTTGACTCCAACTGGATTATTTAGTGCTTTCTCATTAGAATTTGAAATTCTAAACTTGAGAAGCACAGGGACTTGGAGGTGGATCACATTAATGGCAATACCCTATGAAGAATGACCACAAACTCCTGTCCCACAGGAGACTCACAGCCAACCTGCCTGCTACTCTTTTTTCATATGTTACTTTTCGGACTCCTTTTGGTTCTGTAAGAATCCTCTCAGTTTCCTTTCAACTCCATAGGCTGGCCAGCGTCAGTTTTTACACTCATAACCCAAAAAAAACTTCATGTATGTTGCTTGTCCATATAGTCTCTCGGTTCCTATACTCAGTCTAACTGTATCCCCCGATCAAACAATTTGCTGAGAGATTAATGGCCCATGAAGCTTTGTATGTGATCCACCCTCCAGAGAGGTAATAGTTTGGAAGGACTTGTGGAGATATGATGTTGGAATTAGAGAATTTACTCTACTGCAGGGTTTTTCAGGACCTACTAAACAATGATAATCCATTAAAGGAGTTGTTTGAGCATATGGAGAATTATCATTAATTCCCCTCAGATTACACTTCCCAAGAACAAAACTTAGAATGTAATAGTTCCAAATCTTAGTTCTGTCCTTCAAGTAATCAAGTTAGTAAATGACAGCTAAAATTCAAAATCAACTCTGGCTATTTCCAAATCTCGCACATTTTTCAAAACACAGGTATATCTATTAACGCCTCTTTTATTCTCCCTTTAAGTCAGTGCTTCTCAATTTGGGGCACTCACACACAAACACTCTAGAAGACTTTAGGCAGTGTCAGAAAACATTTTTGGTTGTTAAAACTGACACCTAGTGGATAGAGGCCAAGGATGCTACTAAATATTCTGCAATGCACAAAACACGCCCACAACATTAACTATATGACTAGAAATGGCAGTAGTGCTGAGGTTGAAAAACTGCTTTAAATCAGATAAATATAAAAGTCTTTGAATCATGTATGGTTCAAATGTTTAAAAACAAGAAATTAAGTAAAAATCTCATTTTATGAAAGATATATATTGGAATAGTATGCAGCTAGCAATTGTAGACAGATCTATTGATATAAAAAATATATTTATAGTGTATTTTTAAATGGGAAAGACATGTTCCAAAACAGTTACATAGCATATGACCCATTTTGTAAAACAATTTATATATGCGTGAACATGGGCTCACACACACATGCAGGAAAAAAATTAAAAGGCTATGCTCCACTAAGTTAGTAGTGTCTACCCTAAAGGGAAGAGAAGTTAAGTCATATTTGTTTTTCTTTTTTTTTTCTTGAGATGCTTTTCTACATTAAAGTTATTTGTTTTCATTTTAAAATATGACTGTTAATGTAAGCCTCATGCCTGACCTCGGCAGATTCAGATCAATTACACTACTGGGTGTCTTGTTTCACTTACCTCTATACTCAAGAAAAACATTATTTCATTAAAAGAAGCTCAGGAAGTGCATTTCTATTTATAAGGTTCTAGTACATCCTTGAAAGCATTATTACATTAACTCAAGTTCTCATAGTTCCTCGAAGCCTCCTTGCTTCTGACTTAGGTGAATCTTTAGTCCTAATTCATGCAGATGACACCCCCCCATAGCACCCTCTTTTTTCTGTTGTGTTGGTTCTGCTTGATAAAACACCTTTACTTCTGAATAAACCCCTGGATAAATGAAACATTTTCACAGCTCTTTTTATGCCACCACTAGCACTTAATCAAGAGGCTGGAAGAAGAATTTTAGAACTTGTTAGTAATCTAAAACTCAAAGAAAAATTGTTAGTGGAAAAATAATTTTGTCCTCAAATAATTCTAAATACTCTTAGAATTGATCCTCCTACCTTCTAGATTCATTTCTTCATCAGACATATTATTATATATTATATTATTATTATTATTATTATATTAAGTCTTCTTTCTAGTTCTAACAGAGCATAGAAAGAGGGATTCAATTTTCATTTGGAATGTTAAGTGACAAGGGTGGGTCAGTCAAGAGCTACCCTCCCTCAAGCTAGGAGACAAAGTCCTTGCTATATTTACATTAAAAAAAAAAAAAATAGAGAACTGATCAGGAAAAACTCTTTGTGGGGCAAAGGAGAGAATTTTCAGTAATCGAATATTAGCATGACAGATTATCAGAAAACATTTTGCTATAACTTCTCTCCTCTGTCCTCAGTATTTGTTACTACTGGGGAGACACTTCCATAAAACTCAGAATAAAGTAGAATTGCATATCAAATTAATTACACACCAAAATTTATTTCTCTTTTCCACAGGTTGAGAATTCAACCCACATACATCTTAAGACCTTGCCTCAAAAAAGTTCTCTTCTTTTATCCAGTTACTACACACATCAGTAAGAAATGTGTATGCATGAATGTGTGTTTTTGTGGGGTATAATTTATGTGTATATTGCTTTATTCCAAAGGAGTGATGTTAGACATTTACTGAACACCTCCAAACTATAGCTGACAAAGAATAATAGATGTTTCTATACGTGTGTTAAATGAATGACCAATTAATGAGCAAGGTCTATAACATTTTCAGTAAAATTAAAAATAATATATTATCCTTCTCTTGATAAGCTCATACCCTTGTAAGAGAGAGAGAGAACTGGCATCACCAACAACTATTCCTGAAAATTCACACTGTATAGGCCATTTCAATAAATACGTTAATAGCTTGAATCAGTATCATGCTTTTCCATAAAAGTGTCAATGAATTTGATGTATTTTGGCTCCCAGAAGAATAAATTAAGTTTAAAAAATCTGTCTCACTAAGAAATTAGTCTGCTAATACTTCATCTTTATTAGTAGTAATTAAAGATTCTATATAATCTTAGGAAAATGTTACTTTCACCTAAACTGAGAGTAGGATTATAATGAAACAGAGATGATATATTTCATTTTTAAATGATGAGAATGCCTTATTCTTGGGTTAAAGACCCAAGTTACTTTTCATTCTAATATATTTTCCATGTAATAGCTTGGCACAAGCTGCTTTATCTCCTGGATGTGGCATTTCTATGATTAAGGCTAATTAATTTTTTTGGCAACTGTAATTAACAATCTCCATCCTACTGTTTCAGGAAATTTCATCCACAAAAACAAACAAACAAACAAACAAAACAATGAACAACTGCTCATTACGAATAATAAAAGTTTTCATACATGGGAAGATCTTTCAAAACAATTAACAATTAATGAAAAGTACACAAGGGCCCATAAATTGCATATGCTCGCTCAATTTCAAATGACATGGCCTTTAGCTACCAAACCAGCAAAAGGAATAACAATAAAATAATTCGTTTTAAAATCTAAAAACTATGAGTAAGGAAAATTAAAGGAAAGGAAATCAATAACTCATGTATAAAATCCAATGTAAATGTTAGAAATATAAATTAAAGTAAGGTGTAATTGCAGAACAAGTAGAGAAAAAATAAATTGAGAGCATAATAGAGGTTTGTATCGCCTATGTTCCATTTTTTCCCTAAACCCAAAGTGAATAGTTTAAAACCAGAATATTTTATACTTTACATTTATCAGAAGGAGTTGATCTGGTTAGAAAACTGACCAAATCTAAACTGCCCATTCTGCATGCACTAAAATCAGATTTTTAATTTTCTGAAATCATAATTTCCCAAGTACTAGAAATACTTCCCAATCATTCGAACTAATTGTCACCTCTATTCATAAGGCTTTTTTGGATTTGGTTTACAAACATAAGTTTATATTATAACAGAAATGTTGACCGAAGCATTTTTAAAAACCAACTTGCTACCGAGAAGGCACTGACAGCACTGTGATAGATCTAAGTAGAAAATGATTTTTACCATTCTCTCCGACCCTTTCTGCAGTATCCTGGGTGGGCCTCCTGTTGATTGATTCTCACACCGGCTCTGCTAGTCAGTCCTAAAGTTTCCCTTCCAGTTCTAACTATTAAAAATCTCTAAATTCCATCAAGAACCAAAATTAGGTAGTGATGGTATGAGAAAATTGCTCAATATCAGATTTTGTATAATGATGAATTTCTTTCTATAATAGGCAATAGTTTGTCTAATATGTTATCAAGACACATCTTATATCTCTTGAATATCTCTGAAATTATATCTTATTCATCTTAACTATCTAGCCATCTTCATAGGCATGAGTTTAAAGCTGTTTTTCTCCTATGTGGACAAGTGTATCATCTGTAATGAAGACTAAATAGGGTGTCCTCACAGACATTTTGTCTGCCCGTACCTCATCTTAGATATCCATTCTAATGGATCCTTCTGACATTCCTCTGTTGACAGAGCATTAGCCACTGATGAAATTAAATTGTCACTCTATGGACAAGCAACTCTAACGTAACTCTGGAAACCACATCATGGAACACCAAGAATGAGAACAATAAAAATACTTTCACAAGTTGTATATGATACACAAAGTAGAGCATGTATTTCTAATTAAAATGGCAAATTTACCTTCAGCTGGCCAATGCCGATTAGTTATAGTTAAGCCACAGTCTGTTGTGACATGTGACATGTCTCTCAATAGAAAGAAAAGCATATCATAAGCCCACTTCTCAACTGTGGCATGCTGTCTAGGTTCTGGTATGCCTCAAGTTGGAGAATATGTCTTTCCTTCACAAAGAGATATACCACATGCCACAAAGGCCATAGCCCCTGTGGGTTTGCTTACTCTTGGTTTTCTGAAACTAGAAATTACCTATTTTAAAGTCATATTATTAAAGTATATCTTTATTTAATTTTTAAAAGGGCGTTTCTCTAAGAGTGACTTACTGAGGGCTTAAATAATTCCAAACAACTGCTATTCCTTCAACTGTTCTATAATATTTTATTTCTAAATCTCAGGTAACATAACCTTGAGGCGAATCACTACAGCTATCTAACTATCTTAAGACTTTAGACTGACTGTCTACAGCAGTAATTCTCAAACTTGTCTTCACATTGGAATCACCTGGGAGCTTTGAAAACTACTGATGTCTATGTCCCACTGCAGAGATTGCAAATTAATTGATCCTGTGTGTGACCTGAGCTTGAAAATTTTTAATATACCCTTGTTAGGTAACTAATCAGACATGAGCAATAAGGGGAACAAAGGAATAGGGGCCAGCCTAAAGACTGCCTAAAGAACGTGCCAATGGTAGTAGGATTCTGGGAACGTGCATGCACACACGACAAAGAGTTATACAGCAGCCAAGTGTCAATCAAAGTGGCTTCACTTGCCAATCACCTAGGAATGACTTTGGAACCACTCATCACAGCTCAAATATGACGCAGACATTCCTACTTCTGGGCCTTTTTTTGCATTGGTTATTGCAGTGGTTGTTGTTACAGGACTCTGATACAGCTCTTCACTAAAACCGTGTGCCCCCTTGGGACTTGCTTTGTCTTTCTAAAATATACTTTTAATAAATATTTTCTACATCTCACTATCCTTCACTATTTCCATGAGGAAGAACCGAGAAGAAATGCTAACTACACTTCTATGCCATTATCCCTCCCCATCCCCACCCCCACTGTTCGGGCGTCACTGAACTCCAATCAGCCCCAACGGTAACACCCTGATTCCAGTGTGCAATCAAGTTTCAGAACCACTGGTCTATAGGACTATTAATTAATATACCACTATTTTGGCATTAGATGAATATTCACTAGGATGCCATTGTTGTCTGACAAGGTCAGAGAATGATATTCAGACTAATTAACCTTACTGGTCATTGTTACCACATATTAAAATGCCAAGCACTTTACCAACATTATATCTGATCTTCACAATCTTCCTGCAAGATAGGTATTATTTTTCTCATTTCATAAATGGGGAAACTGAAGGTCAGAAAGTTTAGGTTGTTTACCCAAAGCCACCAACTAATACATGGTGGAGCTGGTATGCAAATCTAAGTCCATTTGATGCTAAAAGATCTGTTCTTTACACTTAGCGACACATATTTAATAAGGGTCATATCATCTTGAAGGAAGTGAAAATTAGATCTTGAAGGTCAAAAAATTATTAGATATTACAATGGTTTGTGGCCCTCCAAAGTTCAACTCAGCTGACAATATCTTATTCTTTAAATATGTAATTTCTCTCATTGGACAAATTTCATATCATTTAAATTTCATACCATTTCTCTACTTAGGAAGACAATAATGAGAAAAAGTTTTGAGAAACACTGGATTATATCTTGTCCATTTTGATTAATATTAAATTAACATACATACCATTCAAACACCACATATATATTATCTACTATACAGAATACCTTTGCAGAATATTATTCTCTTCCTAATTTCACAATTGTGAAGTTGTACTTAGAGTTGAAAAGAATCGCAGTATAAATAAAGCTCTATTTATCTCTGGATCCCCAGAATGCTAATGACAGGAGAGGAAGTAGTTAGGCCAAAGAGTATTATCAAAATGCCTTTGTGGATGTCTATTTATGCTACTTCAGCATCACAGGAGGAGGTAGGTTCACAAACTTGGGAGTTTCCTGGGTGAGATCTGAAACTGGCCCCATATACAGACAACATGGAGAGAGCAAAGAAAGAGGCAGGTCACACCAGACTGGTAGGCAGTGGTTTAATAAGCAAGGGAATTTACATATAAAGATTGTCTTAGGTACCATAATATGAGTAGATCTCTGCACCTGCCTGCCAGAATTTTAAAAGTTTATATAGAGTCCCTAATGAGGTTCAGCCATGTGTACTTAAAAGATGGTTTCAATGATACATTACTATCTTAAGGCTGTGTCTTTGAGGTAGCCTGTAGTTTGAGAAAAGCAGGCAGACTGCACATTCCAAGGACAAGGAAGAGGTGAGAAGTCTCCAATTGCCTGAACCCAGCTCATGGGTCAGCCAGGGGTCATTGTTACTGGAGCAAAGCAGTCCGTCTGCCTGCTCATGTCTAAGTCAATGAAATATGTACAGGTTTTGCAGCAAAACAAAGTAAAGGTTTATTAGCTGCAAATCCCAGAGACACAGGTGAGCTACCTACTGCAGAAAGGCCTGGTTCCCAGGTATCTCAAAGGGAATAGACCATGTAGGAGAAAATTCTTAGTCATGAAAACTAAGGGAGTTGGGGCCATGGGTGCTACTGATTGGATGGGGCTGGGGTAAATCATCATCATGTCCAGTTCTGGGTTCAGTCATGGCATCATCCCATTATCCTCTCATCCTGTCTGAACCTGTGGCTGGTGAGGCTGTTCTGCCTTGATAGGCCTGGGGCTGAAACACGTCTAAAGCCAAGATGTCATCCTTAGGTTAGCCCAAACTTACTATCCTCTTGATTGATAGACCTGAGGATTTATTCTTAAAGAATTTGACACTGGCCACCTTATGTCCTAAGCCCAGGGATAGTTGTACAAAGGTGGAAAGATAAGGGGATGTGGGGAACAAGTGAGTCACAACGCCACTGTCTAGGCAAAAACAGCTTGAATCAAAGAAAAAGCTATAAGTGAAATCTGGATGCAGTTACCTCACATCCTCTCAGTAACCTCCTCCAACGCAGGTAAACACTAGAGTAAGCTTTCTCTGACTTGACATGGTTGGATGTCGAAATATTTCAAAGTTTTAAGTTCTGGAGGCAAGAATCAAGTCATTAAACTTTGAATCTCCAATAACCTTGGGCCTCACATAAACTAGACAATAAATACGTGTGAATTTAAGAAGAAAACAGAATTTCCATTACCATACAGAGATTTCCAATTGCATAATCAAATACACATAATAATAAAACAATTATAAGCAAGTTTTAATTAGTTATTAGTTCAGAAGATGTTTTTTCTATTTTTTTTTTAGAATTGACGTGAGCAAGGAAGGTGGTTACCGAAGTAACACCCTTGGACGTGTTTGTGTCTTTCCACAAGGTCAGGTTGCTGAGTGGAAACCTTCCAGATAAACTGAGCAGGTACCCACGCAGGTTAACACACAGTGCACAGAGAGAGGAAGTGCAGAGTTTTACATAACAGAGTGAAGGGATGAAAGTCAGTGTCTCCAAAGCAAGTTCTGTTGCCTGGAGGCATGGAGCACTGTGCATCAGCCCCAAACCAGTGGTTGTGACAGGTCAGAATTTTCGGCTCTCAGCGCACCTGTTTGTGATGCTCTCAATCAGACTTGAGCATCGTCTGCTGAGGTGTTTAGCTTATATGGACCTTACAAGGTGGGATCCTTATGCTTATTAGCCCCGCAGATGGGGGCTTGTCTAAGACAGTTGTGGCTGACTTTTTGTGGTTTGGGGTGATCCAGTCATACCCTAAAGGCTTCCCATTATGTGCTAGTTGACATTACTGTCATGGCACCCATGAAATTGATTTTGTAAAGTCCAAAAAATCCTTATTCTTTATGCTTTATACAAGATAATTGTATAATAATAATAATTATAATAATTGTGCTTTTTTATCATGACAATATACACAATTTAAACATTTTCCTTTTTTTAACTTATTTTTTTAATGGAAGAAATGATTAAAATTTTTCCCCTCATCTACCTCCTCCTTCCGCCTCCCCCTACCCCTGGTAACCACTAGTCCTTGTCCATGTCCATGAGTCTCTGTTTGTTTGTCCTGTTCATTTGTTGCTTTTAGGTTTATATCCCACATGTAAGTGATATCATGTGATTTTGACTTTTTCTGTCTGGATTATTTCACTTAGTATGATTATTTTAAGGTCCATCCATGTTGCTGCAAATGGCAGTATTTCATCTCCTCTTATAGCTAATATTCCATTGTATATAGTGCCACAACTTCTTCAGCCAATCATCTGTCGTAGGACACTTCAGTTGTTTCCTGTCCTAGCCACTATGAATAATGCTGCTATGCATTAGTATGCAAAGTATCTTTTTGGATATGAGTTTTCAAGCCTTTGGGGTAAATACCCAGTAGAGGGATTGCTGGATCATATGGTAGATCAATTCTTAGTTTTTTGAGGAACCTCCATACTGTTTTCCATAGTGGCTGTACCAATTTGCAGTTCCACAGCAGTGTATGAAGGTTCCTTTTCTCCGTATCCTCTCCAGTATTTGTGACTACTTGTCCTGTTGATTATAGCTATTCTAACAGGCGTGAGATGGTATCTCATTGTGGTTTTGATTTGCATTTCCCCAATAGCTAGCAATGTTGAGCATCTTTTTCAAATATTTGTTGGCCATTTGTATGTCCTCTAGGGAAAATTGTCTGTTCAGGTCCTCTGCCCATTTTTTGATTGGATCGTTTGGTTTTTTGTTGTTATCAAGTCCATACAAGAATATTTTAAAACTATTTTTATTCTATAAAGAAAAGTACAGGACAAAATAAGCATCAAACTTTAACCTAAGTGGTCTACAGCCATGCTACCTTGAACAAGCCTGATCTTGTCTGATCTCGGAAGCTAAGCACGGTGGACTTAGTACTTGGATGAGAGAACACCTAGGACCAGGTGCTGTAGGCATAAAAAATAAAAAATAATAAAAAATAATAAAATAAGGGATTGTAAGCTGACAAGTTCCTTGCAATCTGTGAGGTCAAACAATAGTTGCTTCGCCTAAAAAATAAAAAAATAAAATAAACTTTAACCTAATGTTTTCTCTACAAAACCACTCATTTGTTTATCAAGATGCCATCATTGCCCTATGAAGGAACATGTAAAGAGGTATTTGTGCGTATTGACAAGTGTTCAAATACCTGAGTTCAGACTTTGGCTGAACCAGTGATAAAGCCTACCCTACAGCAGCCTGAGAGGACAACTTTGGGAAAATGTGTCCTAACATAAACCAAAGTCAGTGTATTTATGCTTGCCTCAAGGAAATGTGGAAAAGAATTGAAGTGACAATGAGAATGTGCTTTCGCAAAGCACATGTGCTGAGGCAGGACTAGGTCTTCTTCCTTGAAAAAGCTGCTTTGAAAAGTTTGACAGCCCAATAATCAAGAAGGATTCCATTGTGAGCAGCATTACAGGAAAACAAAACAAAAAAACAAAAAAACAAAAACAACCCTGAGGTTTCCAGCTCCCAAGACAAAGAATAATTGAAAATGTTCCTGGATGCCAATGACATCAAGAGAGGAGTCACTGTAAGCCATAACTGAGCATCGTTACCAGTGAATCCCACAGAGGAAGAGAGGTGACCTGGAAGAGGAACATCCAAGAGGAGCTGCCACTCTCGGTGGGGGCTACCACTGGAGCTGTGAGAGTGTCCGTTGGGGAAGGAACTTCACTGCACGGAGGACTCTGGCACCCTTTCCGTTCTCTAACCCATCTATGCACCTAGAGCACCCACCCAGCCTAAGTATCTTTCATTATTCTTTCCACAGAGAAGAAATTTAGGTTCACCAGAAAAAAAAAAAACTAATTAAATTTGCATTGCAAAACTCAAGCCAGCTACCGAGACTCAGAAGGGTAAAGTAGCATCTAGATTCCTGGCCTAAAGGGAGTCTGCCCCATCGAAGACCTGAAGGAGGGAATCGTAATAGTAGTAGTAGTAGTATAGTAGTAGTAGTAGTAGTAGTAAGTAGTAGTAGTTGTTGTTGTTGTTGTTGTAGTAATAGTAGTAGTAATAATAACAATGGCAGTAAATAACACATTGAATATTTGCTATATGTCCATCACCATATTAGGTGTTTCATATTCTTTCAATTAAAACTTTCAAACATCTGATGAGAATTTTTTTTCTTCATATATATAAAGATGGTTAGAGAGCTTAGGTTAGTAAAATAATGATGACAGAATTTGTTTTGATTTTCTTGTGTTCTAAGCCAGTACTTGAACTTGCAAGCTTAGTCCTCTCACAATAACCTTTCTTTTCTTACATCTATCAGTTTTATGCAGGATCTTTGTTTCCTTTGTGAGGAAAAGAAACTTCACTCAAACTCAGAAAAGCAGAAAGAATACTTTATGAGCTTCTATCACCAAAACTATAGATAGGAATGAGGCCCGGTCTCTGTCTCTTGCCCTTCCTTCTCACTGGGCACTAGTCTCTTTCCCACATATGGCGTACAGGTATTCTCCACTCAGCTGGGAAATAGCCATTAATGATTGCAAGTTTACCTCTTCCCGGGTCCGTGACTCCAGAGAGAAAATTAGTTCTCCTTTCAATTTCAAAGGAGAAACACAGGTTAGAATCCTTGTTAAACCAGATTGGGTCCTATGTGGCCACCCTGACCTATCATTGTGTCTTGAACATCCAGACTTAAGTGCTCATCTCAGGAGCCAAATAAAGACAGATCTCTGTGATTAGCAGCCCCATCAGAATCACACAATTAGAGGAAGAAAGAAACAATTCTTTTAAAGAGGGGAGAGAGGCATGGTTAGTAGATTAAGGAATACAAAACAGACAAAGTAGCAGATGTCCACTACAACAGTGAGGTGTGTGCAAATAATCTAGAGAACTTGTTAAAACGTAGATTCTGATTCAGAAGGTCTGAGACAAGGCCTGAGGTCCTGTATATGAGGTCCTATCCAGTGCCACTGACCACACTTTAAGTAGAAAGACGCTAGCCCTTTCCATGCATTGCCCACAACTACCTAATGTTGCAGATGCTCTAAAGCTTTGGGCTCCCAACAGGGACAGACACAATCTCGCATGCTTGTCTGAGTGCGGTGCCTTCTTGGGGCCAGCTGTGTCCCCGTCACAACACTGAAATAGCAGAGGTGTTGCACGTCAAGATCGAGACATATTGGCAGAACTCTGTGATAAAAACACTTTACAATTTCATAGCACCTTCCATTCCGAAGTGTTTCAGAAGCTATATACGTTCAGCACCACAGAAAGATGATAGAGGTGGCAGATTCAGGAGGGGGGAGGGTGAAGGAGGTGATGAGGGATAGAGTGGGGGAGGAGGAATATGTAAGTCAAGGACAGTGAGGCATTTCTCTGTTAAAGACAACACGACCAAAAATTTAAGAGAGAGAGAGAGAAACTAAAGCCTTTAAGGTTCGTTCTCAACAAAAGATAGTGCATAGTTTCATGTTCAGAATTATTTTCATAGAATCATCTCTCAATAAGTGCCTCTAGGTATAGGTGCTCTGTGAGCACAGAGGAAAGGAAAAGGAAATTCAAATGAGCTAAACAAACAAAAAGACTAAAAATATTATCAGGAAATCTATAAAGTCTGAATCTAGTAACTTCAGCTTTTATAGGCTGTCGGTCTTCTTAATTAAACAATTAAGTCTTAAAATCTTAAAGGGCAGCTTTCCATCACATATTCTTTGGTATGTGAAGTGGCTTTTTATTTGTACAGCATTTAGTAAAAGTAATACTTTTCTAAGTATGACAAAACGTGAACATCTAACTTAACTGAATATACCTGATGACAATGTGGGTACTTCCTATATGTTCTGGGGGGGGGGAAGGTCACTTTATGACAGAGCTTGAAAATGGAAACTTTTTATGACTCCTGAGTGTTTGCCTTTTCAAAGAATCCATTTTCTGGCGTCTCTGTTTTCCATTTGTTACCATGGACCCCTGGGAACTTCCGGGGACTTGGAAGGGGGTCTAAGTTCGCTTCTTCTGACTCCTTCCAGCTGAAAAATGAAGACCCACAAGATCCCACAAGACAGTTTCAAAGAGTCTGTGCTCCAGGCAGTATGTGGCCACCAGCCAGCGAAGCACATACCAAATTAAAAGGGCAAAGAGAGAAATCATTTGCTCTTTCGTATCTCTCGGGGTTTCCAATGAACTCATTGCATTTGTCTCCTTGTGAAATGTTTTAGTAAATGAGCTTATTTATGGACATTCACAAAAACCTCAAGATAAGGAGAAGAAAGAGAGCAGGGATTCTTAGACCAAAAATTCATCTTTCCACTTTTTTTTTTTTTTTGATTCACTATCCTTCCAGTTGTTTCTCTTCTCACTTTCCTTTGAGACAGGTGGTGATACCTTCCCCAGCCAGCAGATAACAGTGGTTATTCCATCGGGAGAATGTAATCTTGAATCACGTCCTCACTATTTTGTCAGAGAGAAAAATCATGCCAGTCATAAATACCACAAAGAAACTTTCTAGTATTTGTGCTTTCTTTATAACTGTATCTGCATTTCTATTAGGAAATACATTAAAATGACGCATTACTCTTGTGCCCCAATACTGTAATTTTGGGCCCCTGACAAAGTTTTGCTCAAAAGCCTATTTTTATAAGTAATGGTGGGAAGTAACTGATGCATCTGGTTATCTCTTAGGATTCTGTCAGTTCCACAACTAGAAACGGCAATGCCATGCTCACTCCAAAGGAAGGTGGTGGTGAAGTGTAGCCTTCAGATAAGGATTTACACTGAGAGGCCAGCTCCAGAAACTACGCAAAAGATTATAGGCCAGAGACAGGCAAGGAGAAAGGTACGATCATAAAATTAGAGTTATTGCAATCTTGCAGATAAATGAATACATCCCATTTTGGTCTGCTGTACATTTGACAACAGCATGAAAACCAAACTGAATATATACCTTATGAATGATAATAATCTAACGCACCAGTTTAGAACGAACAATATTAAAGGAAAGTTGCTTTAAATGGAGTTATTTTAAGCAATGGAATTATATCCCTGTCTGACTCATCATTGACTTACTGATAGCCCATTCATTTCTCAAAAGATGTAAGGTGGCTCAACATTTAAGTAACATCGACCACATAAATATGAATAGAGGATTTACTGAATCCAAGCACAGTTCTAGGAATTGGGGATTTGTACTAATCAAGACAAGTGTGCCTCCACCCCTCAACCCTACCATCCATCACCATAGTCTAGTTTAGTGTGGAGAATGTAATAGTTCAAACAGGGACTAGTTAAACTAGAATAGTGCTATTAAGACCTGCAGGGTCATTGTATCGCCAACCGCCTTGTAAACACCTATTGAGTGGAAGTGCTTCTTTTTAACACAAAAGTTATCACATCCATCTTTAAATTCTAACAAGTTTTCCTCTTCTTTCTGAGTCTACACTCCTCAAAGACACTTTAATATGAATAATTCACTATTTTAAGAGCTCAGATGAACAGTTTAGTGTTAGTTAACGCCATAAACATCCATGGTTGTCCTGAAGTTAAGACAGTTAACCAGTTAAGACATGGCACCCTCTCTTAGGTTTTCTACAATGGCATCCAGGAGGTATTTAAGAAGAATATAAGAAGAAAGAATGAGGTGGACACTGCAATCGAGGTTTAACTTAAGCTCGAGATATGTGTGGGATCAAAAGTTTAACTTTACCAAGACAAGTGGAAAAGATATCTACTGAAGTTGAAGTTTCAAGAATGCCATTAAAAATGAATGGATCTTATCAGGCATGTAGGGGGAGGGCAGAAGAGTGCAATGGTTCAGAATTGGCAATACAGAGTGATGGTCAGAATCCTGGCATTCTCTCTTACTAGATGTATAACTAACTGTGACTGCATAGCAACAGTTTCTCATTTGTGAATGGGACTAATAAGAGTACATTGTAGAGATGTTAGGAGTTTTAAATGGGATGATTTATGTAAAGTACTTTTCACAGTGCCTGTTATATAGGGCTCAATAGATATTAGTTTCTATTATTATCATAGAGTAAGAGAGGAGGAAGAAAATAAGGGAAGTAGATATTATGTTCAAGCAATAGCTGAAGAGGTACATGAGAAACCTGTTGAAGAATGAGATTAAGGGATAGATTGGTAAGGGCCTCGAAATATAAGAAATGTAATATGGTCTTATCATATAAGAAACAAGAAAACAGTCAAGGGTTTGGAGTAAGGAAGTAAGTGACCTAATCAGATCAGAATTAAACTGTTTCACCCTTATCTATTTTAAGATAATACGTTTAAAGCCTTTTAAAAACAAGTACAAATAATAATAAATACTATTCACCAAGCACTTACTATACACAAGCATTGTGCTAGGTACTCGCTATTTTTTTTTCAGTTAATCCTTAGCATCAATAATCATGTATAATTACTCATATAACAGAAGAGAATACGTTAAGAAAGGCTCAAAGAAGTTAAGAAAAGCCCAAGGTCACACACCTAAAAGGAAAATGAGTACTGTGGAATGATTGATCAGTCCTTCAGCAAACTTAATATATGGTACTGGTTCGTCTTATTCTAATGCTTATCAAACTCTATTGCATGCAAAGGCTTAGCTGTGTGCTACCCCCAGGAGAAGAAAAGCTGCTTGAATCGGAGACTACACTTTAGTCACCATTGTGTTCTAGGTAATCAACAACCCTGCTGCAAATGAATAAATAGATGAATGACTATAACCTTCTAGCAGAATTTTTCTTAAATAGTATATGTCCTCAAAAACTTCATCTGACTTATTGAGAGCCTATTAGAGCTGTTACTAGTGTATATGTATATAAGGTTAATATTTTCACTTTTTTAACCTTATAATACAGTTAGAATGGTTTGAGAATTTTTCTGATCTGATTAATGTATTCAACCCTTAAAAATGTGAGCAAAACAAGACTTTTAGAGTAGTTCATTCATATACATTGTATTTGTTTCATAAACAACCCCACACATTTTTTAAATTGTTTATATTTTTCTACACAAGGGAAGCTTCATATTTCTATTCTATGAGTAATCTTTTTTTCCATGAGAAAAAAAAAAAGGTATTTTTTGAAACGAGTCTGTATTTAGAGTCCTCTAGAGTCAATTTGACCTAGATTCAGCACGGTTAAAGAAAAAGTGTAAAATGAAGATAGAAACATGCAACACAATTAATAATGCTGAATTAAAATAGACAATCAATAAGGTAAAAAGAATACACATGCTTCAGATCATTTAAGTATGGGTTTTGTCTGTCTGACTGATGTTGATTCTCTGGCTCCAGGCTCAGAACAGGATCAGAACAGAAGTTATACTGTCATTTGGCTCATCCATTAAAGCTGATATTATCTATTAAACATTACTGTGTCTAATCTTAAATGGCTTGTGATTTAAAAGAGGAAAGCCCTTAAGACAATTTGATTTTTCCAGAAGATGTACAACCCAAATGGCCTTCCCTTTGGTTCAGCGCACACCATGTGAGGCTTAAGATGGTTCATAATGGCTAAAGAGTGACCAAAAAACTCAAAATCTAGGAATGTAAAAGTACCAGGAATAAACCAATTAGAGACTAACGCAGAAAGAAAATATACATGGAAATATATCTGGACTGGATGATTACCAAATATTTTAATTTCTGCATTATGATTTCTACATCATCCATGTTTTCCACAGTTGTAATATAGACCCTGATTCCACTTATGATGTTTAGCCACTGATAGTTTTCGAGGCCCATCATCATCTTCCCTTTCTGCCCCCAGATGGGCCATCTAACAAGAAACCTCAGTACTTCCACTTTTGGTGCTGGTGGAAAGTTCACACCACACCATTCTTGTTCCATGGGTAGGATCAACACTCTAGACACATTTCCTACCTATAGTGAAAGCTGAGCCAGTCTTCTTTCCCTACTCTTTCAAACTATTCTGTACTTGCTTGGGAGCCTCACCTGTTCTTCACAGAAAGACTAACAAATCCTTTCATGCCTTCTTGGTTCAAGGATGGCATCAACTGTCTTGACATCTGAATCAAATTTGGGGTCGGTGTTCATCTACCTCTGCAGAGTAGATGACAATGGTCAATATATATTATTTTTATAATTTAAAAAGTACCTAAAAATGAACAACGTTTAAGGGTGTTGATGAACCTTATCAGCATAAACATCTCTCTCTGTCTCTCTGTCTCTCTCTGTCTTTCTCTCTCTCTGTTTCTCTCTCTCTCTCTTTCACACACACACACACACACACATACACACACACACACGACACACAAACACAGAGCATGGTAAAACATACATCACTTTCAATGCACATTTCCTGGACATTTCAAAAAAACATAATGTTACATCAGATTATGGAAGAAATTAAACTACTGCTTTCAAATAATCTGTGGAAATATTATGTGGTCTGAATAACTGATAAAATAGACAGTGAGGGAATTTTGATCAGAGTATATTATGAAAGTTAAAAAACTATTAAAAGTAAACATTTATCAAGTACTATTATAAACTAGCCTCAATTATAAAAGTTTTATATGCATTAACTCTGTTAGCTCTCACAGCAACCCCATGTAGTAGGTATTTCAGGATCCCATTTTAAAGATGAGGGAAACTAAAGCACAGACTAAGTAATTTTCTCAAGATCACAAAGCTAGTAAATTGGAGAGGTGAGATTTGAACACCAGGGAAACATGTTTCCAAAACCACATACAATAAAATATTTCCTAACTACCTCTTCTCCAAAATTTAATAACACCAACTTTTTATCATAATTATATTTTATACCAGACTTATTATTTATTCCTTCTATGTGAACATTTTCTAAATTTTTAGCATTTTTTAAGTGAGTAAGCTCTAAACTAAACACAAACTCCAAGACCGGCACTTATTACAGATTAAATTTGTATAGCATCCGTTCCCATGTTTCCTTTTCCTAATAATGGTTTGATTTTCCTTCATGCACATATCTCTGCTTCCATACAGCCCATCTGCACAAAGGGACCTGAACCACATTTTGGAGCTGTAGGAGCAAACTGATTGGTTTAAAGGTAATCCCAACATGTCTGTCGCAGTGATTGTGTCATGGACACAGACGTAAGCCAGTCAGCACAGGACATGGCACTGGCCACAAGGACTAGTTCAAGATTAGACATGTGATCTAATTTAGACCGATGAAACGCAAAGAAAGATTTACATAGAACTCCTGGGTAATGATTTTTCTCATTCTCCATAAAAAAATTATACCAGGAAAAAAATCCTCACTTCCTCTGTAAGTCATGAAACAGAACTGTGAAGCTTAAAATAACTAGCCATTTTGCTTCCATGAAGGAAGCCAGCCTGAAGATTAAACCAATACACAGAGGAGGGTACAGCTGAGCAAACGGAGAGAATGAGCCAGAGGCACTGGATTAAGCCAGGCTGAAGCTTGCCTCTTCTAAATTTTTGAGCACGGGACATAATATTTATTTATTTGTTCAAGCTAGTTTAATTTCTTCTGTTACTTGCAGTCCTAATTCACACACACACATAAAATCAAACTCCCTCTAGTGATTTATTCTACTCTACTTTTCAACAAACATCTGTACAAAATACGTACTCTCTTGATAGCAATATAACATTCGTTATTCATGTGGAGTGGGATGTCAATAACTTTTCTCTGAGATTTGTGGCTGTCGGTCTATAGTTTTCTTTTCCAGAAATGTTGCTAACTGCCTTACTTCACTATTTCTCATCACAGTTAATCCCGGGCTTTCTCATAGTTTGTTCCTGGGTACTACGTCATGCAGAGATTGGTGGAAGGAAGTCATAACAGCCTGAAGGTTGTTTTTAGTGTTTCATTCCCTATATTCCCTGAGTCATCACTCACATAGGACTCCGAGGCAGTGACTGAGGTTCACAAGGAAAGTCACTGAAGTATGAAATAAAGTTTGTCAAGTTGAGCACTTAGAGCAGTGAAACTTCACATATTAAACAGTAGAGTAGCCAACAATTGGCAAATGATCGAATAAATTATACTCTAGGCACTACAAGAAATATTATGCAGTTATAGAGTTTTTTATTAAAAATTGTCAGTGACATTGATTAATAAAATCAAATAAGTTTCAAGTGTACAATTCAACAATATGTCACATACATATAATGCACTATGTGTTCACCACCCAAAGTTAGATTTCCTTCAAATATTTGGCCCCTTTTACCCCAATCTACCTCCTCCCTCCCCGTTATGCAAGTTTTTTTTAAATTACAATTCTAGGGACTATAGAAAAACTTAGCCATTATCTTGAATAAGAATAAAAGATACTAAATTTTACACACAATATTTACAATTATAAAATATTCACACACAAAAAAAGAATAACAGAATTTTTAAAAATCTGAGGCAAATAAAAAATAAACAAATAAAACACCAAAAAATATTAACAATATTACACTAGGGACTATAGAAAATTTTCCTACTGTTTTCTTTTACTATTTTTAATGAACATGGGTTATGTTATAAAAATTTTTTAACATTTTAACATAGGAATATTATATATCATTTTCATTAACTATGTTTCTAAGTTGGCCAAATTGTTTGAGATATACAAAGGTAAGAAAGTTAAGAAGGGAACATTTAGCATTGCACAGCTTGAGAATCACAATGTCCACTTTCCCAAAGAGGTTTTCTGGCCAAAGGAGATGCATAGTATCCAAAATAAGACCTCTACCACAGAAAATTTAAATACTTTCTTGAGTTCTAAGAAAAAAGACCATCGGTCAAGTTTTCTGGGTCACTCCTTCAAAGCAGTAATACCAAGTAAGAAATAATATAGCTGGGGAAGGGGAAGAAGGAAGGGAGGAGAGAGTTGTGAATCAGTTCAATTCAGTCAGACTATGCAAACAGAAAAAGGGAAAGAGGTCAGGGATGAGATGACAACAGGCCACAAATCTGTATGCATCATTACTTTCCAAATGTGAAGCTCAAAGTAAAATGTCGAAATGAAGAGGAGACAAGAGGAAAATAAAGTAGAAGGAAATAATTTGAAAGAGAGATGCCAGAGATATGTGTATAAAAGAACAAACAATAAACTAGAATGATGCATAGCGATAAAGGAGTTAACAGAAAGGACGGAGAGAAAGTGAACAGGCATCCAAAGGTGACAGGATAGTCCCGGTGGCATCAGAACTTGCTGATGGAGACTTCAGTAAGGCCCTGGGAAGGGAAGGTGGATGCGAATGACAAATGTGCAGCATCAGAATAAATCATTTTTTCTAGATCTTCTGCAGGTTCAAATTTTCCAGAGATTTAGATTTGGTAAACAGACCAAGCTGGATCACAGTGAGGAACTTATAGGGGATTTGGGATGTCAAATACACAGAAGCCAAGGTTTGCCTGTAACGTTGAAAAAAATAACACCACACGTGGCCTTTTAGTACCAGGCTCATTTCAAGTAACTGCAATTCAGAGAGGCTTTTCTGAAAAAACCTCAAGACAATGTATTAGTTTTTCTTTAGCAGTAAAATATAGCAATGATCATTTATACTCTATATAGCTTTGTTAGTTCTTCCTCAGACTTGAAAACTATGTATCATGTGTATGCATGTTTTGTATTATTTAACAGGTTTACATTTAATATTTAAAATCAAATCATTATTTATTAATGGTAATGTGATAGAATTGTCAGACTGAAAGGAAAGTACATTTGAAAATAATCTATATTTTCTGATTTTTTCTAAATTAAAATTCTTCAAGCATAAATTCTTCATTGGGAGTGAGTTTTGTGCTTTAATTTGCTTTATTAATTTTCAGATCCAGACAGACCTTAAGCATGGTGATTAAGAGAAGAGGTTTAGAGTGAGAGGTACCTGCTGAGTCTAGGATCTGTAACTCCAGCATGTCCGACTTGTTCCCTAGCCCTCTGATTCTGAATCTCCCTATTTTTGAGAGGGCAATATCAGTACCTGACTCATATGGTTATTGTGAAGATTAAGTAAAGTAATACATATGACATACTTAGCACAGCACCTGGCACATAATATTCAGTAAATGATACCAGTTCTAAAGGTCACCATAATTGTTGTCAACTTTATTGTCAATATTATTGCCAGTACTGTTTGTAAATAAGTGTGGGAATTTTATTAAGACAGAAAACAGCTTTTCTTATGTCTTGACCACTGTAGTTCAGACATTCTGAGGTCTTGGATCTTGTGTGTATGATTTCCTCTGCCTGGAACATAGTCCTAGCCACCTACATGCCCTCTTTGCCTGGCTACTCCTACCTATCCCCCACTCTCAGCTAAAATGTGCTCCTCCTAGAGATCTGCCTTCTGACCTGGAGGATAGGGTTGGTACCTAGGAACCCCATCTTCCCCTTTGCTCTTGCCATCACATTACACTGTAATTCCATGTTTGTTTATTGACCCGTATTTCCCCTCCATTAATACACACACACACACACACACACGCACACGCACACGCACACGCGCACGCATACAAATATTAAGCTCCATGAAAACATAAATCTATCTGCTCGGACTTCATTTCTAACCCAAACTTGCTGTCAAAGTGTGCTTGGCGCATACTAAGTTCCTAATGTACTTTTTGAATAAACAAAAGACACTTAACAAATAGATGTTAAAATGTTTTATAGACCGTATCTAAGTGCTAGACTGAATCATAAAATATCTACCCTCTAACCGGAAGCATCCCCAAATACCGAACTATTAACTTCATTGACTATTTGTTTCTCCTAAACAAAGAAACTTGACAATAAAGTACCTTGACATATTTATGTAGACCTTTGAGGTAGTCAGCTGAAGAAATCAATTCAAATAATATGCTCTAAAGCAGTTTTTTTTTTTTTTTTTTTTACAAAATTTCATCCTTTCCTGAGCTGGGCTGTTTTAGTAACTCATTGGATAAAAGCTATACTTATGGGAAGAGTGATGGAAAATAGCGTCAGACTGCATTTAAAAAATTCAGCTAATAAACATTTGTAATTACCTCTTATTCGGTGCACAGGCAGGTCAAAAAAGAAAAAGAAAAAAGAAACACAGCCTTTCCTCTCAATAGGTTGACAGTCTAAGTGACATATCAATAGTAGAGAATTTTTCCATCCACTGACTTCCTCCCACCAAATTCATTAATAAATGACATCTATTTGTAATTTATATACATTTATCTAGTTTTAAATCTAAGAAAGGTCATTATAAAACATAAATATGTACAATTTATTTTCTCTGCAACTGATATGAACTGGTGTTTTTAAGATAAATTAAGCAAGCCAGGTTACATCACAACTTTATGATTAATTCAGTCTTTTGAAAATAAACCAATTTATCCAAAAGCATATGCTCATAACATCCATCAAATAGACAAGACGATTTGTATCTAGCTTCTGAAATTTTACCCTGCAGCATCTAATTATTTTTCCTTTTGGCAAAAGCTTCTGAGCACCTGTTGAAGTCATTACTGTTCTGTCCTTTGGGGCAATAGGAGAGCTCAGCTCCCTCACACACTCCATTTCTCAAGATTCACCAGGAACCTCGCAGACTTGCTGCTGCACAAAACATCTAACAGGTGGCTAGGCCTGCTTCTCCTCTCTATCTTCCCACCCCAAGAATGATATAACAAATTTATTTTTTTTTGTTTCTTTTTTTCTCTTTATGCAAATATCCAAAGTAGTAGGGACACTCTCAGGAGCAGACAGAATTTAACCCAGACTAATTTCATGAACCTGCATGGAGCAAGAGTTTTGCTTATGAAACAGGAGATACATGTATCTTTTCCTGTTTCTCAAACCCTGAGTAAAATGGGTGAGAACTATGAAAATATCAGTCCTTCCATAATATGATAGATGAATAAAGGAAAAAAAAATCTCGACAAAATGATAGTCACTAAGTGATTTACTAGAAAAACACTGCGACCATGGCCATTGAAAGTTAAAAACAGCTTAATTTTTTATTACATATCTGCCTTCCTCTCAAAAAGGCAGCACTTAGAATAGCACTTAGGCTGCTTATGTGAATAAAGAAAGCGTTCATTTGATGTGTTCAGGAACTAGAGTGTGGCGGTTTCAAGCATCCTGTTGTTGAGTATTCCCATCTTTCATTCCTGCAATGCAGTTCAATCTCAATTAGTGACGAAGTCTTATTACAAATTCTGAGACTATGGTGCTATTTTCCATAACACTAAGGCTTTCTATTGCTTCTTGCAGAATTCTTGTAGGAAATAGATTCACTCCAAATCATCATACGAAGAGACTCCAACGCAGCCAGAATTTACATAAATTTTGGGTAGGGTTAAGGGAATGAACAAAGAATAGCAAAGCATCCAAAGCTTTCAAAGGTGGGATGCCATTGACACCTGTAGTGCTGAAGGAAAAAGGGAGGAAATAGTGCTCCATGATTCCAGGGAGATTGGACACTGCGGAGGAGGACCATGTGGCAGGAGCCACAGCCATAGGAGATATAATAGAAGATGAAGGAAGCAAATACTCTGGCATGTCTCTCCTTTCATCGTCCCATTGATGCCTGTTGTCCAAATTCATCTGGAGGTAAGAAATCAGCTGCAAGAAAATCCAGGTGACAGAATCCGTAGGGACTTGCCTTCTAGAAGTACAACACAGGCTACAGAAGGGTAAAGAATAGATTTGGGACTGAAACAAAATATAAAAAAAAAAGGTACAGACACATCCAAGTAGAACTAGTCAGCAAATTACCAAATTAGTTCACCCATGTTTATCCCCAGGGGTCTAAATAAGAGAACCACTGAGTGTTCTCCGGGGGAAGACTTTGTAATGCATTTGTATGTAAATAGCGCTACCTCATTCCCCATCTCCTCCTTTCTTCTTAAGCTGAATAAGAGTCCTAAAATAACTAATCAGAAAGATTGAAAAGATGCTCTCCAGAAGGATAGAATCTCGGGCAATAATCTTGCTGAATGACCAAATCTCATAAGTCAACTCTATAGTAAAGTGTGAGCCTTTGTCCTCAAGAGTTTTGTGGCATAGATCCTTATACCTGGCCTCATGTGGAGAAATGAAGACAGGCTGCTGGCCAGGACATCTACGATAGCTGGGCGATGAGAGAGTAAATTGGTGAGATCATGCCAAGTTCCCATGGATTAGATTTACACTGAGGAAGAGAAATAGGCATAAAGCAAGTAGGAAAACATTTCCTGAGATGGTCACTTTCCAGGACCATGGGATACCAGTACATAGAGGTTCTGTAGGTAGACCGCAGGATGGGAATTGGGAGGTGAGGAGGCTGGCACAGAAGAAGGGTGATGTTATGCCAAAGTTCTTGCAAAGGGAACTCCAAAGCACCCATAAAAGTGGCCCACTAATAGAGTAAGCACTTGGACTCCCGCCATGACAAAGGGCATTTGAGAGCCAAGAGAGAACTACTAATGGTCTATGTTAAATGAAAAGGGCTTTTCCTCCCATCTTCTACTCCCCTCTCCTTCTTCCCCTACCTTAAAGGAACCTAAAGCAATAAGAGAGAGACAGGAGCAAGAAGAATGGAACATTTCATCAGATACCCTAGCCCACTGCTGGCCAATGAGACACTGAGAGAAAAGGGAGAAGCTTTGATTTCAAAGAGAGATTGAGAAAGGTTTTCCTTTTGATTGTATTGGGCTATTTAATATCTAAAAGCAAGACTAGGTCCAAACACTTGAAATTGGCTGTGCAGAAGATTGCATAACCTCAGAAAGACTCAGAAATTAAAGGAATTTGATTCTTCTAAATTCTAAGGTAAAGGTTGAGGCTGAAAACTGACAGTTGTATTGAAAGTCTCTATAAGAAAAAGTCAAATCTCCAGATTCCCTTTATACATCCTGTCCCAGTCATGTGACTGTTTCTCCCTGATCCTAGGAGAAGACTGGAGTAATAGCCCTCTTAGAGAGCCTTTTAAAATTACACAGTTAAGAATGGGAGTGAGGTGTCATAGTAATTAGATAACAATTGATCTACCCAACATTGGAAACCTTTAGCCCCTTTGCCCACCTGGATCCTAGACCCTAGCAGCCAGGCTTACACATCTTCTGGCAGGAGACTAGGATTCTTGAGGAGGATATTTACCAGCTTATAAGAGAAGGCCTTGGTATTGGGAAATTGGATGGCAGATGTCAAGGGAGGAAAGAAGGCTCACTTTCAGTGAAGATCTTTTTATTCTTTGAATCATTAACCATGTGTGTGCATTGCCTATTAAAAACAATAAATACATAGATATTTAAAACATAAACATTTATATAAATACTTACTCTGTTGACTGTCTCAAAGAAACATAAAAAATATTGAGTCTATGGAACAAGAAAAGGATGCTACAAAAAAAAAAAAGAAAGAAAAAAAGAAAATTTCTAAGACCAAAAGGAATTATTGGAGATGAAAACATAATTACGCAAGTAAACTGTAATAGAATAAAAGTTTCGAGAGAGAAAAATCAGATTACAGAAAAATGCGCAGGGATCAAAATGTCACCTTCTCAGCAGTAAAACTGGGCAGTGGAGAAATGTCTTCGCAGTTCTGAGGGAAAAGGTTTTTCCTACAAAGAATTCTTGACCCACTCACATTAATGATCATTTCAAAAAGTAAAATAAAAACATGGGAAGTATCAAAGCAAATCTAATTCCCATCACCTTTTTCAGAAAGCTTCTACAGAATATGATCCAGCAAACTGAGAGTAAAAGTCAAAAAAAGACAGGATCCAGAGAAACGGGAGACCCAGCACAGGAGAAGGACAACAGCCTCTCTAGGATGTTGACGAAGGAAACTTAGAGCCCAGAAAGCAAAAGCCAGTTGTGAAGCCAGAGAGAGAAGGCTCATAAAGGACATACCTAAGAAGGAAGAAAGAAAAACAGAAAGACAGAAAGGAAAGAAGGAAGAACAGAGGAAGGCGAGAAGAGAGGAGCAGGAAGGAAAGACTTGTTTGACTAAATTGAAAGGACATTTGTAATTCCCAGAAAGTTAGAGAATAAATTAGTAAAAGTCTCTAAAACTCTCGAAAGGAAGAGAGACAATTATTAATGCAAAGAAATAATGTAATTAAACGACATGGCTCAGCCGTGAAAAGTTTTTCTTTACCTATAACACCAAACATTACTTTAACCAAAATAGTGCGATATACCTAAATTGGGAGGTGAGTGAAGGCAAGGGATAGGTGAATAGGAAATAAGAATGTGTTGCAGGTTAAAAGAGCTAACTCTTCCATGAATAGTTCATCGAAAATTGCAAGGAACAGGAGTCCAAAGATGTTGTTTTTAAATATAGAGGTAAATAGCTGAACAATGAGCTGATAGAATTAGAGGTGATGCCTTTGAAAAGTGAGAATTGAGAACAGCAGGGTAGGAACTGGTCAGAAACTTCTGTTATTACAGCTCGATGGTATTATTTCAAATCTTAAACTATGTATATAGATGTATATATGTATATATAGACAACATACTATGTGGGTGTGCGTATGTGTGTGTGTGTGTATAATATATTAGGTTTTTTGAGGCTGAAAACTGACAGTTGTATTGAAAGTCTCTATAAGAAAAAGTCAAATCTCCAGATTCCCTTTATACATCCTGTCCCAGTCATGTGATTATATATACTGTATATATATATATATACTGCTTTGATAGAAATTGAAATTGAAATTAAAAATTAAAGAATCAGTAGAAGATACATGGTTACACTTTACAAGAGTAAAGAGACCAGTTGAACAATGCAGAGTAATTAGAACTCCATGTGTGGGTTTAATAGGAGACCATTTAACTCACAAAGAAAAGGAAAGCTACAAAAGTCACTACTTGCAAACAATGTAAAGTATAAAAACAATATAACACCAATGAGAGCGTTTCCATCTCTGGCTGCAGGGCTTTAGTTATATCTCAAATCAGATACACCTAAGATATTTACAGTTTCAACCAATCAATTTTCGGATAAGATTTTGGCCCTTCCTTATACATGGAAAAGGTTAGATACCTGCTGATGTAACATTTGTATGGAAAACTGAAGGCAAAATCAATGAAATCTCCACAGTTCCTTGAAGACTTGGTGTAAGTTGGTGGTAAAAGGCTTTTAACTTGCTCCCAAAGGTATAAACCAACTAAGAGCCAGTGTCAAGGTGATCAGAGGCAGAGGAGCAGCCAGTCACAAGCAAAGGGATAAAACAGAGTTGCCCCTTCCAGATGGAAGGACTAGAAAGAAAACACAAATGTTCCTATTCTTTTGCTACTTATCAGAAATGCCCAAGAAAATATTTTTAAATATATATGTTTCTTTCCTAGTTTCAAGTAGCTTTGCCAACTATAGGTTAACAAAATAGAGATTGTCCAAAAGTATTCAAGACAAAACAGATCTATCTTAAACTTCAAGGGGCATTAGAATTATCAGCAGCCCTTCCTAGGATTTTTTTAAGTCCTGACACTTGTTTCCTAAATTATGTGCTGATAAAACTCTAGGCAAGAGTTTTACAAAAAGCAATGACAGAAGTTTCTATTGCAAGTTCAGAGACATTTTATTTCCCAAACTACCCTTTAGCAAGTTAATGTAAAAAAATAAATAAATAAAACATAAAAACATAAGATTTGGAGTCAATATTATCAATCTCAATATTTGTCAATATTGTGCTAATATTTCAAACCTCAGAGGATTCTTGTAACAATTAGAAATAATCTATGTTAGCAATTTGGCATATTTTAGATTCATAAGAATTATCTTTATTATCATTATCCCCAAAATAGCTTAGACTGTAGTCAGGTATCAATCAAGGAACACTAGAGGAAAAGAAAAAGTGCTAAATATTTTATGGCTACATTAGAACCAAGAGGTAATTAGACAAGAATAAGACCTTTGTCCTATCTTGCGGTAGCGATTGGTGCTATTTACCAAATATTCCCGATTTAGGCTCCTTCTGAGCATATGGTCGAGTGGAGGGGCCCTTAATTATTTTTGGACCATGTGTTATGAGTAGGAAATTGTGTGTGTCATCTGGGCCAAATATTTAATTGCAAAGTAAGATGGTCCAAAGCTTTCTTTTCTATCTGGCATGATGACCAGCAATGTTCAAAATGGTGGCCACTCTCTCAGCCCTGGTCCTTGAGTGACTGCAATGTACAGAGCCTCCTTGATGACCCATAACTGACATGCGGTGTGAGCAAGAAATAAACTTACTGTAGATTTTTGAGCTTATGGTTATTAGCCTAACCTGATAAATAAGGGAAGATATTCATTGTCTGGCTAGCAACCTATCAGATTCTCTCTCTCTTTCTCTTTTTCCCTCCCTCCCTTCTTCCTTTTCGCTATTTCTTATTTAGTCTAAAATAAATAAATAATAATTACGTGACCCTAGATGCTCAACTGGAATATAACATGGCATCAGGGATGGTTATGTGCATGATAATGAGTACACGTAGAAAGATAGTCTGCAGAGAAAATCCCGATAAACTATATGTCTATTCAAGTAAAGATGACACCATCCTGGGGATAAGAAAAAAAGAGGGAGTGACAATTTTGTTGTTCCTTTGAGTTGTGTTGTCCTTCCTATATTTTATTTCCAAGGAAAGTCATTTTATTCTCTCAGCAATCCTTTTTATTACCTGAGCTAGTTTAAATAGCTTTATAGTGCTCAAAATAAAAAGAACACTAATTAAAACTGGGTCTTGGACCAGAGCAAGACACATGGTGCCCAGTGCCAGTACAGGTAGCATATTGCTAAGGAGAGCAAGGAGATTAAAGGGATAATCTTGCTCCCCAGCCCAGAAGACAAACAATGCAATCGCCAATGGCAAACTCAGCAAGCCTACAGATAAGCCTCAGTGAGGATTCTATAGCATAAGGAATGTTCATTGCCTGCTTGATGAAAGAGAAAAGAAACTGCTCATCCTCCAGTTTAAACAAATGCTTATATTCTAGGGAGAAAATATCTACGTAAAATATGTCATCAATGAAAAATGCACACATGCACAGATCTTCCCTCAAGGAGGGTGTACATTATGCCCAATCATAGCTCATCTGGTATAAACAAGTGCTGCAGGGAAAATGAAAGCACCTGCATGAACATTTGATTACTTTAACCAGGACTTTTTGTCTAGTCTGTCAAATCCTTCTGTTAGAAAGCCCTCTTTCTGACACAAGAAGAGAACCGGTTTTTCAAATGAACGTTCTTTTACTCCAAAGAGCAAGCCAGGACTTATACTCACCACGTGTGTCACCATTTTCTTTCAAGAGAGAGTAGGTGATTACTGCAGGGCTTTGCTCCTGAGAGGGTTTGCTCCTGCAACTTTCGTTAATTTGTTTAACTCGCAGTGAAATGTGATTTACATGCCTTTCTCCCAAGGTGGTCTTCTCTAAAAACCACAGCAAAATTATCATCTGCAAGCTGAGCTTGCGGTAAATGAAACTGGGTTCCTTCTTTGTCAAAGGAGAGGGTCTAATCCTGTAGACTTGATTGCTTTCCTAATTACAGACTCCAATCATCGCCACAGTACTCAGCGGTGGCAAGACCTCTGTAACCAGTTATATATCTCATCCTCATCATGAACCTCCTCATGTAAATCCAAAAAAGAGCAAACTCAAATCTGCACTGTTGCAGGTACTGAAAACTTCACTTAAGTGAGTTTCATTCCCCTCTCCATTTGTTCTTTCTCTCCACTACACTTTTATCTTTCTCACTATTATGTCATCGGGAAAATACGTGCTTTTTTTCAATTAAAAAAAAATAGTCTAAAGATGAGTATCATAGTCTATGAATAGAATATAAAAGAATAGCAAAGTAACCCAGATCCTAAAATCACAAGGGACATTGTTTTCTCAGCTCATTTCTCAAATATAGAATGAGTGGAGACAAGGAAGGTATGTGTCACAAGCAGATTTCCCCCATTCCTCTGGAGAGTAGACAGATACAATTCTACCAAGAATACAAAAGTCCTATAATAAAATGAGAGATGCAAGTAACTCTTCCTAGGAGAAAAATTCACAGAAATACTTAAGGACATCCCAGAAGACCTAATCTTAAGGAAACACTGACCTCCATCTGCCCACACTACTCTTGATCATACGTAAAACTCAGATTCCCCTGAAGATATGCCTTGGTCCCAGGCACTATGCCAACTCACATCTAGGAGGAAGAACAGGACAAAAAATTAACAAACCTAAGTATAGAATTTAGTACTTTGTAATTCACTACCATTTCCTATTCAATATGTCTAAAATGCTTTGCAAATATAAATTTTTATTATGCTTCTTTTCAGAAAACAGAAAAGCAAATTGTGATATAGTAAAGGATCTAAACCTAACCTCAGCCAGCAAGGCAGTAAGAAATAGAGGGAGAAGACCACAAGCCCATGATGTGAACTGGCCCTCCGCCGTCTTTAAGATGCTGTGTGTCACCCAGTTCTGAACCCATTCCAACCTCAAGGAACAAGGTGATACAGCTACTGCTGACAAGGATTACGAAGGTGACAAAAGTCTCAGCGGTGGAGAGGGCACGATCCACCAACCAGCCTTGGAGATTAAGAAGTCGGAAGGGAGAAACTACATCAGCTTTCGGCCCACCCCATCCCCATCACTGCCCCTACCAAAAGTCTATTGCTTCACTGAACAGCAATAGCAATATTGTGACACCAACTCAGCTCATCCAGACAAAAAAAGCCAGTGTGTGGGTCTTAGTAGGCAAGAAATTATCCACTGACCCATTTTTTTCTCACAAAAAGGGAGCACAAATAATGTCACAATTTCATTTTTATTGTCTCCAACTACCTCTTCAGTTAGTTATTATATATTCAAGGTGTTTTCCAATTATTAGAAAATATGGTAAACAAGGGATGCTTTATATTTTTAAGGTAGAGAAATTATAAAACTACTAACATTAAAAATAATAGGCAACAAAGTGCACTAAACTCTCACTCTTGTCCCCAATAAAGTGCACTAAACCATGCAGCACACAATGCCGTAGTGAAGGCCACACAGAAACAGGAGCTCAGGAGCACCCGCTTTCAGTGAATATATTTATTTATCTTGCATTCTTGCCTTGTAGGCAGTAATTCCTTCTCTAGCCAATCTAGAGAAAACTTTTCTTTTTGAGAAGCAATAATTGGCTAACCTGTCCAATACCAAGATCAAATTTCACCTGATAGGACATATCAGAAAGATAGACATATTTGATGTCTGGTTTATTTTCAAGGTCTTTATTGTCCAAATCAATGCCTACTTTTATATGTATATGTAATATATATATATATAAAATATATATATTTATGTAAATATATGTTTATATATATATATATATATATAAATATATATATTTATGTAAATATATGTTTTATATATATATATATATAACTTGAAAATTTTATGTGTGTGTGTGTGTGTATAGCTTGAACAAGAGAGTATGGGAGAGTATATAATTTAACCTTGTTATCTAGACGTTCTGAAATTTCTAGATAACAATGTTTATATTTTATATTTATGAGTATCACATACATTCTTTAGAGTTGAGCTACTACTAATATGATTTACAGTTTATAGATAAGGAAACTGAGTCACCGAAACAGAAGTTAGGTCTATCATTATCTTTCACAGTTAGGAGACTACTGTTGACAGTATTAAGAGAGACAACAGAGAAAGTCAATTATGAAGCTGGATTAAACCTTCAAGTTCTGCCAGGTTAATGCTTGATCAAGGAACCACCTTGTCATTCCCACATGGTCATGGAGGTGGGTAAATTTTTTATAATGTCACTGACTTTAAAGGAGTCCTATTTTTATTCGGTTGACCCTTTATCTCGGTCCTTCTTATTTCAGATCAGCTGTCTGCATATTTCCATGTTTTGAGTATACTCAAGAGTAAGATTGTAAAGAATACAAAAATAAATCAGTCCACAAAGGTTATCAGCTCAAATGCCACTAGGAGACAAAAGAAACTGCCACAAGGAACGAGGGAAATTAACATTCTTTCCTGTCCACCTGGCAAGAACTGAGATCAAACTAAACTCATTGGCTGTTAACGTGGACGCATTAGGAGAATAGAGATTCCTCTAAAATATTCTGGAGCTACAAATTCTGAGGTTTCCAAGGACCTTTTTATCACTTATCGTTCTTCCCCACTAACATCATGTTTTGTGAGATGCTCTTTATCAAACTACTCTGAATTCTTCCTAAAAATAAATAAAGAATAAATTAATGGTCAGATGACTAGTACAAAATGTGCAAGTTTTATAATCAGAAAGACCTGGCAATGAATATCACTCTACATTTACTAGGAGAATGACATTAAAAAAGTTACTTCGTCTCTCTGAGCCATGGTGTTCTCATATGGTTTTTAAAAAATAGATACTAATGCCTCCCTTGTGATAATTAAGACAGAATGTACATAAAGCACTTGACATACAGCAGACATTCAGTAATTGGTCACTATGAATTAAACCTTCTAATCAGGCTGAATTACCATAAAACCATTCTGTATGGGTGTAGAGAGAAAAAAGGAGGGATTTAAATTAGCCTAACATTCATCACATACAAATAATTTCCCTGAAGGCACTACCAATAAACTAAATACAATGTTAAGATTTGTTTAATCTCTCTGTGCTAAGAAAAATACATTTCACCAATATCTTTGGAAAAAAATAATGAACTTCAAAATTTTCTTGATCTAATTTTCAGAGTGATTTAATGTAATACTGAGTAATTTAATCTAATATACAACCTTAAATTCTGTTACTGTATTTTTAAAGAAATTAAAAATTCAGGCTTCTAGTGAAGATGGTGGAGTAGGTGAACACTGTGCTCTCCTCCTCCCACGACCATCTCAAAATTATAATCATATTACATAACAGTCATTGTGAATCACCTGAAGTCTAGCTGAACAGAAGTCCTATAACTAAAGAATAAACCACATCAAGACTGATAGGAGGGGCAGAGATGTGGAACAGGTTAGTCCCACACCCAGGTATAGCAGTTAAAAACTGAGATGTATATCTTGGCTGTGGATTCCTCCCCACCCCGAGGAACAAAGGGTCCCAGCTCCACATCAGGGTCCCCAGTCCAGGGTTCCAGTGCCGGAAAGAGACACCCACAACTCCGGCTGTGAAAAACAGTGGAGCTTGTGACAGAGTGAGACAGAGCGCCTCTGGAATCCCAGGTGTTCCTTTTAAAAGACCTCCACACCGACTTACCCATTGATGGACTCACTCACTCCAAGCTTCAGTGCCAGGGCAGCAACTTGAAAGTTTCTAGGGACACACAGGAAGGATCTGAATTGCCTGGCTTCAGGGAAAGGGCTGGACGGGAAGCTTTCTCCCAGACAAAAGTGCTGCCAGATACCATTGTTTCTTTATTAAGCCCTCCCCCACCCCAGCCAGCACATGCAGGTGCAGATGGGCACCAAGTCTGAGTCTCCATCAACCTGGCTAATACTATTTGCCTTTCCCAGGTGTTTCCCTGAGACCCCACCCCACACAACTTGCAGGTCCACCCAAGCCACTTTGAGTGGTTTTTTCATACAAACAGACTATCTTGGCTCATGCTGTGGACGTTCCTAAAAATTTTTAAAGGTTCACAAACCCCAAATAAGCAGCATCTGGCCACGCCATGCCCTGTAACTCTTGCTAAGCAGCCCCAAGCCCAGCACTAGTGGCAACTGGCCTAGTTCACAGCTTAGCCTCTCATAAGCACCTCCATGCCCAGCACAAGTGACAACCATCTGCAGATCACTTTGTAGCTTATGCCAAGTGGCCCTAGGCCAGGAACAGACAGTGGCTGACCTTGGCCTACAACAGAACTCCTCCCAAAAGGCCACAAAACCAACACGCTCAGCTTTAGACTATACCAGAGCAACACTCAACAACCTCCACAAATTACACATCCAAAGGGCAGACTCAGCAGGCACCAGAGCCCTGCTGAAATAAATCCTAATTCTTAAGGCCAGCTCCTGCACAACAGCAACTCTGCCGTAGTCATGGCCAGTCCTCACAACCAATCAATCAGCCTGAGGATCAATCCCTCCCACTGATGTACCAACAGAATTCAAGGCTCAACTACAACAGGAGGGCACACACAGTTCACACAAGGGCACACACAACTCACACAAGGAACATACCTGGAGCACCCAGATCAGGAGATCAGGGAGATTCAGCCACAAAACTCCTACTACATAAGGTCACTCTACTAAGGCTATAACAGCTTTATCTAATACATAGGAACAAATACAGGGAGGCAGTCAAAATGAGGAGATAAAAAAACCATGTCCCAAATGAAAGAATAGAACACAGTGGAGACAAGCAATCTACTAAATGCAGAGTTCAAAACACTGGTTGTGAGGATGCTCAAGGATACCAGTGAGAACTTCAGCAAGGAGATAGGAGACATAATAACATCATCAAAACATCAAAAAGAACTGAAATTAAGAATACATTAGAGTGAATCAAAAATAAGTTAGATGAAGCAAAGGATCTAATCAGAGATTTGGAAAATAAGTCTGCTGCAAATTCTGAGACTCCAAACGCAAACATCTCCAGAGAGGACAGAACTCAGTCCTCATCAGCTACAACTATGTTTTACCTGAAGGTGAAATCATGCCAAACATCATTTTTGTTAGTGGAATTGATTTTAGGATGGGTGAAACTAAAATGACAAGTTTCTTTGCTAGACATGGTTTAGTAAAAGAAGTGAAGATAATCGTGAATCAAACTGGTGTGTCCAAAGGCTATGGATTTGTTTCCTGGTATAATGACATGCATGTGCAGAAGAAAGTAGAATCACAGATAAATTTATATGATAAAAAGCTGGAACTGGGCCCTGCAAATAGAAAACAAAATTTATGTGCTTATCATGTGCAGGTACATCCCTTGGCTTTTAATCTTCCTCATCCACCACAGTGTCAGAGTGTCTGGAGTAATCCAAACACTGAAACTTATAGCATTACAGGCCTACCTTGACAAATAAGAAAAATCTCAAGTAAACAACCTAATATTTCACCTTAAAGAACTAGAAAAGGAAGAACAAATGAAACCCAAAGACAGTAGAAGGAAGAGAATAATAAAAAATTAGAGCAGAACTAAACAAAATAGAGAACAAAAGGAAAATAGACAAAATTAATGCAATGAAGATCTGATCCTTGGAAAAGATTAGTAAAATTGCCAAACCTCTGGCTAGACTCACTAACGAAAGAAAAACAAGACTCAAATAAGCAAAATTATAAATGAAAGAGAAGTTACAACAAGACACCACAGAAATACAAAGGTCTATGTAAGAATACTATAAAAGGCTACCTTCAATCAAATTTGCTAGCCTAGCAGAAATGGACATGTTCCTAGAAATATCTAAGCTTCCTAGATGGAATCATTAAGCACTGGAAAATCTAAATAGACTGATCAATAGTAAGAAAATTGAAACAGTCATCAAAAACCTCCCAAAAAGTAAAAGTCCAGGACCAGATGGCTTCATTAGTGAATTCTACCAAATATTTTAAGAAGACTTAATACCTAGTCTTCTCAAACTCCTACAAAAAAATGGAAGAAGCCATGATTTCTAACTCATTTTATAAGGCCAAGATTACCCTGATACCAAAACCTGCAATGACAGCATACAAAAAAGAAAATTTATAGACCAATATCTCTGATGAATATAGATGCAAAAATCCTAAACAAAATACTAGCAAATTGAATATAACAATACAACAATATATCATGATCAAGTAGACTTCATTCCAGGGACCCAAAAATGGTTCAACATATGCAACTCAATCGATGTGATACAGCACATGAAAATTTAAAAAAAATTGTACAATCATATTGATAGATGCAGAAAAAGAATTCAACAAAATTTAATATCCATTTATGATTAAAACTCAATAAAATGGATGTAGAAAGAAAGTACTTCAACATAATGAAGACCATATATGACAAACCCTCAACTAATATACTCAACAGTGAAAAATTGAAAGTTTTTCTCTAAGATCAGGAATAGGATAAGGATGCACATTCTTACCACTGTTTTTTAATATAGTACTGAAAATTCTAGCTGGAGCAATCAGGCAAGAAAAAGAAATAAAAGACATCCAAATCGGGAAAGAAGAAAGTGCAATTGTCATTGTTTGTAGATAACATGATTCCTTATATAGAAAACCCTAAAGATTCTATCAAAAACCTGACACGAATACAAGATAAACATTTTTTTAAAAACTCCACCAAAAACTCTTAGCAACAATAATAATAATAATAAAAACAGTAAAGATTCAGCATACAAAATCAATGTACAAAAATCCATTATATCCTATATACCTACAATAAAATTTGACAAAAAAATTTTTAAAAACAATTTTTTATTTGCAATTGCAACAAAAGGAATAAAATATCAAAGAACAGACTTCACAAAAGATGTGAAAAATCTATACACTGAAAACTACAAGACATTGAAAGAAATTGAAGAAGACACAAAGAAATGGAGATATTCTGTGTTCGTGGATTAGAAGAACCAAGATAGTTAAAATGGCATCTTACTTAAGCAAGAAACAGATTTAATGCAATACCTATCAAAATCCCAATGGAATTTCTCAAAGAAATAGAAAAAAAATCATATTTGTATGGAACCACAAAAGATCTTAGGCCAATAAAAATTTGAATTAATTAACAAATAATATTTGGATAACATAAAAAAATAAAATAGTGGTAATGTCGATTGAGTGCAAAATGGAAGAAATTGTAAAATTTATTCTAAAAAGGAAGCAAATGACATTTTCTGAGTTTCTGTTTCAAATGAAAGCAGTGGAACAATCAGCAAAATGCCAAGAAAATTAATTCAGTGTGATGGAAGGTAGAATACCAATCAGCTTCAGAAATCGGAATAAATAATGTGGTAGAGACTCAGCAGCAAAAGACCACGAACTGCTGTTTTAGTTTTACACCTACTTTGAATAAAGCCACAAACTCCTCAAACCATGTGATTGATACTTTCTGCTGGATATTTTTAATTCAATTGAATTATTTTCAACAGTTCCTTTACCACATCATGTATTATGCACATTAAAAATAGCCAATAAGTAGATTCTCTCTCTCTCTCTCTGTCTCTTTGTCTCTCTCTATGTCCCTCTCTATCTCTGTCTCTCTGTTTCTCTGTGTCTGTCTCTCTCTCTGTCTCTCTCTCTCTTTCTCTCTCCACCACCCTCCCCTACACACACACACACACTGAGGAAAGGCCATGTGAGAACACAGTAAGAAGGCAGCCATCTGCAAGCCAGAAGGAGAGTCCTCACCAGAAATATAATTGGCCACAACCGTGATCTTGGACTTCCGGCCCTCAGAACTATAAGAAAATAAATTTCCTTCATTTAGAAAAACTGGCAGTGGGTAAGGAAAATTATTCAAGTGGGAAAGGAAAACAGAATAAAACATTAATTTTCTTTAAAATTGAAATAAGCTCTCCAGATCATACTAGGCTACATGATTT
This sequence comes from Eonycteris spelaea, assembly GCA_003508835.1. Classification (NCBI taxonomy): domain Eukaryota; kingdom Metazoa; phylum Chordata; class Mammalia; order Chiroptera; family Pteropodidae; genus Eonycteris; species Eonycteris spelaea. The sequence goes on along the minus strand of PUFA01000062.1, from coordinate 3,180,808 downwards.
TACATATTTAAAAAAAGGAAATAAAGTTGGCAAAAATCAGATTACATTTAGTGTTGAGAGTGTTAGCTTAATTATGTCTTGAATAATTCAATAGGTTATCACACTTACAGTGCATTTTATGTTTTAAATTATGTTAAATCAGTAGTCAAATTTTACCTAGGAATTAAAGCCTTCATTAAAGTAAGCTGTATTTCACTGTGGAATCGGAATGAGAATTATTAACATGTCTATACTCCTAGACTTTGTCACTCTTCTCACCTCCTCACTCTCTACCTGTAAGGAGAGTTGGCTTGGCCCACTCAGCTTCACCTTTTCTCCTATCTTCTAAGGAGAGTTCCATCTTACTGGTCCAATGCCTCTGCTAATATTATCTGAGAATCTTCAGAGGTTCTATCAGAATTCCCTGAATATTCCTTGAGCCTCATTAGTTATAGGTCCCAGGTAATATTAATGTCTTCCTAGTTGACCATAGAAAGATAAAAACCAGTGACCAATGACATAATAATTGAACCAGCTGCTTGTAGTTCTGAATACATCCATTAACTTATTTAATATTGCCTTTTAGATAGGCCAGCATATGTTTTAAGTGGCCCAAGTTTTGACTCCAAACCTAATAATATCCTGTTAAAATAGCTCAGACATCAAGGCAAGCTAGAATTCTAAACCCAAAAAAGGTTTCTAGAGCTAACCAGTAAATAATAATAATAATAGCATAAGATAATTAATAACATTATTAAGAAAAGCTTCGGTGGTGAAAGATCAGGAATTCAAAGGTTAAACATAAATAAGAGAGTAAATAGCGAATAAATAGAGGACATGGCTACAATTATTCAAATGGATTTGTAAAAAGACATGGAATAGATGTTGGTAGATGCTTAAAAGTAAAACATGAGGTTAGAGCAATGGTTAGCATACCATGCTAACCTACTGGCTTCTTCTGTAAATAAAGTTTTATTAAAACAAAGACACACCAAATCATTTGTATACAGCCTATGGTTGTTTTCCTATTACCACAGCAAAGTTCACTAATTGCAATAGAAACTACAAGACCTACAAGACCTAGAATATTTATTATCTGGCCCTTTAGAGAAAATAAATGTTTGGCAACTTCCCTCTTAGACTTTAGGAAACTGGTAACTACATAGTGAGAAAAAAAAATCTCTAAGTTTATACCTCTTGTTCACACCTCAACTTATTTTACACTTTAGGTTATATTTGAGTAGTCTCAATTTCACCATTTAGTTGAAGTGATAAATTTAGAAAGGTCTATGCTTTTCTATAGATCATTTCTGTAATTTTTCATTTCCAAGCTATTTAGATAAAATATACCCTTATCTACTCTTGCAAAATATTAAGGAGCAATATTTCTTTGCATATTTGCATTATAACATTTTCCAAATAAAAACTGGAATACTATAAAAGCATTTGAGGAGAATTAAAACAAAACAAAAGAAAAGGGCTTAGTGATGTTTTAATGTTGAGGGAAACATTCTGAAGGAACCTAAAGAATGAGTAGGTATTGTCAAAGATCTCCATCAGCAAGGATTTCTGGTAATCATCTAAGTATCAGGTAATTATGACAACCACAATACCTTACATCTGTTAAGTGGTGAGACTGAATCTTGCCTCTCTAGAACCCTGTGATTCTTGCTGAAATCAGGAAACCCATTTCAAAGGCAGGTTCTCCCATCTTCAATTCTAATAATTATTGTACTTTAGAATGCTGCAATGCCCTTTAACAATGCCGTGTGTGTGTGTGTGTGTGTGTGTGTGTGTGTGTGTGTGCAAGGAGTAACCTCAAAACCTTCTTGGATCCTTAGAACAGGTAGATGAGCAAACCAATAACATCTGTAGAATTGAAAAAAAAAATTTTTTTATAAATCTGACAAATGGAGATTTGACTTGCATGACCACATGGGAAAGCCTTGGCCTTTTATCCAATTATCATCTCTAATTCAATTTCCAAACCCAGAGCTTCTTGAATGAAAAGGATGCCTATATTAAGCAGAAGGATGAAACGAAAAAGCCTATGATAGAATCACCTGTTACTTCTGTAAATATCCCTTCTATCTTCCTCTAAAAAGAACTGGAGCCATTTACACATCCCCATCCATCCCAGGGTTTGTTTATTGGCTTCATGCTAGAATGGGACTATTGATGGGGTAGAGAGAAAGAGAGAGAGAGAGAGTTGTAGCCTCTGTTAGGGTGTGCATTCTGAACCAATACCAAATATATTTTACTATTTTTCATATAGAAATGATATATGAGTCCAGGGACCAAAGGATAAAAAGAGAAGTAGCAACCTTAACTCTAACTACAATGATTCACTGACAAAACTTTTGGTTCTCAAAAATAGAGGTCTCTGAGACACGTCCAGAGGTACATGAGGTCCAACTATTTTCATAATGATACTAAGACATTTTTTTTTCACTGTGTTGATATTTGCACTGATGGTGGATAAAACTGCTGATTCCTTAGCATGAACTCAGAGCGGAGGTACCAAACTGTATTAGTCATTATGTCATTCACTACCTTGTACTCACAATAAGAAAAAAATGCCAATTTTTTCACTTAAGAATGTTCTTGACGAAGCCATAAAAATATTAATGTTATTAACCCTCGACCTGTGAGTACATGTCTTTTTAATATTCCATTATGATGAAATAGATGGATGCATAAAGCACTTTAGCTACATATATATCAAAGGACAATGATTTAAGGAAAGCACTTGTGTTTGACATGTGAGCTGAACTAGCCACATTTTTCATAGACTACTATTTTTTTTAAATGACTGACAAACTTGGCTATTCTGATTGTGATTTGGAAGATGTTTACTTGAAGATGAACAAAGTGAGCTAGCTTCTCACTTCAAGAAAAACAATGTGTATGTGCAGCCAACGATAAGATTTGAGCGTTCAAGAGAAATTCGAATTTTTAAAAACTTGTATCCACCACTGTTGAGCCTGATGGTTTTCTGAAACTTAAAGACTTCCTGATGGGATCAATGGTAATATTAACAAATAGAAATCTTTGATTTTGTATAATGAAATAAGTCAACCTTTAGAAGACCTGAATAACTCAGAGAACCAATACTTTTTGAATGACAAATGCAGAACATCACAAAATGATAAAAGATCCATTAAAAATATAAGACACACCAATGGATTTTAGAGCAAGTCCTGAAAGTTTACTAATAGGGCATCAGATTCCACTTCGCAACTAACCTGGAAAAACCTACAACTTGTCAAATTTTAGTGGATATCAAAAAGATATCCACACTTATATGCGAAGACTGTTAAAATACTCCCCTTTTCCAAACTATGTATGTCTGGAAGGCCAGACTTTCTACATATACAACATGTCACAATAGCAACTGTAGAAATCCAGCTGTCTTCTGTGAAGCCATACATGGAAAAGATTTGCGAAAATCAAAAGCAATAACACTTTTCTCCTCTACAATTATTTTTCATTCAAAGTATGTTCTATGTGTTGCCATTATTTTTAATGAAGTAACAAATAAATATGTCAAAATTATCTTCAGTTTGATTTCTAATATGGTGAACATCAATCACTGCAACGCATGAGAAAATGTTTTTTGGAAACGTCGATAATTTTTAAAAGTAAAAAAGGCACTGAGACCAAAAGTTTGAGAACTGCTACTTAGAGCCTCTTTGCTCTTCTTTTTCTCCTTCTCCCTCTCCTTTTTCTTCACCATAATTAAATGCTGTCTGATAATTTCTAACAGTTTGTGACAAGAATAAGGATTTATAAGATAACTATAAATTCTTATATAAATTGAATTGTAACTTCAAGAAGCTAATAATATATTTATTGTATAAAATCATTGTTATAGTTACTGCTTTGTCAAAACTAATATTTTCATTGAAAAACTTTTGAGAGGTATGTTCTAATAAGTTTCTTGGAATTTATTTCCTTGAAAGTCATCTCCTTGTTAGCTTTTAGTATATTATGCTAAATATGTCTTGTCTTTATTTAGGCTTCAAAATTGAGTGTCATCAGAGCCCACTTACTTAACTGAACACACTTAGCTTCCTGAATCTCTACTCATAAGTCAATTCTTCAGTTATTTTTATCATATTATTTCTCATTTCTGGATCTCCACCAATGTTTCTTTTCTGAGAGTTCACAAAACAGCAAATTGAATTACAGGTATGATCACTCCAAAACCTTACAGTTAGAAGTGATATGTTCCTTGCTCTCCTCAAGCAAACCCCATGCAAACTGGATTTCTCAATCATCACCGCCAGGCCATATCTAATTCTTCTTTGCCCTGAGTCACCTTGAGATTTCTATAGTATACATTGGCTTCTAGATTGTTCTTTCCTACCGAGTTTCTAAATTCGAGATCAATTTCCCACATTTCAAGTGATGTATCCATAAAAATAATCTCATTGATATCCTCAGTTCTATAAGATTATAAGGGGGGCTGTGATGAAAACTAAGTGTAGTGTGGACAAAATTAGCACTCAATCGCAATACAGGTATATTTAGTTTCATAGATGTTACATTTTTTACAGTTGAAGGTGAGACTCTCCACCAGCAAAAAGATTATCACTCCTTGTTGCGATACTCGCTTTATTGTGGCAGTCTGGAACTGAACCCACAGTATCTCTGAAGTATGCCTGTAATTATACGTGTATGTCTGAACACGTGTTTAAAGTTGTGAAAGATAACTATTTAGTCACATAGATTTAGCCATCAAAAAAATAATAACATATAATACAATTCAAATATCTGATCTTCCTTATCTTTGGGCTTTTTCAGTCTTTCCAGCATTTCATATTTTCCATCATTGTTTTTTGCGTGTGTGTGTGTGTGTGTGTGTGTGTGTGTGTGTTAGCAAAGCAGGAAAAAAGTAAATTTTAGAAATTATCCTGATAAAAGAAAAAAACACATATTTTATGTGAAATTTTTTCACATAGCAGGGACTCAGAACGTACCTTTGTGTATTTAGCACTTTTTCATCTGATCAGTGGGATTTTAAAATTCTCAGCATCTTGAGAGAAACAATAACTATTAAGCAGAAATAACCCAAATTCAGAAACTACAGGAGGATTAGTTGAAAAAGGATATGCAGTTATAGTTCTTTTCTGAAGGCACCATTAAAAAAAATAATACAGGAGAAACATTAATGTAAGTGTAATAAGTTTTACTCTGATTATTTTTGAGATGTATTTTTTTAAAATGCTTGTATGAGGAAAAATAAACTGGAAATTAGAATGGAGAGATTACAATGAAGCATTGTATTTGATGTTGATGTCCTCCTCAACGAAGAGAAATTATCCAACCATAATTGATAGCTCTTTCTGTTTTCCAACATCAATCAGTTAAATGCATTGGACTCTCATTAGGATCTGTGCACTGTTCCAAGTTCCATAAAAACTAAAGTTATTTTCAAAAAGCTAATGTTTATAACTTTGTAAAGTTAGTGTTGTTATTAATTAGAAGCTAAAGAAAATAAGAAAATATAATTTCTATGTATTCTAAATTTTTTGAAAAGAACTAGGATATGTATGATTAAAGAGATTCTGATTTTAAGTATTTATTACTTATATTGGAAATTCTGGAAAATATCCTTTTATTTCTAAGGGACTACTTTTTAAAAGTTGAAAAAATTCATTCCCTTAAAAAATTGATAACTGTCATTTAGTGAAGCTTATTTATTTTGTAATTTTTCCATTTGTAGAAAAAAATTTAATTTTTCTAACCTTAGTTTTTGAGCCATGTCTCAATGAGTGTAGGGAAAACCCTCAAATAAGCATAATTTAGTTCCCTATAACTTTTAAAATACTTATAATCCTATGGAACTTTGTATATTTTTCTTAGTTGAACAAATCAAAGATTTTAGAGTTTATTGTAAAAATCCACTTAAAAAATCCCTAGAGTAAAATAATTTATTTCTTCACTAGATTTGTTGCTATAGTATCAAACTTCTAATGACATTTTTCAATATAATGGTCAAAAATCACATCTTATTATCATTACACAATATTTCCATCAATTTCCCCCACCCCAAATAAGTATTATCTTAATGTGGTTAATCCACAAAGTTTTCTCTAACAATATTTTGTTTTTCCTTGATCTGAGTCCTATTGTCAAAGCTCCACAATTCAAAATATATTTAATGAGCATCTCGAGTGTGCAAAGCTCTGGGTTTAGCTCTATTAAATCCCTGAATCCTAGTGTAAAATCCTGTTTTGCCTGCATCAACGATTCCATTTCAGAGGGTAAATAACTGCAATAACCTTCTAACTGGTCTCCATACTTCAATTTATCCCTCTTTTAATGCCACCTGAAATTACAGCCAGATGAATTGTACAATAGAAATTTAATAACTCAGCTGGAAAAAAACACAAAAGCTCCACTTTTCTAAAGTCGGTTCACATATTGTTTTTAGCTATAGAACTCTTTGTTTAAACAAAATATTTGAAAAAGCCCAATACACCAAACAGATGAAGGCAGAGTTACTTGGGTTAAGATAGAGAAGGGCAAGCAAAAACCATAGGTTCAAAGGGTGATGTTTAGACTTCTTGCCTTGCATTAAGGGTTTTCCACAAAATAAACTCTGTGTTCTCTAATCACTCTTTTCCTCACACTGTCTTCATTACTGAGATCATGCAGGCATTTTGATCATCTTCTCTCAGATAACCCTCTAAACAATGCTACCTCTGTTACCTTTGTTTATGCTGTTTATCCTTCCTGAACTACACCTTCCTCCCGCCACTTAGGCCATGTAAGCAATTTCTAACCTTTTTTCAAGGTCTAGTAAAAGTCTGCCTGCTTTCACACCTTCCCTAATGCCATAAGAAGTAGTGAAAATTCTTTGCTGTGTTTATCGCATGTACTGCCATTTAGCATTATGAGGTAGCTACGGTAGGTATATTTTATATGGTCTAAGGTGGATTCCAAAGGTTTCCTCATTGATTTATAAACATCTTCTCAGTTCGATGACTTCTAGGCAAACATTCTTATGATCCAGATTCTCTGTGTTTGAAGATCTGTCAACCACCACCAGTCTCAAGGATCTAGTCTTTTAGTTATCTATTGCTATGTATCTAATTACCACAAACTAGCAGCTTAAAACAACCCACACTTATTATTTCATAATTCCTATTGGTCAATTTAGCTGAGTTCTCTGCTCAGGATCTCACAAGTCTGCTATAAAGATATTGGCCAGGGCCGTAGCCTCATCTGAAGCTTAACTGAGAAAGAATCTGCTTCCAAGCTCACATGGTTGTTTGTAGTATTTGGTTCCTTGCAATTTGTTGGACCAAGGGCCCCCACTTCTTGCTGGCTCTCAGCCAGGGGTCACCCTAGTTTTCTGCCATGTGACCTCTATGCAGGCAGCTCACAATATGGCAGCTTGCTTCATCAAAGCCAGCAAGGGTGAGAGAGTCTCCTTGCCAGACAGGCATTATAACCTTATGTAACATAATCACATACACATGATCATGTATATCCGGTTACTTTGCCACAGTCTATCTACGTTGCTATGAGCAAGGGGGAGAGAATCACACAAAGGCCTATATATCAGGAAGCAAAGATCATGGGAGCCACAAGTCTACCTGCCAGTCTGCTGAAATTACTATATCAGTGAAAGGATGCTTAGATTATATAAAGTCAAGAAAACTTTCAAATTGGTTCCAAACACCTGGAGAATCTGCAGACACATCAGTAAAAGATATACACATGTTGCAGTACACCTAATAGTTTTACCAATAAGCAGTGTCAGGACATAGCAGGAAATTGTTTTAGTATGTACAGCAAATATCTAGCCCAAATCAAAAGGGCTAATTTGACTTGCTCTGTTCAAAGGACTTTTCTAGGAGACTGGTTAAGGAAAGGATATAAAGCTTTGGTAATGTTGGATACCATGAGTGTTATTTAGCAATACAACTGGGTTTTGAAAAGTCTGAGTGAGGACAGAGTGTAGCATGTCACTATCACCGCCTTACAGAAGCATGATTGTAGATGTTCTCTCCCAGAGAGTTGGGCCAAAACAGAGGACCATGATTTTTCACAACTGTAGAGAATGGGGTTCAGCAAGAGTCTGTGTCAACTTCAAAGGCTTGGACACTTGCAGAGTGAAAATTTGAGGTGTATTCTGAGGACAGAACAGAGTAGAAGAACTGTCTCAACAGTGTCATCAAGCCAGGCTCCACATATCACTCAAAGTTCTCAATGTGTCAAGTAAATTAAGCAGAAAGAAAAGAGATTTTTTAGTTAAAATACTATCCCCAAATAAAACTAGATTTAAAGTCCGGTTCCAATGTGAATTTTCTTTGGCACGTCTCAAATACACGCATGCAGATCATCTAGTCATTCATCCTTAGGGAGACATATGCAAAATATATATGTCAATAGGGTGTCTTGTCCCAATCAGCTTTTCTTTAACTTTCATAATAAGAGAAGGGATTTGGAAAATTTCCACACTACGGCACTTTGGAAAAGCTACAGTAATGTGAGGTCAACAAATTTACTCACATATGTTTCTAAAAAATGAATTCTAATGGCTTATTTTTTATATTTATCAATATAATTTTATATTGTTTCTCTCTACAAAAAGAAATTTTTCTTTAAGTTCATGTTGAAGTTTCAGGACTCCACGATCATTTTCTAGAAATAAATCTATGCAAAGATTATGTTGATAAAATTCATAGAAATGAATCTGCGAATACTCTTTTTCCAGATGTATCTGAAATACCTAGAACAACACTGAATATACTTCAGTAAATATTAGCTGAGTGAATGAACAAAAAGTTAGAACTGGAAATGGTTTCAAAGGTCATGTATTCCAATTCACGTCTCATTCAGTGTAGTTCTACAGTTTTCTAATCTTGAGTCTCTTACATTTGCAGAGCACCTTAAAGAACAAAATTTATTCATATCTATTATTTTATTTCATCTTTGAAAAAAATGCTGTATAATCAGTATAGGTAGCCTTCACTTAACAGATGAAAAACAGACTCCAAAAAGTAAGATTATATGTTCAAGGTAATACAAACAGAAGGAGATTCAAGTATACAAACAGAAGGAGAGTTGCCTGTTAGTTTGTTCCATTCATTACAATTTTATGTACAATATTTTATGTGCCCATATGATAAATATCACCTTCACCCACTTCATGTCAGCCTGAATCCTCTTCTCCTGGATTATAAAATTGCCCTTTTGCAGGTAGAGGGAGCCAAGCAACCCTGAGCAACATCAAAACCACCAATTTTCTAGAAAGGCTATCAGTGTACCATGGCTTCTCTGTGCCAAGCCACTCTGTGTTGGCAAGAGTCCCTGCCCTCCATCCTAAAGATTCTGACAAAGATCTTCCTGTAGTGGTCCACATTATCCCAGCTGCTAATCAGCACAGTGTCAATCTAAAGGAGAAACACTGTAGTTGTTTGTTAAGCACTGCTGATGTCAAGACCTTAAACCTAAAGCAAGAGTTATGAGAGAAAGAGCTATAGTATTTTCACAGTGACTGCAAGACAGTAGACACTCAGTGAATATCTTGATTAGTTAATTACTTAAGTAATTGTGAACTTTGTTAAATATAAGTTTTTCAAAAGCTGCTTTTACTAATAGCATTCTTCTTTCACCTTCATCAAAAATCTAGGTGGCCTCCTTAGGAACACAGATCAGAAGCAAAACAAAATGAAACAATACAACCTTTTTTTTAACTGTGCCAATAGCATGAAACTAAAATAAACTAAAATTCATTCAAATGTAGCCCAGGTGCCAGCTCTCTGGATATCCCCAAGTTCTCACAGCTATTCAGTCATCCTGCTCTTTATTCGAATGTTTCTTCTGCCTAGAATAGGAAATTTAGAGTCCATCCCTCTATTTCTCTAGGGTTTCAGGCTAAGGGAGTGGTTTATATGGTTCTAATCACCTCTGGCTCCCACCTACTGCTTTGTCACAATCTCTCAATTCAATGCATGTAACATTTTATGTTTCATTGTCCTTTGAGAATTTCCTTGGTCCAAATCCTAGGGTACCAACAAAATTCAAACAAGGTTTTACTGCAGGTTTAGGCAAAAGAGCATAGCATAGCAACATAAAAACTAAACACGTATGTATCCTTAAATACCTTATTATTGGGAGTTTTTTGAGCTTTATAAAATATGTTATCATTTAATATAATTTGAGGTTTGCTTTTCTTCATCATGTTTCTAAAATGTATCCATACGGTTATGGTTTCAACAATAATGATAATGTTCTGGTTCTTAGGCTGAATGCTGAGTTCCCGAGAGTATCATTTTATATGTGTCAAATATATAATTTTAAAAACATCTTAACTAAATATTAGCCACCTGGTTCTTTTAAAGTTCTGATAGCTGTTAACACCTCCAGGAACCTCTCCTGATTATTTATTATGACAGCTCAGTTGAAGACCACATTTCTTGACTCCAACTCCCATCCTTCCTCCCTCCTCTCGGTTGCTTTCTTTCAAATGCAGCTCTTAATTCTTTGATTCCTATAATGACTTTTCTAAATGTATTATTGATGTTAATTTGTAATAAACAACCTCAATCCCCATGATCACAGTGGCTTAATACAATATTCTTGTTCATATAAAAACCAGAGCTGAAGTTCTTGGCCAGGAGATGCCTAAGAAGCTCTTCCAACTGGTCAACTCAGGATTCGGGCTCTTTTCATCGTGCTTCATCATCTCAAAGCCCTTCCTTCCTGCTGTGTGGTTGGGGTGAGAGCTCACACTGGGACTTTTTATGGTCAGGCCTGGAAGTGGCATGTTACTCACTTTCCATTCAAAGAGCTCAGTGACACAGTCAACCTATATATGGGGCCTGCTGGGAAATATGTCTTTCTGTGTGCCAAGGAGAAAAATTCATTTTGTAAACTCATAAGTATTGTCTCTGGTCTTCTTTTGCATCTCCAGCCTTCTCAGGCTATTATAGAAGCTGGGGAGGCAGAACGTAGAAAGTTTTTTTATATATATCTTTTATACACAAACAGAATATCAGACTTTTTTTCTGAATAAAATCAGAACTCTTTACATTAATGAATTTGCTACAACCATATAACAGGATGGGGATATTTTAAGATAATAACATAAATTTCCTTGGCAATAAATTTTTATATTTTGATTTTATTTTTTATTAAATTTATTGAGGCGACATTGGTTAATAAAAGTTTATAGGTTTCTAGTGTATACTTCTTTAATACATCATCTGTATATTGCCTTGTGTGCTCACCATCCAAAGTTAAATCTTCCACACCATGTAGTTGATTCCCTTTACCCTTTGCTACCTCTCCCCTCCACTCCCCTCCCCATTTCCCTCTGGTAACCACCATACTGTTGTCTGTGTCTACGAGTTTTTGTTCATTTGTCCCATTCATTTGCTGCTTTCAGTTTTTATATCCCATGTCGAGTGTATTCATATAGTTCTCATCTTTTTCCATCTGACTTAACATGATTTGTTACTGACATTCTTTGTCATAAGAAAAGAGAAGATCAGGATAAAGAAATGAACTAAGGTTTTGAACTCACTTCTTTGTTTCAGTTTGTCTCAGAGTCAGTTGCCTTGAAAACCAAAAGAGGAGGTTTTAAAAGAGAAAAGGGCATCTTAAATTACAAAAAGCGTGGTTACACAGATAAAGTCACAGACTGAGGACTAATATCATGGAGTTTATGCCGCGAGACTTAGAGTAAAGAAAACTTAATCATGAAGGTACAGAAGTTTCCCCAACCCAATCGGAGATTACATGTTATAGGGTGGGTGGGAAAGAAAAAATCAAAAGTGACTTACTGGAGTTTAAATATTGGTAGCTACTTAAGAAATGTCTAGTGCTCCATCTCCTAAGGCTAAAAAAATGCGTGGGAAGAATGACAGGAGAAGGAGGTATCTCTGGATATACCGGTAGAAACCTGAGATGAGTTCGAAGAGATCTCAGAAACGAAGAATTATTGCCTAGTTACAGTGTAACCACAAAAGTTCTAACTTGTATTCACTTACAACTTTATCCTTCTCTAAACAACGCCTTCGATGGCATATTGTGATTTAGGTTCTGTGCTAGGTGTTAAGTATGCAAAGATTAATAAGTCTAAGTTCCGTAACTGCTTTTATAGTCTTATAGAAGAGTGGGCATGTTAGCCAGGCTACAGGACCTGTTGCAACTGAATATTTGTCTTAGGTTATAAATATCCTCAACAGGGGCTTAAACAATGCAGTTTATCTTCAACACACACAGTCTGACTGTAGGCAGTCTACAGCAGATACAGTAGCTCCGCAGTATCAGGGACATAAATCTCTTCTGTCTTGCTGCTCTGCCATTCCAGGGTGTTGCCCATCTCTGCAAAGTCAAAAATTGTCCCCTATACTCATGTTCCAATCAGTGGATGAAAAGGAGAAAGGGGTAAGGGAAGGGCATACCTTTTACTTTAAAGAGTGGTCTCAGAAGTTGTACACACCATTCTGTGCACAAAATATTGTGCACAAAACTCAGTCTCATGGTCACACATACTACAGCGATGCTGGGTAATTAGTTCTCATTTGGGCAACCATATGCCTGATTAAATCCTTTTACTAAATAAGGACAGACCAGAAAGTGGGAGGCAACTGTAACATCTATTTTAATCTGCTCATCCTATATCTTCTTAAATATGCACAATATGCGATCCAACAAAGAACAAACTTCTAATCTAACTTGCTGATCAAGTAGACCTTCAGATAAGAACTGATGCTTGAACTGAGTCTCGTAAGGTAAGTAGAAGTACATGAAGATGACTGAGAAGAATGAAGGCCTTGAGGGCACAGGAAAATAAAAATATGTTCGGTATCATAGAAGTGTGAACTTTGCTGTTGCATTTAAGGAATTACAAATAGTTGTATAAAGCCAAAGCACATGGAGGAATAGATGGAGATGAGACTGGCTAGATAGGAAAAAATCAGTCCATAAACAGCTGGCTATGGCCACCAAAAAAAATTGGCCATTGTTCTGCAGGTAAAAGGGAGATGCTGATTAATTTTAAGTGGGAAAGTGACAGAACCACATTTATAATTTAAAAGATTAGTCTTGAGACAATACAGAGAATAGATGAGCCTGGAAACAGGGATAAGGTTTAGGAGGCAGCTGCAATTTTACAAAAGCAAAATTACAAGGATATTACTCATGTCAATACCCATAAGAAATAAGAGCTTTAGGAGACGGAATTAACTTGGAGATTAATTGGCAGTAGAAGTGAAGGGACAGGAAGATTACTGGATGACTGGGTACATGCAGTTAAGGCAGAACATTCAAAATAAGATCATGGATATGTTGAATTTGAAAATAGTAGAGATACCAAGAAACACCTGGGAAAGGGACCAATACTCACATAACATAAGGATCTGGGATTCAGGAGGGAGGTCTAAAATGGAAATGTCTATTTGGAAATCATCGGTGTGATGTGGTAGTCAGAACATTTGACATCAATCGATGAGAATGCATAGCTTGAGAAAAGAAGATGTATGAGAATGGGAGATCGGTTACTATGCAGTGCCAAGTAGCATCATAGACCCCATAAAGCATTTTTGGAAGTCAGACTTTAAGGCTCTGAGCCACATAGGTAGTTATTGTATTCGAATACATAAAAAGTCACTATAATCTGGAGCTAACAGTAAATAGGTAAGAAGGGACTCTGTTGCTTTACGCTAGAGGAAGAAGGGCAGAATGTTAAAACCAAGGTTATCATAGAGCCTGAATTAGAGGATATGAATGCAAATCCCAGATCTGTCTCTTACTGGCATCTTGACCTTGAGCACAGTAGAAACAACTCTTCAAAAAGAAAGAAAAAGCATGGATAGAAAGAAGCAATGACATGAAATTGAAAAAAAAAAAAAAAAAACACTGCCTGTATTTCCGTGTCTTGGAATTCCTTCATTCCTACCTTTGAGTTCCATGAAGGATTATTATAGTTTATTATAATAGTTTTCCCTTTTTACCTCTAGTCTAGAATAAATTGATTTGTTTCTTCAGCAGTAAGCTCTTAACATACAGATACAACATCCTTTTAGGAAGAGAAATGCTATTTTTCTCCTACACGGGATATGTGATTTTTCTTAGTTCAAGTCTGAAATTTTAGATTCAAGATAAGAGAAAAGGAAATGTGAGGAGAAAATGGGGTAGGAAAAAATAATCCTGTCTATAACAGAGAGATGGTTAGTTACCATCCCATATACATTACTCTCTTTCCTCAATGAAAGAATGCAGGTTTTAATTGATAATTGGTAAAAAAAAAAAAAAAAAAAAAGCATTTTTGCAGTCCTCCCTGAAGCCAGGCGTGACATGTGACAAAGTTCAGGATGAGATGTAAGTGGAAGATGATATGGAACTTCCTAGAATGAATTAGTGCTAAAAGAACACTAATTCCTTTAGAAAATATCTGTTTGTCCTTTCTCCCTTTATCTTTCTGCATTCTGAACAGCTGACGTGAGAGCAGGGTTTGTAGCAGGCATTTTAGAACAAGAGGTGACCTTGAGAATGAAAGTCGTTCAGAGGATGATGGAATAAGATGGCAGAAGGAGCCCAGGTTTCTGATGACTGTAGAGCCACTTTGAGAGCCCTGCTCTCTGTTCTCGTTTCTTTCATATGGAAGAGAAATAAACTATTATCTTATTTAAGACATTTGGGGTTTGCCATCAAATGAAGCTAAACTTACTTGTAGCAGATACTTTATAAACTCAATATGGCTTTGTATTATTTATACAACTTTAATTCCTAATATTACTACTGCACTTATCACAGTATTTTCTTAAATTAAAAAAATATATATTTATGGACTCTTTTTTTAAACATTTATTTGTAGAGTCAGAATTATGTGGTGAAGGAAAAAACAGCCAGAAAATTAAGAAACCTACATTCAGATGCTAGTTATACTATTTTATTAAGTAGAAGAACTTCGGGACATTTTTATATCTTTAAAATGAGGGATTTATACTAAACGATCCCTAAGGTCACTTTCAACTACAAAAATGTCTCTTAAACCTGTATGTCCTGTTTTCATCATAGTTATTAAAAAGACCAAATGTATAACTATTACTTAACATATACCGTTATGCCAGGCACTTCATGAATATTATCATAACAGACGATTCGGGGAGGCATCACCCATTTTACAGATAAGAAAACTGAGGCATATACAGGTTAAATATTTACCCAAGTCACACAGCTTATACTTAGCAGAACCAAGATTCAAACCTAGGATGTTTGACTAGGTCCCTGGCTTTAACCACTATCCCATCCTGCCTCTGTAAACAGGGTAGTAAATTAGCGCCACTTAACCGAGAGACTACAGTCATCCCAGGACAAATGACTCAAAGAACCTAACAGGACCTGTCATTCTATATATAAAATATATCTAACGTGATTTTTCCCAGCCCTTCAAACTCAGTATTGATGGGAAGCTCATAGTGCAGCAGTGACTTCAGAAGGGTACATGTGCTGTGCTGTGGACCAGATGGATGCAGCTTCTGCAAGAAACAAGACTGAAGAAATTTTCTCAGAATAGCCTGGGGAAGGAGGGTGCTCACACTTTCTAATTTTTATTTAAATAACTAAACAAATGAATAAATCCACCATTGCCATCCTTCTTTCAAGCTGTGTGCACCACTGATTTTGCCAGGGCTGGGCTGCAGGTATGCTACAGCCACTGAACCTCCTCGCTTCCCTGGCATGTGAATATTGGGTTTCACGTAGAAATGTGAAAAATGACTTTACACTAATTTCTACATGAAATACAATATATTTGCCAGATTAGCTGGACCCTCATCTTATTCATAAATCAATTATGTTTATCCATAGCCAAGAAAGTACAAAAATATTCTTTCCTCATTTTGAAATCCAATCTGATATTCACAGTAATTATGCTGCCCTTCATATGAATCATTGTTTCATACTGTAGTTGTTAGTACTGTGGCTGATTCATTTTCTGCCTTATAGTATTCGCTTGTGGTAGGATTTGGGGAGTTATTGAAGTAAATCCTTTTATTCACTAGATTTTTTTTTATCTCATCTTCAGTCTCTTTGTTCAGATTTTACACCAAAGTTTTCTGAAAGCTGTAGCAAGGAGGAGAAGAACAAACTATTAAATCCTACTAAAGCCAGCAAAGCCATACAAATGGATGGCGAAGCCTCTCTCTTCACTACTTCTCCTTGATCTTGCCTTTCCTTCCAGATCACAACACACCTGTCTTCTTATTTGCCCCTTTCATCCCTCTGAAACACAGTTATGTTAATATTCTGTACTGAAACACTTTAAAAATATCAGTCTTTATTTCTGGTCTTTATTCAAATACACACAAATAAACATGAGTTATTTTATCGGTGTCATATATATCACTATTTTGGAAGAGCCACATTTAAACAAAGATGTCTGCTGTCCTGGCACCTCCAATATCGCATTATTCAGTGCATATTAAGAAGGTGTCATGGGATCAGCTCTGGTTTAGACCTTTGGAAGTTATGGTTTGGGGATTATGCCCTGCTGCCCTTTCCACATTAAATGCTCCACTGAATGAGTGGAAACAGATGTATCCAGCAGAAGGAAGACCATCTGATTCAGACTGCCAACCCTGAGGTGGAATGTAAGGAGAAGAAAAGCAAGAGTCTTTTGGACACTGTCATTGCTATAAGAAAATATAATAATAAAAGAGAGGATTTGCCATTGCAGATATGAGTGAGGGTCATTTCAGTGAGAAATTCTTTTCCATGGCCATAGTCAGTATATTTTATTCCAACACTCATAATAGCTTTACTTGAAGAGGGATCGTTTATTTTATACCCCATTTAAGGACTATTCCTTGCCTGAGAAACTGACTACTAAAGCTTATCCTCTCTTTGCATTTGAAATATTGGGATTTTCATTTTTAAATGTTAGGTATGAAATTCCATCTTTATCATGAGAGCCCCTTTCATTAAATGTTTACAACGTGCAGTATACTGTGCTAAGAGCTTTATAGTCACCATCCTATTTGAACCTTAAAACAACTTTTTGTGGTAACTATTATCAACCCGTTTTTATAGATAAGGAGATAAAACATCATATAAATATTAAAGGCAAGATCCATATCAAATCCTAGGCTTTCAGGAGTTCAAATCCATGCTTTTGACTACCATATATGCTATATCGCCTTTGCCCTCAGGTATACATTGCCCAAGAGCCCAATTTTTTCCTCATATCTTTTCATTAGCCAGTATGTCTTGCTGTTATCAGTCGGTTTTTAGAACTTTCTTTTTGTTTTCCATTTTCTATGGTCACAGGATTGTTGTTTATTTTTTTTTTAATGGAGTTGGAGTAAATATAGAACAGTGACATTATTCAAAAGCAGAATTTTTTGAATGGTTTCAACCATTTTCTTTATAAACACATCTTTCCTATCACCGCATAAAAAGACCCAAAACTAACTGCATTTTTATATTGGCTTAAAATGATTCTGAACTTTTGAAAATGACTGACTTTATAAGATACAGAATGACACACCTCTGCATAACAGAGCAGTTGTTCTAAAATGGGCAGGCAATTCATCCAGCAACTGCCCCACCTTTGGCTTTTATATGGAGCTGCCATGACATCTAGTGGCCAAAGATTAGGGAAGATATTTTTTATCTATATAGCATGTAGGGGTTCTAATTTTGAAGCATATGTACAAGCATAGCTAATGAAAATTTAAATTCATATAGCTTTAAATTAATACTTTATAGTTTACAACTCACTTTTCTATCAATTATTGATGTGTGAACTTGAATACAATGTTTTTTCTGTTTTGTTTAGATTGTTAAAATATTTATTCTAATTGTTACATCAAAGTCATGGTTTATTCTGAGTACAGGAATGAAACATAGAATTTCATTCTTTGTGTTTCATTTCTATAAGAGTAATAGTTCTTTACACGAAACTTACATTTTAAATGAGAGTATAAGTAGACAAGTAATGAATTTGTATTATCTCAACTAAATTATAGTTAAATAATGATTCATATACAAGCAAATTTTCTATGCCCTTTGCTGACTTAATGGAATATGATTTTTGCTAAATTTTAAAAAATATTTAATGCTATTAGAGGATGAAATAGAAGACCAGAAATTGACTTTAAAGAAAACTGAAACTCAAAACGAACAGCCTGTGGTCATTTTCTGCAAATGTTTAATTTCAAAGGAGTATTCTCTAGTAGTTAAGTTTTCTGTAGTTGGCTAAAAGAAACCACCATATGTAAATGACCAGATAGATTTTTTAAAATATTTTTTTTCTAATGTGATTTCTCAGCCTCAGAAGCTCCAAAAGCAGAGTCTGAGAGAAACTCTGATGCATGAGTGGTTTAGTAAAAAAATATAATTTCAGGAGCAAGAATGAGGAACAGGAAGGGCCAGGAGGAACAGCAATGGGTGCAGAGGGAGGGGCAGGTGATGCAGAGGTACAGTATGCAGTTGGCCACTCCTCTGTACAACTGGGTGCTAGATCTGTGAAACCTGAAAAAAGACTTATTGAATGTACTATATCTCAAAATTATCCACTGGAAGGATGAAAGGGTGGTGCATTTATCTGTCAACTCGTATCCACATTGGTCGGGTTTTGCCACATGGGTCACAAACTCTCCCACATTTGCACTATGTTCATGTGTGTTTAAGCAACTCAGGCTGCAGGTGTCAAGAGAAGGCTCATATGGGCTGAGCTAAGGAGATTCTGGTTACACAACGGGTCAATACCTGTGCAGACCTGTTCTCTGCAACCATGCCTGGAAAGAATGATGAGGCCGAGTAGATTTGTAATGGTATAAAGAAATGTCTAATATATGTATATATTTTATTTGTTTTATATTCATAATATATAGGGCATTCAAATTCATTAATATAGCTACATTTGTATTTTTATGGGCATTGTTAAATATGTCGATTGGTTAATGTAATCATCACTCTGGCCATACAAAGAGATTTTGAATCAAGAGTAAAATCCATTCATCCTGATTTAAATTATTTTAGCAGCATTAGTCCAAATAAGTTTGCAGTAGGAATTGTGTAGGAATATTTTAATCTTGTAAAAATTCAACATTTAAAACCAATTTTCTCAATACTAACTCCTGATATGATAGGAATAACAGACTCCTGGGAAGAAATTCTGTTTAGTTTTTATAGGTGTCTCAAAAGCAGATATTTTCCAGAAAGAAGAGAAACATGAAAGAAAATGAGAGTGAGAAATAGGAGAAAATTAAAATCCTACCTCAAATTAGGAAAAAGGTTTCCCAAAAGATAATTTTGTATTTTGCTTGCCAAACAAAATTGGAAGTTCTACTGTTATGTATATGCTTCATAGTGCTTAAAACTGATCATTTTATCATCCTCAAAATGTAAAGCTTTTGTTGGATTCTTAGTGCTATCAAATTCAATTCAAGATAAGTCAAAGACTTAGATGTAGAAAATAAAAATTATTAGATTCCTAAAGACAGCATAGTAAATTTTTTATAATCTTTAGGATGAAGAAGTCTTTTTTAGTTAAAAGTCTTAAACGATGAGTTAATTTTATTACTTAAATGGTAAAACCATATATGATGCAAAGAAATACCAAACAAAAACACAAAATATTTGCAGCATGTATGACAAGTCATTAATATCTATAACACTAAAAGAGCTATATCAAATCATTAGCTAAAAAATGAACATCATAACAAAGTATACCAAAGAACTCGAATATACAATTTTTTTAAAAGTTAAATATTAAGAAACATAAGAATATATAACAATGGCTAACATTATTGAGAGTGAGTTTACCAGGAAATATTGTGGGAACTCTATGTGTATTAATTCAGTTAATCCTCACAACAATCCTACAAGGTTATTGTTACTATTATCACCATTTTGCAGATGAGTAACACAAGACATTGAGAAGTGAAATAATTGGCACAAGGTCAAAAAGCTGTTAAGCAGTAAAGCTAGAATTTGAACTCACATAGTCAGACTTCAGAGCCTGGAATCCTAACCAAATGTACACCCTCATTATTAATAAAAAATGCAAATGAAAACAATTATTTGCTGCTTTCCACCTAGTCATTTGATAATGATCTTAAAGATTATCAGTGCTTGTGGGCACTCATATATTGTTGGTAGGACTGTCAAATGATAATCGTTCTGGAAGACAGTCTAGCAATATGCATTGATATTAAATGTCTTCCCTGTTTCACAGACACCTTTTCTTTGATAGCACATCCCAAGGAGATAAAGAATCAAACAGATGCCCACCAAAGATGTTATTCAAAGCATTGTTAATAATGGGAGGGAGAAGGAAATGCAAATGATAGTGTTCATCAGCAGAATAGTGGTTAAATAATTAAAGTGTAGCTATACAATGAATGAATATACAGCCTTAAAAATTGGTGGTCTATTCATTGACATGGAGAGGTCTGAAGATCACTGAGTATAAATTCTAATTAGTAAGAGGATATGAACAGTGCTTTTCTACTTTTTGCTGTCATAGGTCATGAGAGCTTCTACACAGCCCACAATTAATGTGTCTCAGTGAGTCACTGATTCTCAGCTGGATAGGTGAGGTGAAGCATAGTTCCCAATGATGAACCATTGATGTTCAGTATAAAGATATACATAGATGTACATAAATAAGGATACATATAAATATATAATGCATATATACACATACATGTACAACTCTATATGTGCTTATTTGCCATAAAACATTGGAATGGATCTTCACAAAAACTTGAAAAATTAATATTAGCCTGAATAATAGTATTGAGAGGTATTTATATTTTATATCTTTATGTTTTCTATTTTGTTTGAAGTTTCTATACAATTGTGTATTATCCAGCAAATCCGAATATAAAATAATTTTTATCTAGAAAAAGAATTAATGTCTTTGATATATTATTCTTAAGCTGTAAACACCTTATGATCAAATTTCTCTTATTTCATCTGTTACATTGCTGCCGTGCTTGTGGTTCATTAAACAAAGACCAATAGATGTAAAACCCATGCTTCCTTTATAGATGGCACTCTTAAATATTAAGACAGAAGGAAGACATGTTAACCTGCTTTAATTTCAAAGATCCAACTGCCTCCTCCCACAGGAAGTAACTCCTCGCATTCCTTAAGGCTTTAGCAGATCTCTATTCCCTGGAGGAGAAGAGTGCACCAAACTTCAGGAGCCAATGCCTCCCTTATACATTAAGAATCAGTAACTCACTTCTACCAGGATTAGATCATTGATTCCAACATGATCTTAACAGAAGTGTTTAATGCCAGCTCCCTCCCTGCTAAACCTCTTAGTATAGTATGTTCTTAGGACATATCCTCCCAAGAGAGCAGCAGGGTAGATTCAAGCTAGGAAGGTTAAATCGACTCATCTTGGTCAGTAGTTCAGCTATATAGCTCCTGCAAAAACATCTATGTTGCAAAATGGGAAATCTCATTAATTCCCATACGCTGAACTATCCACAGATTTCTACTGGATTTAAAAAGAGCTGTGAAAATCCTGATGTGGGATTCAGAATCAGGAATCATGTACCATATAAAAACCAACCATGCTGTAATAATCTCAGTGAAAATCCAGAGCAGGGGGTTCTTAAAAATCATCTAGTTTTCCTGTGGAAATATTCATTTTACACACAGACACACACACACACACACACACACACATGCATGGATAAAATTAAAATGGCAAATAAGTGTGAAAGTAAATACCCCTAAAATTATGGGCAACCTCCTTTTCAAGAAACTATGCATAATTCAACAGGTTTTAGTAAGAATAGAAATGTTAATTATACTGGAAATTTATTTATCCTCATTCAGACGAAAGTTCAATTACAATATAAATATTTATTAAACATGTTTGTATTCTACATATAAAAATATCATTTAGCTTTTAAAACAAATGATCCAGAAATAGATGTAACTAAAGAGATTCAATTCTGAATCCAGGTCAGAATTTAGGCATGACCTCATAATGTACAACTATTCTGGGTAACAGGTATTATTAATAACAATTTTATAGGTAAAAAAAATCTAGACCAATAAATGTTAACTGCCTTGCTCAAAGTCAAACAGTAAGTAACTGGAAGAACTGGGAAAGTGCCTAGGTCTTAAATTTTAAGTCTGTTTTTTTTTTTCTGCATCGTGCTTCTTCCTTGACATTACAGATAAGTTTATTGTTCAGGGTGGCCAAGAAAGAGTCAGTTATTCATTTAATTTTAAAAAATATAAAAATGCAATGTATAATTTCTTTGAGAGAGAAGTAATATTAGTAGGCTGGAAATATATTTTGTTACATATGAAGTTTTGATGTCTTTTGCATGAGTTTAATTACTAAAGTAGTAAAAAAAAAAATGTCATTATGAGGTAATCATCTACGTAAACCCTGAGGATAGCACAGCAGCTACTGTGCTTAGGCTTCGCATTGGAGCATTAGTGGACAGTGAAGAGTGATACGGAACAACCAGTCTTACCTCAGGGAACTGGTCTCAAGTTAACTAAAGATAGAATGTATGAGTCAAATCCAAGATTTCTAACAAGTCTGCTCTTTGAGGGAGAGGGAAGTCTGTGGTGTCTATTAAAATCGTTGGAACTATGGTGGAAAAGGGGGCCACTCAGCAAACACAAAGAATGATGCTTGGAGAAGAAATGAGGACTTCTCAGGCTTGCAAGTGAGATATCATTGCAATACCACTGCAACAGGCTTCAAGGTTCAGTCAAGGTCCTATACATGGGAGATGCGGCAGTACATCAGAACTAAGCCAGAGCAAAAAGATTGGCTCCAGTCCCTGCAGAGAAGCAGTTACAATGCCTACTGAGAAGAGTTATGAGCCATCTCAAGATTTGCCGAGGAAAGAGAGAGACTTGAACAAATAAGGTTTCTAAAAATTAAGCTGCTGGTACTCATAACCAAAAATTAGAATGAAGGTGATGTTGATGTCTCAACCAGGTCTAAAATTATAGTATTCCAGGTTGACACATGTCTGTAATCCACATGGCCCATAAACCCATTTCTCCCATCTTGTTTTTCCACTGTTCCCTAGGGCATCTTCTACCTAACTTCTCATATATCTTTGGTAAAGATGTAAACCCATGGACACTGGAAAGACTGGGATATGTAGTCTTTAGTTTATCTAGTGTTTTATAGTTTACCTTATCTACAATTCTATAATTATGGAAGGAGAGAACAAATATTTGTGAATAACCAATAGTCTCTATCAGCTAGTAGTCTTCTATCTTCATATTTACTCAAATGCCCACAATCATATCCTTCTCTACAGAAAGCTAGAAATTTGTAAAGGAGTACAGTACATATGTGTATATGTATGGTTCCTAGATAATCCATAGTGCATATTCAGTTTCTCCTCAATAAATTACTTTGTTTTATTTATGAAATTCCAAGTTAGTTGAAACCCAGAAGGTATTATGTGGGCGCTGTGTCTGAACCAAGGCCCAGAACAACAGGAAGCACTTCTCATATAACAGAGCCTACACTTTGACATAAAGCATGTTACTACAGTATATCTTTTAAGTGCCTTACTTTTAATAATTGGCTTTTACACATCTACAATAATCTGTGGGAAAAGCATAGATTATCTTGATAACTGAATATCTTTTCTATAAAGAAGAGGACCCAATTCAAACAATCCCTAATTATACAAAATTCCTGGTTGAAGAAGTTTCAATAATATGGCATACAGCTGCCTTTCTAAGTTCAACCATTGGAATACTGATTTGTATTAAATCCATTCAAATAAATTATGTGCATAGACTATCCTAGAGACAAAAAATAAATATGTATAGACCTTTTAAGCAGGATCTTTTTAGAGTTCCAAATGTTTAATAATCAAGAAGTATTACCTTTTCAACTAGTTAATTACATTTACATTAAAATTACATTTTAATGAAATTATTCTAATCAACATGATTAAATAATTTTGAGATTATGTTGAAAACAAATAAATTTGAACAAACGGATTGTAATACTTAAGCTACAGATACTCAGAGCCAAAGATAGTTTCGAGTGAAAGTTTCTCAGTTTGTTTTCTCAAGAAAAGCCAACATATGATAGCAAAAGAAGGTCCAACTAAACCCATCAGGAAAACATAACGTATACAAAATAGAAAACAATCCTTAGAAGAGAAGTCAGTCAAGTATCTTAATATAATATTGAGAATCTGTTCCAATTAGTATTTATGCAAGATTTTTCTTAAAAAAAAAATTCTGAGAGTTTTATTTTTCTGAAAGGTGTCTCTACACACGAAACAGACCAGTTTGGTGAATTACATGTGCCTCTGTTCATCCACCAAGAAAGATAATCAGCCCAGCAGCCAACAGGCTCAAAACACACAGTGTCAGCAAATCCTTGATCTTAAATTTAAGGAGAGAAGAAGCAGACTCAAGGACGGTTGTTAAGGAATTCTGGCAGAATCTCTTCAGAGAGAAGTTAATAGATGTAATAAATGACCCAGGGCACTGGTAGGAACACATTATATAAATAAACTTAAGAAGAAGTTATACAAAAAACTTGGACCCAAACAAATGAGAACCTGTAAGTTACCAATGCAAACTCGGAATGGCACAGCCTATTCAAAGCTGTCTGACCTGTGGCTCCCCGATTCTTTTGTCAGTTAAGGGAGCATCTTCTTAAGCTGTCACTTTTACAGATGCAAGCAGAATAACTTTATAAAGAGATATTTTGTCTTATTACACATTGCCCTCAGTACATAGTCCAGACTTCCCTCTTAGCTTGAAGGAAAAGTCAATGAATATTGGAGCAGAAGGTTTACATTAGAGCTTTTATTTAAATTATCATTACCATGGGTTCTTAAATTACCTAATGATTAGTTTGCTTTGCAAACCTAAAACAGAACTTTTTAAGATAAACTTTAACTCAATACAAATCATAAAATTATTTCCATATAAAGTCTGTTTATTAAATATGTTAAACTGTGATATGGTTCCTTAAAATTTATGGAAAGACGGAGAATTGCCTGGCAGGAATACCTGCAAAAGCAATATACATCATTTAAAAAAAAAAACACCACTTTTATATTATAAAAAATAGAGAGTACACAAGGAATATCTGAACTATCCAAGGCTGGGAATTCAGTTGCTAAGTCTAACATGAGCCAAGATGATCTCATTTTATGTGGAGCCATCCTTAAGGCAAAGATTATAGCTCTTAACTTTATCTATGAGACTTTCATTATTTTGGCTAATTCTAAAAGGAAACATTTCAGACTTCTTCATCTCCTGATTACAAGGAATTTAATGACTGATTGGGGTTCAACAGCACATAGCTCTTTCCCCACTTTTGATACAAAAAAATTCCTGAAAAAGATATGGTGACGAATTACTATAGCCTCCACCAAAAGATCATAAGGTTAATGTTTTAGCATCTCTGGAACATACCTGTTAATTGTAGAGATTTTATCCATAGACACAACCATAACCCTCCCTGAAAGGAACTATGCATATCTAAGTTTAGCTTTGTAACACCTCACAACTGGCACATTAAGCCATTAGGAAAATTATTAGCGACAAATGTCCTGTTTCTGTCAAACAATAAAGATTCCTTGCAGTAAAATTGCACTGCTGCATCAACAACCAGACTTTTTTTTTTTTTCACTATGACAACATCAGCAGGAATTAATGACAGTAGGAACTCTGTGAAGCTTCAGAGCTTCAAGGGGACTATCTGGCAGATTCTAGACAGGCTCCTTTCTGAATGAATAGCTGTAACCTCTATTAACTCTTCAGTTACTATTCAGGCAAGCCATATATAAACATTTCTCTATGATATTATTGATGCATGTCAGAGGGTTACCAATTTCAAAAAGATATCACTTCAGAATATTTTGTGGCAAGTCTTTAGCCTGTTAACCTGTGGGGATTAGACATTGATTTTCTTTCTTTATCTTCACAACCACACCTGAAAATGAAATTATTTCTAACCTCACACTACTCACCAAGCCGAATATCCGTGAACACACACAACACAGATAGCAAGTAGTGTAGTCATCCAGAATGTTTTCTTATAGATTTATCATCTTAAGTTATTAATTTAATTGCAACATGGAATATTATACTTCTCTGATTACATCATGAGGTTGTGATAAAATATCAAGCACTTATAAGTCTCTAAAGAACCCTTATCTTTTTAGATACAAAAACTACCCAACATGTGATATATCTAAAATATCTTCCATTTGTATCATGCAAGTTACATAAGAGATAAAGACAACATTATCTATGACTGCTTTGAGGCCGTGACTGGTTTCTTCATTGACCATGAGGAACAAAGGAAAAAATATTTATAACAGGCTTCCATCTGGATTTTACAGAGCCCAAAGTCTGTGTTACTCTGAACAAAGCTGATCTTGCAAGTGGTTAGGTTTTTCCTTTTGCTTTCATTTTTTGACAGGTGTGGCGTAATACTGCCAAGTATAATATATGTTTAAATGAAGTAATGCAAGAAAAATCATCAATTACATGGTTTGTATTTTACAAACTCAAATTCATTTGATATGTATGTGCTCTCCTCATCAAGATCTCAAAAGGAGAATAAAATGCAATTTAAAGTGTAATTAAATTAACATTTTTCACTTGCAATATAATTTAATCCTCAGAAATAATCATATGATAAATATTTTCCAGTACCTTGACTGAAACTCAGATGTTGAGTGATTTGCACAAGATTACAAAGCTGGTAATTGATGGAATCTGCTTTTTGAACCCAGGATTTGAGACACGACATATATTATGATGTTCTTTCCACGATGCCAGGTTGCATCCTTATACAACACTCAATACTCTTTTTTTCACTGAAGAACTATACTGAGAAAATCTCTCCATATGACTCAACATACAACTCTGAGAGGTACCTGTGTGGATTTCCAACTTATGAGGTTCATTAAGAGATAAGGAAGCAGCCAGAACATCAATAAATCCCTAAGTGTCCTTCAACAGACATCACCACAGAGTCATTCATTTTAACCTTGGCAAAGGTGCATTGACTTTTGGTTTAGTTTCCTTTTCTGGATTTCATTAAGATGGTACATGTGTAAATCAAAAAATACAAGAAGAATGGAGGTTGGTAAAAGATTTTTAAAACTTGGTGGATAAAGGAGATCAGTAGTTATTTTATAGATACAATATTCTTTATAAAACAAATTGCCTGTGACACATTTTGTGTAATTTATGTAAATTAAATTTTGTTTTAAGTTCCTCAAAGGCATTCATTACTCAAAGGAACACTTTAGTGTAATTTTTGTAGAAAAATGTAAATCTTGAGCATAGCTGTCTATAGGCAATATAGCACAATGCCTTACAGCAGGGACTTCAGAGACAGACTTCCAGGATTTAATTCTGACTCCTCCATTAACAGCCATGTAGCCTTAAGCAAGTTACTTAACTTCTCCATTTCTGCATTTGTAAAATAAGGGGCTGATAAGAATAATATCCTCCTCAAGAGTTTATATATATATATATATATAGTTGGTGTTTCGTATGTAGCAGAAGCAGCTCCCTCACTGCGATCTATTGAAAGTCAGCCCTCGACACAAGGGTTTGTAAGAAAAAAATTTTTAAAATACACACATATATATTTATATATATAAAGTACTTGGAACCTAAAGTAATGGCACATAGAAGTACTAACCATGTTAACTAAAAACATTATCACATTGCTTAAAACAATGTACATCTCTGTTACAAATTGCTGCTTATGTAGGATCTGAATAAACATTGGTGATGATAATAAAAACTTATAACCATATTAACTACATTATGGACCTCTACGGTATATAGTGTACAAATTTGTAAGCCAAATCTCTATAATTAAAAACAGTTAAGCCAGTTTTCAGATACATGGGGAAAAGGTATGAGGAATGCATAAGTAGAGCTATGAACTGAAATAAGAGGTAGATAGATGATAGATGATAAATAGATGATAGATGATAGATAGATAGATAGATAGATAGATAGATAGATAGATAGATAGATAGATAGATAGATGAGATATTGCATACTTACAGAGATAGATATAGACACATAGGTGCATACACACACAGAGGGATGACAATATAAAGTGACAGTTTGCCTTACTGAGCATATCAAATATTGTCGCTGCCTTAAAAATTATTTCTGCCCAGATGCCAAAAGGTCTCAAGTTCTTCTATAGAAAGACTCGTCCTATTGAATAAACGTTCTTCAATTCGTTTTTTTTTTCTTAACAAAATTGTTCCTGAGAGGGGTTAGTCACACATAAGTTAATTCAGTCAGATATAAGTGACTGATCAGATTCTTTTTTCTAGGTAAATGGATGAGCATTGGACTAAAGAGTTCAATCCTGTTTAGTACTCTGCTTGGCAGAAGAAGAACAGACCCAGAAAGGAAGAAAACTAGTAGGGGAGATGCTAAGAGTGTAGAACCAGCCCTTGCTTGATTTTCTTCTATTTCTTATTCATTAGACCCCACTTGGTCAACTTTTTCTGTAAAGAGTCAGATAGTAGATATTTTATGCTCTGCAGTCCTTACAGTCTCTGTCACAGCTACTCAGCTCCACCGCTGTAGCACAAAGGCAGCCCTAGATAACACTGAAACAAATGAGAGGGCTTATGCTCTGACAGAACTCTATTTACAAGCATAGGCCTGGGGCTGAATTTGGCCCTCAAGACATAGTCTGCTGTCCCCTGCCCTAGACCAGAAGCCACTTGAGATTTCTGATAAAATCCCTGCCATATCCCTGCCCAGTGTAAAATTTCATTTGTAATAAACAAAAATGTATTTCTGTAAAGAGAGTAAAAAGAGCGTATATATTAACATATTTATACCTTTACTTCAAGTGAAATGCAAAGTAAACCCAAAGCTCTGTTACACATATCTATGTATTGTCGACATAAGACCATCTGAACCTGTAGAGAATTTTTATAATTTGTTTGAGCCAAACAGAGAATATGCCTGGAAGCAAGATGACAACAGACTGAGCTAAAAGCTTCCTTCGGAGAATAACAGTTTGCAGTTTCTTTTACACATTTGAGATTAAGGAGTGAATGTAGGGAAGATTACATGAAGGTGGGAGAAAGCAAGATGGGGAATCAGATTAGAGGGTAGTTAAGACTACACGCTCTCTTGAGAGTGGTCAAGTTTTACAGAAAGGAGTTGCAAAGGGTGGTCATGCATTAGAAGGAGGGGCATTTCAAAGGTATGTTAACCTGGATGCACAGAAACAATGGACAGGGCTTGCTGAAGGCAAAGATAAGTCTTTTACTAAAGAAGACACATGCATGGGGCATGACTGCCTGCCATGACCTGCTCAGTTAGAAATTTATGATCAGATCACTCTGTTAGGTTACTTTCCATAGAACTCCCTTTATATCCATTATATAAACCCTATATACCCTATAACTGAGAGAACACAGAGGCCCCAGGTTGCCTCAAATTGATGTTTTGAAATCCACAGACACTTCTGTCTCAGTGTTTTCTTGATCTGGAAACAAAAATTACCACAAAAAAGTAAACTACTAACACCCTTGTAGATACTGGGGCTACTTTACCTGTTCTTGACACTAACCAATTAAGTTGCCCTCTTCCTCGGAGAAGAATTTAGGTGCAAATGGTAGGGATATCTACCTGTTTTTTAAATCAGAATGTATTCCCTTTCAGCTAGGGAATGTTATAGGGCAATATATATTTTTTGCTATTCAAATCTGCCCCAATTCACCTGATAAGGTGAGACTTTCTTGAAACTCATGGTGCCCACATCCTTTTCTCAGAAAGGTGAAATGTATTTAGAACTAAATGAATCAGATGCTGAACCAATTGAGAAAATCGTGATTTTAAAGGAAGCACCACAAGAGGAAACTAAACATTTGCCGCAGGACACTCCTATGGAGCTATGGGCTTTTTTCAGTACTGATATTGAGAAGATCAAGTCAGCCACTCCTATCAAAACAACTATTGACAGTACTTTACCTCTACCTAATATCCTCCAATATCCTTTAAGACCTGGTTCACTGGCTGGAATTAAGCTCATTATACAAGATTACTTTAAAAGGGGGATTATAATTCCATGCATAAGCCCTTATAATTCTCCTACCCTTCCAGTAAAGAAACCCAGTAGAAAAGGATGGAGGTTTGTACTGGATCTCAGAGCTCCTAATAAAATAGTTATTCCCAGACATCTTGTGGTTCCAAACCCACATACCTTTTATCAGTCATTCCTGTGGATTGCCAGTATTTTTCAGTAATAGACTTATATAGTGCCTTTTTCAGCATTCCTGTAGAAAATGACAGTCAATATCTTTTGTCTTCACCTGGGAAAGTCAAAACAATTTACTTGGACTGTAATGTCCCAGGGATACACAGAGAGTCCCACCTATTTCTCTTAGATAATAAAGGTTGATTTAAATGATAATTTTCCCAGAGATTCCACTCTAATTCAATATGTGGATGATTTACTTTTATGCTCTAGGACATTACTAGACTCCCAAAGGGAAGCAATATACCTATTACAACAGCTTGCTATAAAAGGACATAAAGTCTCAAGGCAATTTGTTTTCAATTCTGTATGCCCAAGTAAAATACCTTGGCCATCTTATAATCTAAAGGTTAGCTACTAATTAATCCTGAAAAAATTAGAGGAACTTTGTACTTTTCTCTTCCAAGAACTAAGGAGCAGCTTAGAAGATTTGTAGGGATTGACTGGATCCTGTCACAACTCAGTTTCAAATTTTTCATTAATGGCTCAACCACTATATGCCTTATTAAAATCAGATCGGCCTGATCCAATCCAATGGAACCCTTATGGGAAATAAACTATAGAAGCTCTAAAGGAAGTATTATAGAGATTTGGCTTACAAATCTATACACTATATACCTTAGAGGTCCATAATGTAGTTAATATGGTTATAATAACTTTTAATACTTTTTTATGGCTTATGTAAATGTTATAATAGATGCCAAATACAGAAAATAAGATGGAAGGCAAAACTCTGATCATGAGAGTTAGAAATGATTCAGAGTGTTTGCTGTTGGAGGTGATGATGGTGGTGGTCTTGTTTTTGTTGTGAAGGCCGTAAAACCTGACTGCCTTCCATTTCTCTGCCCTTTCCTTTTTGGGAAAATTTAGCTTCAACTCACATCTCATGATTATTGTCTTGCCCTATACCCATTGGTTCACCATTTCAACAAAATAATAATGATACTGAGACTTCCTAGGAATGAGCCTTCCCAGCACTGTGAAACTACACTAGGAGACCTAAAGGTTGGTCATCGATGCATTCTTCAGATTGACTTATGACAAAAAGGAGGAACTGTGAATGAAAAGGGAGTAACTTCACAGGGTAATCCGATCATAAATTCTTAACTGGGTAAATCATGGTGAGTAGTCGCACCCCAGACATATAACTTCTTTAGCTACCGTCTTATCTTTGCCTTCAGCAAGCCCTGTCCATTGTTTCTGTGTATCTAGGTTAGCACACCTTTGGAATGCTCCCTTTCAGACCTCTCCTTCTAATACATGATCTCCCTTTGAAACTCCTTCTTCTAAAGCATGACCACACTTAGGAGAGCACATAGTCTTAACCACCCTGTAATCTGACCCCCCCACCTTGCTTCATGTAATCTTTCTTACATTCCTTCCTTAATCTCAAATGCATAAGAGAAACTGCAAACTGTTATTCTCTGAAGGAAGCATTTATCTCAATCTTTTGCGATCTTGCTTTTAGGTGTATCCTCTGTTTGGCTCAAACAAATTTTTATAAAAGTTTTCTACAGGTTAGATGTTCTTATGTCAACAAAACAAACTAAAGTTGACTTGGCAAATGGCAGAATCTGTGTTGAAACCCAGATTGGTCTGATTCTAAAGCCCATGCTGGAAAAAAAATTTAAAAAGTTAACTTATTTCCATTGATGGGGAAAGTGGTCTTCACCAGAGCCCATGAGGTAACACTGACAGCATAAGCACTCAATCCTAATAGTAAGGCAGGGTCACTGCAGTAGAGTGTCCATTCTGGAGGTCTTTCATAAACATTCTAAATAGTAGCAAGACTCTAATAGTTACTCTTGAGTATTTCAGGAAAACATAGAATATACATAATCGACATATTTTTGTTATTCTAAATATTTCAAACAATTCTTTTATTTTGGAAGCATAAGTTGACTACTGTTTTTCAGAGTAAGATGTGTTCGCATTTAATTTAAAGCTAGATATTAATAAGTATGTGTCTTAGAAGTGAAAGAAAAAATCAATTTGAATTTTGCTAAACACCAGGGGAAAACACAATTGGTAAATCCAATTCAAAACATTTAGTGGTCTCTTACTTAAATAACGTTACGCATACATACAAATTAAATGTTTAGGGAAATTCCATAATGTAAATTTTAAAAGGGTAATCAGAAAAGGCAGAAGGGGCTTCAAAAGAAAGAACTGCTTCTCGCAAAAGAGCTAGCTATGATAATTCACAAAGTGAAACATAGGACATCACAATGTACGTTTTATTTATAAGAGATTAGTTGGTTATATCCTGAGAATAAATACAGTGTACATCTGATTTTATCTAGGCCACTGAGATTACGTTATGACATTGATTTCTGTATCTGTCATCATATCAGAACCTTAAAATGTACTGCCGAACTAAGTTTAGACTATCTCGGATCTCTGAGTAGAGCTACTATAGCACTAAGATTGCAAAAGGATCATGACCAAAAAAAATGCAGTTTGTTATTGCTGAAAAAAATTTCAATTTTATATCATTTCTTCTTTGATATGCAGATAGTTTCTAATGATTAGATTAAGCACATTCTAAAACCATGATTGTAGGAATCCAGTGATGACAAAGTAGGTAATTTGGACAGACATTGAGCTAGAAAAGCTTTAAAAAATACAACCGACGTATCTTCCAAAGTATGTCAAAATGTAGTAAAGAATTACCGGGCCAGAACTGGGTGGGAGCAGGGGGTTGAAAACCAGGGAGATGGACCTGGAATTTGCGACTACTGATTTTCTGGGGGATTTGACAAAGCAGGAAGGGGTCACTCAATGGCTAAGGAGCTGCCAGTGGTGCTGACAGTCTGATAGAGCTAGAAGGAAAGGGCTTGGAGTCCAGAGTGGCTAGCTGTCTTTTGGTTAGTACTTGCATGGCATATCTGGATTTAAACCCAAATTGATTAGTATTTAAATTAAATTAAATTTTAAAAACAAACTCAAAAAGAGAAGATTGTCAGAATGAATTTTTTCAAAAAGTTATAAAGATACAGGAAGTTGAAAGTAAAAAAAAAAAAGATAAATATTATGTCATACAACTCTAACAAAAAAAAATATGTATAACTATATTAATATAAAATTCAGTAGGTTTGAAGGCAAAAAGTACATTTCAGATACAAGTTTAATTCACTGGTGTATAATAATAAATTTATTTGCAATTTACAGCATTGCCTCACAATATATAAAACAAAGATTGACAGCACTGCAAGGAGAACTAGACAAACCCACACTCATAATGGAAGAGCCCAGTATATCTCTTTCAGTAAACTTTAGAATAAACAGACAAAAATGTCAGTAAGAACTTAGAAAATTTGAACAATATAATTAACAAGATTGAACTAATTGACAGGCACAGAATTCTGCACTCAGCGAGTGGAGAACATGTACCCTTTAAAGCACATGTAACTCACTTACAAAAATTGACCCTTTTAAACCATAAATCAAATTGTATTAATTTTATTATACTGAAATCTACAGTGTGTTTTCTGACCAATTAAGGTAAAATAAATTTTTAAAATATTTTTAGAAAAATCCCCTACACTGGAAATTAACCAGTAAACCCCACACCATTTATAGATTCACTGCAATTCCAATAAAAATTCTAGCAGGTTTTTGCTTTATTTTGTTTTATTGAATTTGACAAGCTGAGTCTAAATGTATATGAAAATAATAAGGCCAAAATTATTCTAATATCAAGATTCATATAAAACCACACTAGTTAAAACAATGTAGTTCTGGCACAAGAATAGATAAATAGATCTATGGAACAAAATATAGAGCCAAGAAATATTCACTAATCTCTAGGCAGTTGATTTATAACAAAGATGGCACTGCAAAAGAACAAGGAAAGGGTGACCTTTTCAACAATTTGTGCTGAGACAATTAGATGCCCATGTAGAGAGAAAAACTAAAAATTGACGTTTATCTCATACCATGTACAAAAATATAAAAGACAACTTATACTAGCTTCTAGAAGCTGATATTAGAGAATATATTTGTGATCTTGGATCAGAGGAAGACTTGAAAGAAGGGGTTCATAAATTGGTCTACATTAAAGTTCAAAACCTCCATTTTCCAAAAGGTAGCAATGATGAAAATGAGTGAACCACACCAGACAATAACATGGATGATTCTTACAAACAAATCTATTGAGATAGATACAGAAAAATTTATGCCAGCTTAATTTATACGAAGTTTTTTTAAAATAGACAAACTTAAATTACAGGGATTATAAACAGATGCATGAGTACATCTATAAAGAAAAGCAAGGAAATGATTATGATATTAGTCCGGATATTAATTAACTTCAGGAGGGATAGAAGGGGCTATGATTAGGAAGGAGTGTGAAAGGAAGCTTCCGCAGAGGTGACAATGTCGTGTTTCTTGACCTGAATGGGTTTCACAGGTGCTCGTTTCGCAATAAATCATTGAGTTATATGTTTATTTTGTATACTACTCTGTACATGTCTTACATTTCACATTAAAAGTATTTTTTTTAATTACCTTCTACATTAGGACTGATATTAAAATTCAAAATATTACCTTAATAGCTATCCAATACTGTAGTGATGTGCTTAAAAATGAGTAAAAGATTCTGACATTGCAGAAAAATATTCCCCAACAACTGAGCCAAGCTAATAATAGTAAAAACAACAAATATAATATTAATAATGGCTGAAACATACAACAATCTGTGTCAGCCACTATTCTAAGCACTTATGTATATTACCTCATTCGATCTTATAAATACTATAATACATATACAACCGAAATATCTGAATGTGGCATATTCATGCAATGGAATTCTCTCTTCTAATCTGAATCATAAGAATACTATTTGTGAAGGAAACACAGAACAAGAAAAACATGTTTGTTTGAATATAACAACCACCACTGCTCTCAGGATGCATCCTTTCCCAAAGTCACAGGTCACAACAAACCAAAACACTTGTCAAGTAGTTTATCCCAATAGTCAAGAAGAGATTAGATTTAAAAAAAAAAAAAAAAAAAAGATCAAGTCTGTCCTTCGGCTAAGGGTTGGGCCAGTTAGAAAGCATTGTAAATAAATGAGTGAATTTAGCAGATTTTTAAAATTCAGGTTGTGTACCTAATCCACCCATTTTGGGACTTCTCTTGCCTTAAAATCCTCCTCACTAGAAGATTACAATATAGAATATATTCCTTTTTAATTTTTAATAGCTCAATAGAATGTTGAAATAACTTCTTATGTCAGCAAATACCCCAAATGAAGTTAAACTGACCTTGTAGAGTAGTAATGAGAAACAGCCATTACACGCTGCACGGTTGGAAGGATGTATTCGACCAAGTAGAACACCATTAAATATGTAAACACTACAGTGTCTTTGAGGTGTTAGGAAGATCTTTTGATCCTTTTTAAATTCTGACATTAAAAGCTCACTGAAAATTGTGTTTTAGCTTTGACAATTTAAATATCCAGTCTAATATTTGGTAAAATAAAATCAGTTTGCTTAGGTACACAAAATGGCATGGCCAATTAACTTAGAGTTGAATATTTTACTTTTCAATTCTCTGTTTAGGGTTCGTGTAGACATACTGCTTGTTTGAACTTTTGGCTCTCTCAGCGTATAACTGCAGATGTAGAAAATCATCCTTCCTGTAATCTTCATCCAAAAAGATCAGTGGAGACTTCTGCATGGCGATGCCACCTATAGAAGAGAATAATAGATAGTCATCAACACATGAAAAGGTTCTCCTGTGAACTTTGACTAAAAGTTAATTAAAGAACAGGTCTGTTTTATCTGGATTTCCTGAAAAGTTTAAAACAATATTATCAAGTTGGGATGATGAAGGTACACACAAGATAAAATCACTTTCCCAGTATTTATTTTCTTAGTGATTAAATTATTTACATTATTTACAAAAAGTAATACAACCATTTCACAATATAAATGTTACAATGATATGGTAAAACTATTTTTCAAGGCTAACAGTGTGTTGAATTTTCTCTTTCACAATAGGGATTCTGTATTGCATGAAGCAACTTTTTAATCTTTTATTTTGAGATTTTGTAGATCACATGCAGTTTTAAGAAGTAATGTAGAGAGATCTTATATGCCACTTACACACTTTCCCCCAATGGAAACATCTTGCAAAACTATAGTATAATGTCACAGCAGGGGTAGTGCATTTATTATAGTCAAGATACAGGCCATTTCATCACCACAGGGATTCCTCAAGTTACCATTTTATAGCCACACCCACCTCTCCTCTGTCTTTCCTTCATCCTAAACAACTGGCAGCTACTCATATATCTCTCTCTATAATTTTGTCATTCAAGAAAGTATATAATTGGAATCATACAGTATGTAACCTTTTAAGATATCTTTTCATTTTTCCACTCAGCATAATTCTTTGAAGGTTCATCTGAGTTGTTGCCTGTATCAATCATCCATTCTCATTGTTGAGCAGTGACGTGTGGATGTAGCAGTTTGTTTAACCGTTCACCTGTTGGAGGACATCTAGGTTGTCACTAGTTTTTGGCTATTATACCTAAAGGTGCTACAAACGTCATGTACAGGTTTTTTTTTTTTATGTGAACGTGTTTATTTCTCTGAAATAAATGCCAAAAGTGCAATCATTAGGTCGTACTATAGCTGGATGTTCAGTTTTCTAGGAAATTGCCAAACTGCTTTCCAAAGCGGCTGCACCATTTTACATCACCAGCAATGTGTGAGTATTCCAGTTTCTTTGCATCCTGCCCAGTATCTGTTGAACCTTACTATAATTTTTATTGTCAGCACATTGCTAGGACAAATATTTAATGTATTTGCATAAGTAATTTCATTTCCTTATGAAATAATTCATTCAATCACAGAGAAATAAAAGAGGACCAATTAAAAATCACTTAAGAATAAAACTGAAACCAATAAATTAGGTAACAACTGCATATCCTATATTATTTATATGGTTCTCTAATATAATTTTTATGAGCCAAAGACTTATCGTCCATAAAAAAAAAATTAAAAAAAAAAAACTTTTGGCAAGCTCATCTTCATCAACCATATCTTAAGTTTCCCACTTTAACCAACAGTTTTTTTGTGTGTGTTTTTTGGTCAAAATCCAGTCAAAAAAAATTTAACCCGCCAGTATGAATAAATGGCTAAAAACAGAGCTTTATCAGATGTATTTACTTCATTCTTTACTTTTATTTTCTCTCTCTCTCTTTTTTTTTAGATTTACTTTCACTTTGCTTCAGATTATCTAAGCCAGTTGTTACCTATCATACACAATTGTCCACAGAAGTGTAGCTAATCATGTGAAAAGACTAGGGGAAAAAAGTCATGATCCATCTAGACTCAACTCACTACCTGAAGAAATCCATAGGATTATATGCCTATTTCGTTATTTGGGGAGTTAAATCCAGGCTTAGGTATAATAAAAGTTTGCTAAAGTGTCTTTGTCCTTTTACTGGAATACATAGTCTCACATGCAAAACAGAGAAGCAGGAAGCAATCACAGGAAGAAGA
Organism: Eonycteris spelaea; assembly: GCA_003508835.1. NCBI lineage: Eukaryota > Metazoa > Chordata > Mammalia > Chiroptera > Pteropodidae > Eonycteris > Eonycteris spelaea. The sequence continues at coordinate 3,143,044 of PUFA01000062.1, read as the reverse complement.
AAGATAGCACTACAAACTGAGAATAACCAGAACGTGTTCTCTTGTGTTTTGAGTTAACCTCTGCTTTCCATACCTTGAGAAGCATCAAATTAAAAGAATGTGACTTGAGATGACAAAAAACTAGTAACCACATAGATTTACAGACATGCTCATAAGTCCATGTAGTTGCACAGCTCCAGGCAGAAGGTTTATGTTCATTTAAGAGTGGAAAATTTTTAAGTTCTTCCAGAAGCACCATCTGTTTCTACAGGCTGGTCTTGGTTTGAATTATTTATTACAATAATCTCAGATTTATCAGGTTAACCTTTGGATTACCTCCTAAAAGTAACTATGAAATATTTAGAATTTTTTGAGTAATGTAGTAAAATATAAGAATTAATTTCACCAGTTTATTGAAAGGACTTCAAAGTCTTTATCTTAATAAATTGACCCCAAAAATACATATTGTTTATCTCAATAGGTTTGATCTCTACAGATATATAAGAAATCCACAAGATGGCGCTAAGGTAATTAAAATTTTTAAAGGGTTATGCGGGTGTGGCAATTTCAAATAACTAAAAAAAATAAGTAGATAACCATGGTTATCTAAGACATTTGCCTTATTGGTCTGTTAAACAAAGTTCCCAAAATCAAAGCCAGGATTTTAAAAGTTGACAAATGGCTTTCTATGAATCTTTATGATCTGGTAAGTCTCAGTATCTTAAGAAAAATATAAGTGACTTCTTACAAGCAAAGTTAAAGATAAACTGCATGCTGTGAAAGGATTAAATATAGAAACATTGGGGAAAACGCATTTCTAAAAGACAGCAAAGTTTTCCCTAGTGCAAAGTTACATTAATCTCAATGAGAGTTATTTTTAAGAAATGAGAAAGAAAATAACAATTTTTCACATATTTGTTGATGTAAGAAATGGCCAAACCTGTAAAAAATTTTCATAAGAGTTTATCTGAGCCAAACTGATGACAATTGCCAGGAAGCAAATGCTCTGGCAAAGGACAGCTTTGCAGTTATGTATTTGAAATTAAGGAGGGAAGTTAGGAAGATTACTTGAAGGTGGGAGAAAGCAAGGAAGGCTTGGATTACAAGATAATTCACAAGATTCTGTGCTCTTTGGAGGGTGGTCACACTTTAGAAGGCAGGATCCGAAAAAGAGGCATTTCAAAACTATCTTAATCTAGATGCACAGAAACAATGGTCGCAGTTTGCTTAAGGCAAAGATAAGCCTTTTACTAAAGAAGTTGTATGCCTGGGACATGACTACCCACCATGACCTCCCAGTTAGGAATTTATGACCAGATCACCTTATGAGGTTACTTTTTGTCCACATATTTAAGAACTCCACGTATAGCTTCTTGGGTTTTGTTGACTGGGACAACAGAACTTCAGTTAAAAATAGACAAATTTAGAAAAATCAATTACGAGCCTAATTGTCATACCAAACTGACTAGTCAATTTCCAGCTGCCTGAACTAAGTCACCAAGTTCAGTGCCCGCAGACCATTAATACATCCTAATTCAACTGCATTTTCTCAAGATCTGGCTGCAAGTCTGCAAACTGGTTGGTAGCGTTAGAGAGCAGTGGAGGGTACAGGCTACAGGCCCTTTGCAGGGAAGGTATCAGCTTTTCTTTCTGTGTTTCTTTTGATTTTGTTGAAGCTGTATTTTTTAGTTGAAACTTTTCCCACACTCATACCTAATTCTTTATTACTCTTTGGGACTAGCAAGAACTGAGAAGCAATTATTTCTCATTTTTTCTTGGTTTGAAAGTGTCACTTTAGTGATTATTAGCCATTTGGAATAGCATGGATGGAATTTTAAGTTTGTTAGCACAAAGTTACACATGAAAAAATAAGATGAAGTCTTTATGGCTTTCAAACACATGAAACACAACCCAAAAAAGAAGTTCAAGTCCCATAAGATCAATATTTTCCCTAATGGGAAACATTTCAGAGTATGAGTCATGTGTAACTTAGCTAGGAGCTTTAAATCTTTAAATCTTAATCCTTTGAATCTTCATGGATGAGAACCCTTAAATGGAAAGCATCCATACCTAACTCCTAAATGGCCTCTTTCAGATTAAAGTATAACATCAATTATGCATGGCCATATTGATATTCTGTATTACTGAGCAACATTTTCAAAATTTATTTCTTAATTACCAAATTAATAATCAGTGGAGGGAAAAACATATCCCCTCTCTGGGTCTGATTTCAATTTGATGACTATTCGGTAACATTTATAGCCATGAGGAAGAGGGAATCATTGAAATGTAGTCTTTCCATCTTTATTTCTTTGTTCAATAAACACTACCACATCCCTAGGATATGTTGTTAACAAATGAACCCAGACAGGAAACAGAAGCCCAGAGTCCACTGCCTGCCATCCGTGGCTGAAGAACAACCCTGCAAAGAGGATTGGCTCAGGAAGACAGAGAAAGCATGACATGGGCAAGAGCTCAAATGCAAATAAACGTGACGGACACTGGTTTTGAGTCACTGCATGTTCAAGGATGAATAAGACACCATTCTTGTTCTGAAAGACGTCATAACCCAGTGGAGAAATAGACTCTTATACAAATAATTATAATGACTACTATAATTGTACAGCTCATCACACCACAAAGAAGTAGGTCTGAATGCAGTGGGTATAAGACCCTAACTCGTGTTTACTACACTCAGACAAGAATCGTTTAGAACTCTTTCCTGAGCATTGGCAGAATACAAAAAAAATTGGACAGAGCCCTACCAAAGGGCTAAGGGCTAATATTGTAGCCTAGCAAAAGTAAAATCTATATCTGTGTTTCATTTTCAACATTCCCAACTTTGCCTGACTCTAAATTATAGATGCTCAAAAGGTAAGAATCTGTTGGAGCAGCAGCAGTCTAAGAAGGAAGTTTGGAAGAAGGTACTTTAGTTCCTGTTTTCCTGACTCTCCATTGAAGCTGCACTTTTCAGGTTTACAGTGAGTTAAAGGTCCAAACATTTTTCTGAACTCATATCACACTTTCCCATTTCTTATGTCATTTTTCCTCCATCTCCCTCACACATCCAGCCAGATACTGAACCCTGCATTACCACTAGTATCTCTCACTTCCATTCCTTCTTTTCCATTCACACTATCTATATCAATCTGAGTTGCCCCCCAAATTACATGTACACTTAAAGGATTAACTGATTAAGGGACTATTTATAGAAGTGTAAGAAATGATAAGCTCCCAGGACTTACGACGCTGGAAACTATCACCACTTCGAGGCCTAAAGGAGCAAGAAGAGGAAGTTGTGTAACTGAAACCCAGAGAGAGCTGTACCTCTGAGAAAGGGCCACCCAATAGAGAACATAGCTTCAAGGAGAAGGATGCAGCAACAGGCAACACCGTGGCCCAGAGGTATAGAGGATTTGTAGTAAGAAATCAACTCTCCAGCCTCTTTCTCCTTCTACCCTCTAATCTTCTGCTTTTGTTTCCAATTGGCCAACCTCAGTTGAAAACAGACACAACAGAGCCCAGGCAACAAATACACAGAGCTCTTAAGGACAGAAACTAGACCTCCAGGGCCTAGAAACAGCAGCATATGATAGTTAGGAAACTCAAAGCCCAGGATACCTCAGTTATGGCTATTGTCTGACTGTTCTCTCTCCTCCACAGTCAATCCTCCAGCTCAGGTATTGGTTCCATAAACATTGTTTGAATTCTTTTTTAGTTAGAGTTGCACATCAGAAAGGCATTCTCTAGCTCCCTTCTAATCTCCCTCTATCCCTAACTGTTCCATTGTTTCCTAAGCAGTTACATCTCTCTAAAATTATGTTTACTTTTTATGTTCACCTGCTTATCATCAACTTCTTCAAATAGAACTCAGCTCCCTGAGAGCATTGGACTGTGCCTGGTACAGAACGGGCATGCAATCGTTAATGAACGAAAGAGTACAAGTGAATGACCACTGTATGCTGCAGAATGATCCAGCCACAGAACCTGAATACAAGGAAGCAGAAATTAATTCATCATTTCAAAGCCCAGCATCCAACATCCTTCATCTGTAGGGGGAGTTCCCCAACTTTGTATCATTGTCAGGATGCAGAATCCTCACATTTTATGACAAGAGCAAAGGGGAGAATCATTTTCTCTGACCAATGACAGCCAAGACGTGGGCATATGACCTATACCCAGCCAATCAAAAGCTTCCACTTTGAATCTTGGAGGAGTAACAAACAGAAACATATTCTAATTATGTAATTTCTTGTCTCAAGAATCCATCAGTGATGCAGTTTAAGGTAGTTCCTGTAAAATATAAATTTCCTGGGCTGATGTTTCAGATTTTCCAAGTCCTTCTTGTCTATGATTAGATTAATTAAGAGCTGGAATTAGAGTTCAATGTCAGATTTGTCCAACAAAAAACCCATGTTCTGCCCATATATCCTACTGTCTTTTCAACAAACGTTACCTGTGGCATCTAATAAATGCATCAGTCAAAAAAGAATTGGTGAGTTGAGGAGATGTATTTTTATTTTACCCTACAATCCACAGAACTGATAGTATAGTCATGAAGCATAACTTCTAAGTTTTCTAAACGTTCCTTTCAAATAAGAATTTATTCTCATTCATTGCAAAGGTGTCATCGCAACTTTTAACATTAACAAGCTGTTTCTTTTTATTTCTTATAAGGAAAGCAACTAGAAAAATCAACCACAGTATATAAGTCATGTGTTGTCTAAACTGTTCCAGGAAATTGATTCTAGTATTTTATAAAAAGTCTTCAAATCACAAAATAATAAACAGTGTATATAAATGTTCAAAAGTTTTATTTGAACTATTTAATTAAAAATTCACCACTAATTTATTAAAGAAGTAGAAATACAGCCTAGAAACAGAATTTAAGAGTCCTTAGAGAATGATAACAATCATTTCTAAACCAAAACCACAGAATTTCCAGTTCAATTCAATCAGGCAAATATAAAAATATATATTACTATTGGCTGGTCAGTCCTTAAGTGCACACCTGATCTGAGACACCATTCTTACAAATGGAGAACAATGAAGCTACAGAGTAAAGGAATATTGAGAGGGAAAGGCTATATTTAGGTGGGTCATATATTAATGATAGTAAAAATAAAATAGAAATTATAACTCACCATTCGTAGGTCCTATTAGTATTATATTAATTAGCCTTTGGTTAAGAGCCTGATTCTAGGTCCAATATTAGCATTTAAGGAATTAATAATTTACTAGGCGATTTTAGAGATATTTTTCATGAAAAAATTTTAATTAATAGAAAGTGATTACAGGGTTCTAAAAGTTAGATAGATTATAGATAGAAAGAGGTAAATGAAAGATGATAGGTAGATATTCAGGTAAATTAAAAGTTTTCTAATATGGTATTAAAAATAACACTAATTTTCCCAGATGTAGTTATCAGTAAAAAGCGCTAGTTAAACTTGAGAAATATTTCAATATACACTTTCTGCAATTTATCTCAAGGCAACAGGAAACCATCGAATGATCCCCAGTATGAGAAGAGTTTAAGTCATATCTCTACTTATCAAGGTTATTTAAAGCACATGCCAACAGAATATAATATGCCTACACCAGTAATTACTGGTATTGGTTTGCAACACTCCAGGATTCCTCTACTTATCTTGAAAGTTGCCATAAAATTTTCAAAACAAAATTAGCACTCTTAATTTTAAAAAATATGTCTTAAGACTCTGCAAAAGAATTTAATAAATATAGCCAAATAACTAATAAAATACTGCACTCCAAAACTGCAGAAAGTCAACTACTTTACCTATTATAGCTAAGTAAATTGATAGCTAAAAGTCAGGGAAATTACTTCTTACATTTATGGAGAGATTATTTGCCTGGTGCTATACCTCCACCCAGTGGCAGTTAATGCTAACTGGACTAGCAGAACTCCAGCCAGATAAGAGCGAAGAAAGATCAGATGCTCACAGTGGGTAATGGGCTTCTGCAAATGGTCAGGTTCCAACCACACTAGAACTGCCTTGTAGCAACATGTGTCATTTCAAAGAATGCAGAGTTGCAACACTGCAAGAACTTTGAGAATGAGGAAACTAAAGAATCCAGTGGAAAGTGAAAAGCTAGGTCAGCTGTCCAGATATTTGACTCTACATAAATTATAACCCAAGGACTGACTTTTCCACTGTATATTCTTGGGTAACATATGCATAATCTAAGATTAGAATCTAAGCATTTTGCCTTCATTGTGTTTTGACCTCTGATTTCCATGACATTTCTTGTGAAGTGTTACTCTTTGGCATGTAAATTCAATGAAAGAAGTATCTGTCTGTTTCACTGCTGTATCCCAACCTCAAAATAATGTCTGTCCTTTATTATGTTCTCGATACATATTTATCAAATTAATAAAGAAATGTGATTCCTCCTATAATACTTTAGTGACATGACCTTTTATGTTCATAAATACCTTTGAGAATCTGATAAAAGCAGTAAGTTCTTGCTCCTGAAATATGCATGTATAATTATGCATACAGTTTCATGGGTTCCTTGGTCTCAATCACTCGTATTTATGGACCACAGGTTAAGAAATTCTATTCTAGCCCATCAAATGGTATATAATATTTTTTTTCTTTTTGCTCATCAGTTGCAAGCAAAATCTTATAGTTTTTAATCTTAAACACTGAATTTAATTTTAAACACTTAATATTTTTAGGAAGAATATTAAGACCAACTTCATAATTAGGAAATTGAGATAATTGCATACATTATTTTTTGTCTCCATTGCTTCATCATGTTCTGATAAGACCTCAATATATTGAGGGTAAAATTAAAATTAATAGGAAAAATCTATTCTGTTTGAAAGTCATACTAAACATCAAAAAAATATATGAGAAGAACAGGGGAAAAAAATCTGAGAACATAAAGCGTTCAGTCTACTGTTGTTCCCCTTCTGTTCTTCACAGGGATCATAATGATCAGCAGTTTAAAAAGAATGAGATACATTGGTCCAAAGACCCTAAAGGAGGCACTCCTGGGATCTCACCTGCATTCTGCCTGAAGGGCCAATTCAGTGCCCCAAATTTCCCCTATAAGTCAATAATTCCGTTGCTCAAAATGAGTTTGACAGTAGGACAGTGTCTGAGCTCTGGGCTCTGAAATCTTTACTGCACCAGTAATTACACAACCTCCCTTTTCTGGGACTTAGGTTTTGCAAGCTTTCCTTACCTACATCTTTGTACTAGAGCATAAGAATTTTTAAATGGTTTTCTCCAAGGGCATTTTCATGAGCAGATCTGGTGTTGGTTTGCAAGCTCCTGGTTTGCAACTTTGGGAGTTCCTCAGGTGAGATTTGACACCAGCTCCCATACGTGGGGCAAAGAGATAGCAAAGAAAGAGGCAGACCATGCCAGATTGGTAGGTGATGGATTTAATGAAAAATATAATATACATTATATTTTATATAATGTATATTGTATATTATAATATACAAAGGCTCATTTGGGGCAGTCACAAGACCAGTAGACCTCTGACCTTAGAGCCAGAATCTTCAAAGTTTACATAGAGTTTTATATAGAGGTTTGGTCATGTATATGGTCCAGATGGTCTCAGTGACACATTATTCTCTCAAGGCTGCATCCTTGAAGTGGCTGCTAGGATGAAAATAGTAGGCAAAACATACATTCCAAAGACAGGGGAGAAGCAAGGAGCCTCCAATTGCTCAGGTTCAGCTCTCGGACCAACAGGTAGTCATGTCCTCTCAGTGACCTCCTCCAATATTTGGCCATAACTCATGATGGCCATCTACTTTAATTTAATTGAATTACGAATTACAGACAACTCCTACATCCCAGACTCTTTACTCTAAACATTGTGGGGATAAAAAAAAAAAAAAAAGAAAGCCCAGCAATCCACACTTATGAATATACCTGAGAGAATTAAAAACATACGCTAACACAAAAATTTATTTGTAGCAGTATTAATCATAACAGCCAAAAAGTAGTAATAACTTATTTGTCCATCAACTGATGACTACTAAATAAAATGTGGTATATTCACATAATGCAATACTTATTCAGTTATAAAAAGGAATAAAGTATTGACACATGCTAACAAAATGATTGAATCTTGAAAACATTATGCTAAGTGAAAGAAACCAAACTCAGAAAACCATATACTGTTTGATAACATTTATATGAAATGTTTAGAATGGGAACATCCACAGAGACAGAAAGTAGTGGTTGCCAGATAGTGTGGGAATGGAGAAATTGAGACTAACTGCTAAGAAGTACAGAATTTGAGGGGGGGATGGGAAAGTTCTAAAATTAGTGATGATGGTTATACAACATAGTGTTTATACTAAAACAACTGAAGTGTACACTTTAAAATGGTGACTACTATGCTGTGTGAAGTATATCTCAACAATAAAAAGAAAACTATTTTAAAAAGTCAAAACAGAGAATCTTAAAGATTCCACCAAAAATCTATTAGAACTGATCAATGAATTCAGTAAAGTAGCAGATTACAAAATAAATATTCAGAAGTCAGTGGCATTTTTATACACCAATGATGAAGTTTCAGAAAGAGAAATTAAGAAAATCCCATTTATAGTTGTGTTGAAAACTATAAAATATCTGGGAATCAAATTAACCAAGAAGGTAAAAGATCTGTTCTCACAAAATTGTAAGTCATTTGAAAAAGAAATTGAAGAAGATACATATAAATAGAAGTATATACCGTGTTCATGGGTAGGAAGAATACACATTGTAAAAATGGCCTTACTACCCAAAGCAATCTATAGATTCAATGCAATCCCTATCAAAATACCAATGACATTTTTCAGAGAGCTAGAACAAATAATTCTAAAAATTTATATGGAGCCATAAAAACCCAGAACAGCCACAGTAATCTTGAGAAAGGAGAATGAAGCTGGTGTTATCACAGTAACTGATATCAAACTATACTACAAGCCTGCAATAATCAAAACAGCACGGTACTGGCATAAACACAGATACATCGGTCAATGAAACAGAATAGAGAGCCCAGAAATAAATCCATGCCTATACACTTACTTAATATATGACAAAGAGGGTAAGAATATACAATGGAGTAAAGACATTCTCTTCAATAAATGGAGTTGGGAAAATTGGACAGATGCATGCAATAAAAAAAAAAAAAGAAGCTGGACCACCTTCTTACACCATATACAAGAATAGAGTCAAAATGGATTAAAGATTTAAATGTAAGATCTGAAATCATAAAACCTCTAGAAGAAAACATAGGCTGTAAACTCATGGGACTACATCAAACTCAAATAAGCCTTTGTACAGCAAAGGAAACCATCAACAAAAAAAAGACAACCTACTGGGAGAAGATATTTGCTAATGATACATCTGATAAAGGGTTAATATCCCAAATATACAAAGAACTTACACAATTCAATAACCACAAAAAATAAACAATCCAATTAAAAAATGGGCAGAAGACCTGAACAGATGCTTCTCCAAAGAGGAAATACAGATGGCTAATGGACATATGAAAATGCTCAAGGTCACTAATCATCAGAGAAATGCAAATTAAAACCATGATGGGATATCACCTCAGACCTGTCAGAATGGCTATCATCAATAAATCAAAACACAACAAGTTTTGGTGAGAATTTGGAGGAAGGGGAACCCTCATACATTGTTGGTGAGATTGTAAGTTGGTACAGCCACTATAGAAAACAGTATGGAGGTTCCTCAAAAAATTAAAAATGGATATACTTTTGACCCAGCAGTTGCACTTCTGAGTGTTTATCGAAAGAAAATCAAAACAATAATTTGTAAAGATCTATGCACCCCTGTGTTCATGGCAGCACAATTTACAATAGCCAAGATATGGAAACAACATAAATGCTCATCAACAGACGATTAGATAAAGAAATTATGGTTCATACATGCAATGGAATATTACTCAACTATTAAAAATGGAATCCTACCATTTGTAATGACATGGATGGACCTAGAGCTTATTATGCTGAGTGAAATAAGTTAGACAGGAAAGATAAATACCACATGATTTCACTTATATGCGGACTCTAAGGAAACAAAAAGAACAAACTAATCAAAAACGGACTTTCAGATATAGTGGAGTACTTGGTGAAAGACAGAGGGGTGGAGTTTGGGGGGCTGGGAGAATGGGGTGAAGTGTTAAAAAACGTACAAATTAGTAATTGATAGATGATCATGAGGATGGGGAGCATTGCAGAGGGTATGCAGTTAGCATTACTATGTTGGCTAGGTGGAGGGCCAGGGGAGGAAGGGAGCAATTGGGGAGGTCATTTTATGAACTATATAGATGTCTAACCAATTTGAAACTAATTTAAATAAATAAATTCTTTAAAAAATGTCAAGACAGTATCTCTGGAAAGTTTGGTAATTGAGGAAAGGGCACACAGGGACTTTGGGGGAGCTATAAGCATTTTATTTCTTGATTTGGATGGTGGTAAAACAGTGTTTGCTTTAAAATATCTTACTAAGTCACGTATTTATGTTTTATGCACAATTCTGAATGTACATTATATTTCACAGTAGAATTTTTTAAAGAGAAAGTGTGAGACGGTACATCCATATGGTATTGTTTCCAAAAGGAAACTAAAGTAACAAAATTAACAATCAATCTCAATTTTTTTTGGAAATGAAATAACTATATTTAAGGCAATGAATTTTTACATATACTGTATGTATTAGTATCATTACATATTCTTATATATCAAATCGGTCTCTTAAAAGACATGCATTGTTCGGGAAAGGATTATTTAAAACTGAAGCAAAATCAGAGAAATAAAGGTCTTATACAAATAGAAAACACTGACTTCAAAAATTTACAAATGATAAAAAGGTAATTATATTCTTCCATAAAAAGTAAAAACAACAAATTGATTTATAACTAAAACAAGTTTTCTGAACTGTGAGAAAAATCATCAGGGAACGAGAGTTTTGTTTGAAAAATAGTTAAAAATAATCTGTAATATATTCAACTTGTATTCTTTGCCATCCATACTAAGATACATAAAAGATAAAAACTCAAGTTACGAATGAATTCATAGCTGAAGTATAGTTTTAACTAGTGGTCTACAAACAATTCTCTCTCTGATGGAGCTAGCATTGTTATCACTGCCCCATATTCCCTCTATATACTAAAAATAGCACAGAAAGGAAAGCACAAATGTCACAATAACCATATTAAACTATTGTTTATAGAAGAGAATACATTCATAACAATATATTTTCTGCCCCTCCTACTTCTATTCATCAAACGAACTTGAAATCACTTTGGGAACTTTGTACTGTAAAGATGGTTTAATAAAAACATTAGATTCTAAATATAATTACAGAAAGTAAAAAGTGTTTTTTACCAAAACAGTATGCAAAAACTTATAATTCATGTCTTCATATATAAAATATATATAAAACATTTTTTTCTAAACGTTTAAAAGATAGAAGTTAACCAGTTGTGTTAGCAATTAAAATACTGGTGGAACTCCAAATAAAAGTAATAAACCTATTTGCTTCCTCAATACTGATTTTACTACTTATACTAATTCTGCCAATCATAGCAACCACATATAAAATTTACAAAAGCAAGACATCCACATAGCTGTAATAACATTATCCACTTTGCACTTGCTGGATGATTTACTCAGAATTCATTTATGAATGCACATCTTTTTCTTTACAGCTTAAAATTTTTCTTGTTAGTGCTTTACATTATTTTTGGATATTTGGAGTTAATAAACTGAAAAAAATTCTCATTATCCTTAGCTTAGAAAAAGCCTATAGCTATATGTTCCTAGGCAAACTCACTATGCAAAAAAGGAATATATTCAAGATATTCAAAAATCTCAAGGACATGATTTATTTTTTGTCATCGCAATAACTGTTTTCCTAAATCAGATTAGAAGTCAACACATAATAAATGCAAATGTCAAGTATATTAAAGTAAAATAGTATCTGATTTAAATTACTACCCAATTAGGAGTAAAATTATTATTCTCTGGTTAGAGACGGTAAGATAACAGTGTTAGCTCTATCAGAGAGAGAATTGTTGATTGGCTACCAGCTAAAATTATACTTCAGCTATTAATTCTTTCATAATTTGAGTTTTTATCTTTTATGTATGGTATGGGTGGCTTTGAGTTCATTAATTGGAATATGTTGAGCTTCTTGAATGTCTTTCACAACATTTGGGGGGTCTCCAGCCATGACCTTCAAATATTCTGTCTGTTAACCCCTCTGGCCTGGGCAGGGTGCAGTCTCCCGCCTCTTCTCTGGGGATGGTGTTCTGAAGGAGTCTCATTGTGCTCTTGCTTGCTGGTGCTCCTTCTATTTCAAGAGTGGAAAGTACAACTTCCTCTCAGCCAGGCCCGTTTATTTAATTGGTGTGATGATATTTTTATATATGGATTCATACATGGATTCACTTATGGATCTATATAGGCAAAGATTTATTTGATTTGTCTGCTATGTACATTTTTCTAGGAAGTAGGTTAATAGTTTTCCTTGGTTACTTAAATCTAATCACACTTCTCCCCAATCAAGTATTTCTAAGCAAAATTAAGAAGTAGATCTATTTATTTTTGGAACCATCTCTCTTGATAATACCTAGCCTTGTGTAATAATAAATATTATTATTGACTTAAAAATTATCTTCTTATGTGCCAGGAACAATTTCATAACAAGTCTAGGAGACAGTACTATTAATCATATTTTACAGATGAGGAAACTGAGGCACAGTAACTTGCCCAAGGTCACACAACTAGAATATAGTGGGGCTGGGAATCCTAGCATACTGGCTTCACAGAGACCCATACAATGAAGCCTTGTTCATGAGTAATAGTTTACTCCTTTGTATCAGTAACTAGTGTCAGGTGGGGATTAAATGCCTAAACTAGGCTAGTCCATTGTTGCAAGCCTGACACAGATTACAGTGGGCGTTTAATAAATTAAATACAAGCTCTCCATGCTTAACCATTGGTGTAGCCCAGAGGCTTTGCTATGCTTCATTGCAGAGATATTGGTGTTATACAGTGCAACTCCTAACAGCAGTGGGTGATTAAGGACTTGAAAGTCTAGGGAAGAGACTGGAAACATTGCTCTTCCTACCAAACTCCTTAGGGTCTCATGTTTTTCTCTTAAAATTATATGCAAATATCATTCTATTCCACAATCCTAGCGCTTATCTATTGATATAAAACTTTTTACTCCAAAAGCTTGGGAGATCATTGTTTTTCTATGGAGATGCACCTTGTTTATGGCTTGGCTTCACGCACACCTATGCTTTTTAAGGACTGAGCAGCGCAGGTTTGGGAATTTGGAGGTCTAGGTTCCCAGTCTGGTTTAGTTTTGGAATCAAGCTGAGCCCCTTAGCTTTGTTGAGCCTTTTATTTTTCATTTGTAAAAATAGAGTAGGTGGTGATGACTAGCTGATTTTATGGGTTTTTTTCCTCTGAAATTATACAACACAAAGATTGCCCTTTAGCTTAGTCATTTTCAAACCGTGAGTCTCCACTTGATAGTAAGTGCGGGGGGGGGCGGGGGAGAGAGTGGGTCAAATATTAAAAAAAAATTAAAATCAAATATTTAAAACAATTAAAATTAGATATTTAAACAGATGTGAAATGTATATCTAAAGTAAAAACATTCGAAAGCTACTGTGAGCAGTGCACCCTGCAGACGTGAAACCGGGAGGAACCTGTTAGCCCGCCTTTCGGAGGAATCCAATCTCGAAACTCCACTAGAGCGCCCCACCCAAAGCCGAAGGCGCGACTCCGAGCGCGGGCCACGGTCCCGTCGCTCCTCGCGATGGCTGCGGCCCGCCGCGTTCGGCGCCGCACGGGTGCCCACGTCGCACTTCCCGCCTCGGGCTGGGAAGCTGTGCGCTTCTTGACGTCATCACCAGGCGCCGCTGCCTCCACCTCCTTCTACTTCGAGGGAGAAGTTGTTGGCGCGAATGAATCCCGAGCCCCGGTAACGGATTCCCAGCCTGCCCGCCCGCGCCTTAAGACTTGGGCTGCGATGGTGAGTCCCAGGCGGAGGCTCTGCGGCTCCGGGGCTTGGAGAGTTTGCAGGCTGGGTGTGACGGGGCACGCCTGGCATGGAGGGGTGGAGGAGGACGGCAGTGCGTGGCTCCGAAGGGGAGCCAAAGCGAAGAAGGGACCACAAACCGGGCATCGGTCGCGCAGCGTGTTTTTGGACCGCTGGTTCTGGCTCTCGGCGGTAGCCAGCGCACAGGGTATTTGGTGCTGCGCGGAAGTTTCACTTTTTTTCCCGCTCTTGGGGGGAAGGGAGGAAGAAAGAGTCATGAAAATGATTTTGGGGCGCAGCGGTAAAGTTTTCTCCAGCGTTGCCCCGAACCTCGGTTTAGGTCCTGCCTAAAGCGTTTGAGTCCTGTTCAAGCTTTAGGGTGATACGGCAGAAGGATGTAACAAACTTTCCTTTCTTATAAATGTTATCTCAGGCCTCCAACTTTTGTCATTAACAGCTCCACATGCACATCATAAGCTGTTTTGAGACCGAGGGCATGGGGAGGATGTTTTATTTTGTACAGGTGAGCTCACCGAAGGCAAAGGGTTAACATGATGTACCGGCGCGGCGCAGGAGGAGGGCGGGAACCACTGGGAGTAGAAACAGATTTAATATTTGACAGCTGTCATCCTCATCACTTGATGTTAAAATCTTACAAATAAACCCTCAGTGCATAGTTCTACATAAAGCATTTCAATTAAGGGAAATTATGCAGGCCTGTGTTTGAAATATTTAAAGGACAAGTTTTGATGTTCCATTAAGCCAGAATCTACTCAATAATTAGACATCATTTTTTTCATTCTTCAGCTTATTTTTCACAATGCCAGCATTCTGGGAGACAGGGTAGGAATTTTTATGCCAAATTGGGAAACTTTGCAATTCTTTGTGTTCTCAAAGAAGGACGAAAAAATGATGATAGCCACCTTGTTACTATGTATCTTCAGGTCAGTATGTGAGTTGTTTGTTTTACATACCTTTTCTTGTTTAAACTTAATAGCAATCCAGTTTTACAGATGGTAAAGGAGGTTTTCAGAGTTTAAACAATTTGTCATACAACTAATAAATGGTCGAACTAGAATTAGAACTTAGTTTTTTCTAACCACGATATTATCCTACCTCCATAAAATGATCATAATTACATTTTGAACTTCAGGCACTATGAGATTTGGAGGCTTGAAGGTGAAGGAATGTTTTAGTCTTGCTCTGCCAATTTTGTGGTTTTGGGAAAGTAAATAGCTTAACTTAAACCTTGGTAAGCCTCCATTTTCTTCTGAAAGGGGAGAAAATACAGTTGCCTTGAATGATTGTCTTGAGGATTAAACAAGATAAAATATATGAAGCTTACATTTTGGTGCCTGGTATGTGGTAGGCATTATACAACCACATGCTACTAATGATCTAATTTTCATAGAAAGGACTCTTTATGGAACATTAGAGAGAGTCTGAGGGGCATCATAGATGCCTCTGATATTATCAGTTTCTACAAACAACAGCTTATATAGTCAACTTTCATTTGATCATTTTCACCTTAGGTATTTTAAATTTGGGGTCTTAGTTCATGGTGCAGATGAAAAATAAAGCCTTTTTAAGAAAAGCAGTAGGAGTAATGCTGTGTGTCAATAGGAAATAGTTAATTATTAATCAAGAATTGTAGATTATATTGGTATTTAATCTTTCTGTCTCTAGTACAAAAATTGGCAAAATCTTAAGACGAAAATTCTGTTCAACAAATGTTTATTGAACATTTGTGCACAAGTTGTAGTTCAGCAGCCCTTAACTTTTGTTCGGGTCACACTTTCCTTTGATAATGAGCTGAATGGTATGCAGATTTTTTGCCCACAGAAATGCTTTTGGGCTCATATATATTTTTAGGGGATTTACATATTTTCTGAAGCCCTTCCATATATGCAAGATTAACAACTTATCCTGGGAGCTGCATTTTTTCCAAATATTTTCCAATTAAAAGTTGTCAATAAGAGAATAAAATACAATATCCACAAACTGTAAGACTATGCAGCCATTAAAAATGGGAAAACTTTGTGTCCTAATAAGAAACAATTGTCATGATAATTCAGTGAAAAAAGTAAGGTGTAGGACAATGTGTAAAGTTTGCTACCACTTTATATAGTAAAAGAGAGAAAAAAAATATATACTTATTTGCTTAAAGATATATAAAATCTCACAGGAAGACTACACAAGGAATTAACTGATAACATTCGTTGCTTCCAAAAATGGAAAGTATGTGTCTGAGAGGCAGAGTAGGAGGGAGACTTGACCTTTTTGAATTTTGAACCTTATGAATGTAATATCTATTAAAGGAAATGAAACAAAATTGAAAATAAAAAGAATATAGGCATATCTCATTTTGTTCTTAGCTTTATTGAGCTTCACAGATCCCCCCCCCCCCAAATTGAAGGCAGGACCCTCTACTGGCAAAAAGATTACATTTGGTTTTATTGTGATACTTGCTTTATTACAGTGGTCTGGAAACAAATCTGCAATATCTCCAAGGTATACTTGTGAAAAAAGAAGTCATGTAAACAATTTGGATTACTGTGAGGATTTAATTATTTGGTCAAAATGCAAATAAAACCTGAGAGATGCCATTTTTAAGAAGTCAGTATATATAGTTCACTGGCTAGTATAATTATTGAAAATATACATAAAATTTAATTAAACACACATAAGACTTTTTGAAGAGCTGTCAGGGAAGTCTGCATTGTAATTTGAGCTGCTTCATTGCCCCACTTTAGGGGACACCTTTCACATCTTAGTTTACTATGTGAATGCTCCCCCTAGAGCAGTGCTGTGACCCTACTGTCTTGTACTTTTGCTATACGTACTAGCACTCGGCCCCTACCCACCTCTCTGATCTCATCTCATCTGTTTTTCATTGGTGTTAAGCTGGTTCTGTCTTAGTTTTTGTTCCTGTTATTACCTCTCCTTGGAATACACTTCCCCCAGATCCATGAATGTCTGCCTTTTTCATTTAGATCTCAATCATTACTTCCTCAGAGCTTTTGTCATTGCTAAGAAATCCAAGGTCATGAATATTTATGCCTGTGTTTTCTTCGAAGAGTTTTATAGTTTTAGCTCTTAGGGTTAGGATTTTGATTCATTTTTAAATTAATTTTTGTATATGGTATGAAGTAGGGGGTCTGAGTTTATTCTTTTGCATATCCAGTGGCCCCAGCACCATTTGCAGACTTTTTTTTCCCCATCGAATTATTTGGGCTTCCTTGTCAAAAATCAGTTGACCATTTAGTGTATTGACTGTTAAGATTTTATCTATGAAGTGTGTTAATGACAGTCAATTTCTGCTTGTGGATTTGGTCAACTATATATTGAATATTAAACAGAAATGTATTTTTTTGATACTCTCAAATAGAGACATAAAGCTGAAATAGAATATTTTGGCAACTACTCTGCTGAGCACTGCAATACTTGGCATGAAATCTGTTCTCTTCAAAGATAAATTAACAGTGATATAATTTGCATTCTTTTTGCATTCTGTAGGCAGATATAACTTATTTGTTAATCAGGGCCATCAGCAGTAGAAAGAATTAGAACTATTTGGTTATACTCCAGAGTAAATATATATCAGCTTTTGTACTTTAACCTTCTAAAGCTAAAGGTCATTATGATAATATATCTGTGTGGGTTCAGGAGGACTTATTGCAAAAATTTTTATCTCTTACTACTGGTATATTTACAGCCAGTCAAGTAGGAAACATCTCAGTATGGGTAATGAACTTTAAAATTTTTTTCTGAGTGCTTGGCGAAGTCTGGTACTTTGTCTTGGCATAGTTAAAATCAAATTTGTGCTGCCTTATAGGCAGTGTGTCTCTCTTAATAGTGTTATAGTATTGTTAGTTACACCTTAGGGTAGGAAAATGCAAGAAGTCTTTTTTTGCTTACATTTAAGAGAATCTTAAATTTCAAAACTTTTATTAGAGAATGTCTTTTTAATTTTATTATTAGTTTTAACTATACAGTCCATTGGTTAGACATTTGTATAGTTTATAAAGCGATCCCCCTAATTGCTCTTTCTCTCCTCTCTGTCTATATCTAGCCATTACATTAATGCTGACTGCATTCCCTATGCAGTGCTTCCCATCCCCATGACCATCAATCAGCTCCTAATTTGTACTTCTTAAACACTTCACCCCATTCTCCCAGTCCCCCAACTTCCCTCCCCTCTAGCCATCCCCAGATTGTCCTCTATATTTGTTAGTCTATTTTCTATTAGTTTGTTTGTTTTGCTCCTTAGATTCCACATACAAGTGAAATCACATGGTATTTATCTTTGTCTGACTTATTTCACTGAGCATAACAACCTCTAGGTCCATCCTTGTTGTTGCAAATGGTAGGATTTCATTTTTTTAATGGCTGAGTAATATTCCATTGTATATATGAACCATAACTTCTTTATCCAATCATCTATTGATGGGCTTTTAGATTGCTTCCATATCTTGGCCATTATATATTGTGCTGCCATGAATATAGGGGTTCATAGATCTTTATGAATTATTGTTTCGGTTTTCTTTAGATAAATACCCAGAAGTGCAATTGCTGGGTCAAAAGGTATATCCATTTTTAATTTTTTGAGGAACCTCCATACTGTTTTCCATAGTGGCTGTACCAATTTACAATCCCACCAACAATGTACGAGGATTCCCTTTCCTCTGAATCCTCGCCAAAACTTGTTGTGTTTTGATTTATTGATGATAGCCATTCTGACAGGTCTGAGGTGATATCTCATGTGGTTTTAATTTGCATTTCTCTGATGATTAGTGACCTTGAGCATCTTTTCATATGTCTATTGGCCATCTGTATTTCTTCTTTGGAGAAATATCTGTTCAGGTCTTCTGCCCATTTTTTAATTTGATTGTTTGGTTTATATTGTTGTTGAGTTGTTAGAATGTTTTGTTGGCATTCTCAATTTTCTCATTTGTGAATTGAAGTTTAAAAAACTTCATAGGGTTTTGTGAATTAGATAAGTTAATATTTTTACGGTGCTTAAATCATTGCTTGAAACAAAATAAGTATTATGTAAGAATTTGTTAAAGAAATAATTAAATGAAACCCTGAACCAGGGCAATGGCAATGAAAATAGAGGGAAGAGGACAGCAATACTTGGGAGATAGGTTAGGTGGGAGGTCAGAGTAGAGAGGAAAAACGGTAGCCATTTTTCTGTTTTGGGTGAATGGTGGTACTCTGCATTGAGATGGGAAATAAAGGAAGAGAAGTCATAGGAATATGAACTTAGTTTTGGATGATTTAAAGGCACATCTGGGGCATTTGGACAGAGATGTAACTGGCAGATTACATGGATAAGGAGCTCAGAAGATGTCTGGAGTGTTCAAACGACTGGTATGGTTAGTGAAAATACCACCCACTTTGTTTCCTTGGAGTACATTTTGGCATATTTTAATAGATAGGCAACCTGTTATTGACAGCTTCCTACGGTAGCATATAGGCTCTGCAAAGATAGGGGCCACAAGAATAGGGTACTGCTGTGTAGTGCCTGGCACATGGTAGACTTGCAATAAATATTTAATGATTGAATAAGTACAAATAAACTTTGTATTTCAGAAAAAATCAACTAGAATGTAAAACTTACTGGTATGAAATGCTTCAATTATCCCAATTATTAAGGTATGAAGAATTTTTTTCTTTTAACCTAAATTAGATAATTATTTTCTATTTTCCATTTAATTTAGCCAGTGTTTTATATTTTGGATCAGGTACCTGAAAGCTTTCTGTGATGCAGTATTTCATTGAGAGAGTAGTTTAAGGCTGTTATGATACAAATATTATGACTTCAGAATCTCCTTGACATAACTAAGAATGAAAATTGGTCTTTCGTTATCTTGGGAGCATCCTCTTGTGTGAATTGAATGGATCGCAGAGCCAGTAGGGGAAGCAGTTTCTATTCGCTGTAATTGCCATGATCATCTTGTGTGCATTTCTATTCCTCGGCAGTGTTATATTTTGTCTCTTCTTTATTTCCTATGCTCTGCATTATTTTTTTAAAGACAAAAGACCAAGAACAGAAAGTGGAATGGAAGTGCCATAAGAACATAGATTTTTGCCTGTTTTACTTATTCCAAGTGCTAAGAATAGTTCTTGGCACGTAGAAGACTCTAACTAAATATTTGTTCGGTGAATAAATGAATGATTGAAGGAATTTGATGTAGGCCCTTAAAATTCTTTCTAGCTAGAACTTGTTATTGTTCCAAGATTTTTCAGACCACACTTCTTTTTCACTCATCAATATCTTCCTTAGAGAAAGAAGTTCTTAAGGCCTGTGCTAGACTTTGCTGTATCATTAATGTAGATTATATAGAGAGCTATTTAGACTTCTAAAAAAAATTAACTTCTTTGGCTAAAAATAAATTTAAAGAAGAGGAAGAATCCTACTAAAAGTGAAAGTATTTTGGTTTTTGTGGCCACAATAGAGTAATATAAGAGTACCGTATCAGAGGGATCAATTATAGATAAACTTTAATAATTCATATCAGAAATAATACACAATATGTGTTAGTTTAATACCCACTTAAAATTTCTTAAAACAAAAACAATAGGTAAAGTCATAGGAAAATTAATCCCAATTAAAGGTTCTTTTGATATGCCATCTTTAAAAACAAATCTACCATGAATTTTATTTTACATAATGAAGAACCTCTCAGAGCCCAGGTGTGACAGTCAGTGACCTTGAAAATAACTGCTCCTGTCTAAGTGTTTACTTATCTGAGGAGCTGGTCCTGTACTTGAAATACAGTGGTGAGTAAGATAGACGAGCTTGCTGTATGGAACTTAAAGCAATGTATTTAAACTTAGATTTTTATGAACATGAAAATTATTTCCTACAACTCATTTTAGGGCCTAGGTCAGATGTTGGTTCCTTTGGGAAGTTGTCCCTGAGGCTCATGTGTTCCTCAGGTGCTCATGGTGCTCTTATACTCTTGTGATTAGCTCTCTCTTAATACGGTTTTGTACTTAATTCTTTATATACTAATTTATCTTCCAGGTAGCTTCATGAGGGTATTTTCTTGTTTCCAAAGTCCTGGCACAGTGACAGTAAGCATACAAGGATCGATTGTATCAGGACTGACAAGAGGGGAAAGGGCACATTACTAGTTTTTGGATATGGCTACTTTTGCTTAGATCTTTAGAGTTACAGAAAAACTGAAGGGACAGTCATGGTCAAGTGGAAAACTATGAAAGATTTGGAGTCAAAGGACCAGATATCATTCTGGAGGTTTTTGGTGTGTCACCTCTAATCCCCACAGGGATCGTGTGAGGCAGGTGGCCACGTGAGGAAAGAAAAGGAGCAGAGAAGTCATTACTTCAACCCAGGTGTTGAGTTAGTGAGTGGCAAAACTGACAAAACGCCTATATTTTTCTGACTTACTATCATTCCGTTTGCCTCATTTACCTTATAGGATCATCTAGAGAAATCTATGTCCAGTAGTTGTAAGTAAAATCATGAAAAACTTATTATTCATTAGCTATCTCTGCTGAAATTTGTTTGAACTTTCATGTGATCTTTGCCAAAAATCTTTTTCGTTCTTTGAACTGGCCTGTTTATTCAAGTAATAAGAGAAGAAAGAAGAAAGTAAGAGTTGATTACTGTTCTCTTTTTGTTTCCCCAAATAAAAGTATCTTTATTTCTTTTACAATTTCTTTAAGAATTGGAATTATTGTGACAAAGGGTATGCACATTTAAAATTTTGATAAATATTGCTGGATTGTCCTCTGGAAAGGCTATACCAGTTTTTACTTTTATCAGTAGTGTAGGGTGTGAGCATCTGTTTTCCCATGTTCTTGACAAATATAGGCATTTGTAATCTTTTTTTTTTTTAGAGAAAAATAATTACATTTTAATTTATCTTTATTATTTGTGAAGTCGAGCATCTTTTATTATGTTGGTTGGATATTTGCATTTCTTTTATTATTTGCCGACTAATAGCTTTATTTTTCTACTGGATTATTTTTTATTGATTTGTAGGAACCCTGTTATATATAATATATGTTGTAGATATTTTTGAGTTAGTTGCTTTTATTTCAACTCTGTTTATGGCATCTTTTGTTTTATTTTTATGTAGTCAAATCTGTCTTTAAGGGATGGTTTCTAGTCCTGATGTTTTGCTTAGACGGCCTTCCCTTTGCCAAGGTTATAAAAGCAAATTTTAAAATTTATCCCCTTTTTTACTGATATGCTTAGCAATAATTATTCCATACAGGTAAGGGTAGTGTTTAGATCTATTATTTGGGAATATAATTAGCTACTAGACTTGCTCTTCTACATTTCAGGACATTTTTAAAGACGTGGAGTATTAGACAGGAAATGTTAATTGAAGATTAAAGTGAAGTCATGTTCTATAAAGTAAGGCTGAATTGGTGACCTTTGCCTTGTAGATGTTTATACACAAAGTGGTTGCTCACATTGAAGATAACACTAAAGGTATGTGTAAAATGACTTTCGTTCTGATTGATGATAATTCCTGTCCAAAAGCTTAGATTTTCAGTGTATATTGAGTTAGATCAGGATGCTGTACTTATAAAAACATTTCTGCTGCCATCAGAATATAAGGCATGGGGAGTGTGGGACAGCAGGGTAGAAGAAAGAGAAAGGGAAAGGAAAAGGAAAAGGCATGCGAGTGGAATTACGTAGGGAGGAAAGGCTGTAACTGCTGAGGAGTGGCGGCAGCATGATAGAGACAAAAATCAGAAGAGTTCAGTGTTACCTAAGCAATTCCACTTCCTTCCTGAATCCTGTTCCTGTTCTTTCTGCGGTTTTAAGCATTTATAGTTCTAAAACATTGAAAACCATCAGTGACTTTAACCCGATTATTAATCTTCAATTTTGGTATTTCCATGGTGCATGTGCAGTATATGTGTGTGCGCGCGCGTGTTTTAAACAGCCACTGTTTGAGTAATCACTGGGTAATTTCAAATGCGAAACGACAATGCAGAAGTTTCATTTCCTGCAGAAGCAATAGAGTGAGTACTTGTCAGCCTCAAACTCAGTTCTTTGTGAGTTATACGGAAGACCATGGCTTTCTTTATCATCTCTCTGCTTTAGTACCTAACAGCAAATGTTTCGGTATCATAGCTGAGGTATTCATCACATAAACAGTATTTTTTTGACCTAGATTTTATTAAGATGGATTTGTGGATTTGTGACTTTACTGTATTATGAAATTTACAAAACAGGGTATGAAACCAGGGAAGTCAGTCTCTTTTTTTTTTTTTTTTTTTTTTGGCAAAACTTAACA
Source organism: Eonycteris spelaea (assembly GCA_003508835.1). Taxonomy (NCBI): domain Eukaryota; kingdom Metazoa; phylum Chordata; class Mammalia; order Chiroptera; family Pteropodidae; genus Eonycteris; species Eonycteris spelaea. The sequence goes on along the minus strand of PUFA01000062.1, from coordinate 3,119,730 downwards.
CGTGTGTTAACTTTTGTAATGTGTGCCTCATTATCTGCTTTGTTTATTGGCTTAGCCCCAAAGCTATTTGTGTATGTGTATGTTTGCATAAAACACTTATTTGGGGTTTTTGACATTTTAAAGTATGACAATTACTGCCAGGCTCTAGGAAATAAAATTGTTAACTTTCTTATACTTGACAAAATACTTTTACAGGCATTTCCCTCACTACAATAAAGAGAGGTTGGAACAGGTAAAAAGGATTGAAAACTTAGAATTATAACCATCAAAGATAAGGGAAAAGTTACAACTAGCTCTTGAATCCAGTTTTTTGGAATTCAGCCTAAGTTCTCATTATTCTGTTCCCTATACCCTTGCCTGTGAGCAGGGATAATTGTAAATGGGCATGTTTCAGTGATATGAAGGGATAATAGTTCATAAATGAGGAGAAAGGAAGCTTTTTACTGAGCCAAAATTGTGATAAAAGTATAATTAATCCTCATAAATTATAAATATTCCCACTTTATTAATGAGAAAACAGACTCAAAGAAATTAACTTGCCTAAGATCACACAGATAGAAGGCACTAGAAGCAGAGATCCAAACCAAGGCTTTTTGATTCAAAGATCTGTTCCCTACTCTAAAATCTAAAAGGATAGGAAAGGGTATATGTGGAAAGGGTAAGGAAAGTCAGTGATTTTAATAATAAATTACATTTTAAATGTTTCAGTATGATTGATGTGACTCAATCGTGGAGTGGTGGGTAGAGTAATTAAACAGAATATTGTAATTTTATTGTAAAAAAGCAACATTTTTATTCCGAATTTGGAAAACCCATATAAAGGAAAATAATGTCAAGGTTCTTTGTTATTCAGGTATTAAATGATCAGGATTGTGAGAGTTATTCTCTGAAACTAGAGTATAAATCCCATGGGCAAGGATTACATTCTTTAACTCTGTCTTCTCTCCTATGCCTGGAATGGTGGGATGAGTATGTGCATGTATGATCAATACATACCTGTTACTTGCTTCTTTAATAATTATGCTGTTGTTCACAAAAATTTCTCTTGCTTATTTCTGCCTTGTTTTGGCTAAATTCTGAGAATTAATGTTACTTTTCATTAGGCAAATCATTTTTAACTCAGGTAATTTTATCAGTCAACTTTTGCATACAAAAGAACGTTGCTATACACATAGAACTATGTCACTGTGATGGAATTTCTCAGTAAACCAGTGTGTGTATAGAGCTATCCCTTTTTACAGTCAAAATTAGAATTTTATGCAGTCGATATTTATTTATGACTCTCCTTACTTGCTTTTAGGATATTCGGAAATTCTTTGGGGTTATCCCAAGTGACAAGAAACCTGCGAGTGAAACAGTAAAGAAGAATGAGAAAACAAAGTCTACTGAAGAAACGTTCAAAGCAAAGAAAGGAATAAAGGAAATCAAGGTTAGTTTTCTAAGTACAATTTAGAATTGTATTACAGGTTGAATAAAATCAGTTCCTAGACTTGATAGGAACTTAAGTAAATAAAGACTTCATCTCATTTAGCAGAGGAAGAAGAAAAGTAATAAGGGGTAAGGTATTAACTTATTTCTAATTAATATGTCTCACAGCATTCACGGATTGATGCTTTCCTAAATTAGAGATGGAACACATTTTAGTTGTTAAAACTTAAGACCAAAGTTTGTTTATAGTGGTGAGTCCTATCCCCAGGTGAATGGTGTTGGACTTCTGGTTAGGGAAGGCTTTGGAGGAAAGCTTTATTTTGGGGGCAAGAGTTTTGCTATTTCATAACAAGGCTCGCCTTCTGTAGGTAACCTCATACCCATATAAGACCTTACCAGAATGACCTTTGATGTTTATATTTCTACCAACATTCTGTTTATGATGATATACATATTCTCTTCAATGATAGAGGTTTTCTCTGTAACTCTTTTCTTCCTGAGACCATGCCAGCATCACCTTTAATGTCAATATTTCTGCCAATATTCCCTTCCCAGCAGTCTAGGCTTTTTCTAGTATGCACCTCAAAACTCCTCTGGCCTCCATTACCCAGTTCCAAAGCCACATTTACATTTTAGGTATCTGTTATAGCATACTCCACTTCTCAGTAACAAATCTGTATTAGTAAGGGTTATTAGAGAAAGAGAACCAAGTATGTGTGTGTGGTGTGTGTGTGTGTTAAAGAATTGATTCATGTGATTATGGAGGCTAACAGAATCCAAGACCTATAGTTGGCAAGCTGGAAACCCAGGATAGCTGTAGTTCAAGTCTGAATAAGGCCTGTGAGCAAGGATTGCTGGTGTTGTGGTTTCAGTCTGAAGGCTGATGGGCTTGAGACCCAATAAGAGCTGATGTTTCAGCTTGACAGCAGTCAGGAAGAATTCTTTTATATTTGGGAGAGAGTCAGCCTTTTGTTCTTTTCAGGCTTTCAACTTATTGGATGAGGCCCACCTTCATTAGGAAGAGCAATCCGCCTTATTCATTTTGTTGATTTAAATGGTAAACTCATTAAAACACCCTTATAGAAACACTCAAAATATCTGGGCACTTTTTAAATCAACACATAAAATCAACCATCATAAGTTAAATTTTCTCTTTCTTTGTATGTTTAGTTTTTGGATTTACCTTGGAGAATGAGACTAATCAGTATAGGAATTTTTCATTCTGTTATATTCTTCTAAAAGCTGTTATTTCTTTTAGCAGGCAAGTACACTTTGCTGAACCCAGACTTCAAACTCTTGTGTTCCTTGCGATGGGCAGCACCTGAAATCTTTGTTCACCTTAGCTGAGCACTTAGAGTTGTTCCATGCATACAAGTTTGAGGAAACAGCCCTAGACTTGGCTAAGTTTATTGACAGGATTTGGGACTCACCTTCTGTGATTCTCTTCCTTCTCAGATACCCTCTTCTCTTACTGTTGAGTTATTGTAACTGATTGTAATTCTGTCCTTAGTTCAGTGGTGTATTTGAAGTATAATAGTTCATTAATTTGGTTTTCTTGCAGTTAGTTGATTATTTTTATGTTTTTGAAGTTTTATTGCAATTGCTGAAAACACATTCCTACCTTGCAACTGATTACAATCAGTTTTTTCCTGTCTACTTTCTTGATGCTTTTTGAGAAAATTTGAATAGATTGGAAACGTGATGTATAACTAAAAATTATAAACAGTCCCATTTGCCCTGATTTTATTTAGTTTGCTAACAGGCATTGGGTTGTGGGCTCATAATCCCTTAGCTTTTATTTCTATCTCTGTCATTTTCTGGAAGGACTTGCCTTGTAATATCTGACATCCTTTGACTCTTTGTTACACTAAGATAGTGTTGAAAGTGGAGCTGAACAACTTTTTTTATTGATTATTTTTTATAATTCTTTCCTATCTAACGTAATTATTGTCTGGCCTACTCCTTAACCTTAAACGGTATTACTAACATTTTGAGCCAGATAATTCTTTTGGTGTAGGACTGGCCTGAGCATTGTAGGATGTTTAGTAGCATTCTTGGTCTACCCATTAGATACCAGTAAATCACCACTCCCACCCCTCCCTATTCCTCAGTTGTGACAAGTAAAAATGTCTCCTAGATGCATAATTTCCTCTAGTTGAGAATGTCTGAGCCTAAGCAATGAGGAAAAAATCAGCTAAGTTATATAGGCTTCTTTGTGTTCTAATTATACTGTGATGTTTATAGGTAAATAGTTCTTGTAAAGAAGATGACTCTAAACAGAAGCAACCAAACAAGAAAAAGAGGGTCATCTATGATTCAGGTAATATTTCTTCTGAGGGGTTTTAAAGTTTTAAAATTATTTTCAATACTTTAGAACAGAGGTTTTCAAACTGATCTTCTGACACACAGCTATCTATGATGGTAATAGATGCTGTGCAAAGAGAGCTCTCTGCTCAAATAAAGTTGAAAACGATTATACTGCAGAATTTATCAGAGCCTAAATGTGTTAATGTATTAGAGATTTTCTCAGAGAGGGATATGGTATAGAGCATGTCTCAAACTTATTTTGAATATGTTATATTTATTGTTAAAAATATTCATGTCACCTTCCTCTCTAGCTGAGGTTCTTAGAAACTGAACTTGAAAAAATAATGCCTTAGAATATAGCTTTAGAAAAAATTTAAAATTTAATTTTTGTGCTTTCAATCTGGTTCTTTTTTGTTGTGTTTAAAATAGAACAAACACAATTGAAAAACTTTTCTTCTAATATAGTTTTAAGATAGGGAACAGGAATTTTTATGCTTGCCTTTTACGATATGATAAAATAATGGTAGAATTCAGAAAGTTTTAGGGTTTCCTTTTGTAGAGAAAATCCATCTTGTGTGAATTCTTAAAATATGACCTAAGGAAGCATTTATAGATTGTTAGGATTTTGACAGTGATAGCAAATGTTATGACTCAATTCTAAAAGTACTTGCTGTTTCTCATGAGCCTTTTACTGTTGTATACTGTAAGGAATTTGAGAGAAGCACGTATCTTCAGTTTTCAGGAATTTCCGTATTTGGGGAAACTGGAAGTGTAATTGTGTTTAACACAATTTAGAATAATATGAGACTGGATTTCTAAATGCGTGGCGAAGAGGAAGGACACTAACGTTATATGCCAGGCACTATACCAGGTTTTACATTTCGTCCTGGTTTGTATTTAAGTGCCTAATTCTTGGGACATGTGAATTGTTAGTTTACATGGCAAAGGGAAATTAAAGTTATGGGTGACATTAAAGTGGCTAATCGAGTGACCTCAAAATAGGTCATCTCGATTATTTGGGTGGGCCAATATATTCACAAGGAACAGGGAAGCAGGGTAAGAGAGAGACTGATTATGGAAGAAGTCGGAGAACCAGAGAGATGGCAGCATGAAAAACTTTGGCTGGTGTTGCTGGCTTTGAAGGTGGAGGGAGGGGGCCATGTGACAAAGAATGCAGTCGCTGGAAACCGGAAAAGGGAAGGAAATAGGTTATTCCCTAGAGTATTCAGAAAGGAACTCAGTTCTGCTGACTCTTGATTTTAGCCCAGTGAGACTCATCAGATTTCTAATCTACAGACTGTAAGATAAGAAATTTGTGTTATTTTAAGCGTTAAGTTGTGGTGATTTGTGGCAATAGAAAACTAATACAAAGGCTTAGCACTGGGTAGAAGTAACCTGTGAGAAGTGCAGAAGGGATATGCTTCCAAAGGGCCTTGAAGAATTGTTTAACATTAACCACTTTAAAAACATACTGAATTATATTTCTTTCATAATTTTGTTTTATTTTCCTCTCATGTGCAGATTCAGAATCAGAGGAGACAGTGCAGGTAAAAAATGCCAAAAAGGAACCAGAAAAATTGTCATTGTCTCCTAAACCTAGTAAAATTATACGGAACGATCCTGTTACATACATTTCAGAAACAGGTAAGGATACTCGATATCTGTAATGTTTTAGAGAGAAGCAGTGTGTGTCCTTGTGCTTCTCACTGGTGTCTAAATGTACCTTCTTGCTGTGAATTGTATTAATTGCTTTTTTTGCTGTGTTGAATTCTTTTTACCTAGAGAAGGCATTTTCTGTGGAAAATGGAATTTTAAAAAAAGTGCTCTGTATTGAATCTATTTTGGATCATATATTAAAATATTGGATTGTTTTAGAACTTCTTTTTTATGTAAGTTTTTATCTCACATGCTGATGTCATACTAATCTAGGTGTATAATGATTATTCATATTTGTGATTTATAATCCAGCACGGATGTGTCCTGAATTTTTGGTATTATCTGGTGACACTAGAAATTTTAGCATTAGCTTTAAAAAAATTTATTGTTTTTGTACTTAAATTTATTTCTGTTTGATCTGTTTTGAGTGGTTGAAAAGCAAAAGACATTTATAAATATTCATGCATTAATCTTAACATTTCATAATATAAATGTTTCATAGATAGTATTCTTTTATGGGGAGGAGCCCTGAATTATATTGTCATCTTAGGGGAAAAAAACTCTGATTGTTTTATTATAAAGTCATTTTGATTCTTTCATTGTTAACTCCCAGAGGTGACCATAACAGAATAAAAAGGTCAGAGCCTGTTGAAGTGATTCCTCCATAGATATGTTTGAAGGAGCCATGAGTGCATCTGATTACCTCACTGATTTGTTCATACTGAGGAAAACCTCTGAAACTATTATTTTTGCACTCTGCTACTTATATTGCTAGTGAAGTGAATACGCCTAGGTTAAAAGCCACATTACAACTTATATTCAACAAACATTTATTGAATGTCTTTTATGTCCCAGATACTACGTGCTGTGGATATAAACAATGACTAAAAATTCCAAGTGTTACCGAACTTGAATAAACAGGTTCTTAAATCTTAATATCATAGAAATGAACACTGAACTTAGAATAAATTTGAGTATATAGAGTTTATGAGAGAGAGAGAGAGAGAGAGAGAGAGAGAGAGAGAGAAGAGAAGAGAGAAGAGAGAGAGAGAGAGAGGGAGGGAGAAAGACTGAAACTGACACTGACTGACTTGTGCACAAGACAAAGGAGAATGAAAAGACATGCTCTTTGAAGGCTGCTTAGGACAAGATTATATATATATAGGCCATCAAAAAATGGGAAGGGGTTCAGGAATAAGGATGTGGTTCCTGGGCCTGTGATGTCTCCCATCAAGTAGTATTGGTTTCAAGGTAGTCATAAGATGTATATAGCATAGGGAATATCGTCAACAATTTTGTAATAACTTTGGTGACAGATGATAACTAGACTTACTGTGGTGATCATTTGTGTTTGTATAAATATTGAATGACCATGATGCGCACCTGAAACTAATAAGATAAACTTACCAATTATACTTCAATAAAAAATATTTTTTAAGAAAGAGTGATTGCTAGATTCCTAGTATTCATGGTGGGATGAAAGCAGAGAAACAATAATTAGGAAAGTCAAGGAATTTATAGTAATCTAGAAGTGAAGTAATGAGAGTCTTAAGTAGTTAGCAATGGTAAGGGACTGGTCTGTAAACATTTTCACAGATGAATTATGGATTAGATTTTGGATTACTATGGGTTTCAGTCGCCATGCTATCCATGGTTACTGCTATTAGGATAAGTGAAGAGTTGATGTTATTAGCATGCTTAATTTTTTTTTTTTAAATAACAGCTTTATTGAGATAAAATTCACATACCATACAACCTAAAGTTTTATTGTTATTGGAATTTGCAGAAGAAGGCCAAGGTTTTCAGAGATATGAGTAACAATAAAACTTTGCTTACGTGAATAGGCCATTATTTGAGAAGGTAAAGGTACTCATGTTAGATAAATTGGTCAGTAAGTAGGGAATGAAGCAAGAAGGAAACTCCTTGTGTTGTAGAAGGAAGCTGAGACTGGAAAGTCAGAAGCCCAGCCTGGAGGGTGCTTCCTTGGTTCTCTTCTCTAACAGTTATGTGATTTTAGTCTCAAGTTCCGTGAGTCTTTCTCCTTTTCTGTAAAGCAGAAACACTGATTGCATGGGCTTATCGAGAAGTCTTAATGGGGCGATGTATACGAAAGGGCCAGACCCAGTGCCTGATACATGTGATAGTAGACAGTCAAAAAGAAAATCAAAAGAAGCCCACAGAGAGCTTTGTAGGTTCTCTGAGACATTTATATATGATAAGTTGTTCAAATGGTCAGAGACATTATGTAAGTGATGTGAACATATTGTGAAATTTTTTGGTGCGCTAAGATAGTTCTTCACTATGGCAGGTGGCGGTCAGCTCTTTAACCTTTTCGTTTTATTGTTAAATATCTGCTCAGGTACATTGTGCAAATGAACTTTTCTATTGAGAGACCCCCCTCTTAGATCTGGCCACCTTTGCGAAGTCATATATACACACATATGTACACATATATACATGGATTTATTTGAGTGGCATCTTACTGAAAAATTTCTGCAGCTTGCTCTTTTGTAATTTAATGTCTTCAACTCCCTCCCTGCTTCCCTTCCTTTCTCTCTCTCCTTACCTTCCTCCTTCCCCTCTCCCTCAGCCTCTGTCTCCTTCTTTCTTTAAATACAGAAAGGTCCTTAAGTCATTCTTTTAAAATCTGCATAGAAGTTAATATTATGAATTTAATTTTTCTCATTCTAAATTTGGATGTTGGATTATTGATATGAACATACATGTTTATGCTTCATTGCAATATAATGTATTTAACAATAAATGGGCAATTCACAATGATGACTATGATTACTTAAAAGAGAACAGTATTTCTTAAAATGAAGTGGCATTTTCTCATTTATCATTGCTCACTTACCTCACTAAACCTCACAATTATAAAATAGTTTTATTTTTAAAATACAACTGACTCCATTTGATTCCAAGAGGATTTGTTGGTAATGAATCAAGAGATCTCTAGTTTCTTGATTAAAGACAAACAGTGTTAGAAGTTTTATTTCATTATTCTGAAGTATAGGATGTCTGATTCACCACATAAATAGTTTCTCTGCCATGCACTTAATTAACAGATATTTATTGCAGATTTGGTACATGAATGACTCATTCTCTTTACAAAACCAAAATGACAATTTGGGTTTTTGACTCAAGGAAGTATTGAAAAGGAACTTAGTAGAAAAAGGCTCTAAGCACTCTTTTTAATTTTTGCTAAGTAGATTACTTTTAATCTCTAACCAGATCTCCCTCATAGCATGGTTTCCATTAATTTGGTTTCTGTGTGGTCCAGACCAAAGGAAAAAAGATCAGAACCCCAAACTTTGAGTAGTATGAACTCCAGAATTAGAATTTTTTCTTCTTGGCTTATAAATAGATTTTTATATGGACCTGCACATACTTACTTTCTTTTATTCATTATTCTTTCAAATAAATGAATGTATCTAACAGAATAGCAAATCAGTCTCTCCCTGGCAATTCCTCTGCTGTGTGATGGATAATGCTAGTTTACTTGGTGATGTGGTTTGTTGTATATAAATAACTATAAATGGGGTTTTTATAAAAAGACGGATAGCCTAGAGAGAGATCCTGAGTGTTCAGTTGCACATGATTTTCAAATAGGTCTCAGAAATTTGACTTAGATTTATTTTTCATTATTTAATCACAAGTTTCTGGGGAGAGGAGAACATGCTTTGCCTTTGGCTTCTGACAAGGCAGGAACAAATTTAGGCTCATTAGAAAACAAGGACAAATGTTAAAAAGAAAAACAACCGTTACTTTATTTGGAATATTAATCTCACACATTGTTTAGGATCGTAAAATAATTTTTTTGCCCGAAGTGTTCACAGCAACACCTGCTAAATGACTTTGGCAAGCTCCTAGTTGCATTGTTTTAATTCTTGGCCTCTTTCGCCTTCTTTCTCAATAATGTGTAGGTAGAACTTTTGAAATATGAAGGTCTAAAGGGCTTTTAAGATAGCTGGTTCAGAAGCCATACTATAGAGACACTAGAATGTGGCATGTAGTATAATGCTCAATAAAGGTAACTGTTATTAATAATAATTAGGTAAAAAGATACTATGAAGTTCCTGATTCTAGTGACAGAATAAGCAGAGATGCTGATAAATATGAAAGAAGTATGCAAAAAATAGTGGTAAGGAAGGAGAAACCAAAGCCAAGCCTTTTTTGTCTCACAAAGATAAAGGGTCAGAGAGTTTCTAGAAAGTAGTCAATTTGTTGTAAAATATTAGATGGAGATTAAAAAAAGGTATGCAGATAAAAAACATAGGAAGAAACAAATGAAAAATCATCCATACGTAATTTCCTGTCCATAGATAAAAGTTAACTTTTTATTGATTTTTTAAAATCTTTGTGAATACACACACACACACACACACACACACACACACATATATAGATATAAACTATTAAACATCCCATTATGTCACTTTTTTTTGTCATTTAAGCCTTTATGTCAGTAAATATGGATATAAATTATAATTTTCTATTGGTACATAGAATTCGATTATATGGTTGAATATTTATAGATATTTAGGTTGGTTGTTTTTCCATTTTATAAACAGTATTTACTTATTTTTATATCCAGTGTCCATGTTAAATTTGAGGCTGTCTTTTTTTGTCTAAACTGTTAATCTCTTAGTTTTTTCTTCATCTTTTTTTGCCATCTTGCTGTCCTTCATACTTTTGAATGAATCAATCAATGCTGTGATAAGCATTTTTGTACATATATTTTTGTGTACTCATTCGTGTTTGTTTATTATTAAATTCTTAGTGAAATTGCTGGCTCCAGTTAATGGGTATGCATATGTAAGGTTTTGATACATACTGCAAGATTGTCTCCCATAAAGATTTTTTTAACATTTACTATCACTGACTGTTATGTATGTGGTGGTCCCAGATCTCTATACCTTTACCAGCAGTCTTTTAAATCTGATATCCTTAGAAATTCTTGATCTCACTAAATGCTAGTCTATTACCGGCAAATATTTACAAGATTGCTGGAGAAAGGGTTAAGTTAGGGATTGCAAATATCTACAATACTATTGTTTCCTTTTCTGAGGCTATACCAAATAGCAGTCAGTGATTGATATTGTGTGACTTAAATTTTTAACGACAGATACAATATTTTAGGTAGCAAGGAAGTTCTTGAGTGATCAAGGAAGAACTATAACAGGAAAACATAGTAGATCACTGGTCCACTCAGTTCTGGGATTTTCTGTCATACTGCTAATGGCTAAGTAAGTGTAGTGGAGGTGAAATGTTAGCGCTTTAGGCATTTATAAAGGTGGAGAAAAAAGAGTAGAAGGCTATCATTTCACAGAGACAATTCAATTTTGTTCTTTCTCCAATAAGAGAATCCCTCCCATCCAGAAGTACAGATGTTGAAGTTAAAGCAAACCAAGTAAAAATTATATAGCTTAATAAGCTCTCAGATAAGGTTAGAAGCCTTATCTTATATACACTAGATATGCTTTTAATTTTGCACTTAGTGCCTGAGGAGAGATGTGTTGGTTGTCTATACTTAGGGGGCTCCAGTTTCGTGGTTTTCTTATTTTGTTTTATTTTCTTATTCAAGCCAGAATATCAGCAATGTTGTTTTCTTTTGAATCTTTTAAGAATACTTTACATAATTTGTTTGATTGCCAAATGGAAAAGTTTGTTGTAGAATGTTACTGGTTTTGTTATGTCACTAACCGAGTCTAGTGATTTTAAATAGGCCAGCCATAAATTGTAACAAAAACTCTTTGGGTTTCTATAATACTTTAATTTGTTATATTGTTATTTTGGGGAAAAGGAAAGGAGTTCAAGATTACATCTTCAGTGGTTCCTAGGACTATTATGGGAGATTCATGTGGCTGTTTTACTGAAGTGGAATGAGGTGATGTTCCCCACCTTTGCAAAGCCATCTGAATCAGGTACCTTTACACCTTTGGCAGGGATAGAGGAGGACTGGTTGCCAGGTAGGAAAAACAGATATGTGAGTGACCAAACCTAGTCTTCCAACTCTTGTTAACATAGAGATTGAACTGAAATCTGGAAAGTATATCAAGTTGATGTGCTTGGAAAGATTTATGAATGAATTTTTCCCCCCAGAGCTCTGCTTTTCTAGTATATAAGCTGGAATTCTATAGATTTTTATCTGAGTTTTCCAAAACTTTTAAAAATTTCCATTCACCTGCCTCAGCATTGGCAACCATTTACTTGGTTGTTTATATCTATGGGTATGGATGCATCTTTAATTAAGCTTGAAAATAGATTGACTGTAGTTAAAGATAAGTAAAACAATGCTTTAATTAAAATCTTTTGGTTGCAGGTTAAGAAAAAAAACCTAGCTTATTGTAAGCAAACAGGAAATTTATTAGAAAGTCATTGCCACATCTCATTGAATACAGGAATAAACCTTTAGCATCTTAATTTATACATGTTAGTTCAGCAAACTGATCAGAGGTAGATTGGCTCCACCTTGTTTAAGTGCCCACTCCTGATCTAGTTAGTTGTGGCAAGGAGTAAAGAGCCATCTAATAAATGTCCATGGTTATTGGAAGCCCTTGGAGGGTGGGGTGAGGTGCAAGTTTTGGGGAAAGTGGGTTTGTAAGAAACTGTATGGGCATCTTCAAGATGTCTGATATGCTCTTGCTTTTTAAATGATGGATTACTTTTTATATTTAGTGAACAGAAACTTTAAGCGTTTTGCTTTGTAAAGTTTATAGTTTAATTTTAATATAAATATGATAATTAGAAAGTAAGGCTAAATCTATTTTGATTTTACATATCTTAGACACTTTCATGTTTGAGATGGCAGCCACCCAGGAATAACACAGTACCTGGTACAAAAGGCCCTTACCACATGTTTGTGGTTGAGTGGGGGAGGGGGGGATAGTTTAGAGGAAGTAAGACCCACTTACATGTGGCCTTGCACACGAAGCTTATAAAATGAACCCTCCCACCCCACAGTGATCTAGACTTCATGATTGCATTTAGATTTTGGGGGATGGCGAAGGGTTGGGGAGGGGGTTGTTATTAGGCCAAAGCAAAAGGTTTTTCTCTTGTGAATTGCTGAACCAAATCACTCAAGCTCTTTTAAGGTACCTTTTTGGGATCTTTAATTATCTAAGCATTGTCATGAATGCTTTGAGTGAATTTTAAAAACCAGATGCTTAGGGAAACTTTTTAGATAGATAAAATATAAACAAAACAGTGTTTAAAGTCCTAGATGAATTAGATGTTTCTCTTGATTAGATACTGGATAGTCCACTTTCAGTATATAGCCAGACTCTGGCAACATCTTATCATTTGTGCAAATACTACACTAGTCCAAGGCCTCATTCAGCGTTTCTTTTGGGATTATAGTAGCTTCCTAAATGGTCATCTTGCATTCACTTTTAGCCTTCGACAGTGTGTGCTCTAAAGGACATTTAAGTTGGATCAGTCACTATTCTGCTGAAAATTCTCCAGTGGATTCCCATTCTATAACATAACCTGAAATTCTTTTTATGATCTAGAAAGTCCTACAGGATTTGATCCTTATCTCTGCCATCTTAACTCTTGTGACCATACTGCCTTCATTGTACTGCAGTCATAATGACTTCCAGGCACTCACTTAACACTTTTTTTTGCACTTATAATTTTCATTGCCCGAACTTTCTTGCTTGAGGTATCTTCATTTCAGGGCTCTGTTCAAATGCTGCTTATCAAATAGGCTTTCCCTCACTGCCCTATCTAATTCATTACTTTTTAATTCTTTCCTCCTGTTTTACCTTTTCTTCTTAGCACTTACAACTTGACAGTTTATATTTGTTTATATGTTTCCTCTTCTAGACCCCAAGCTCCATAGGGCAAGGATTTTGTCTTTTTTATTCACTGCTGTATCATCAATGCCTGGCATGTAATGGGTACCCAGTAAATATTTGTTGAATACGTGAATAAGTAAATATGTTTCTGTGGTAACTGGGAGAAATAATGTATTACAGACCTGGCACTGGTAAATGTGAGGATGATTGTCAAATTCAGGAGATGGAAGAAAAAAATCGTTAGCATTCCATAGCTCTTGGCACTTTTTATAAAGCTGGTGGAAGTGGTTGCTTTATATAAGTGGAATGATGTTTTATCAAAGAATATTTGGTTATATTTTGTTTAAGATGATGAAGATGACTTCGTGTGTAAGAAGGCAGCCTCTAAATCAAAAGAGAATGGAGGATCTACAAATAGTTACCTTGGAGCAACAAACATGAAAAAGAATGAAGAAAACATTAAGGCCAAGAATAAGCCTCTATCACCAATAAAACTAACCCCCACATCAGTGCTTGATTATTTTGGAACTGGAAGTGTCCAGCGATCAGATAAGAAGATGGTGGCAAGCAAAAGAAAAGAGGTGGGTTTTCTGCATGCAAGCAAGAATGTTTAGAGTTTGTCCCCATTCACCGTTATTAATTAATAAGAGGAGAAATTTGGATGTTAAAATAGGTCAATATATTATATTGATGAAAATAATTTTCCTATGATTATGGACAAAATGTACTGACATTGTTTTAGAGGGTGAGGATGTTACACTATTATGCAGTTTAGTTTTTACATGTGAATGTGGGAAAAGATCATTTAAATCATAAGAAAAAAACTGTAATTCTTAGAATTTAAATTAAATACTCAGAATGCAAATTCATTTTGCCATTGACCTCGGCCCGACAAAATTGGGCAATAAATTTGTTCCCAAATGAAGTTATAAGTACATAACTTATATATATATATATATATATATAGCCTATCTGCAATACTTTTGACATTCTCTACTTTGGCTGATATTGGAGTCACCTTTTTCCTTAGAAATTTAGGCAACAGAAATACAGATAAATTATAGTGAAAGAAATACAGCCAAATTATAGTTAAAGTAGTCCCCTGAGTCAAAGACTGCTACGCGGTTTTTGTGGATTTCATCAGTGCCTCCAAAGGACAATAAAATCATTCTCACATATTGGTTTGCCAGTGTTCTGAACTACTTCTGAAACCAAGACATTAGTCTACAGGTGTTTTTGTTGTTTTGGTTTGGTTTTGGTTGTTGTCACTTCTCTTGAACATTTCAGTAGAAATGAGTGAGAACTATCTCTCTGAGGAATATTTGCTCATTAGGAAATTGGATGTGGTCAAGGGTTACCGTGAACATGATTTTCGGGCTGGTGTGCACTGAGACAAACTAAGCCACTACTGGTAAATTCAACTGTCATTGATGTAATTAATCAGCTACAGTGAAGAAAATGCACCTTATTTTTTAACTAAAGGTTTATGTTGATGTTGCTTGATTTTCTTTGAAATATAGCCTTCACAAAATGCAGATGATTCCAGGTTAAATGATGAAACTATCGCCAAGCAATTGCAACTTGATGAAGATGCAGAGGTATTGCCATTTTGTTTAGCTATTATTAACAACATGATGTTGTGACTTGTTATTTAGTCTCCCCAGGGAAACAATCAAGACTGTTATAATTTCATTTTGGATTGAGCCTCATTGTAAGAGTTATATGTAAAAAAAGTTAAAATCTAATATATAAAAATCTAAATTTTATATAAAAGACAAATGATTAGAATGGGATAATAACTTATTTAGAAATTTCTTGCTAAATTTTTTTTAATGGAACCACCATCAATATAGTTAAAACAATTTAATTTGGTCCTATCTCCTTTCAATGTGGGCAATTTCATTCACGTCTTTGACTTTAATGGGTATATATATGCTGATGATCTCTAAGTCTGTTTCCAATTCAGAGGCTTACTTGAGTGATAACCTATATTTTCATTCAGTAAATATTTGTTGAGCATTTACTGAGTAAGTGGCATAGTTCTAGGTGTTAAGGATATTGCAGTTAAAAAAAATTTCTTAAGATACTTTTAGGGTGATCCATAGGGTTCATAACCCTATGGATCATAAATAGAGGGGTAGGAAGATCCCTCTAAGGAAGTGATATTGGGGTACAGAAGGAAGTGATAATGGCAAGCCATGGGGCTGGTTACCTGGAGGAAGTTTTTCTCTAAACAGAACAAGTGCAAGCATCCAGAGGTAGAAGTATTTGAGTTTGATGAGTTGGGAGACATGGCCAGCAGCAAATCCTGTTAAGTCACAACAGGTTCTTAGTACCTACCAAAAGGACTTGGGTGGTAAGGACTTTGGATTTTAGTCTCCGTGAGATGAGAAGCCATTGGAGTGTTGAATAGATAAGTGACATGATTTAATGATCTTAAAAGACAATTATTCTGACTGCCGTGAGGCTAATAAACCATGGTGGGGCAAGAGCAAAAGCAGATCAGTTTGGAGACTGTTGTGGTAAGGTAAGTGAGAGATAACGTCGGCTTGCACCAGGGTGGTAATGAGAAGAGGTAGTGAGAAGCAGCCATAATCTGTGTGCTTTGAAAGTATGACCTTCAAGTT
Source organism: Eonycteris spelaea (assembly GCA_003508835.1). Lineage (NCBI taxonomy): Eukaryota > Metazoa > Chordata > Mammalia > Chiroptera > Pteropodidae > Eonycteris > Eonycteris spelaea. Next base: position 3,103,910 of record PUFA01000062.1, on the reverse strand, counting down.
GTCACTTGATAGATTGAATGAAAGGTATGAGAGGAAAAGAAGGGTCCATGTTTTTTGGCTTGAGCAACTGAATGAATAGTGATATCATTTGTTAAGACTGGAACACTGGTGCAGAGAAATCAAGAGTTCTGTGTTGGACATGTTAAGCTTGAGCTACCCAAATAGACTTCAAAATGGAGATGTGGAGTGGGGTGGTTCAATAGTGAAATCTGGAACTCAGGCAAGGTCTAAGATGAAGATGTGTATTTGGGAATCACTAGCGTTTGGACGATATCTAAAATCTATGTAGCAGAGATCAAAGGGAGAGAATGTAAATATTGAGAAATATCTGGATTGTGTTCTGGGGCACTGTTAACATTTAGAGGTCAGGAAGAGGAGGGTGATCGAGCAAGGGAGAAAAAAGAGTTGCTAGTGAAGTAAGGAAATGAGAGCTTGGTACTTTATGGAAACCAAAAGAAGAAAGTATTTCAAGGAGGAGTATTCATCTCTGTCAGAGGCTGCAGACATCGGTACCTACTGTTTGAATACCCTTCTTGTTTATTAGCTTAAGTGTCACTTTCATATTTCCTAAACTAATAGAATCTTCTATGTATACTCTGTCATACCCCATTGTAGCCACTATTAACATTTGTTATAATTGCTATTTAAGTGTCTTCTTATATATAAGCTGTAAACTGCACCCTCCAGGGCTCTGTATGTCTCACTCAACTATTGTGACATCAGTGCCCATTTTAGTGCTTGCCATATTGTTGCGAGAGAAAAGTATTCTAGTCTCCTGGAATATATCTGATTTGTTCACATTTTATTTATTTGGCAGTTTATAGTTTGTGCTTTCAAAATTTTTTCCATCTTATTTGATTACTGAACTGTATAAACTACAGACCGAGTATTTACACAACTCAAGATAGAACAGATGGCCTAGGTAAGATTATGAAGTAATTTTTAGGGACCTGACTTCTCCTTATCTGTCCCAGATGCAGAAGGCATACCCCATCCTTTCCAAACCAGGTGTGGTACTTTATCATAATTCCCTATTTTTTCATTTCTATTACATTCTTTCAGAATCTCGTTTGGGTAATTTATTATTCTGATGAAATTTTTAGGGTGTTAATGACTGATGAAATCATTCCTAAGTATGCTCCTTAAGATAAGTTTTTTTCCTCTTTCCCCCCTCACTTTCACTTCTTTGTTTATTCATTTAATGTGTAATCTAGTAATCTGAATCAGTAAATCAGTATTTAGACAGTATGTTAAACACCATCTACATGCTTAACATTGTATTAATGATGCTATAATCACCAATAATGAATTTCTAACGGAAGTATTTAAATTTCTTCTGTTCTGTCATTTAAAGCAGCAGTCCCCAGCCTTTTCGGCACCAGAGACCAGTACTCATATGAAAATCTAATGCCTAATAATCTGAGGTGGAGCTGAGGTCGTGATGCTAGCGCTGGGGAGTGGCTGCAAATACAGATAAAGCTTCACTCACTCAACTGCCGCTCACTTCCTACTGTGTGGCCCGTTTCCTAACTGGCCATGGACCAATACCAGTCTACAGCCTAGGGGTTAGAGACACCTATTCTAAAACATCTAGAATCCTCCTTATTATAAACATACTACATAGTATGAAATTTTGGAAAAATGATGTAAGGTTCAATCAGAAATCCTTACAGAGCCACTGGAGTTTTAGAGTTTGACCTTTTTATGATGAAGATTTTCATGTTATTTTTAGCAGTTCAGTAATTCAGTTTTGGTAAAGATTAAACAGCAGAGAATGTACATTGATGTGCATTTGTCTGGCATGCTTATAGTTCTGTGTAGCTTAAGTTAGTACATTTTATAAACAGAAGGCTTGGTTACTATATTCTCATCAGACTTATGCCAATTTCCAAGTCTTTGTAGGATTGGGTGGTTTTGAGGTCCTTTCATTTGTTTGAATAACTTTGTTCAATATTGCATTAGGTCATTTTATCAGGGGGCATAAAACCATTTAATGTTTATAATATATTCCACTGCTATATATTATTTCAGGAAGAGCTCTATTTTGCCTAAAGTGAAAATATTTGAAAATAACAGCAAAGTTAACTAGAATGTGTGCTAAAGCATATTAGGAAAACTTCTGGTATAATGACTTAAATTTTCAAAAATCATAACATTTGAATTAGTAGTTGAAAATAGTTTTATGATATAAGGGATAGTTGTATTTATGTGTATCTTGCTATCGTATGCAAAGAAAATATATAATTTTCTTGATTTCTTATATTCACTCTTTTTTTTGTACCCTCCAGACCATTGTTTTTCTATTAGGATGAGATTCTTTCCAAGCTTTTTCTAGAGTTTAAAATAAATAGAAATAATAGATCTGTAAGTGTTATATTAGGACTATTAAGAAAAAAATATAGATTTCAAACTTTGTAAGTGAGAAGTATGGCTTTAAAAATATGCTCAATTTATCTACCATGCCTGTAAAACTAGAAATATTTCTTTTGAAATCTAATACACTTAGTTAAACAAACCTGTGATACTTAACTGCCAATATTTAATGGAAAAGTGTCATAAAGTTCCAAAAGTTACTTTCTGGAAAATGTTTTCTAGTTTCTTTTAAGTATCACGAAGCAAATATTTAACATTTTTCATATGCACAACAAATTCACTTTGTTGACACTTTTTGCAGCTGGAGAGACAATTGCATGAAGATGAAGAGTTTGCTAGAACATTAGCCATGTTGGATGAAGAACCTAAGAACAAAAAGGTGGCGTTTTTACTGGGCTATTTGCACTCTGAATAATAAATAGTACAGATCTGTGCTCCCTTTCAACCTCTGTAGTCTAGGCTCTGGAGATACAAACATGAGTAACTCTTCTAGAAAGAAGCTAAATTACTTTAATTTATCAAAATGGTTTTGGAAAATCTCATTGAGAAACTTATCTTCCCAAAAGGAGGTTGATAGAGCCAAAGCCATTCAGAACCTTTCTTCACAAAATAATGAATTGCACCTTTTACTTACTCTCTGTCACAGAGGTTCCTATGTACTTTTTCAAGAATAATGCTTATAAAAATTCCTATGGAACCTAAAGTTTAATAACTGGTAATTAATATCTTTCTGGGAAGCACAATTTGCTATTTCTAATTAACTTTATTTGGGCCATCTCAAATGATACCAAGTGTAGTTATTGGAATCTTTAAAAGTATCAAGATTATTTTCAAGCACTTGATCTCCAAAATATTATATTTATTTACTTTGAATCACATTCTGGTAATATTGTCAGTATCAATATCTGACTATTTTAAAAGATTTTACAGCAGTCAGATGTAAGACAATAGGAGGTAGTGGGAACTTTGTCATTTGAAAAGCCTTACTCAATCTAAAGACATTCAAATTATTATTGTTTAAAAAATATACTGTCACACCCCCAATTTGTGACCTCTTTGTAAAATGGAGTTTTGAGGGAGCAGTAGAGAGAAAATAGATGTTTTTTCTCTTTCGAGAAAGTGCTCTCATTTTTCTTTTAAACTTTAGATTGTTTTTAATTTAGTCTTTTGGGGTTTAGATTTTAGTTTTTAACCTCATAATGCTGACAGCTTGAGAATTAAGATGAAAGAAGCAGAAACAAGCTTCCATTTCCAGACTCACAAGTTGGGAAGAACTGGAATAATTTTTTATAGTTGTATTTTTTTATACCCTTTCAATCTGTTTCCTCATCTGTAAAATTAAAAATAATAGAACATGCTTTATTTGCCCCAGAAATCTCATAGATGAATGAATAAAAATTTATCGTATTGTCCTGTTACTTTGGAAAGTGGCCCGTAATCTTAAAATTAAAACTGAAATTAAAACTTCGGTCAATTTTAACAATATATTTTGTGGTAATAGTTTTCCTATTATTTGTCACGTTTGACACTTAAAATTTTCTTAGGCTCGAAAGGACCAAGAAGAGAGAGAAACGTTTTCATCTGTCCAGGCCAATTTACATAAAACAGAAAAACATAAATCTCCTTATAAAGGTAATACTAGGGGTGAAAAAGTAAGCTGGAATGTTTATCTTTATAGAAAATACCTGGTAACTTTATTTAAACATTCTATTCAATAATTGCCTTATATTGTTAGGTACACATTATTTTATAGGAATATTGGAGCATGTTCTACTTAGATACTTTGAAAGCCGTTTGGTTATTAGCTGGCACAGGATGCCTATCTGCTGTATAATTGTTGTGAAAAATATATTACAACTTTTGGCTTCATGTTTATTTCTAAGTGCAGTGCAACATGTGGACTTTAATATATGAAGACAAAGAACTAGATGTTCATGCTCATAAAGTTCACTGACAGTTGTCCAGGTCATCTGAACTCTTACTGATTGTCGTAGGTTTTATTTTTTTAGTGGTCCTGGCATATAACAAAGTCCTAGTATAGATGGTCTTAATCCTATAAGTACATCTGTTCTTATAGTACCTTTTATCTTGAAATCTCACGATTTGGGATGTTCAGATTATATTACAAATAAAATTATGTGATATATTCTAGTCAGTAAGTTTTCTTTGTGTAAATTTCAGATCAATGAAGGTTATCTGAAATAAAGCCCATGTTCTTAGATGAAGACTACTGTATTATTTCAATTAATGAGTAATTTATATTTAAAAACTCAGATCCCTTTATTTCAACTGGTTATACAAAAGAAGTAATATACAAATGTTTTAAAATAAATGTATAAACCAAAGAACTGAAATCTTAATATAAATATTATAAAATCACCAATGATATTGTGTGTTACTGAGAATACTCAATTGAAAAATGAAAAAAAAATCTTGATATGGGATATCATTTTCTAAAAACAACAATCATAATTTTTCTTGCTAGTGAAAACAGAACAATTTCTGGATAAAAGGAAGAACTACAGTCCTAGGAAGCAAACTAAATGTGAAAGCTCAAAAGAATCTCAGCAGCATTCCAAGTCATCACCTTACAAAATAAGAAAAACTTCTCCTAAAGCTAGTTCCAAGCTGACGCTTTTGAAAAAAAAAGAAGAGAGTTCTTCCAAAGAAACAGAACCTATGTCCTCAAAAAGAAAGAAAATGCCCTTGAATTGAAAGAGACAAAAACCCTAAGAAGACCAAAAGTTCTCCAGCTAAAAAAGAGGTAGAAATTTTCCAAAAGTGTATCACATTGGGGCTATGTGTTGATATGTGTTTGATTTTTTTAAAGTTTTTTTTCTGACTTTGAAGTCATTATAGTACTTTTAAAATACAATCTTATTTAGATGCTGTTGCAGAGCATTGATTATTGATACAGCTAAATTAGCCAATGTTTATTGAGTTACTCTGTATCAGATATTGTGTTAAAATCCATGACATTGCATGTAATTTTCACAACTCTGTGAGTTATTTATTTTTATTATTCACTTTTAAAGATGAGGAAATGGGCTGAAAAAGTTTAAGTAACTTTTACAATATCATCCAGCTGGTAAGTGGCAGAGCCAGCTTTGAATTTAGGTCTGCTCAAGCCAAAAAAGGCAGTATCACAACATGGTGGCTCTGGAATGGACTCGAGTCAGTTTCAAATCGTAGCCTTGGTCTGGTTACTACCCCTCTTTCTGCTTTGGGTTCTTCACTTTTAAAATACGGATGATATGTAAAACCACTTAGAACAATGCCTGGTACATAATAAGTGCTACATAAGTTTTTGCTATTATTAAAATACTTATTTGTATTTGGCCTGAATGTGCTCCTTTTTGCCCTTGTATAACAATGTTGTGATACTGAAACCATTTTCAAAGGAAGAAAAGTGAAATAATTTAGAATGGGTTTTTTAAAGTTTTTGTTTTCAATGTATGTTTGAGAAGTGAATGGTTTCTTAGCATCTCTAATTTGGAACCACCTTAGAGTTACAATGAGAAACCACAATCCTATAGGCCTCCTAGGCCCTTAGAATTAAAAGTGAATAATGTTTGTCTCAATCAAACACATATCAAGCTCATTACCATCATTTTTTAGTGCAGAGCAGTGAAATGGTGATGATTTCAAAATGCATTTTTTTGTTTGTGGTCAGTGCGCAACAGTGAACTTTTTGGTCTCAAATTTTTCTTCACTAAATACTTATCTGGTGAATAAATGTTTTTATCACGTACCCTAAACATGTTCAGTTTACAGAGGCTTGTCGATTTTTATTAAAGAGAAGAAATCTTTAAATGATGTTGTTACTCTCCACAGTATTTTTCAAAATTGTAATAGAAATGATTCAGAGAACTTTTACTTAAGCAGTTTTAAGAACATTAAAGTCAGTTTAATAAGGTCAATCTATTTGGGTCAGATAATTTTGACTTTATAAATGTGTATGCTTCAAAGTTATTCTATAAGGTGCTTATAATTCAGCATTATTTTCTTCATAGAATTATTATAAATGAATAATTTTCTCAATTTGACATGCATTGGACTCTACTGCGAAGCTTGTTAAAATATGGTTTCCCAACACATGTGGTCTGAGCAGGTGTATTTTATTAAGTTCACATATGATATGAATGCTGAGAACCACTATTAAAGAGTTAGGGGTGAGAACCAGCCGGTAATGACCATTTAACTCATAACCAAAACAGCTTGCCTATTTGTTGACTAAATCATTTCTTTGTATAGAAGTAATATTTCATCTACTCTCAAAGGTATTTGAGATGGCTTACAAGTTAAAAATAATGTAAAATAGGAAGTAGGAAGAGCAACAGAGACCATCTTACAGTAGTTCTTGAATCAGAAAGTTGGAGTGAGTCCACGGATATATAATTTGAACAATTTCCCCAGGATTTTCTGAGACACACACATGGTAAAGATCTCCTGAGATAAATTGAGTAGAGAGATTAAACCTAGAAAGAACAATGGTGGTGTATAGAATGTGCTACTTTTTGGAGTAAAGCTTGCCTCTTGTTTGAGTCAGTTGTTTATATGAATTCTCAGACTGCAGTTCTTATATCCTCAGGGGTATAGGGCCTTTTAGCCTGTGTTAGGGGTGTGCAAAGTCATAGGGTAAACATGGGATGGCTTCTTGTGTCATCAGGTTTACTTGGGAAAAAAATTTGTGTTTCCAGTAGAATACACATGGATATATTTTGAAATAGATCTTAAAACAATGAAGCTTTGTAATACGCTCGTTTGATTTCTTTTCTTGGGGGCTGGCAACTTGGTGTATGCCTCTAATCTGTCCTGAGGTATGTGCATTTAGAGTGGAAAGGGTTGACTAGTGTTGATGCAGGGATGTTTATAAGCTGCACATTTGTAAATGGGGAGGACCCACGTAGCTAAAAATGTTAATTTCGGGGCCAAACACAGAAGTGGCTTAATGTTTATTGGTGTGTATTTTTAATTTTACGTGGATTTTTATAACTTTGTTCAATTTCATTTCCCTGTTTCTAAAGTCTGTAAGTCCTGAAGATTCTGAAAAGAGACGCACTAATTATCAAGCTTATCGAAGTTACTTAAATCGAGAAGGTCCCAAAGCTCTGGGCTCCAAAGAAATTCCAAAGGTAAGAGTAGTGAGAGGGCCTGCCACCCTCTCAGGGCCTCTGGCCTGTGGGCCCAGGCTGTATTCACTATGTCGACAGCAGCAGAAAATTCATAGTTATAATTAATAGAAAAGCTTCGGTTACCATTCTTACAAATTTGGGGTATTTATTCATATTATGCATCACTGCTCGATACTTAGAAAAATTTCCCTTTAACAAGTAGCCCCAGTAGGTCTGGGCCTTGAGGCATACAGCAGTTACAAGACTAATGCTCTTTGCCTTCATGTTACTTTTGGTCTGACTCAGGAAAGAGACCTAAATAAATTACTATTTAATTATAATTGTGATATATGTGTCATTAGAGAAAAATCCAGGTTGCTCTTTGGGAATATAACTGAGGAACCTGGCCTTGGGTGGGGTGTGTTGAATAAGTGACATATAAATGGAAACTTGAAGAATGAAAGGGATTTAACCAGCTGTGGAGGAGCTCCAATTCCATGATTTGGGCAGAGGGACCAGAATGTGTGATGTCCCTGAGGGGTAAAAGATCTTAATGGTATGTGTGAAGAACTAAAGGCAAGAGAGTATAGTTGGAGCATAGTGACCAAGGGGTGAGAGTAAGCAAATAGGTAAATAGGGCCACATCTTGCAGGGCCTAATGTTTAGGACTTTTGCCTAAGAGAAGGAGTCGTAAGTTGGGGAATAATGTGACCAGATTGGCATTTGTAAAAGAATGCTCTGGCTACTGATATATAGAGTGCAACGGAGGGGGCAGGAGTAGATATATAGATCAGTTTGGAGAGATGGTGAGAAATAATCGAGACTTGTCTAGGGTAGTAGCGGTGAAAGTGCTGAAAAATGAAGTAGTTTCAATGGAAAAGGTAAAATCTATAGGACTTGGTGATCATTGGAAGGGGTAGTTGAGAAAAATTGAGAATCAGGGATGATTTCGTCATTATCACATGAGTAGCTGGGTGGATACCAATGCCATTGGAGGCGGAGCTGGTTTGTGGAGTTAATGAGTTCATTGTTGGCCATACTGTGCTTTAGATGTATGTGAGATACCCATGCAGAGATACTGAGCAGATAAGAGCTGTGCAGGACTGGAGCACAGAACAATTCAAGATGGGATGTAAAAGCTTGGCATTGTAGGCATGTAGATAATGTTTGAAGGGAAACAGTACAGAGTGAGAAGACAAGAGGACCTTAGGCCTAGCTTCTTCACGAAGTAGGGGAAGGTAAAACCCAGAAGGAAACTAAGAAGCCACAATATAGGAGGAAGTTTGATAAGGGTTGTGTCACAGAAGCAAAGGAAAGAGAGAATATTTTTAAGATAATTGAGTAAGAGACTGATGGTTGTCCATTGTGTTTAAGATCATGAATGGTCCTTAGTCGCCTTAGCAAGAGCAGTTTCAATGGAATGGTGGAAGCAGAGCCTAGTGGAAGTGGGCTGAAGAGTGAGTGGGAGGAGATAAGATGGAGGTGGCGCAAGTAGATAATATTTTTGGTAAGTTTGGTTGTGAAGGGGAAAAGGAGAGAGAGGACATTTAATTACAAATGGAAGATAAGTTTTAGGGGGAAAATATGAGTATTTTTAAGGTAAGAGATACTTAAAGCATGATTTTTGCTGATGGCATAGATCTACCAGAAAGGGAGAGTTGAAGATACACCAGAGAGAAACAGTCGAATGTGATGTGAGATTTCTGAGAGGGTAGAGGGGAAGACATTCAGACTGCATGTGAGGACTAGTGCCTCCCGTCATAAAGAGGGGGAGGGAACAAGCCTACAGGGCTAGTGGTTGTATGGGGCACTAGAGGAAGACACCAGTGTTGCCTCTTGTACAAGATGTATGAGAGCCTCTGCTTGAAAGGACTTGGGGCAAAGTGGTGGCCGTAGGGAATAGTCAGGTTTAGTGAAGATAAGGCTGTGGGGGCAGTCAGGACATTCTACAGGGAGAGTTTTAGAGTGAAGGCTAGAAGTGCTGAGACTGGATAAGTAAAAGATGCTCAGAGCCACAACGGGTGATAGTTCAAGAGATGATAGTGGTTTAGGGCGTGGGATAGGGGCTTGCATGTAGTTTTATAAGGTTATTTTGAATTTGTTGAGAGTAGTTTAAGTACCTGCAGTGTTGATCATTTCAGTCCTAGAATCATAAGGCTTTAAGGGACCTTGAGATGTTGTTAGTCACACCTTTTTTCTCCAAGCAGATTCATACTTATTTTTCCCCCTAAGAAAGGTCTTCATCTGGATGGTGAAGGTTGACTCCTATTGCAGCGGTCTTCAAATTTTGTTTAGCTTCTTTTCAGGCCTATTTTAAGGCTGCGTTGATCTCGATTCTCTAGTCAAAGAATAATAAGTAACTTGGAATGTTTTACATAATTTTCATTTTACTTGGTTGTATCATGTTATTGAACCATTGCAAAAATTTTTAAAAGTCTGTAAATATAGACAGTTCCAGTTAAGATTAAATATCTTTTCCATCCTGCTGTCTTTGGCCAGTGTCTTTTGTATTTTGAAGTTCTGTTTCCAACCGAGAGATAATATGATCTTGCCTTTAAGTTATGCACAGGTCATTGAATGTACTCTCATAGGGCAAACAGCAGAGAGAAGGGCAGGAATTCAAACTCATTCAGCTTTTTGGAATTGAAATTTTCCCTTCTTAACAATACCAAGAATTTCTATTAAAGGATTGCATGTAGTTTACTTAAAGTTATACAAGGTAACTAGTAGTTTAAAAAATAGTATGTATAGATAATTATAATAAGCTTCGCTAGCCATATTGAATATATATTTTTCATTGCTGGTTTTATAAGATTATTAAATGTTAGCCTACATAAGAATGTCTCATGATTTAATTTCAGGTTCTGCTTATTTGCTATAAATTCCCAGCACATTTTTCATGCCGAGTTTATTTATGATGTCAAATGAGAAAAATCAAATTACTGCAGTTTTGATGCCAAATAGTTATTTGGAAAACTACCATGTAATTTCCTCTCTGCTTGAACATTTTGGTTTTTAGGGAGCTGAAAATTGCTTGGAAGGGCTTATATTTGTAATCACAGGAGTGCTGGAGTCCATTGAAAGAGACGAAGCCAAGTCTTTAATTGAACGTTATGGAGGAAAAGTAACTGGAAATGTCAGCAAGAAAACAAACTACCTTGTCATGGGTCGTGATAGCGGACAGTCCAAGAGTGATAAGGTGGGTGCTGCTGTGTTCTCAATACAATGAAATAGCCTCCTTGCTTGGCAGGCTCTTGATACGACCATTTGTAGGAATACCCTTTACACAGAATTAAGAGAAGAAAATAACAGAAAAGTAATTTCTTCCTAGAATGTTTCTTCTTAGAAGTATTGTTGGCTTCAATCCCAGGATTTTGATTTTCTAATTGAAAGTATAGTTCCTGTTTATTTGACTTTCTCAGTGTAGTATTCTAATTTAAATTTAAATCTTCTTTTGAAGATAGAAGCAAATGCAGTTTTCTGTTTCTTATAGTATTAAGTGTTCCTATGTATGCCTGAGTAGACTCCATCTTAAGTTTTTTATTAGAACTCTTAGGTGTGTCAGTAGGATTGTGTTTATTTCCAAGTAACAGAATACTAACCTTGGTTCAAATAGCTACTTCTTTTCTTACCTAACAAGAATTCCAAAGGTAGGCAGCTGCTGGGCATGGCTCAGCAGCCCAGTAATGAAGCTAGCTAGTTCCATTCTCTGCCTCTGTCCTTATGTGTTAGCTTTAGTCTTTGTGCATGTTGCCTTGTGTTGCAAGGTGGCTGCAGCTCTAGGCATTCAAGTGCACATTCAAAGTAGGAAAAAAGGGAGCAGTGGTAAGATTTCATACTAGCTGTGACTGGCCTTACAAGTTTCCCAGAAACACCTCTTATAGAATTTCACTTAAGTTTCATTGACCAGAGCTATCACGTGGCCAGTTAGTGATAGAAGTGAGGACTTTCATGCTTGCCTGAGAGCGATCATAATTCATCACTTGGAGGTGGACAGGTTGGAGCTCTGTTAGCAGGGAGAGGGCGGGAGAGAATGTCTGCCAGATGAGTGATGCTGGGAGAGGGAACGAAGAGCTGGACTTAGGCCCTAGTGACTTTGCCTTTTCTAGGGGAGAGGAAAAGGTAAAGTAAGTTAGAAAAGTGGTAATATGACACCTCAGGAACCAGCTTACCATTCTTAGGGGATGTGTCTGTCATCTTCTTTTTAATGATACATTTTTTATGAATATGTTTTTAAAAAATGTTCCAGTATTATCTAATTTACAAATGTGGTCTTTCATCTATTAAGATGTCCTAGAATCATATATATATATATATATATATATTATATTTTTATATTAATATATATGTTTTTTTTTTTTTAACAGAAAGTAATGGTTAGAATATGGTTTTAACGATTTACATTTTTGATCAATAGGCAGCAGCTTTGGGGACAAAAATTATTGATGAAGATGGCCTATTGGATCTGATTAGAACTATGCCAGGCAAGAAGTCCAAATATGAAATAGCAGTTGAAGCTGAGGTTTGTATAAAATGAGTTTGATTTGTGTAAGTTGGTATATAGCAACTTTCCTGTCTCTTAGACATTTCTTAGGTGGCAATAGGCCTGTTGGCTAAATAAAGATGAACTTCTTCTACTGCGTATGAACCTATTTCCTTTTGAGCTGGAAGACTCTGCTTCCGGATATCTTGTTTGGTGTATTTCCTTCCACAAAGGAATATGAGGAGAGAGAGAGAAGACAGTGTATTGCACTTACCATATCTACTTATTCAAGTTTCCATATTTTCCATATTCTTGCAATGATTTTGTGCAAAGGTTATTGACTAAGAGTTCTTTACAGGACACATTACAGGTATTAGCATGATGAATTCATTTTCAGTTAGAACAATAGTAGGACTTTTTCAGTTGTGACAGAAACCCAGCCCATATCAGCTATAACCAAAAGGGAAAAACGTTGGCTCACAAAACTAAACTATGGGCAGGGTGGGTCTGTTGTAGAAATTACTGGATCTAGAGATTTCAGTGCTTTCAGGACCCTTTACGTTTCTGTCACTCTGCTTCTAGTGTTAGCTTCATTCATCCTCACTATACACAGGTTTCTCCAAGTGCAGGACACAGGGACGCCAGTAGCCCAAGTCTAATTCCCAGCTCTGTCATCCAGGTGGTGAGATGGTCTGCCTGTTGATTACAGTTAGAAATATCTTGGGGAATGATTTGGATTGGCCCTTCACCCAGCGTTCCTTAATGTTAGTAACTGATGTGACGTAGCACAGGTACTAAAACCAGGAAGTTAACGCTGAGACCTTATGGCTAACTAAACTACACGTTATTCAACTTCAGTTTTCCTCCCATTGCTCTTTTTCTAATCTTGGCTCCCACACTGCATTTAGTTATGTCTCAGTCTCCTCCAGTCTATGACAGTTCCTTTATTTTTCCTTGTCTTTTTATGACCTCGACACTTGTGATGAGCACTAGTCAGTTGTTTTGTAGATGGCTCTCAGTTTGGTTAGATGTTTTCTTATGATTAGCTTGAGATTATGCATTTTTGGTAAGAATACTACAGAAGCAATATTGTGTCCTCATATATGAGATATACAGGATATCATAACCTCTTATTAGAGATATTAGCCTTGATTACTTGGGTAAGTCGATGGCTGCCAAGTTTCTCCACTAGTGAAGTAACTATTTTCCCTTTGTAATTGATAAATATGTTGGGAAATGCTTTAGGACTACGCTAATTTATTGTTTGTCCTCAGAACACTGTCATCACTCCCTAACGAAATCCTGTACCCATGAGTAGTCAGTCCTCATATCCATCCCTTGGCAACCACTGCTATACTTAGTGTCTATGGATTTGCCTGTTCTGGACATTTAAAGGAATCATACGATATGTAGCCTTTGTGTCTGGCTCCTTTCACTTAGCATAACGTTTTCAAGGTTTACCTACTTTGAAGCATATACCACTTTGAAGCATATACCACCATTTTTATTGGTGATTAATATTCCATTGTGTGGATAGGCCACATTTTGTTTATCTGCTTATCAGTTGGTGGACATTTAGGTTGTTACTGTTTTGGGGGTATAATAATTGTATATATAATTATAACGTTGCTGCAAACATTTGTGTACACGTTTTTGTGGAGGCATTAACTTAAAATTTAAAAAATTTTTTCAATTACAGTTGACATTCAATGTTATCTTAGTTTCAGGTGTACAGCACAGCGGTTGGACACTTACACAACTTACAAGTGATCCTCCCGATCAGTCTGGTGCCCACCTGATGCCATGCATGTCTATTGGAAGCATAATTTTTAACTAGTTAGAAAAGTGAAACAAAGTCTCTTAACCCTTTACCCTGTTTTTTCAAACGGATAATAGATTACTTATTATTTTAAAAACTATATTCTCACTTTAAAATTTGCTTTTGGGAGGTTTTCAGTTTGTTGTTAATTTTTTAGAGTTTGGAAGGTGTGATTTCCACAAACAGCAGGGCCACTGTGAAAAAGCAAACCCAGGTTGGGGGTTCTCTCGGATATCTCAGGTTGCCCTCTAGAGTATATTTATCAGGGTAGAAATTCTTTATCTCACTGGGTTTCTTTTTTCCTCACTTTTCCCATTTTTAAGATGAATAAAGGACAGTCCAAATTGCAAAGAACACCACAAAAAAGTGAACAAGGAAAAAGAAAAATTAGTCCAACCAAGAAGGAGTCAGAATCCAAAAAGAGCAGACTGACTCCCAAAAGGGGCAGCTCTCTGAATTCAGTAATAAAGGAAACAAGTGTGTTTCGGAGAGGCCTGGACTTCAAGGAGCAGGAAGCTGAGGAGACAAGTGGTAACAGCTGGGCTAGGAATTGGGCTGATGACAGCAGTGAAAACAAAGTGGAAAATTTGCTCTGGGTCGATAAATATAAGCCAACCTCGCTCAAGACCATAATTGGACAGCAAGGTGACCAGAGCTGTGCCAACAAACTCCTACGCTGGCTCCAAAACTGGCACAAGAGATCATCCGAAGATAAAAAACACGGTGATTTTCCAGCTTCATTCATTTTGTGTGTGTGTCTGTCACCATGTTATTGCTCAGTTAGTTGCACATATGTGAGGAAGTGTAATGGTCGGTTCATTCATCTCTCAGCAAGCATTTATTGAGAGTCTGCTCTGAGCCCAGGTGCTGCTGTACTAGACCCCAGAGGTACTGTTGTGAGCAAAACATAGTTCCCTTGAGCTCACAGTCAGTGGAGGAGACATACATGAACCAGCAATTAAAATGTAATGTGGTAGGTACTATTATAGGGGTAAATTTAGATGTTGAGAGGGTACAGGTGTGTGGTCAGGAATGGGGATGTCTGTGCTCCCATCCCTAGAGGAAGGGACATCTACGCTAAGACTTGGAAACCAAGTAGGAGTTGGCTAGGTGAAGGTAACGGTGGGTGTTGAGTGGGAGAGAGTACATGTACCGGGCCCTGAAGCATGGGAGAGCAAAGCTGCTGAGAACGCCAAAGAGATTGGGAGAAAGGTGCCAATAAAAGGCTGAGGCACGCTTACAGTTAGGCAGCCTAAAAACCCCGGTCGCATGTTGCTTAGTAGGCTTGGGGGTCCTGAGCTTCTCTAGTTTCTGTGCTTGTTCACACGTCTTTGTTATGGAATAGGAACACCTGCAGTATGTATTTAATGTCCAAAATACTTCTGGAGGTTTCAGATCACAAATGTTGGGAGTAGTTTCTTGCTCTTCAGCTGCTGCCATTAGGGATATTGTGTAAGAAATAAGGGAAAATTTAATGAGCATCTCAGTGAATTTCCAGGGCAATGACTGGGTTGTTAATGTTCAGATGGCCACTAGACATTGGCTGACGGTGCCAGTTTATTTTATTTATGACATAATATGATTGTAATGATACAGGGTTAAATTTAAGTTGACTCTCTTTTTTCAAAACTACACAAAATCTACCCTAAAAGGGAAGATAAGTGCTTCGTGTGCCTGGAGACTTTAAGGCCTCAAGTGAGCTATATAGGCCCTTCTCCCATATACCTACAGTGCATTCAACACTGTCAGTCTGTATGTATGTACTGAGCACCCTTTATGTGCCAGGCACCCATGTGATAAAGGCAGGCAGAATGCTCTAGAGTTGAGCTGTGCAAGATATTGCAGACACAGCATCTTTAATTCATTTTTTCATTTTGTGATCATGTCACTGACGTGCTTGTTAACATATATTGAGGCGCCAGGCTCTGTGCTCAGCACGTTCATCCTCACTGCGTCCCTACCAGGCACATTCTTATTGTTCCCCTCGTTTTGCAAAGGAGACAACGGGCCAGAGGGGTTAAGTCACTTCTAAAGTTCTCCAAGCTGATGAGTGCTGGGGTCAGGATAGCGAGAGTTAGGATTGGCGCCTGGTCTGCTCCATGACCTATGCTTCCGTAGGAAAGGTAGTCATAAAATTATTCTTTCAAATCAGGGTTTTAAAGTTAATGAGTTTTAGTTTGGGGTTTGAAGTGATATCGGGAGTAGAATTTTACTAAGTGTTTTGGAAACTATTGCTTATATTTGGTAGGAAATACTCTGCAAATCTAGAACAGTTAAACTGAAGGACTCAATGCTAAGTTTGCACTAACTTCTTTCTTCCTTGCAGCAAAGTTCGGTAAATTTGCCGGCAAGGATGATGGTTCTAGTTTTAAAGCAGCATTGCTCTCCGGCCCTCCAGGTGTTGGCAAAACAACCACAGCCTCTCTGGTCTGTCAGGTAGGTGTTCTGTTGTGCTGCAGTTGGGAAGGGAACACAGGAGTGGGCATGTGTAGGAGGTACGCAGGTGTGTGGTTATGTATGTGGTATGTTTATTTTTTAACCTGTTGTGTATATACTTTTCTGAAATCAAATCATTAGAATTTGCTTTGGTTTGGGGGATATTTGTCATTTTCATTCTTTTTTTAATATTTATAACTAATTGTAGGTAATATCTGCCTGTGTACCAGGCAATGTACTAAGTCCTTAAGTGCATTATTTTATAGACTATATAGACCCTTAATAGACACATATATGCCCTGTAAGAATTCTCTGTACTAAAATATATGTACTGTTAACAGTCATAACTCTTTGCGCCCTCTATTGTCATTAATTTTGGGGGGAAATCAATTAAGGCATTTTATAATGCCTTATGATCAATATAATGGGTAAATAAATCAGAATAACAATTTATCATTATTTGAGAGGAAGATTATATGTTGGGATAGTTTGACAAAGAATGATTTAACTTTATTATTTATATCGAATAGTCAAGAATTACATTTTGGTATCTAATAACAATGTAATTCTGTGTCTAATACTTAAATCTTGGCATGGTTATATTTCTTTTTAGGACTTTAAGTAATAAACTTAGTAAAATTACTTACTCAAATATATTCTTCCAGGTTAGTGATTTATCAGCTAATGTTTTAAAACTAAACGTGTGTATGTATTTATGTGTATTTGGTAAGCATGTGTATGATATTTTTAAAATGTCTTATTGTGAGGCATATTATAGTTTTAATTTCATTGTCTGTTAGCATGCTTTATCTTTTTCCTATGGTTCCTTATGTGGTTTTGCTACCCTTTTTCTTCCTTAACTGTCTTTTTATTTTAGGGGTGTTAATAATTTACATTGTGATAGTAATGGTTTCCAATATTTTGATTAGGAATTGGGATATAGCTACGTGGAACTGAATGCAAGTGATACTCGGAGTAAGAACAGTTTGAAGGAGATTGTTGCTGAGTCACTTAATAATACCAGCATCAGAGACTTTTATTCAAGTATGTGGCCTTTTGAATTGTTTTCTTTGGTTATGTAAGAAAAACAAGTTCATTTGAATGTTCTGTAGCCAGTAATGAACACTACTATGTGCCAAGCACCCTCTAAACCCTGGGACTAATGAGAGAATAAAAAAGCCTCCAATGTAACTCTTAGAGGACAATAGGTGCCTTTTTTTTCTTAAGGTCTTAGAGGTTTCCGTATAAAATGTATATATGGGTATATTTATTTACTTTGCATATGATTTTAGCATATTCACAGCTGAATCTTGTGAAGAGGAGTAGAAAAATAACTGTAATGCAGCATGATCAGGGAGGTGATAGAGGCCTGTATACAAAGAACTGATTCTGCTTGGGGTGTTGGGGAAAACTACCAATAAAAGGGTGACATTTGTTTGAAGGGCCTGGAAGAATGAGAAATAAAATGGTTCAAGGGTAGAAGAGGTTATTTCAAGTAAGAGTAGTAGGAATGAGAAAAGAAAATGCGAAAGTACCACTGTGCTGAGGTTGTAGATAGTGCTCTGGTATGGCCAGAGCTTATCGGGACAAGATGCCCAAATTGCAGACTAAACGGTGTATGTTTTAGAATCTGTGGCATATTGCTTGGTCACCTGAATTCTTGGTACTTTCATTGGTAGAAAATTATTGTTTAAAAGAAGTTGTTCAGGGAAAGTCAGTTATACATGGCTGGTGGAGCTGTAAATTAGTACAGCTCTGGAGAGCAGTCCGGCAGTATTTCTCAAAGTTAAGTTGCCCAGATCCTTTAACCCAGAAATTCCAGTTCCTGGGTTAATTGTTAATACTTGTTTATTTGCAAAATGCATATGTATGGATATTCACTTAATGAGATTTATAATAGCAAAAGATTGGAAGCATTTCCACATTTTATTAATATAGATTTAACTGTGATATGTATGTAAAATGGAATATTAAACAGCTTTGAAAATGATGTGTTCTATATTTACAGATAAGGAACAGATCACAAAAATATTAAATGACCAAACCAAGGGCTATATTTTATGTACACATTTTTAATATATATAAAATGTCTATGAAAAGATAGACAAGAGTCTGTTTATACTCTTTGGCTCCAGAAAGGAAAATTGGGTACCCTACGTAGCAAGAATGGAAGAGAGAATTTTTTCTCACTGCACACTCTTGTAACTTCTGAATTTTGTACTATGGACCTACATTAACAGTTTAAAATTATTTATATTATTTTTTATAAAGTAGCAGTGTTTGAACAGCTGTTATTTTGTTTCTGTCCCATCCCATGGCTCCTCAACGTGGGTCAGGTGGAGCAGCCCATTCAGTAAGCACGAAACACGCCCTCATCATGGATGAAGTGGATGGCATGGCGGGCACGGAAGACAGGGGAGGAATTCAGGTAATGAGAGCATTGCATTTTTGCAGTTTTACTATTGATTTTTTTTTTTTGTATACAAAGAACTCATTGTCATGTTGTGACATTTATAGTAATTAAGGCATGTTGCTGAGTAGGTTTTTAAAACCAAATTTATTGTGTCATATTTGGGTTTTTTAAGTAATTATTTTGTTGTTGCAAATTTGCATTTCAGGAATTAATTGGCCTGATAAAACATACAAAAATTCCCATTATTTGTATGTGCAATGATAGAAATCATCCCAAGATTCGCTCTTTGGTTCATTATTGTTTTGACCTTCGTTTTCAAAGACCTCGGGTTGAGCAGATAAAGGTATGTTGTTTGGAATTCTTTTTTCCATCACACTATCCTTTTTATTTAGGAGTCAATTTTAAAAGTACCTGATATTTTTTAACTATCTGGCAAGTTAAAAAAATTATTGAAGATTCTCCTTGGTTATTTTTAGGGTGCTATGATGTCTATTGCATTTAAAGAGGGTTTAAAGATTCCTCCTCCAGCTATGAATGAAATAATTTTGGGAGCCAATCAAGATATCAGACAGGTAAATTAAATATGTATAATGTGACAATTGATGACTCTTTTAACACCATCGGACTTTTGAGTTGGGGGGCCAGCAGTATTTTCCCATCTTGTCAGTGTCTTGCCTTTGATCTTTTCAGGTTTTACACAATCTGAGTATGTGGTGTGCACGAAGTAAGGCGCTAACCTATGACCAGGCCAAGGCTGATTCTCATAGAGCCAAAAAGGATATCAAACTGGTAAAATAAACTTCCACTTCTTAGTTAATTCTGGTTCTATAGTTCCTTGACAAACCGTAGAACCTATGGATATTTATAATAGATATAGATCGCTGTAAAAAGTGTTTCTAATTCAAATGAATTTTTCCTCAAAAACTATTAATTATATTGTAAATTTTGAGAAGTTTTAAATTATACATGCTTCAGTAATTATAAAACGGCTTTTTCAGAGTCCTTTGTATGGATTTAATTAATGTTTTTAATGGTTTTGGAAATGTTCAGAGTAATCTGTTTTAAATGGTTTATGGTTTAATAACCTCTCTGAAACTAGAAGTCTTATCAATTATCTCTGTGTTCTATTTCATCTAGTCACTAGTCAGGATCTATTGCAGTTAGAACAATGATTAGTCATTTTTCCTTCTCATTTTTTTTAAATTAATACATTTTTAAGGGCAATTATAGATTACAGCAAAACTGAGCAGGCACAGAGATTTCCCCGTCCCCACGCACATACAACCTCATTGTCAACATCCACTGTCCGCATCCCCCACAGAATGGTACATCTCTCACACTTGATGAACCTCCATTGATACATCATTATCCCCAAATCCATAGTTTACATTTTAGGCTCACTCTTGGTGGTGCACATTTTATGGGTTTTGACAAATGTATAATGACATGTATGTACCATTGTAACATATAGAAGAGTTTCGCCGCTCTAAAAATCCTCTGTGTTCTTCCTATTCATCCCTCCTTTCCCCCATCCCCTGGCAGTCACTAATCTTTTTACTATCTCCAAAGTTTCACCTTTTTGGCATGTTATATAATTGGAACCATACAGTATGTAGCCTTTTCAGATTGGCTCCTTTCACTTAATAATATGTATTTACAATTTCTCCATAGCTTGATAGCTCATTTAGTGCTGAATAATATTTCATTGCCTGGATGTGCTATAGTTTATCCGTGCACCTACTGAAGGGCAGCTTGGTTGCTTCTAAGTTTTGGTAGTTATGAATAAAGCTGCTATAAACATCCATGTGCAGGATTTTTGTGTAATATGTTTTTAATTCATTTGAGTAAATATCAAGTAGCACTACTACTGGATAGCGTGATAAGGGTATGTCAGTTTTGTAAGAAACTGCCAAACCACCTCCCACACTTCCAAACTGACTGTACAGTTTTATGTTTCGACCAGCAGTGAGAGTTCCTCTTGCTTCACATCTTTGCTGGCATTTGGTTTTGTCAGCATCTGTTCCTTTCTTTGTAGGGCCCATTTGATGTAGCCCGGAAAGTGTTTGCAACTGGAGAGGAGACTGCTCACATGTCGCTTATGGACAAATCAGATCTCTTTTTTCATGATTATTCCATAGCACCCCTCTTTGTCCAGGAGAACTACTTGCATGTGAAGCCTGTAGCTGCAGGGTGAGTGTTCAGAGCTAGTGAGGGGTGGACTTATTTCCCTGCCAGCACTGGGACGGCCAGATAATCAAAAGGGACAGGTGTGCACTGTGGACAGTGGTATAATGCAGACTGGTTTTTATTCTGCAGGGGTGACATGAAAAAGCACTTGATGCTTTTAAGCAGAGCAGCAGATAGCATATGTGACGGTGACCTAGTGGACCGTCAGATCCGGAGTAGGCAAAACTGGAGTCTTCTGCCCACCCAGGTAAGCATAGGGCTCGCCTTAAAGTGCAGACTCTGCTTCAGTTCAAAAGAACAATGTAGCTTTAGCTCCTGTAGTTATTTGAAATACCAAATAAATATAATGACTCTTATGGCAAAAATATGATCCGTTATAGATTAAAGCACTCTGGTCACTATTGTCTGTTTCTTAATCTAGTCTTAGTTTTTTTGGTTCAAAATGTTTTTATGTAAATGGCCATATGGAAATAGGGATGCTTGATTTTTGGTTATAACTAAGATGTAAGTCAAAAGTTATGTTTGTTCTGTTTTGCCTTTTTTTTTTTTGGTGGTTCTTGGTGCTCCTAGATGATTAACTAAGTAGTTTTCTTGAAGAAATTCAGGCAGGGCAGGTCAGTAGCCACCTTCTGATACATGAATTGAGATTTTCTTCTTCCTTGCTAAAAAGGGAACTTAAATATTGGGTACTTTATCTAGGTCAATATCTTTTACTTAAAATAGAGTTTTGCAGACATTCATAATTAAGAGTATTATTTGTTCTATTTGAGTTTTGTATATTATACTGTATTATTGGCCTGAGTAATATGCAAGGGACTTCCGAAGACCTATTCTCTTAATTCTACCCATATATTGTTTGAAAACAAAAAAGAAAGACTCATTCTGGTATAAAGGATTCTTTCTCTTATGTTTTAAAAGTGTTCATTGTTTTAACCTAATAATTGTACCTTTGAGAATTTATCTTAAATCAGATTAAACATGGAAAAAACTTGATGTACCAAAATGTTCCAATGGCAAAAAATTGGACAAAATCTCTATGTCCAGCAACAGGAAAATGTTTGATTATAGTAAGTCCTCTTGACTGGACTATTATACTACCTTTAAATTATATGTAAAGATTATCTAATATGAAAAAATGCTTATGAGAATATAAAGCAAGATACAAAATTTATATGTAATTCCAGCCTTTAAAAAGTGAAAACTCTGAATATAGAAGCTATCCAAGGATACATTTTTCACTTTCTTCTGTGTCAGTTTAGTTAATTCTAGTGTTATTAGACCTTTCATGTTTTGATTCACCTGTACTATCAATAGCTTATGCTAAAGACAATCACATTCCTTTCTACAGTCTTTTCGGTAACATTGGCGTCCATGAGATAACTGGTACATTGAGATCATTCGGTTGAGGCTGATGAGTTGGCAAGATGATCTCTATGTGCACCATACATGTTTTGGACCAAGGTGTTTACCATAATCAGTTTTCTCTGGGACAAGTTTCCCATACCAAGGATCAGAGACAGCAGGAAAGGGCCCGATTGCCCTGGAGTTAGGTACGTGGGACAGTGTTGCTTCGTTTTCCAGAGACTGCTTGGAAGCCAACAGCTGCAAGGGAATCAACTTTGTACTGAATTTAAATTGTGGGCTACGATTTCTTTTTTCAGGCCATTTATGCCAGTGTTCTTCCAGGAGAGTTAATGAGGGGTTACATGACCCAGTTTCCCACCTTCCCGAGCTGGTTGGGTAAGCACTCATCTACAGGTAAACACGATCGGATTGTTCAGGACCTGGCATTGCATATGAGTCTCAGGTAAGTGGTATTACTCCACTTCTGGCATTTTCTCAGTATAGTTTATTTAGCCTTTCTCCAGTATAGCATGAGTCAAAAGATTTATATTTTGTTTTTATTTTATTGCTAACTAGATAAATGATCCTGAATAAGTTCTTTTTATTTTGTGAGCCTGAGTTTTATTATCCATAATCATTATTACACTTGTTTTATCCACTTGTTTTATCACTTAAAATATTTTGGAGAGTAAAGCCAAATGTGAGATGTGTCATAACTTTAAGGTAAATTTTAAAGCTATATAAATCTAAGATAGGGCTGGCTATTATTGTTACTGTGACTATGCCTATTACTAGTAGGCATATTTAATACCTCAGATTCAGAATAATTTAACCAGAAAATGGAACTATTTAAATAGTCCTAGTAGTAAACTGATCTAGTTGTTTGGGATAGGGGTATAGGTTAGCTTATAATAGGAGGTGGACGCTCAGATGATTGAAAAACAATGTGCTTGGAGAAATTTAAGGAAATTCAAAGATTCTTGTTATTTGGTGGTTTCATTAAAAGCTTACAAACTCAGAAATATGTGCATGCACACAAATATTGAGTCAACTTTAGAAATTTATTTTTACCCACGAAGAACTACTTAAGCAGTCTTGTTTCCCCTTCTGGTCCCTGGAGGGAATATTAATAATTTGGTCCACTCTTAACTTTTGCTTAAAGCTGAATTGAGTTCTTTTCTTATGTTCCTGTAAATTCTACTTCCTCCTATGTTCCCTCTTTCTAGCCTATGACATGAGTTTTTTATCATCACCCTTGTATTAGTTTTCTATTGCCGTTGTAACAAATTACGAAAATTTAATGGCTTAAAACACAAATTTATTCCCATGTTGAGATAGGAAGGTTATCTTGGATTAGCTGGGTAAGCTTGTTGTAATTCAAAGGCTTTATTAAAAAAAGAGGCAGCAGTGTCCGAGATTTGAAGATGCTACACTGCCAGCTTTGAAGATAGTAAAAGGCACCAGGAGCTACGATGCAGGCAGCGTTTGGAAGCTGGAAAAGACTGCTTTTCTCCACTGTTTTCTTTGTGCTGGTCATGCTGATGACCTGTCTCTCAGCTCTTTGCCCGCCCTCTGCCCACTGCTTTTTAGAGCATGTGCATCACTCTGCCCCAGGGCTCTCCCTCTTTGATGTTCCCGCTATACTCTTGTAGATTTGAGCACTGGACTTCCATGTTTTGTGGCTGTCCTTTTGTATGTCTGTCCCCGTCTCTCACTAGACAACATTTCTGGTGGTAGGAACTGAGGCTTACTCATCTAGCACATAAACTTGCTCAGTAAATGTTTCTTAATGAATCATATACACGACACTATCATTATCAAGGGCATCTATAGTGAGGTTCACAATTTTTAAAGTAAATTAAGATGTTCCTACTTTTAAACCCTGATTGTCACTGAATTTTTATAGTGTAGTTTATTTTTTAAAGTGGAAGTACGATTTTTATTACTTATCCTTTTTTTGGTCATACATTCCTTTGAGAATCGGAAAACTTTGATCTTTATTCCTCCCAAAATGCACTAATACAGAAAACAATTTTAGGGGAATTATAAGATTTCTGAGGTTAAATCTTAACCTTGATTTAGGTAAATTAGATGATACTTTTACACTCTTCTAGATTTAATGTTCTGTGATACTCCTAGAAGGTAAAGTTAAGTAACAAATTAGAAGAGAATAATTTTGGAAGAGGTTTCATGATTGTCGGGCACTGCGGCTTATGGGCTCATACTTGTCCAGGTGCTAGTATTCTTGATTATGGGAGACAGAATCTAGGGAAATGGATGAACTAAAAATAGGAGTGATTTTTGAACTCTTTGTCTAGGTAATAAAACAATTGTGGGGCAAAGTTCTAGATTTCTGATCAGGAGAACTTTGTGGGTTATTATGATTCAGACATTCAGTTACCTGATAGCAGGAGCAGGACCCTCAGGTAACTTTAAAGGGACTTTCCATTTCTGATTTTAATGTGGGTTCTGAAACCAACAGCTTTCGAGTTTCTTGTCTGGAGTACACACACACAGAATTACGTGGTTTGTAGATGGAAGCAGCTGAGTTGGAAAGGTTTAAGGTGGTAGCATTGCAAATATTGTCTTGTTTGGTAATTTTGTCTTTAAGTGATAGCATTTAAGAAGAAAGAAAAGTCACTTCACGATAACTTGCTAGTTCTCAGCAGATCAAAGATTGTTCCCCTAGGTTTGCCCCCTGGCCAGTGTGGACCACCTTGTGATTCTTCAGGAACATTCTCTGCAGTTTTCTTAGATTTGAGGAAAACCCTGTCTGGAACTAAAAATTTCAGGGTAACAGTATTAGGAAATGTGGGGGAAGCATTCATATTTGTATGTCATAATCAGAGACCCAAAGATGTTATAGACCCTCATGCAGGAAGTAGCTGTCGCACCTGAAGTAGGAAATCTCACTGTGTTTACTGATGCTTTTACTGTTTGGAACTTGGAGTGAGTAATCTTTGGCTGTTAAGAACTATGAACACAGAAACACTGTTGTTGCTGGGCCTTTGGAGGAGGATGGAAGCAGAATCTACATTTGTTTTTCATTCTTTGATCTGCATAAGTAGAAGATTCTCTTGGAGCACTTTGGTGTATGTCCATTACCCTGCTAGGGCAATGCTATGCTTTCCATTCACCAGACTGTGAAATAGTAGGCATTCCACTGAGCATTATTAAAACTGATTGTGCGCCATCTGATTAACTCAGTGTTACACTATGATTTGAGTTGGGGGTACTTTGCCATTGACTTCAGGTATGTCTCTTGTTTTGGTTTAAGAACTTACTCCAGCAAAAGGACTATCAATATGGATTATCTGTCACATATAAGGGATGTACTTGTACAGCCCTTGATCTCACAAGGGGTAGAAGGAGTACAGGATGTTGTTGCTCTTATGGATGCATATTATTTGATGAAAGAAGACTTTGAGAATATCATGGAAATTAGCAGCTGGGGAGGCAAACCTAGTCCCTTCTCCAAGCTGGATCCCAAGGTAAGTTGTGTGACGCACTGGTTCCCCATCAATTTGTAATTACCAGGCTTGTACCAGGAGTACCTCAGAGGTGTTTGACATGCTTTAAAAGGTTTAATTTTTTTTTCTTCAATGCTTCTTTATGGCCTATACTTTCCAAATATACAATTTGAGAACAATATTAAGAAAAGACTTCTAGATTTGACTTTGCAATTTGTATGTTTATCTTTATGTTGAGTGGAAAAGTAAATATGAAATCTAAGGAAAAAATTTAAATGTATTCCTTATAAGTAAAGGTGGGCGAATGAGCCTAGGGAAGTAAAAGTGAGGTGTGGAGGTAATGCATTAGGAAAAGAAGTGTTTACTGGCTGAGGATTTTTATACTTAGACTGCCAAATCTGTGAATTTAGCATTTATTCCAGTTGGACAATCTATTACGTAATGATGTATCCACTACTTTTTTATATAATAAGTATGAAAAAAGTAACATAACATAAATGTGTAATATCTAATACCTCACTCTTGAGCCTTTTTATTTGATGCTGTTTTAGAAGACAGTATCTGTGGCTTGCTTTCTCTAGAATTGACCTGTGATTATGGGTAAATTCTCTCACGAGACATCCATAGCTGGAATTCATGGATTAATTCATTAATTAGAAGCTCGATGTTAAGGCTTTTCAAGTTTCTTAGTATGTTGAAGTAACCACTATTATTATTGTGAAGGCAATTTATGTATTTTGGTAATTAAAGGCCAACTTTAACTTGTACCTTACTGTGAGCCTTTTTTGATTTATTGATTTACTAACTACTTATTCATTTGTAGAACTGCAGAGAGCACTCAATAAGTAAAAATGCCTAAAGTTTCCAAACACTGATTATTTAGTCATGGGTTCTGTCAGAATATCATAATATGGAACTTCACAGAAAAATGCATATATATACACTTAACATGTATATGCATAAATATTTTGTGAACAATTTCAAGGGGCCTCCCAGATCTCTCAAAAAGCCTTTAGACCTACCGAGTTCAGAGGGTTCTTTGGCACTTGGCTTTTTAAAAAACTCTGTTTCTTTCCTTTAGGTGAAAGCAGCCTTTACAAGAGCTTACAATAAGGAAATCCACCTTACTCCATATTCACTTCAGGCAGTAAAGATATCAAGACACAGCACAGGCCCAGCACTGGATTCTGAATATAACGAAGAGTTAAATGAAGATGACTCTCAATCTGATGAGAAAGATCAAGACACTACGGAAACTGATGCTATGATCAAGGTAGTATCTTAAGCTACAGCAAGCAGCTATGATATTCTCTCAAAATAGTTTATCTTTTCTTGTGTATAACTAACTACCTTCAGAAATTACTCAGGCCCTGTTTAGCAAATAGCTGAGTAAGCTGTGAAAGTACTTTTAAGTTTTTTGTTCATCACAGCTGAAGGTTGAGAAGGTGTAGATTTTATTTTTATAAACAATTAGCTACTTATAATAGTGGAAGAGCCAGATAGCAAGAAAATAGGCCATCATATTGATGGCCTATACTGTTAGAAAAAGTATAATTTTTATTTGGTCATTGGTGTGTGTTTTACCCATAGATACAAATTTTCACAGCATAATCATTTTCAGTGAAACCATTTCTCCCTTCTGTTATTTGTATTTTGCTATCGCCATTGAACTGCCTGTAGAAGTTTCTCAGAGCAAAACATCCTTGGCTCTTGATATTAAAATCATTGATGGCATCAGCTCACCATTTGCCATCGGCTGAGGCCTGGCAGTGTAGTCTGTATTACCCTCTATCGTGAGTGTGTCTTTCTTGCCCCTTATTTCTGTTTGTATATGTAGGGGTAGGAATAGTGGCCTTCACCAGTATAGCTCTTTCTAGTCTTGTGTAGACATAGATTGTCTCCCTCCCTCTTCTCAAACTGAATATGTTTAGACTCTCTGATCTGAAACTGAAAGGAAATTCATCATGAAAACATTACCCTGTTTGTAAATTATTCCTTGTTTATTTTGTCTTTCCCAAATATGCTTATGTTCTAAATCCAAGAAGCTGCATAAATAGGAGGAATATTTCTTGGTTCTAGATTCTAAATAGCTTTTCTGCTTTTACTGCTCTTTTAAAGGCTACAGCTAGCCCAGTTATTTCTTAAAAGTAAGCTCATTGAGGGTAGCAGTAGTTCAGGATCTAGATGCTTGCAACCTTCCTTCTTAAGTTATAGGCAAATAATTGATTTATTGCAGAAATGAATTTACTTCATTTACTTATAAACACAGCTATTAACTGTTTTGTGCATCTTTCCCTCCCCAACAGAAAAAGACAAAATCTTCAAAGTCTTCAAAATCAGAGAAAGATAAGGAGTCCAGAAAAGGAAAAGGAAAAAGTTCAAAGAAATGAAACCATTTTTCACTACTGACAGTCTCTTTTTACTCACCCTGCTGACCAGTCTAGCTGGTCTAGAGAATGTTTTTCCCCAAAGGAACCATATTTTAGGATAATGGGGCGACCGAGTGGTCCCATTATAAATGGTGGTACAGCTAGAAGGATGTAACCAGTAGGCTAATGTACACCTCTTATAGAGGTTGATAGGACTGCTTGGGTCCTCCACTGTCCTCTGTCAATCTAATTAGATTGTGCTTCAGAATGACTGTATAACCAGAACCAGAAACTACGTATAGGCTTTGGAATCAAATTTTCTTTGAACAATAATATGCCTGGGAACAGTGGTACTAAGGCAACTTTTGTAAGCTTTACAGTTTATCCTAATGGCCTTTATAGGACCAATGCTGATTTTTTTAAGGTAGTTACTATTGGTGAAATTTTGTAAATAAATCCTAATACAAAACAGTCACCACCTAGAACTGGGTATTCTTTATACATTGCCAAATATCTTGCACAATTTAATTAGGAATAAAAATGTTCCACATGATACATGTACAAAATCTTAAGATTGTCATCTTTTACAGCAGAGTATTATGTTGATATGTAACTTTCCTTATTAATATGCAAATACTGGATAAAAAACATGAAACATAACTTTGGCTCTTGAAGAGTTAGAACTCTTAATTTCCATCTTCATTACAGCTGTGAAAGCTGTGAGTGCGGTTAATAGAATTTCAGGATGAGGTCGCATACTAGAGGATATGCGAAAAGGTACAAGCCATTCTTATCCTTCCAGAGTCTCAAGCCTCGGCTAGGTCAGACTCTTAATAGTCTCACTCTAGCTTGGGACAAAATGAACACTGACTTTTATTTACTTTGTCCCTGGGAGATCCAGTTCTGTCCTGTGACAGATTCTACAAACGCTACTGGAACTTTAGAGTGACCCTGAGGCTTTGAAACTAGCCTGGAATTTAGGTGTCTAGCTATTTTTTAATTTTGTTAGTAAATGCTCAGAGGTATGTGCTAAAAGGAATATAAAAGCAGGGTACTATTCCCTGCCTCTAAGGAACTG
This sequence comes from Eonycteris spelaea, assembly GCA_003508835.1. NCBI lineage: Eukaryota > Metazoa > Chordata > Mammalia > Chiroptera > Pteropodidae > Eonycteris > Eonycteris spelaea. Next base: position 3,074,824 of record PUFA01000062.1, on the reverse strand, counting down.
AGAATCTTGTTTGGGAGGTGAGACAAAGTTTTTAGGCCATTTAAAGTGTATTTACTATGTGAAAAATGTCTTTCATGTAGATTAAGTTCATTGCCTTCAGCCTTTGCCTAGTGAGCCATGCCTCTCTTAGTTAAAGCTCACGCTTGAAACTGCTGCTTCAGTGAAGATTTCCTTGACTGACGACTGCCTCACCTCACCAGTGGGGTGAGCATGAGTTTATGCATTTTCTTCCATTTCGATTGCTTTCGGATATGCAAGTCATGCCTGCCTACTTGCGCTGTACTCCCCAGGAAAGGAACTATAATATCCTTGCAGCCAGAACAATTAGTTTCCTGTACTTGTTCATTATGATTTTAATTATAAATGCTCTACATACATAATTGGCATAATTTGTGTATAAGATAATGTTTTTTATAATTAGAGATTGTAAACATGCTCTTTAAAATGAGGACAACATGGGTCTGTTTGATTTCTCTTTGAAGCCCTCATGACCATGAGGTGTGTGGTTGAGGTTAATACTGACTAGGAGTTAGTGGTTCCATAGCAGTCTGAATGTGAATCTAAAGGGTCTGTATTAGGTTTGTATCTTTATTGGAGTCACCAATAGTTCCTTATTGGAGCCACACATTGTCTTTGCAGTGTAAAACTGCATACTTGCTTTTTTTGAGACCCAGACCCACTGAATTTTTGCCATTGTAATTATAACACATTACTATATCCTGCATCTTGTTAAATTCCAGCAGTTCATTAACCTAGTATCTTCCTAAATAAGTTCTAGTACAATTAGCACATGAGTGAATATCTAAGGCCTATAACTCCCCAAATATAACGTACTTACCTTTGCAGATCCCAAGTGCCTGCAGCTCTTATTCCTAAATCCTTATATCATCCTTATAGTGATTACAGAAGAACAGGGGGACTATGGGTAGGTTTAATGCTAATGGTTTGCATTGTATCACCTGTTTTCTAGCCAGCCTTTGGGAGGAAAGAACAGATCATAAACCTGGAGGCATCATGCATGTGGATACTTAGACGCTATAAAACATTATTGGCACTTTAGAGTCTAACCTAGGCTTGTAGGTACCTCTGCAGTGCTCAGGATGCTGCTGGTGGCCATACTGTAAAATTGTATCATCTGATATATTCAAAGTTAGGCCACATTACTCATTTCTCAGCTGCTCAGACTTTGGTGACATTGGCCTTGTATGGCAAGGAAGCATGTGCTGGTGTGGGAAAGGTATGTTGTGTGTGAGATGCATGTGATATGGGGGATAATGTATGTCTTCAAAGGAAGTCAAATGATTTAATTTTGTGACAGGAATTCCATAGTATGCAGTATAATGACTCAGGACTATATAAGGACTATAAGTTTGTAGTTTCATTCTTTCAGATATATGATTTTAGTGATTTTTGGTGTTTTTATTCTAGGACTGATTCTGCTGAAGAGCCTTGATTTGTGTAAGCTCCTCATTTCAGACTTTTAACACTGTTAACATCTGTGTTGCCCAAACACACAATGCTTCAAAGCTACCTTCCTGTGTCCAAATCCAGAAAAAAAACATTATAAATATCTAGTTAATTTTATTTTAAAGCAGATATTTCAAAATATAAAAGTTATCAAAAAGATGAATATTTACAATTATGTTATAGGTTACTATTAACAGTGCACAGCATATAATATGTAAGACTTTGAAAAGGAAATATACAAAGTGTAATAAACAGCACTGGTATATGTTACCGTTTTGTCACTATACAGAAGTTGAAAGTTGGCAACCTGGAAAGGTCACCTTTGCTTTTTCTTCTGCATCCAGGAAGAACCATCTCTAAATCCACAGGGGTAGAAACATAGCTTCCTGTGGAAAAATGCTGTCTTCTCAGGAACATTATCTAGAAGGGACCAAAAAAAAAAAACGAACCCCACATGGCTTTAGAAGCGTTTCAAGTAACAACTGGCATTCAGTAATAAAGCCAAGCATACAAAGAATATTTTGCTCATTTCTGGACTGTGGCGCAGGATCACTAGAAATCTTCAGTTTGTAAGCAGCATGGAGTTTCAGTCTTGGCCTTACAACTGACAAACTGTGGGCAAGCTGTTGAACCTCTACCAGAAAGTGAGGAAGATAACAGCCACCTTATTGGGAAGATGAGGAAATGCAAGGTAGAGAAAATACTTTCTTTTAACTAAATGACTGTTAAAGGTTTCTTGTCTAAAAGGATTCTGAACAATAGCTTCAACCAATAGTCATTGTATAATAAGATACTTATAGTGACTTTTGCAAAAGATTGTGCATAATCAACTCACTGAGGCGTACATGCAAGTAGCTATGATACCATGGTCTAAGGCTCTACTTGCCTGCAAAGGATAGACTCCAGAGTCTATGTAGGATTATGAAAAACAGAAACGAGATTCTACTTTTGGAAGTGGCAGAGTTGCAAATTAATCCTCCCACAAGTAATATTCTCTCCTCAGTTTATAACCGTCTAGAGCAACCAAAAGCAGGTAGAAATTAGATGTCAGTTCTTGAAAGAATTCCACTGGGTAAGATCTTTACATAGCTTTTCACCTGAGGGCAAGTCCATGAGGCATGGAATGGTTAGGACTTGGAGTGAAGTCATAGTCTCACTAGCTTGACGAGAACAGAGTCTGAGGCTGCCAGAACTACTGAGATGTGAAGAATGTCCTGGAAAGGGGATTGCCCCCAATTTGCATCTAAGCTCCATTCATTCCTTAAACTTCACTGGCTTGGAAGAGACTCTTTTATGCAGCTCCATGTTGTAGGAAACACCGCGTTACAGGAAACCGAGGGCTGCCCGTAGGAACTCGGGGCTTCATTTCTCTGACCATAAAGACTAGAATTCCGCCAACAAACAAGCTGAAGACAACCTCAGATGAGACTGCAGCTCCAACCAACTGCAGGCTTGTGAGACCCTGAACAGAAGACTCGCTAAACCAGACTTGCACTGCTGACCCACAGAAACAGTGAAGATAGGTTCTGGTTCAGGACAGCAACACAGGAGGCACCTGAATTACCTTCTCCCACAGCTACATATAGAACAATTCCCTCTAGGGAATCTAGCCAAGCGACGCCTACACATCAGGTGAATGGGGAAAAAACCTACACTGAAATGGGTAGGAGAGGCTGAGATAGCATCTCGCCGTAAACTTCGCCCCTGGCACACTGTGACACACAACTGGGAGGGAACGCATAACCTCCCAGCTTCTCCCTGAGGAATGAAGGGTTTGGACCCCACATCTGGCACCCTGAGTTTTAAGATGTGCACCTGAGAGGTCCCTAAAACATCTAGCTTTGAAAGCCAACAGACCTTGTACCTGTAACACTGACAACAAAGAAACAGTTCTAAATGGGGTTGCATGGCCCCACCTGGGCTGTGGTCCCCCAGGGCCCAGCAGAGAGGCAGCAGACTGAAATGCATCCAGTCTTTCTGTGAGAGAGGCTTATTTGCTCATCTTAAAAGCTCCATCCTGAGAAGCAGGTTTGTAATTTAACATACATCTAGGGGCCAACTGCAGTACTCCAGATACCGTGAGTCTCTTCATACTCTCCCTCTGCCTTGACCAAAGCCTCTAATCTCGCTCAGAAAGCTTGTGTACAAGTCTGGTGCTCTGGGTTTTGCTGCTGCTTTCCAGGGAATACCCTTTAATTGCAGGGCTTACTTTCAGGGGTCCCCCGGACTGTAACAACATGTTCATAACCTGCCATCCCCCTAGGGCTCAACATGGAGGCAGCAGATGAAAACACCTGTCTTTCCAGGAGGGCTGTTTGCTTATCTTAATAGCTGTGGCCTAAGCTTTTGTTCAGCCTGCATTTAGGTGCTTAGATCGCCTCATCTGGGGCACTGACAGGGCCTGGCACAGCTCCAACTACGAGAGCCACAAGAACAAAGAAGACTATTAAGACAATCACAAAGGTTTGGGAGACAACCAAGAGCTAGGGCAGGATTGAAAAGGTTCATTCCTTACAGGTGACCACGCCAAGACTGGGAGAGGAGACTGTTTTATCTAATGCATACGTGCCAACACAGAGTCAAGGAAAATGAAGAAAAAAGGAATATGTTTCAGATGAAATAACAAGATAAAACCTCATAAAACTAGCTTAATGAAATGGAAGGAAGTGATTTACCTGATAAAGAATTCAAATTAATTGTCAAAGATGCTCACGAGGTCAGGAGAACAATGCATGAACAAACTGAGATTTTCAATAAAGTGACAAAATATAAGTAAACAAATCAGAGTTTAAGAATACAATAACTGAACTGAGAAATACAATAGCAGACTAGATAATACAAAGAAAAGATCAGCAAACTCGAAGAGAGGGAAGTGGAATTCATCCAATCATAGCAGGAAAAGAAATGAAAGATGATAATGTCAAGCAGACCAATATTTGCATTATATGGGTCCCAAAGGAGGAGAGAGAAAGAAGGGGGCAGAAAACTTACTTTAAGAATTAATAGCTGAAAGCTTCCCTGACCTAGAGAAGGAAAAAGACATCACGATCCAGGACGTCAGAGAGTTCCAAATAAGATGAACTGAAAGAAACCTACACTGAGACACATTGTTTATTAAATTGCCAAAAGTCAAAGACAAGGAGAGAATGTTACAAGCAGCAAAAGAAAACTTGGTAAATACAAGGGATTCCAATAAGCACATATGACTTACCGGCAGATTTTTCAGCAGAAACTTTGCAAGCCAGAAAAGTTGCACAGTATGTTAAAAATACTGAAAGAAAAAAACCTGCCAACCAAGAATACTCTGCCTGACAGAGCTGTCTTTCAAAACTGAAAGGGAAAGACTCTTCCAGACATGGGAGGGCTAAATGAGTTCACTACTAGACTAACTTTACAAGAAATGTTAAGAGCTGAAACGAAAAACTACTAATTAATAACAAAAAGGTGAAAGTGTAAATCTCAATGGTAAAGGTAAACATACAAATTCAGAATAATCTAATGTAATGGTGGTGGGTTAATTATTTATAAATCTAGTATGAAAGTTAAAAGACAAAAATAGTAAAAACTACCATAATTTGTGACAACCAAAAAAAGTACATAGGAGGGGAGAGTTAAAATATAGGACTTTAGAATGCATTTGAACTTAAGTTCTTATTAACTTAAAACAGACTTATGTTTCATGCAAGCCTCATGGTATCCACAAAGCAAAAACTAATACAGTAGATAACACAAAAGATAAAGGGATCTAAGGATACCACTATCTCAGAAAATCATCAGATCACCGAAGGAAGAGAGCAAGAGAAGGAACAGAGGAATGACAAAACAGCCAGAAAACATCAAAATATCAGCAAGTCTATACCTACTGATAAATGGACTAAATTCTATGATCAAAAGACAGTGTCTGAATGGATAAAAAAACAATATCCAACTATGCTGCCTATAAGATAATCACTGAGTTTTAAGGACACACACAGACTGAAAGTGAAGGATACCATGGGAAAAGATATTCCATGGTAACAGATACTAAAAGAAAGCAGGAGTTGCTCTACTTACGGGAAAAAAAAAAGACTAAAAGACCTTGAGAGACAAAGCAGGTCATTATATAATGATAAAGGGGTCAATCCACAAGAGGAATCCCAACATAGGAACACCTACAAAAGGAGAAATAGCAATATAATATCCAGTACCCCATTTTCATCAATGGATATATCATCCAGACAGCAAAATAAGGAAATATTGGACTTAAAGGACACATTAGACCAGATGGACATAACATTACAGTCCATTCAAAAGTCACAGAATACTCATTCTTTTCTCAGCATTCGTGAAACATCCTCCAGGATAGACATAGGTTAGGCCATAAAACAAATCTTATTAAGTTTAAGAAGACTGAAATCTTATCAAGCATCTTTCCTGACCACAGTGGCATGAAATTAATCATAGAAAATCATTAAGAAAACTGGAAAATATGACTTAACAGCATGCCACTGAACAAACCAATGAGTCAAAGAAGAAATCCAAAGAGAAATAAATACCTTGAGACAAATGGAAATGCAACATACCAAACCCTAAGGTATACACAAAAGTCACAGTAATACGTACCTACGTTAAGGAACAAGATCTCAAACAACCTACCTTTATACCTCAAATAACTAGAAAAAATGAAAAAGCTAAGCCCACAGGTACCATAAGGAAGGAAATAAAGATCAGCAGAAATAACTGAAAGATACTAAAAAGGATCAATGAAACTAAAGCTGCTTTTTCCTAAGCAAAATAGACAAACCTTTAGAAAAGGACTCAAAATAAGAAGTAAAAGAAGAGACATTACAACTGATACCACAGAAATACAAAGGATCATAAGAAAAACTACTATGAACAGTTATATGCCAACATATTGGACAACCTAGAAAGGATGGATTAATTTCTAGAAACATACAAGCAACTGAGACTGAATCTTGAAAAAAAAATCTGAATAGACAAATTACCAGCAAGGAGATTGAACTGGTAACTAAAAACCTCCCTACAAAGGTCCAGGACAGGTGGCTTCACTGGTGAAGTCTACCAAACATTTAGTAACAAAATATAGCTAGTTGGAATCCATGATGCTGCTTGGTCAAATCTTTGTCACTATGGAGACTGTGCAACCTGCATGTTAGCATTATAAAAAAGAAAATCAAAGGTTTTGTTAGATTGTTCAAATCTGACAAGTGACATGATGCACCAAAAGGCAGTATGAGTATAAACTGAGAAGCTGTGTGGACGCGTGCCCTGGATGATGAGTGGACGGTCTTCACTTACCTGCACATTCCACTCACTGCTCCACTTCTGTTCGCAGGTACTGGGTGCAGTCTGACATTTTTTCAGTTGAGCAGAGTTTAATCTTTCTGAACACATAGGACATGTGCTTTCATTGTTTAACATGCTGTTTGGGAAGGAAAAGCAGAGTAGATAAATATACAATATTTTCCTTTGGGTTATTCTAATGTGAAAAATTATTCCTATATACACCTCTTAGGACATGTTTAACATGCAGTTGAAGAATTAAGAAGAATTCAGTCTCACGTAAGGCCCCCTCTAAGGATAATGTTTTCAAAGGTCATAGGAAGTTCCTCGAAGACGACAGTCTGAATCTTTAGAGATCTTTAGGAACATGGACAAATGTGGTTTCAGAATAGAACAGCTGTGTGAAAGGCCTATTTCTGGATAAATCTTGTGTGACCTAGTGAAACGATGCACACTTACATCTTAAATTCCGAGTATAGAGCAGGGAAGTCGCAATGTGGGCACACCGTCCAGTCACCCTTCAACATATGTCGACCCTAGAAACAGTATAAAGAGCAAAATTCATCTTTATTATTAAAACTCCCACCATTATTCAATTACAATAATTGGGTTACAGTTAAAAGCCAGCCCTCTAAGTTATGAATTTACTGACAGTTCACATAGGTAGGTAATTGACTAGAAAAAGATGGCTTCAAAAGGACGAAAGCCAGATTTTATTTGTAAGATTCACGTATAAGAGAACAGTCTTCATTCTGTGAAATCAGTTATCTAAATGGTAAGGTAAAGCAAATTCCACCAGGTTCCATAGCCAGTAAGTGGCAGGAAAAGGATTTAAGCCTGGGGCCGTGTGATCCCCAAGTATGTGATACAGTGTCCTGCAATAACTTCTGGATAGTCACTTAGACTATCGTATGCTTTGAATATAACTTTCAACTTTGTTGACAATAAAATTGTATGCTAAAAATTGCAGGAAATTTGAGGGATTAAGATTTAGTGAAAAAAAATGCTGACATCAACATATTCAAATGAGTTATAAATAGAAATGCAAAGAAAGGGAAATTATAAAGAAGCTTACTGTTGCAATGCAATATGGGATGTTATTTTTACAGCCAGGACAGAGGAGTTCACATTCTGGGAGGAGAAATTCACAGAAGGGACATGGGGTTGTGGCCTCTTCTGTCTCAGAGGTATCGGCCTCCTGTGAGGAAGAATCACATGTCATTTAAAAACAACACTTTCATGTAACATGGATAGCAGAGAAAAGGCTATTTAGACAGCAAAGAATGTGAAACTTACCTATTTCATAGACTCTGAGACTAGAGATACCTAAAAGCTCCCCATCGGCCCACACTCCAGCTCAGGGAGGAGGAAGAGGAATTGGGATTGGTCAGATTGTGGCATTTACACGGATGCGTTTGGAGTTCAGGGCCCATTAAATGGCAGAAAACAGGGGTGGGTCTTGCTCTCTCCCGTCCTGTGCCACTGGATGGTGTTTGCCGTTTCTCCTCTGTATCTGCTGTGTGTGTACTGAAGTGCTAAAGGCGATCTTGTGCTGTCTGGTACGGTAGCCGTGGGCCACGTGAAGCTTTTGAGCACTTGAAATCGGGACAGTGTGCAGAGCTGAATTTTAAATTTTACTCCATTTTAATTAAATGCAAACAGTGGCACGTGACTAGCAGATACCATCTTAGACCTCAGAGCACTCTTGTGCGGAGAGAGAATGACTAGCATCTTTTCCAAGCTAGCACCTAGGACAGCATGGCACCAGCTGTCCAGGTAAAGGTGCTCTAGCATTTTCTCCCCACCTCGCTCTCCACGCCGGCAGGTATGCTGGGTTAGACTGATTTGGTTTGAAGCTACTTAGACCTAACAAAGGATGTTCCGTGAAGCCCTATCCAGCTTAGAGCTCTCTGCCTTGAGGGTCAGTCCCAAGTCCAGCTAACTGAAGCAGTGCTGCTTCCCTTTGCCATCGCTGGTGCAGCCGTCTCCCTTGGCCGAGGCCTGGGTCAGCATTCAGGTACGCCTGGGGCCCTAGACATAGTGGGTCTACCGGGTACCCCAAACGTCGTCACTACTTTGAACAAGTGGTAGTATTGGATTACTACTACATGATTGCAATTAATTTTTCCTTCTGTAAACACCAGTGCTACTTTTTCCCAGTTTTCCTTTGGGAAACCAGGCCACTTACTGCTTTCGGAAGTGAGGATGTGCCTTATGTGCCTTTGGATCTACACGGGGTTTAGAAATGAACTCTCTTCTGACAATAGGCTGTGCAATTATCAAGTTTCTTAGTCACTGGCCCTCTGTGGCAGACAGTTTACTTCTTACGTACAGCCATTCTTCCTTGCCAACAGAACTTTGCTTTCACTCAGCAGTGTGCTGTGCAGCTAGAGGCAGCCACGTGCCAGAGCACTGGCAGGTGAGATGTCAGCGGACGCCTGGGGGTAGTATCCTTCCTGCATAAAAAGGCGCAGAGCTTTCCATCCTTTAAATTGCTACTTCTTCCTGCCTTGAGTGGGCGTATGGTGTCCGGAGGTGTAGCAGACAACCTGGGGTGCTAAAGGCTAAGCAGCACTGCCACCACGAGGAGGGAATGTGTGCTCTGGCTGGCGGAGCTGGAAGACCGAGGCCTCTGTCCTCAGTGGCATCAGGACCCAGCAGCACTAACCCTGAACGACAGTTCCTTCTATGTGAGTCAAATATCCTGATTCATTCAAGCCATGTTGGGGTCTCTGCTGCTGGTAGCCGAATACAATCCTGACTGCTGCCCCAAATCCATTTTCTTATTGGGCCTGTACATTAGCAGCTATATTCTGGAAAGTACATTTGTGCAATGTCATTAGAAGGAAGTAGCTCTCACTGCTCACCTGACCATTGCCTCGATCTTCTTTTTGTACTTGGCGTCTATTTTGTTGCGGTACTCTGGCCTCATCAGCATAGCTGCAAAGCTGAAAGCAGAATTCTTCAGGCCTGCTCTGTGACACTCGATCACAGTAGACGTCAGGATTGGCACAATGTCTGCAATACAAACAGCAGAAAGAGGACAGTGCCTCTGCTGGCATGACTGCCTCCCTGTCAGGAGGAAAACAGGATCACACCTCTCTAAATTTGCTCGTTCTGGCAAAGAACCGATTACCTGTTTAATGAGGAAAGGACACAGCAGCAGAATCGGGCTGACCGTTCATCAGACTCCCCTGACTGCATCATGTTTTGCCATGTGCCACCAGGCCCTGCACTCCCTCAAGGGTAACCTCACGTGCCCTTCCACACCTCTGACGTATGTTTTTGCATTTTGCATTTGACAGGGCTGCTGATGAACGGGTAGGGAGATTAATAACTTTATATACTAACCTCTCCGCATGTATCTGTCTCTTCAAGACAGATACCCAAAAGTCATATTGCTGGCTCAAAGAATATGCTTTTTAAAAATGCTCTTAGCACAAACTGCCAGACTGCTTTCTAGAAAGGCCATACCAGTATTCAGCCCCAGCAGCTGTCATGAGTGTGCCTGTCCTGTTGCACCCTTTGCCAGTGTGGTTCACAATTATTTTAAAGTCTTTTTCATGTAATACAAAAGAATACATTTAGAGAACAGATATTAGTGAATTAGGACCTGTGAGAGAGACCTGGCCCTGTTTTTGTATTGCCCATGAGCTAAGAAAAGCTTTTACATTTCTAAATGGTTGGGGGAAAAATATCTTGTAAAAATATTTTGTGATGATTTTGTGAAAATCAAAAGAATATTTTGTGAAAATTACATGAGGTCCAAATTTCATTGTCCAAAAAATGTTCTGTTGGAACACAGCCATACTCATTTGCTCACGTACGTTCAAGCCAAAACGGCAGAGTTGAATGTTGTGACAGAGTGAATAGCCTACAAAGCCCCAAACATTTGCATACTGACCCTTTACAGAAAAAGTTTGTTGACCCCTGTCATAGAATGTGACAAAATCTATTCACTGAAGAATGTTATAGTGACATGTCTTTTAGACTAATGGGACCTTTTTCAGAGGTAATGGCCTAAGAGACTTATCAGATGACTGTGTGATCTTGGGCAAGTATTACTTCTTTTGCCCGTCTGCTTATCTGTCATACAAGGAAAAGAATAATAATAACCCGTGTGTGCAGTACTGAGACTGTCATCCTTAGGAAGACCTGCTCAAAAGGCTGGCCCTTGGCTGGCATCTGGGACTTGGATCTTGGAGGCTTTCCGCCATCTCCAGAACTGACCAGAGGGGCTCACTGCACCGGGAATCTGTACGGACTGTGGCTATCTGAGCACCAACTCTCTGGGAGCCTGGACACTTGGTTCCTGCTAAGCAGGGCGTGCCGATGAGACCAGCTCCCAGTACAACCCCTGGGCACCGAGCCTCTCACAAGCTCCCCTGGGAGACACCATTTTACATGTGTTGTCAACACAGCTCACACCTGGTAGGGTTAAGTGTGCCTGTGTGCCCATGTGCCTTTCCTCTTTGCCAGTTTTCCTCTGTGTCCTTTTCGCTATAATAAATCTTGGCCTTAAGCACTGCTATGCATTGAGTTGTGTGAATCCTACTGAATTACCAAACCTAGGGGTGGTTTTGGGGACCCCTTGTTACCACTTCGTGGGGTGGTTGTGAGGATTAATGAGTTGCTATATGCAGAAAACAGTGGCTGGCAGAGTTAGTGAGTAGATACCTTACCATGCTAAAATAATGCAGAAATGTGGGTAACAGGCTCTTCTCAGATGGTACTTACGTGATGGAAATTTGCTAATGTTGTTGGCTACCCGGATGAGCATACGTGCCCCTTTCATATGGTCTCCATTTTTGACATGAATCTGAAATAAATGATATTTTATTCTTAGAGACTTTAATTAACCCAAATTCATGCTTTATCCCTCCACATAAAAACTCCTTGACTGTGACCCTGAACAGGGTCATCACGAGATCCTCGCAGACTTACTTGGCCGGTGCCACTGGGATTTCTCCCTCTACTTCTCCTCCCGGCTGCGGCCGGCGCCATGGCTTCGCTGGCCTCACCCCTACTCTACACCCTGCTTTTTACTTTGCCTTAGACCACTAGACACGAGTTAAATCCCTGGTCCACCTCTTACTAGCCAGCACTGGGAGACTGAAAGTACCAACTGTGCCAAATTGTTGAGACCTGAAAGGGAGCTGGGCAGAAAGAGGGTGTTTTTAGAGGCTATGACGGCTGGAGGGGCCTGGGGTGAGGTAAGTGTGAGTGCGGTCTGTGATGAAAGGGTTGCACTTAGGATGAGATGAGGCTGGAGAGTCAGCAGGGCCAGGCCCTGATGTCACCATGATCATCAGGGTGAGAGGAGGGAGCCCACAAAGTGGGGCAGTGGGGATGGAGAGAAGTGCGCAGACTTCGGAACTGATGACGCTTGGTGACAATGGGAGGGTGAGTACAGAGTGACTCCCAGGCATCAGGTCTGGGCAAATGGTGTGGAATTTACCGAGCACTGCAACATAATGAATATTAACCAAATCTAAGGGGGTGGGGGGGGGGAACCTGGCTGCTTGTTCTCCCTCACCCTCCACTGACTGACTCCCTAGGTCTCAGTCATCTACCCCCAAAAGGCCCCAGGCTGTTCTTTAGCCGAAGTCCCCGTTCCAGCTCTGGGGAAGAAGCATCCACCAAAGACGAGTCTCAATTTCCCTTGAAATGGGGATGACTCCAGTTCTCGGGTTAAAGATGTGTGTGCCATTTTTGCATTTTAATAGAGTCTGTTAATTTCTCTTTTAGTATCTCAGTTAAAAATCCTAGAAATTCTTGAAAATGTATGGTGCTTGCATAAGAGATTAGAGCTGAAGGGGAAAGTCCCAAGGGTGCTCTTCGTGGGAGGGGAGGAGGGTGTGTCTGGCTTGATGGGAGCGACAGGTAAGCTCTTGGGGCCAGAGGGAAAGAAGACTTGAGAACCATCCCTATGGCCTGCCAATGTAGAAAGCCCTGGTCTTCCACCAACTTTCCCTCCTCCCCTCCACCTCTAAAAACTCCCACTTTGCTGGTTCTGTGCTTCTAGGGCAGGGCATCACCACTCCTGTCTGAAGCTGAGAAAGACCCTCTCCCGCTTTCTACTACTTTCTGTATGAAAGAGGGGGTCCTGATGCTCTGAAGGGAAACGTACTTTGCTGGTTCTGTGCTTCTAGGGCAGGGCATCACCACTCCTGTCTGAAGCTGAGAAAGACCTCTCTCCCGCTTTCTACTACTTTCTGTATGAAAGAGGGGGTCCTGATGCTCTGAAGGGAAATGTACTCTGGGGGGGCTGCCAGCTGGAATCCCAAGTGTTCCCTTATATACAGTGTTACAGATCCACGTGGTCTAATATGGCAGCCAAGCCACATATAGCTATAAATTACAAATTAAAATTACATAAATTTAAAAAATTTAGTTTATCGGTTGCACTAGCTGTATTTCCAGTGCTCCACAGCTGGACTAGTGGCTGCCATATTGGGCAGCACAGATACAGAACACTTCTATCCCTGCAGAAAATTCTGGTCGGTGCTATTATAAATGATCATTAGGGTCTAAATCATTCATTACATGACTACGCTGGGTACTTCAAAGTTAAATAAGCTCTGTGGACTGGCCTAAAAACTAATTTAGCATTAATATGGGGAGATGTACTTTGACACAAGTGAAAATTTAGAAAAATACGTAAGTTGTAGTCTGCCTATATCTTTACAAAGATGTGTATAGCATAGACATAACATTTATGTAAATTGTGCACACAGGTATTTGAAGTTTGCATGCCCTATTTTGTTCTTATTTAAAATTATTGATTAAAAACAATAGAAAACCGGACATAAATATAATCCTACCCTAGTAAAAACAAAAAAAAAGTACATGCATGCATTTATACAAGAATGGAAGCTTCATACAACACAGTTTACCTATTATATTGGAGTGATGGACTTAAAGGATAAATTATGTTTTCATTATACTTTTCTATGTTCTCTAAGTTTTCTTAGTGACTACGTATTTTTATATTCAGATGAAAACTAAATAGTATTAAAAATGGTGGGATTTAAGAGGATATACAGATGGTCAATAGGCACATGGAGGATGTTCAACATGACTAATCATGAGGAAAATGCAAATCAAAAACTTCAATAAGATATCACCTCACACATGTTAGAATGGCTATTATCAAACAGACAAGAAATAACAAGAATAAAGGAGACCCTCATGCACTACTGGTAGGAATGTAAATTGGTACAGCCACTATGGAAAACAGTATGGAGACTCCCCCAAAATTACAAATAGAACTACTATTCGATCCAACAATTCTACTTCTGGGTATTTATCCAAAGAAAACAAAAACTAATTTAAAAAGTATATGCATCCCTATGTTCATTGCAGCAATATTTCAATAGTGAAAATAGGGAAATAACCTAAGTGTCCATTGATGGATGAACGGATAAAGATGTAGTGTGTTTTTGTATACATATATACACACACACAATGGACTCAGCCATAAAAAAAAAGGGAAATCTTGCCATTTGAGACAACATAGATGGACCCAGAGGGTATTATGTTAAGTGAAATAAGTCAGATAAAGAAATACCATATGATTTCACTCACATTTGGAATCTGAACAACAAACCAAAATCAAATACAGGAACAGAATGGTGGTTGCCAGAGGGGAGGGGGTTGGGCGTGCAGGTGAGAGGGTCAAGAGTACAAACGTCCAGTTATAAAGGAAGTCATGGGGATGTGACGTACAGCGTGATGACTGCGGTTCATGATATTGCAGAGCACTTGAAAGCTGCCAAGAGAATAAATCCTAAAAATTAACTTTGTATAGGGATGGATGGTAACTAGACTTAGTGTGGTGATCATTTCACAATGTATACAAATATTGAATTGTGGTGTACACCTGAAATCAATGTTATATGTCAATATTACCTCAAAAAAATTATTTTTAATTGGTGAAACTGTATAAAATCCACTATCTTAGAATTAATAAACTAGCAAGTTCTGGTTAAACAAAAATGTTTGCAGTAAATCGTTTTTTTTATCAAGTAATATATTTATATACTTCAAAGCAACATAAAAAGATACAGAGAAACCGGCTCCCTTATCGCCTTCCCTGCTGACTGGGGTTTGGTGTCTTGCCTCCTCTGCACTACACTTTGTTTCCTTTAGGAAACTACTTTGGGTAGCTTGGTTTGTTTTTAATATATTTCTAATTTTATTTACAATTAACATATATTCTTATTTTTTGCCTTTTTGCACACAAAAGGTAGCATATTGTATAGTTATTTTATCTTGCTTTTTTCACTTAATATTAGAGTACTGAGGAAATTGCTCTAGTGGATGGAGAGGTGCCCACCTGGCAGGTTATACCCCAAGTCACTCAAAGGGCCTCACCTTGACTAGTATATAACTGTGCAGAATCATGAGGTTGGTAGCCATCTCAGAAGGAATTTTGATCTTCTGGGATTTAAGTTCTGCATACATACTGAAGAGAACATCATGTGCATTC
Source organism: Eonycteris spelaea (assembly GCA_003508835.1). Classification (NCBI taxonomy): domain Eukaryota; kingdom Metazoa; phylum Chordata; class Mammalia; order Chiroptera; family Pteropodidae; genus Eonycteris; species Eonycteris spelaea. The sequence continues at coordinate 3,059,583 of PUFA01000062.1, read as the reverse complement.
CGATAGTTTCCTTGAAAAAAGGTGGTACAAATGACATTATTGGGAAGCATGAATTCTGACTTTTAGTGGGCCCTCATTTTACAAACAGCTTAATGATGTTATTAACAATATCCTAATAATTTCTTACATAAACTTAGTAGTTTTTCCTATTATAATTGATAGTACTAATATCCAGCCAGCCTCTCAAGAAGAAAATGGTGGTGTCATCATCTCATCTCACTCTTTCTCAGGGCACCCAACTGGACCCAAGTCCAATGACTCATTGAGTTCTGAGTCTACCTTCTAAGTCTCCCAAATTCAGCCTCTCCTCCTGGCCCCTGTTAATGTCTTTTCATCTCTCTCTATCGTAGTGTATTAATCCATATTCCTTCTGAGTTTGTATTTGCCTTCATTTTGATATCAGTATTCTTATAAGTCTCAAGCCTCACCCCACACCCAAAAACTTTAAGGTTACCCCTACACAAACCGCCCCCCCCCCACAGGGATCAAGTGCAAATTCCGAAGCAGAGGACTTAAATCCTTCAGGATCTGCCTCTGCTAACTTTTCCGACCTCATCTGCGCCCTCCCCTCCTGCTCAGTCAAGGTCATGCCCCAGCACCCACGTGCGTTCTCACATGCTCTTGCTCTCCCAATGCTCCCCTTCTCCCCCTCATCTCCTGCCACCTCATCCTTTCAAAACTCAGCTGAGGTTTTTATTACCTCCTCTCATCTCCATCCTCCAACTGTCCCCTTTCCTGATGCCCTTTTAATGCTTCTTCCTATTCTAACACCATCTCCCCACACAACTCTGAATCTGCTTTCTGTCTCTCCTACTAAACCGTGAGTCGTTGAGAATGGAACTGTGGCTCAGCTCTCTGAATCCTGAGTTCCCAGCATGAATCTGACAGACGGTAGGTGTTAAGCTGAATAAAGTAATCACTTATTTAATTCCATATTTCCTAAAATTATGTTTCATATTTACGAATATCTAAAAGAATCAGCTTGCAAAAACTGGGGAAGATACCAGACTAATTCTCTGATTTAGCCACTAAATATTTCCAGAGCATGTAAGTGGACACAAGCATTCTGGAGATTCTATAAGTAGTTCCTGCATATTATAAATAACTAGATCAATAATAATATCACCTCACCTTCCATCTAACGTCTTTTATATTGTTAAGGTCAAATACATGGGATGGAAAGAGCGTTGTGCAAGTGTAGGGGGCTGTGTGCTGATGGGATGGAGCAGTCGTCCAGGGGACAGAACTGAGGCCCTGAAGGAGCAGAGGAGATGGCGCCTGACGAGAGCAGGCCTCAGTGCGGTTGTTCGATATTCCCCCGTGATGTTAAATTATTTTACTTCTCTGAAACCCTGAAACAGTCATCCCCCTGGTCTCCTGGGTTCAAAGCAAGCCTAGGTTAGAAATGGGCTACTCTTCCCTGGGTGGAGAAGGGTTTGGGGGCTTGGTTCTACTACTTTTAGGGAGAAAAACATGAACATTAGGACCTACCTGCAGACTGCTCTTCTCTGGCAATGATAATGGCCGTCCGGCCGGCTTCTCGGTATTGTTTCAAGGCCATGTACAAGCGGAACAGGTACTTGGCATCCTGACATACAAACCATCACAGAACCATTACTTTCAATCTTAGCTAAGAGGAGAAACACCTATAATTTTGCATATCAGTTAGAATCACATTTGCTTTCCAGTAACCGAGGTTTGATATTCACTGGGTTTTAAAAACTCAGTGAATAAATTAGTTTATCAAATATTAGAGTTTAATATGTGCCTGGTGGTAGTCTACATACTTGAGAAATACAAGCTGTTTAAGTCCTCATACCCTCCTTGGGAGGAATGCATGATTATGTCCTAGTTTCACTGATGAGAAACTGAAACACAACAGGACCCCTGCAGGACCGGGATGTGAACCCCCAGTGATCTGGTTTTGGGTGCATCTTTGTCCCTAACTTACTCCCTACCTCTCACGGGCTTGAAAATGAACTGTTTTTTTATATAATGTGCCAACTTAGCAAAATGTCAAAACATTATATACCTATATAAATTTCTCTGGCCTATAAAATTTTCTTTGGCCTTTTATCATTTTCTATTCCTGTTCTCTTTAACGCTAGACAATTTCATGCTTGGTGATGTTTCTTGATTAATACAATAAGTAGACATAAGGTGAGGTGGTTTGGGACAGTTTAAGGGTTTCTGCCCTTTGGCAAGTTAACGAAGTAAAAGGAATAAAAAGATCTGGGGCATTCTAAAAGGAATATGAGTCTGTCCCCAGCAGGACTGAGAGAAGACCAATTTCTATACGTGCTCCAAGAGAGTCACATATTTTGAAAGTATGTTCTTACTGATTTATTTCTACTTTATATTTCTATTGAGTTACTTTTATGCGAAATATGGTTTTTATTAATTCCCATAACTTTTGAAGTACGATCAAAGTATACTAATTTTTAGGAATTAGTGCTAAATCATAGTTCTAATAATCATTTTTCATAGTTCCTAAACTAAATAAAACTCTATAACATCTGAGAAAAATTGTGGGTGGTGAGAACTGGTATCTAGAGGGACATGGCTATTTCACAGGTGGCAATGCTAATTCCAAAGACAGAATGTACACAATATCCTCTAAAATGCAGGGTCTGTCTAGATGACCTAAGGCTACATTCAGAGAGAAAATTTTACGAGTCTATGATACAAAAGCCACAACAGGTAAAAGCGGGACAGACTAAAAGTAAAAACATAACTAAGACAGTTAAAACTCCAAGTGAAGAAAACATTTTTAGTACCTTAGGCATCCCATCACTCTCTCCCATAAGGTGATCTATCAGTTGACTGGTCAATAGTTCATCTTTGGCCTGACCAACCTGTTTAGGTAGAGAAAGAAACAGTAAATTCAAATCTTAAACCTTTATAGAGGGGGAGTGAACAGACAAATAATCTGCTAAGGAAATAGAATTTAAAACTATGTAAAAATACCTATACTCAAGGGCCTGAAACATAAGCTCAGGGTCTTCTATTTATTTAGAGTCTCCATTAATAAAATTCTGTCCTTAGAAACTGTAGTTTTTTTAAGTTGCTATATCAAAATGCTATACTTTTTTTTCAGAGCGAATATACTTCTTGGATGTTTTAATAAAAACTTTCTTAACCTATGTGTCTCTATGAGACTTAGAGAGTAATATCTGCGATTTGCTTTAAAATGATATAGGAAAAGGAAATGACAATATGAATAAAATAAGGTTGGCCGTGTATTGATAGCTACTGAAGTTAGATGACGTGTACATGGGAGTTGGTTACACTGTATGGTCTACCTCTGTGTATGTTTGCAAGTCACTTCAAAAGTTTTTTAATTAAAACACTGGTATTCTTGAAAGTGTCATTACAGTTTACTTACAGTTTCAATTGCCATTTCTATTGCTGCATTATCTTCTGAGCTTGAACATTTCAGGAAGTGTTTAAGTGCCTGAAATGAGAATCATATAACAATTAAAAACTTCAGACTGCTTTCCCATTGAGAAAAACAAAGCTTTTACACACAGAGTAATTATAGTTTGTGAAAGTATCTTCATTCTCAACGAGGGGCTTGCACAGTGCTGGGTCTTAAAAAACATATATAAAAGGCTAGGTATAGTTTAAAAACTGGAAGGACCCAGTTAATCCTCTGAAGAATCTGGTTCTGATTTCTGATAAAATGAAAATGAGAAATATGCCCTCCTTCAGAAGGAAGATTTAATTATTTCCATGCATTTACTCATTCAACAACTATTTCCTGATGACCTGCTACTATGTATACGAGACTGTGCTAAATGCTATGGAGACCAAGAGGAAGGATATGATGTGGCCCTTCTTTTTGTATTATAAGCAATCTAATTAAGGAGATCCATGTGATGTGATAATGTAAGGAAACATTTTAAGTTATAATTGTCTAACTCCTGAACACCATACCACCACACCAATGAAGAAAGTTAAGGTTATAAAAGCTGAAAAGACAAATGAGCAGTATAGCTGTTGGTTTTAGGAGAAGAAAAGATGATTAAACGTAGGGATTATCGCAAGGGTTTCACAAAGGAAAAGGATGTGAAGATTAGCAAGTCTGTTGTAGGTGAGGCAGAGGGCAGAGAGGAATCTAGATGGAGAACTAGATGGGAGAAGGCTCGCGGGCATGTAGGATTCTTCAATGGAAAGAGCTGGGTGCCAGATTGGGATGTTCAGGCTGGCTGGTCAAATTCTGAGGCCAGAAATAGCAAACTGGTGGTCTCAGGGCTGAATTTACACACAGAGATGTTTCTTCGGGCAATGAGGTATTATACAAATATCTGGGCCCATATTTTAAAATTGGAAGACCCAGACTTCGGTTTCTTATGAAAAATCATATGACCTGGCACTACTGAGCTCAAACTTCTGAATGGCAGTGATTTTCTGGAGGTGAGTAGCAGCTGTTGCCTTCGGTTAAAGCCAGTGCCACACATGAACACACACAGCCTTACCCTACAACTTCACTTACTTACATCCCTTGCTTGAAACTCGTAACCCCTGCTTTAGGAGCTCTTCAGCAATGAAGTAAATAGCATTTGGGGAACAAAATGAAGGATGAGTTAAAGAGAGAGAAATTAAGAATAGGGAAAATAGGAAACTATTACAATAAAGTGAGGTGACCCAGGTTTGGATTAAGTTGATGGCAGTTAGAATGAAAAGACGAGAGATGTGAGAGATATTACGGAGGAAGAACGTGATTGGGTGTGGGAGAGAGAAGATTCCACAGCTGACTCAGATTTCAAATCTAGGTGTCTGTGAGCAAAACGTATTTTTAATTATTTCCTGTAATCATTCCTATGGAGTCCAATGTATGTTTTCTTGGTAATACGAACTCGTGAATATTGGCCACACAACAAGAAGAATTTTCCAGCCTGAAAATGCCGTTTCTCTCCTTCAAAATACAAGGCAATGCTTTGATAGTCTTCATTAGTAGTGTCTTCAGAACCTACAACAGAAGTTCATTGAGTAAAGTATCTGAGAAAAACTTCTTTACCTTTTATTGCTAACCTGAAAATAAGATCTAAAGATAGGTAATTAAAAACTTTTAACAGCACATATCAATGTTATTATCAATGTCTGTTTTCATCAGAAAACACATTCATTGTAATTATCCCTCGTATCAACTTTGTCCCACCTTTCCAGTCCAAACAGGAATGATTCAGGAGAGGAAATTATGAGGCTCTGTGAGGATCGAGGTTACAATTGGACATTACCCCTAGCAACTTTTATCATCCTTTGAGAGCCTCAATCTTATTTCCTAAAACTACAGGAACAACTATCACTATAATCTCAGCCATGATTTGTCTAGAGTTCCAGAACAATCAGAAGCAAAGTTCACCATAACATAAATGTAATCCAGCTCCCTTTCTCAGCGATGGCTGAGAAACAACATCTGTGTTTGTCAGAAAGTAAGGAAGATGATATTCAAATGGTCGATAGATGCTACTTAAAGATAATTACTGTTATTCTTTTAGTTTGAGGCTTAAATACATTAAGTGCAGAGGAAGAAGGACCCTAAAGCTGCTGGAGTTCCAATTCATCATTTACATTAACCCATAAGAGCTGGAGGCCCAGCAGGATACCTGAGTATAACCAGAGCCCTGTGCCTCCAGCCCAGGGCAGATATGGACTCTATATGGGTAGAAAGGTGTGTATGTTGTTTTGGGGTTTGGGGAGTGGAAGTGTGTGTGTGAACGCACATGTATGTGTATGATACAGGGTAAACCGCATCCTTATAAAATTAGAAAAACTCAAATACTTTTACTCCAATGGTAATTTGTAATGTTGGAACAGAAATGTCAACTGTCAAGTTAAACTAATAATCCTAACACTGTTTTTATCTGTACTTCCTTTTTTTCAATAGCTCCTTATTTTCTTCAATTATCTGAGTGACTTCCTAAGATATTAGAAGACATTTTTACTTCTTTTTTCCCTTGAAGACAGAAATGTCCTCATGAATCCTATCATTAATTCTTATGGTCCTTTTGTGAATTTAAAAAAATAACACAAAAGGACAAATATTTTATGATCTCACATATATGAGGTACCATGAATAGTCAAATTCATAGAAGCAGAAAGTAGAACGGTGGTTACTAGGGGCTGGAGGGAGAAGGGAATGGAGGGTTATTGTTTAATGGATACAGAGATTTAGTTTAGGATGATGAAAAAGTTCTGGAGATGGATGGTGGTAATGGTTACACAATGTGAATGTACTTAATGCCACAGAACCGTACACTTATAAATGGTTAAAATGGTAAATTTATGTTATGTATATTTTACCACAATGACAACAACAAAAAACAAAACAGTACCACATGTTATGTGTGGCCCAGAAAATGAAAATGTGAAGTTATTTTGGCAGTTTCTAAGAATAACTGCAAACATGGGAAGAACACCTGTAAGCAGATGTTCTCAGAATATAAAATTCTCTTTCAGACTTTCAAAATCTTTAAAAACCACATCTTCTGTATATCACTCTTCATCGAAGTAACCATAGATTCTTAATTTGTAACTCAGTTTTTTAAATTTATAAAAACGTTTGCTTTTTCACAACTCGTTCTGCACATCCTTTCACCTGTTTTGGAACCCTGCTTTACCACTGGTTTATCAACGACAGGTTTTGGGAAATCTGGCCTCTCTTGGAAGTCACCAAAAAACACCTTAATTTTTGAAAATGGTCATAATTCCATCTCACCTTTAAGGTGACAGCAGAGATCCTGAAATCTAACAAGTAATATGTAGATATGTGTGTGTCTGTCTGTATAAATGGTGTGTATGCATGTGCTTGTGGGTATACCGATCTGATCATTAATCCTAAGAGTCAAAGTGCTTCTATGATAAAAATCTTTAAATTAAGGAACACAATGATATTTACCAATAATGTCTGCATAGATTTCCATTTTGTTGTGCTGCTGAGCCAGTGTGAAAGCTTCATTATTACATTTGGACATAACGAGAAACTGGATGGCAGATCCATAGTCACCTAACTGCAAGAAAAACCTAAAACAAAGTACTGAAATCAGCTCGACTCAATAAGTTTTTCGTTTACAAAATAATCTTTCTCAACCAGGAGAAACCATTTAACAATAAAAAAATGTATTAAGTAAACCACAGTTCTCTATAATATACTTATATTTGAAAAACATTCTCTCATATGCTAACCACAACTAACAGCCTTTGAATTTAAATGCTTAGACCTAAAAAAAGAAGAAGAAATGTTCCATTTGAATTTAGTTATTTGATAAAGGGAAGCAGAAGCTTTCTTTTAAGGCTAGGTTTTAGAAATCCAAAAATATTAATGCCTCATGTTACCTGGCTACCATTTTGGCTCCATCCAGAGACTGGGTCTCCCTGACAATACTGACAGCCTTTTCGGGGTTGTTGAGGTGATCCAGGTAGATTCGGATGACACTGTTCCACTGTTTTGCATTCTCATAAGCCACAACTGCCTCTTTGTATCTATAAGAAAGACTTGATTCAGACAAACTTTCTTAATACTGTCACATTTGGGGAAAAAATGTCAGTAAATGTTTGGGACACTTTGCTCTTTTATTGGCAGCAGTTTTTTTTCCCCTTGGATTTCTTTGTCTTTCATCAGAAAGACTACCGGGAACCAACTCACTAAAATATGTTCTTTTTAGAGATTGATAAACCAATAGTAAAATACCAATATTGAATTGTGTTTTCTCGCCTGAACCATATCCACATAATATTTTAAATCTTACTTTTTAAGTTTGGAATATTATACTATTAATATAGGCTTATTTTAGGAAACACAAAAAATATAAAATTTTTCACAACTATTGATGTAACTTAACAATGATTATAAAATCTTTGTGTTGACCTCTAGATGGCGCTCGGCTTCTCTCCAGCTCTTTCCATTTCATCAGGACATTCAGTGTACATGTCTATATTCTAAGGTTCTTTTCTAAAAGTAGAGGGTATTAACCTTTCAAAATCTCTTAATACATACTACCAAATAACTTTCTAAAAGCTTTAGAAATCTAAACTCCTATCAGTCATGTATAACAAGTGCGTTTTGACAGTATGGTTATTAGTTTAAAATAAATCTTTCCCCACATGATAGGTTAAAAGGATACACTGTTGCTTTAATTTCATTACTATTAATGAAGTAGAGCTTTTTCCTGTTTGCATGAAATGCGATTTCATAACTGCATTTCCTCCTCTGGGACTCCATTTCCTCCTAGCGTTTTGAGCTTCTCGTATTAAGTTGCAGGAGACCTCTGTATATTTAGGATTTAACTATCCATCCATCTATTGTTATATTTGAATGTGGTTTTGCAGCTTAAGAAGTGCACCCACAGGTGTGGCATTCACGGTTCTTCGGTTTTTTTCCTCCTCTGCATCAGTAAGGTATCCACCTTCATAAAAATGACTATTGCTTAACTTCATTTTCATGCCATACTATATCGAAATTCCAACTTCTATTATTTAACCCTTAAAAAACGATATCGGTCTATATTTGAATACAAAGGACTGATTGGGGTATGTAAAGTATGGGAAAAATTTACTAGTCTGGTACTTCAGGCTAGACAGGGAGTAAAGATGTTTTCTCTCTCTGCTTTGCCTTTCTTAAAAGGTTGCCAATATCAACTGTTAATTTATAAAACATCACTTTAAATTTGTGTAACCTGGAGAGACTGCACACACCTTCCATCTGCTTCTTTAGCTTTAGCATACTGCGAGTGAATCTTTGGAGAGGAAACATGAGGCAGAAGCTCGCCAACCTTTGCCCTACAAAGGAAGGTTTAGGAGAAAAGTATCAGTCCTCTGTTCACTCCAACAGCAGGTTCCGACAATCAAAAGTTCTGGGGATGCAAAAACAGCAAAACTAAACAGTGATCATGATCTTTAAAAAATCTTGGTTCTTATAGGTAAAAGCAGGTGTAACTGCTTTTTCTCCTGATCACCCCCAGCCCACCTCCGTGGGAAAGTGAAGGTTAGTTTATTAACTCTTTGGGGACAATGGGGCTTTTTTTTACTCCAGTAACTTATCTGATCACGGATTTCCTCATACCAAACCAACAGAGTGTGCTGTTCTTTGGAAAAAAAGAACTATTAATATGAACTTGTCTAACAAAAAGGAAAGGAGGTGGAGGGAAAGCCCAGACAGGGGAGAAGGCTGGGCAGGTAGGTAGCAGCAGCAGGAAATGGGTGGAGGGATCACCTGGCCACATTCACTGCCACACCTGCTCAGAACAAAGTTCAGTAAATTCTTACCAATTCTTGCAACGGATGTAGACAGATGCTGCTTTGTCATAGTAGAGACCTTTTTCATATAGTTGGGCTGCTTCTGAAAATTGCTAAAAGAATATAAGATTGTTAAAATCCTAAATTTGTTATGTATAAGACTGCATGGACATTTAAACACAGAAAAGCATACCTTCATATTTTCCAATATGGCCCCACAGTCTCGTTTAAGAACCCTGCTGGGTGCTTCAGGGCTTGGTTGACTCCTCGGCGTATGTCTCCCATTCTTATGGACATCTGGGCCACTCCAGCCAGACATACTTCATCATGTTCCTGTAATTATAAGGCAAATAGGGAAAAACTCAGTCCCTAACTTAAAATGCTGTATTTTAGCCAAATAATTTAAATCTAAAATGATCCCAAAGGTTAGGTTTACTTTCATTATGTCCTTCAGGCAAATTTCAAGATTTTGAAATGACATTGAGTCTTTTTTTTTTTTACATCTGTTGCAAAGTTATACTTTTTTCTTCAGAGTCTAGATATTTTTTGATTAAGACCAACATTTTACTACCCTTTTCCTAATACTTTGCATATCTATATACATCTTCTTGGTATAAAATTTTATGTAAGAAGAAATATACTGGATACATAGCATAAATGCTATGAATAAAATTAAGAGAAAAATCACTTATTAAATTGAATATTTCTCCACTAGGCATGATTAAACAAATACTTTATTAATTCATTAAAGATAGCTAAAAAACTTTTCAAATCTGAACCAGTAAAATGTAATGTCAGATTACATTTTACATAAAGCAGCATGTCTTGTAGAACATTCCATGACAATGGAAATGTGTATCTGCTCTGTCCTACAGGGTAGCTAACAGCCACAAGCGTCTACTGAACACCTAAAATATGATTGGTGTGACAGAGGAACTGAACCTAAATGTTATTTAATTTTAAGAAGTTTAAATAGCTACATGTGGCTAGTGGTGATTGTATTTGATAACGCAAATAAAGAATGAACTAAAATAGATGTAGCCTATTGACAAAAAAAGGTCAAATATCCAAGATATAAATGAGCAAGGAAAATGATCATGCAATTCATTAGAAAAACATACAATTGGACAATAAATAAAACATAACCAACTTATATGTTTGATTAATAATCAAACATATAAAATGAAATAACTTTTTTTGGCTGAATAAATTGGTATAGAAAAAGCAATTGATAACATTCATCGTTGTTGGGAATGTGGGGGAAATGGATACTTTCATACATGGCTGACAGCTGTATGAATTACTACAACTGCTTTTGGAGAGCAATTCTGCAGTAACAAAACGTTAAAGCACACATTTTATAACCTAGAAATCCTACCTGTAAGGAGAATATGTCCTTCAGAAATACTATCTAAGGCAGTTAAACATACATGTACTAGGTAGAATAGTCATTGTAGTGTTTTTAATAGAAACAGAAACAAAACCAATTGTAATTCAATAAGGGACTAGATGCAAATTTTATGGTGTAGTCATTCCCTCTTCATCTGCGGTTTCACTTTTCATGATCAACCGTGGTCTGAAAACAGGAAATAGAAAATTCCAGAAAAAAACAATTCATAAGTTTTAAATTACTGGCTATTCTATCATGACGAAATCACAGCTACGCTGTCGACCTGAGACGTGACCATCCCTGTGTCCAGCATATCCAAACAGTGGATGCTGCCCACCTAATAGTCACTTAGTAAATGTCTGGTTATCAGATCCACTGTCATGGTATCCCAGAACATGTGTTCCAGTCACTCTTATTTTACTTACTAACGGCCCCAAAGTGCAATGATGCTGGCAATTCAAATATGCCAAAGTAAGGCGCTTCTTCTAAGTGAAAAAGTTAGTAATAGTATAAGATATTTTGAGGAGAGACCATATTCACATATCTTTATTATAGTATACTGTTATAATTGTTCTGTTTTATTACTAGTATGTTATTAATCTCTTACTATGCCTAACTTATGAACTGAACTTTATCATAGGCGTGTATGTATAGAAATAACACAGTATATATAGGGTTCAGGATGTCCGTGGTTTCAGCATTTGCTGAGGGTTTTGGAACACATCCCTGCAGATAGGAGGGGACTGCTGTACATCCAAACAATGGAATTTTAGAAGTTCTGATATTAGAACGGATTCATATGTATTGATTTTGAAAGACCACGAAGCAAGCAAAACGCTGCTCTTCACAGAATGGGTTCTCAGTTGATCTTTGCTGAATGGAAATGATTTGATTTTTAGTAAAAATCCATTATATACATATTTGTATGCTTAGAAGAGATAATAGTTGGAAATATATAAAATAATTAAGAGCAGTAACCATTAAGGCGGTGGATGCAGAAGAGAATGCTGGATGCTCTCTTTTCATGTTAACTTACTTTGGTGATTTTTAAAATTGACTCTAATGAAACTGTATTACTTTTATAACAAATATGCTAGATGTAAAACGAAATGAAAAGATTTTCAATCTTTCCAAGATATTGCCTAACTTAAAAACGTCAATTTTTATGGCAAAATTTAGCCTTTTGAGCTAAAATTCTGGGATAGGAGAAAAGGCTGGAGATGTAAGTAAAGTTCTTGCTTACTGAGTTCATCATAAAACATACAGCATGAGAGATGAAACAGAGGAACTTTTATGGCCTGAGATTCACTTTCAAAGTAGTTACTGCAATTTTTTAAGAGTAAAAGGAAAAGTCTTAGAAAATCATAGTTAGCCAGTGAGTGGGAAGAGATAAAAATCTTACTCCCAACCTTAATAAGAAACTCATGTTTAGGATACAATGGAAAACATATCTTTTTCAGACTATAAATATAGTGTTATCTTCAGTTTTTAAGAGTTTAAAGTGTTTTTTAATGATTTAACTATATATCCTTGCAAAATTGTCAATAAACAAAAAAGGCTCACCTGCTAAGTGCTGAATAAATACAATGCGAATAACACCATGATGTTTTAAATTAACAACAAACCCAAAGATAATTATGCATATCTTATCTTTATTCAAGGTTACCTTATTATCACCTGTTATTCCCTTCTCGTAATGAGCCAAAGCATTTACATAATCACCTCTGAAAGAAAAATCAGAGTGAATTTAAATACATATTTAACATCTTATTTACATACACAAGATTTAGAAGATCATCTTTGTCACCGAGTTGCTTAAGATCACAAAAGATGTGATATACAACATGCACATGCACTCTTTCAAGTGCAGTCCACTATTTTGCTACTTTAGAAATACTTATTAAACTGGGTTATGCTAGACTTTACAGTTCTAATTTTGTACTATGCCGGCATTTTGAGGAGCTACATTAAATTTTATGGGCCACTTTTGATTAATTATCTCCTTTGAGTCACCCAAATGACAAATCATGTTTTTTCCAAAAATCCAATATTTATAAGTAGAATATGTAATTGAGAGAAATGGGTAGAAATGGAGGAAAATGCTAGAATAACAGTATTGAGGGCCCTGGTTTTTACTATGACAAAAAGTATTATACATAAATATAAAATCTACTCCCTAATCCCATGACTGATGTTAACACAATCTGCACATCCAGAAGACATAAATTATCTCAATCATTTTTCTAATTTGGGACAGAGTGGAACAGCAATTTGCCTAAGATCCATTTGGAGATCCGTCTTCTTTGGAGAAACCATCTCCAGAATAAATTATTCAGCTATGAAAATGGCATTATTTGAGATCCACCTCGTCAGCTTAGACAAACTATTCAATCCCTCCAAGCCTCACTCAGTTTCCTCATCTGTTGGTGTATAAGGAATTTGGGGGGCAGGGTGGGGGGGAAGACAAGCTGTTCTGTTAACTGAGAATTTCGTTTTGGACAGCCCAGGACTTCACAATCAGCAATGTTCCTAGGTGGACATTTCTAATATTTGGACCCAATTACATCATGGCTACACATGTCTCCTGACAAAGGAATGACAGTTCCACATTCAGTAACGAGGAGGTTTTCCTTCAGCAAACCCAATTGCGAGATGCTAACTTAAGATTTTAAAACCTCGCTTTATGTTATTTTAGTTCATTTACTTTATTATTTTGGAACTCTTATATGGATCTAGCTCATTAGTCTAATCCTATACTAGAGAGCTAACCTCTTCCATAATAGAAAGACTAGTCCTGCTTTGACCTAATCAAGGTCTTGGATGCACAATGAAATAGACTTTTGGCCTAACGGGCCTTAAGAGTCAAAATCAGCAGCTGGAAGCCACTGGGATGTTTGATGATGAGATATACCTCGTTAGTTACTGTTATCACAAGTGAAATTCCCCTGATTGTTGGGGGCTAGAGTATATTGTCTAGATCAGGTCCTAGGAGTCAGCATACTAATAGCAGAGAAGGTTTTGAGAACTGGTGGCTTTAAGGTCTGTTGAGCAACAACAAAGCACAGGCTTTCAATAATGAAATAGTTTGAGTTTGCTATAAAAGCTTCGATTCCCAAGAAAGAAGAGCAAATCTCATTTTTCTGCATGATCCGAGGGCTTACTGGGGTATGTGTGCTGACAGAATATGGTGGGTCATCACCCAATGTAGTGACCCCTTTCTCTTTAGCACAGAAATGTTGTACTCTAAGATCCAATCACCCTCAGGATAGAGATGGAGGGGCACTGGGGCCTTACCTTTTGCACTAAGATTCTAATTTGTCCTTTTTAATATGCATATTTACATTGTAAAGGGCAGAAATGTGACAAATTTGAATCAAGGATGACTAAAGTCTCCAAAAAGTTTTTATTGGGAGAAATAAATGAAAAATTTTAAATAAGGTATCCTGGTTACAAAGAGTACTTTTTGATAGAATCATTTCTACAACTATAATCTGTGTTTTATATTCTCAATGAATCCAAAGTCTATGTGGAAAAAAAATGAAACTATATAAAAATTTTTAATCAAATGTTAGAGCCATATTTTCTTTATTCAAAGAACAATTTTTTTCCACATTTACTATTTTTGAAATTGTCCAGTTGTGATGTAGCTGTCATTGAAGATACACATGTGAATTTATATTTACAAATAAATTATTCATTTATTGTCTCTGCAAGTATTTGCACTGGAACAATTAACCATGGCTGAATGTAAATTACAAATGGATCTTGAATGCGTCTAAAATTATACTTTTATGCAGCACTGAAATAAAAATTATTTCAGTCTGTCAATTAAGACTATTAATAATTAAAACTGTCTAGTAATTAAAAGGATTGGAAAATTCAAAATCTCTCAGAATAGATTATGGCATTTCCAAAGGCAGGAAAGATCTGTGAAGCCTAATCATGCATCATGAAGGATCATTACTCAAGCACTGAATAGCTACCTGTGAAAAGCTTCTGGCTTGGCTTTCAAGATTAATTGTCAAATTTTTATTCATATGCAGTTCAATTTAAAAAAGAAAAACTACAAATTTAAGCAAACAGAAGTTATAGACCAAAACCCAATATTTTTCGCTATGCCTTATAATTACACTGCAAATCCTTGAAGTGTTCGAAGAGGTCAAGATCATGAGCTTAGGTCACCCTGATGGCTATGCTAACTTGTTAATCAAATGTGATTCAAAATAACAATTAGATTCTAAATGTAGAAAAGGCTTAGACCCAAACTTAGATTTGAATGCTAAAAATGAAAGTGGGTAAATGCATGGCTAAGACATCATTAGTTAGAAAAAACATTTTTGGGGGGGTATAAGTAATATAGCTTTTTCCCCTTAAAAAGCAATTATTAAATAAATGGAGGGCCTTAATAAGAGTTTAAAATGGAAGATATTCAGTAATTAATTCAGTAATCAGTAATTCAGTAATTAGATACTAATTGAAACATATATAGATGAGGACTTACGTGAATTCAAGCTGAATAGCATATTCTTTGGATATAAATGGTATTTGGTCTGGGGCTAAACGCTTTGCCAATTGTAGAGCACTGTCCCAATGCTGTAAATCCCTTCTCATCTATTTGGAAAAGAAAGATCTTAATTTTGAATGAGCAAATTATTTTGCAGTCACCATCTAGTGTTAGTTTTAATAAAAGTTATCACAAAAACTTATTGTTTAAAAGTGAAACTTGACCTTTGCAGAGATAATACATTATTATAGTATATGTTCTCTATGGGGGACAGAGCCTTCAAGGAGGTGAAAATGGGTCCTTGGGGAACAAAAACATCTGAGCTATTGCAATGGTTTTTGGCCCTCCAAAATTCAATTCTACCTGACAAGATTTTATTTAGTATTTAATTTTTCTCAACAGGGAAAAATTTAATTGACTCAAAACTAATTAATGTGGTTGAATTGTTTAATTAATTTTTATTCTGAGAGAGGAAATAATTTTTTTTTAAGTTGAGAAATATTTTACTGTAGGAGTTGAAGTTATTTTCTGAGAAAATCTGAAGCTGTATCATAATATGAGTAATAGCAAATAAATAAAATGTGACTGTTCTCTCTGGCTCCTGAGGTCTTTTATCTGTGTCTGGTACATAATTCCAAATATTAACTGATTAATCAAGAATCTTTTTTAGTTCATTCCTTGCTTTATTCATGTTTTAAAAAGAATTAATAATTAATAATAGCTAACATTTTTCAAGTGCTATTTTCTGCCAGGTAAGATTCTAGGGCATTAGCTTATTTACTTTTCACAAATAGACCTTTGGCAATAAACCATTCTTGTGCCCATTTCAGAGATCCAGAAACTGACACAAAAAGAGGATAGTTTTATACACAAAGTCACATTGATAGTATGCAGCAGAGCTGGGCGGTAGGGTTTTGCCTGACTTCCTTACCAAGCTAACTCGTCAGCCTTTGAAGTGAGGTTAAAGGAATGACAGGCTACAATCACCCTTCTCCATTGTGAAGCCATCACCTCAAATCCCTTTCAAACCTAGCAGCACATGACAAGTGTCCACAGCTAAATGCAGAGCAGCTAAGATCGCTCTTGGCCCTCACGCGCAGTAGCCCTATTCCTACTTCAGTGTGCACCAATCCAAGTTCTGAAAGTTTCTCAGGGTGTCCCCAGTTACCTCAAATAATATTGTAAAATTATCTAATTTTTTTCTTAAAATTATTTCACTCAAAATTTAAAAAATGAAAATTTGCTACAGAACAATTTGAAAAAAGTAAATGGTGACATTAACAGCAGATACGTTTTCGAGACCACCTCCCATCTGCAGCTGTGGAATTGCCGGTTTGAGGGGGAAAGTTAATGCCATCAGCTACCACGTCTGTGTCTTTACTACAGAGCAGGCACAGCTCAAAAGATCTGATCTCATCTTTGTTATCCGTACTTTAAAGAAATGGGATCTAGGGCACAGAAAGATGAAATAACTCGTCCAAGGTTTCCCAGAGCTAGGATATGAACACAGGCATGTCTGACTCTAAATTCCATGTTCTTAATCGTTATTCCACACAGCCATTTCCCTTCTTCCTTGCTTTAAACTAGGTGGTTCATTCAGTTCTAGTCCTTCCCCGACAACACTCACCTCTGGGAAACCAGTGATGGTACACTAGTCTTAGCTCACCTCTTAATACACAAGAGAATTTCATACAATAAATAAAAGATAAATGCGCCTCAGTTTTCCCATTTGGAAAATAGAGCAAAAAAAGTACTATCTCATAGGAGTGTTGTGAGGGTTAAATACATTACAACATGTCAAGTGCTCAGAAAAGTGTCTGGCGCATATGAGTGCTCAATAAATGGTGGCTGTTTTTATTTGTATGTGTTTCTATAAGTTATAAAATCTATTCTCTCTGGACATTTAGACTTTAAATTATTGGTAATGTGACAATGCCATGCCTTTTACGGCTCTACAGAACGCAGAATGAAAATATTTTTGAAGTTAATGAGTACTCAGGGATTTTTAAAGCTGAAGTCTAAATTCCAGGATGGGGAAGGCCCATGGTGTCTGGTGCCGAGACATTTTAACTATGTAAAAGGTGAGATCCCCCTTTACGTGCCCTGCATTTCCCCCCTATTTGCTGCCATACCTCCAGGGCAGCAACGGGACAGCTGGATGAGAGGTACAGGTCCTGAGCCAGGTTGAAATCATTAGAAAACATGGCAAGATGTCCTGCCAAAAGATTGTAGTCCTCTATTCCCTACAAATAATAAAAAAAAAAGTTTTAATTAGAAGAAATATAAAGGCTAAAGCATGAAAAAAAAACTGCTTGTAGGAAGTGGTAATGTTCTATAAATAAATTTGTTTATGAGTTAGGTAAGATTAACTACGGAAATTTAAAATGTTTGAATACCATCTAAATCGCAATTCCCATCAAATGCTCTTTACCTTTATTTGTTCCAAGGACATCACCATGCTGACATTGCCAATTGTACGATAAATGCGGATTGCAAACTCCACTTCCATGTGGTGTAGACAAGCTCTGGCCAACTCATTCCAGGCAGCTTGGTCGTTCAGAATCCTGCACAGTTCCCAAGCATCAGAAAACCTAGGATTTGAGTATATAAGCTTCATTAGGGAGCTCTTTTTGCCCCATTTTCAGATTATATAGAATTTAATGTTATGCCCTAGATGAATTTTGCAAAAACATTTCTAATCTCTAATCACTATTTCCAAGTTATGAAAAACTACAAGAACGTTTCTCTTTTATATAGAT
This sequence comes from Eonycteris spelaea, assembly GCA_003508835.1. Lineage (NCBI taxonomy): Eukaryota > Metazoa > Chordata > Mammalia > Chiroptera > Pteropodidae > Eonycteris > Eonycteris spelaea. The sequence continues at coordinate 3,041,693 of PUFA01000062.1, read as the reverse complement.
GTTTTTTCTTAAATTTTATGCATCTAAATCTACTCTGGGTAACCACCCTCATTAACATCTACTTCTATTTATTTATTTTTGGTTTACTTCACACAAGGCGAAATTTAATTTTGTTTTCACATTGGTCAAATAGATTTGTTCCTATAGATTGGAAGTGTAAAGCAGGGGACAGCAAACTATGGCCCACAGGCCAAATTCAAGCAGCTGCCTATTTTTAAAAACAAAGTTGGAGTGGAATGCAGCTACTCATCAGCATATTTGTTACGGATTGTCTCAGCTGCTGTCCCGCTACCACAGCTGACTTGAGTAGGAGAGGCAGAGACCCTGTGGCTCTTAAAGCCTGAAATACATACCGTCCAGCCCAGAACAGAAAAAGTTTGACGACCTCTGGTTTAAACATGACCACAAATGCCAATTAACTTCTGTGGAACCTTTAGATTCATGAATATATTACACCCATCCGTCTATTCGCCTATGCTCTTTCCCATCCAACACACATTTACTGAGCACCTATTATGTGGCAGGAACTGTGCTTGGAACCAAGACACAAGAATGAAACAGCCATTGTCATTCAGGCATCATAATTGGGGAAGGTGGAAGACATGGATAAGCGAACAGACGACTGTAACAAAGTACGATTGAGGCAATCGTGGGCTTCCAATACACGAATCCTTGTGCTAAGTACTCTGTATATGTTCTCTCACTACCTTCCCTAACAAGCCTATTCACTACATGTTACTATTTCTCCTTTATAGATGAGGAAAGTAAAGATTTGAGGCCTTGAAAGCCTAGTCCGAGTCATACGGTGGTAAGGGATAAATTCTATAAAACATAATATAGCTGTATCCTGGCTCTGAGTCAACACAACAGAAAGACTGCCAGTGGTCGGGCTTCAGGAAAGGCTTCCTGCAGCAGGAGAGGGCTCCACTGAGTGGCGGAGGAAGGAGTTACTAAACACAGACGGAGGAGAAGGGCATTCCAGGAAGAGAGAACGGCATGTGCCAAGGCAGAGAATCAGGAAAAATACTGAATATCAACAGCTAATGGAACAGAGAAGAAGTGGAAGAGTGGGGACAGCTGAGCCTGGCATTGAATCAAATGCCTAGTATGTCAGGCCGAGGTCCCCAAGGAGTAGGGATTTCTCCCTAAAGGTGATAGGAAGTCCCTGAAAGATCTTCAGGAGTGAAACGAGAGGATCAGAGTCACCTTTCCAATGTGTGGAGAAAAGATGAGACTTATGAGGCTACCAGCAGAGGGAGCAGTCAGGAAGTGTTTACCTTATAGTATATTCTTCCAAGAGAGGACCTAAGATTGGGGACTATGGGAGTAGAAAAGAATCTGGTGTGTGTGTGTGCGGGGGGTGGGAGGGGGGGTGGTGTTAGGGCATGTGCATGTGTGATTAGGACAGGGGGAGAAAAGGGGACTGGGAAAGATGAGGAGTTGCTTTAAACAGGGTAAATGTGAGGAACTCATGGACTCCCAACAGCATGTGACTGGTAGGACGTGGTAAATACAAGTTTAAGTTGAAGATGCACATTCTGGAGTCAGTCTCATACAGATGGTATTGAAATCATGTAAGTAGAGGAGACGCACTCAGGAAGAATAGTTAGAGTGAGAGGAGAAGAAGGAAGAAGCTCATGGGCCCATCCCTGAGGAAGAGCAGCATTTAAGAGATGGTCAGAAGAACTAGAACCTCAAAGGCCCAGAAGGGAAAGAGGAAAAAGCAGGAAGAGGAAGTCTCAAACAAGGCAAAATTAAACTTTATTACACTGAAATTAAGATATCGTTGAAATAATTGGGTTCATTAGAATTTCACAATAACGGCACTATTTGGGTGATTAGAAACCTTTTTGTTTTGAAGGGGTTTTGCTTGGAATAAAGCGCCGATACTACATCATGACTTCTTCCAGAATTTATACACATTCTCATATTCATTACCTTATCTGAACCTCACAAAAATCCCGCGCACTAAACGAGGTAAATACTATTATCTCCATCTATTTTTATAGGAGTTGACCTTTAAAATCACAAAAGCAAGTAAGTTCCACAGAAGTGTTTAAGACTCTACCTTTTCAGCATTAAAGTCTGTGTCAGCATTTGCTTCAGTTCATTAGGCGCCACATCTTTCAAACTGTCGAGGAAGCTGTGAGTGCCAAGGAAGATGTTGTTTACTTTCCCACTCTGTGTCTGGCAGGTCAGCTCTCCATTATACAACAGCAAAGGCTTGTGAGAGAAGGGAACTTTGGTGCCACCAGCCAAAATGACCTTGGATCCTATGTTATAAAACAGATATTGTAATGCTGACAGCTAATACTTGGCACAAACGTCAGAAAAGAATTTTTTAATTTCATCGCAATGCAAATTTATCAACAAATGTACAAAAAAGTGAGTAAGTACCTTGTATAGTGTCCTTGTGAAAGACATAAGTATACACCTTATCATCATCGTAAGCAATAAATACACCTTTATCCATTGGCCAGTTTTCCCAAAGAACACCTTTAATGGTTGGTGAAAAATCTGGAATCTCATAGGTAGCATCATTAACCTACAAAATAGGATTTACAGATTCGCCCTGAGTCTGCACATAAATCATTATCATTTGCCATGGTAGGAGCCTTTTAGCTGGCATAGCCTATCAACCCAACAATGCAGCAACCATACAGGAAGGAAAGTTTCTTTTCCCATTCCTATAGTAGGCCCGGCTTGGGGGAAAACAACAACAACAACAACAACAACAACAAAAAACTAGTTACATGGCAAATCAAGGGTTTTATCTAAAATTTGGTGAATCTGCAAGAAAAACTATAAGCCTGGACACAAAGCTTCAGGTTAAGAAAAAAAAAAGAAAAGCTGAAGCTGCTCAGGATGACAGAAACTTACAAACTACGAACGCTTGTGTTCAGAAAATTTCCCATAATACCGGGCATAGACACGCTCCAACTAGAGAAGAAATAGAAATTAACTGATATATAATTTGAAATTTAAATAAATTCCACTGGTATGTTTTATGTTAAAAACGTCTCTACAGTCCATTCTAACAAACATAAAATATACTGTTAAACAGGAATAGAAGCTGTTCAAAAAATCGATCCACATACTCCTGTGAACTCAGGCAGATAGGCTTCTATATATCCTGAATGTGGAGCTGAGAAATGCCTGCTTTCTCCCTAGTCTATCTTCCTCTAAAAATAAGAATGAAATATAAAATTCCTGCAGGTAACACCTAATACTACAGAGCTGTGCTGTCCAGTACAGTAGACACTATTTACTATCCGCATGTGGATACTGAGCATTGAAATGTGTCCGGCCCACACTAAGATGTGTACAAGTGTAAACTACACACTGAATATCAAGTTAGTACCAAAAAAGAGTGTAAAGCATCTCATTAATAATTCTTTATGTAGAATACATACTAAAAGGATAGGATTGGGTTAAATTAAATATATTATTAATTTCACCTGTTTCTTTTTACCTTTTAAAAAAAATATGGCCAGTAGAAAATTAAAATTTATATATGTGCTTCAAATTATATTTCTCTTGTATGAATTACTTACATATGTAATTCCATTTAATTCTACCCTCACACTCTACAAGACAGGTGCTATTATTATGCCCATTTGCAGATGAAGAAATTGAGGCACAGAGAAATTTGCCCAGCCACAAAACCAGTAATTTGAAGAGCCAGGATGTGAACCCAGACAATGTGGCTCCACAGTCTGTCCTTCTGACCACCCTGGTGCACTGTCAGTTTATAAAGGTGACCACACACCGCCAGGAGACTGATGACAGAATTTTTTTTTTAAGCATTGCTTATTATGTGGCAGACACTGTACAAAAGCTTTATATGCACCGTCCATTTAATTTTTCATACTACAACCTAAAAAGTAGATGCTAGAACTGAATTCATTTTATATGTACGCCAACGGGGACTCCAAACAAAGTGAGAGCCCTGGAGGAGGCTACCCTGGGCTCGAGTCGCTGCTGCCATTTGCTGGCTGTGTGACCTTGGACAAGTTACTTACCTTTTCTATGCCTTACTTTCTTCACCTATAAAATGAGCATTTATTATTAGGGCAGCTGTAAGGGTTAAAAGACACCTTGATACACATAAAGATGACTCAGCACAGAAACATTAGTTATTATTATGAATCTTAAATCCGGGTCTGTCTGTCTTCAAAATCCATGCTCTTCACTACTACACTGTACTGCCTCCCTCAAGGACAACATGTTTATGAACTTTCTAGAACAAGTCACAAGTCATCTTTTATGGGCATACAGGGAGTGATTGGCAATATAGGTTGTTTTATCAGAGCATATGCAAGAAAAAAGTCATGTCTCTCAATTCTCATGTACATGAATCACTTCTTTAATACCCACATAGTAAGAAAAAATAGGCTGAATAAATGTACATATGAAGAAAAATTGCAAGTAAAAATAAGAATTTTAAAGAGGAATAACTGATAGCTATATATTTTCATATGTGTACATGATAGGAGCAATGTTTCTCTCAATTTTTTGAAACTGAGTGGAAAATTCAGCCGCAATAGGTGCGCACTGTAACAGGGTGAGGTTAAAATCAAAGGCCCAGCACTCTGGTCAGCAGCCCCAGGGTCTTAGCACAGCCCCACTGCACGCCCCCCTCCCCCACCACATCTGAGGCTGCAGGGTAGGCTCTGTGCCCTGAGTCCCCCTTCCCCCTCTTGCCAAGGCCTTACTCGTAGAAAAGACTCGGAATTACTTTAAAGAGGTATTTATTCCTGTGGGCACCCTCTGATGTCTCGTCCAACTCCCTAAAATTCTAACCTACCAATGAGATCTTATCTTGATAAAAACAAACACCCATCCCTGCTTGGGTTAAGGAGAGCCTATGCTCTCACGGAGTCACTCTTTTGTGTGGACTTGGTTTTACCAGGATGTTTCTTCTCAACACCCGAGTTGCAGGTCAGATTTGGAATGGTGAGTGGGGAGCAGCAACACATGAGACAATTCTAGGTCTTGAGGGGTTTAAAGGTGGTGGAGAGGCAGAGGGGCGGGGCTTTAGCTAACTCCCACTAACTAGCCATCCTGTGCTTGATAACATGTTTGGAAAACTCGTCCCACTCCATGAGAATGGTCTGCTGGCCTCTAACAAAAATTATCAAGGAAAGAAGAAAAAGAGAAAGAAAAAGGCATTGCCTTGTTGGGCAGGTCTTCCTCTTCGCCCTGTCCCTAACAGTGCTGACTCTTGTCAGATACCAGATTTACCGCCTACAGAGCAAGGCAGCTCTGTACATGATTGAGTTTCCTTAAGTAGAGGGAACTCAGGGTTTTCTTTATATTTATGTGATTTTTTCCTCATTTGTTTTGTGATTGGGAGAGAAATGGTTGAGTAAGAACTAGCACATTAGAAATTTTGCATAAATAACCCAGTCACTTTTGTGGACACCTGTTATATTTGTCAGAAAAAAGGAAGGAAAGAAAAAGGAAGAAAAGAGAAAGGAAGGGAAGAGAGGAGAGAGAGAGAGAAACAGAAGGCAGCAAGCCATGGTATCTCAGAAAGTACACCATAAAGGGAAAGCTGTTGTCTCTACGGTGAAGCACAGATACCTGGGGAACAGTCAAGGATGAGTCCAAGAGGAGCCGTAGGCTGTGTGAACTGTGACCAAGAACATATGAAATCATCAACTGAATATAAAAATATAAGTGAAAATGCCAAGTATAGTAAATGACGTAAAAATGCATTTCCTTTTCCTAATTCTATTTTCAATAAAAGTTAAGGGTGTGTCAAAATAAGAGTAATTGACTCTAAAAATGGATCAATCTGTATTTAATCATCTAATATAAAAATCCCTTTTGTGTTTAGAACCTTTAAGGGAAGGGGGAAATGAGCTGTGGTGGGCAGAAAGGACATGGGAGAGTCCCAGCTCTCTGCAGCTTATCGACTAAGCCTGTGTACTACAATCAATATACTATATATTATCAGTAAATATGGTTAAAAGTGATATAGAATAACTGTTTCTCCCCTAAAAAAATCTCTCTGGGCTGAAAAATTACCAAGTAATGGAGTTTTCTTAATGTAAAATACTCATGGATCACAAACATGAAATCATAAATATGATAACAAAGTTCTATAATCCTTGGCTCTGTTTATCTGAAAATTATTTTATATATAAAATATATTTTAAAAGTTTTTCTTCATAAGTTGCATTTTTTTAAAAAACAAGCATTTAACAACATTTCTAGACTTACGGGACAATAGACAAATCCATCACTTTTTTCATCAATGAAAATTAATCTGGTCCCATTTGGGTCAGGAAAAATCTTCTTCACACTGACAGGATGTCGATAATCATTGATGAACTGCCAGTCTTCAATGTAGAAATACTTAATGACACCAGTCTAAAAAAAATCCACATAGAAATATAAAAGGCTGTCAAAAAAATACTGACTTTCAGCATTTATGTTAATCATACTTCCTAATTTGAGAAAAAAATGTTGTTTTTGATGAAGAGTCTAAGAATAATATTTATCATATGTGCAAGGTAGAGACCCAAGAAAATAAGTAAAATAAGAATGTACATGTGATTCAAATGACTATTAATTCTAATATTCTTCATGATATTAAAGCCTAATTGATTTTCAGATTTTCCAATTGCAGAAATATCCTTATTGCTTAACTTTTAAATCATATTATTTTAAATAGTTTTACTATTAATAGACAAATTCTAAAATTAATTTAAGTAAAAAAGAAACAAAAAACACACAATACAATTGTATTCTACAAGTTAGCAATGAATATGTAGATATTAAAATTTAAAAATATAATACCATTTACAATCATTGAAAAAATGATATACTTAGGTGTAAATTTAACAAAACATGCATGGGGCTTGCATGCTGAAAACTACAAAACATTGATGAAAGAATCAAAGATCTAAATAAATGAAAAGGTATACTGTGTTCATATATTGACCATTAACGGTAAACATGTTCATTCTCTCCCAACTGATACATAGGTTTAATATAATTACAATAAAAATTTCAAGATCTTTTGTTGAAACAAAAAAGATTATTCTAAAATTTATATGGAATGGCAAAAGAACTAAAATAGCTAAAACAATTTTGAAAAAAAAAGTGGGAAAATTAGTCTTTTCAATTTCAAGACTGTTTTTAGCTACAGTAATCAAGACTGTATTACTGCTGAAAGGACAGACACATAGATCATTGGAAAAGAAACGCCAGAAAAGACCCACAGAGATATGTCTAACTCATTCTTTTTCCTGTTTTTAAGATGCCAGCACTTTTATTTTTTAACAATAACCTATTGAGATATAACTCACATACTACATAATTCAACAACTTAAAATGTACAACTCTTGGATATTAGTGTATTCAGAGTTGTACACTTGATCACAATCAATTTTAAAACATTTCGTCACCTCAAAAAGAAACCCCATTTAGGCAGTACAGCATAGGGAATATAGTCGATAATATTGTAATAACTATATTTGATGTCAGGTAGGTACTAGACTTATCGTGGTGCTCACTTAAGTTATATAGATGTCTAATCACTGTTGTACACTTGAAACTAATATAATGTTGTATGTCAACTGCAATTGAAAAACAAAAACCATAAAGCAAAAAAACCACATTATTTATTCCCTATTTTTCCCAACCACCCCACTCCAACTTTCTCCATAGATTGCCTATACTAGACATTTCATATAAATAAAATCATACAATATGTGGTCTTTTGTGACTGCTTTTTTAAATTAACATAATGTTTTTCAAGGTTCATCTACATTGTAATATGTATTGGTATATTCTTTTTTATGCCAAATAATATTCCATTGTATAAACATACCATTTGTTGTTTATACATTCATTAGTTGATGAACATTTGAGTTGTTTCCACTTTTGGCTATTATAATGTTGCTATAAACACTGGTGTACAAGTTTTTCTGTGGACATATATTTTCATCTTTCTTGGGTATATCTAGGAGTGGAATCCCTGGGTATATGGTAACTCTATGATTAACCTTTTGAAGAAGTGTCAGACTGTTTCCCCAAGCAGCTCTACCATTTTACATTCCCCACCAGTCGTGTATAAGAGTTCTGATTACTATATCTCCTCACCAACACTTCTTATCCGGCTTTTTTATTATAGCCATCGCAATGGATGTGAAGTGTCCATCTACTCCTGGGCATGACAGAGAAATGAAAACTTACATTCGCTAAAAAAACCTGTACATGAATGTTTATAGAAGCTTTGTTTGTATCAGCTAAAAAAAAAAATTTAAAGAGCATCAACTATGGATAATATAAAGTGGTGTAATGTCATATAATTGGAAGATCTGAAATTGGGACCAAAGGAAGGGGAGGAAAATGTTTGAAGAAATAATAACTAAAAATGTTCCAATTTTATTAAAATCACAAACTCTTGGATTCAAGAAGTTCAACAACCCAAGAACAAGAAACGTGAAGAAACCTCTATGAAGACCCATCACAGTCCAATTGCTCAAAACCAGGGATTAAGAGAAAATCTTCAAAGCAGCCAGAGGAAAAAGATACTACACACAAAAAGGAATGACATAAGAATGACAGATTTCTTGTCAGAAACAATGCAAGCAAGAAAAGAGTGGAGCAATACCTTCAAAATACTGAAATTAAAAAACTGTCAACCAGGAATTCTATGGTTAGCAAAAATACCTTTCAAAAAACGAAGATGAAATAATGTTTTCAGACACAAAACTAAAGAATTCATCACTAGCAGCCCAGCCTTACAAACAACGATAAAGCCTTTTAGCGTAAGGAAAATAATACCAGATAGAGCTATGGATTTACACAATAAAATGATAGCACCAAAAATGGTAACTAGATAAATATAGAAGATATGTTTTATTATTTACATCTCTTTAAAAGATAATTGTTTAAACAAACTAAGGCCAATGTAGTAGAGGTTTGCAACATCTATAAAAGTAAAATGTATGGCAACAATAGCACTAAGGTTAGGAGGGCAGAAATAGGCATATAAAATTCTAATAAATGGACATATACTCTTCACTATATGTTAATATATTAATGGTATATCACTTGAAGGTAGCCTGTGATAAGTTAAAGATGTGTAATACAAAACTAAACACCACTAAAATAACAAGCAGTTGTAGCTAATGAGTCAACAAATGAGATAAAGTCTAAATACAAAATACACAATTCGAAAGAAGGCACAAGAGGGAAAAGGTACAAAGAATTGATGGGACAAACAGAAAACAAATAGCAGGATGATAGTATGAACCTAAACACAGATAATCTCATTAAAATCAAAAGTCTAAACACTCCCAAGTAACAGGTAGATTGTTATATTGTGAGATCCAATTATATGCTACTTACAAGAAAAATATTTTACATATAAAGACACAAACGCATTAAAAATAAAAGAATAGAAAAAGATATACCAAGATAACATTTTAGAAAACTGGAATTGTTATATTAATATCAGACAAACCAGAATTCAGAGCAAAGATTATTACCAGGATAAGAAGGGTCATTTCTAAATGATAAAGGGCCTAATTTATCAGGAGAATATAATTTTAAATGGGTATGCACCTAATAACAGAGCTTTAATATATGTAAATCAAATAACTGTTAGAATTACAAAGAGAAATACAAATATGCACAATTGTAATCTGATTTTTTTGATACCCCTTTCCTAATAATTGATAGAACAGGTTAGAAAGAATATAGAAGTTTGAACATTATCAACCAACTTGATCTAAATTAACATTCTAGAACAGCCCAAGTACGAAAGAACATTTACCAAGAAAGATCATATGCTATACTAAATGTCTCAAAAATGAATTCAAGTCATACTACATATGTTCACTGACCACAACAGAATTAAAGCAGAAGTCAATAATAGAAAAATCTCTGTAAAACCTCAAATGTTTGGAAACTAAATACCTGCAGAGTATTAAGAGTTGGGTCTTGCACAATAGAGTGAGCTATCACCCAGAGGGGCAGCTGGCCCCTCCAGTTTCGCGTCATTCTGTGGGGCTAAGAATGTGGGTGTTACTATCATGCTGATCCTGCCTTTGCCATCTACATCCATTTGGGTTTGTTTTCTACTTACTGGCCGAACCAATGGAAGTACAGGAAGTCAGCCTAGCAGGCACCACTAAACTAACCGCTATTTAGGAACGGCTAGACCACTTGATAAGCTTCACTGGTGAATTCTAGCAAACATTTAAGGGGAAAAAAAATACTAATTATAATGAACTCTTCCAGAAAATTAAAGATGACTAAGTCATTCTATGAGCCAGCATTACCCTGATGCCAAAACCAGAAAAAGGCATTATAAGAAAAAAAACTGTATAGTAGATCAATGTCCCTCATAAACATATGTGCAAAGATTATAATCAAAATTTAAGCTAATGAATTCAACAATATATAAAAAGGAGAATACATGTGATCAAGCGGTATTTATCCCAGGAATACAGGGTTGGCTTAATATGTGAAAGTTAATCAATAATTCACAAATCATAAACAAACTAAAGAAGAAAAAGCTATGTGATTATTTCAATAGATGGAGAAAAAGCATTTGATAAAATTTAATATCCATAAAGACTCTCAGCAAACTAGAAATAGAACTTCCTCAACCAGATAACAGGAATTTGTAAAAAATCTACAGCTAACAGCACACTTAATGGTCAAGAACAAGACAAAGATATCCAGTCTCACCACTCCTGTTAACAAGGTATTGGAATAAAGGCAACTTGGAAAGGAATAAGTAAAGCTATATTTTTTTCACATGACATGATCATCTATATAGAACATTCCATGGAACCTACAAAAAACTACTAAAGCTATTAAGTTTAGCCAGGTTATGGTATACAAAATTAATATTTAAAAAATCAGTTATATTTCTCTATGCTAGAAATGAATAATCTGATATTAAAATAAAGAAGCAATACCATGCACAATAGTATCAAAAATATTAAATACTTAGGTATAAATCTGACAAAAGATGTAAAAGACCTGTACACAGAAAACTCCAGAACATTGCTAAGAGCAATTGATCTGTAGGTTCAACAAGATCCTAATAAAAATCTCAGCAAGCTTTTTGTAAAATTCATATAGGAACACAAAGGACTGAAAACAGCCAAAACACCTTTGTGATACTGGTGTAAAGACAGACAAATAAGTCAACGGAATAAACTAATATTTACGGACAATTGATTTTTGACAAAAGTACAAAAGCAAATTCAGTGGAGGAAAGACAGTCTTTTCAACAAAGGGTGCTGGAACGATTGGCTAACTATGTGCAAAAAAGAACTTTGATCCATACCTCAAAGTATAAACAAAAATTAACTCAAAATGAATCACAGACTTAAATGTAAAACATAAAACTTTCAAGTTTCTAGAAGGAAAGATAGGAGAAAAACTTTGTGATCTTGGCTTAGGCAAAGATTTCTTAGATAGATCACTGAAAGCACAACCTGTAAAAGAATAAATTGATAAACTGGACTTCATTAAAATAAAAAAAGTTTCTCTCTGAAAAAATACTCTTAAGAGAATGAAAAGACAGTTCACGCACTGGGAGAAAATACTTGCAGAGCATACATCTGATTAAAGACTTGAATACAGAATATATAAAGAACTCTAAAAACTCGGTAATAAGAAAACAAACAGCCCAATTAAAAATTATCAAAAGTTGAACAGACATTTCACCAAAAATGTACAGACAGCAAATAAGCATATGAAAAGATACTCTAAACATCAGTAGTCCATTAATGAAATGCAAATTAAAATCATAATGCGGCATCACTACATGCCATCAGAGTGGCTAAAATTAAGCAAGATTAACCACATCAAGTGTTTGTGAAGATGCAAAGGAACTGGAACACACACACTGTTGATGGGGATGTAAAATGGTACAGAGATTTAGAGAACAGTCTGTGAATTTCTCAGAAAGTTAAACATACATGTCGTATGATGCAGTCATGCCACTCCTAGGTATTTATCCAAGAGGAAAAAAAATATGTTCATACTAAGGCTTGAACATAAATCATTATCACATTTGTAAATAGCTCAAACTGGAAACAACGCCAATATCCACCACACGTTCATGGATAAGCAAATTATAATATATGCATATGATGAAATACTACTCAGCAAGAAAAAGGAATGAATATTGACACAAAACAATATGGATGAATCTCAAAACATACTAAAGCCAGACATGATTCCATTTACATAAAACTCTAGGAAGTACAAACTCATTTTCAGTGACAGAAGGCTCTCAGTGGGGAGGGATGGGGAAGAGGAGTCATAAAGGGGCACAGGTAAAACTTTTTGAGGTGATTAATATGTTCACTATTTTGACTGAGTTCACGGTGTTTCACCAGTGTATACATATGTCAAAACTTAACAAATTATAAATTTTAAACAGTGCAGTTTATTGTAATAAATTATACTTCAATAAAGCTGCTAAAAAAAAGTTATTTTCAGAATCACTCAAGAATGAGATATGTCACAAGAAAAAATGTTATATCTACGGTGATGGTTGTCAACTAGACTTATTGTTATCATTGCACAATAAATACAAATATCAATTCATTATGCTATACAGCTAAAACCAATATGTAAATAAAATTCAATTTAAAAAAAAAAGAATGCGACCAGAGTTAAGTGCTATTTTACTTCAAAATGCCATGTGGCATAGTGGAAAAAGTAGATTTTCCATCAGGAAACCTTGCTTGTTCAAGTTCCACCTCTGCTACAAACATATTAACCTTTCAATCTTCAGTGTCTTTATCTCTAAAACTTCGCAGAGGTAAGTGAGATCAGGCTTTATAAACTGTTACATGTCACACAAATTTACCATATCACTCACTACTTTACCTAATACATGAGACCTACCCTACTGGTATATATTAACACAAAGACTGATTATTTTAGGTCAGACTTCAATTTATTAAAGTCTCTCTGATGGCAATAAGAATGCTTTAAAACATGCTTTTTAAAAAAGAATTTAATGTGAGAAAATGGAACCTTTGAGACAGTGAATAATTGTTTTTCTAATGTGAAAAATAACTTTTCTACCAACTCCATGGAATTCTATAAGAGACTGAACAAAATAATAGATATGTATGCTTTGAAAAATCTTTGAAAATTGTTTACAAATAGAAAATGCTGTTACTGTAACTATTCTTTATGTCCATATGGCTAATATAATATTTAGAGGTATGGTTGTTCAAAAGACCAAAAGATTGAAGTGGGATTCTCAATAGTGTATTAATCTTAATATTAAATTCCTACAAAATGTACACAGTAGAGATCTAGAGTTAAATAAGGTATCTTATATTCATCATCAAATCCCTAAAGCATCTAGATAAAGAAAATGAGGCTTGAAGGGGTTAAACAGCAGCTAGCAAGTAAAATAACTGGTATCTGAGCCCAGATTTTCTAGACTCCAAAGTTTACCTTTTTTTGCTATACCCTCAAAATTGCTTATAATCACAAAAGCATTCACTAACTAGTAAATCATGCCACCTATGTGCTCTACATAAGTATGTATGTACATGTTTATATTGTTATAACTATACATAAAATATATAATGTATGTTTATATTATACATTTATACTTATGTATATATAATAAATATATTACAAAGTATGAATTAGAAATCGCCCTATGTTTTCTATTAAAGAGGACAATACCTACATCTGTACCATAGATGAGGAAATCACCAGTTAAGGCATGACATAAAATACGGCACTTATCATCCACTGCTGGAAAGAGTCGAGTCTCACGTTCTTCCTGAGCATCCGAGATTTCATTTTCTATCTAAAACATAAAGAATAACAGTGGCTCATTATTTTGAGTAAATCTGGTCTGCAACATCTAGGAGAAGGTCTTTTACTTAAGTTCCACTAGGCATTCAGACTCACCGGCCTACCACAGGCCAGTTTACTCAGGAAGGTATCAGGCTGGCCAGCAGAGCAGCATTAGACATCACTCTTCAGTGGGAAGAGTCTGACGTCATCCAATAGCTGATCTCTTTGGCTTCCCAGAAGCAAAGAGCCAAGAGACAGGTGGGGAGATGTCCTGGTTTAGAAGCCCCACATTCTGGGGCCAATATCCCTCGAACAACTCAAGAGGCATAGTTTCGAGGATCTTTACAAGTGACATGCCCAAATATAGGAGGCAATGCATTCCAGGAAGCACAGATGTATGGTGTTGCCACCAGTTTTTATAATTTATGTATAATTCTAGATGCAGTTTACCAACATGGTCATTTTTACCATATGCAATGTTGCAAGTAGCACAGCTGATAAACTACCTGCCAGGTTTCTTGGGAACAGAGCTAGAAGGTTAACTGAACATCTGACGCAGAAGGGTAATCCACATCTGGCTTTTTTTGCTAGTCTATACATGGTCACTTCCTGACCAAAGTTCTTGATAACAAGAGAATAGTCTGTTCATCATTATCACTTAACTGAGCAGTCCTCCAGGACACCAAAATTATACTTACCAAATGTAACTGGACTTTGCCTTCAAAAAGTGCAGCAGCGTACTCAGAATGAAGGCAAACACTGGCCACTGTCCCCAGATACTCCACATCTTTCAATTTTTTAACACCTGTAGCAATTTTTTAAAAAACCAAATAACACATTAAAATACAAATAAAACTACCTTATACAAAGATTTGAAAATAATTTCAAATGTGTGCTTTTACAAGGATATATTGAACGTAAAATTTTTATTTTAGTTGTTCTAAAGAAAATCTTAATTGTTATAAATTGCCTTTGGGAATTCCTGAATGGAATAATGGTTCATACTAAATAAAGTACCAGAAAGTAAAATCACAGGCAAAACCACCAAAAAATAAACCTTAGTGACAATAAGCTTAATGGAGTATGTACTCTATCTGAGGATAATTCTCAGGCTTGCTCTATTCCTCATAGATAGATATGACCTCCAATGGGGGATGATGGGGAATGATTGGAGATGGGGAGAAGAAGGAAAAAAAAAAGCAAGGTCCCTTTCAGATGCTAATGGTCATTACTCAAACAAACTCAGGGAGATTAAGTAAGTACCAGACCAAGGAGTGCCTAAGAAGTCATTATGCAAAGGCAAATCACACATTCTAATTTTCCATGTGATCCCTTACTAGAAGAATCCTCATTTTCCAGATGAGTAAACCCAAGGCTCAAAGGGATAAAAATTTGTCTAGTCATCCAACTAAAAGAGGCAGAAGGGAATCTGAATCCAGGGCCTAATTCTAAAGGTCATACTCTGCCTTCTGTACCAAGCTGTCTTTACAACAAACAAAAAATAAAAGCTTTGCAAAATGTATGCAAATTTTTAGAGGAGTCACAAAACCTTTTAAACTAAGACGTGTCTGAGGAAAAGAGTAAAAAAGACTGTCTCTAGAGAAACTTTGAGCGTTTCCCAAATAGATCAGAAATTATACGCTAGGTAAGAAAACAACAGCTGGATTTAGATTTACCATTCTCTCCGAGGACATAGAACCAAGCTCGATTATTCATCCCCACAGCCAGATGATAAAGTCCTACAGCTACAAAGTTGGGTTCCACATCTACAGAAACTGTGATCGGCAGTTCCTATAATACAGAAAAGTAACAGTCGTAAGTCAACTGCTAAAACTGTTTTGATTTTACTAATAATAAAATAAAAATAACACCATTTTCATACTCCTTCAACGGGGTTGGCTACGGTGACTTCGAGGAGGGAGGTGAGATATGCAATCTTTGTGCTGCAGGCATCTCCGAGGACGGGAAGCTTGGTCAGGAACACGTGGAGCGAGCCCCTTTGGGTAGACAGTGCCAGCAACTGCCCATCATCTGTCCAGGACAAGGTGCCCAACCCTGAAATAATTGACGAAATAAAGGATTATTCAAAAACAAATATACTAATGCAGACAAACAAGCAAATATTTTCACTTAAGCTATCAGACGCATAAAAATCTTCAAATGTTTTCTTTCATAGTTTAAATAGTCTTCAGGAAATTCACCATGGATTGGCATATGAACATGAGCACTGATCCCCATTCTCAAAGGGAAATTATATAAGAATTTAAATTTTACAATTGAAATTCAGATAAAATCCACTATAAATCTTTAGATCAAAGTGGGCTTATATCCTTCTAGTCAAGGAGTATAACTCAATAAAATTACTAAAATAAGAAGGCTATTTTAGAAAACTATAGTGAAGGATGTTAATTTTATTCCTTCTACAATGAATGCAAAGCATACAATAAGCATGTAATTCTCTGTAATTGGAATGATAAAATGTCAATCTGCTTCAGAAAAATCAATACCTTTATTTTCATCATCCAGGTTGATTATAGCATACATGTCTTTTAATTCTGCTAAGTCGTGGATTTTAATGCTGAAAAATAAAAATAAAAATTTAAATGAGCTCTAAGTAAAATTGTTTTTGTTCATGAACAATTATTACACATATTTAATTTCTCAGTCTATTCATAATTGATATTGAGACCACTTCTAGAAGAATGTAGAAATCTTATCACATATAAGAACTTTACTTTCTCCCTTTTATGTTGAAATTGTCTTATGTATTGCATCTTTATGCAGTGAATACACTATCAGACAATATTATAATTTTTGCTTTCAGTAGCCACATATATGTTAAAGATCAATACAAAGAATAGCCTGTCCTATTTACTCAGCTATTTACCACTTCTGAGCTCTTCCTTCATTCTTGATATCTCAAATTTACTTCTGTCATGTGTTCTATCTAAAGAACTTCCTTTGGGAATTCTTTCAGAACAGGTCTGCTAGCAACAAATTCTCTTCGTTTTCCTTCATCTGAGAATGTTTTAATTTCCCCTTCATTACTGATGGATATTTTCACTGGATATAGAATCTCCGTGGACAGTTCTTTTCTTGCAGCACTTTAAGAACGTTGTGTGTGACAATTCCTTCTGGCTTCTGTGGTTTATGGTGAGAAATCTGTCATTCAAAATGTTGTTCTATGGACGCTTTCAAGATTTTTTGTCTTAATTGTTATAAATTTATAACAATTTGTTTGTTATATGATGTACTTTTAGCAGTTTGTTTATGATGTACCTGGGACTAAATTTCTTTGGATTTATCTTTTTGGGAATTTACTGAACTTCCATAATATACAGATTATGTCTTTTGCCAAATATGAGACGTTTCTAGCCATTATGTGACTTTTACAACACAAATGTTAGACCTTTTGGTATTGTTACGCAAGCCTCTGAGGCTCTGTTAATTTTTTTTTCAATCTGTTTTTTCTGTGTTCAGAGTAGGTATTTCTATTGATCTATCTTCAAGTTCACCGACTCTACTCTGTGATTGCCATTCTGCTATTAAATACATTGCAATAATTATATTTTTCAGTTTCAATTTGGTTCTTTATAGGTCCTATTTCTTTTCTGGGACACTGTTTCCATTTGTTTTGAGAATACGAGCCCTTATCTCTTAAAGCCTTTTTATAATAGCTGTTATCATCATCTTGGCATTGGTTTCTTTTGTTTTTTCCAAAGAAATTTGATATTTTCCTCATTCTTCACATGTCAGTAATTTAGAGTTACAGTATGGACATTGTGAATATTATGAGAGTCTGCATCTTGTTTAAATCTTTTTTTTTTTTTTTAAAGCAGGCATTCAATCCAGTTGGGTTCTGGCCACAGGTTTCAATCAGCCTCCTATGGGTTATGGTTTCAATGTCAGTTTTACTTTCTAAGCCTGTGCAGTGGTATTTGGATACGTCCCCACATAGCCCACTCAGTGGCCAGTATAGGACATGGGCTATGATCTATTTCTTAGTTCAGTTCTCAAAGTCTTTGGTGTGCATTTAGAATGAGATATACATTCACAGCTCAAAGCTGAACCTGGAAGTTCATAAGTATCTTTATAGGGTTATTTTCCAGAACTCCTCCCTCCCTGGTATTTTCTGGTTTCCGAGGGCTCCTCTTTTTGGTCCTCTAGCTGGAAAGGCTGGAGTTCATAGTCACCCTGCGCCTCCTTGTACTTCCCACAACAGCACTTGCACCTGCAGCCAAGAAGTGGGAGGGCAGAGAGAAAAATAAACAACGCTGTTTGCCCTGCCCTCTTTGCACTTGAGAAGGCCGGCTTGAGAAGGTTATCCTCCATCAACGTTTAAGACGCCTGTGGGTCCTTGTCGCCATTAATGTTGCCGCCACTGCCATGGTGAGATTGCTTGGTAGCTGGGACATGAGAGAACAAAGAAAAAGAAAAAATTGGGGTATTTCCCCACCTCCCTCTGAGTGTTAGTAGTTCTCTTTCCTGAGACTTGAGCCAGAATTAGAGGGCTTCTCTCAGCTTCTCTGTCTATGCTTAGGTGCCTACTCCCAGATTTCAGGCTGCCTTCAGTCTTGAGACTAAAAGACAAATGGATGACTCAGCGCTGGTTCCGTTGTACTTCACATTCTGGTTTTCATCATCAGTCTTCTTGCTACTATTTACCTTTCAGAGGCCTGAAATAGAGGTCCCATGGATTCATGCCAGGTTTTATGGCTGTATTCCGTGAGAAGGACAGGGTGGCGTGTGCTTACTCCATGTTACCTGGAACTACCTATTTTAAGATTGATTTTCAAGCATTGAATTTTAAGTTTTGTATTTAGTATACATTTAGTATTTTAGGTGTTGCCTTGAATGTTAAAGGGAGAAGTAATGGGGTCATTTTCAACTGCAAACATGTTTGTTCTAAGAGTACAAGAAAGTATAGTTGATAGATTTATATTAGCTATCAAAGTCATGTTGAATCTCTTGAATATTCCTTCTATAAGGCTTTCCTAGAAACTTGTGAATATACTTACCAGTTATCACCACATGTAGCAGCTTTGTTAAGGGTCTGTGATACCGCAACACTGGTTAGGCTATCTTTATGGTTACGAGCTTCGAATATCTCTTGACCAATCTCTCGAATATACGTGGAAATGACCGCAAAAATTCCACGTGAAAAACCAATCATGATGTAGCCATCGCCGTACCTATAGCAACAAAGGCAACAGCGCAGTAAAAGGGAGGTTAACTACCACTGGCAATCCAGTAAATAAGCACGTACTTCAAAACTAAAAAATTAGGGGATATAATTTCTTAAGGACCTATGTGTCAGACGATATGCTAGGTAGTTTCACATACTGAATCACAGTGTGTAATCCAGAAAATGTTATATACAGAAGTGAAAATGCTACGGGTAAAAGTTAAATATAATTTGTAAAAAAAAAAAAATACATGGATGTCTTTCTGTGATGAGCTTTTGTACATACCAATGATAGCAGACAATACTGCCATAGCGCTGCTGAAACTCCAGAGTGATCGGGCTATCCGGCTCATTCAGATTAAAGAGAAACAAGGTTTTCTTGCCGACCACCACACTTATCTGCCAGTAAAGATTAGTAGTGAAATGGATTACTCAGTGCTTCATGAAAAGACCGATATGTAAATTTTAATAGCCGAACCTGATTTATGAAAACAATAAGTCAAATTTAGATATGTTAAATGTTATAATTATTAGTAAGAGAACAACGTGACTAACTAAAAAAATACATTTTACTGATATAGAGTCTGGAAAGAATCCTTTACTTTATACACGTCCAATATTCCCTTTGAAGTATACTAAAATAGCTAGGTAGAATAATTTTTTAAAATTCTCTATACCTCTCATTAGAGTACTGTGCAATATAAGATTGTAAGTCTGACACAGTTCCATCAAAGCTGAATTCACATTCAGAATACAGTCTTCCATCCTAAGTGGTCATTCGATTCTGAGACATCTGAGATTACAGGTCCACACCCAGGTGGATATTCTAGCTTGGCGTTTTATACCATCACTTTTCATTGGTCAATGTGGCTACACCAGTGTCCCTCTGTTACTCACACAAGTCAACACTTAACTATAATTCTTAGTGGAGGATGTAATTGTGTTGGGGAGAGAAAAGAGTAAACTACTTATTTGGGCTTATTAAAGTTGATGAAGATATGCAAAAAGAGAAACACATAAATTTTCTTGATTCTAAAATGTTAGTCTACAGCCATGCCACACTGAACAAGCCTGATCCCATCTAAGCAGGGTCAGGCCTGCAACCCAGGGTTGCCTTGCCTAAAAAAATAAGTAAAATAAAAATAAAATAAAATGCTATACTTATAAGTTATTACCAATTTAATCATAGCTTTTTAACAAATAGAAACACTACTTCATTTAAATATATGCATATTGATTGTAAAAATTATCTAGATTTCTGAATGTTAAAATGCGGCAGGAAAAATGTATCTAAAGTAAAGAAATACAAAAACTACAATTTCCATAGCTCTTATCACAACTGCTAAAGTAAAAATTAAAAAATCATATAGAAACCAATAATTCTGTTTATAAATGTTCCCCCGACTCTTTGCTACCATAAGAATGAGACGAGCAACAAACGCCTAACAGGAGGATGTCCTCATCTGGTATCCCTAAAACGACTGTTAGGCCTGAAGGACTGAGGCCTATATTGATTTAATAAGTGACAAACCATACTTTATTCATCACTATAGATTCTGAGCTACCTAGAAAGGAGAGAGTACATGCTACAAAGTTATCAGAATAATTGGGGCATGAACTTGATTTCGAATTCTTACTGTGCTTTCAGCGGTAGAGGTTCGGTCATCAGTCTTTATCATGGAAAACTGCATGTTGCTAGGCTCTGATCTCACTGATGTCTGCAGGGATAAAAATATTATCACTATGAATAAATGTGACACTCAAATTTACTCTGAATAGTAAGGAAACGGGTACCTTGCTTTCATTTCTGTTACATGTTGAATTAATAACCTGAAATTCCCACTTCTACAAACATTTAGAAATCCTAGATGAAACAGAACACATAACTCATTAAAGGTATAGCTAAGCTTGAAAGAAGGAAAATGTCCAGGGACCATAAGCATAGATCAAAGTGAAAATCGAAGTGTGTGTAGAAACTGATGCTGCGGCTATCCAGAGCAGCTGGTAAACGGGGACAAGAAGAAAGCCAATTTGACTTTGGGTAAGAAAAAAACTAAAAAATGTCTTTTCAATTTAAAGAATTTCCCTCCTATCCTCCTTTTGGTCTGAGGTTCAAATTTATACTTTGAGTGACAAACTCCTCCACTATTTGACAAAGATAAATCCAAAGCCTCTTCCGAAGCTGCAAAAAATTTCCATGGATAAGCCCTGCTGAATATGAGCTCACAATTCAAAATGAGAAAACTCCCAAAGAAACAGTTCATCAAGAGCGAGAGTTAGCAGATCTAAAAATAACAGAACTATCAAAGAGAGAGAGATCATAAAACAAACACTTTAAAAATGACTAAAGATGTAAAAGGACTCATAAGTATAAGAAAATACTATTTTTTAAAAAAAGATTTTTAAAGGTACAAAGTATTTCTAAAAATAAAAAGCAGAGTCATCATAATAAAAAAAAAAACGCAGTGGGATAGACAGAAAATCAGATTTGAAGAAAGAACAAGTGGACTGATAAAATGATCCAGAAGGTTACAAAGAATGACAAAAAAATAAAATCTATGAAGGAGAAATTCAGAGAAATGAGAAGGTCCATCAAATGTCCATCGGATGCTCCAAAAGGAAAAAATAGAAAGGGCTAGAGGTAATATTCAGAGACATAATGACAGAATTTTCCAGAGTTGATGAAAGACAGAAATCTTCAGATTCAGAAAGCAAGACTAGTCCTCAGCAGAATAAACAAAAATAAATCTACACAAATAACACTGAAATGAGAGCCGAAAGTCAAAGCTATTCAGAGACAATTCCAAATAAAACAATACTTTTAATGTATGTTTTGCTTACCACATAGTAACTTTAGTTGTCTAATTCTGGACACAGACTTCTGAACAATCAGAAATAAGAAATTGTTATCTTGCATGTAAATAATGGCTAAATGGTAGTGACTTCTTGGGATGCTATGTGGAAAAATATTGTGAGACCATGTGTTGATTCAGGAGGAAAAAAATGCCAATGTCTACTGATGATGTCTAACATGGATACCAGGGTGGGGAGCTAAAGCATTTGTACTGTGTATCTACCATTATAATTCTAAAAGGCACCATAATAGAATGATCAAAATTATAAGGTTTCAAAAAAATCTTTTTACACTAATGCCAGATTCATCTTCCTTACGAAACACTTTAATCACACTATGGTTCTGCTCAACATGGCTGAGTCACTTACTTTGGCCTAACTTGCAAAGCTTTCCAGATACAGGATCCAACTTTCTTCTTCAGCCTATTTCCTATGAACGCTCAATCAAAGCTCACACCTTCAGCAAATTCAAACTTGAACAAGCCATAAACAAGCTGTAATAAGTTATGCCACTTATCTTTTTCTTTATGCTGTTTTGCTTGATTGAAAGACACAGACCAGACTACAAAATGTTTTATGGTATCCACTAAAACAAGTGTGTGCAGGGCACATGGTCACCTAGGTGGACTGAATTTGCAGATTTCCTGACAACAGTTAAGTGTGTTCATATGACTGGGTTCTAGTCATACAATATGAATGGCAACAATAAATGCATCTTCCAGATTAGGTCGTTTACAAATTTCTCACATTCTACTTCTATTTCTTCCTTACTTGGGCTGAAATGCAGATATGGTGCTGGTATGCTAGCATCAACCATG
Organism: Eonycteris spelaea; assembly: GCA_003508835.1. Taxonomy (NCBI): domain Eukaryota; kingdom Metazoa; phylum Chordata; class Mammalia; order Chiroptera; family Pteropodidae; genus Eonycteris; species Eonycteris spelaea. The sequence goes on along the minus strand of PUFA01000062.1, from coordinate 3,019,022 downwards.
CATAATGAGGGCAAAATGCCCTAGAAAATGCAAAGCAATAAGATGGAAGGAACCTAGGACTCTGTACAACCTTATGAATCAGAGATACATAGATGACCTGCCTACCTCTCTCTGTTACATAATTAAGAGAAAGAAAAAAACCACCCTAAAGCTCTTAGAATTTTGAGTTTATTACAACAGTCCAGTCTATACCCTGATCCAGATCACCATTTTTTAAAAGATTTGTAATACAACTTTCATTGATCTCCTCCATTTCACAAATGCTAGAGGGTTCGTAAACCATAAAATTTGAAATTAATAATATAAGGCCATGTGTGTTTATCGTGATTAGTTTTGTCTTCTCAAGAATAGGGGCCAATAGTCAGCAGCCTCTAAGCTGGTCCACAATGATCCTCACTGCCTGGTTTTTATGCCTTTGTTTAAACCCCATCCCTACCCACCTGAGTGCGGGGCTGAATCTAGTGATTCACTTCTAGAGAACAGAATATGGCAAAAATGATTTTTAATCAGATTATTTGTGAAGAGATCATGGTATAAGTCTTGAATGCTGGCTCACACTCTCTCCAGTGGCTCTGTTATGAGGCCTTCAATGGAGAAATCCATGTGGCAAGAAAGTGAGGCAGGTTTCTAGTAATAAAAAGCTAGAGAGGAACCGAGCCCCTGAGCCTAACAACCTTTAAGAAATTGAATTGTCAACAAGAGTGAGCTTGAAAACAAATCTTGCCCAGTCAAGCCTTCAGATGAGACTGCAGCTTTGACGGGTAAAGACTACAAGCCTTGTTAGAGACCCTGAGGCAGAAGAACCCAGTTTGGCATTTCAGCACTGCATTTCCTCACCCACAAAAACTGTGAAATAATAAATGTTCATTGCTTTAAATTGCTAAGTTTTGAGGGCAATTTCTCATGTAGTGATAATTAATACAGAGCTGTACTTCATATTTCTTCTAAAGTAGACAGAACAGTGCCATGTACCTAGCAGGTATTCAAAGAATGTGTTAGTCAACATTGCTCTAGCAATATTAAACCATAAATCAAGTAATCTAAAGTGAAATTCTCCCATTGGCAAAATTATGTAGCTACTGGTAATATAAATTCTCTTAAGGAAGAGCTACTGAAGACCTAACCAACTAGGAAATTTAAACAATATTAAATTTTAATCCTAAAATTAAATTTAATGAGGGTTAGTATGGAACAATTTAATATTAAAGGTACAAGCTGTAGAATTAGGCAAACTATGACTCTGAGTCTAGTTATTAACATTTAAATCATAAATATACATATATAAAATAGTTATTTCACAAATATACTACCTGACTGTAACCGCAGACTGATCATCCATGCTAATATGAAACAATAGGAAATGTAAAAAGGAGGCTATTTGGATAAATTATTCATGTTAAAGAAAAATGTCCTGATACATAAAAAGTTATTGATATTTAGAAAATAAAGTTATTGTATACACATCTCACATAGAGATTTTTAAATGTTATAGATTAGCTTGATAGACAAACTTTATTCTAGGTAAAAATGTGAACATATAAGACCAAAGAGATGTTACTGCATTACCTGTCTTATTGTGTCACCTTCCTGATTACTAATGGTGATCATTTTATCTTCACCACCTAAAGCAAGCAGATTTTCTGTATTCCAACATCCACATGTGATTCTCTTAGTATGTTTTCCTGAAAAAGAGATGATTTTTGTAGACACATGGGTTTATCAAAAAAAAATATGATGTCAATCTGAAAGAATGGGTAATATACCATGGAAATGAAACAAAGAATTTAAGATCTCATTAAAGTAGATAGTGTCTAAGCAACCTTATTTAAAACAGTTTAACAAGATGTAAATCAAGATAATGGTACGTAAGGGTAATAGTTTTCCAACTTTTTATGTGGCTATGAGCATAGATCCTGACATGAAAAGATATTTCACTCCTCAACAAGTTTGTTCATTTACCATATCACCAAACCTGTAATGATAATGCCTTAACTAAACCCAAAGTACTGAAGTTATCATTTTGATATTTAGCTCTGTGGTATGGTAGATCTTTGGCATAAGCAGATTCAATGTCACTGTTTTGACTATTCATGTATAACTAAAGGACACGTACTGATTTGTGATAATACTGAGATGCATATATGAATGTACCTTAGCAAGAATTGTGTTAAGAATTGAGTCACTTAGGTAGCAAGTGATATTAGATAACCATTAATATCAGGATGCTTTTTAATTGAGCAATCTAGCCAATGCAAAAATCAGATTTTGGGGTGGGGGGGAATCATATGCTTGACACTGTGGGTATGTGTTGATGGTCCTGGGATAAATACCCAAGGTTAATTAAGTATACAGATTCTGGAGGCAGACTGCCTATATTTGAATAGGTTCCACCAATTACTGCAAAAAAACTTAAGTTACTTAACTTTTTTATTCCTTAGTCACATCATCCATAAATTGAGGGTATTGGTAGGAGCTATCTCACAGGGCTGAGGATCAAATGAGTTAAAGCACTTAGAAGAATGCCAGGCATGTGGGAAGTGTTTTGGAAGTGTTAGCAATTTTAGCTGTTACTGAGAGCAGACACCAGGCTCATTTTATTCTGTTTACTCCTCATAGAACCTAAAACACTACCTATGCAGAAACAGGTTCTATACAGTCCTTCAAGTGAATAGATCCTGAGACAGGAGTGTACATGGTGTGTTAGAGGCTCAGCAAGTAGGAGCATGAAGGGAGGAGTATGAGATGAAGTCAGAGAGTTTGCAGAAACCAGGTCATGCAGGAGTTGGCTGCCCATTGTGGGGATATGCCTTTGGCTCTGGGTGAGATGGAGAGCCATCGGAGAGCTCTGAGCAGGGGCTCACTCCAGCCTCTAGGATGAGAATATTCTATAGTGGGGCAAGAGTTGAAACAGGGAGACCAGTTAACAGTTTGCAGAAATTCAGGTGGAAGCTGTTTGAAGTCCACACCATAGTGGAAGTAGTAGAGTGGTGAGAACAGGTTTGATTCTGGAACTATGTGAAGGTAGAGCATACAAGATTTTCTGGCAGATTAGATATGGAGGACCTAACAGGAAAATCAAGGATGACGCTTAGGTTTTGCCTGAAGATCTACAAGGATGGAATGTCATCAATGATGAGAGGAAATGCTGTGGGTCAAAAGGATTTTGGAGGTGATAAAAATGAAGTGTTTACTAGACATCTCAAAAATGCTGAGTAAGCAGTTGGATGTGTGAGCTTAGAGTATGGAAGAGAAAAATATGGGAGTTGTCCTGATATATATAGATAGTATTTCAAATCAGGAGACCAGAGCAGAAAGGTGAAGGGAACCTACAGAGAAGAGACTGGGATAGCAAAGATTTTGCTTGGGTGGTATACAGGAACTGGATATCCAAAGAGACGGGCATTAGGAACAGAAAAGGGAGTGCATGAGGAGAGATGGAAAGATGCCAAAGACAACTTCTTTCTATCCCCACGAAAGGGAGAAGAAAATCTCTTCTTCCTCCTTCTTCTATACCTTAAGGCCCTTTTGTTTCCAGGGCTCAGAATTCAGGTTAACCTTGACATCAATAATGATAAATGCATTTTCTGTGCCTTAGAGTCCTGGGTACTTTACATATACTGACTCATTTAATAAACATTAACTCCTAGTTACTATACTATGGTAACTTAAGTGTGAACCATGTTATTGGGAGACAGGTAATATTTAATTACACTGTAGTAGAAGAAATTCATGTATATCAGAATCATGCAAAGTGGGAGATGCCTGTATCTGGTCTAGTTCAAGGAAACAGATTAGTGCAAGAGAAAACATGGTAACAGATATTAGTTACTTGAAAACAATGACAGATCATGCTACCATGTAGGAACTACCTGAAATGGAATGGCTTGGTTTTAGGAAAGTAAGTTCTTAAAAGGAAAAGAGCAGAGCCACAGATCACAAACAACTCTGAAAGAGGCAGCTATATATTTAGTGAAAGACTTAAGATATGTAATTACTCTGAATCTTTTCAGGCTCATTTTATACAGTTAACAAATAACACTGAGAGCACAATCAATATTCATATTAAATAAAATAATCACATATCGAAATCAAATCATGTATATATGACAAATACCTGACACAAAATAATCATGCTTTAACAATTTTTTTTTATATCTCAAGTGTCAAATTTTCTGGGGCCTGTAAGTTAACTGGTGAGATAGAGAAAAAGCCTAAAGAAAGTCAAATAGACAAATATATGGTGAAAGTTGATTTTTGTAACTCAAAAAATTTTGGTTTAATTTTCAAATGGTCAATGACATTACTGTTTAGCTGTAGCACTAAAAATATTAATATTAAAGATATACATATGTGTAAATTAATATGAAATGATTAAGTAGCCTTAATTGAAAGGTACTGTCTCAAGTATTCTGTAGGTGCTCTTATATCCAGAGTTTAATTCCTTCATTAGCAGTAAATTACACTTTTTCTGACTATCTAGATGTAATTAAACTTACTGTTTCACCATTCCCAGCATGATGTTACAGTAATTGAAAAGAATTGATACTGTTTCTTGTGTAGTTAGAGGGCAGATGCTAAATGACCAGAGGTTGAGAGAATCAAAGAGACTGATCCGAGGGCGAAAAAGGAACAAACACAAACACCCTCTATTATTATACTCTGAGGCAAATGTATCTCATAGTCCACGTCTAGATTAAATTAGTATTGAAGAGAATGGAGGGTCAGAATTAGGAATCTGGATATACTCTGTCCAAGCAGTCACCAAGTGTTTTAGTACATCTACTAATATGTTGATAACGTCTATGAGCTATTCTGTGTCCAGAGGACAATCTGAGTGAGAAAGGAATAGATGGAAACCCCATCATTAATGTCCTGGCGTCCAAAGGCACAGTCTGACCTTGATCTTAGAGCAACCTAGTCTATATAGCCTGGAAATTTTTGGTAGGCAGTGAAGAGGGATCTTCTAGTTTAGCTAGATGTGAGACTTGATCAGGGGAGTCTTAATACTACAAAATTTCCCTTGCAATATGAGGAAATCAGAGGCAGTAAAATTTACATTTATGTAAAGTATCTCAAATATTCAGCAGTGATTCCAACTATAACCTACCAAGGACAGGAATCTTTCGAGATGTCTGACGATTATAAATAAGCAAATTTCCTTTAATAGTTCCAACAGCCAGCAAACTTCCAATTTTTGACCAAAGAAGGAAAGACATTTGATCCCTGTAACATTAAGATATAAATTACTGAACAATTCACAATCATAAGCTCTAAATAGTTCTTTTAGAAAGTACCTCATGGATAATTTTAATATCTACTTAGAAGATGAAGTACAAAATTACAACATAATGCTTTAGGACAAAGACTAGGTGCTAAAGACATTTTGGAGACACTATATGGTGATCTTACAGTCAGTTTGACTTAAAATACAAATGTATAATGAATATAGACTTCAATTCAGTCATGATGGAATCTCGAATTTCATGACATGACTCATAACAAGATGGTTATTGTCTACTAATGATAGTTATAAGTCTAAATGTGGTAAAAGCCTTAATGGATGATGACACCTTGTGCTCTGAAAAAAAAGTAGGGTCCAGTAACACATGAAATTGGCAAAAATCATTGAGAATTCCTGAAGGACTTATCTTTTCCTGCTGTTACTATTACGAATAGTTAAAAGGAGGTCAAAAGCATGTCTGCCTATCACCATTCTTATGTGCATTCTCGGACTCCCAGAATACAATTCCCTACTTAACGGATTAGGGCTTCCCTGGAGTAACTCATTCCATGTATTGGGGAAAGAAATTACACTGAGTCTAGAAGAGTGATTCTGAAAATGCAATCCCAGGAGCAGCAGTATCACCTGGGAACTGATTTAGAAATGCCAGTTCTCAGATCCCAGCCCAATCCTGCTGAATGGGAAACTCTGGGGAGGGGAGGGTACACCCAGCTGACTGTTTTAATAACTCACCAGGTGATTCTGATGCAGCTAAACCTTGAGAACCAGTGATAGACCATGCTGTTTTTAGAAAACAACACTACTTTCAAGAATTGAGAGCAATAATTAAAGAACAAAAGCTTAAGCTTAAAGGGGCTTCCTCTCCAGCTAAATTAGGAGAATCTGAGGGTTAAAAATATTAAATTGAAATGAGTTTGTGAAGGGCCACAAAACCATGATACTTGGAAGGCAAAAATTCATTTAAAGTATATGAGATGTTAGTTGTAATAACAGGCGAATAAAATTTTTAGTTTAAAAATTAATTTTATAAGAAGTATTATGTGCCAGAATGCTAAGTTTCTTCTATTAAGTATATATTTTATAAAAATTAAATATGCATTTTTCTCTATCTCTTTAAGTAGGTATGGCAGTCATGAGAATATGCCCCTCAGATCACCAATTATGGAAAGTGAACTGACCACAATGTGCTGGGGCCACAGCCTCCCAAGGGCCACTCCCAAACAATGACCGGACACGGCAGAAATACCGCTGAGGCCCATTCCTGGGAGACACAGGACCCTTTGATGGGTAACCTTGGCTTAAAATCTCTCCACAGGCCCAGCTGAACTTTCTTAGAATGGGCTGCAGTCTGAGATGTATCTACCCAACAATTTTTCCTTCCTTCTCTCTTTCACAAGGGCCTGACAGCTTTTCTACCATCTTCTTCTCCCTCTCTGTTCCCTCACAGGCATTTCCTGTAATAAATCTCACATTTGATGCTGTTTTGAAGTCTGCTTCTCAAAAAACATGAATTGAAAGAATTGTGAGTATTTAAACAGTACCAGAAAAAAGAAACTATATGACATTGAAAAGGTCTGGTCAGCAACAGTGGTCACATGTAACAAGAGCAATATAACACTAGTCCATCCAGCAGTTTACCATTACTAACAGTCATGAAACCAACTAGAAAGAGGGTTAAATAGCATATCCCAAGAAGATCATGTTACCAAATGTCTTCAAAAGAGCTAACTAAACAGACTCCATCTCTCTTCTCTTAGGGCATAAGTTCTCTAGAAAGCCCGACAAATTTCACTAAGATACTAAGACATACATAAGTTTCCAATAATGCTAACAGTCAGGCCCATGTATAATAAACACATGTATTTCTGGCCAAGGAAACTTATAAAGAATACATTATTCCAGAGAAATGTACCTGGCTACAAAAAAAAAAAAAAAAAGAAAAAAGAAAAAAAATGCAGCCTATGTGACAGGCACAGGCTTTAAAAAGTCTTGCTGATATGACAATTAAAGATCAATTAGAAAAGGGACTGAGTAGGATGACTATGCTTGTCTGAATGGCCTTGGGAGAAGCAACTATGTCTTATGGTCCAACCAGGAATCAATTCGTTGATGAACCAGATGTAGAGAGTTTTCTCTGGAAAGAATGCTGTATCCCACCAGGTACATAACTGCTACAAGCCTAAATGGAATCAGGGTGAGTACCACTATAACCCTAAGAAGGGATGAAAATACATCTAATAAAAAAGAAGACATAAATTCAACCTATTGTATTAACACAGTAATTAAGATGGTGAAGTGGCCTTATAGTAAGTTGTGTAATAATTATATTTGAATACGTTTTATGTACTATTTAATGTGTTCGAAATGCTCAAAACAATTCTAATTAAATTTGTAAATGGAATTTAAGTTGTTTAAAGGAAATTTAAATAAGTTTGCAAAAATAAACAAATTTAAGAAAAAATGATATTCAAAAGTTTGTTTAACTATCTTAGTACAAGAGTGGCCATTAAGTAAAAAGCAAATATATACCTTTGTATACAAAGTCCCTTAGACATTAAATATCAATATCAATAGTAAAACACCCTTAATTTTACATTAATGATAATTACTGTAACATCTACCATTCACTCAGTTCTTAATTTTATACCTGGCTATGATATACAATTAAACATCACAACAATGAGATGATGTGAGGAAATGTATCTATGAGAAGACAGAGGAAGGCAGACATATACAAGCTGGAAACACTTGGGATTAATCACATATTATTCTCTGGGTGAGGACGTGGCCTCACTGATGCTGATTTTGGTTCAAGAGCCAATACTTGATATTTATAAACATTCTCCTCATGGAAACACAGAGAGCATGTAAAATCTTTTTGAAAATAGATGTATACCCAAAGTGTAAAAAAGCAAGAAACAAAAGATTCTTAGACTAGCAAAACCTTACACTGGGCAGACAATATCATCTTGGAGTGTATGCCTCGTGTACCACTTTGTCAGGTAAAAAAAAAACTGCTAAGGTTATGTTAGGTCTTGTTCTGCATGGCTACCTTGCTTCTTCTGGGTTCAATCATACCTTGGTAAATAAACTGGGAACTTACAGTCTAATCTTATGGTATACTGTATCTTTTCCTGCCCACCTGGTGGCCACATAATGCCATGAGGCAGATATTATACCTATTTCATATATAGATGAAGAAATTGAGGCTTAGAGAAAAGGAACTTGTCCAAGGTCAAAACCGCAGTTTAGTTGTAAATACTGACACGTTCTTCTCCATATGGAAAAATAATTTCTCTTTTAGTAGAGACCTATAATTTATTCTGTCTGCCCATGATTTTTTCCACTTGAGAACTGCTCACCCTCACACCGCTCTTCACTTGCTGAGATTCTCAATCCCATGACCCGCCTACTCAATTCAGACCTTTTGAAGGACTGAGTAGATACTGGTGATGTGATGGGGGCATATTCATTTCTCAGGAATAACATGCTGTGAAAAATGATATAAGCCAATAGCTGCCAATACCCATAGGAAAAGTCTGACTTAGAATGGAGTCAATACAGAGAAAGGAAGAGCCAAGAGATGGAGAAAGATACAGTCTTGGTTACATCATTACGACTCCTATATCCAGCCATGCCTACAGCCAATCCCTTCTCCAGATTTTCCAAAATATGTTTTGTCTCATCTTTGGAACATTTAGTCTGTTTTATCAAAAATAACTTTTTAAGAAGCTATTTATATTTTACATTTATAGCATTTATATTCTAATTAATGGACAAAATCAGTAGGACTATATTATAACAAAAAAAAAGACATGAACTTTTTCTTTTATAAGAAACTCATTAGTGCACCTTTATAATGGAAGTAGTAAGTATTGTTAGCATCAAACCTACAATCGCATTTTTAAGTGAAGATTTAAAAAGTAAAAAAGTTATCCTTACCTCATGCCACTGTCTAACTGGCTGGTTTTATTTGTGTTGGCATCCCATAGATAAATGCAACTAGACTTCTCAGCAATCACTGCTAAGATATCTCCATCTTTATCCCAATCCATAGCAACACAGTTACTTTAAAAAAAGAGAGTAAAACATCATTTCACATTTTTTTTAAAGGAAAGAAATTTAAATACTCACCCATTTGTGATTTTTGTCCATAACAAGGGCATTCAAGCTATTCTGAAATTTCTACTTAAACTTTCTGCAGTGAGAATCACTATTCACTGCTTGGATAATACTAACTTAAAATTTATGTTGCTGAGGGGGTGGAAAAATTAAATTCTATTTTAAATATGTTCATATGCTACATTAAATATAATTATACATAATGAGTTAGTAGATTTTCTTGAATCCTCTAAAGAACTTGGCCTTTTGGTAAAACACACTCATCAAGCATCTCTACAAATGAATCCCATTTGTAATCAAGAGGTAATTTGATCAAGTTTTAAAGGTTATTTTGGATTTACAGAGAGACAAGATATTGATAAGAAATGAAGCCATATTTAGATAAGCTGTGTGTAAAACAGATCAAGGCTGTGTAGATGTAGGATTGCAAACAATGGCAAGACCGAATTCTGAAGTGGTATGAAATGTTATTTTCATTTTATATCTTAATGTAATAAGAAAAGTGATTCAATTAAGATGACAAAAGAGTTCTAAATAGGAAATGCTATTTAACATGTTTCTTACTGCTCAAAATTACTCCAAAATGTTTATTATAATTTTAAAAATTCCATGAGGAGTAACCTTTCTTCTCTGATGCTATTTTTCATTTTGAGACTCTTCCTGCATAGGTTTAGAAATCAAGACAGTTGGGGATTGCTTCAGTTATTTTATTCTTTAAACTGTTAAAATGTTTTTCAATTTTAGTTTTCTGTAATATTCTCAGAGACTTGAGGGATATGAAAAAGGAAAGCTTTCAAATTATTGATAAGCATCATCTGCAAATTAAAGACATTATATAATGGCATTTTATTTATCTGGACATTGTTTGTCAGCAAAGTTCAACTATAATGAACACAGCAAAAGAGTTCAGAAGTAAAAAAATAAGGCCACTATGTAACCAAAATAGACATCATATAGCTCCTGCAAGAAAGCTCATACAATTCATTAAAAAGTTTTTTACTAAGTGCTTTCTTACTTTACTTTGACATAATTATAACTACCTTGACCTCTGTTTCCCGGAATATAGAAACTAGAGACAACAACCGAGAGCGATGGAAAATGCCCAAATGGTGGCATGTGGTGGGTTAAGGCAGAGCAGGAGGTGGGAAAGGCTGTGAGAGACTGAGAAAAGTAAAACCTGATTTGCAAAGATGGTAGCAGTAAACCTCAGAAAGCAGACATGAGATTAAAAAGCATGGCAGCCTAAGGCCATGATTTGGGCGAGAGCCTCTAAACATCTTAAGAACCACTGAGACTATCAGTAAAAATAACACGGGTAATGATCATGCTGAATCATTAAAAAATGCTTAAGTTATGCTTAGTGTAATCTAGATTTCCTGAATATAAAGTCTTTTTCCTTTAGGAAGTATGTAAAAGTAATTATTTTCCAACAATTTATTAGAGAGGAGATACTACAGTGATGCAGACTTATCTTGTCTGCCTATACACATCTAAGGTGTGTTTATAATTAAATAAGAATTCTTTCATAAGAATTCATTATAATCCTGCCTTTAAACTTCCTGTGAATGTACGGGTGTTTATAAACTCTGACTCAGATGCTATCTATCTACGTATTTTATTAACTACTTATGGTATACAAAGAAAAACCTTTGCAAATGGAGAAAAAAAATAAATACAGATTATATATGTTGTAAAATTCTATTTGATCACGATTTTAAGACAATACTTTCTATCTTTTAGGCAAAAAAGCTTAAGTTTCTGATCTACCACTGTACTTACCCAGATAAGTTAATTTCACTTCTTTTTTGACCATGGCGATCAAAGATTTTCACAATATGATCAGCTCTAAAAGCAATTAGAACACAAAATGAGATGTAAATGTTATTTATCTAAGTATATAAAAAAATGTCATACAAGTGTTTTCAGTGTTCTCATATCCTAGTCTTTATCTAAAAGTTATTACCAGGGAAAAGGTTCTATGAACTCTGATATTAATGGAGATGAGTATATTACTTTTCCTACCATACAACCATCTCACAACTTCTACTGAACAGATGGTGTGATTATGTGGACATAGAATCATTTGAAGTCAGGATGATTTACTTAAAATATTCACTGGTTTCTTACCCCGTTACTGCAAGGTAGTTTCCGATGTTTTTTGCCAGGTAAACTGTATAGGTGTGCCAAGCCAATTCTTTTCTAGCAGTGAGAAAATACGCTAAAAAAAAAAAAAAAATTTATATATCAAAACACACAGTTAATGGCTGGTCAGAAAAGATGTCAAAATATCATGAAAACAGTAGAATTTGGAATGGTGAAGGCTTATGTTAGATTTTACGCAAAAAAAGTCAACAATATAACAAACAAAATAATTAATAAAACAAAAAAAATCACAATCTGATTGATAAAGTATGGACCTCAATATATTGGGGAGAATTTATTATTAAACCTTTTGCTTTTGAAAGTTTTTGAATATTGATTTTACAAAAATGTAAATTTTCATGTTTTGTAAATGTCAAAGGTTAAAATAATTTAAACTTGAATTTAGCTTATTATCAGTGGCACAGATTATGGGTGAATTAAATTTAACAAAACTGCCATTTAAAAAATCTTAACCGTCATAGAAATACAACATGTATATACTTCTTTCAAAATTATTTTCTTTCTTTACTCATTAGTTATATTTACTTCATCATTGTGTTTAATTTGGCTATTGGGTGGACAATGTAAAAGTCAAAAATCATCCTTTTTACTTAGACAATCTAGAGCTGTGGACCACATGTGGACTTGAAATTTTATTGAGGACTTGAATGTGGGTAGGCCAAATTTAAATGTGCTACAAATGGAAAATACATATCAGATTTCAAAGACTATGAAAAAGAGAATGCAAACTATCTCATTGATAATATTTCATAATGCCATGTTGAAATGATAAATTTTGGATTTACTGGGTAAAATATATGATTAAAGTTAATGTTTTGTTTCTTCAAAAATATTTTAACGTGGCCCCTAAAAATCTTAAATTACTTTGGCTCATATTATATTTATATCGAACGGTGCTGATCTAGAAACACAGAGCTTGAAAAAAAATTTAGATTTTAATATTAGGTTAAATCATAGGATAAACAATGATGCCCATATCTAGGCATGTGAAGTTTACATACTACTACAGGTGGTTTGAGATAGTCTGAGTGGAAATTCTTCCAATGCTCAAAATTAACCACCAATAGGCATTTCGTATGAAATCCACCTCGATTGAAAACAGAGGAGGGCTACAATCACAAGTGCATCCAATTTTGTGAAGCACGAAAACGCTCCTAAAGAAAAACTAAAGTATAAAAGTATCTTTCTTTTGCAATTTTGCGACCATATTGCCCTGGAACTCCTTCACGCAAGCAAGGGATCGTTAAAGTTGAAATTCATTAGCTTTCAAAGTAGACCTCTCGCTGTGATCTTATATATTATTTTCCTTCAAAGGAGCTATGTAGATGCTCATATACAATACAGTGGAAATGGTGCTAGCTTCACACCCAGAGAACTAAACTTTAAATTTTGCTTTTTACCCATTAGCTGCAGGGCTTAAATTGCCTCAAGCACAGAATTCTCAACTGCAAATCAAGAAGAGAATCTTCTCACTTATATATATCATAAATTGTGAAGAGCTCTAAAAATTTTATGATTATCATCAGTCTGTCAATTTCAATTTCCACCCTAAAAGCCATGATGTAACATTAGGACATAAAAAATAATTTTTAAATTGAGCTTTCCATTCCTTTGCCGGATCAGTGCTGGGGGTATTGCTGCGGTAAAGCGAAAAAGTGAAGGAGCTGTAGCCAGTGACCAGAGTGGGGTTCACGAGGCCAAACCTAGAAACCGTGTCTGCAGAGAATGACGCTCTTGAGCGCCTAAACCTGCGTGTGCAGATTTCTCCGTGATAATAATATACAATCACCGCTAGATGACCAATCACCGGCAATACAATTACAGATCATTCTTTCAGGGGCTTTTCACTTTTCAGGGCGCTGGGCAGTTGCGCGGCTTGCCAGGGGTTTCGGTGTAAAAATGCGTCAGCTCGTGGCAAGTCAACTTCACCGGGACCCTGCAAACGCAGTCACACAATCCGTTCCTTCTCCCTTGCGAAGTTCGGGGTCTTTTCAGTTCCAGTCCGCTTATTTCCGGCCGTGGCGGGGTTCCGTCTTCCCGCACCACTTCAACCCTCGTCGCGATCCCAGAAATGAGGGGCCTCTCTCTCTGCTTTCTCTATTTTCTTTCCCCCAGCTCTTTCAACTTCGTCCCCATTTTCCTCCTCCTTGGTCACCCTTCTCCCTTCCCCACTCTGCGCACTAGGAAGGAAGGGGGGGTCATATGTCCCGATCCTCAAAGCAACGCTCGGTGGGCTGGAAAGGGCTAGTGGTCCAGTTTTCCAGCTCGCTGGGAGGTTTGTAAGTTACTTACCTTCATCTCCAGGCTGCAGCGACGGCGCGATCTAGCAAGTGCGCAAGCGCACCTGGTCTCTTCCAAAAAAAGCTGCCGCGTTCCCGTCACCCAGGAGACCACGCGAGCAGTGACCAATGAGCGAGCACCAGCTGAAGGGCAGTGCCTCTCAAGGTGTGGGGGGGCGGGAGGCGTGGACTGGAATCACGTGACGCAAGAGAAGCCTGTCCAGAGAAGTTGCGCTTTGCGTTCCTTGTGGCGCCTCGGCTTCCCGTTGGGCTTGATTGGATAAGACCTGACACTTAAAGGCGCCTGCGTAAATTCCAGGCCTCGGTTTCTAGGAAGCTGGTGGTGGCCGGAGGATCGCTGAGAAGTTGTTGGAGAAGAGAAGGGACCTGAATGCTAAGATGAGGCTTGAATTAGCTCATGGGGCAAATACTCTTGCACAGGCCCTATACAGAAGGCTTGGATGAGCCTAGGTATCATCTCTCTCTCTCCCTCCCTCCCCCTCTCTCTGCCCTTCTCCCCTTCTCCGTCTCCCAGTTTATGGGCCAGAAAAGATGAAATGTGAGAGGTAGTTTATTCCAAGGCCTAGTAGGCCAACTAAATGAGCCAGCTAAATGTATGCTGGAAAAATGAGCTCTTAAGAACTGGTTTGAGTGGTATAGAATAATGAATCAAAATTTTCTGATCACAGTAATAGAAACAGAGAAAGCACTTGACAAAATCCCATACCCCTAAAAATTAAATACCCATTAATGATAAAAAGCTAGGAATGGAAAGTAATCTTAAATTATGATCTACAAAAAAACCAGAGCTAACACTATACTGCCTAAACCTGGGGGAGAGAGGCAAGGAGGAAGTCTGTTCCCTGAATGTGGTGTATATTTACATTTATTTTCTTCTTTAAATAAATTTTGTAACTTTCAGCGTGCAAACCTTTTACTTATTTAAACTTATTCTTTGGTATTTTATTTATGATGCTCTGTGGAATTTTAATTTTTTTACTTTTGGGTTCTAGTGTGGAGAAATGCAATTGATTTTTGTATATTGACCTTAACATCTTATAAATTTGTTCAACTCATAATTATAATAATTTTTAGTGGGTTCCATGGAATTTTCTATATTCAATATTATGACGTCTACAAATAGGTTTACTTCATTCTCTCCAATCTGCATGGTCTTTATTTCCTTTTCTTGGCAAGACTGAACATCTCTTAGTTAGATATCCATTGATATCTTTTTTATGGTATTGTAAAATTGTGCTGTTTTCGTTTTTAACATTCACCTTTACCTCACATATGAAGAATACATAATAATATATATGGTCAATTTAATGTGTTTTTAAGAAATTGGCTGGGTGGCTCCATAGTGTATTGGGTTTAGCATGTCTGCTTTACAAATGCCAGAAAAGGGCCTGGGTTCAAGTCCACGTGGAGCCACAGACCACACCCTGAGTGTGCCAGTCCCCCAGAGGATGCCAGGCACTGGGTTCATGGCCTGAGTTGTGCAACATCCACAGGTCAGGGGTGGAAGTGGGGGGTGGGGAATTAAAGAGGGGGAGGGTGAAGAAATTGGCTGAGAAATTTTTCAGGCCTGGAATATATAATTTTTCTCAATAATCTAGTATCCAAACAAACCTGGTAAGTAATGACCATTGTACATTTAACCTTTAACTATGAGTATTAAGCACCTTATTTGGATTTTTCAAACAATTTTATTTTCGTGCCATGCCTTATATGTGTTTATATATTTAAATGCTTTTCTATTGTAAAATATGACTCTCTTAAGGACTGCTTGATATAAATAATGAATTACACTCAGTCATAAACTCCCAGTTTAAACCCCATTCATGGCATTCACTAGTTCTTTGACCTTGGGCAAATTTCCCCCTCTGAATCTGTGCACACAAGTCTAAAATGGAAATGATAATACCTACCTAATTTGATTTTAGGGAAAATTAAATTACTTAAAAAGAAAGATTAAAGATTAAAGAAAATAGAAAATCTTATTATAGAAATATATTAATCTTTATATTTCTTTCTAGCTTTTGTCCCTGTGTATGCCAGTTTTACTATGTGTTTATAATTATGATGTGTTTGTGTATTTAACACATTTATTTAGGTCGAATAATAAATATAACACATTTATTAGGGTGCTCAGTCCTGAGCAATAGAAAAGCAACAACCCTAATAAAATTGTTCTTAGTTTCCCATACCAAGTCAACTCTTTCTTTGACTCCCTTCTGCTGCTTTGGGGCTGAATCATCTAGATCATTGGTTCTCTAACTTCAGTGTGTATCTGGCATGTTTAGTGTGTGTCAATCACCTGGAAGGCCCAGTAAAACACAAATGGTCATCCCCACCCCCAGCTTCTCTGATTTAGTAGTTCTGGGGTGGATCTGGGGAATTTGCATTTCTAAAGCGTTTCCAGGCTATACTGATTATACCCATGTGTGGATTACACTGGAGGCCACTATGTCTAGATAATTGTCTCCTAAATCCCCTTTGCTTTTTGTCATATATGTTATACTAAAAAGGTCTGTATTCTTTAAGTTTACAAAGCAACAAATCTTTTTTTCTAAGATATGCCATCTAAAGTCACTTTTCAACTTATTTTTAAATCGTGAGAAGCATTCGTTATTATTTTATATAAATCAGGGAGCCTAAATAATGTCTAATTTTCTGTTTTTTATTATTCCTGTTTTTCTCTTTAGGCTGACAGAATAAGTAGAATTTCAGTAAGTGGATACGAGAAAAGGGTTTTAGAAGTAATGAAGTAGTACAGTGGAAGATACAGACAAGGTGATTTGAACCTAGTCATAACCACTTAATAACTTAGATAATGCACTTAACTTCCTCAGCGTCACTTTTTTTTTTTCAATTTAAAATTTTAATGGCGAGGGAATGAACACCCTCTTACATTTTTTTAATTGAAATATATTTGACATATAAAATGGCACAATGTCATGTAATTTGATACATTATATATTTTAATATGGTTACCATTGTAGTGATAATTATCAGCTTCACTTGTCTTTAATGGAGCTTGAAAATTAATATATTTTATTTGTGGTTGTCTTCTGGAAATATTTATAATTTTTTGGAGATGCCTGAATACAAAGTCTTTTGTAAAATAAATTTTGGGAAAGAAGAGAAATCCAGTTTCTCATTCTAAAATTAAGAATCAGGAACATAATTAAGCCTTCCATCTGGGAAAGGATCCGATGTCCACTTGTTTGGAAGAGATTCATTGAAGAGTTAGTGAAGCCATTATACAACCTGTGGAAAGGGATAATTCTAGAGTGCACAGAGCTATTGTTTTTAAAAGCTGTACGTCTTAAAATTGATTAAGTGTAAATAAATGTCTGTTTAGCAATCTTCAGAAACATAATTTATTTGGAAAAGTATCACATCATGAAAACTCCTTTCTCATCAGAAAGTACTATAAAAGCTAGGAAGGACTTCATGAAGCTTATTAAAAGGATACTGGAAAAAATGAATAACATAATTTGCTAACATCAGAAAACTGTTTTTCAAGAGAGAGAGTTGAGTTTCCAAAGTGAAGAGAAAGAGGGATAGCATGGGATTAGAGATGAGAATTAATAACCTTAAACACAAAATACTGATAAAAGAACTAGAAATTTTAGGTAGAATTCAGGTTTTAAAAATATATAATTTTTTTTATTGCAATCTATATTTCTAGTAAATGCAATATTTGAGCTTATATTTTTGCCTCCAATTTATCATTTAGACTTCCAGATTTTAAAATGATGGCTATGAGGAAATAATTAATTTTCTACCATTATAGAGAAAGTCTAATAATTGTAGCAATAACTAGGGAAAGATAGTGTATCTGATCAGGGGATCCTAAGTGGAAGACATTTCCCTTTAGTTTCCTAACTAGTATCAGTAGCTAAAAATATTAATGTCACTTAAAATTTATTTGCTATTACATATCATTAATTTTAAGCTTAAAATAAAATTAAATATTCAACATTAAGCTGATTATATTTGTCCAATTCTGTGCCAAGCATAATTCTAAGTGCAGATACATGACTATAAATCAAATAGCCAAGGAAATTAAGAAATTGACATTAGTTCTGGATCCATTACAGTTTAATGATTCATATTCTTAAGAGGACGCATTATTTCCTTTGAGTTCATAAAGAGTAGTTCTCAAACTTGGCTGCTATTAAAGTTATTTGGGGGTCACCTGAAGTGGCATAGGCTCAACTCAGATTTATTGAAACAGAATTTCTTGAGATTGAGCCTGGCTCTGTCTTTTCTTCTTTCTTCCTTCCTTTCTTCTTTTCCTTCCTTCCTTCTTCCTCTCTTCCCCAACCCTCTCCCTCCCTTTCTCTTTCTTCCTTTCACTTTTTAAAAAACTCTGTGGTATACAGCCAGAGTTGAGAACCATCAATTTATTCTCGAGTATGCCAAATCCAATGAAACAGATGGGAAGCCTGTTTTATTTCTGAAAGTGAATAGCTACTTCTCTTAAAAAACCTATGCACAGGAATGTGAAATGACTGTTGCTTTGGAAACAGTTTGGCAGTTCCTCAAAAGCTAAATATAAACATTACCAAATACCTGGTAACTCCACTCCTAGGTATATACCTCAAAGAATTAAAAAGCTACTCAAACATTGTACGTGTATGTTTATAACAGCACTATTCACACTGGCCGAAAGGTGGAAACAATCCAAATGTCCATAATGGACAAACCAATTGTGGTATAAACACACAGGGGAAAATTATTTAGCCATAGAAGGGAATAAAGTGTGATACATTATATGCTACAGCACAGATGAATCATGAAAATATTCTAAGTAAAAATACTGTCATAAAGTCAAAAATAGTATGATTCTATTGATGTGAAATAGTCCAGAATAGGTAAATCCATAGAGACAGAACGCAGATTTGTGGTTGCCAGGAGCTGGCAGAATGGGGAATGGGGAGAAACTGCTCATGGCTATAGCTTTGCTTTGGGGGCAGATGAAAAGCCTTTGGAACTAGAAAAAAAAAATTAACTGCTTTTCAAGTGCTTTAAAAAGAAATAAAATAATTCTTTTTGTGATGTGAATCAACAAAATTACAGCCTTATTAGACCTCACTTAGGATTCCTAATTTTTCTGGAAAAAGTATTCCAATCATTCACTTCCTCATTTTTTTCCTCAACCCAAGGATCTGGCTCTTATTCCCTCTTCTCAGTGGTGTGTTGGAACCCAACAGCACTGGCTCATGAGAGCTGATTGTGCATCTGTCTTCCCAAATTTGCATTTAGTGATGTCATGTTAGTAGCTTGAAATTGTTACCTGGTGGAAGTGTTTACACTGCTGAAATTGGCAAATGCTACAAATCGGAGATTTTTTTTCCCCAGAGTCCATTGTTAACCATTATCAAGACACAACTGCTTCTACTTTGTTAACTGCTAATTGTCAAAATCAGTGGTCAATTTTCAGTCCATCACTTTCATGTATAATTAAGTTATCGAAGGCTCTTCTGGCTTAGGTTATGACATGAGGTACAGGATTAGTGATTGTGTCATAACGGAAATATGTACTAAAAGTAAGGGAAGCACAGAAGTCGGGAAAAGTAGAGAAGAAATAGTTCATGTATTAAAGAAAGTGACATTGGTTTTCTGTGATCCCAAAAATTGACATGACATTATCAATGGTTAATGTGAAGCCAAAAAAGGGTTTTCTAAATTATCCAAAAAAAAAAAAAAAACAACACAAAAAACGAAAAACAAAAAACGCTATCAATCATGCCAAAGCAAGTGAATTCCCTTTCCACCTTTCCATTCTCTATAGAAAACATGAGAAAACTGTTACCACATGAAGCAATGATGAGTAAGTAGGAAACCAAAACATGTAGGAGGAAAGTACTGTATGTCATGTTAAGCAGTTAATAAAATTATTGCATTCCTCGACTTGTACCTTATAGTACTTAACAAACGTTCACCGGAATAAACTGAACTAATTTCTGAAAATGCGTTCTTATCCATAATCAGTTTAATATGTGGTCTGTAAATCTTATTATTTGGGGTGCACTGACCATTGAAGGGAATCTTACTGTTTTTGTTATCATATTTTTTCCTCTGAATTATCCTATGTTCATAATCTAGCTCATTTATTACTTATCTTCTTGTCCATTTTAAAAACTAATTTTCATTTTAGACCATCACAAATATCTTCAAGCTTTGTTGAAAACATTCCCTTTCTTCTACAATACTACTGTACAGCCTCACTGATGTGGTATAATTTGGGAAAAGCTCACCTAAATTAGTGAAACCTTCTGAATAGTATGTTATTTTAAAATATATATCTTGTACATGCTAAATAAATGATTTAGCAATCTCATAATTATGTGAATAAATGGCTCTCTTAAAAGTGCTTGTGGATGCTTGAAAAGTTTGCTCTTGGCATAGCACTCTTAATCTGTTCAGCTACTATAACAGAACACCACAGAATGTGTGGCTTATAAACAGCAGAAGTTCATTGCTCACAGTTCCGAAGACTGGAAGTCTGAGGTCAGGGTGCCAGCACGGTCCGGTGAGGGCCCTCTTTGAGTCACAGACTTCTCAGTGCATCCTCACATGGTGGCAGGGACTAGGGATATCTCTGAAGCCTCTTTTAAAGGACACTAACTCCATTCGTGAAAGGTCTACCATCACAACATAAACACTTTCCAAAAGGCCCACCTACTAACAAACACCATAACTTTGGGAGGACAGAATTTCAGCAAAAATTTGGCTGGACCCAAACACTCGGACTATCGCAAACAAGAGGGCCTCGATTTGAACTCGGTCTATCGGTGACACAATCTGAGGGAAGCAGAAGCCACCATTGTGTGAGGTTGGCCTAGGTAATGATTCTCTGCTGTGGCTGCATATTAGGTTCACCTGGGTTCTAACAGGGACTGACATCCTGAGACATCGTATCTGGGGTAGAGTCCAGCAATTTAGATATTTTTAGGGTTCTTTATGTAATCCTAATGTGATGCTGAGGTATAGGATCATGGGACTAGGTAGTGCAAGAAACAGGGTGATAACTCCCATAGCACTCTGGGCCATCCCAAAATATTGTATCTGACAGGTATGAACATCAAGAGATGGCCAGATGATATTTTACCTACACTGTTGAATCCTGAAGCTGAAAGGGACCTGAGCAATCATCTAGCACAATCTTTGTAATGACTATTTAATTTTTTTTTAAGTATGGTTGGTATACAATAAAGTGATTCACTATTTATATACCTTACAATGTGATCACACTAAGTGTATCATAGTATTTATACTATGAAGGATTTCAGTAACGTAAATTACTATAAAATTTCCCTACCACCCAAATATTGGGTAGAATGCCCATGACATTTGAAAATTTGTTGTAATATTGCCGGAAGAAGAGAAAGTAGACCATTTTGGTAATATATTTTAGCTGTAAGTAGTCCATATTGCTACTTAAATAAGGTCAAAAGGGAAGAGCAGGCAGACGGTATATGTGGGCCTGCCTGCAGATTGCATCCCTGGCAGTTATGACCATCTGGCACTTCTCCATATTATTTTGTCATGTACAGATAGAAAAGATAACTGTTTTCCTTAATTTGAATATAACAGTAAATTAGCTGACATTTCCCTCCTTCCTCTGTGCGTATCTGATGCTGCCTCAGCTTCCTCACTTCCTGAACATCCTCTGTCTTTCCCGCTTCCACGCTCATGTTTTACAGCCCTCTCCTGATTTCATTACCTGCCCTCCCGCCACACACACACCAGTATGTGAAAAAGAAACCTCAGGGATTCTCGCTCTGTTTCAGAATCTGTGATACTGTAAACTTGCATTCCAATACCTTTGAGGTGACTTAGAGACCAAGTTTATTTCATTTTTATATTCAACCAGTAATTAGCAGGAGCCTATTTATGTGAAGGTGTAACAACAGTAGGTAAAATGCTAAGTGCTTCAGGAGATACAGAAATATACCCCAGTACGTGCCCTGGAGGAACTAATATTCTTTGCCCATTTTTGTTTTATGATCTATCATCACATAAGATTTTAGTCTCTCTACAGTTTTGCTCAATACCTTATTGATCAGAAAGTTTATGCTAAATGAATTCTCAGCTGGAGTAACTCAATCCCTCAGCCCTTCTCTGCAGCTTCGCTACTGAGTTTCTGATACAGAATCAGATAAGTAGGTCAGCTTTTACCAGACTTACTACCCAGCATTTTCTTTCACTAAAGTTCTCACACAGCACAGCTATTCTTGTCACTGACACAGAGACAGCTCTTTGAATGACTTCTAACTGCTTTGTTCCAGCTAAGATTAAGCAAGGTCCTCTTTCCTTTCACAGAATTCACTCCACTTATGACACTTTTGAACTGCTCAGTTTATCATGTAGATTTATGAAGCTACATAACTTTAAAGAAAACTATGTTTAAAATTTAGTTGATTCTCCTTCTTATTTTCAAGTAGAATGTTTTTACTAACCTAAAAAGTGACAACACTTGTTCTGAGTAGGATTCATTCAGAAATATGCATCTATTTGACTAGTCCTAAAACATAGTGCAGTCACAATAGCTTTAATACCTTCGGACGCCACCACGCACGGCATAACCAGCAGGCATTCCGTCACTGTTTGCCTTCCGAACTTGTAGTAGTTATTTTTAAGGCACAAATATTATACAGGTACTATTCATTATCTGATATAAAACTTTAAAATACCTCAATATAATTGTTTATTATCCACAAAGAAATGGAACCAAATGGAACCAACCTCAGCCACGCAAAGACTGAGGACACAGAAAATGGTTCCAAGCTTCCCTGGCTTCACCCTCTACACGTATGTCATTAGCCCAAAGGATATAATTACCCAGGGCTGAGGGAAAACAGGGTAGCAGTCAAGGCTTGTCATGATGCTAATACCCACATCAACCAATGCTGCATTCTTCAAGAGATTCACAAGGTGTCAGAGTTGCTCAGGACCAGGAGTAGATACAAAATAAATATTCTTTCTTAGGCCTTACAAGTAAAGGCAGACTCTGACGAGGGGGTTGGTGCTTTCTTATAAAGTCTCTAAGATCCAGAGGATGAAAAATTAATTTTTGTGGTATTTGATATTTTTATGCCAATTAAAAAATAAAAATATCTCATGGAAATTTATATTCTAATCACAGAGCAAAATTATATATCATTTTGCTCCTAAGGGTTATTGCCAACAATTCCAAACACGATGCAGTTTATGAAAAAATAACGTATCTTGACATTCGACAAACATCCGTGGAATGCCTGTTGTATACCAGGCTCTGGGGAAGAGCGCCCAATCAAACTTTCCCCTTATGTTTGTCATTATTTATCACTCTCTTCTTAGACTAGAATTAAGATCTAAAGAGCCTGTCAGATTTTTAAATTTACTTACTTACAAATTACATTTTAAAAATCATCTTTGGGATGAATATAAACGCAGAGTTTAAATCTTAGTGACATCTATGGATGCTGATTATTATGACATTTAAATAACAATTTGTAATGTTCCTAATAAAGCTCTTTATTGTTTTAAATATCCAAAAGTGACAGTTAGTACCTTCACCACGTTGCATAACCATTACCACTAATTAGTTCCAGAATATTTTCATCACCCTGAAAGGAGATTCCTTCCTCATTAAGCAGTCATTCCCCATTCTCTCTTCCTCCCAGTTGTTCAATACCATTTGCTCAAGACACTAGTCTTTTTCTCCACTGAACAGCCTTGGCACCCTTGTCGAAAATCAACTGACCATGAAGTATTACCCATAGTTTATTTCTTGATTTTCCGTTTTATGCTATTGGCTTATATGTTTATCCTAACAGCGGTACCCTGTTTTGATTACTGTAGCTTTGTAACAAATTTTGAAATCAGGAAATATGACTCTTCCAACTCTTCTAAGATTTTTCTTGGCTCTTTTGGATTCTTTGCAGTTCTATATGAATTTTAGGATCAGCTTTCCTGTTTCTGCAGGTCTTTAATTTCTTTCAGCAATGTTTTGTACTTTTCAGTGTATAAGCCTTGAACCTCCTTGGTTAAATTTATTCTCATTATTTTCTTCTTTTTGATGTTATTGCAAATAGAAATTTTCTTAATTTCCTTCTCAGATGTTTTTGTTTTTTTGGCCAGTGTATACAAATCAGCCAACATTTGTGTCTTGCTCTTGTATCCTGCAACATTCCTGATTTCATTTATTAGCTCTTTCTTTAAAGTTTTGTACACAATTGTGTAACTGCCAATAAAGAGAGTTTTATTTCTTCTTTTTTAACTGGATTCCCTTTCTCTTTTTTTTGCCTAATTGCTCTGGCTAGAACTTCTGGTACAATGTTGACCAGCACTGGTGAAAGTGGCCATTTTTCTAATCTTATAGAGAAAACTTTCGATCTCTCACTGCTTAGTATGTTGTTAGCTGTGGATTTTCATGAATGCTTTTTAACAAGTTGAAGAAATTCTATTCCCTTCCTAGTTTACTAAGTATTTTCACCATGAAAGGCTGTTAGATTTAATCAAATGCTTTTTTCCTATCAATTGAGACGATCGTGTTTATTTTCTTATTATTTTCTAATAATAGCTTTATTTTCATGTCACTTTCCTAGTTTCTTCTACCTGTTGCTCCCTTCATTCTATTTGTGGTATATTACACAGATGGATTTTTGTATGTTGAACTATCCTCTAGTCTTAAATAAATTTTACTTTGCATGTTGTATAATGTCATTGTCTAATTTTGATATCAAGATAATGCTAGTCTTATAGAATGAATTAGGAAGTTTTCTCTCCTTTCTGGGGGAAGAGTGTAAGAAGCACTAATGTTAATTCATCTTAAAATGTTTGGTAGAAATTATGGTGAATCCATCTGTTTCTGTACTTTGTCTTAAAAGGTTTTTGGTTCTTGATTCAATCTCTCGTTATATTTATGCTTAGATTTTTAAATTTTTTCCTTGAGTCAGTTTTGGTAATTCACTTGTTTCTAGAAATTTGTTCATTTCATGTAGATTATCTAATTTGTTGGCAATAAAGCTTACTTTTGATGAATAAATTTGGTTATGGGTTCAGTCATCCAAAATACCATAAAATGTATCTAATATTTATAAAACTTGAAATGTACATCCTGTTTCTTCCATTTACTTTTTAAAAGCAAAATGTATATAAAATGCCATAAGAGATTTAGGCAAAATTTACTCCAATACTGAGAAACCAAAATTTTCTAACAGGAGTGTGACTGGAATAAATTTACTTCTAAAAAACATAAACCTTCATTTTCCTTTTGACTCAAAGATTCGACCACATAAAATGAAGCTCTCTTTTTCTACCTAGAAGCAGGAATAAGTGTGGACTCCTCTGTAAAGAAGAATAACAATAATAAAACTAACCTCATTAAGGTTGTTGTGAGGATTAAGTGCATTCATGCATGCAAAAACTTGGTTCCTGGTTCATAATAAGCATTCAATAATTATTAGCAAATATTCTTTTTCATAATGTGATCATTAATTGGGGTTAAAATTAAAAACAATTAGACATCTCAACAGAGAGA
Organism: Eonycteris spelaea; assembly: GCA_003508835.1. Lineage (NCBI taxonomy): Eukaryota > Metazoa > Chordata > Mammalia > Chiroptera > Pteropodidae > Eonycteris > Eonycteris spelaea. Next base: position 2,993,674 of record PUFA01000062.1, on the reverse strand, counting down.
CTAATAGTAAAAGTCAAGGCAGCAATGTTGGATGATGGATACAAGGAAGAACCGTTTTTTCCTCTAAATTTATAAGACCTCAGACAAGAAAAAGAATAAATGTTTTGGCAAATGCTCTGTCCTTAGAACTGATATACTTTACTAGTATCCAGGAAAACAGGTCCCATTGACTGCAAAACTGCATTAGAGAGGCCTTCTAGTGGAGGGAAATCAAAGGGACTGTTCTAATGAGTCCCACACAAAGGAAAGGAAGATCCTCAGAGGGAATCAGTTCCTTCACTTTAACATGACCCTGGCTCCCCTGTGGGCACAGGGAACCCGATGGTGGATGAGCATTCAAAGGGCTGATCACAAGGATAAGTACTTCCTTTTAAATGACAGGTCTAAACCTTCACAAGAAGGGATGATGTACTGAACATTTCCACTTTAGAATTTTTTTGTTTTGTTTTTTATACTTCTTCCTCTTCTTCTCCCCACTTTCCTAAATATATATACTCTAGAGCTGATCTCTCTTTGTTAGGAATGTAATTGAATTCATAAATATAATATAATGAATATATGAAATATTATTGTATTTGTCACTATCACTATTATTTTCTTAGCACCCACACTGGTAAAATAACTACAGGATTTGTTTTCGGAATAGCAGTACTCAGTTTTTTGATTTCCAAAGTAGACAGAATGTAGAAACATTTCATGAGCATTCAAAATTAGCTCAAAAAAAAATGCTTGTTCTAATTTTTAAAGAAAGCAACTAAAATAAAGGTTACCCTCATATAAAATGTAAAAATATACCAACTATAACACTGTATTTTAAAAAATGGGCATTTAGTTTATACTCATTTTATATTGATATAAGTTAATGAGTTATACCTTAAAGAATTTTTCATAAAACATTACCACCCAGTGTATTTTTGCATATAATAAACAATTCAGTTTGAGTATTAACATTCACAGATGTAATTAGAGTTTACAAATGTACAAAACTTTGGGTAATAAACACTTTAAACTTATTTTTCAAACATTCAATAAGCCCATTCCCCCATAAACTGTTCGATTACAATGAAGCACGAAGGTTACTAACTGTGGTAAAACATAAGAAACAAGGCAGGGGAGGCAAATAGCAGTTGAGAACATCAGAATATCTAACCAGCTTTTGTCAATGTCAAAAGACAAAATTAAAATATATTTTATAAAAGACAATAAATCCATATAATTATATACTAGCTGGATGAAAGAGCATTATAGGGTATATAACATTTATTTTCTCTATATAAATTTGCATATCTTAAATTTAATGGAAAACATCATGTTTCAATTTCAGTTTGAAAATATCATAACATTTAGTTCTTGGTGAACCTAGATGTAATAGGATGAATATTTAAATAGACTCCCAAAATCATATCATGTTTTCATTTGGTCATTATTGTTTTAATTCAATGTTTTTCTGTATTCATTGGACTAACCCCACTTTAGAAATAAAATCTACAACCAAAGCACATACAATACAGCTATTTCTGAAAAAACTAAATAACAGTCTTCAGTATGTCATTAAAAGAGTGTTTATGGTTAAACAAGCAAGCAAACAAGTGAATACAAATTACTGAACTCATGTATGATAAAGTTACAAAGCAAAATGTTGGAAGTTTTATCTGGTGTAATAAGATAAATACAGATAATGTGAGTAAAATGTGCTTGATTATTAAGAAATGAAGTTTCCAATTATCACTGGGCTGTGTTTAGGACTGCATTTGTCTCATTTTATATTTGGAATGTATGTTTATAATCTACCAGCTGTAGTTTTCATTTACTAAGAAATGAAAGTGTATAATCCTGGTTCATCCTCCCTTGTTTTAACATCTTCACTTTGAGATAGAGCACTTTGTGCCCAGGAACATGGCAATGCAAATTTACCAAAAAAGTATCCACTGATAGTAGAATAAATGTAGTAAATTCATAAAAGAGGATATCTTCATTTAGAAATCAAAGCACTAAATTATAATTTTACAGTCACTACACAAGCCCCAGCTCTTCCTAGGCACAATGGAGCGACCTAAAAAGAAACAAGAAGATATATATGTTAGGTTTGTAGGTAAAAATGTTGGTAATAATAGATCAGTTGTGAAATATTGAAATAGTCCGTACTTGTCAAAGATTTGCTGCCTGGAAACCCTGTCGCCCAGGCCTACCACTGGCTTGGTCCCTTCCCCAAAACCCTCCCGAAGTCAAACTTTCATAGACCAAATTGTTTGGGGCATATCACATGATTATGTATTATTCATTTCTCTTTAAAGGTGATTTTCTTTTTTATTAATTGAGATAAAATTGCCATATATCATTATATTAGTTGCATAATGATTCAATATTTGTAACTTTTACCAAAAAAGTTTTTTTTTTTTTTTTAATAGCTCAGGCATTGTTCTACATGAAACATGATATTTTGGTCAAAATGATGTACAGTATAGATGTGAAGAAATGCTGCACACTTAAAAGCAACTTAGTGACTAATATGGAGAAAATACCAAGTATTATCTAGAGAGGCCCTTGCATGAGAAATGTTTTCTCAGAGAGAGAAGGCCAAACACTTTGCATGCCTGGGATCTGCTTACTCCAGAGAACCAGCGACTTCACATTTATTGACTGCCTTCTCTATGCATGGTTAAAAAGTCTAAACCCATTTTACTGCTTTTAAGCAGAGTAATTAAATAATAAATACCATCCATTCAACTCCCTAACAGTGGAAACAAATCTGATGAGTCAACTCTATGAAAAAGAGAGGTGTGGGGTGCTAGGTGAAGGAATATTATTATGGATAAGGTACAGCTCTTAAATCTTTCACTTATTGTCTTTCACTTATTGTTCTTTTTTAAAAACCTACCCTAGACACTAGGCAATGAAATGAAAAGTGTGAAAAGAATAGTTTTAAAGAAGGACAACTTTGAGCACAGTAAGGATCTATGCATTTCGCTAAGAGAAACAAAACACAGCATTTGGGAAGGATGACTAATACAAAAATTAAGAAAGTCTGCTTTGTACTTATATACATGGGGGTATGTCATAAAGTGTTTCTGTCAAGCACACGATATCAAAATGACTTCCAAATCGGTTGACACCTCCATCCCCAGACCAATGAGCGCATTTTAAGAACAAGCAGATTTCAGCTGTAAGAGAATTCTCGTGGTTTTGATCACCGTTATATCTCCTTGAGCAAATATCTATTTAAAAATTATATCTACTTACAATATTCTAGGAGTGACCTCTAAGTCATTTAAATCAAAGCATTTGTTTGTAATTAGCAGCTTTTCTCAAAACACCCAAGACACTAAGTCTCTACATTATGAATAGTAGATGTTGTCATGACAACCAACTAGAAAGTTTAGCTTAGAGAATTTGTTAAACACAATGCAGTCACCTCCTGCTTCGAGTCAAGGCTGGTAGAGGAGTGGGTGGTGGCTTAAAAATTTGTAATCTCATTTTGTTCCTTGGACATGTTTTGTCCATTTGCTGGAACACTGAATGGAAAACATTTATTTTCCAGATACCACAGTTTCAAGTTCACATTGAGGTGTTTTAAAATAGTAACAGAGGTGGCATGCACACAAAATAACTATGTGGTCATAGATTATTAATTCTGATACACAGTGATTTAGCATAAAGTGTTAATTATCTGTAATAACAATACTGGTAATAGATTTCCCTTATAACTGGCCTAAATGAAATGTATCTCAGAGAGGGAGTCTTCTCTCTCTTTTTGGGCTCCTTGGTTACCATTCACAACTACTTCTGGGAAGGCTGATGGGAGGTAATCACATAATAGCTAATAAAATCCTATAGCTCTAACTCAAGTCCTTAAATTATCCCTTCTTCCCTCCACCAAGAGATCTCATTTACTTAAGTCACTTACTTAAGAAACAAGATCAAGGTCATACACTCTAAATCCCTTTTTCTATCTCTCTTATAAACTCAGTACTTTCTATACTCATATTCACACCTGCCTCCAGCCTTGGACTCTCTTTACTCTCATTTCCACCTCTATTTTGAAAAAGATCCTTGGCTCAAATTCTAACTCTGCCATTTATTTGCTGTGTGACCTTGGATCAGCTACGTAACCTCTATGTGTCTCAGATTTCTCATCTGATATAGTGGGGAAATAATAGTACTTACCTAATAGGGTTGTTGAGAGGATTAAATAAGTTCTTTCAAGTAATAAGAACAGAGCCTAGTATGTAAAATATGCTTGATAAACATTAACTTCTATCATTGTTTTAAATTTCATGCCCCTCTAACTCCCTAATTTACTTTTATTCTCTACTTTTTACACTGTGTGATGGTTTCTGCTTCTATAATATTCTCAAAGGTCCCTACAAAGCTTCATGAATGACAAATTACCTCCATTCCTTCTTATAATGTTGAAACACTTTTTCTCTTTAAAGACTCTATTCTGTTACCTTCTAAGACTCTCTCTGATCATTCCTTTGCTGTTTTCTTCAGAAGCTGCACCTCTCAATCTGACCCAGTAAGTGTAGAAAGAAAAGGATAGCACTTGGTAACATCTCTTGAATCCATCTATATATTTAACTCTTTAAGCCTTACAACTGAGCAATCTTCTAAATGTTTTTTCTTTTATCCAGGCTTCACTTCTCCTGCCCTTAACCCAACACATCCTGTCCCCAACTGCTGTCACATGAACATTCTATTATCATATCACTCTCTTGGTTAAAAGTCTTCACTGGCTTCTCATTACCAAATTCTGCAGTTTGACCTGCACGGATCCTGATACCCAGCCACGCTTCCTCAATATAGCCTTCAAAATTCTGCTCCAGTGACATTTCTTTCATGTTTTCTCATACAATTTCCTCTTTCTTTCTACCTTTTTAAATTGCTTAGCTTAAGTCCAACTTCTTTCTCACTGAAGCCCTCTCAACAACTATTTTCTTTTTTCTCTTTGGTTTCCCGCACTCCACGAAGTGTCCCACCTATGCCGTGGGACACTTCATATCACCCACTCTATATTGTGGGTTCTCCCCTTACACATGCAGATCTTACTTAAGTAGTTAAGTTCTCTGACAGTGGGGATTCTCATAAGTTTTGTTTTCTTAGCAGTACTTACCATTGCTCCTTGTAAGAAAACTTTGGCTCAACTAAACATCTGAGTGTCTTTTATGTACCAGATACTGAATTAGGGCACAAAATTCCTGATTCTGTTCTTGGTTATGATGGAAAGAAAGATCTCAAAAGCTCTTGCCTGGAAGTACTGGGCCCGCCCAGAAATAGATACAGCTGGAACTCTTTCTGTTAATAAGCTTGTCAGGTCAAGTTCCCTACTAATTTATGTAATTTCGGATTGCCATCTTTATTGGGTTCTGACTAGGCATTTGATCTGCTCCCAAATATCAGTGACTTGAGTATTTAAAATTTATTGGTTATATATGGGTAAGTGGTTCAAATTTTTCTGACTATTGTCTTTGTTTCTAATATTCCACAATCTCCTTTTTTTTTTTATGCCATAAGTTTATTTTCAAACGTATCTAGTATGCTGAGTTCAACAGTTTGATCCATTTTTCAAGGGGACTGCACCTCTTAAAATGCTCTTCACATCTGTTTCAGAGATTAACTAAAACATCCTTATTTCTTAAGCAATTGGTGTCTTACTATAAAGAAAGGAGCAGCAAACCCAGATCCAAAGTACAAAGTCATCATAGTTAGTAACCACCATTTATTTTCTACTGAAAATGGCAAATTCTTCCCTGGGCCTTCCTCACAGCAGCTCCTACAGACCACCGAGGCTATGAACCTCCGGATGCTCTGTCCCCACATGGCGCTGCTGGAAGCCCTGCAGATGGTACAGGGGCTGGAAGCTGAGGAAACAGCAGTAGCACACCAAGTCCTTTTTTCATGACCTTGTTGTCCTACATGCAAGGACCGAAAGGGAAGATGGAAAACGGCTCCTCTCCCTTTTTTGTAGTCTTCTCGTGGTCCTATTAGCTCTATCAATACTACAACTCCTCATCAATCACCAGCAAGCAAATGGTGGCAGACCAATAATAATTTGTCTGAGTTGTATTAGCTTACACGTTAAAGGTAATTTTGGATTTTAATTACATTTTAAAATTAAACATTCCCTCATTTTCTTACATAAATGAAGAGATAATTTTACCTTGTTGAGGCCATATATTTCTATATTGGACAAAATTGAGAAGATTTGTCTTACCAAAAAAATTGTTTTAACAAAAACAGAGTGAGTGTAATAATAAAAAGTGAAATGCCATACCTGGGTCCACTCATTTGTCTGGGGATCATAAGCCTCCACTGTATTAAGGTAAGTCTGTCCATCGTACCCTCCTACGGCATATAATTTATCACCAAGTAAACAGACGCCCACGGCATCTCTGCTGATGCTCATAGAAGCCACTGCAGTCCACACATCGGTTTTGGGATCATATCTGAAAGAAAATTTTAGAATTGGAGCTGTTACTGTTCTCACAATAATTTACATAAAAAGTTTTGTTCTTTAAGCCTATCTTTTCTTATTATCCACTATATAAAGTACATTTGAGTATATTTTAGAGAACAACATCAGTATTTTTCTGAAAACTTTTAACTTAGTAGATGCAGAATGATTAAACCATTCAAAAGAGTTCATGTAAATACTGAAAACTGATTTCAGGTTTTAGATTACCTACTGAAAATCTGAGGAAATCAATACGCGAAGAGCTATGTAAGATGACTTCGTCTCAATCATGTGGCTGTCCACTTTTGGACCTTCTGTTCCTCTCATGAAGTATGTTAACTAAAACTGCCAAAAGTTGTCTACCTAAGAACAGCTATGGCATGCTAAGATGACCTATATTGCTTCTAATACCTCTTATATCAATGAACAACTTTTCATTAGGTGTATACTACAGGGAGCCTGCAGTAATATATGGGGCAAAGTATAAAGACTTCCATATTCCTTTCCTGGATTATACATGTAACAAGCATAGTCTGAATGTTTTCTCCCCAACGCAAGTGACATTCAAGTGTAACATTCCTGCTTTCTGAAAGACACCAGCCAACTCTGCTTGTTATTTCACAGAAAGCACTCATTAATCATTGTCACCAACAAAGTTTTGTTTCACTTTTCATTCTTCTCCTAGTTATTTATATTTATTAAATCAATCTCAAATATCTCTCTTTCTCTCCCCTTCCCTCCCTCTTCCTCCCTCTCCTTGTCTCTCTCATTAACTTCCCATTGCTCTTTAAATCCAAAATCCTTAATAAGGCCTCAAGACTCTACATGACCTGCTGCTACCTCCACCTCATTCTTCCTCCTTTCCTGCCACTGTCTCCACACTCTGTTCTCCAGCTACAGCAGCTGCCTTTCGGTTTTCTGAATGAATGTACCGCTTTCTGCTTTGGAGTGCTCATACATGCTCCTATTGGCTCTACCTCCTAAATCCATTCAATTTTCTTCATTCCTTGAACTAGACTAAACAGAACATATGGGAACCTGAACTACTGTCCAAATCTTCCACTGATGTTAGGTTCTTTACCTGGCCCCATACTTGAGTTTCATGAGGTCAGTTTGATGACTTATTAAAACTTTTAAGCCTTGTGAGGCTTATTTTAATATTTCATATTCTTTCATTTTACACCAAAATGTGTTAGAAATGTCCTATTCCTTTTCACTTCTTAACCTCCAGCCTCTAATTCATTCTCTCTGAAATTCACTGAGCTCCTTTTCTTACTAGATACAGTGTCCAGCACAAAATAGGTCCACAATAAATTTGTCATATGATTCAATTAATAAATTATATAATCGAATTTAAGGTAAAGTTTAAGTAGGCAGTAACATGATGAGAGAAGAATCTGAGGAGGCTCTTAGAAGACAGACTGAGACATGGCCAGAGCAGATAACCCAAAATTCACAAAGCTTCTACCACATTCCAACTTGCATATGGTAGATGCCCAATAAAGAATTAATTTGTCTGGAAGTATCAGAGGGTTATATTTGCTTTATTATTATTATTATATTATTATTATTATTATTATTATTTATTATTATTTTATTATTGTATTATTTTATCTTTATTTTATTAGTTTTCCTTCACAGGAAATTACCTTTCCACACAGTCTGAGAGTCTGGAAGTTAAGTTGGATGCAGGAGCATCGTGTCCTCCAATAGCATACAGCAGTCCGTTCCAGGTGGTTACTCCAACTCCTCCTCGCCTTTTTGACATTTGTGCACACAGTGTCCATTTATTAGTATGAGGATCAAAACATTCTACTGACTTGAGACAAGAACTTCCATCACGACCACCAACTGCATAAAGTCTGTAAGAACAAACAGAACGAAAACTAAGAAATAGTGCTATTATTATGTCTCAGACAAGATTATTCTTCTTTACAGTATTTCATTGAAATCAAGGTGCCACCGATTACAAGACAGGCTGTCAATTTATGTGCCACTAGAAAGATGATATGCCACCAATTAAAAGACATATGTATGTCATATGTATGCATATATCAGATATCACTGCAGATCATATACATAAAAAGAAAACATAAACGCACATGAAAGCATTGACAACTGTTCACAGCTGCCATCTGTTTGACATCTGTTTGACAAGTCACCCTTGAGTGTAAGATACATTGAATTTTTAGAGATGTTAAAATGTGTCTTAGAATACTGAGAAAATACGGTATATAACTATAACATGACTTATTTCTTAAATAACTAAGAGGAAGGAAACTAACCTTCTCTGAGCACCTATCACAGGCTAGATACTTTACCTATATTAATTTAATCATCACGATGATGCTACAAGAAACCATTAATATCCCTGTTTCACAGCTGAAGACTCATGGAGATTAAGAGACTTGAATGGGGTCACCCAGTAAGATGCAGAACCAGAACAAATAATTACATTAATAAGCAGTTGTATAGTCAACAGTTTTCTGGGATGCACTTGTAATAATAAAATAGGAGAATAAAAGAATAGCTTGAAACAATGGTATATACATAGTGATCCTTCATTAATTTAAATTACCACAGAAAAGGATATACTATAAGCTATCCAAAATAAATATGCCACACTGATGACCTAAATGTTACTATTATATCAATTTTAATTCATTATCAGTCTATATACTGCACAAATTGGAGTCTTTTTCTCTAAATATATATAAAATATTTAAAATATTTGAATATTTAAATATTTTTATTAAGCACAAAACTTCTTGTACTTACCATTTACTTGGTAAGTTCTTCACAGATATTTTTCTATTAGTTTTTTAAAAAAGAAAAAATTCAGTTCATTGCTTATACAAAAGGCCACACATTTTTAATTTATAGATGCCTTAGTCACTATTTAACTAACTTTTTACTTTCAACAAATAATATTTGAACTGTATCAAATTTCTACCCATTAAAACTCTAAGTATTTATATTACGTAATACACATATTCTAAAGACAGATTTCATAATTTTAATTCATAATTTAAAGTAGAATATACCACCCAAACTGGTTCTTAAATAAGATGACCATACTTTAAACAGTAACATAATATTGTAGTGATATCTTGTTCTAAAAATTAAACTATATTAATATGGAAATTAAAATTTATTTGAAATTTTAATTTGTTAAATTTTTTTCTGTTAAAAACTACTTTTATATGTTATTGTACTTAATATTAAACTGCTCTAATCTTTAACCAATACTTGATAGAATAATTATCTATGTATTGATCACTTGATTATGGAATATTAAAGTTATCAACAACTAGAAAATATCATAATGAAAAATACATGGACATATACACATACTACGATATACTTCAAAGCACCCTACCTTCTTCAGAATGAATTCATGTGACTTCACTGTGACAAATGGTGCAGTACAGGGATTAAAAGCATGAACTCTAGAGCCAGAGTCTCTGGATTTGAATCCTGGTTCTGCCACTCATCCTTACTAGCTTTGATTGTGGTCAAGTTATTTGACCTCTTACCTGCCTTAATCTCATCATCCATAAGATCTAGAAGCCCTGCCTCATATGCTTATTAATGGTCAAATTTCAAGTCATTGGAACGGTACCTTATACATGGTATAACGGTTTAAAGGGAAAAATGAGTTCTGTCTCTATTTGCAAGCTTTTAGAAAAATATCATTTTTAGGAGATGTTAAATGTACAGTGTTTATACTGAACTAATATTAAGGGTTAAAATGTATTGGTAACACTTTCTCAAAATCATTATCTCAAATAATAGTCTTTAAACTGTATTCTAAGAAAAGGATTCTACGGAGGACTTGGGGGCGGGGTGGGGGTGGAGGTGGGAGAGGTCCCCAAAATGGTTCATTTTAAATTCAAATTTTAGAAAGCAGTTTTAATTATCAAAGATATCGCCTGGCTCAATTAAATACCATGCAAGATTCAGAACTCATCTTTCTTCCCCATGACAGTATCTATTACAATAAAAAGAGAAATAATATGTCAAATTGTGTTAGTATTGTACTACACATTTTAAATTGTAAGATTTAGGTCTTGCCTTTTATAAAACCTAACACCGCAAACAGTTGGTAGATATTGTTTAAGATTAAATTTAGGGAAAAAAATGTTTTCTCCTACTTGCAAACTACTTGAACTTTTAACTGAAGGTTCCAATTAAATTGCTGTAGTAGGTAAAATAAGTTATCATTTCAGCTTCTTAATTGTGAAACAGGATTTTCTTCATACTGGACAACCAAATCAAAACATATACATAATCTGGGTGTCTTCTACTTTGATTTTATAATAAGTAAATATTATAAACTCAAACTTACAATGAATTTAAAATAAGCTTATAATAAACTTGAACCTCCATTTGCCTTAAGTGTTGAGGTTTTTGTAAGATCTCATTTGAAAGAGAGATTCTACTACTAAAATTATTTGTCAGCCAGTGGCTTAAAAGTGGCCTGAGCAACTGGAAGTGCAAATAAAGCTACTTTCTGTCAAACATGGTAGAAAGAAAAATTTTAACATTTTGAAATTTTTAAGATACAAAATGTAACTCAGAAGACATTGAAACAGTTTTCCCTTAAAGAAACAACTATATTGTGCAGCAAGAAGCATTGCAAAATAAATTAAAATAACAACAAATTAATCCAGGCTTTTTATTCACTAGATTAAAAAAATTAAAGCACAGAGAAATGATTTTATCTAAATCACAAAGGAGTGGTAGAGAGAAGATGCATAATTAATTTTTTTCTAATCAACTGCATTCTTTTTTTAAAAAAACTAACAACATAGTTTCTATTTTTTCTAGGTTCTGGATATGTACCTAAAAATGGAAACCAACAAAATAGTTTAAAATATTGCTACTTTGTTAAGCAAGTGCAGAAAAATGTTGGTTGATGAATTAACACATTCTCTCCTTGGGTGACTAAAGCACCACTGAGTCTAAGTGATAGCAGGGTATTCTTCAATAAGGTCGCACACTTCAAATTATGTGCCAGGTACCACGCTAGGTGTAAGGAATCAAAAATCAGACCAGGTCACACAAGACCATGATTTACCATAGGAGATGGACTAGAAAAGAATTACATAACAGAGTGGCACATGCTGCAACACAATTACACACAAATTATATACAGTAAAAATGCTGAGCTTGATATGAGCAATGGGCATAGAGGGAATGAGGAGATGGGAGTGGGAGAGGTGATTTTTTTGAGCAAGTTTCTTCAAGCATGCTGAGTTTGCCAGGTAGGAAAGCAGGGGAGGCGGAGGGGGACTCTAAGAGATGGTATGGGTTAATAGATAATAGAGTGTGAAACAAAATGTATTTTTCACAAATAGGTTAGTTCTACTGGAGTGTAATATGCACAGGTAGAGAGAGAGGAGTCTAGAGAGGTGGACAAGAAGCAAGATCATAAAAGAGGCTTGGTCAGATAAGCAACTGAGAGGTTTTAAGCAGGAAAGCGACATGGTTCTACTTGTATTTAGGTAGAATGTTAGGTAAGTCTCTAAAATGAGACTTATAACACTAGGGGCAAAGCGACCAGTCTGGGAGATATTCCAAAGACAAGTTACAATCATAACGTAGATATACTGTACTTTCAAAATCAAACGTCTTAATATTTAGTACATATAACATCCTTAGCTTCTGATATGATTCTTTAGTTGTCTCTGAATCATTTCAATAAATTGTACTTCAGGTAGGTTCAAGAATGAGATATTTATTTCTCATAAGAGGGTAAGAAAGTAAATTTTTATGCCTACATGTCCTGGCTATTTAAGGTCTGGAAATTGGGTTTTAGAGAAGGCAGTTATCTTTTGTCCTCTTTTAGAAATAAGTATTTTTAGTCAGAAATAAGGACTAAGAAATATGCCACTGGACAAGAATTAGTTCAATGTATGAATCTCAAAAGTATAAACCAAAGGGTCAAAAGTGAGTAGATACTGTTTAGATTTTTTTTTCTTTTTTTCACTTATTAGATTCTTTGGTGGCTGACTCTTCTACCAAAGAATTAGGAAACATATGTAGTGATGAGTTTTGAAGTTGTTTCTTTAACTAAAACAAATGAGGGGAGGGGTACCAAGATCAGATACGTTTAAAAAATAAGTTTCTATTTCTCTATTTTATCACCTGGAATAGTGCTAAAAAATAAAAACATAGGATGTAACTAACAGGTCCTGAGGAAATAAGACCTCAGGTCATAAAATATGACTAACGTTTTCTCATTTTTCTGTTAATCAGAACACAATTCTACAAATAATTTTAAGTCTCTGTACTTTAATCTTGATTCCTTCCTTTTTCTGGAAATGATGTAAATTAAGCCTTTCGACTAAAGGTATATAACAAACAACTTTTACTTAAAACCACATAGGGCTTCATTTTATGGAAGAAAAACCTAAAAAGACACTTAGTCTCTGATTTACCAAGAGCTTATTGGTGATGGTCTCTCCAAATCTATTCTATTCTATTTATTTACTTAACGCAAACATGAGGCAAACAAGCACCTTTTTCTAAATCCATTCTAGTTTTCAGCAGCTTACTAGGATAAGAAAGAAATAAAAGTAAAGGTAAATCAGTAAAAGACATGAAGGGAATTATTTAGGGAAACCTGAGAGAAGCTATACTATTTTTTAAAAAACCATCTACTTTTAAGGCTATATGAACCACCAGATTTTTACTTTATTGAAACTTTATATAAAATTTCTTCACTCAAAATAACTAAAAATTTATAATACCTGCATATTAGAGTAAAAGCCTCTTCTTGTGCAGCTATTTATGTTAGAACTATTATATAAAAAGACTTTTAAAAGTTTGTTTACATCACTCTTAAAGAATTTCTCTTTTGTGATTTATAAATGTATATTTTAAAGTTGTACATGATATAGCTCAATAAATTTACATTATTGTGTTTTAAATGGAACTTCAAATATTTTCTTACTTTCCACTTAGTACTGCCACGCCTACTGTGCTCCTGGGGGTGGACATAGTGGCAACAAATTCCACTGGCGAGCCTGAGGGTCCCATCGCTCCACTGTATTCAGATAGCTCCAGCCATCGTGCCCTCCAACTGCATACAGGGGGCCTTCCAATACAGCCACACCTACGAGGAGACAGGGAAGAATGACTGTATAACGTTTTCCTTGAATAGAGAACTATAATGAACCTTAAACATGCAAATATAATTAAGCAAAAATTTATGATATAGATATCTGGCTTCCTCACGGCTTTTCTTGGTAGATAGGTTGGTGAGTGAGGGGGAGAAAAAGCACCATAGCTCTGACCTTCAAAGTTTGAGAGACAATTTTGAGGCCCAAGAGTGGCAAGTGTTAAAAATGACAGTGGATGCGCATACTCTAGATTTAAAACATTTTTCAGTAATGTGGATTCAGACATATTTCAGAAAGCATTTCTATTCCTTTCTCCCAATTAATTCAAATTCATGAGATTTTCCTATAGTGCCAGGCACTTACTAGAACAGCAGATGAGAGCCCTGCCCTCATGGACCTAATATTTCAGTCAGAAATATAAATAAAATAAATTTCAGGTATTAATAAGTGCTACTAAGAAAAAAGAACTGACTAAAAGGGTAGAAAGGATCAAGGGAGAACTCTCGACAAAGTAACATTTGAACAAAATGTGAATGAAGTTAGGAAACCAGATATGGAGATACCTGGGGGAAGAGATGGGGAGGTAGAGGGCACAAAGGCCCTGAGGCATGCCCAGTGTGTCTGCCACACTGCAGGAGGCCAGTTTGCCTGGCAGGGTGAGGGGATGTGTAGGAGGTGAGGGAGAGTGTGGCATCAGATCATACAGAGTGGTTGGGCTATTATAAGGACTTTAGATTTTATTCTAAACGAGATGGAGAGCCAGTAGAGGTTTTTGAGAAGAGATATAAAATAATGATAGTCAGGTGAGATATATATGGAACACTTGAGGTCCAAAATACAAATTTTGTGATACAAATATATTTTAGAAATCATGGTCAGATGAGCTATAAATATTCATCATCCATATATGACCCAAACTAACATACCCTTCCACTCACTTGTGCTCTACCAGTATTGGCTATTGTAGACACACACAAACACACACACACCCTCCAATTATATATACTATATATCTAACTGTGTGTCCATGTGTGTGTGAGAGAGAGTAAGCGAAGGGTTATAAACAAAAATAATGGGTCCATCTAGTCTAACCCCTTAAACAATATAAATTTTAGCAGCAGAATTACTTTTTCAAATGAAGTCTTCAGATAATTCCCACATATAAAGAGATAAAGTTTCTCATGTGAAGATTTATAAGTTCAAGTTTAAAACATAAGATGAATTAGTAAAAATAGATTTTTGAATGATACAGAAATTTGAAATAAAAGCTTAAAGAAGACATTTTTAGCTATATGATCATTATTCTTTGAACTTGCTACTGTTCAACAGTCTTTTGTAGGGTATCTAAAACTAATGATAGTATTCATGCACAATCTAATCCACACAAAAACATGGCTGGACCATGGACAGTCTCATTCTGTATACCAAATCTATAAGAATTTAATGCTAAGTTAGAATTAAGTTTCTTTTCTCTATGGTAGGGGAAAGTTTGCAGGTGAGTCATACTATTGATCCTGAATTTTATGGTCAACCCAAATTTTAAGTCTCTTTCATGTTGCTTTTAAGTATACTTTCCCATTCTGTGTCTATGTAATAGGTGATTTTATGAACTTGAGAGTAATATTTTTACAGAGTTCTTAAAATTCATATAGTTAATTTAAGCTCCTCTCTCTGTACCTTAGCTAACCCTCTGATTTTACCTCTACCAAACTTGAAACTTAAGATCATCTTTCCCTGAAACCTAATTGCAACTAGTAGAATCCTTTGTCTCTTTGATCTTTTGCTGTACTCGCTGCCATACCAATCTTCATGACTACATAATTTTCATTATCTTTTTGGAGTGGCCTCTACTCTGGTGCTCAGTATCAATAAATTGAGTATAGTATAAAGCTGTGCTATCTAAACTCAACCACGCCTTCGCTGCTACTCATACATCTTTTACTTCATCTTTTATGATGACCTATCAAATTCTTCATTGCAACTATCTTTAAACCCTTTCCAAACTGTGATAAACTGACAATATGGCCACAAATTCTTCCTATCCCTGAATGCATGTCTATTTGCAATGTGACTCTATAGCTCTTCCAACCAAAAGGAGGAATCTATTTCTCTACACTTTGAAGCTGGGCTTGCCCATGTGTCTGGTTTTGGCCAGTAGGATGTTAGTAAACATTATGCAAGCAGAAGCCTGAAAAGTGTGCACTGGGCTTGCCGTCTCTGCTGCTTTTGAAAACCTATGACTGCCACCATATGAAGAAGCCTGGGTGAGCCTGCTGAATAGATTAGGGGCATTGGCCCAGTTCCCCAGGCCAAAAACCTGCCCGCCACTACACATGTGAGTGAGGCCTTCCTAGATAAACCAGCCAGCCTGCCAGCCTACCAGAGAATCATGAGAAAACACAGCAGCAGTGGTCATCCAAGAGAGCCCAGTCTAGAATGGCCTAACTCATAGATGAATAAGCTAAATAAATGGTGTTGTTTTAAGCCTCTAAGTTTTAGAAAGGTTCATTATGCAGCAAAAGCTGGATGATGTACTTATATTTCAAGCCCCATCTAATTTTTATTTTAATTTCCATCTCCTCACTCTCTTTGAACATTTCTATTTTGCCTGTTCTTTCTCCTGTGAGAAAAGAGAGATCATCTGATACAAGATGGCTACATTCTTTTCTATCACCTTGGAGTGAGCCATCAGTTCCCCGAGGGTACGATATAGCGTCTTCCACATTTTTTTCATATCTACAAAGCAAAGAGCATGGTACATAGCACATGTAAATCAATCTCTGCTCAGTAAATTACTGAATGCAAAAATGAAAAGTCTCTGTCATTACACTTCCTGTGCCACCTCCACATTTTTCTGGGTTTTATTAATTTCTGATTAAAATCTGTGGGATACAGATAAAAGAGAATAATGCTGAGGATTTTTAATAAGCATTTCAATTAGGTTCGATAACACTAATTGTCAGAACCCGTATGTCAAAGGTGGTTTATCAGTCCATCCTGCTGCCCTAAAATACTCGTGTTTTCACTTGTGCTAGCTTCATACTTATGTTTATGTATATGCTCGCTGTCTCTGCTACCAGAGAGCATGTGCAGAAAGGCTGGTGACTGCTGCTGACTCAGCAGCTGCCACAGTGGTCTTCTGCCTGGCGCAGAATGTGCAAGTGCTGCGGAGGTCTAATATATGAGATTATGAACAACCTGCAGTGATACTCACCAAGGCCATGCCTATGCGTGGACATAGGAGGCATCACACTCCACGTTTTTGTTTTGGGGTTGTAGCATTCTACAGTATTCAACGTCTTCAGTCCATCTCGTCCACCAACCACATACAGTTTGTCATCTAACACTGCAACACCGAACTGCAGCCTCCTCCCATTCATATTTGCCACAGGAGTCCACATATTTGTACGGAGATCATACTTTTCAATGCTTGTTGCTCCTTAATGGTAATATATAGAAGTTATGTAAATAAAAATTCCACACAACTGAGTATTTTATGAAATTACGCATACACAAGTATAATTTTATTAGCACTAATAATTATTATTTTATTATATTCCAATAAGCTCCTACATTATCTGGCCCCTGCTTAATTTCTGGCATAGTCTGACAACATTTTCCAGAGCATACACCAGGCTCTGGTATCAAAAGATCAAGTGAATAAGGATTATCTGTCAGAGAAGGCTGAGAAGAAAATAGCCAGGGTGTGAGGAAAAACAGGGTAATTCAGTGTCACGGAAGCCAAAAAAAAAAAGTTTATAGCAAGTAGGACTAATAACAGTATTAAATGCTACTGAGAGGGTCGAGTGAGACGAAGACTACAAAGTATTACTGGATTTAACTACATGGAAGTCACTGGTGACTTTGAGAGTCCCTCGTCAGTGGTTGAGACATAGTTAGGAGGTGAGGAAGTGGAGACAGTGAGCACAGATAATTCTTTTGCGAAGTGTGGCTATACAAGGGGAAGAGAGAAATTTCAATGTGGGTTGAGGGAGATTTTGTCTTGTTTTGCTTTTAAAATTGGAAGAACTTGAGTTTGCTTAAATGCTAATGGAGAAAGATTTAGTTGTAAGGAAAGAAGCTGAAACTACAGGAGATGAAGGGATCTTGATTAACAGTGTGAGGTTCCTGAGAAGCAGCAAAGGGCAGTATGAGGGCAGAGGTGAGGGCCGGGCTTTCCCAGGAGGAGGGAAGAGATACATATTCTATAGTATCCAGAGAGGACAAGAGTCTAAGTGTGGATCATGTGCTTTGGGAACTATGACTGTGGGAAGTTTAGGAAATAGCTGCCTGATGGTGTCTACATGTTTTTAAGAAATAGGAGATTCAAAGACCTCTTGTTCTCTTTTTGAAGTGAAACCACAGGAGTTAATAAAACCCATCCTCATCCCCCAGTTATGAAGAGTTCAATTCGCATCTACTTTACTTCCCTCTTCTAAGCTTCTAATAAAACGTGCAACCAGTGCTATTCTTACAGAATTACAATCAGGACAAATGTTTATTTTAAAGTATTTGTGACAATTAGTTATGAGAGCACTGATACTATTGATAATCTAAAATGTAGAAATAGTTTTGTTATGTATAGAGAGAATATTATATTTTCTCATTACAGTTTTTATTTTTTTATCCTACAAAATTTTTGAGTTATTTGCAATAAATACCAAGTTTTCTTCATCTCTGTATTTTCACAGCACCATATAATAGATTCATTTGCACACAATAGCTGTTCAAAAATATGTTTGGATTTGAATAATCCTTCTCTATAATTTTAAGCTATAATGAGATTTTACCCACACGCTCAGATTATTTTATGTAACAGTATACTGGACTCATTACTTTAAATTCGATCTTAAGAATTTCTTCATTAAATAAAAAAGCAATACTAATCATCTTTCCTCACTAATGAATTTAAGAACATTTTATTTATTTTGAATTTTAAGTTATTTCTCTTAGATCTAGTTCACTTACACACACAGAATACAAAATCCTAAAAATTGCAAAACTTAGAACTTTCCTAATTTATACTGAAGTATTAACCTTTAAAAATAGTAGGTACAAATATAAGCTAACATTTTCTTAGTGGCTGTTTAGAGCCATTCCCAGCTTATTGTTGAGCTCTATACCAAACAGATATATGATGGGACCAAGAACCACATGATCAGGATACCATCCAACTAACATAAATTGCTCTTCATTATAAAGACATTGGGAATAAGATAAGTTAGGCCCAGGAAGACAGCATGAATAGAAGGATAATCAAATGGATGCATACACCTA
The DNA here is from genome assembly GCA_003508835.1 of Eonycteris spelaea. NCBI lineage: Eukaryota > Metazoa > Chordata > Mammalia > Chiroptera > Pteropodidae > Eonycteris > Eonycteris spelaea. The sequence continues at coordinate 2,974,819 of PUFA01000062.1, read as the reverse complement.
GGATTTAAAAACGAAAGCAGGAATTATAAAGAAGCAGGGACAGTGGATGTAGTTTCTGCCTCTTTCTCAAAAGCCTTCTAATAAATTCCTTATCTGCTTAAAGAGTTGGTGTCCATTGAAGAACAATGAATTAATGAGTCAAGTTCTTAAGTCTGGGAGACATGGTGAGAGAAGATTTGAACACATGAAGTTAGAGGTGAAAGCTGAACATCAAATAGGATATTGTATACGAGGTGGAAATATAAGAATAAAATCAAAATGAGAGAGTATAATTAATACAGAGATAACAGTTAAAGCCTTGAAAAGGAGAGGGGAAGATGGAGGGGAAGAAGCAGCACTAGTAATGGCTATAAAACCAAGTGCCAGTTCTAGGTACATAGTAGATACTTAATAATAAATATTTGCAGATTTATTACCTGGACTGTGGAGATCTCCAAACTTTTTCAAATATTTATACTATAGCTCTGTCAGTTATTTTACTTTGTTTTTCGTACCATTTAATCAAGCCTATACTTAGAACTTTAGTATCTATAAATACATAGCCCTATGTTATATGCTATATAGTATAATACCTGTATCTTTACATCTTTGTTTCCATGAGCCTAAAAGTCAAATAATAAGACTTTCAATTAGAGCTCATTTTTTAAATATTCCTTAGAGATACCACATAGAAGAGAAATCTTCAGACATGATTATGGCATTGAGTGCTTTAATCATACAAGTAATTCAAGAGATGGCAGAGAACAATCTTCATTCATTTGACAAATGCTTATTGATGGTTTTTATGTGCAAGGCACTATTCTAAGCTCTGGGAATACATTAGTAAACAAAACAAAATCCTTGCTGTTTTGGAGCTTACTTGGAGCAAAGAGGAAGACAGACAATAAACAAATGTATCAGGTGCTACAAAGAAACATGAAGCAGAACAAAAAGCTAGAACGTGGTAAACAAAAGATTAGAAAGTGTTGGGAGAGATTCCTGCTGAATGGTCACAGAAATCCTTTTTGGTTAATTGACATTCGAGAGATCTGAGTGAATAACTTCAGCTAAGAATTCCAATATCAAGGCACAGAGCATCCTAGTGACAGGGAACAGCTAATGCAAATCCCTGCGGTGGGATGTTTGACACACTGGATGAACACGGAGGAAATACAACTGGAACACAAGGAGGGAGGGGAGAAGTAGAATGAGCCAAGATCAGAGAGGTGGCCAAAGTCAGAGAGGTATTATCAGGAGATTGCGGACTTAGTACTAGGAATTCAGGGGAAGAGGAGATCAACATATACTGAGGATAATACACAGAAAGCTTCTAGCACAATCCCTGGCACTGGGTAGGCAGTATATATGATGTTTGTTGCTATTATTGTTATTGTTAGTAACAACTGTGACAAGAACGGTATAAAGAACTGCCAGACATCCTTGACCCAGATTTCCCAGATGTTTATATTTTATTACATTTTCTTTCTATATATGTATGTGTGAGTTCTTTTTTCTGAACTGTTGAAGTTGATGATGCCCTGTACCCCTATTACTTCAGTGTATCTTCCTCAAAACAAGAAATTTTCTAATAAAACCACAACCATCAAAATCTGAAAACTGACATTATACTATGCTATTATCTAATCTACAGACTTCATTTGTATTTTGTCATTTGTCCCAATTATGTCCTTATAGCAAAAGAAAATCCAAGATGATGCCTTGTAATAGCTTTCATGTCTCCTTAACCTCTTGTAATCTTTTATTTTCCTTATGATTAAGGTCATGTTACACACTTTTTGCGAGAATACCACAAGTGAGCAGTTGAGTTCCTTTCAATACACCTTATAAAATGCACATGCTGCCAGTTAGTATTACTGGCAATGACCTTTGATTATTTGGTTACCGTGCTGTGTTCCAATTTTTTTCCACTGTAAAGATACTATTTTACCCTGTGTAACTAATAAGCAAGTGGCTGGGAGATGCCTTAAGATTAAATATCCTGTTCTGAAACTTTAACCCACTAGTCTCAATATCCATTGATGATTCTTGACTGAATTGGTTATTATGATAATGACTACCAAATGGTGATTTTTCTAATCTCATCTTTGCTTCTACATTTATTAGTTGGAATTCTACTTTAAGGAAGAACTTTGCTTCTCCCTTCTTTATTTGAACCAGTGTGGATTCATGAATATTTATTGATTTAATAGATCATAATCTTTTGCTATCAATTATGTCGATGCTGAAATTATCACAGATTTGGATATTGGTTACCCCTACAAACTGTATTCCTTAACCTGTCTCAATCATTCTATGTACAATTCCTTCCTTTCTGGTTCTACGAGATGTACTTATCTTGTACTTTTTCTACCCTCGTGCTAGAATTAGCCATTTCTCCAAAGAGCTATTTCTCCATACTTATTACTAATTAAAATTCATTTTTTTGTCTACAGTCATGCCACCCTCAATGTGTTCCATTTCGTCTGATCTCTGAAGCTAAGCAGGACTGGGTCTGGTTAGTTCTTGGATGGGAGACCACCTAGGAATACCAGGTGCTGTAGGCATTAAAAGAAAAAATTCATTTTTTCTGTTCCCCAAAAAGATTATTAAATATTTTTTAATACCTTTTGTTGAATCCATTCCTCCAACGGCAAATAACGTACCAACAGTTGACTTCCTAGGTTTTGTCCGAGGACTTTGTAACATGGGTCGTCTCTCTGGTAATAAATGATATTTCATTGCTTCCATAATGAGTTTCTGACATTCTATATCATCCCGAAAAAGTGCATTATTTTCCATGTCTGCGAGGAACTGGGGAAAAAAAAGGTGAGTATGTATACTGAATGACCAAGAAAATAGTAAGGGTAAAAGAATACACTATATAGATCATAAATGGAAATGATCTCATTTAAAAAAACTCTAAGTCTGAACACCTATTTTTAAGTAAAATATGCAACATTAACAAGATTTACATTTTAAATTTCATTAAAAAATAAAAATTGTGAGGGATAAGTGGTATGCTCTAAATCTTAATAGTGCTTTATCTCTGGGTGGTGGGGAATCTTGATACCTTTTTAATAATCTTTTTTACTACTTTTCTATATTTTCCATATTTTTATAAAATAAATCATTTTACCTTCTTAATTGTAAATAATTTAACTAAGTAATAATTATAAATTAATTACAATGTCTTCTCTAAATGCTGTTACAACAACAGCAGAAACAACAATTACCTATATCTTAAGGGGCGAAAAACTAACCAGCAATTATTCTAAAAGAATTAAAATCCCTGTGCTCCACTGAAACCTATTTTTTTACTTACGTAGTTTTATATAAATGCATAAAATGGTTACACGCTCTTCTAAAAACAAATTTCTTTTCCTTTTGTGCTTGGTTCTCCATCCCGATGTTTACTACCTCTTTATTGCTTTACGATTTTTCATCTAAGATATTGATTTATGTGAAATTAATTTTTAAGCAGAGTATGAGTTGAAGAATATTTTTTTATTTTCTTCCAGATGGATAGCCAATTCTTTACAAGCACGGTTTATTAAATAATTTCCTTCATTTCCAGGAATTGAACCTTGGTCGTATATTACATTCTCATAAATACATCTCAGGATATATGAGATCTATTTTTTGATTCTTTATTTGTTCCATTGGTCTTACTTGTCTATTCCTACTCTAATACCACAATTTTTACAGTGTCTTTATAACATTTTGGATTACCTGATGTAAATCTACCCTCACCGATAATTCTCATAGTCTTCTTGGCTGTTTTTGAGTCTTTATTTTCTATATAAACTTAAGATAAATTCCCCTTCACCATTTTGATTCTGTTGTAATTCTAATAGGAACAGCATTATTTATTTATTAATTTTGGGAGAATTTGTATTTTTAAGATATTAAATCTTTCTGTTAGGATGCCTTTCCAACTGTTGTACAGCTTTCATCATATAGGTCTTGCGCATTTTTTTTATTAAATATATTCCTATATATTTTATATATTTTTATTGCTATTGGAAATGGATTTTTAAATTTCCATTTTGCATTTTTTTTGCTAGAAGAGATAAATCTATTGATTATTGTATAGTTGTATTATAACCTACTATTTTACCACAATGTTATAAGACTCTAGCTATCAGCCATATAATAATCACCATCAAATAGGGATAGTTGACATCTTTTTCTAATGTGTATGCTAATTATTTCATTTTTATTTTATTATTGCAATTGCTAAACCTTCAAAGCAATGTTTAAAAATTAGAGTGATAGGGAGTATTCCTCTTTCTAGTTTAAATTACTATGGTTTTAGTTTCATTATTTAAGAGTAATAGTTGCTCTAGCATTTAGTAATCCATATTTATTATATGTAGGTTGTTTTCTTCTCTACCTACTTCACTTGAGTTTTAAAATTAAAAATGACTGCTAAATTTTTTCCAAATACCTTTTACACATCTATTGCTATGATCATATGGCTTTTTCTCCTTTAAGTTACTGATATAATTAATAATTACTTTGACCGATTTCCTAATTCTCAACCATTCTTTCATTCCTGGATAAAGACCTTCCTGGTCACAATGTATTATCTTTTTGATACATTGCAAGACTGCATTTGACAATATAAGGTATATTTTCCATATCACATGATTCATCATTTCAAGTATATAATTCAATGATTTTTAGTAAATTTACCAAGTTGTACAACCATTACCAGAAAACAGTTTTGGAACATTTTCATCATCCCAATTAGATCATGCCTGTTTACTGTTAATCTCTGTTCTCATCTTCTCCCAAGTGCCAATCTGTCTCTATAGATTTGCCTTTTTCATATGTTTCATATACATAGAATTATATATGGTTTCTTGTGTGTTGCTTTTTCATTTAGCATGTTTTGAGGTTCATCCATCTGTGTAGCATGTATCAGTACCTCACTTCCTTTTTGCATTGAATAATAGTCCACGTGTGGATACACACATTTCATCTATCTGATCACCAGCTGATGGACAGTTAGGTTGTTTCCCACTTTTGGCCATTATGACTAAAGCTGCTAAGAATATTTGTATGCAAGTCTTCATGGAGATACAGATGTTTTCACTTCCCTTGGGAGTAGAACGGATGGGTCGTATGGTAAGTTTATGTTAACTTTTTAAGAAGCTACCAAATTGTTTTCCAAGGTGGCTACAGCTTTTATATTCCCACCAGCAATGTACTTGGTTCTTGTTCCTTCCCATTCTCACCAACCACTGTTACTCTCTCCTTTTATCTTAGTCATTTAAGTGGGTGGGAAATGTAGTTTTACTTTGCATTTCTTTAATGACCAATAATATTGAGAATATGTTTATGTTTTGATAATGGAAGAGAAGGAAGAGTCTCTAACAAAAGTCACTGTAAAAAAAATCTGTGGCATTTGGAAACATAGGACAGCATGCGAATGGCAAAAGACCCAAATTAAGATGTGAGTCTGAGGATCTATGTTAGAGTTCATTTGTATGACAGGTATTAGACTAAATGATCTCCAGAGTGACTTTCAAATCCAAGCTGTTATGGCTAGGATTATCAGCAGTATCCTGGATAACAGAAAATTTAAAGATACCTGAGAATCATGCAAATATAGTACATAAATATTTGAAACTGTATAACTGAAGTAAATTGTCAGATTACTTAATTGCACAGATTATTTTTACATCTTCTAGGAATTTTCAGATTTTATATTTTCATTTAGAAAAGGATAAGAAAAAAATTCTACTAGTATCAATAAAAATATAACTCTCTTCTTTAAACCTGATTTCAAGAGAAATGTTTTATGATATTATTTTCCTGAATTGTCACCAATTTGTGCAGTTTCATTCCTACGAATTCTTACCACATTCTACCTCTGAAGAGGGAGGTCTTTTTTTATAAAGCATCAGCACTGATTTTTCCCTCTGTAAGGGAGAGAGCAAACAGTAACTTTTGCTCAAAACAACTTGAAAATAATCCTCAAGATAAATATAAATAAGATAAAATTTATGGGCCTTTAAACAACAAAAATGTCTGACCTTGAGCAGTAACAGATCATTCTTTCTCTATTTTCAAGGCCTCTTTCTCTACTCAAGGCCTCAAAATGAGCAGCGAAGTATTCAGAGGAAATTTTTGTATATTCCAGACAAAACTGTAAAAAGGGTAATCTCTGCATGTAAATATGACTGACTGCCTTGAATATACCAACTAGGTTATATCAAAAATGATAATAATCATACCATTATTATTTATAGTACATTTTATTTCACAGAGCACTTTTCTGATCCTCAGAATAATCTTGTGAGGTGGTCAGAGAGGATGTTACCTCCACTTGACAGATAAAGAACCTGAGGTGTGTGAATATGCCGTCACAGAGTTTTAAAATGTCAGAGCTGGAACTATTACCATGTCTCATTAATTTATATATTACCTGAATCCAGAAGATAGTGGATACTTAATAAACATGTGGCAAACAAACTAATCTGAAATTTCTGGTTCCTAGAGTCTAGTGTTCCTTTTATTAGCAGCTCTAAACTCTTCAATTGCTAGGATAAGTTCGTGGCTGAGTCAAATAAAATTTCTAACCCCAAAGCAACAAACAATGTTACCTAATTGATGCAATTTAGGTAGCCAGACCTTCTGGGTTGAAAACATAAGAGTTTTTTAGTTCACTACCTTTTCACCTAAACATTTCATAGGAATCTATGTAAAAAATATAACCTTATCGGCTAGAATAGCAAAGGAAAAAACCTACAGGCAAGTACATATTGATATAATCAGCATTAAGTGAATACTCAACGTTGTTGAAATTATGATATTAATTTTAAACAATCAAAAATAGTTCACCTGTGGCGCAAGAAGAGGTAGCCTAATATAAGCCAAAAGTCTACTGAGGTCCTTCCGTCTCTGCTCTAAATCATGACGGACCCAAGTAAGGAGAGCGTTCAATACTGTCTCCTCGTTAGGGATGTTCATGTCGTCACTGGCCAGGAGCTTTGCAATTTCACTGGCTGGTAACAATACAAATTCCTGGTTTCGAATTACTTCCATGAAATGTTCCTGGAGAAAAAAATATGTCATATAAACAAAACTGTTCCTTCTATATATCACAGTTTATTTAAAAAGAAACTAAAAAAATTTTAATTAGCTGCCAAAACACAGTTTATACTTCAGACCTGCCTCACAATGTAGTACTGGTCTTAGGAAAGAAATACAGTAGAAAATAACATTTAAACTAGAATCATGCTGCTACACTTTTTATTTCTATGAAAGTAGAATGAAAGTGGTATATTGTTTATTACATTTTAAAATGGACCTGCAACTTTTAGGTATTGTTTTGCTCAACTTAGGGAATTTTTGGCAGGTCTCTCAAAGGAAGATAGAAAAAATGAATTTGACACTGAGATGTATGATATTCTAACACTAGATTTGTAGTTGCCATAGATTTTGGCCAAAAGTGGAGCCAAATACCTGGGTGAGCTGTGAAGTTATTTCTCTTACCCAAAAATGGTCTACATGCTGATCAGATTTCCCAAAACCATTCTGGACCTTACAACTATCCTTACAACTATCCTAAAACCAAATGGGCCTTTAAAAAGTGTTTTAATGTTATTTATAAGACCACCCAGGATTTTAGGTCTGTTTTGAAAACTTTAACCTCCTCTAATCTGATTTGTGTACAAGGTCTCATAGGAAAAAAGCCAAAGTAAAAGCATTGACCTAGAATGCGCTGGGACTCCAGGACTTTAGACTGATGATGACTCAGTTTCGGCCACTCGCTAATGGGAGATGGAAATGGCAGATGGAAATGCCCTTAGGTGTGAGAAAATGACATTAACGAAGCTATTATGCTAAACAATCAGAAGAGAAGAGAAATTTACTGTCTGGTATACAAGATCACCAATCTTAATGCTTGGATTGCTTACATAGTTCTAATATAAATGCAAATGCTAGACATATTGTCCTTTAATATTTTTCTTACACTTCCTAATGTGTTGTGGCTGTTTCCACATATAGAGTTTTAGTAAAATAGCTAAGCCTGTTTAAATTAGAGCTAGAATAAGGACTCTCAATAGCTATCTTCTATATTAAAATGAGAGTTATATTTTCCATATAGCCTGCAGTAACCCAAGTTAGGTATTAATCTAAAATATCTCTCAAGCTGACATTTCTTTCTGTAGAAATCTTAAGAGGAAAACCATACATGAATAATTAACTAAATTCAATTGCTTCAATTCATCATGATTTGTTAAAGATGCCAAAATGAATCTATTTTAAATGATTTATTATCATTTTCAGAAATATATTTTAATAAAATTTCAATGCTAAGGTGGTTTCAAGCAAACTGTTCCACTCCATTATATACTGACATTATAAAATGATTTGGTAACATATAGCAAAAGCTATAAAAATGCTGAAGCTCTCAACCCAGTTACCCCACTAGTAGTTTCATCCTTAATACATAATTTACAAGAGGAAAAGAAAGCTTTCTAATGATGCTTATCTGTAGTACTATTTGTAATAGTAAAAAAATAAGAAATATCCAGCTAGAGGGCGTTGTAGCTCAGTGGACTATTAAGTAGGCACTAAAAATTTCAAGGACAAAGATTGCATTGGTACATGGAAAGATGTTTATCTAAGACTAAAGAAATCAAATACACATTTCTAACTGCTCAACAGTATATAATACAGTCATCAACATTTCTATAACAGTGATGTAACTACTGCAATACTTTCACATTATATTAATTGCATTTCTGAGAAAATCACTGAGAAAAGGACTATTATATAAATATTCATTTTGATGTTTATTTGTTGATATACCTATTTCAGAATAATGCCCATTCCATTCTCGTATAATTCATCTTTCATGAAAATCAAGCTTTTCATCAACTTGTAGAAAGACTACTGAACTTAAATTCCAAGTGCTTTTCAAAATCATTGGGTTTTGAAGTAGGTAATTTGGCAGAATTCAATGTTTTTATAGGTTTTCTAGGTCGAAAAACAAAATTTTAAATATTTAAATTAAATGTTTATATTTATTATATAAATCCATACTGACATTAAATGTTTGTAATGACATAATCGGTCTTAGTTTTTTTGTAGAGGTTAAATGACTTGTTCCCAAGTCAAGTTCAGAGGCAGTCAGAACAAGGGCAAAAGTTTCTAGATTTCAGGATTACAAGAAGGAACTCCTCATCCTTTCCTACTTATATTCATGCAGGATCAGTGAACATCCCAAGTATGTGTGCCATTTACCAACTGTGGCATTATGCTTACTTCACATTTTGAGTCTATTTTATGATACAAACATCTATCATGCTGCCAAACACTTGCTAGCATTATGCCCCTTCCCCCTATGGAACAGTTTTTAAGCAAATCGAATTACTAAAGGATTTATTTAAACTGAAGATTGAATTTTGTTATACATTTTCATTCAGTTCCCATAGCAATTCAAATCACACAATCTGCCTCTAAATTACTTATTGTTATTAGAACTCAATTTCATGTCTCTTCTGCAACTGAATAATGTCAAATAATGGCTTGAGAAAAAAAAAAAAAACTACCACAACTAATTGGCTATGAAAAGAGCCTTAAAAACATCGAGGTGCTTTAAATTTAATTTATGCCTAAGCCTTTAAAAAGTAGCAGTTGTGCCTCTACTATAAACAACTGGAGATATAAATGCATACAAATGTTTTCATGTGAATAAAACTCCTTCCTAGAAAAGAGATATTATTTAAATTATGAACTGACTATAAGGTAGAAAAAAAAATCTAGCTTTATTTTATTCATAGTCACATTATTCCAAAAAGTATCAGAACCTGTGCTATAAAGGTTAAAATGAGAACTCTACAAGGAAGGATCAAAAAGGAGGGGTAACAGTCTTTCGAAGGACTTAATTTAAAAGATGTTAACCTAATAGGATGCTACGTCTATACAGTATTGTTCTGTTACACAATCTCTATCTTTTTCATTTGAAGCACTTTGACCAACCATAAACAAGAACATTTCTGAAAAGTAATTATACCACAGGGAGAAAATGAATCATAAAGGTTGTGCTTTTGTATGAGTGCTTCTGCTCATGCACATAAATCCCTAATCGTGTTGAAGAGAGTAATCTATACAATGATGGTGACAATAATGATGTCATTTATGGATTGGGTATACTATGTGTCAATTACTGTTTTAAGTGTTAAACTTCTCTTAACTCATTTAATCCTCACATTAAGCTTATGAAGTAGGTAGAATTAATCTTCCCAACAGTTGTAAATATCTATTATTATAATTTTCCAGATCTCTATTTCTCTAGTGAGAGATTCCTAAAATACTTATTAACCCTTCGCTGATAAAAAATTTTGGTGGAGGGATGAAGGATGGAGAGGAGGGTTAACAAAAATGTCTCCTAAAGATTAATAAAATTAGTGATGTGGATAATTGACATGTATATATGAATATTCACATTCTTTTCCTAAGAAACTCTATTGCCCTAAATAAAGCATTTCAACAACAACTTTCCTTCAATCATTGCCCAGGTATGAAGACCCAAGTGTGGAAAGATGGTCATTCCTTAACAATCCACATTCCTTTTCTCTCCCAAATCCCTCTATAATTAAGGCCATGAAGGAGGGGCCTAACAATACACCCTTAACATGCCCTTATTTTCTTGCTGGTCTAGATCAATCTGTATCCATTATCTTCCAGGCTTCCAAATCAGAACCCCCTGTGACTAATGTTGAGCACATAACTTGTTATAATGAATAAGAACGTCTTTCTGTATTGCTAAAAATACTTCTTACACATGAGATTTACCCTTAATAAAAGCTCCCCTTCATCCTCCTATCTTTTGTACTGGTACTGCACCAATACACTACAATTGCTATCACCAACTCCCTTCAGTGACTATGTGGGCAATTTAAAAATTCACCCATGTGCTACAAAGTAAAATGTTTGAGAGAAAATCCAGCTTTAAAACATATATCTGAAAATCTTGAATAGAACAGTCTTAAGCCACTGCTCTGCTTCTTAGTAACTGTAATAACTTAAAGCTTGACTCATATATCCAGGAGAAATATTACTTGGTGTTTTCACCTCATAACTCAGTGAAAATATGATACATCAGACAGTGTACCTGAGCTTGGAGACATGTGGCAGAGTCATGGGAAAGAGCAACATGTAGATAATTCTGTGACAATAAGGAACATGGTAAAGAGCACATGCCTTCATGCTTTTCAAAAAATACATACCATAGTATAATTGTGAGCCACTTTATGCAAATCTGTACAGCCTTGGGCATCAGCAAAAGAACGAATTCCAAGACAGTTGGATGGGTGAAGCTGTTTCATTAAAAACTTACAGCATGCTTCCACAACCTGTGAAAGCTGAAGGAGGCAAGCTGTAGATAACAGGCACTCAATATTATCTTCTTTTAGTTCAAGGCGGCCTTAATGATAAAAAAAAAAAAAATTCCATTAACTATGAAACTATATTAACCTTAGTTTATAAATTAATTAGTGTTAACAGTAATAATTCTAAATAAAAACTCATAACGTATTCTAGACCTAGATGATTTAAGACATTCCAAAAAAAAAAAAAAAAAAAGAGTAGTAACTATAAAAAAAGAATATTAGCTATTTGTGACTTTTGCTAAAAACTAACAGCCCATTTTCAGGATTTTAAAAGAATGATTCATTAGTAACATATCTATTATATGTAACTCTAACTTTAAACATAGTAATTTAAAAACATTATAGAACTAATCTAATTATTATATTAACATTTAAAATATTCAAAGCTTAATTATGATAACCATTTTAAAGGTTCTAATATAGAGATTTTAACCTATACAGGTATTGCTGGGGTAGTGATTATAATAACAGAATTAACTGGTAGCTGTGGCAGGCTTCATTGAAAGCAGAAATCTGAAATCTAATAATACAACATAAATCTAAGAGGTTTTAAATTAATATTTTTAGACTTATTACCTGTATATGCATACTGAATCAGGGACCATAGTGAATTTGGTTCTACACCTTCCATTTTTATTTCCTCTTGTCTTGCTTCCCTGACATCATTAGTAAACATGGCAGCAAAATAATCTGAGACAGAGGAGAGCACCAATCTGAGAACATATTAGAAAGAAAAAAAAAGCCAATGACCACATTAAAGTTGATGTTCATTAATAAATGCTGCTTTCTATTCTCTCTCCCTTTTTTTTTTTTAAACTTTGTTACCCATAGAAAGTGCATGGTACTGGGAAATGTATTAAATTTGACACATTGCTTTATACTCTAGTTCCTTCCTTTGAATAATAAATTACCATTACTGAAAATTTTGTGCTGTGGTAAATGATTTCACTACTCAAATATCGATTTATAACATCCAGGGGAAAAAAGCTACCAGCCCACAGCATTAAATTGACTATATTAAAAAAGGAGACAGAGACTCATGGACATAGACAATAAAGTAGTGGTTACCAGAGGGTGGGAGAGGGGGGAGGGGAAGGCAGACAGGGAAAAAAAATTAAAATAATTTCTTCAATTAAAAATAAATAAATTTTAAAATAAAAATAAAGGAGAAAAATATAAAGGTTATTTTCATTTACCACTTTTAAAAATAACTGGTTACTTTTTTTTTAATCATAGAAGTAGTAAATATCTGGGAGACATTTAAGAATGGTTTTAGCAAGTTATTTTTAATATATTTTTGTTATATCCTATGAAACTATATTTTGTTATAATAATACATTACTCTCTATTAGCTATGTCTCTGTCTAGATTTTTGATAGTTACATATAAACAAAACAGGTTATAAATACATTTTTGAAACATGTATTTTTCATTTGATATGTTTTGAAGATATTTCCATATCGGCACATTTATCTGTTTATCTACTTTTTAAAAAGAAATAGAGGTTACAATACAGATAATAGTTGAAGCTCCCTCTCTCACTCCATTCCCCTCCCTTCCCAAGAGTGCACTGCTGAGTCCTAAGGTCTGCCTAATCTCCAAAGTGCTGTGCCAATTTAAACCCCTACCAGCACTGGATAAGAGTTAATTCTTCCCTACAATATTGTCAGACGTTAAAAATTTTGGCCATCTGCAAGGTGTTAAATGGTACCTCACTGTTGTTTCATACACCTGATTGCTAGTGAGGTTGAAGATCTTTTCAAATGTTTATTAACCATTCAGCTTTCATCTTCTGAGAATTGCCTATTCATTCACTTATTCACTGAACATTCTAAAATTCTAATGCATACCTAATAAGTATGGGGCACTATTCTAGATACTTGGGACATTAGCAGTGTAAAATAGACAAAAGGTTCTTCTCTTATAGAGTCTTACATATTAGAGGGAAGGACACAGCAGAAATAAAATCTGTAGTACATTTAAAAGTGATAAGTTCCATGGGGAAAAAATAGGATAAAGACTAATGGGGAGTGGGAGGTGGGTTTAAATAGATGGTCTCATTGAAAGGTGACAATGGGCAAAGAATCAAAGGAGGTGCAGGAATCAGTCATACAAGAATCTGGGAACAGCATTCGAGGAGAGCAGCAGCCAGTGCAAAATTCAAAGGCAGGAGCAGCATGCATGGCACATGTAAGGAACAACAAGGGGTCTTGTGTCTCGGGCAGAGTGAGCAAGGAGAGCGATAGCACAGCACATTAAAGAGTCAATGACAGGCTGGATCACATAGGCCACTGTGAGGACTTGGGCTATCTCACATTCAGTGACAGTGTCACTGAAAAGTTTGATCAGAGGAGAGACTGGATCTGAGTTCTACTTTAAAGGTCACTTGGGCAGCTGTGTAGAAAACAGAATGTAGGGGAAAGAATTAAGGGAAGAAGAGTAGTTAGGAGTTTCTTTCACTGGTAATCTAAGTGACATGGTGGAGGCTTATATTAGCCTGACAGGTAACTAATGAGTTTTGTTTCAGAAATATAGAATTTGAGATGCTTCTATGAAATTCAGGTTAAAATACCTTCTCTAATAAATTGATGCATGTAACATGGACTTTTTGTCACAGTACATAGTAGCATCTCATGCTGATTTAAGTCACTGAAAATTGTAAGACCAAGGCCATTTGTCCTGATTTTACTTCCACTTTGGAGGGTTTAACAAAACCTTTGGGACAGAATGTTAATTAATATGAAAAGCATTAAAAAATCTTTGGGATCATAATGGTAATTAACACTGAACAACAGAATATGAAATTACTATAAGAAAAATAATGACTTGTTATTTAGTAAACAGCTCTTTTTGTTCTTTTTCTTACATCAGGAAATAATACTTCATTTGCGTTAAAGGCTTTTGTTCCCCAGCACCACTACTTTTCAGATTTCTTGGAGGTCAGCAAATAGAAGTTGGGACAGCTGGGGTTATCAGAAAATTTTTAACAGTTTTTGCCACTCCATTCCACCAGCTTTTTAAATTCTAAATACTCACAGCTCTAACTTCCACTGAGTTTATTTAAAGTTATTTAATATGTAGATTTAGGTGGGGTGCATGCTGCTTATAGCTGAAATCTATGCCAAACAATAGTGACTGATCTGAGGCTAGTGTGGGTTGTTTTTTTTTTTTATGCTTTTGCAGAGGGAAAGTGGCTCTTTTGGGGTCATTTAATGTGTAATAATTTCATATGCAGTTTGTTTGTTTTTGCAGAAATTCCATGAAATAAACTCCTACCCCAAAACATTCTACCCTAATGGTCAATTGGAACAAGTTATCAAAACATATATAACTAAATTATCAAGGGAGTATTTCACACACATAGAAATTTTAAAAAGTTACCTATGGGCTGGAATTCTGCGATCACCAGCAATGAGAATGACATCGCATAACTGTTTATGCCTCAAATAGTTTTCCATCTTTTTAAATGTTTGCTCAGCATGATTAAGAGCTTGGAAAAATTCATCTGATGAACATGGCTCCATAGTATGGCAGGATGATAATGTCTGACTACTATTGGAAGTCCTGAAAAGAAAGAGAATACACATTGTGAAATATCACTATTACATTAAAAAAATCTTTCCTATCAAGTGCTTTTAAAGCTTTCAAATGTAATAGAAGTAATCAATACTACCAATCAATATTAATGTAAATCATTCATCATTTTTGTCTTTTAAAAATCAACGATGGCTCAAACCCTATGTGTGACTTGCAAACATTGTGAGTGCATAAGGCATCTGTTAGCTAATAGCTACACATTCTTTGCAGTGCCCGTTTTTGAGGTCTCTTCTCAGGTCAACACAACATTTCTGCTGAAAAAGAGCCAAGCCATATTCATATTAACAGCCATATCTTCTAACACTAAGGGTGTAAGAAACCATTTTTTGAAGGCAGGAAGAATTAAACTATTTTGAAGATATAAATTAAAGTCATCCTTTACTTAAAATGGGTTATGTTCCACACTTCATTTATAAGATATTGAAAATATGAAACATTGTCATAAAAAGTGTTATAAATAATTCATTTGCTATTCTGGCCAGTCTTCAAAAGCTCAGGTAAACTACAACTTATATTACAAGCTAAAGGAATTTGATGGCCTAATCCAGGTACCTAAAAATAATCTGAAATTTCCAAATTATAATTTGAAGAGTATAAATTCTATATTTTCATATGATTTACTGATGGAAATGTTAAAAAGTAAAAAGATTAGTACTAAGAATGAAATCACCCCCACAAGATCTCTTCTCCAAGATCACTTGAATTAAGTATCAACATCCACTGGTTATGCAATTAACTACAAAACCACCAACTGTGCCATTGCGTGGTTCTCATTTCTCATCAGCTTCACATTTAAGATTAGCATTCTGACAAACGCTTTGTTAAATCAAGCCTCACTATAGCTTAAGAAAATTTTCTTAATAGAAATACCTAATAACTTTTACCCAAAAAAAAAAAAAAAAAAAAGAGCCTGTGTATCCTTTACTTTACAAAGGAAAAGGAACTGAAGTCAAGCAGATTGAGTGCCTTGCCAGGAATCACAGAGTTCATTCATGGCAGAAACAGGGCTGTCATAGAGTCTGCTACATGCTCATCAAAACCATTTTTCTTTTTCTCCTGTAAATATAGCTAGACTATGTTTCCCAGGCTCTCTCCAACACAGGCATGGTCTTATGATGGATGGAATGAACTGTGTCACCTCCAGGCTAAAGGAGCTAGGGGAAGGTGTGCCTACTCAGTCTTTCTTTCTCTATCCACTAGTTTAATAGAGAGGACTGAGAACTTAGATGAAGGATGAAGTAAACTACATACAAGGAAGGTCACTCAAGTAAGAACACTCACATTGACTATACTCACAAGAACGCTGACACTGCATTGAGATTTATCAGTTTGGAAGTATGCAGTACCTTGACTAATATATATCTCTATATTAATCCTCCCAGCTCAGTAAATTTTCAGTACCACACTAATATGGGCCCTAAAAAATGTTTTTTTCAAAATAATTGTCAATAATGATAATAGAAGCAAAATATATACCTAGAAAGGATGTACTGTATATTATGAATACTATTGGTGTAATGACTTGGAAAATCCAGTATACTATACTCAACTTTACATTTAAGATCATTAACATAAAAATGTACTGAGCAATGTATAACTATATGTTGCTTATATATATAAGTGAGAATTAGAACCCATTTAAAACCTAGGAGAAAACATAAGCAAAAACAAATAATGGTGGATTTGATGAATAACAATTTGAAGATTTAAAACATTTTTCAATAACATGAAGTTTTATATTGTCAAAATACTGACAAACGATTTTAAGAGTATTAGCAATCCAAATATGAGAGAAAATTATGACATCTAATTTTCATAAGCCACAAGTTCTTTCAAGGACAAGTTAAACTGAAGTAAATAGATCAAGTACTTCTTTCCTAGGGTCCCTACATTTTTGTAAAACACTTCTTATACTTCATATTAAATTATCAATAATGATTAGAAAATGAATTGGTCGAATATTTTTTGAGTGAACCGCTAGCATCAAACATAAATGCTAATTAATGTTAAATTCTGAAAGAACCTAATTTTATGATACTATCATCACTACATTTTTACAGACCAGCATTGATGTTGATGTAAGTCCAATTAACAAAAGGATCAACTATTGTCAAGGACATTCAGGGTGTTGGTTTTTCAACCTCTAGCATGAATCAGGATAATGTGGGGAGCACTTCAAGATCTATGTTCAGGACCTCATTCCCTAAGACTGATTTACTAGGTATAAGGCGAGACCTGAACATCATATTTTATAAAGCCCTACAGGCGATCCTAACACATATCAGATTGCTGAAGACCACTGGTGTGTAGTTCAGGCAAGAGGTGGATACATTACAGAAATCAGCATATGATGAACTTACAGGTTCAAAACATTGATTTACACAATAGAGACTACTTCAAATATGTGTAAACTGAATTCCTTTGATAAAATATTTTAAATGAACCAGTAGAACTTAATGGAATATTTGTTATGTTCAAAATGAGCATAAAGGTAAAAATAAAATTTCTTATATACACACACATTAACAAAACAAATTATGCTTCTAAAATAACATTTCAAACTTCATTATTTGCTTTCAAGGCTTCAACTGCCATCACATGTTAAATAAATATATTATTTCAATGCAACAATTCACTGATATTTTGGGGTATAGCCATCACTTCCACTGCTCCAAATGAAAGACCAAAAGAAGCGCAGGCTTCTGATTTGTACCCTGAGGAAAGTGAAGCCATCCCTTCACAAAAGGAGCATTAAAGAGGAAGCAACAGAGCTACTCAACAGCTTTAATGCTATTTCTATAGCTTTCTAGCATTTCTTGTTTTGTTTTTAAGACTTTTGGGACTTTGTATACATATTTTAACAATGCATTAATTTATTTAAAAAACAATTTACTGCATATACATACAATTATAGGACCTTAGGCATTAGAAAAATTATACATAGAACTTTAACATCTAGAAAGAACTTATGCAGTCTTTAATGCAATTCCCTTATTTTGCAGATGAGAAAATTAGAGGCCCCAAGTGGCCAAAATGATCAACCAAGGACACATAGACAGCTAGTTACAAAGCCAGGATCAGGAGGCATTCAGAGTGGTGGCCAAACCAATTACAAAGAAATGTAAATTCTTGCTTAACTTCACTCTAGGGCATCAATGAACACAGAGGTATGAAGGGGAAATGATAATACACAATGAATGAGAATAATTTAATAAAAAAATACATTTGAATTAAGGATCATAGACAGAAGTCTACTACTATATGACTGCTTCTTAACAAGGTATGAGAGATCAAGAGTCTTTTAGGTTTCCATGGCACAGAGATCAAATTGCCTTTAATCTTCCACCTCTGTATAATTTACAATGGTAATACTTCCTTACTATTTCTCTTCTTTTTGTGCTTTGGTCTGTCTGGAGGATTGAATTGGAGAGGTAGATGTAATGACTAAGAGCATTTTAGGAAGGTTCTAAAATGCTTTTAATATAATACAGTAGCCAATAGCCCCAGGGACTGTTTTAATTTAATTAAAATTATATAAAATTAAAAATTCAGTTCTTTACTTGGACTAGTAATATTTCAAATTCTCAATAGCCCCATAGGGTTAGTGGCTGCCAAACTGGATGGTGCAGATATAGAATACCTCTATCAATGAAGAAAGTTCTATTGCACACTCCTGATTCAATTCTCTGTCACTATGAATCACTCTGGACAAGTTATTTAACTTCTCTAAGCCTTACCTTTCTCAATAGCAAAATGAGAACAAATAATACACAGTACTTTCTTTTAGAGCAGTGGTCCGCAACCTTTTTAGCACCAGGGACCGGTGCTCCTATGAGAATCTAATGCCCAATGACCTGAGGTGGAGCTGAGGTGGTGATGCTAGCACTGGGGAGCAGCTACAAACACAGATGAAGCTTCACTTGCTCACCTGCAGCTCAACTCTTACTGTGTGGCCCAGTTCCTAATAGGCCACAGACCAGTACCAGTCTGCGGCCTGGGGATTGGGGACCCCTGTTTTAGAGGATCCCTTATGGGAGGATTATGCAATAATGAATGCATAGCCCTAGCACAAAATACGTACACAATCAAGGTAAGTGACTGTTAGCAGAATCTCGCTTTTCAATGGCCAATGTGAAAACCTATAATCTCACTCTTTTGTCTTTATATAATGTTGATTGAGTAGTTGCCTTTTTAAAAAATGAAACCAGCATTATCAATTTCTATAACTAAATTTCATACTTCCTAATTAAAATGACCTTAGTAAACCCAGGAGATATCCTAACCTACAATACAAACATCCGAGAATAGGCCATTTACAGAGCATCAAAAACATTTCTCTGTGATTTCTACTTGATATTTTTACATAACAGGAAAAACATCCAACATCTCTGCTTATTTATATGATGTTACTAAGATGGTAAATCATATTTCAAAGAATTACATGCAATCAAACCTTTTCTAATAGACTTTCACTATAAGCAAATATACATTGCTGAGTATTTATAGGCTATAAGGAAATATTTAATTTTTAGCTTATTGTCTCTCTGCAGTAGGCAACAAATTTGTAAGGCAGAAAAATGCATAGAAAAGATACAAGCTTCAAACAAAATCAAGTCACCAACTATTTACAGAGTAACTCCTAACATGCAGCAGTTGCTAGAAACTGTGGGGATGCAAAGAAAGATATTTAGTGAAGCAACTTGGAATCTGAAGACTCCAGTTGCATACGCTAAAATAAATAAATAAACAAACAGCAATGCCACCCAACACTTGCAGTTCCTCAGGTTTCACACGCATGTTCACACGTGCACACATGCAATATCATGGCCGAGATTACCAATTTATTATCAACTACTTAGACTTCACTTTCATCTTCAGAATTTTCGGTAGGTATTTCAATGAAGTAATTTTTCAAAAGAAGTTTTAAAAAATAACTTCATGAGAATTATACTGTATATAATTCTGAATAGAAAACAAAGCTACACTGAAACTCTCAATGTTCTGTTTGGCTCACTCCCTAGTAAGTGATTTACTCCTAGCCACCTGCCTCAAAGTTTGTGGCATTCAGAATCCATGCTTTTGTAAAAGTGTAAATTATCACACTGTGAATCTTTGGGCACCTTTTACAAATTTCACAACCATAAATGTAAAATAAGAATGTAAATTGCTTAGTATAGGCTAGCAGTCTCTAATTTTTTTACGCATAGCCCTTTCAATAAACTTTTAAGCATGTGCTCAAATACATGGATATTTGCTAATTCATAAAAGATATACAGATACCATTGTACAATTATTTCTATGGTAAAGCACAGGAAAAGAGATTTAAAGGCTAAGATATAATACAGGAGTTCTGATATATATATTATACATGTGTACATGTGCATATATACATGTTTATTTTTTTAACCATTCCTCTAACCAATAATTTCATACATCCCCAATTGAAATGTGACTGCTACTGGAATATCGAGAAAGGAAAGATAAGTATGGCTAGTGTTTGGAAAGGTAACAAGTAGCAAATGAGATCTGAAACATGTCTTAGAGTTTAAATGAGTAAGGAGGAAGAATTGGGATTGTCCCCTTTAAGGAGAGGATAAGGCATTTGTATAAAAAGAAATGACAACAGGTACCTCTTTCCTTCTCAAGAAAATATTTTTTTGATTTTGGAATTTAAGGGCTTTTTTTTCCTGGTCCCATGGCAAAAATATCTGTGGTGAAGAGAGTTGAATGTTGTTTCTAAGAATCAAATTTTCTTCAATAATAATCAGTGTGAAGGGGACAGGCAGTGAGCAACTCTCACACAATGCTGGTGAGAGTTAAAACAGCAGTAATGTGCTTGAAATGACTTTGAGAAACACAAGTTTAAAAAACGTAAAAATGTGCATTCCCTTGGGACTTTATCCAGAAGAAATAATCCAGAAGAAATAATCATCCATACTTATAGAGATTTAGCGACAGGGAAGGTTTATCACAGGTTATTTCTAACAGGAAAATATTGAAAATCATCTGAATTCCAAAAAAGCAGAATACTGGTTAAACAAACAAAAGTTCTATCTGTGCATGGGAGAATGACGCAGCCATTTAAAAAGATACAGGAGAACACTTAATGACATTGAAAACTGTTTTAGTGGACATTGTTTTGCCTATCCAGAATTCCTTCTTATGGTAACAGATCCACCTCTACCATTTGGGAAACCATGCATTTCCCACCTCAGTCCACACGGCTTGAAGCTAGCTGCTACTGGTTTTTGACTACCACTTGAGAAAATGCTATCACAAAGGAAAATAGAATCTAGAGAGAGAGAGAAATAGATTTCTAGAGTTATATGAGTATCTGGATCCAGCCATGTTTAAACGTAGGCTCTTCTTGGCTTTTTATTTACTTATGTGAACCAAAAATTTCTAGCTTTTGCTTGTCACTTTGAGTTTGGCTTCTGTCTTTTGCAATCAGAGTCTTAATTTTAATATTTATACTAGGGCAAAAAATCAGGTCCCAAAAGAGTATATACAATAAAATTCAGATTTTTATTCTGAAAACATATTTTTATTATGTATTCATAGAAAAATATACTAGGATACTTCCCCCAATTGTTAATGGTTATTTTGAGTGGCAAGCTAATCAGTGATTTTTATTTTATCATTTTTGCTCATCTCTGTTTTCCAATGTATCCACAGTAAAAATATTATGTAATATGGGGAAAAAACGCTAATTGAAAAACTAGATTCAAAGAATTCTGAAGAGTTCTACTCAGTTGTCTTCACCTCTTGCAACCTATTAATTTTAACCCCCAAACCATTCTTCACTTCTACCACAGTAATAAGTTTTAACTGGACACATGACTTATCAGGTAGGCACTACATTTCTGAGCCTCCCATGCAACTAGTTGTGGCCATGTGACTATGTTTTCAACAGTGGAATGTTAGCAGAACTAACATATGAAACTTGTGTTGTTTGCTTAATGTCCTCCTTTTCTTTCTTTGGACCTTCCCACAAGCTAAAACACAGAGGGAGCTGAGTAAGCTTTGAGCATAAAGAAAGGATAACATCCTACAGGATGGAGAAACAATATGGAGGGAATCTGGGTCTCTGGGTGAAACCGTAAAGCAGAGCTACCTATCTGCCCTGTGAAGCAGAGTTACCACGTGTCCATCTGTTAGATGATAGAGAAATAAACTAGTTTTATTTGAACTACTGTATTTCTAAATCTCTTTGTCATATCATTTAAACTAATTCCCTATTAATATACTCCCTAAAGTTAAATGACCAAATATTATGGCTAGGTTCATGAGTGTGTATGTAGGGTGCCTAATATATCCAACTCTAGAAATATAAAACCTCACTATCCAATTACGAATGGATAAAAATAAAATATAAGCAATAAGTGGCATAGAGATAGGTACTTTTGCTTCAAAATTTGGAGTTATAAAAGCCAGTCGTGCAACTATAGTGCCTATCCTTTTCCTAAGTTGATTTTCCAGCTTTTCCAGTAGTTCTGGGAACTAATATGATTCTAATACATTCCTCTGTTTAAATCAGCCAATTTCAGTTGTTTAAAACTAAGAATGCTGATTGATATTGTGTACTGACAGGCTTTAGGGGGTTCATAAACTCCTTGTACTGTTATGTGAAATATTTAACACACACACACAGTATTTTCTGGGGAGAGGTTCCATATCTTATGTCAAGGGGATCCATGATATGATTTGGGCATATGTGTGAGGGAAGACAATGTAATTAGTCCTTCCCAGATATGAGTACATTATAGTTGAACTTCTTTGCCATCTCTAGAAACAAAATATTGTAGAAATGCAGGATTTTTAAATTTCAAACTGAACCAGAAGAGACTGTTCAAACAATGAATGTAGAGACAACACAAAGAAGGTCAAGAAAAGGCAGAATATTAGCTGGGGAGAGAAGGTAAAACTGGTTAGAATGAATCATTAACTATTAGGTTAATCCAAGTTGAACTTGGTGATTAAATGAATAGTCACAGGGAACTGCCTACTGGTATGTGAGCATGATCTCCATAGTTTGGGTTCAAAATGCAGCTATATCTCAGTGATCAAGGTCAATATCAACAGTGATAAGTCAGATTGGTAGTATATACCCTTGATATGATGTGATGAAAATGGCACTTTTGTGGTCTTCCTCCCCAAAACTTTCAACCCTGGTCCAATTATGAGAAAAATGTCAGACAAATCCTAATTAAGACATTCTAAAAAACATCTGACCAGTACTCTCAAAACTGCCAAGGTCATAAAAACCAAGGAAAGTCTGAGAAACTGTCACAGCCTAGAGGAGCCTAAGAAGATATGATAACTAAATGTAACATGGTAGATGGGATAGGATCCTGCAACAGAAAGACATTAGCTAGAAATAAGGAAATCTGAATCAAGTATAGACTTTAGTTAATAAAAATATATCAATATTGATTAATAGTAACAGATACACCATAATAATATATTAATAATAGGGGAGACTGGGTGTGGGATGTATATGAACTCACTACCATATATATCATTGCAATTTTCCTCTAAATCTAAAACTGTTCTAAAAATGTTCTAAAAATATAAATTCATTTTTTTAAATGCAGTTTTATTTTATTTACTAATCTTGAGCAAGCTACTTAGACTTTTTGTGCCTCACCAGCCTCATCTGTAAAATTAGAATAACAGTGGCACTCTACCTCAGAAATCTGTTGTGAAGAGTAAATGAGTTAATATGCTAAAGTGCTTAGAACAATGCCTCACCAACAGTAAGCACCCAGTTAGCATTAACTGCATTATTGTACTGTATTATTTTTGAATATTTGAAAGTACAATAACATTTTATGCATATTGGCTTTTAAAAGTCTGACATAAAATATTAAACTTTATAAACAAAATTTGAAATAATGAATTTCCCCCAATCAAAAATGTCAAAAAAATACATAATTTCAAAGCTGGCAAATCAAGTGACGTATAAACTGTGGTCACAAGGTGAGCCACTGTGTAAAGCTTGCTGATCCTGGTAGAATTCACCCTGAATTAAGTTCTTAGTAACCTATCGCTCACATAAAAGGTGACAGACAGCTCTGTTACCTAGGGTCTAAAATTCCTCATGGTGTAAAAAACAATGTTTGTCTTTTAATACCAAAGTAATGACTTAGATAATTCCCCCAGAGAAAAGGTGGCTAGCCTACAGATCCAAAGTCAAAGTTAAGAAAAGAGAAACCTTTAAATTACTTAACTGTGTGACAGCAAAAATTACCAGAAGTCTAAGGCTCAAGCAAACGTCTCTCTAACTAAAATACAACTGATCAAAAAGTAACAATATATGTACCTCTTAACTCCTGCTTTCAATTTTCCAGATCTACTTTAAGTGTTGTGATGCTGTATGTGGAAAACTGTTCAGTTGTCTTCCCCTTTTTCTAATAACTGAAAAGTTCAGTTTAAGTTTTGAAATCTATATAAATATCATTATCGCCTAAATAAGAAATTCTCCATATATTGTATGTATTTCTCCATTGTGTTTAATATTTTAAGATATCAATCTATAGTATACTCAAGACATTTACTATAGAGTTGATTATTTGCAAATGTTATATATAAAAAAAAGTTATTTACAAAAATGTGATGAATATCAGTGTAGCTTCTTTTGACATTAACAGTGATAGTTTTTGTCTACAGTAGCTGGGCAACCACTTAGAGAGACTGCTCACTTAATCAAAAAGCTGGGAGCAAATAGATGAATCCATCCTTATGACAAAGATCAAAGACTCAGAGCTGGAGGGTTGAAAGAAAATGTGAGAATTAGGTACATTAATCCAGAAAAAAAATGAAGGAGTAAAAATATACACACAAATGACATTTCTAAAATCTAAAATTTTTTCCCTTTTTTGCAATAAAATGTTAAAATTTCAAAGCATCAAGAATACTAAATTGCTTTGACACATTTCTCCTTTTATACATTAAAATCAGAGACGTTTTAATTACATTTTATTTTTGAATAATATTTTAGAAATAGTTTGGTCTCTGCAGATGTGAACTGTACTTTCATTTATTATTTACTTTATTAATCTTGATTAACACTTTAAAAACAATTATATTATTTTAGATTTTTAAAAAATATTTTCTTATATTTATATTTCCTATAAATAAAAATGTCAACTTTATAAGGTATGCACATAGTGCTCTCTCAGTCAAAAAAAGGCAATCTTTTTTTTCATAATGAATATCCCAAAAGATATTTCAATATGGATACTAAAGAATAATTTGATTTTAGTTATCATTAGCTATGCAAACTACCTTTGTTGTAACCAATGTATGTATAACCTTTCCAAGATTATACATGTATATAAATTCTATACTCATATATGCATAATATCTCTAGGTAGTAGATAACATGTTAAAATTTTTATAAGTTATACTGGTAAATTAATGGTTTGTTTTGTCTAATATTGTTAAAATATTCTTAATACATTATATTGACTTTCAAATGGAAAGATGATTACTCTGGTTTCCCACAAAACTGATAAAACCTGAACCTTTTGTTATATAAATTACTCTCCTATGGCAACAAGTCTGAAAGAAAATACAAAACAATGAAGCCACATTAACTCAACTGATCTCCACATTAAAATGATTAGTGGCTCCTATTCCCTATGCTAATGCCAAGTCAAGAGCTAATTTTAAAAATTTGTGATTAAATACACTAGTTACCTATGTAAAGATATTCTCTCCTCTCCATTACACAAATGATTATAGATGACTGGTCTATATTTATTATTATTCCAACACCACAATTCAGAATTCCATGTTCTGAAGGTTAGAAGAAGAGAAGGTTGGTAAATATCCCCAAGTAAGATATATTTGAATATATAAACTCATTTTGTCTCCATCTCTTATAATGCCTATAATAACCAACATACAAATTACAAATGTTACCAAAACCTGCAAATAAAATTTAAAAGAAAAAGAATCCATAATCAAACTAGACAAATGATAAGCTCTTTGAAATATTTTGAAATACTTGGGTGTAGATGAATGAGAAAGATGACTTTCATACTCTAGCTTGTTACATAATATGCTATAGTAGCTTAAACAGGTTAACAAGAAAATCCATTTTGAAGATAACGCCAGGTTCCAAGGGTGAATATGGATTAAGTTATTATAAAATTACCCGTTTTCATTATTTTCTCTCCTCAAACTCATTTGCCCTTCTCCTTGCCCCCTTTTTACCACTTGACCACATCTAACCCCTCCGTTCCCTTTAACTCTCCTGAAAGAATGTCCTTCATTTCCCTACCATAGCACAATTTTCTATGAAGTGAAGGTAACAGGAATTAGTAGCTGTCATCTTAGAAAAAGACATGTTACTGTATTCCCTCTATTAGTGTGGAAAGCTCAACACAGGACAAAGAGAAATAACCATAAGAAAAATATTAACAAGTGCATCTCCTTATAAAACCTTTCATTTTCATTAAAATTTAAGTGACTCTATAATACAAACTAAAATGTAGTA
Organism: Eonycteris spelaea; assembly: GCA_003508835.1. Classification (NCBI taxonomy): domain Eukaryota; kingdom Metazoa; phylum Chordata; class Mammalia; order Chiroptera; family Pteropodidae; genus Eonycteris; species Eonycteris spelaea. Next base: position 2,948,329 of record PUFA01000062.1, on the reverse strand, counting down.
ATTTTATACTAAGGAAATATCTTCTACAGTTTTGATATGATTAAGGAGGGCAAATGAATGAAGCAAACTGCAAGGCAATGATGCATAAAACTGTTACTATATATTATTTTCAAGACAGAGCCAGATCTATATAGGGAACACAAGACATTTCCAAATGAATGCTATTTGTCTTTATAATTTTATAGAATTAAAATTATTTGAATATATTTTTAAATCCTAGCAAAAATATCACATATGCATACCAAGATATTATACATAGGTATGAATGCAGAGGTACATGTATATATTCATAATTTTAAATAATAATACTAAGTTATTTCAAAGCATATAAATGATACACTCCCACACCCCATTTCTAACATTAAGAAAATAATCAACCTGCATGAACTGGAATCAGATTCATTTTCTTCTTCACTAGTGCCATCATCCACTTCTGGTCTATCCAGCCAATGTGCACCGCCACAATCTTCTGCTGTAAACTCATATGCAGGGACTTCAGAGGTGGATGCCATTGGCCAAGAAGGTGAACTCTGAAAATCCAGTTGGCTGGACCTTTGGTAACCAATTGAAGCCAAAGGCAATTGTAGGCTACATGGATCTAAAAACTTTCTCCCACCGTTTGCTCCAGTCTGTCCTCGATTCCAAAATTCTCCCTGCTGGCTGTCAATTGTAGAATTAGGAGATGATCCTTGATGGCCAAACCACCTCCATCTGATTTTCAAAATCTGCTTCACATCAAACTCTTTACGAGAACCAGACATCCTCAGAGAAACCAAGTGATCGTCTAGGCAACGGGCAAAAAGCACTGCACACAGATTTGTGCATCCGACCAAGACAAGAGAAGTATATGCCCTGCTGTACACAATAAACAGATTGAAAGGAAAATAAATCACATTCACATATATATCTTCATTTACTTTTAAACCAACGTATCAGATTATAAAGAACAATGGATAATGAATAAAGATGAAACACGGTGGAACATTCCGTTCAATCAGAGCAAACTCTCATCCACCTATCCTGAAGCAGCTAGACCACTTTTCCCTGCTCTCCTTTCCCATACTGACCATTTGCTCTCACAAACACTGACAGCATTCATTAAAGTCCTTTCAAATGCAGAACACCACCCCCTTCCCTTAAACCACAAATGACAAGAGATGGAAAGCACCATCCCGTTGCAGTATCTCAGTCTCTGCTGCTTGGTACATTAACTCTTTTATTGCTGAAACAAGAAATTTATTCCAGAACATTTTCATTTGTATTTAAAAAACACCGTAAAACTGAAGTGTTTCTGTTTTTACACTAAGTTCCTAAATGCGATGTCGCAAAATAGTTTTTTTAAAAGCATTTGTTAGTTAGATGAGTTATAGCGATTTTCAAGCTGTGCTCTCTGCATGGGGGATGAAGAGGGAAGAGTACAAAGGTGAGGCTCCAGTTTGTTGCTTTCCACCTCTATCTTCTCCCTTCAGGAAAAAAGTATATTTAATTAATACAGTAAGACCTTAAGTAAGTTTTCTTTTGAGCAAAGAGTAAGAAGAAAAATAGGGAGAAGAAAAAGTTTGAAAATTACCAAGGATCAAAATATGGCAGTACTTAAACACATTTTCAAATACATAATATGAAGTCAATATTGCTCTATAATTAGGACTGAGCTATAATTTAATATGATATCCAAATTTCTACAACACTACTTAGAAAAAGAAAAGTGTGGCTCAAGAAAGGTACCAAAAACCAGGATAGGACTATTTCTTGGGTGTACAGGTACCCTAATGGTACTCTCTATTGTTAGCAAAATAAAACAATGGTCAGAACATGGTTACAGTTAAGGCAAATCGATAAAACAAATAAAAATCAATGCAATGCAATCAAATTGTAAAATACTGAGTAGCTATTGTGAGTAAGAAACTGGTAGGCATTGTTGGGGGCACAGGTACAGCCATCTTGGTTCCTACTCTCAAAAACTAATTACAACTTGTCTATGGCCATGCCACCCAGAACGTGCCCGATCTCATCTGACCTCAGAAGCTAAGCAGGGTCGGGACTGGTTAGTACTTGGATGAGAGACCACCTAGGAAGATCAGGTGATGCTGGCACTAAAATAAATAAATGAATAAATAATATTACGACTCATTACTTAAACAAAAATATTTGATATAAAAAACGTTTTCAAGGTGCTCAATATCTAATATATCAAATATTTCACTCAAAAGGCAATGCCTTTTACCAACTGACAAAGAAAAAATAAAGCTGCTTTGGAGGTTTAGAGTACATTGTGAGGCATGTATCTATACATTTTAACCTCACACAGCTCTTTAGGAGAATAAAACTTATTCAGAGGACCAAGGATGAGAGGCATGAAAAGCCATATACAATTTTGTGCTAAATATACTATAGGACAAACCATAAATACTATAGGAAACAGAAAGGAGATGTCAAGATAATGTGGGATAGTATGGGCCAGTTTTATCAGAGAGAAGGTTTTCAAGAATAGGAAGAAGTTGCATAGGCAGAATGATGATAGGCTTTATAAAGAAGGAAGGTATTTTAAAAGCATAAAGTCAGTACATTGACAAAGAAAGGGGAAAATATTACTTTAATCAGCTAGACAGACACCCCCAATTAATTTTAAGGTAGTAAGAGATAAAGTTGGATGAATACAATGAGATAAAATGCCCTGAGCCCAAAGCAAAGACTAGTAGGCAATATTAAATGGACTGCTGAACAAAGCAGTGTTTTAGAAAATTAATTTGACAGTAGTATGCAAGATGTATTAGAAAGTGAATTGACATTTTTTCCCTTTCTTCTATCAGACTCCTAACTCCACTCTACTTATCCAACTTTATTTCTATTTCCAGTATAGACATACCACTTCGTCAGGCAAGGCAGAGCCTATACTATGTTGCGCCCTCTTTTATGTGCTGTTTGTGTCCCAATTTCTGTAGTTTTAAAATCCTACTCATCCTTCAAGGTTTAGCACAGGCACTACCACCCTCAGAAAGGCTTCTCCAATTACTCTAGCCTTGTGATTCTCAAAAGGATAGCACCGACGCCATCACCCATATACCCCAAAAGCAGTGCTAGAGGTTTGGGGGACTAGGTGCTAGATCATAAAGTGTATGTATGTTCACCTTTATTGTTACTCATTTACACTTCTGCAAGTAGCGTATGAGAATTACAGTTACTCCACATGCAGCCAACACTAGAATTGCCAGTCTTTAATATCAGTCATGCTGATGCATACGCAGTAGCGTCTCATGTGGTTTTACTTCACATTTTTTCTGATCACTAATGTGGTTGAGTGACTTTTTGTTGATATAGTAGCTTTTTATACCACCCATGTTAGAAAGCGGTTTACAGAAACATTTCCCAGTTTTAATGATTTCTTGGACCAAATGCTTTCTTTATGAAAATACGTAGCAAGCTTATGCATGAATACCTTTCTTGCGTCCTGTCGACTTTTGCCAAACAATATAAAATTGTTATTGCTCAAAAATTTACCCAGCTCTGATGAGAATTTAGGAGTATTTATAAAAGATGAATACATATTTAAAATCATTATATTATTAAATTGGTCTAAATGGTCTTCACTGACCACTCTATATAAGTTAGATCCCTCATTCATTCTCTATCCCCTTGGCTTTCTTCATTGTTTTCACAGCACCTACCACTTGGCATATTAGACATTTATTCACTTATTGTCTTTATTCTGACTACAAAGTAAGTTCCAACAATTATAGGACTGATAAGTTCCAACAATTATAAAAGTATACATTTATAATGTATGTTTTTAAATTATAAAATAAAGAACCTAATATTAATAAAGACATTAGAAAACATAATGAGGTATATAACTCTTTTCAGTATATTTTTAACTTAAGGAGAAAAATCACAATATATTACTCTGAACTTCTTTTTCCTATTTCACGCTTTAGGCATAACATTTTTATAACTTTAAAATCTAATGGCTAAATAGCAGATGTCTTTTCAGACTGACAACGCTTTATTCAAACTAATTATCAAATTATATTCTGTACTTCTCTTGTAATGACTTTCTTTTACTTAAAACTTGAGACACAAAAGTTCACCCACTATTTAAAATACATGTGTTAGTTAAGAATACATTTAAAAATGTATTTAAGGAATCCACATGCAATTTGTGTCAACTCTGCTAAAATGTTAGTTTGTGAATTTAAAAGATGACGTTATTCAATACTACAAGAGCAACACTGAAATGTCATTAAGGCTATGAGCTCAACAGTGTGGCTTCACTCAACAATTTATTTTCCAGCTATTCAGTTACTGGTTGATGCGGGAATCATTATACAAACCCCTTTTCACAAGGAGTTTTCAAGACAACAGTATTTGTTTTCTAAGTAATCAATTTTAATGACTCTATTCCTATAGTTTTCAGTGTGCAATATACCTTACATAAACACATCAAGAATTTTTCTATATTAACCCAGCCGCACTTCACCTCCCCACGTTTTCCCTCAACTATAAAAAGAATGAGTTACAACACATGATTCAGAAGAATCCTTTAGAATTTGGTAGCTTTTGTAAAACAAAGTTGACAAATATAATAAACATAAAACACAAAACATCCAATGTTGAATGGTGATCTCCCATGCCCAACTTGGTTTAGATATTGAGTATTTTGCTTTTATGGAAAGGAACTTTTGAAGTTTTGTCAATGCTTATAGTATGTACAATTAGTCCTAATCAAAATCTTCATGAAATCTAAAAGGCTGATATTAAAAATTGTTATTTTTTTCTTTAATATTCTAAAATATGCCAGTTTGGATTAGCCTTCAGATTTTGGAGGAATGAAAGAGTATCCAAGAATATGTTTTAACACATTTAGGATAAGTTTATTTACAGTTACAACAGAAATACCTTTGACTTTTAGATATTCCAAGATACTTTCAAAACTTTGTCAAATTAAGTCTTTTATCAGAATATTTTACTTTAAAAATTTGAAAACATAATTCCACTAAAATTTCAATTTCACTAACATTTAAAAATGTATCATAGTAGAAAACATCAGTTTATTTGTCCAGAGTAGAAAAAAAGATGAGATTTAATTTTAACTTTAACTACAGAAATATATCAGATATGTGGCTCTCCTCTCCAATCTCATAAAAGTAAACATAAATGCAAAAAAAAAAAAAATCCTGTATTTCTGTAAATTCAATAAAGAACTCAAAGATCAGAAAGCAGTAAAATCCATCAGAGCAAGGATCACTATATCCCTAACAACTTGTATCATGTACAGCATTTAAATATTTACTGAACTTAAATCACAGAATAAATTAATAAATTAATGGCACAGACCTTGATTTGGAAGATCTTAAAATCTAGCAGAAGGGGGTCTTGAATGAAACCCTTACTGAATTATCAAGGAATGAGTAAGTGCTTTATTTCGGAGAGGATGAGGTTCTTGAGTTGGATTTGGAGGTACAGTACAAAAATATTTGGCAACAGTGAAGAATGACTTTGTGAGGGAAGATACTATTATTGGTAGGGGAACCAGTCAGAAAACTCTTCAAGGCGAGAGGCATAGTTTAACCTTGGCTAGAAGCGAGAGATCTGATAGGGAGATGGATGTTAAAAGATATAACAGGAACAGACCTTAAGAGAATGTCTGTGGCAAACAGAAAGGAAGGACTCAAAGCTGACAGCATTTTCAAACCTGGGTGACAGGAAGAAGAATGTTAGCATTACCATAAGAAAGTAAGAAGGGTAGTTTTAGGAGGATTGAGTGTAGCTTTAGACCAATTTAATTATGCATCTAGCAACTAAAGAGCTAAAAATAGGGGTCTAGAGCCACATCTAACTTATAGTTAAAAATCAATCTATTTTAAGAAATCAGAAATTTAAAGTGTGGAGGGATGAATCCTAGGCTCTTAGGAATGGTCACCTTTTATCTTTGCATTTCTTCAACTAGTTACCACAAACATGTTGCACCAGAATTTCTTTGAAATGAAAAAAAAACTTAGAATACAGTCTGAAATCTGAATTAGCACAATATTAAATTACTTTGTTAAAAATAATTAGGAACTATTTGATTTAATCAGTAAACAAAAATTAAAAATAAGCATTGAATTTAAATTTACCTGGAAAAAAACTACATGGTAGACTGAAAACTCAGCAGTCAAGAACTCTGATACGTAATAAAAATTGAAGTACGCTTTCATTGTAAAAGCCACTAATATAGGGATTTTATTTCTTTGTGTACTCTAAAACCACAGTGATATGTACTTATATAAGATCAAGGTGGAAAAGTGGGGTAAATTTTATCCTTTAAACTAAATTATGTCTCCTTGCTATATAATCATATAGCATCCCAAATTACTTGTTCAGATAACTCAATAATCTCATTGAAATTACTTATGTAATGTCTGCTGTCTCCTCTAGACTAGAAACTCTATAAAGGTTATAGACTATAGCTTTCAGGGCACTTACAATACAGGAACTGGCATTCAATTTATAGCACAGTAAGATATACGTGGGCATGAACAGGATCCTAAGATAGCTATGGAACTCAAAGATACGTTTCCAGTCAAGTTGGAACTCTGTCAGATGAAACCTACGGCCTGTTAAATGAAAAGGTCAGTACAGGTATCCCTGACTCTCAAAAGTGCATGATATACCATTTCACTCTTATGAAAGACTGACATTAGAACCTATCTTTAACTGAAAGAAATCTAAAGAGGATTTTCACTTTTACAAAAAAGAGACGAAAATTGAAAATAGCTTTGAGTATTTCCCTGGCAGCAACCCATTACAGAGACAGTAGCACCCAGAGTGGCTCCTTCCCCAGGAACTACACTCAGCATCTCAGCTCAAGCTGCCAGAGCTTTGAATTGTGTCTGTGAGCATCTGTGCTTTATCTTGATTTATTTACGCATTCCTGCTTTTATCATATGTTAGTGTTATTTTAGGGTTGGGTTGGTTTTTTTTGGTATAATTGGTAGTAATTTTTTGGGTCTGAGAATACTAATTTTTTCCCCCATACAAATGAATATGAATAGTATCTTTGCTTTACTCTATTTCAGCTTCAAAGGTTTCATAGGAATGCTTTAATTTCAGAGAGTGGGGGAAACCAGGAATTGTAAAAATTATATTTACATATCACTAAAGATTTTATTTTAACTTAAACACATAAATGGACATTCATTCACAAATCTTCTCATACAGAGTTAATGCCAGATATCTGACATGGGCCTCCTACAAGTTGAGTCCTCTTTCTTGTATATGCCATGCCTACAATAATCTATCATCTATGATTTCCACTTAACGGTTTCTATACATGGAGAAAGAACTTAAAAGCACTTCTAAAAGAACATGAATACAAAATCCATTAGATCACGGTGGTCTGTCCACCGTGAGATAAAAAAACTTGTGCCAGATGTAAATTAATGCACTGCTTCTTTCAAGAAAAAAGTCTTACCATGAAAAAAATGTCAGCTGAACTAAACAGTGTGCTCAGTGATGTAGTTAATTTGCATTCTGGTGTGAGCTCCTTCTTTCTTTAAGAACTGCTAACGGTCTAACGGATCAGTTAGCTGGCCCATGGATTTTGACACTGAGAGGTGCTGTTTTAGACTTTGATGATTTCCCCCTACCCACTCACATCTTTTACAGTTATTCATCCTTTCTCCAATCTAATAGCAAATTTGTTAATAACTCATTTATATTCAGATGTCCCAAAGTATTCAACTTAATTTTCAAAGAAATAATCCTCTTTTCTTTAAACTCTCATTAATTTACATGTTTACTAATTATAATTACTATACTAAGTTTTATAATTACTATCATAAGCATACCTGTTAAAAACAGGTTTCTGAATAAACAAAACTTTTGGTAAGTACCCAACTCAACAGGTAAGCACAGAGGTGCATGTCTACTACAGAGCAGCCCACATAGTCATGAGCATTCAATTGGCCCTTGGGATCAATTGAGAGGGAAGAGGGTATACTCAGTTAGCTACAAGTGAGTTCAGAGTAGTTGGTTGAGGGTGCTTCTGCTATTAATTTCCCACATTATCATTTATTAAGGGTAGCCTAAGTGGTAGAGCAGAAAGAGCCTGAGTCAAAGGCTAAATCACTCACCAGTTCACTCTATAATTTGGGCAAATCACTCCACTTTCTTGATCTTTAGTTTACTCTTCAGTAAAATGGGATTTACGAGTGTAACATGTGCAAGTATTGACTAAAGATCTGGATTTGCAACAGCACCTACTATTTTCTAAGAGCCTAAATGTACAAGATAATATGTGAAATACTGTACATTGAGGCATTCAGTTGTAACAAAAACTCTGGCAAACAGGGGTCGTCCCGCCCCCACTTATAGATAAGGACAATGAAGTGAAATGAGGTTATATATATTTAGCGAGTAAGCAGAGTTCTATTTGAATCCAGGACTGACTCTAAAGACAATGTATTTTCAAGTATACCACACTGCTTCCTGCTTTCAAAATGTTCTCATTTGCAACTCACAACTACCTTGTGAGGAGGAAGGATAGGTATTTACCCCCACTGTCTGAATCAGGAAGCATATTCAGAGTATAGTTGATTTGTAGAAGGATCGGTATCTAGGAGAAAGTAGTAGAGCGGATTTAAATTCTTTACCAATAAGATCTGACCAAACTTAAAACAAATAAGGCACTAAAAAAAAAGAAAAAAACAGAGTTGTTAAAGAACATTACTCCAATAAAACACTGCTAAGTTGATCATAATTGCAATTAGATGTCAAAACAGCATTTATTCACCAAGTACAAGTGCCTCACAGACTTCTCCCCATTTGGCTCCCTCCCTGTTTTCGATACTATTTCTTACAGGGCACAGTGCTGGCCCACATTAAGAACCTTTTCATCCTCAACCGCCTGTCAGTACTAATACCTGTAGCAGAGCAAGCAATAGTTTAAAAACCAGCTAAATTATTATTTTATGGCCTTTTTATCCCCAAATTCATCTATAAAAGTTATCACAGCATAATTATAACAAAATATTTTTTTTTAAAAAAAAGCCCTTGGACTGATGACAGGTCAAAAAAGAAACATTTCCTTGACACCCACTCCTTAGATTTTGTACATATTTGCGGCGGCACAAAGATGAGAACGGTCGCACCGTAAAGAGGACGGCAAACCACTGCTAAATTCCCCATTTGGCATGTGCTGAGACACCCACTGTCTCATGTGCCATAAAAAGTAATAGTCTGGATAATGATAATTTTGTTTTTTACTGACCTGAACCAAATCTAGTAAGTGTTTGTCTTCTATGCAGCTTTATGGTGATGAGGGAGGGGCTAATAATCAATCAATACTCTCTGGACATAAATAGAATCAAGTAAAATTGCCTGGGTTCTCTGTACACATAATGAGCCAATCAATCGCATATCAACTTGATTCTGGGGTAGAACCAATCAGATTTTACAAACTGTATATTTATATTAGACAGAACAGAATAAATTGGGTCAGGAAGGTAGTCAAGGGCAATGTTGGCAATAGGAGAAAAATGAGAAGCACTCTGTTCCTCAGCTGCTCGTAATTAGAAATAGCTAATCACTACAAATGTTAATTAAAACAGTTAACCGTTAAAGAAATTCCCTGGTTTGTCCTAAAACTAGACTTAAAAACAAACAAACAAACAAAAAGCCACCAGAAGCCTGTTTTATGCTTTAACTCTAACAAAAAGCAAAATGAGGCAAACTAGTAAATCAAATGGAGATCAGTGGAGATCAGGGAGGCGAGAATTCCTTAGTGTCAACCCAGGGTTATCGGAGGCAGTTCACAGCAGTTCTCCCAATCTCCAGTGGGGGTGGAGGAGGTGACAAATACATTTAGAAGGACGGACTGGTTCAGGCCCTCCAAAGGACCATGCTGAATCTGTTCAGCAAGTTCAAACTCCTGTAGAGCACAGAATTAAGTAGGACTTCTTTCTGCGTATCAGAGAACTATCTCCCCAAAGGAGAATATTAAGTAGAAATGAACCAGCCAGCCACTTTCCACACTACAGCCAAAGCATCCTTCCAAAGTGCAATTCTTGACCACATCATTCTTACTTAAAGCATTTATTTAGTTAGTTGGTCCTAGAAGATAATAAAAGCCAAGGTCTTCAGTATGGAATTCAGTGATCTTAACAATCTAGTAGACCTTGCCCACCTTTCCAGCTTTACCTTCCTCTCAATCTCTCATCCTTTTTCACTTTTTTTCATCATAAAAAGTTAAAACATACTACATTAAAAGCAGCATAATGAATGTTACTGAATACTTCCCAAATAAAAGGACTATGGAAGATGCTGTGGATAACACTAATGTGAGTAAAGTTAAAATCTTTTCCCTTTCTGCATTTAACCTTGTTAACTCTCTTAGCTCTGATAGAAGTAGACATGCCAACTATGTTACTAGGCAACATTGTTCTTACTGTAAAAATGATTAATAAATTTGCATCTGGACTCACAAGAACTATAAACAAACTACAGATGCCCAATGAAAAGCCATAGCTTTGACCTGCCTGTGTGATGGCTCTTGTAATTGGCATATCCCTTTTGGAGACGCTGGAAGCTACGTTTATATGATTGTAGAAGAGATACTGCCTCCTGTGAGACATGAGGTTTTTAAAGCCATGGCAGATGCTGCATCTACCTGACGTGAACTTCGTCTCCTTGCACTTGAGCTTTCACTTGAAAGGATGTCTCCCAGATGGCTACACGAACTGCTTATCGTGCGGATCACAGCCACTGATGAGGAACACTTGATGGTGCCCTGCTGACAAGCACGGTTCCTGTCTGATGGCATTCTGAATAAACAAGCCTATGGTAGTTTTGAGTCTGAACGTTTATTGAACCTAAGAAGACCCATTCTTTTGGCCAGCAACAAGAGTATAAGAACATCTTAGAATGACAGTTCTGATATTCTACAATTTGAACCTGATCCCCTTTCTTTCACTTGCTCTTTTAGTCCAACATACATCCCTGACAAATCTACCTAACCTCATACACAGCTTTTACCCACCTTTCTCTGTTGTTATCCTTTTTTCCTGGGGAGACTCCTCTTCCAGGTAACATGTACTACCTCCTCATAGTCCATGCCCTCAGCCATCTGCTGAGGTGAAGCTAGGGATATTTTTATAGCATAGGTAAAGAATACAAGGGAACTTTGCTAGAGAAGCTAAATACACAGTTTATGGAAAAAGAAAATTTATTGAGAAAAATAGGTTAAGTTGGTGGAGAGATATGGCAATAGAATGCTAAAGTGTAAAATGTCTAGAGTATCTAGACCAATTTGGATGGTAGAAAAGAGCTGAGAAAGGCAGTATATTAATTATTCTTGTAGTCCTCTATTATTAGCCATGGGGAGAAGCCAGGGAGCCCTGTATCAGCATCAAAAGCAGGTGACTTGTAAGAGACAATTCAGTAGTCTGTATGTAGCTAGGGAGAGGGAGAAGGGACAGATGAAAGGATTATAATGGAGATGGCATGCCTGGGTTCAGGAAGAGGATATTGCTGTTATAAGTCAACGCCAGGTCTACCTTCTTATCCTGATTATCCAAATTTTCCTGTCAATCTAGAATATGCAAAATGACATTAATTGTGTAGAACTTCCAATTGGCAACAAAGGTCTCTTTAATCCCAAACTATTAGAACTGCTTCTTTATTACAAAGTTGCCAATTACCCTAACTTGTTATACTTTAGGCCAACTCTTATTATTTCTAAACTCTGATAGTTATTAACCTGAGAACTAACCAAGATGTGGCACTTAGAAAAAATACAGTTCTTCTGTAATTGCTAGAGGTTTTAGTTTTAAGTGTATGAACTCTTGGGTTAAAACACCAATTTGACAGCAGAGGAAACCAGTCAACACAGTAAAAGAGGAATGAAGTATATGTACAGAGACAGACACTGACAAAGAAATCACACAGATCGGATGAGGGAAAGCAGCCCCAGCTCCTAACTTTCTGTTATTGATACCAGTTGCCTCTGAGACTCAGCTGTACTTCCTACCATTGGAATCTGTGACATAAAACTAATCCCTCTTCAACAAAACATTCTTTTGGTGTAAGCTACTTTAAGTAATATTTTGTAACTTATCGCCAAGTAATCTGTAAAATCACAAAGAGTGGTTAAAGGGAAGGTGTCAGTGTATATAATCATTTTATCATATTGAAAGATTCTGTTAAGTGGATTTAAAGAGAAGGGAAAAGAGGGACAATCTAATTATAACTATTTTCTATTGGGGTTGTAAACTTCCCATTCATCTGTTTTATCTTCAAAGGCTCTAACACAGTGTCTTATACACATCACATTTAACAAATGTTTATTAAATGAACATATATATATAAAAAATAAGATCCACTTGGTGAAAATAGTATATCTAATTGTGGAGTTTTCAAATGTTTTCATTTCCAATTAATAAAAAATGTTCTTATAATTCTCATTAGGAAAATTCAATGATTAAACACACATACACATACACAAAGAAATGCTGTTTTCTATTTTCTAAATAGAATACTGAAAAACGTAATTTGGATTTGATTTATTCAGATTTTGTGTTAACTCACAGGACTGCTTAGTGTAGTAGTCATCAGGACTGTCTGCAAACTATTCTGCCTCTCCTTGACATAGTATAGAATTGCACTTCCCGCCTCCTTGAAGTCAAGTGTAGTATTTTGACTTGTTTGGCCAATGAAATGGCAGTGGAAGTTAGAAGGTAAGAGCCTTTAAGAGCCAATGTGCAATTCATCACATCTTTTCCCTTGCCCTAAGCACTGTGGGAGCGTGTGCTGAGATGGATCCTCTGACTACCTGAGGCTCCAAATGACTACCTAGAACAGAGTTCTCCTGTTGACCCTAACTGGATATGTACTGTGACTGAGAAATAAAACTTGGTTGTTTTAAATCACTAAACACGTTACCACAGCATAATTTATCCTACCTTTTCTCATAGAGTGAAGATACTGACTAGCTCTGGCCCTCATTTATCTTCAAAATGGTAACATTTTATATAGTATTATATCACTGATAGAATACTTTCTCTTGTAGAAGTATCCCTCATGCCCAAACTCTCAAAATCCAAATGTAGGGAGTGAATGGATAAACTTTTGGACTAATCCCTCATTCTTTCAACTTTCACTCACTACTTGCTAGCTGAATCTCGGGAACCAAGCCCATTTGGATAAGGTGATATTCCTTGCCCTCTAAATTCTTGCCATCCCCTCAAAAATGGAAACAGTTTAAACTGTAAAAGATTCTTGATACATTATTTCATTTGCACCCTTAAAGCTGTTCTTCTACTATCCAGTACCTATTAGACTCTTAACATCTATTGAATGAACTGGGTGCTGTCATCATTCTAATCTTACCAATAAGGAAACTGATTAAGAGGGGTTCATAAACTGCTAGAAACAACCCTGCACATCAGTGGCAGAATCCCACCTTTTCTGGCTCCGAATTCCTTTCCACTATGTACGATGCTTTCTGAGGTCTCTTACCACTTACAGATTCTAGGATGTGATAGTAAATTAATAGTATTGTGTTTATGATGAAAAGAACAGGTTAATCATATTTTTTATACCTGAGACTAACTGAAGTCATTCTTTAAGAATTCTATTTGCCTAAACATAATCTAAGTCAAGATCCTGAGTACCCTAAAGTACAAAATAGTAAGAACTCCTAGAGATCATTTAGTCCAACAGGCAACTTGCAGAATGATGAAGAACTATGAAAGAATTCAGGGGAAAAGTAGCCTTTACCTTTGATATATAATATATTAAAATTCTGACTTTTAGATTATCTTCACTTTGGTTCTTACCAAATTGGCTAACCTCAAACTCTTTGCTTTCCAATTTTTATTAAACCTCAGTTGTATGAAATAGCCGTGAATAACTGCCCGGATAGGCAATCCATCTATTTCTACAGATTCAGTGGTTCTCAATTTGCGTTCTCCAAATAAACTTGGAAAATATCACAAAATATATCCCCCTTTAAAAAAGTAAACTTGGACATTAGCCAAGAAATTGAATTTAAAAACTATTGAAACTTGTCTCATCCAGCTAACTCAAACTTATTTTCAATGTTATAAATTGATCAGATTAAGCCTTCAGAGAACTTATCTTTAGAGTTTTACTACCCTATATTGAAAAACACTGTTGTCCAAAATGCATTATTTTCTGTAGGGATATTTTAAAGGTGTTGTCAACTGCATCATACAATATCCCTTTTTACTTGGGCCCATGAGAAAACGTTACTCTAAGCCCTCCTTACTAGAAAATGCCTTGCTTAGGCAGAAGTGGTTTGTATTTATCTTGGACTTGGAAACTCAATCTCTATTTCTCTCTCTCTCTCTCTCTCTCTCCCTTACCCTTTCCTTCCTCCCTCTATCCTTCCCTCCCTCCTTCCCTTTCTGCCCCCCTTTTTCTGCTAGGAAGACCAGAGTAAAACCTGTGACACAGATCTACTTATACAGTATGCATTTAGAATTATCTTTTCCAGTAACTTTGTATTCTTTATTTCTTGCTAGGCCTCAATTTTCTCATTTAGTTGTGTTTTAGATACTATATGGACACTAAGTTGCTTCAAATAAGTTTTAGAACTATTATTTATTGTACATATTAAAACCTATCTTCTTACAATTTTATACAGATTTCTCCCTACCTGCCCCACTACCCTCAAAATATCAGTGTATTCACCTTTGGTAAAGGTTTTCATATAGTTATAGCAAGCCAATACAACATACACATTCACAATATAATCAGATCCACAAATGCTTAAAACCAGAAAAAAAGTCATTGTTTTTTTTCCGGTGGTCTAATAACCAAAAAGACTTATTAAACTGTTTTCTAAACAGGAGAATAAACATTCATTGGAAACCAGTAGCTGCGGGCACTTTACTAATATAAAGTTTCATTTTTAAAAAAAGATCATTTGCATATACGTAGCAATAATTGGTATTACTGGTTGGCTGGGGGCGCAGGATTGGGCAGAGGGTGGGGGAAGAATTTGTATAGATTATCTCTTTGGCATCAACTATTCAAATATATTTTTTTAAAAAATCAAACGAGACAATAAAGGTGGCAATAATACTTTACTCTTTGATACAGCAAACTTCCTTCCTAAGCTTTTGATCCCCAAAGAATGCATTGCAATGCCTAAAAGAAAGTTTCAACAAGGCACGCCCGTTTTTATAGAAATAAAGTGCCCTTCTGATTTCTCCGCACTCTGAGTGAAGCAATCACTTAATATTAAAACTTAGATTATGATAGTCTGCGGTAACAATGGAAAAAAAATCCGAAATGCTTTCCAGTTTGTTTTATAATGCAACTCACCGTGACGACCAATGATTCTGGACAGGCCAGCCATAAACGCCGCGTCCAGAACTTTTCACAACTCCAGGGCGGCCCAGGCGCCTCTCCAGGGCTCTCGGCTGCGCGGCGGGGAGGCAGGACGCGGGTTCGAGCCCCGAACGCGGTGTGGGGAGGTCCCGCCTGGCCCGCCCCTCGGGACCGATGTTCCAGGGCCGCCTCCCGAAAGGCGCCGCGGGACTCGGGCCGCCAAGGCCCGGCGGGAGGGTCGCGTGGGGGCGGGGAGCGCGCCGCGTCGCGTGGCCAATCCAACGCGGCCCCCTCCCCGACGCCGCGGGGGAAGTCGCACTTACCGCGTCGGGCTCCTGAGCGGGCCGGGGATCACCACGCAGTGGCGCCGCCGGGCGCGAAGAGGAGGGGGGCCGGCGGGGGACGGGGGGCGGCGGGCCGAGGAGGGGGATGCTCGGCCCGTCGGACGCCCCCTGCCCCTTCCCGGCAACCTCACCCCCGGCGTCCGCCGGCCCAAAACGGGCCACACCCCCTCCGTCAGGTTGCACCAGGCCCAGGGGGTGACAAACAGGTCAGGAAATCCCGGAGGGGGCGAGCGGGTGAATGGAGGTCGCGGACCCGCTCGCCAGTCAGACCCCGCGCGTCGCGAGCAGCTCCCCGCCGCCAGGCCCCGCCCCCGCCCGCCAGGCCCCGCCCCGCCCGCCAGGCCCCGCCCCCTCCTCGCGGGCCGCGGGCCCCGGGCGACCGCCACCGCCTCCGGGGTGGCGGTTTCTCTTCCCCCATGCTCGGCGCCGGCGGCCCACCGGGGCCTGGGCAGTAGGAGGAGGAAGGGTTGCGGGCCGTGGTTCGGGCAGCTCCTTGGGGGAGGGAGACGTCAGCCTGGGCGGGGCTCCGAGGGGGCGGGGCGCGGCAAATCTGACCAAGATTCTGGTTGTTCCCCGCCCCTTGAAACTGGGATATGGGGAATTCCTGGGGGTGGAAGTTTAGGAAGAGGTCCCTCTGCAGGGCTGGAAGGCGATCAGGCAGCGGGCTTTGGTTTCGATTATTTGGTGAACCTGTCTATATCGTTCTAGAGCTTTGGGGAAACTCACCAAGAGTCCTCTTTTCTAGCCCTTGCAACAGTCTGATAACTATTGTGCTCTAGATATGGGTTTGTGTCATAGCAATTATGCTCCTCAACATTGGCCATAAATCATCATTTTCCAATAGTGGAATAATAGGAATTCGACAAAAGTAGATTCCTTACTCATCCCTCTAGTCTAGCCAATGTGTGTTAAACTACTCAGTGCTGAGAATAACAATAATTAACTCAGCGCCTATATGCTAAACACAAATCTAAAGCACTTTACATGTGTTAACTCATAATCAGAGCAAAATAGCTAAGATCTCTGCCCCCCATGGAGCTCATGGTGGAAAAGAGAGGACAAGGGTTACCTTAGTTTGTCTCACTCAAAGTGCTGTGTAAATGAAATGTCCACCTGCCCTTGCTCTTCAAGTAATGCATATGTTCTTGACTTGAAGATTCAGTGTTTGCTACTCTGAGCTAGGATAGGAGTATGATTTCTGAGAGGGTTAAATGTGGTCCTAGACCTCCAACCCCCCGAATACCCTTTGCTCGGTTCATTTTCAGTATGTCTTCATGATGAAAATCCAATGCAAGGAAGTGGTCTGGAAGACTGATGAATCAAGTCACCAACAATAATAACATAACCAACTTGGGGCGGTAACCTAGAGATCTATTTAGTGATCTGTTTTGTACACTCCCACTGAGGGAAGTGGTTAGAAAAGACAACATAATGTAAAACAATGAAGCATTGACATGGACTGCTTGTTCAAAGGAAAGCAAGCGGAAGGGCTGATTTAAAACTGTCACCATCAGGAAGGAGATACATCACAAAATCTACCATGGAGGGCTCCAACCACAAAGCACAGGTTATATTTTTTATCAGAGCCATTTCGAAAAGACTCCCCATTCCCCTTTGCAATCACCATCTACTTGTGTAGATAAAAATTACTTCACTAGTATTGTGTGTAAGTACAAAAGACAGCTGTGTAAAACCATAGCCTGAAGTTTTGGAATTTGGTATTATTTTTCAGCCGTCACTTGATTTTCAGCATTAACTTTTGTACATGTTAAGAGCAAATGGCATTCTTCTCATAGTCCTCTCCCCATCCTCCACACCATTTGTTGTTCAGTTTTGGGATTTTAATTGGGTCATTTTCTTTTGGGTTTATAGCAAGAAAGATTAGAAAAGCATTGCAATGAAATCAGATTACAATTGCAGTAAAACATGAATCCTTTTATTTTTCACGTTAAATGTATTGTTTGTACTGTCTTGAAATTTATTCTCTTTAATTTACCAATCAGCATTTTCAGTTTATTTGCTCCACCGCCCCAATAAAAGCAAGTCAAATAAAACATCCTTCATGATCTGGCACCTTGCTATTGGCCTCAGCTCCTACCTTGCTTGCTCTCAGGCTGTTCCCCACACCGGACTCCTTTCTCTTCTGCCAATACACCAAGAAACACTTGTGGGCTCTTAGCTACTCACACAACTGTCTCCCTTTTCCTTCACTTCACCCTTCCTGACTATCCTATGTAAACCTCCAAACCCCTGACCCTCCCCTGCATTTCTGAGCACTTAGTACCACCTGACATATACATATTATCTCTCTACTCCCGCTGGAATATTAGTTCCATGAGAGCAGAACCTTGTCTATTGTTTCTGTATCTGCCACATAGTATTACATACCTGACAAATATTTTTTGAATGAATGAAGGACTTTACATAGGAAAGACAGCTTGTATTCTTTTTTGTGATGACCAGAGGGCTTTCATACAATTTATCTTATAACCAAGTCATATGAATTAGATATTAATAAGATATAAAATAGAGCCATTTTTAAATTTATGATTTGAAATGGCTGTTTTTAATCTTTCATTCAGGCAATACTAAGGAACAGAATTCCAAGAAGGATTCACAGCTAAGAATTTTTGATGAGCTCTTACAACTTGCCCATAAATGAATCCATAGAATCAGAGAGTAATGATGGATCAATAAATTCAAAGTCTTAATAGTTTCCCTGAGATAGAACAATATAGCAGTAATAAGAAGTGAAATGAATGAACCTAAAACTTGATTACTCTACTGATAACTTGGTAGGCAGTGCTAATACAATGTCCTTTGTGAGTACGCAAATGATTTTAGTTGACAACAATCACTATGGTCAAGTCAATGTTTTCATCTGGTTGAACTGTGGTACTGATAGGTAGCAAGCAAAACTTATGCCTAATGTGTAGATAGATGCCCTCAATAAAGAAATGGTTTGATTTCATTTTCTGCTCTTATTACCAGTTGTGTGTGTTGGGGGGGGGGAGGATTAAAGGTTTAAATACATAATGTTCAGTATCAATGGTTAAAATCTGGATCTCAGAAATGAGATCTCTTTTAGAGGATTTAAGATTACTTTGAACAGCACTACTGCTGTCCATGTTTTGACATGAAACAGCCTCCTATTAAAATACAGAGCCTTAAAAGGTGCGAGCAGATCATACCCCTGAAAGAAGAATCTCCAGGTCGGACGAGACAAGTGGCAAAGTAAATGCAACCCAAAATTTGTCTCCTGGAAGTTCACCTGAGATTCTCACTCTGATTTCTTTTGGTTCCCCAAAGTAACTTGTTTCACCTTTTAACTCGGTTTGAAAAAAAAAAAAGTTTACTTACTTTTCTTTACCACAGCCAAGTTAATCTAGAATTTTTAAAAGGAACTTTACTAAAGTCTGAAGGAGATTAAAGAAGTGAAATTATTATGGAAAAATATAAGCAACACCCATAACTCCATTCATTTGTTCAGCTACTCTTCTACAGTTATTATTATTCCAGGAACAAACTTCCATCCCCAAAGGGCAGGTGTAAATTTGCAGGCAATCTGCCTAGTTTCCTTCCCTCGTGGCTCCCTTTCTTACTCCACATGATAAGGTCACTTTTCTGTCTTTCACATGGGAGCCATCAAGCTTGTTTTAATCACAACCAAGGCTAAAAGCCTCATTTGTACTCCTGTTCAATTCTTACTTCTGGTCAGAGGCAAGTGGTATATAGTCCTAGTCCAATCACAGAGCTTTGGAGATTGACACAGCACCCCTTCTTCAAGTGGAACTCTCTTTACACATGGAGGAAATGTCATCACAAGCCCACTGTCAGGCCACTCCTTTCAGTGCCCATAGCATTCACAATTATGTCTAAAATAAATTCTGTTCACAGAAACAGGTGACCTAGATCTTAGGAACTGGAATCTTTCCTAAGGCCTTTAGGGAGGCTCCTCTCAGGGACAGGCGCCTGGCAGTGCTTGGCAGCAGGGAGAGCAGAGTCAGGCACTGACTGCCTGAGGGTTTTTGCTGGAGGATGCTCTAGTTCTGAGAAGGGAGCATGGGGCCCTGGCAGCCCTGTGGAGAGAGATGCCCCCAGCCGCAGGCAAACAGTGGCCTTTGAAGCACAGAGCCACAATCATGCTTTACTAGAGGTGGCAAACTTGGCCCCTGTCTGAGTCAGGAAGGGCTCTTAGGAGACCTCACTAGAAGCGCTGTTCAGAAAACAGACAGAGGGATAAGAAATAACTTGTCTAAAGTCACCACAAGTCAGCAGCAGGACCAGGATGGGTCTGTCCACCCACAGTCCAGGGCATACCACCATATCACACGCCACCTTGTCTACCCAATCCTGAGCAGAGACCTAATGCCATCCCCCAAAAGTTGCTCGGCACCACCCATGGCAGAGCTGTGGCCTCTGGCAGGCAGGGCAGCAGTCCCCCAACTCATGGGCTGTGAATGGGAGGACCCTGGGCCTCATGGGAGTTGCCCCACATCCCTGCCCGCAGCTTATAACTATTCAGTGAGGCCCAGTGAGGCTTGGGCTCATGCCCTGTGCTTACTGATCATGATGGGGGGGGGCTGACCCCAGCTTCTAGGGGATGTCACTGTGGAGGCCAAAATGACATAACTGAGATAAGGTGAATAATGACAAATTAAACCAACTTTTTACAAAACAGAACAACAAACAACAACGATGACGACGATGACGAGGAAACTGCCCTATGCAGTACTGGAACATGGTAAAGGAGTGTGCATGCTCTCATGGGCCTGTCTCCACCCACCCATTTATAAGCAGGCCTCCTATTACAAGGCCACGCCCTCTGACTGGCAAAAGATCTTCTGTAAAATGAATTTAAACACTTCCTGCCAGTCTCCCTAAACTTTCTTAAATACAAACCTAATTCTGTTCACCCCCCCAGGACCTAACTTAAAGCACTTCAGTGCCTCTCTGTGGCCTTCGAACATCTTAGCATCATAGATCCTTTAAAATCTGACCCCTCTCTACCTCTCCTGGCCTGTGCCCATCTGGAACAATTTGCACTGTCCAGAATGTATCATTTCTGTCATAGTCATCCCTTTAAATATGTTCCCTCCATCTGGAATGCCCTGTCTTTCCAATCTTTGCTTGTGTAAGTCCCTCAAGATTCAACTCAAGGGTCACTTCCTCTGGCAATCTTTATTCTGAAATTTCCAGGCTAAGCATTTTCCTCTTCTGAGTTCCTATAGTACTCTCCATGACCCTTTAGCAGGTAGTTGATAGGCTGCGAACTTTGGCTAACTTGTCTGTCTCCCTGAATAGCTGAGAGGTCTATGATGGCAGGCTGATCAATATTTGTTGAATGAATGAATGAATGAATGAATGAAAATCATCCCTCACCTATAAAGCCTTGAGAAATAACAACTGTTAAAGTATGGTCATTGTCTGCCCTGAGCATCATAGGGATGAACACAAAGTACTTGTATTTATTTCCATACATTAAAAAAAAAAAAAAATCCTTCTAGTCTTTCAATATACTTGCTTTTAAAAAAATGAAAATTGCAAGACCACATATTGATGTTCATTTTTTACAAATTAAAAGATGTTCCAAGACATATCTCCATATCTGATATATTACTTCCTGATTCACTGTCTAACAGACAAGAACCATTCAATCTGGCTTTCATTTTAATGTTCTCGGAACATGTTTATTACCAGTCTATAAAGTTAAGCACTCAAGTTTGTCATTGTACTAATAGTTTTCTTTATGGAATATCCATTGAGTAACATTTTCCAAGTGTTGTGAAGAGACCTATGAAGACACAGTGCTACTTGTTATGGGGGAGAGAATAAACAAAGATGAATCAGACCAATATATAAACTGAAAAGTTATTATCAATCATTATGCTTCCTCTTCCTCCTCCATTTTATTCTTTTCAAAAGCACACATCCCTCTGTGTTCGCACTTGCATTCTATATTCAGTGACTATATTTAGCAAAGAATTGTTGAGGAAAGATTCTGGCTGAGTAACAAGCAGCTGACCTGAGAAAGAAAAACAGTGGGTGAATACAAGGTGGCATGTACTATACACATTCGAAGACATTCACAGTCAATGGTCTAAGCAGTAAAGAGAAAGGAAAACAAGCATTTCATTCTCCTCCCCTCCACCCCCAAGAAAATCAAGAAACAGTGTTCCTCAGAGATTACTGCATAAAGAGACAAAAAAGCACAATTGAAACATTCTTTATGATGCTAACATATCACAATCTTCGACTCTTTGGGAAATTGAGTAAAATCAGTTGCTCAGAGTCTGAAAGCATTAGGTCCAATAGGTCCAGTATCAGATAAAAAGAACTGGCTGCAACAAGAGGGCTCTTCTGAACCTAAGTAATACTATTTCTTGATTTTCTTGGGGATGTAAGAGAGGAGAATGGCATGCATTCATAATTTGATATTGAAATGCCTTCTTTGCAGCCAGTTCTTTTTATCTGAGACTGGACCTATGCACTGAATACTTTCAGACTGAGCAATTGATTTTACTCGATTTCATAGAGTCGGGTTGTTAAACTCTAGTAGCACAAAGAATATTTTGATTGCTTTTCTGTCTATACATAGAATTGACATGATAATGCATTTCGATGTCAAATTACTTATCAGAAACTTTGTTCCCAGTGGCTGATATGCTACAGTGGTCCTAGGAGTCCATTCCAGGGTGGTTTCCCTTGTTGGCCCCCCTCCCTCACCACTAGCACTTTCTTATCTTTGAGTAACTTGGCTGGGAAGACAAGCCTACTTCATATTCCTTTCAAGGAAAGTGACTCCAATGGATTCTTTCCCACATGGTCTGCTATCGCAGTGCAGTGGGTTTTGTTAGTGAAAACAGGCTCTCGCCCTTCTTGGCCCAGGTGACTGGGGTAGTGACAATGTAGGCAGAGCAGCTGGCCCATTTGCTGCTTAGGAGAAGGCCAGACACCCCCCAGGAAGCTAGTGTGTGAACTCTGCGCAGACAATGTCCTGAGCACAGTGGTGGCAGATTAAACCAGATGTTCCCCAGAGAGGAGGTAAACAAAGAGAAAGCAGCTCAGTGAACCATAGTCTGTGGTCTGAGCAATGCCGAGCAACTTTTCTGGTTCACCGAAGAGCTGTATTTCCCAGGTTGCCTAGCTGACCTGGCTGCTAAAAGGGTGACCTCCTGTGTGCCCTCATGCCCTGGGTTTCTTTGCAACACTCTCACCACAGCAACGGAGGGAAGGAAGGGACAACGCCAGCTGGCCTGACCTGAGGCTCTCTTTTGAATTTTCAATTGAGTTCAAGCTCAGTCCAGATGCCCAGCCTCAGAAACAACATCCCAGCCCCTTTCTCAATCATCTCTGGTTTTAAAACAGTAAAAAACCCCTGGAGAGACAGAGAGAGAGAGAGAGAGAGAGAGAGAGAGAGAGAGAGAGAGAGAGAGAGAGAGAGAGAGAGAGAGAGAATGAGAATGAATATGAGAGAGAATGGTTATTGAATTATAATTTACCTACAGTAAAATCCATTCATTTTAATGCACAATTTTAGAATTTTGACTGAGACTTATATCACCAAGATATAATCAAGATGTAGAATATTTCCATCACCCTAAAAACTCCCACATGCCCCTCTGTAGTCAACCCCTCAAATGCTCCCTACCGCCAGGCCCTGGTAATCACTAATGTGTTTTCTGTCCCTGTAGTTTTGCCTTTTCCCTGGTGTCTTATAAATGGAATTATACAAGGCCGTTTTCAACACCCTTATTTAAAACAACATGTACCCAGCCAAATTCTCTGTAATCGCATCATTTTTTGCCTTATTTTTTTCCCCAGAACACTTAATATTATCTGAAAATAAGCTATTGTCATTATTTGATTCTTGTCTATCAGTGAAATGTACACTCCCACTAGAATGTGAGTGCAGGGACTTTGCATCGTTTGCTACTTCATCTCTGGGGTTCAGAACACTGCCTATTCAGTAAATATTTGTAGGACAAGCTACAAAATGAATGAGGACATTGGAAGTTCCCCAAATCCTCTCCATATGTCGGCAGACTTTGGTAACAAGATATTATTTCCCCCCACAAAATGTGTTTGTTAATCCAAGCATCACCGTGCTGCCAAAGTAGATGGTTTATCTACAAGTAACACAACTAAAAGTTATTAGGCTGATTCAGGTTATGAATCATCTTTTAAAGTCACTTTCTGAATGATTAGGTTACCTAGAATAGAACTGTTCTTAAGTTGAGTCAGATGGAAATAACGATAATAACGATTTCCTAGGGATGTTTTGAGGATTAAAAGATCCGATGTAAGTGAAGTGTTCAGTTCAGTGGTTCTCAACTGGGAGCTATTCTGCCCCCACAGGGACATCGAGTTATCTCTGGAGACATTTTCCTTTGTTGTCAAAACTGGGGAAGAGTTGCTACTGGCATCTGCTGCTAAACATCCTACGATGCACAGGACAGCCCCCCAGAAACGAAGAATTATCTAGACCAGAATGTCAGTGATTCTCTAGGCCGCCTGTGAGATACCTTGAGTTAGGGCAGTGTCTGGCAAGTAGTAAGGGCTATATTTGTATGTGCTATTATTATTTTATAAGTGACTTTTCTTGTCAAATGTCATCACACATTTTGAGGCTGGAGTCTCAGTCAGACTTTGAGTTCCAAGCCTAGGTGTACCCTTTATGAACTATGTTATTACTTGACTTCTCTACGCGTTACACTTTTTGCCTATAAAATTGGAATAACAATAGTAACTCCTTCAGAGAGGCGATGGGGAATTGAATAAAATAACCCATACGAAACATTCGATACTGGGCAGTAGCACATAGTAAATGTTCAATAATGTCATCCATCATTGCTGTTGTTATTCCCCTAAAGATCTCTCCATAGGATATAGTGAAGACTGGGGCTAGTTTCAATAAGAAAAAAAGAAGAAGAAAAGATATTGCTCATGTAAAGTATATATGACAAGTATATATTTCATATAATAGGAGATCACTACATAGAAGTTAAATACAACCATCCTTTTAAGGCTGCTTACTTATTATCTCTTAAAAGTGCATTCCTCTTGCTTTCCTGGTAGAGCAGCTCCTAGAAATGAAGGATTTTTTAATTTTAAAAATTCAATCAAGACTTTTAGTCTTGATTAGAAGTCTAGATACATTAAAGTGTTATGAGAATACAAATCTGAAATATGAAATACAAGACTTAGGGAAGTTAAAACTAATGCAATAGTAACGACCCCTGTGTTTTAGATTTATTAATCTCTCATTCCTTTATTGAGGTCGGAAGGAAAAACCCACAGTGGGTGAGTAATTGCGGATTTGTAGCCATTCTCCATTTAGAATCTAATATTTGTGAAGGTGCTCTGGAAATTGTAAAACAGAACTATGCAAATGTGGACCTTACCATTATTATCAACTCTAACAAGTTATTAGAGGGTCAGGTATTTACATTTTAGGGAGATGGCCAGGCTTCCCACTTTGTTAGCATGCATTCCAGACACCAAAAATCAGACTGCAAGTAAAATTTGCATTTTAGAATAAATAACTTGGTAAAGTGTGAATTATTTGGTATATAATAAATACAGTGAGGAAGAACTGTATTTCTCAGCACAAGTACATAATCTAACATATTTTATATTCTGTCGTATAATGTTTAGGGAGGAAAAACCCACCATACACAAAAGAAATAGAAACAGGACAACCTGAAAAAAAATTTGCAACATACATACATATTCCTTAAGAGAAAAAAGTCTATAAAGCAACAAGGATATGAATGCTCCAATAAAAGACATGAATAGGCAATTCATAAGAGAAGAAAGTCAGATTGCCAGCAAATATGAGAAATGTTCAGACTTACTAGCAATCAAAGAAATGTCAATTAAAAAGTTATTTTATTCCTTTCAAATTGAGAAAGGTTAAAATAATAAAATGACCAGTGTTAGTTTGGTGATATGCGGGCACTCTCATACACTTTTGGTAGAGTGTATGTCGACACAACTTTTCTGGGGGACAGTTTTGTGCGTGTGTGAATGAACTACTTCAAAAATCTTTATACTGCCTCGTGTCAGTAATTCTACTCAATCAGACTCAGCAAAAATTTATGTGTATGAATACTCACATCGTGGTACTATATAAAAAAATTAAATTATATAATTGGAGTATGGTTAAATGAATTACGATGTATCTATGGACCATTAAAAATCAAATGAAATCTTTAGAAATAGGTTACAATCTGCAGAGTTTTCCTGTTTGGCTGATGGAGAGGTGATGGTACAGAAGTATGAAAGAAAGGAGAGCACAGATGCCAAGAGGCACATCAAAGGAAGAACACCAGGTATCAAGGAGACCCCTGGTTTAGAGCTTGCTACATCTCTGTCCTTCTTCATATATAAATCAAAGCCACAAATAGCATCGCTAAAGAAAATGTTTTATGCACCACTAGATGCTTGTCTAGGCCAGGCTTATTTGTTTCCAACTATTTTGTTGCTTCAATTCTAGCTTCAAAATTAAAATGAAAATTTAAATAAAATCAAGAGTTAGCAATTTATGTTTATTTATTTCTAAGGCACTATCAAATTAAGTTGGATGACCCACAAGAAACTGCAGCTTAATAATTAAAATTTAGTGATTGTGGGTGTTTAAATTAAAATATTTAATGATGTACTTTACGTAGCAATTTCAGTTATAAAACATTTTGGTAGATGAATTATGATTGTCAGAAAAAGTAAGATATTTTGACTTTTTAATTTTAATCCTTGCCATTGAATCTTGGAGGATTTGACCCAGAGGATATTCAGAACTTGTCATTAGCTATTGTTCTGCTAACACTTTAAGCAGTTAGTAACTGTAGTCAGAATGATCAAAAGTATTTATAAAAATTAAATTTAAATATAATAGAACAATTGTGGATGATAAAAGATTCCTGAAATACCTGAGAATATATCATAATTTTCTCATGATTTACTAAATCAGAGATGACACAATGGTATTCAGCAAGTGAATTTCAGGCCAGCTATGAGACACTGATCTTCTATATCCTCAGAGTAGCCAGCTGACTGGTCTCCTGACATCCACCATCTGTACAGCACCAGAGAAGCCAGATGCAGAACACCTGAGTCAGCCCCTCACTGACAAAGGACCCAGGGAAGTTTGTCTTCCAGGTGTTCAAGAACAGGATAAGCAGCTCAAGGTCATATTGGGTGGTAGGGGATGGGAAATGGAGAATCTGGTCTGCAAGAAATACCACCACGAGGAAAACTCATGAATCAGTAAAACTTGATATGGACAAAAGAATTAATAAATGATCCAAAGCATTGTTTTTCACAGAAAAGAATAGATACTAATAAAACCAACATCAGTAAAATCAAAATTCAGGTAGAAAAACATAGAAGTGGTTTAATCGCCTTTTAAAGAAAATTGATCCAAAAATTAAACTGACTTAATAATGTTATAAAAAAGTAAAAACTTTCTTGGTTAATTTCATTTCATCAATAGGGATGGAATGTTTGTATTCATAAATAAGAGTTAGAATAGCTGAGGGAATCAAAACAGGGTCAAAATAAGAAGTAGAAGGTCCACTGACTTAGTGATGATGGAGAAAAATTAAGGACCAGGGACTCCCACCATTTCCCACCAGCATCTCTACTGAAGACGAGACTGGATCTGTATTCCAAAATGTCTCAGTTCAGTAAGCAATTCAAGTAGTTACTCTCATCAGTTCTTCTCATTGAATGATTCTTGATGTTGTTTATAAAAAAATCTAATGTTTGAAGCCCTATCCCATTTTGACTATTCTTAGGCTCAGGTCTTAAAGTCTCTTAACCCATAACTCCCAGCTGTCTATCAAACTGCCACACTCAATTAGAAGGAAAGACAATTAATTCATACTCACAGCATATCCACACAATGTATTAAATATATCCCTGCCTCCTACTCCCCACTCACCCGTTGTTCCATAAAGCCCAGGGTTGGGAGGGTAAGAACAAGAAATAAGATAAATGAAAGCAGATTAGTGGTGGGAGTATAAGAGGGAGTTAGCAGGGAGAAAAGAGACATATCTGGTACCATTAAAAAAAAAAAACAGAAAACAAGAACAAAAGAATAAAAATATTTGTTTGCACATATTATTTATTCACCAAGAAATTTCCCTACCCTTCATTTATATTCTAAAACAAAGGACTTTATTTCATTGGGATTTTCATAATGAAAGATCTTTCTTTTAAATGAGAACTGAAAATGTGGATTCTGTAACAAGAAGCAGATAGGCATATTGATAATGAGTCTCATTCTACTGCTTTTATATAGAGAAGTAAAATAGAACTAAAATTTGGCATGTGTCCTTAGTTTATTCTTACGTTTTGTACTGTTTACTGTCTTCTAGACATACCATTTTCAGAACCCCAGAATCTAGCACAGTGCCTGACTGGCATTTAAAAGCAGTCAACATCTTTCTAATAAGTGGATGAGCAATGTCCATACAACCTGGACACTGCTGACATTCAGTCCCTTCGTATTTTGGTGAGTACATTGTGGGTTTATATTTACTCATACAGATTGGTAAACAAGGGAAAATAACTCCAAATTTAGACGACAACAAGACCCCTTTGCTTCTTGAGATCATTTCTTTATCTTGTTTAGAAGAGTTTGAAAGCGCTTATTCAAGGATACTTTACTTAATGCCAAGTGCCTCAAAATGAAGAAGTCTCAGTTCAAGGCCTCATTTTTTTTTTTTAAGAGTTACCCAAAAGGAAGTATGAGGTAAATTGCATAAACTTAAAGTACTGCAGAAATGAAACTTAAGGCAGGAAGAAACAAGCCATCAGTGTGCTAGATGAGAACACATGCGTCATGTGAATAGAAATGACAAAAACAGCCCTCCTTAAATTACTTTTAGCAATAGTGATCACATTCATTTTAATTTTGCCGGATTATTTCAAAACATCAAAAGGTGAGTATATAATCATAATTTATCTTTTGTTTTTCTAATTTTAAATATTATAATAGCTATCAGTTACAGGAAATGTCTTCATTTTGAATACATGCTGCGTGGGCTGAAGCTCTATGTTGGCAAAGCTAATAAAATGAGATTACAATTTCAGTTGACTGTTATATAGCACAGTAACCTTCCTTATCCACAGTACTTAATTATTATAGCATACAATAATGAAATGAAAAATGAAAAGAAATATTTACAGTCTGTGGCCTATATTTCAAAAATTGAGTTTACAATAGTCTCATCACATGATTTTACTCTTTGAAATAGTTTCCTTCAAAAACAGTTTTAAATACGCTTTTATAATCTGGAATTATTTTATAAAGAAAATAACACTTATTGTGTTAAAAATGCTTGAATTCATCACAACTATTTCACACAATAACTTACTGCTGTTTTTTGAAAAAAAATGTATTTTTAAAATACAATTAGAGTAAGATGGATGCAAATTTAAGCAGGTATATGTATGTGAACATTTGTAACTAAAGAAAAATTGAACAAAGTGAACTGTGGGTATTTCAGAGAATTATGTTATGATTGCTGAAATCAAGGGTAAGAAAATAAATAGATGTAAATTTAAACACTTTTAAATGTCAGTAAGAGATTTGAAAACATTAATGTTATTGTTTGGATGTTAATCATGCTCCCTAATATCTAATAAGAAGAAAATCTTTAAAAATGCCATATTCTGTCATTAAAAAGTTATATTAATTTGATTAAAATTGGGGAAAATCTTATGTTTGATGACTTGCTGCAATAATTATTGTTGCATATACATAATACTAAGTGGCCAGATAAAAACATCTTTGCTAATCATTTGATGATATATTGCAGTGAATATTTAATGTTGCACATACATGATGCTAAATAGCCAGATAAAAATATTTTTGATAAATAAATATAATGATTGTGCAATTTTGTGGACAATTGAATTTTTTAAAGATCTCTTTTTCTGGCATTATGTTGCTTAGATTAAACAATCAAAGCATATATTTTTAATTCTTGATTGAAAATATAAAGAGAATAGTTAGAATTGGAATAGAGATAAACTATTTTTTAAAATTAAATTTATTGGGTGGCATTGGTTAATAAAATTATATAGGATCAAGTGTGCGATTCTATATCATCTCCATACTGCATCATGCATTCACCAGCCAGAGTCAAATCTGTTTGTCACCATATACTTGGCAGCCTTTACTCTTTTCTACTTCCTTCTTACCCTCCTTAGTAATTTTTATATCACAGTTGCCTTATGACATGAGTTGACTTGTTAACCAGTATATTTCATAAAATAAAATACCTGGTAAAATTACTTAGGTGATAAGCTAAGAATATTATAGACATGCTAAAATTAACCTTGAGATTTTCTTGTATAGTCTCACCCTCCCTATCAGTTACTTGTGTCTTTTCTCCTCTTTTTTCCAATGTTCTATTCACTTTAATTTCTAAGATAAATATTATAAATGACTTTTACTTATAAATTATTCACTGATACACTGTCTTTGACACATCAAATGAATTCAAAAGGGAATTTAATAAGGAATAATGTATTCAAGAAGTTTAATAGATTTGATTTCAAAATAATAAACCCTCTGAAGTCCCAAGTTAAAAATAGAGCACTGTGTTTGATCAGTTTCATTAAGAATGTATCTGAGTCTCTGAATAATCATTATTTGGAATATTCAATTATCATAATTACACAGTATAAACTATTCTAACTTTACCAAAGAAGAGGAACTTTAACAGTGTTTGGGAGTTTTAATGAGTTTGCATTGGGTTTGCACCGGCAAGAGAGCTTATTCTAATACTTTCAGTTTATTCCAAGGTAGCTTAGTCTAAGATACAGTAATTAAAATAATGATTTGATATAATTATATTGCATGAAATAGTGGAGATGTAAAAGATAATGGATATTTTTTGATTTGGAGCTTAATGCAATTAAATGATATAGGTTGCCCCAAACAAGGGACTTTAGCAATCTGCTTTTGTTGGACTTACAGTGTTTAAGAGAGAGAGACCTAGTTAACTAATTTAATTTCAGTGATCTTTTATTTACTTATTCTTTCACTTATGAATAATGTCTACCTATGCTAGGAACCCAGAGCTACGAAAATGAAAGGCAATTCTTCCTTCGAGGAGTTTTCAGTCAGGGGGAAGACTGACTCGTAAATAATTAAATATGATATTGTAATTACTAAAATAGCAATGTAAAAATGTAGGATAGACATTTAAAAATTGCTCCCAGGCCTGTCTGGGGGAAGATTCTCTTCCATTTTTGTTGCAAAGAGAAATAACTGTCAGAGTTCTGATGATCACCTAATATTTCTTCTTACCTGTTTGACGAAGCACATTCTAAGAAAAGCAATTATTATTGATTTTCAAATAAAATGCACTAATATAAATATCTCAGAAATTCTTGAAACCAGGAACTGTAGTGGATGATACAAGTGTATTCCTGATTATTTGAGGTGATGCAAGACAGGAATAGCACAGATGAAAACACCTCAATAATTTATGTAGCTGTTTTGACTTTTTCACTTACTTTTAAGAGCCAAACTGACTTAAACTATGTTTACCAGCTTCCGTTCCCCCTTCCACTTTCTGATGGAAATGGTAATATAATGAGCAGTGCTATTGAAGGAAACAAAGGATAAAGGAACTTTACCTATGAACTATAAGATAAACCTTGAAGTATACAAGCGTATGTGCACATTACCTATATCTATAGTATAAAAAGTGTTATTAAGGTTATTAAATTGCCTGAAAGTGTTATCCTAGTTCTTAAAAATGGGCATTTAATTTTCCTTGTATCGACTGGCTCATTAAAAACTTAATCAGTAGTAAGGTTTGAAATACAGTTTTATGACTTTAAAAATTGTTAAATTTAACAAATTCTTATACATTTACTAGGTACTATACCAAGTATTTTTACATACAATAATTCATTAAATATTTCAACTCATACATGATTGAGCATCAT
The DNA here is from genome assembly GCA_003508835.1 of Eonycteris spelaea. NCBI lineage: Eukaryota > Metazoa > Chordata > Mammalia > Chiroptera > Pteropodidae > Eonycteris > Eonycteris spelaea. The sequence goes on along the minus strand of PUFA01000062.1, from coordinate 2,916,683 downwards.
TCTCAAGAGTATTCTAAAAATCTTCAGAAAGAAGAAATAAAACTAGATGAATAAATTAATTTTGTTATAAGATTTTATTTCTTACTGAATTCTCTGAATCTTTATAGTTTCAAAATGGCTACTAATGGACAAATATTTTTTACATGCGTTGGCAAAAAACACTACTGAGTACAATTTTTTTTTGCTGCTTTGGCAGAAGTGGCCTTATTCTCTCAACTATTAGATTATGATACCAACAACTCTTGCCCGGGCCACTTTCTGATTGCTTGTCTAATTCCATTGGTATTCCTCTCTCTGCATATCTTTTTTGTTTTTATCAAAAAAAATGACTTTCTCTAAAATAATATGTAGTATTTCTCTTACTTACACTGTTCTATTACTTTTTCCCATAGCACTTATGTAATTTACTTATTATTCTGTATATTTCTTTGTTGTCTGATTTCTCCAACTAGAATGTAAGCTAGACGAAAATGAGGTTTTTCTCTGTTTTGTTCATATTTGGAGCACTTAGGACAGTACCTGACATATTAGGAGGCTCTCAATGAGTATTTGTTGAATGAGTTAATTTTTTGAGTCTTATTGTAAAGGAAATAAAAAGGAAATATTCTTGAAGGAAGCATCTCTCATCTGATTCTCGCAACCATCTTTTGATTTAGGCAGGCCAGACATTATTATCATCCTCTTACATTTTTGAAACATAAAAATGTCATCATAAACCTAGAACTTTTAGGTTGTGCAGCTTGTGAAATTTATTTCACAGTTTTTTCACTTAAAAGATATATGTCTCTTTACCCCGAGACATTTTCCTACCATGTTTTCCCATGGAGAGTTTCATAATATGTGTTTACATCTTTTGTTTTGACAAGTAAAACCAGCAGTCTCTCTCTTCTGTCCCAAACCTGCCATTTATGTGCTGCTACCATAAGTTAAAAGTAACCTGAAACTTTGCCCCTTTCCCCTAGAAAATATTTTAAATTGTCTTCTCCAAATGTCTTATAAATAAACTCATATCCTATTTAGATTTCCCTGTTCCCAGTATGGCTAACTAACATTGTGGATGTATCATCCACACACAATATGATAGACATTTTTAACCCTTTCCAGCTTAATATTAATAGAGAAGTGTCAACTATTGGGCCCAAAATGGTAATACAATACAATGTTCAAGTTTTTGCTACTGAAATTAATACTTTTTTGGATCTATGCCAATTGTTACAGAGGCAGACCTGTGACCAAAGGGAAACAACATGTATTAACCAATGTCTCTGCAAACGAGGCAGCAAAACCATAAACTCTTATCCTGGTAGCTAATATTTTTAAATTTCTGAATTATGATACAGAATATTCCAAAATGATGAAAGATCCTTAGAAACTGGCTATGTTTTATTTTTTGACTATGCTTTTTAAAGCATAATTTACACTCAATAAAATGGAAAGGTCTTAAGCATTCACTGTCATGAATTTTGACAATTGTATTCCCCTATGTAACTACCACCTCATACAAGGCATAGATTTTCATCACTCCCAGAAGCTTCCTCCTTGCCTTTTCCTGTTGATTCTTCTCCCAATCCAAAGGCAACTTTACGACCTGTGCCACCACAGTTTAGTGTTGTGCCTTCTTACGCTTTATATAAATGGAATCATCATACAAAATCTATTTTTGGTCTGGCTTTTTAAAGCTTAGTGTAATATTTTTGAGATTCATTCATGTTATTAAGTGCATCGTAGTTCTTTTTATTGGATAAGTAGTTCACTGTACAAATACACCACACTTGCTCACTCAGCCATTGGGCTGTTTCCAGTTTGGGGCATTATAACTATGCTGCTATGAATATTCTTTTTTTGTATAAATCTTTGTATGAACATATGTGAAATAGTTGAGTATATTTAATTTTATAAGAAAGCACCAAATGTTTCTCCAAAATGATTATACTAGCTATGTTTCTAGGGACAAAAATTTCTTATTTTCTCTAGTTTATTGAAGCAATAATTTCAAGTTTTCATTGTCTGAAATAATCCATGCTTCTTTCAAAGTTCCCTGACAACTACTTAACAGAGAAATAGCCTTGGTATTAGGAAATATGACTTGACATAAAGTAGTTTCTGGAGCTCTCACTGTCCTTCAAACAGTGAAGGTTTTATTATAAATTCTCATTTATATTTGAAGGTCAAGAGAGTTGAGACTTCTTGCAGTCATACCTTGAAAAATACTCTAGCGCAAAAAAAATGTAAAATTTACAATAAAACATACTAAAAACTTTTAAAAAACCAGTTGAATTGATAAGAAAACTTCTAAAAGGGGGAAAATGACAAGAAATTACAAATCCAGACAGGTAAGCAACAGCAAACAAATTGGTCACTTCGAGAACATCTACCAATTCCCTAGAGTCCTAAGAGTCTAAAGTTTCATTGGGCCATATGTAAGGGACAGAAGCCAAAGCATAAGACAGGGACGTTAAAAAGTGACTAAAGGGATTGTTCCCAGTTTTTGGTTACTGTAAATTTGAAAAGTTGCCATGAAAATTTATAGGTAACTGGGTTAATATATATTTTTATCTTTCTTGTGTAAATTTGCTGGAGTAGAATTTTTGGGTCATATGGTAAGTATGTTTAACTTAAAGAAAATGAAAATCTATTTTCCAAAGTGGTTGTACTATTTTACATTCCCACCAGCAATGTATGGAGTTATAGTTCATAGCAGCATTATTCTAAACTGCAGAAAATAGAAACAACCTAAATGTTCTCTGTCAGAAGAATAAAGAAATTGTGGTATAAATTGTTCAAATGAATAGGTAGTTAGCTACAACTATATGCAGCAACATGACTAAAACATATTAAGAAAAAAATCAAGTTATAGATGAATACATACAGTATATTCCATGTATATGTATACATTTCTAAATTATGCTAAATGAAACAATAGTATTTAGAAATATATACATTTTGGAAAGATTAATGTAAAGCAAAGGGGTGATAAACACAAAATTTATGACAGTGCTTAATTAACCTCTGAGAAAGAAGGCAAGGGCAGGAATGGGAAGTGATAGGGTGCTTAAAAGATGTTGGTAATAGCCTATTTCTTAATCTGTGTGATAAACGGTGTTTATTTTCATGATTCTTTAACTGGCACAATACATTTTATATATGCTTATATATGAGATAGGTTTATAAAAGTTAAAAAAGAAAATAAAGATAGTTCATATTTCTTTAGTCTTAGTCATTGCTTTTCTTTCAAAAGAAAAAATAATTGACTTGGGCATTTGTCCTATGATGATGTATTTTCCTAATTTTATTTAGTATTCTACAGATAGAATACTTTACCCTGAGAGACTGCAACCTTAGTACTGGAGTATTCTGAAATGCATTTCAGTCTCTAGGAGTGAGAATTATATGTCTAGCAATATTAATGGCAGTAGTTAAGGGCATAAATATTTGTTTATGGAGATGAGACTATAGCTCACCTGATAATAAAAATGGTTGAGTAGAATTCATTTATTTCTTAAAATTGTACTAGGAAATGATATGTCTTTTATTTCTTTTCCAAATGAATTATTTAAAACTAAGGTTTAAAAATCATCATAAGATGACTTCATAGCCAAATATAAATATATACCATCAATTCTAGAGAGCCCAGTTGGTCACTTAGAGGGTAATACTGCAATATCGACAGTAAAAACTTCTCTATCTCCCTTCTAGGTCATATCATAGGAATATAATCCAAAAAGTTGAAAATTTCATAAGATGAAAAATTCTAGTAAAAAAATTAAAAGATGGTGAGAAATAAGTAATACAAAAAAAGCTATAAATTATAGAGTTCCATCAGATGGTGCATTTCTATCTCCCTCCTGGGACATCATGATTGAAGACAATGTTTTTAAAAATTAGTTATTATTTGGTTACAACTTTATAGATATATTAAGACATTATAAAATTGTGTATTTGAGTAAAACACCCCCCCCAAAACCCTATACAGCAATTCAAGTATAAAATGTGTTTATAGCTGGAAATCACATGTGAGTTATTACAGAAACAATTTCAAATGTAGAAGGTATGAGCCTTTAATTTATTAAATAATAAAAATATAATCGTTAGTAATGAAATACTCATGGAATTATTATTGAAGAATAAATTCCACAGGTAAAAAATGCTTAATATCAATCAATAGCTTGATTTGCTGTTAAGTTTGAATCAAGATGTTTGACTAGGAGTAGTCATTCTAAAAAACATAGTAATTCTTTTAATGTGCTTCATATTATTTAACAAATTTAAAAAATATATTTTACCCTATATGATTATATGAGAAATGTTTTAAAAAGACATATGAAAGTGAAATTGAGCATGTCAAATATTTTTGGTACATATGCTGCTGAAGCGAGCACCGCATATCAATTATTTTATTACACTAGCAAATGACTGTCAGACTGGGAATATCTGAAAGAAAAATGACCTATTTTTTGGTTGGTCATTATTGCTAATAGAGCTTCCTGATTTTCATGTCCATGAGCTTTAAGTATTTGTGTGAATTAAAATCATAGATAATCCTATCCTAAATGAAGGATAAATTTTTAATTTTTAATTTGGAATATGAGTTTGCATTTTAGTTAATATAAATTTATACAAATCTCAAAAGTGTTTTTATATGTACTATATATGCCACTTGATACTAATATAACCTCATGAGGTTAGCAAGATCAAGAATTATTATCTCTGTTTTGCTGACGAGAAAATGAGACTCACAGAGATTAATTGTCCAAGTGTGTTGGCTAATGACAGATAAAGCACTGGAGTCTTTATCTTTTGTTTTGAACTCAATGTTCTTTCTATTATCTCATCATCTCCATATTTGATATTTGTCTTCATACAAAAATAAAAATTATGTCTGTCACTCAGTTAAATTTTGTCTTTGGAGGTTCAGGGAGGTTGAATAAGGGATACCCTAAGATATTAGGTCCTAATCTCTAGAATCTGTAAATATGACCTTAAGGAAAAAAGGGTCTCGATAGATGTGATTAAGTTAAGGATCTTAAGATGGAGATGTTATCCTAAATTATTTAGTGGGCCCTAAATCCAATCACAAGTGTCTATAAGAGAGAGGCAGAGGAAAATTTGACACAGGTAGAAGAGTAGAAGACAAGAGACACAGAGGCTGAGTTTGGAGTGATACAACCACAGGTCAAGGGATGCCAGCAACCACCAAAAGCGGGAAGAGGGGCAAGGAACAGATTCCTCTCTAGGGTCTTCAGAGGGAGCGTGGCCTGCAGACTCCTAAATTTCAGACCAGTAAAACTGGTGTTGAACTTCTGGTCTCCAGAACTGTGAGAGAATGAATTCATCATTTTAAGCCACCAAGGTTGTAGTAACTTGTTACAGCAGCCCTTAGAAACTAATACAGCTACTGTTCAAGTTTTCCATTTCTTGGTCAATTCCATGCAATTGATTTGAACCTCTATTTTAGAAAAGATGAATTCAGAGGAACCTAAAATTTGTTCATTAAAACATTCCCAGAAGAGAGAATGGTTAAAATGCTAGAGTTTCCAAGTACTTCTTTAAAAGGACATCTGTTCCCTAAAACCTAATAGGGAATGTTGACAAATTTTAGAAAGAAATATTTAAAGAGTATTGTTTAATTCATGTAAAAACAAAGTCTTGTCATTGATTAGCTGAAATGTATGAAATCTGCCAAAGAAAAACTAGGAGCTTGTTGTGAATTTATCTGAATGCCTAAAACTCTAAATTTCACAGTAAAGAAAGTTTCTTTTCCTCCCCTTTATAGGAAATGTGTTGGAGCTATCGTGTCTGGAAGTGTGTTTACAACCTAATCTCACCTATCCACTCTCCTCCTTCAATTTTTCTCTCATGACTTTTCTGCAACCAGTAAGGGAAACTCAGACTCTGATGGGAATCTTTCTAAATCACTCCAGCTTTCAGAGCTTCATCAGGATTTGCCAAGACATCACAAGTGAATTTAAAATGTGTTCCTTATGTTTGGCCTGTGAGTCCGAAGGAAACATAGAATTGATTTCTCAGAAGCAAACGTCAAAAGGTAAATGCAAAAGGAAAGTGAGAATAAAATTTAATAAGGGTAAATGACCTTATTCTGTTAAAAAAAAAAAGGTACTAAAAACATTGCAATTTTAAGTTTGGTAGCATTGGAATGCTCAGTGGGGTGGCTCTTGATGAGTGACTTACATACAAGGCTTGGGATACTGTTCGTTCTTAGTTTACTTTGATATATTAAAAACAAAATATCTGTTCTTAAAATACATCAAAACTCCACTGTAATTCACATAAATTTGATGATTAAAGGGTAATTTAACATGCTTTCTTCAAAGGTATTGAATTTAAAGAAGTGAATTTTTAAAAGTGAATTTAAAAATTCTAAATAAATTTGTAGGTTCTCCTACTAAGAGCACACTTTGATTCTCCAAGGAATCATTGAACCCTTGATGCATCTGTAACTATTTCCATCTTACATTTATCCACTGTGAATGAATTGTCTTTTTACTTGTCTGACTATCCAATGAACTTCTTGATGACAAAGGCTTTGTTCACTAGTATATTTCTATATTTTAGTATAATGTCTGACATTAGGCAATCAATTAAAATTTGTTTAATGAATGCATGAATGAATAAAAGAATAACTACATATTATCTGTAGTGCCTAACTTAATCTTGCATTTATTTTGACATCACTATATATTATTTAATTAAATCAAATAAATCTGGATCATTGAGAGATTAAAAAATTCACTTATAGTCATAAAATGTACTAGTGGCGTCAAGCCTAAGCAACAAATTTATTGCTTATTTTCAGTAAGTTTGCTTTCTGTACTGCTCTATATTGGTATTTTTTCCCATTCTTTCAAAATGGGACGAGATTTCTTGGCATTGACTTTGGATTAAGTACAATAGATATGTATTTTTCCGAGTTCTTATTCAAGTGGTGCAATAACTATTGCAGGGTTTTGAGTCAAATTCACCAGAAAGCAAATTAGAGAAATATTCTTATGATAATAAAGAACTAGGAAGTGTTTCAAGGGTTGGTAGCTCACAGATGCTACTTCTCCGCTTCCCTGAAAAGTGAAAACAGTGTATTGACAAGTTACCCCAACTGCTATGACAGTATAACAAATCACCCCCAATTTAGTGGCTTAAAACAACAGCAATCATTTTATTATTGTCGTTTTGGTGGGTCGGGGATTCAGAGCAAGCGTAACTGAGCATTTCTGGCTTGGAGCGTTTTATACTATTGGAACTAAACAGTGACGAGCTACAGCGGAGGGCGGCTGGGGCAGCTAAAGGCAGGTGCGCATTTCTTTCTCTGCAGTTTTTCTCTCAGAGCTTCTCTCCGTGGTCCTTCTGCTTGGGCTGGTTTGAGCCTCCTTACATCATGATGGCCTTAAGTTATTGAATTATTGCAAAGCTGTTCAAGGCTCTAATATTATGTTCCAAGGAACTAGGTGGAAATTGCTTCATCATTTCTGGCCTCACTGTGTAGTGTCACTTTCTCTGCATTCGACGGGTGACAAGCAAGTCACAAACACTTCCACCCAGATTCAAAGGGAAAGGTATTAGACTCCACCTATTTATGGTGTCGGTGGCAAAATTTTAGGTTAACATGTGTGTTATGAGCTAAATTACATTAAAGTTCTAACACCCAGTATCTCAGATGTGACATTGTTTGGACACAGGGCTGTTGCAGATGTAATTAGTTAAGACAAGGTCATTAAGATGGGCTGTAATCCCATATGACTGGTGTCCTCAGGAGAAGAGGAAATTTGGACACAAATATGCACACAGGGAGAATACCATGTAAAGATGAAGGCAGAGATCAGGGGGATGCTTCTACAAGCCAAGGAATGCCAAAGGTAGCCAGGGAACCACTAGAAGTGAGACGCAAGGTCTGGAACAGGGCCCACCCTTGCAGCCCTCAGAAAGAAGCAACCTCACCAACACCTTAATCTCAAAAGTTTAGCCTCTAGAACTGCGAGACAAATTTTTGTTGTTTAAGCCACACAGTTTCCTGGCAGTTTGTGATGGCAGCCTTAGCAAACCAGTGTAATGTGGGATGCGAAATAGTGTTGTGACAATTTTGGAAAATAAAATCTATTCCACAAATCACCAAGGAAATGTCTGTGTTTTCTTTGAGCTGTTCTGATCCTATTTCAACCTACTGTCACCTGGTTTCCACAATCTTAAAAAACTGTAAGCCCTTTATCACTTGTTTCTACTTTTTTTGTACAGGAAAGAGGGGATTTATTTTTAAATTGTAGGTGTTTTCTTACTAGGTATTACTATTTTACAAATAATGTTTTCTCAATCTCTTTCCAGTTTTTATCATGAGAGAATCAATGGACGTGATGGCAAATGATTTTCATTCACCTTGTCAACATTTTAACTTCACTGTAGCTCCTACAGCTGACCACCTGGAAGAATATAATGTTACCTGTAATATAAAACCCCACACTAGAAGGTCACCAATCATGGAGGAAGACCCAGCCAAAGAAAATTCTATAAATCAAACTTGTAGAATTATGAAATATCCATATAATTGTATACACATTTCTTTGCACCTAGAAATGGATGTAAAAAGTAAGTTTTTAAGGAAATTAAGGGGGAAAGAAAAATTAAATAAGGGCTACCACATTAATTTCACTGAAAAGTCAAAGAGTTGAAATTTATGGTGAAAATAGTATGCTGGAAATGTTAGCTCTTTATTTATTTATTTTTCTTTTAAAGTATTCTTTTCATGGGACCCAGCTGTACCTAGAGGCAAAAAAGGCATTTATGGGTTATGATTTGAGGGACATTCGAAAGACTCTGTCCCAGAATAACTTTGGATGTGCCTACCAGTTATGCTCGAAGTAATACTATTACACTTGGGAATGAAGGGATGCAATTTATTTTTAAATGGAAATATCCATGTACAGTGTGGTGTTATTAAAATCTTACTTTGAATTGATTTCACATATTCTCTCTTAGAGATGAGAACCAGGCCTGGATTAAGATAGGCAGGATATAGATTAGGTACTTTGGGTCACTGGATGATTCTGGGGAAAGGAAAGAGCCAGAAAGGCAAAACTTATACATATTTTAATTGTTTAAGGTTGATTAACTTCCTAGTCACCCTCTTTTAAATGATAAGTTGATCCTTTCTACTAAGCAATTGCCCTCACTTCACCCATAAAACCTACTCTTGAAGAGCATTTTACGAGATAAGCATTCATGAGTGCCTGCTATATGCCTAGCAGTATGCAGGCACTGGGGACACAGGGATGGATGAATGTAAAATAATCAACCAAGTTCATTCAGTGCGACAGGTGCTATGGTAAGTAGTTTGCTGTGCTTTTTGATATTCCAGACATATGGCAGCGATTCAGACAGCTTTAGAATGCTTTTCTAAAACTTTAATTTTTTTTTAGACAACTCTTCAAAATATTATATCTATTTTAAAGCAAATGCAAATAGAAATTGTATGCATCTTAAAGTAAACTATATGACTTGAAAGAAATTTTTTCTGTGAATTAATTTTCCCAGGGCCCTACAGCCTCTGCAATTAGCAGGTATATCAAGGTGTGTGTATGTGCAAGGGGCCTGCAAGAGGATGTGAAAAGGTCAGAACAGAGAGGGCAGTTCCGTCTTGTTCAGGAGTGAGGTGGGAAGGCAGGTTTTTGAAAGGCTACATACGGAAAGTGACTATGATGAAATCTGAAAGATAAAGAGGTTCAGATTATAGATACTAAGACACATTTATTTCAATGTACATTTATGTATCCATTTCCTTTTTATATTTTCTAAAACATGAAGGAAAAGAAGCATTTTCATTATTGTGATTTTAAGAGGATTTATTATTTTACATTTTTATAATTAAACAATAATATTGACTGTACACGCTACGCTATACTCTAAAACCCTGTGACTGTTTTGTAGCTATTAATATGTACTTCTTCATCCCTTTACCTTTTTACCCAGCCCCCACCCCCTTCCCTCTACTGATCACCATTTCGTTCTCTGTATCTGATTGTTTTTGTTTAGTTTGTTTCTTCTGTTCCTTAGATCCTGCATATAAGTGAAATCATGTTATTTATCTTTCTCTGTCTGACTTATTTCACTCAGCATAATACCCTCTAGGTCCGTCCATGTCATTACAAATGGTAAGATTTTCTTTTTTTAATAGCTGAGTAACATTCCATTGTATATATGTACCATAACTTCTTTATCCAATAGTCTGTTAATGGGCATTTAGGTTGCTTCCATGTCTTGGCTATTGTGAATAGTGCTGCCATGAACATAGGATACAGAGCTCTTCACAAACTAGTGTCTTGATTTTCTTTGGGTAAATACCCAGAAGTGCAATTGCTAGGTCAAAGTGTAGTTCTATTTTTAATTTTTCAAGAAAACTCCAAACTGTTTTTCAGAGTAGCTCTACCAATTTGCAATCCCACAGAAGTGTACGAGGGTTCCCTTTTCTCCACATCCACACAAACATTTGTTGTTTTTTGATTTATTGGTGACAGCCAATCTGACAGTGTGAGGTGATATCTCATTGTGGTTTTAACTGCATTTCTTTGATTATTAGTGGCCTTGAGTATCTTTTCATATGTCTATTGGCCATCTGTAAGTTCTCCTTGGAGAAATACCGAGTCAGGTCTTCTGCCCAATTTTTAATTGGGTCATTTTTTGTTGTTGAGTTGTATGAGTTCTTTATAAATTTTGGATATTAACCCCTTGTCAGAAGTATCATAGGCAAATATCTACTCCCATTTGGTAGATCGTCTTTTCATTTTGTTGATGGTTTCCTTTGCTGTGCAAAAACTTTTTAGTTTGAGGTAGTCAGGATTTACTTTTGTGTTAATGGAAAAATCCATAAATTCTATTCAGAGTGAAATGATAGTTATTTTGGGGGTCCATAATTCAGAAAGATAATGGTGATGTGCAAATACATAATCTTGTATTCTAGAAAACTATAACCATTTTGCCATGTGTAAGAGATTAAAAAATCACTCCTATTTTACTCTGCTATGCAAAGACTGGATCTGATCTTCTTTAAAAGCCCTATCCACCAGGGGTGAACCAAAATTTAGTCCAGTTTGGTAAATTTACTATGAAACAATAATTTAAACTATCTCTAGATATTTTCAGATTCCTGTTGGTTTCCCCTTGCTCCTCTCCAAGATGGCTGCAGGAATCAGGGGTAGGTGGGCAGTATGAGATGTGGGGAGACACACTCTTCTGCATTCACACTGGTGCTTTGGTTGGTGTACTGGCTGGCCTGACCCCAATTGTGCACATTCTGAAATTACAATATAAATATGCGAAATGCTATATTTATATTGTATATGCTATATTTCTTTTTCCATAGCTTGATTAGTGCCCGGTGACACTTTGGTCATTGGGCCTGCTTTGGCTATTGCTGGCACTGCAAATATTTTATTCCAGCTAACTGCATGCTTTTATCTTCAGTGAGAAATGCAAATTTGGAAGCTGAATGGCATGGAATAATATTGGCGTGTCTGAGTGCTGCCAGCCCAGTCAACTTTTACCTTTCTTTTATTCAGCCTCTTTAAATAAATGTTGTCTGCCTATTTATTGTACATCTGCTCGTGGAAGGAGGTCCTGTGGGAAGGATACCCAGGTCATAAGCCCCACAAGGGTAGTCATCCAAGGGTATAAACAAATTACATGTCTTACTAAATTGAGTCAGTACTAGCTATATTTGTGTGCAAGAAAGAGGATACAGAAGGTGGCTTAGAAAGTCAGTAGACACTTGTGACTTGGACATGACAAGGTCACTCTTTTATAAGTCACTGATGCTTGGGACAACTGGCCACTGTGTCTTTATGGGCCCAAAGGAGACCATGCTAAGCTATCACTGCATGGCAACTGCTCTTCCCATGTTGTCTCAGTGTTTTTTGAATGAACGTTTTTACCTGTATCCTTGTTAAATTTAATCTAGGGTAACTGCATGTCTAATTAAGTTATGTGCTTAATCTAATCATTGTCATGAGAGACCCTGATGTAAAGGGGTCTAATTATTCATCTTCCTTGGTCTCTTATATGCCTCAGTCCAGCCCTTTCTCTGTGTCTGTCTTTCCCTTTCTTCTCCATCCTCCTTACGCTCGGTGCATATTTGTTGATTTGAGACTATAATTTTTGGCTGTTTGGCCCAGTGCCAAAATTACTGATTAAAAATGGCTCTGATTCTGGTATTCTGCTGTGTTGTGGTCTTAAACCTAGTGATAGAAATGATAGCAGAACTAACATCAGCTTTGCCTGTTAAATGAAATTAACCCTAGAATTTTGGAACTAAATGGATCTCTGGAAGCCACCTGGTGAAGTTTCCTCATTTAATACCTTTGTTTAATAAATCAGGAAAGAATTTAGGAGAGCAAGTGACCCTCTAACAGTGATGTTATATATTCAGCTTTTTAGTTAAGGGTAGAATGTGTAGTAGAACCCAGCTACACCACCACATAGCCTCTTATCTATTGCATCATGTTATTGTATTTTTATAGTATTTTTTTCTTTGCAGATTTCTTTTGTTCCATGAAGATCACTTGGTATGTTTTAGTAATATTAGTTTTTATATTTTTGCTCATCCTCACTATCCACAAAATACTCGAAGGCCATAGGCAAATGCAGAAGTGGCAGAGTAAGTATTGAGAAATAAATATATCATTTGGGGCAATTGATTTAGTTTCAAGGAACTCTTCATCTTATCTATAGATTCAGTTTCTTTCCTTTTAGTTCAATTTACCATTTTCTGAGCACCTACTGTGTGTATGTGGTGATTCTAGAAATATAAGCATAAGTAAGACACAGTGACAACATTCAAGGAGCTTGCTTCATGTGCCTTTCTCCTATCCAGACAAGTGAATAGGAGGGGAGAAAAAATGGGTGAATTAGAAGTAGTTGATAGACTGGAGGTTGAGCAGGGGCTATAGTGGAAGTGAGGACCGAAGAGAGGTAGAAGAACAAGGAGTGGAGATGAAGAATTTTAGAGTTGGCGATCTTGATAAGGTTGGCTGTTGGCGGTGAGGGTGAGTGTGAGTGTGAGCCAATCTTTAATAAGTGTGAGTGTGTCCGTAGATTTTTGGTTGGGCTGAGCTAAAGTGTGTAATTAGAAATCAGGATAATAGGGATGAAATGAATATAAAATATTTAATGACTAATATGACACCCACCTGTCAGGATGGGCACTGACCATTTACTACTGGTGTGGCCCTTCTGATAGACCCACGCATACATCAGCCCTTCTGGTGTGTACTTAGGAGTACACTGGCTGAGTGTCAGGCCTGATGGAAAGCAGTTTGTGTCTTAAAAAACAAGAGAAAATGTATAATTATGAGACTAGACTTTGGAGATAGGAGGTTGTTAGAATCCTAGTACTACCGCTTACTAGTTACATGACTTTGAGCAAGTCACTGTATCCGAGTGTTCCTTTTTACCTCTGTAAAACAAGGCTAATCACCGTCACCACAAAGTGTTGAGATAAGGGTTGAACTACAGAGACAGCATAAGAAATTTACCCCAGTGTCTAGTAATTTTCATAGTGCACAGTAATTTTCAATAAAGGAGAGTAGTATTTGCTGCTCGTGTCATTTCCCAGGGCTCCTCCACTCGTTACCAGGTAAGGCTGCCTTAGTTGTTTCAATGGGCAAAACAGATGGATGCCTCTAGGTCTGAGCCATTCATTCTTTTGATTAACTATTTACTGACGAAATTTCTGAGAGAAGTTGCATATCAAGTATTGTCATTGATACCTTAGTATTTAAGACCCCCAAAGCCTTTGGTTAATAATCGTAATGTTATATATTTATAGAATAACCATTGTCGCAAGATTTTTACTAAATTCTCAAAGTATGTAAACAAGACATGTGCTATTATTTTTATTTTATAGATTAAAAAATCCTGAGCTTCAGAGAAATTAAGTGTTTTGTATTTTTTCCAGTTAGACAACTAATAAAAAGATGCAGGGTCTTTCTAGTTTTGAAAATTATATTATTTTAAATAAATGCATGTTATTTGAAAATAGTGCATAGTTTTGAGTTTCTTGATACATTTTTTCATATAATTACACATTAGGAAAGAGAGAGAGAAACCAGATGGAAAAATGTCTAGAAAGAGATGAATAGTGGGGAGTGACAGTAAGTTCTTATGAACAGCAACCCAAATGACAGGCCTAGAGGCTTTCAAAGTCTTACCTTACAAATCTAAGCATATAAAGTAATGAAAAATGTCATATCAGTTAGGACATTTATTATTATTAAATATTAAATATATATTACATATTCTGTATATCATATCTTTGTGTATAATCTAAATATAATATTCTGTACATAAGAGCTGGGTTTTTCATCAGAGGAGATGGTATAATGGAGAGACCACTGGTTTTAGAAAGAACCTGCATTTGTTAATGGAAAATAACTTCATGTCTTGTTACTGCAGGCCCTGTTGTGAATAGCCCTTTTTCTTTGGTAATCCTTTGAACCAATATGGGGAGTATATATTGAGAATGTGCTTGTTTTTCATCTTAATATTTAATTTCTTTTCTTGGACTAGGTCGTAAATACAAACCTTCATCTGTTCTCTTAAGAGGAAGTGATTCTGAGAAACTTCAAACGTTGAACGTGCGGGTTATTTCAGGTGAGCTCAGTGACATGCAAACGGAACACTGCTTAAGAAATTCCAAAGCTTCATCATTGCGGTATAAACTCAGGATCATAATATCTGAGCTCATTTAAATTAGCCTTGTATCTGGAAGAAAGGAGCTATAGGCAAATCATATCGGAGGACAGTTACGATCAAAACTACCTCCTTAAATAATGGAAAGTTTGCTTAATTGCCAAGGAGAAATTCCTGTGAGTAGGCAGAGGAGGAAAAGCAATAAGGAATAAGCCTCAGATTTATTTTTAAATGAGACAAGTTACCATTATTCCTCAGAACTGCAAGAAGTAATTGCAGAGTGGGCATGGCTTTTGCTGGAGCCATCACTTAGCAGAGGGTGTCATTGTATAAAGAGAACTTCTAATAGCCCCAATTAAAAAGTCCCCTGTCCTCTCCCAAGAAATAGAAATGGAATAAGGGAGTCTTAATTTGAGTAGCAAGGAGGCTGTTAGCACAGATGCTGTGGTTCCATCTCCTCTTCTAATTGTGAGGCCTCCTTCTGAATTCAGGCTGTCGAATCATATGAAAAGAAAGAAATGGAGACTATGACATGGGCAAAGGCTTATTCTTCATCAGGGAGAAATAATGTTCTTGAGTCTTTGAAAACTACAGAATTATGTGTGATATTACTACAACCGCTCGGGCACAGCCAGAGAGCAGGATATTTTGTACTTTGTGAGACGTTAGATACGAAAGCTTCATGTCTGGTGTGTAAACCATTTTCAAACATGAAAGGAAACTGAACAAACCCTGAGCCTTTCACTGCAGGTGTCTGTAGCCACATGGGGATTTGAAAGGCATTTCACTGTGGAGTATGCTCTCCAGGCTTATTTTAGCTATTTAAATTAGCAGGTACTCAGCCCCCTAGCCTGAGGAAAACTTGGCTTGGGTGCACTTGAAAGCTCCCATAAAAAAAAAAAATAGAGTTTCTCCTCTCATTACTAGCAGTAAAGTTACTAATCTATGAGTAATAATAAGCATTAGCTAAATTGTCTTTGGACACCAGCTAAAAGTGGGGCAAGGTGATGGAAATTCTGGGCGATCAATGACGATTTTGTTTGATTAATGAAATAAAAATAACAGGGTTGTTTCAAGTGGAAAAATTCATCGTTAGTGAGAGAAAATGACATTTTCCCTGGCCTCCCCTCTTATCCAGTACACATGCCTGACATTCCTACCCAGGAATGCTTTAACCTGGCTCTAGGGGCTTTTTGTTTGTCTTAGGCAACCCAATCCTTTCTCTTTTCAAGTCATAATTTTGAGCACCGAAGCCTTATCTGAGAAAAAGTCAATAGCTCCCCTGTCAACCCAGATAATCAGGAGAATCACAAATTTAAAGTTCTAGCTAACCACCAGACTAGCCTCGCACACTGTATTTATGAACCGGTGATTTTCATCCCCCAGAGAAACCTGCCACAGCTGTCCTTTTCCCTTTCAAAGCACTCACTCACCGACCCCCTCCACTCCCGGCTTTATTACCTGGTATATAATATTAATGTTTAGAGTGGGCCAAAGGGTTGGGGGTGGCCTTTAAAAAAACAAAACAAAACCAAGACTCTTTTTGAGGTTTAGCCTCTTAAAGGGGAAAAGAAGCAGATTCTTTCTTGTTATTGATATTTCTTTAACCTAAAAGTGATTTTTTTTTTTTGTCTCTACCCCAATATAAGTTTCTCTTTCTGAGAGAGAAATGGAAAGGAAATAATATCTCCCACGAGTGCCGTTTTTAAGGCCTCTCTTTGTAATGATGGGTTATAGGCAGCAGTTGAGAATGCAGGAAAAAATGTGTCAGCATGGTTCTCTGGAGAAGTAGTAACACGATTGAAAAAAATGTCTTTCAAAGAGAGCAGTGACTGTAGCCACATTCAGCAGAGCAGCTTGCTGCTGGCTCTGACTGTACATGCCAGAACGTCTCCCTAGTTGTTCATGTATTACAAAGTAAGTATTGTCATCCACGTACACACAGAGACATAGATAGACTCACACCCTCAAAAAGACAAGAGAGAAATAAAGGGAGATGATCAAGACCCTGGCACCGCACAGGGCCTGGCATGTGCTGAGGGCACAGCAAACACTGATGGAATCAATGAATCTCATTGCTGTAGAAGATGTCAGACAGAATCAAATCTCAAGCTTTTATAAGTTTAATATTTTCTTCCTTGCTCTGAGAAGCGCGGTGGCTTACGTTGCCTGTCTTGGCATTCATCTACTTTACATTGTATTCATTCGACTATAGTCTTCACACAGGCGATGATTCTGTCTTACTCACCTTTGGAATCTTGTCCCAAGGATAATATCTGGCATGTAGTTCATGCACGATAAAAGCTTATTAAATCACACAAACCCTAAGGGGAAATGAGTATAGAGTGAAAAGAGCAGATGAGCAAGAAATGAATCTTGGGGATTGGGAAAGGTGGAGCAAACAAAGAGACAAAGGTGATCAGAGGGAATATAATTCTATTTCCTAAAAGAACATATAACACATTTCATAGAATTGCTAAGGGTATTGAAGAATAATGAAAAACACTGACCATGTTTTCGAAGAGATTTTGAGAATTATGCAGAAGTAACTTTGAAACGTACCTTTAGAAACAGTGCTTAATGAATTTGCCACGCTGGGAGACCAAGGCCAGGGACAGAAGCAGTAAACGAGGACCCGAGTCCCTGAATGCAAACAATAAAAACCAATGTGGCTGACTTGGCAGAAAGAAAAGTTATTGGAAAACCAAAAGGGGACCCATGGAAGCAGCAGGAAGGTTAGGGAATCTGAGCTTGGAAAATAAATAGTTAAAGGAGGCCAGGCAACCAAAAATACAGCCAAAGTCTTACTTACCACAGGTTGGTTTGGTGAGAATACCTTTGCTGATGTCACCACCACTGAACACTCCCCTTGGGCTGCCAGAGCTACCCTTAGACCACTTTGCTGTGTTGCATCAATGCCCAGGATTGCAAGTCCCAAGGGGGAGTATCTGACTAACTGAGTGCAGGCCACAGATTTGTACTCTGGGTGCCAGGAAGCAGCAGAGTGGAAATATCTGCCCTTCTGGCGTCCTGAATACTTGAAAATACTCCTAAGATGTCCATATGATGGAGAGTCAATAAACAAATCTCTATAATACCAGTTTCTGGGATTAGGGATTCCACATATCCTCTCTGCATGGGTCCCTTAAAGGTGCCATTTCATCTCTCACCTCTATGTCCATTAAAAATGCTGAAATTTTTTAAACTTGAAATTCTTCACCTTCACATATTCAGCCAAAATCTATTGGTCAGTAACTCCACAGCAGTCATGTCAAGCATGGATGACACAGTGGCATGTACTACAGCACAGTCCCTGCCTTCACAGAGCTGACATCACAGTTAAGGAGCTTCTACCCCTGGTTGCCTTGAGAGAAGGGAAACTAATTAAACTATAAAAACTCATTAAGTAACTTCCATATGCACAGTACTTTCACACACATCATTTTATTTCATAGGGACCTCACCTTTTTTCCTGATGAGAAAACTAAAGCTCCAAGAGTTTAAATAACGGACCCACAGCCAGGTCCTAGCAGGGTCAGGACTCAAACTCATTCTGTCCAGCTAATGCACTTTCTAGCACATCGGTGACAATGGTGAACTGGGGAGCTTACCTCTGCTGGTTCAAGCCACAGATCAAAACTCTTTATGCTCTTTTAACATCTAATACTGGAAAGGGAAATGAGACATTTCCTCTATAAGGCTGTAGAAGCTTCTATGAGACAATCTGAGTCATCTGCAATGTAACATTTCAGCTGATGCTGTTAATGTGGGTGAGTTTGTAGCAACTACGAAGCAAAAAAAAAATGGAATTTTATTGTGAAAGAGAATTACTGCATGTCAAAAGTGGATGACCCAGTAATTTGTATTACCCCAAAATAAAACTAGTGGCAGTGTAAAATTATAATTTGCAACATGTTTATGGCTAGTATAATGAAGACTAAGCGGGTTTCAATTTCCTGCAAAAGAGAAGATAAATTACTGGTGCCAGATGGATAGCACCCAAGCAAGATAACATGAAAATTTAATTTTTACTTTCTGCCTATAGTATTTATGACTCTTAAAATACAGATTTGAGTTCATAAAATAGCCATCTGCTTGGTTACAGAATAGGTCAAAATGCAGAGGGTGACTCTATATGAAGGCAGAAATTCATAAGTGTGAAGAATCTATAGGCAGAACAGGGTGATTTATTCTATTCGTTCATTGAATGCCTTTATGTGACGGCCATTTACTCCAGGTCTGGAATAATTGATGACACAACATATGCAGATAAACATTTTCTCCATATCTGCACAGACTCTCCCTGCCTGAACCATCCTGCCTCCTGTGCCACCTCTTGAAAACCTCCTCTCCTCCCACGTTGCCTTTGTCTGCTAAATTCCAACCCTGCCTTCTGATGTTGGTCTAACTAACACCTCCACAGGGAACTCTACTGGACCTCCCAGATGAGGTCGATGCCCCTCAGTGCATGCCCTCAGAGCCCCACAAATCTCCCTTTGGGGCAATTATTCCTGTTGCTATTTAATATTTCTATTATTATTTGATTGCTATGTCTCCCAGGTAGCTCATTGAGATAGGGACACTCTCTGATAATACTCATCACTGTATTCCCAGATCATAGCATCAAGCATATAAGAGCACTTAGTAAGTGCCCACTAACTATCAAGTAAACAGGACTCTACATCAACTATGTTGAAGGAATGACTGCCACAGTCTACAAAGACCTTTTAAATATGTTCCCCTCCCAATCATAACTCTTGATAAAGCAAAATAACAAAAAGAAAATTCCTTTCCTTTAAAAGGAAATTAAAGAAATTCCTTAATATTCATTCCTTGGAGTATTAAAAATAGCTGCAGTGTGAGTAAACTGGAAATTAAGTCAATGGCTCAGAATATTGACAACTGTCTTTTGAAGGAGAGTTTTTTTCTCTTTAGCTGTTATTTCTAGATAATTTTGCAGTCATTACTTTTCCATCCCCATTTGATTTTCACATTGGTCAGATTGGGAGCAGATGAGTAGTTTGGGGATCACTGTGAATAATAACAGATGGAGCTTTGAATATAGTAGGGAGTTGGCACCTTGAATAATGGAAATCTATTTTAAGCTACCACGATTGGCTCTATTAGCCCTAAAAGGCTTCTAGCTACTTGGGCTTGTACAAAAGTGCCAATATTTTTATGTGATGAAGATGTTAGAATGATGTATAGCAATACTGAAGTTCTGCATTGCTATGACAATAAGAAGAAAACATTACAAGTGGCAGGTCTTTGGAAGCCCCAGATTAGAGAATTAAATAAGAATCACCAAATCATCTGAAATTTTCTGCATCTGTCTTACACTGTAATCTGTGAAGATGAACTTGAATTCCTTCCTTTTTGGAGAAGGTCTTACGAAGAAACCAAATACTTTGTAGGTAAATTTAGACATTTCTTGCCATTGTCTGCATAAAGAGTCATAGTTGAATCTTCCAAAGCAGGGGTCCCCAACCCCTGGGGCCACAAACCAGTACCAGTCTATGGCCTGTTGGGAAATAGGCTGCACATCAGGAAGTGAGCAATGGGCAAGTGAACAAAGCCTCATCTGTATCTGTAGCTGCTCCTCAGAGCTAGCATCATCACCTCGGCTCCACTTCAAATCACCAGGCATTAGATAATCATAGAAGCACTGGTTCCCTGGTGTCAAATTGGTTGGGGGCCACTTTCTTCCCACCCCCCACCCCACAAAAGTATGAAGGAGAGGAAGGATGCCTTGAGGTCATCACCTCCAAGGTTAGTTATCCATAACCTTCCCCTGCTGAGCACGTATGCGGGTCCAACTAAATTCTGAGCATACTCCTTGAGTGGAATTAAAATATGCTGGTAAAAACATTCTGTTTTGTACTTAATAGTGCTTTCTATTTTTCAAAATATATTAAAATATACCTTTATTACCTCATTTTGCCCTTACCTTGATTTTCTTCCTTTTAGCCTCAAGGCACCCACTAGCTTTCCTGAAGTCACAAGGAAATGATCTCAATAGTTCAGGTGTCGTTACCCACTGCTGAACTTTTATACGGCACTTGTGGTGTGAGGACAGGAAGCTGCCATCTGGGGCTGCCTGGCTGCTGCTGCCCAAAAGGCCACACAGGTGCCTCATGTAGGTGAATTTACCTGGCCTAATGTTTTCTTTCATGCCTGTGGGTTCAGCTTCCTGCAATGGCAGCACACCAAGGATCTATTGTGTAATCCAGCTCACACCAACAGGTTTATATAACCAGAAGACTGATGTATTAATTTACAAAGAGTAATGCAGTTGAGAGAAATTCAGACCAAAAAACTCTGACAGCAAACACATGTGGTTCTCTCTCCTTATACAGAAAGAACCACAGTAGGATGTCAGATCACAGCCAAGTCTTGTTTGGTAGGTCTTAAAGTGGATTCTTCTGCCAACTTGAGAGGTTTTTCTTCAATAACTTGAGAGGCCTTGCTCCCCATTTTAGGAGTAGCTTGATAGGCTCATTTACCATTTAACAGGCTTTGGCCTGGGGATTATTTATGAAGGTGACTTTTCATGTTTCCACTCTTATTATGGGTTGATTTTATTGATTAACACTCAGAGGTCACTTATTTTTCTTTCCCCAAATTCCTAGGTGGCACCCCCAGTTAACTTATAGTGCTTCTTCCCACACCTTTTTAAGAAAACCAAGCCACAAAAAAGTTAAATGACATTCTTTCAGTCATTGGACATGTATTTACTGAGTACCTATTAGGTGTCATGCTCCAAGGCGGGTTCTAGAAATTATAACTGTGCATAAAATACAATCTTTGTACACAAAAAGGTGAATAAATAGTCAGTTACAGCAAAATTGGCTACATTCAGTATTGGGGAAGTAGAGGTCACAGAGGGTCCTATATAGTATGGACACCTAACACTGGTTACTACTTCTTGTTTCTTTTTTAGCTGTTTGGGCTTTCCAACATAATAACCAAGTAAAATTTAGTTAAATAGCTTTGGAGATAAGAGTATAAAAAAATTGATGCGGTAAATTCCCTTAGCAGCCAAGAGAGCCTGGTAGAATGAGGAAGCTTTAGATGTGTCTTTACTATGGGAGATGTATCTTGTCTCTGACATGAAAACCACCAGGAACATAGTGAAGACCACACCTTGCAAGTTTCTGTTACTCTGTAGGAATCAAAAATTACTTTGGAAGAATAAACTGAAGTTAGATACCAGATGTTATAGGTATAAAGCACTTTTTAAAAAGTGTTAGAAATCTTTTAAAAAAATTATCAGAGGGCAACCTGGACATTGTCACGGGTAGTGTGGTAGGGGCTTTATTCACGAACACAAGACATGAACTTTTATTTTTAATCAAAGTTTCTGCTGCTGTTCACTAGATTCAGCCAGGTCAAAACTCCAGCTGGGGTTCTTTTTAATTTTTTAGGCTCTTCTGAGGTTCCTAAAAAATGTCAAAGAAATGTTTGGTTCAGAGATTTGACAAATTCATGAAAAGACTTCTGTGACATTTTAAAACATTTCTGACTGTTCTAGTGTTTTAACTAGTGTTGGTGAATTAATAATTGGAAAGAAACTCTATTTCCCAGTGTAGAACAAAAAAAAATCTACCTGTTTTTAACTATTCTGAAGAAGGTATTAAAATGTCATATATTTTACTTTTTTGCCTTTTTATCAATTTTCCAGAGTTTTACTATTAGCATATAAGTTACATGACTTTGGATACTAGGAAAAACAGAAGATAATACCCCACTAGAGAGTTACTTTGGAGTAGCCATCATTTTGACAGATAATAGCTTTCTACAGTAAATTATGGTTATACCATACTATAAAACATCAGCAAACTAAATGAATAAGCAAATGGTGAGCAGTTTGGCTTTTTAACCAAAATAGCTCTTAGTTAATTTTCTTTAATAATTATTTAGTTTAATGAATAAGCTCTTTAGATATTTTAACCTAATTGTCTAAGCAATCATTTGCATGGTAAGTTCATTCTGAATCTTTAATGCATATCAGATCAACTTGGATGTCTGTAAACAGAATATCAAAGTTACAAATGTATAATAAGCCTTTGAGCCAACAATTCTATTTCTATGAATTTGTCCTATAGATTTACTCACCTGGGAGAGAAATGACATATATGGAATGATTACTGCTAGTGTGTTTGCAATGTCAAAAGATTAGACACAATCTAAATAGGAGACTGTTTAAAGAAATGATGATACATCTATACTATGGAATACTAGGAAGTTATAAAAAAGGAATGAGGAAGTGCTTATGTGGAAAGATCTCTAAGATATATCTTTAAGTATATATGTGTATAGTATGCTACTATAGTATGTAAAGAATGACAAAAATAACATATATATGTATAAAGGTATAAAACTATCTATCATCTATCTATCCGTCCATTCATCCATCATCTATCAATAAACAAAAAACTAATAACCTTGGTTGCCTGTGGCAAAGGAAAGGGAGCAGGAACAGAAATATGTGATGCGGTGGGAAGTGATTGTCTGGGATATGTGGTAAGAAAGAAGGAGACAGTCTGCTGAATACCCATTCATAGTGTAAAAATTTTTTAATCATGTGAATGTATTCTGTATTCAAAAAATTAAATCCAAAAAATAAGCTATCCTCATTACATTTTTTTTCTAATTAAAAGAATAAAATTCCAAGAAAAAATTTAACAGTATTTCTTTTGGTAATTAAACCCATACCAGTGTTTAATTATCTTCATAGACAAGAAGCATTGTATTCCTGATTACACTTAAATCTTCATTTTGATTTCTCTCCTTAAGGAGCAACTACCCAAATTTATCTTTAAATTACAGGTTGCCTCATTTCCATCCCTGTTCAGGGCTTTGTATAGAAAGTAAAGACATTTGTAAAGCAAAACCCACAAGTTTCAATACAAAAACTATAAAAGCAAGACTCCAGACTCCGTGGAATAAAAGAGATACCATTATGCCATGGACAAGAAGTTTCATCTCTGCCCTTGAAGTTAGCTAAAGATAATATAGGAAGAATTTGATAAAGTCACATAGTCATGGTAAAGAAAGACAGATTAGAATTCATCTAATTTATACCTTTGCATCTTGGTAAAATTGTCTCTGAAATTAATACTCTTCTTAGGGACATATTTCAACAAGATGTGATAGAAGGAAAGATTTGAAGTCAGTTTCCAAACTAAAATTTCTGTCTTGTTACATGATGTATTTAATTTTTTTTTTCCTCTACTTTGTTCCTTCCTAATTATGCTTCAGGCCTTGTGCCTAGAAAGTGGTAGGAAGGAAGTATGCAAGGAAAGAAATAGAGTTGGAAGAAATGGATTAAAGTTACAGAGTTGTAGGTAGGAAATTTAGCGAGTGGCGGAAATGCCCGAAACTTTTCTCTAGATGGAAGGCATATTTCTCTCACTACATTAGAAAATGATGTATCTGTTTTTTCATACTGCTATTAACTATAGACTAAAACAGTTCTCCTTCCTAAATAGCAGAGACCACACAGAGGCTGCCCTTGACTCAGGTCAAGGAAGTGCTTTCTCCAATACCAGAAATAGAAGTTTCTGCCACTGTGCATCAGCACGATCGGTATGCACAGTAAGTAATGATTCGGCTTTATGGATGATTTTGATTTTGTTGCAAACATGATAGATCCAAGAAGATAAAGTAGATCTCAAACTACCTTTTTATGTTGATGTAGGAGATAGAAAGTGACGAGCTTGCAAAATCAGCTCATACGAATTAGGTGACATGAAATAAAATTACTTTTTCCTCCAAGGTGTAGGAAAGACTAGTAAACTTAACTTTTAGTCTATTAAAAACATGTGCCCCTGAAATGTCACCTCGTTCCTTGGTACTGTTTCCTGAGGTTGTCATAATTCTAGCAGGCCAATTGTTTTAGTCGAAGAATGAGAGAAGAGAGAATGTAAATTTATAAAGCAGAACTACCCATTACCCTCAATTACTGGAATTAAAATCTTCTCCAAATTTAACATCTGATCATCTAGATTAATACATATTAATTTCCATGTATCTGAATCAGAAGTGTCTTCGGAAACTTTTTTACTCATTCGACAAATATTTAATAAGTAGCTATTATGTTAAAGGCACTATTGATAGCCATTATAGTGGTATAAAAATTGTAACAGGGAAGAGAAGGGACACTAATATTTATCAGTATCCTTCCATGCTTGGTGGTAACAGATCATTTACTCTTCATAATCCTTGAGCAGTTATCACTCGCAGCATTAACCAAGCCAGAATGTGGAAAAAAAAACAAAAAAAGAGAGTGTAGAGCCCTAGGACTAGTAACCATGGGACACTGCTACTGTCTCTGACTGAAGGAGCAGGGAACCCAGAGAGACAGAGACAGAGGCAGACTAATGCACACGTGTGTGTACACACACACACACACACACACACACACACACACACTATGCACGGAGGGATGCCTGACGGGAACTGTGCCCTTTGGTCAAAGCACACAACAGCCTGTGGTTGCCCTGAAGAAAGAAAATAAATATCCCAACTTGGCTGTTCTCCCTTTACCCAGGGTGCTAGTACTGCCCAGTGGCCAATTCCAACCAGAGCCAGAGGACACTGAAATCCAACTGGGGCAGTTCATATAGATTGGCCTTTCAGGGTACCAAGCAGGTGGGAAAAAGTGGAGAGCAGATCAGGAGAGGCAACTGAAGGGATCCAGAGTAGGTGCTTAATATGTCAAACTTGAAACTAAGGATATGTTTATGTTCAGCACTAGAGAGAAACTGATCTTAGTACTTGGCTCTTAATGCAATCAGGGTCTGCTGTTGGCTTAGAAATTCCTAACTATAATGTAATCACACAATTGTTTTAATGAAATATTACTGGATTTCTGTCTAATACTTCTTATTCTGGCCTCATTCTGGGATGCCCAACCTTGCATTTAAAGAGCTTCCTTTTGTTCATTCGCCAAATGCTTTTTGAACACCTACTGTGTGCTAAGAATTCTGCTACTCATTGGCAAAAATAACATACAGTCAGAGGAGGAATCAGATTAGGGAACCCTTAATTCCAATAGAGTAACATAATAGATGTATTCACAGGGGACTTGGGGAGCATAATGGAAAGATCCCCTCATTTAGATATGTTGCCTAGCATTTAACAGATAGATGTTCAATACTTATTTTCTGAGTGAATGATTAAGTCCCAACATCTATTAGAATCATAGAGTTCTATAACCACAAGAAACTTGCATGAACACTTACACTTTCATTTTATATAAGTGGAGAATAACCCAAACATACTGTAGTGGCAGAGGCTGGAGAAGATTCTAGGTTACCTGGGACCCAAGCTGAGAAGTTTATTACCACTAATAACACTGTCTTCTTGGATATAATGGAGCCTCCATGGCTTAACACAGGGCTGGAAGAGCACTTAATCAATATCTTTAGGAAGTTTTTGGTGTTCTTATAAGATACTGTTTTGATAAATGATTTTAAAATTATTTTCCATGAATTCTTTTCCAGTAATACTTACCAAAACTTTTGTGTGAATAATATTTGTTTTTTGTTTTTGTTTTTAATCTTCAGAATATCCTTCTAAACAATTCTTCTGGACAATTTGGACCAAACTCTTTTTGAAGAATACTCATAATTATATTTGGGGAATGAGTTAACTGGTAAATATATGAGACCAGTTGAGAATATATGGTAGGAAATAGCAGGAATGCTGACTGGTTGATGAAAAAACTCTAGAGCATTCATTGGACCCATGAGATCAAAGAAATGAGAGGTTTTTTTTTCAGGAAGCCATTATGAGTCACAGAAACAAGCTGATGAAACCTTTGGAAATAGCAAGAGAATGTCTCCTTGTTTATCCATCACTATACAGCTTACAATGGCCTTGAGATTTTGGTTTTGAAAATCAAAAACAGGGTCAAAAATTAAAATCCTTTTCTCATTGGCCCACATTGCAGATTCTGATTTGGTGAGTTTTTCTATGCAGATGGATTATTCCTCTTTGGCAAGTTACTTCAGAGGGCTTGAGTTATTTGTTTATATTTGTATGGATATATAAATCTTGCCTCCTTTTGGCACTGAGGATGTTTAAAAAACTTCAAAGATACTAAAGTGAAATGAATTTAAGTGAAATATTAAATAAAACTTGAATATTTAAATTTAATAGCAAAATGTTTCCTCTGATTCTTTTGGCTTTTATATTTTCATAGCTATGTTGATATCAACAATAATTATAGTTATCAATTGCAATAAAAGCACATATATATTAGAGGCCAGCTCTTCATATAGAAAAGTATAAAAATACCTTCTCATAGTTAAGGTGAGATTTAATTTCCTGGAATTATTATTTGGTTAAAATTGCTTAGCTGAGTAGACTGCCAGAGTTTAAGTGTAGGGTTAGATTTATTATTTAGCAACTTAACAGAAACAAAGTTTTAACACAGAGAAATTTTTCTGGTACTTTTTTCTTTTTCTATTTCTTTCTTTCTTCTCTCTCTCTCTCTCTCTCTCTCTCTTTTTTTTTTTTTTTTTTTTTTTTTTTGCTAGGCCGCAAACCGAGATTCTAATTGTAAAATTTAGGTTTAAAGATCTGGCAAATGGAATTCTACTAGTCTCACTTTTCCTCAGCCGTGTCCCTGATGAATAGGTGAGTAAGACTCAGCTCTGGAACATTCAGCAGGAGTTTAGGGGTCTCACACACCATGAGGCACGGATATTATACAATTTCTGAGAAGCCAAATTATTGTTTCCATGCACACCCCTATTATGTTTCAGACAAATGACTTGGAAATCAATGGGAACTTGGCTTACAAAAGGCATAAATTAAGCTTCAAAGTTCTGTTAAATTGTGTCAGATTTCTGGGAGCTATTTTCCCTTATTTAAAATTAAAGACTCTAACAGATACTGTGAAGCATTCAAAGATGTAGATGGCCTGCTGTCTGCCCACAAAGGTTTACAATCTGGTAGAGGAGACAGGACATGCATACCACTAGTTATAATACTAGACACAATAGGGTAAGATAAGTGTGTCATTTGCAGGCTCCATGCTTCCTGCCGAGAACTCGCAGGCCAATAAAAATCATTTCCAGTCGGGGGTAATCAGGGTAGGCTTCTCAAGAAAGCGGCTTTTGAGCAGCATTGAAGCTGGCTTTTCCCAATCTTTCTGAATAGGTCTCCTAAATATACACTTTCTCAGCTCTATAGCCCCTTTCATGTCTGCTACTTACAATTATTTCTGTGGTTACAAATTAATGTCTGTCTCCCTCTCTAGACTGGTTCTGCTCACCACAGTATACTTGGCAGCTGATATGATGCTTGGCTCACAGTTGGTTCTTAATAAATATCTGTTGGATGAAGAACTATTTATTAAGCCCTGCTATACACAAGGCATATGCCGTGTATACTTTCATTTCTTCCTCAAAATGACTCCTCAAAATAGGAGTCATTATTCCTGAGGAAGCTAAGTCCAGAGAAGCTCATCAGTTTGCCTTTGGTCTCAGGACTAGGATGTGGATTTAGTCCTAGGTCTATGGGGCTGTGAAGCCTTGTCACTTGCTGTATAAGCACAAAGGGTGTAGGCCGCTTGGAGGAGATGCCTGAGAAAAGGGGCTCCCTAAGCACCAGCAATGTGCTCTTCCGGGAGTGCAGGGGGGCTGGGTTAACCATGCCCTTGAAGAAGACCTCGGAATGCAACTGCCGCTCCGTCACTAGTCCTGAATGTCTCCTCCCCACCCAACTGGCTCCCATAGAAATGAATCTGTGGTCTTGACGCCCAGTGTGATTCATGGCTTCCGATCTATACCACTGACCTTGGCTTTTAGCACACCCAACTTTTCAACTGGTTCCAGATCTGTCCTTGACCAACCCTGCACCCCCTCCTATGACATGTAGCTCAGTCTTACATCCGTGGCTCTCACGACAGGCTTCTTTCCCCAGCTATGACCCATACTCACCTCCTTGACCTCTGTCCTGCTGAGTAGCAGGATCCTAGCCCTACACACGAATGAATTCAAGTGTAGATTGGAGAGGGCAGAGAAGAAACATGGCACCATGCCAAAAGGCTGCCAGAATTATTCAGTCATTGAGAGGACACAGTGGAATTAGAAGGACAGATAGAGGAGAAGCTCTGAAGGGAGCATTGGTGGCGCTGGCAAAGGACCTGATATAGGGATGAGAGTGAGGATGGAGCAGGAAAAGGGGAAGAGAAGAGACCCAGATGGCAACCCTCCAGACTTCCGTGTGGGGGAAACAATAGTGCCCAATCTTATAGCAGCTAGTTTGGGTTTCTAGAAGAATTTTCATTTGCCACAAGATGCCCTTCAAACTCAACTTTCTTCCCAGCCGTAAGTTCTAGTCTCTCCCTTCCTATACGTAATCGTCCTGGATGAAGCTCGCATTATTCAGACCCCTTTGCCCTTCTCTGCCTCTTTTCTGTCTGTTACGTTGGCCCTTTCCTTCCACCTGCAGAAATCCTCTCCATCCTGTGAAGGCAGAGAGGCTACCTTGTCCATGCAGCTTCCCTGCTCACACCAGTTGGAATAATGTCTCTCTTTTTCTGTGTTTCTCTAAGATCGAGTCTGCTTACAATAGTACTTCTCACATTCTAACTCATATTACAGCTACTTGTATTCATGTCTGCTCCTGCCGCTGGTCTGCGAGCGAGACTGGAAACCTTATTTGTCTTGATTCTGAGTCCCCAAGGACCAGTACTCACTTCTCACTACCTTCTCCTCCCTTGGGATACTCATCTTGGTTAATGGAGTTTGACAGATGTTGGCTGTAAATTCAGCACAGTGGTTACCTCTCAGGGGATGGGGAAAGGGGTAGGATTAAATACCTACATACCAGGGACTTCCAACACAATGGTAATGTTCTTTCATAGACTTGGTAGTGGGCATGTGAGAGTTCATTGTGCATGATTCTATGTAGTTTACATATGTTTTAAAATATACTTTTGTACCTACTTGGTATTTAATAAAACCAAATTTTACAAGAGATAAATATTATGTGAATTGCATCTTTCTTTCTACCCTCTGACAGCAGATAATTTGTCTGTCTGTCTTTTTCTCTCTCCCAACTATACTTCTTTCCTTCGTGTAAAACATGGTAGAATAAAGACTTGGACTCAATTTTCTGACAGCTTATTTTCATAACTTGACTTTGTTAACTTCCCTCCCTCTTTTTTTAATCTTAC
This sequence comes from Eonycteris spelaea, assembly GCA_003508835.1. Classification (NCBI taxonomy): domain Eukaryota; kingdom Metazoa; phylum Chordata; class Mammalia; order Chiroptera; family Pteropodidae; genus Eonycteris; species Eonycteris spelaea. The sequence goes on along the minus strand of PUFA01000062.1, from coordinate 2,886,805 downwards.
TTCTCTTTTCTGTCTGTATCTTTCTTAACCATTTTCAACTCTTGGTTCTATTCTGGTGGGTGATGATCTTAAGATGAGTGGAAAAAAGTTCTTATTTTAAAAATCTAAATAAGGTATGTTAGCAGATTACTCTGAGGGTACGACAACCAAAAATAAATTTTAAAAAATATCTTTCATATGAGAGTCCATACTTTAGTAAAAACAGAGTAGTTTACAGGCATCTGTGATTTGAAGAACATGATGAAGTGTGCTTTCACGGACAGAGAGAAAACAAAATCTTTTAGTAAAAAAATAACACTTCATAAAATATTCTAGAAGAGTTATCTGCACCCCCACCAAGAATTAAGACTGTTACAAGAAGAAAATATGGAGATAATATTGCTGCTTACTAGAGGAATATCATTTTGTAGGTTATTAGTTAGGACACTTTCATCTGCAAATAACAGCAGGCCCCAGTCAAAATAACTTAAAAGATAAAAAGGCTTATTATTTTACCTAATAGAAATTCTGAGTAGTGTTTTCAGGGTTGGTTAATTCAAGAACTCACATTATCAATCGTCCTGGTTCTTTCCTCTCTTTCCTCTTTGCCATCTTTAGCTTGTTGGCTTTTGTCTTCAGGCTTCGCCTGTCATAGTTTCAAAACACGATTGTATTAAATGGTGGTACCGCAGTCCCAACAATAATCACGTTCTTAGACCACAACGTCCTTTTTAAGAGTAAAGAAACCTTTACAAAAAGTTTGTCTTATCCTTCACCCAGCACATTTCTCCTCAAGTCATGGGCTCAGTGACATGAGGGTGAAAAACAATTATTGGACCTTATTTATGTAGCAGCAGAGTTGAGTGGTTCCTGCTTTTAGGCACCCCCAAGCCCCTCCCGCCATCCTCACTAACTGCCTTGGTTCTGAGCCCGGTTCTCCATCCCTCCCTTTGATTCCCTGAGCAAGATCCTTTTCTGCAAGATCCTTGCAGAAAGATCCTTTTCCTGCTTAAGTTTCCAGAGTTGGCTTCTGTTGCCTGCTGAATACAACGTCAAACATCTATTTTATTTCACAAAGTCAAGGATGTCTGAACTGTAAGAAACCTTATAAATCATCTGGCTCAACTCTCATTTTGTAGCTGAGGAAACTGAAGCCCCAGAGGTTGAGGATTTTACCAAAGTTCACGTCACAGAGCTTGTCGGTGACAGAACTTTAAATAAAACGAGCTTCCCTTTACCCATGGTAGTGCAGTCTGCTTTAAATTTTAATCCCTTTTTAGTATAAAACCACAGCCTCTGATCTCTTCTCTCTCTCTCTCTCTCTCTCTCTCTCTCTCTCTCTCTCTCTGCAATGCTTAATAGAAAATAATAACTTGAAAATCCTATTTGTTATTCCAAACTGACAATTTGCTTTGTGTACCTTAAAAACTTGTTATAGAGATAGTTCTTTGTTTTGTTTTGTTTCGTTTTTCTTCAGAGATTTGACATCTGGTAAAGAGAGGCATCAGTTTATATCCTTATATGGTGCCTTGATTCTTTCCAGCTATTTTAAGTGTTTATTTTCCCCAGACATAAAATTCCTGTTTGGAAAGGAAGTGGTATGCCCTAGGGAAACACATAGGCGAGGGTTCTGACAGTGATTATTTACCATTCCTAAGTCTAGCTTCTAGCCGTGTACATTTGGGGAGACCCTTTCTTGACTCACGCTAAAATATATCTATCTGCTCTATTTTTTTAGTAGCTTTAGGGCAGTCACAGCTCATATAACCACTGCTGAAATAGCCCAATGTAGGAGGAGAGGGGATTAATAATAATAGTGCTAATTATATAGCAGACATTATTGTAAGCACTTAGCATGTTAATCGGTTGATTCATTTTATCTTACAATACTGGTAGGTAAGTATTATCAATACCCCCAATTTATAGACGTAGAAATTAAAGCAGAGAGAGCTGAGGTAATTTGTAAAAGTCGCACAACTTTTAAGTGGCAAAGTTGAGATTTGAACCCAGGTTGCCTGGTTTCAAAGTCCACGCTCTTAACCTTCTGCTTTGTTACATCTTAATCACAGAGTTTCTTTATGGAGGTAAAAGTAAATTTTTTTTTCATCTTTAGGAAAGAAAAATTGCCCAATGCAGACGTTATGCAGACTTTAATGGCTTTTCATAAACACTTCTAACAGAAGTTTCTGCATCGTGGCTCTTTTGTGTTGAACAATGCTGAAGGGTATACTTACAAACAATATTCCACCATGAGTACTCCTACTCAACAAACACTTCTCTTGTCTCTACCCATGCAACAAAGTACCTTTAAAAGACTCAATTATTTGAGATTTGTGAAAATTGCACAGAATGAAGCTTTTTGCCCTGAATGCTCATAACATAGGATCAATAAGTAATTGTTCCATCGATTATTTAAAAGAGTGAAACTCACCTCAAGATTCCCTGTAATGAAAGATACTAATTACAATGCAAAAACACCCAAATATTGATGAGGAAAGGTGTGAACCGAGTATCTGAACAGTCCCTTTCCACTTAACTGGGTTTGAAACACGTTTTTCTATTTGAAATTTACTTTAGAGAGACAAAATATCTCTATTCCCTTCCTATTATGGCAAACGGACAATATAGTTTTTATTTTTAAGCAATTTATCATAACAAAGGTCTACTATGTCAAGACAAACTAACTGTGCTCAATTACTACATCACAGTGAGATTTTTTCTTATATTATTCTTTATTCAGAATGAAAACTTTGGTAGAAAAAGGACATTTAAGAAATTGTCTACTTTATTTCAGCTATCTAAGTAACAGACTAATACTAGCAGAAAAGTTTCCCATTATTCAGTAATATTTGGTTTGTTACAGATTAATTAGATCGATGTGAACAAAAAAGATCCCTTTCAATGGCATGTTTTAGTGCCAGGAATTTCATCGGAGACAGATGTCACTCAGGCCATGTTCTAAGGAATCCGCTGGTTCAGGTGAAATGAAAAGTGGTGGAGGAGCAGTAGGGAAAGACGGAGGAGAAAGGAGGTTATTCCATTTCTCTTGGGAGCCAGGTGTATAGGCCCACCTGTCTCCCTAACAAGCCAGTGCCCGAGACTCCATCTTTCCTTCCTGTTCAATTAACACTCCACAATAGTTGAGCAGTGCAGAACCTTCCCGTCATGTCAACACCCAGACTTAGTTTATTAGCAGTTTTTTCAGTAAAATTTAATTTGGAGTTCATTATATAGTAAAGCCTTGGATGGGCTCCCTTTGGTTATTAACAACTGAGGTGGAGGTCTTTTATCCATCTGTTTGTTAATGCAACACTCACCTTATGCCAGGCACAGTCCTATAGCAGACACAGTTTATACAAACAGTTATAATGCAGTGTGGAAAGGGTGGGCTGGGCCTTCGCTTCTGAGAAACTGGTTTCATCCATCTTTGAAGTCCCAGTATCAAGCCAGGTGCTTTATATAGAAATTATCCAGTAAGTGTTTGTGGTTTATTGGGTAATGAAGAGGAACTTGAGTTAAGTAGGAAGATAGAAGTAAGGGAAGACTTCCTGGAGGAAGAGACACAATCTGAGTCTTAAAGGATAAGTTATTTGGTCAGGGTGGAAGGAACACATATATAGAAAGGGACTCTAATGCATCCTCCAAAATACACACACACACACACACACACACACACACACACACACACACACACACTCCTGACATACAGGATGCAGAAGTATGCTCTCTTGGCAAATAATAATATCTATGCTCTTCTCTATTTCAAGAACATTGCAGTCATTAACATGCAAGAGATGAGCTTTGTGAAGCTTGAGAATGTCAGAGTTTTACAGGGCAAAAGTGACAATACTGTGATCTATTGTGATATTTTTGCACCACATAATTTGAGCTTGTAACTGATTAACCAATTAGAGATTAAGCAGGCAGGCCTGAAAGGCTACTGCACAACTAAAAGAATGATTTATAACACCAGCAGTTACTGGAATAGAGGAAAGCAGATTGCATTCCCAGGGACGCCACTGCAGGCTTCTCTGTTCAAGCTGGAGGAAAGTGGCACCGTAAATCTCCTTCTCGGAAAGCTCCAATGCACAGTTATAAACTAAAAGGTTCGGGATGTTCTTTAGTTAAAAAATAAAAGTTTATTAATGGTTAAACACACCTCCCAGGAAAAGCCTTTTTTTCACCCTTCTCAGCTGTTCCCTATATACCAGTTTTTGAATCTTTGCAATAAGAGAAGATGAGACTTTGGAGGATTTATGAAATTTTATCCCCCTTTTGGAATTATACTATAGCCAGATTTAAAGAAAACAGTCAAAGATAAATTTCTTCAGCACAATTTTATTTGTGCGAATGATGCTATACAGTGAATCGTCACTTAGCATTGCTGATAGGTTCTGCAACTTTATGCAAAACAGAGTACAATGAAACTGATTTTACCATAGGCTAATTGATGTTAACAAGAGTTAAGTTCTATGGCGTCTCATCAACAACATAACAAAATGACATTCAACAAAATGGCGTTGTTCAAGGACGAGCTGTACTAATTTTAGGAATGCGTTGGTCTATGACATCGTCAACACTGTTGAGTCTTTTGGTTCATACTGGTTCTCTATGGGCTCCGAACAATGCACGGTGGCAGCTACAGAAGTTAAACTGCCACTGTATAGAGGTGAGAGGGTTCACAGTGCAAACAGTAGTCCACAAGGGTCTTTGTGGGCTTCACCCTTAAGTTGATGAGTAATTGATGAAGATGCCTGAATTGGTGGGAAAAATTGATGAAGATGCCTGAAAATCATGAAGGCTGGGATCAAACTGTTAAGGACCTTATTTGTGTATTTTCCGAGTGCTGGGGCCAGCCAATGAAGGTTTTAATCAAAGGAATAACCAGATGTGAACTCTTAGAGAATCTGTACTAGCACTAACATCATGGGTAATTAGAGAGGCCTGACACCTGTGCCGATACCAGGTTGGTATTGCAGGGGAGGAAAAATAATTAATAACCTGTTTTTCTGAGTTCTTAGCTGAGACCCCTGTAAGGAAAGATTAACAAGAGAAAAACAAATGGAAGTTTATTAAAATGTAACCTCATGGGAGGTACCCAGGGAAAAATGAGTAACTCAGAGATGTAGCTTGGAGTTCAGGATTCAATGCTATCTTAATAGGGAAAGAGGAGTGGGGATGTAGGCCCCTTAGAGGAAAGTAAATGACTTTAGAAAAGGTAAATGGATCCAGATGGGCGGTATGATAGTTTGTGACAGTCTGTCTGGGTGTGGTGTCAACTTCTAGTCTCCTTTCCTGTGATAAGAGTCAATCTTCCCTGGGTGATGAAACTCCTGGGGAAAGGGTTCTTGAACAACTGAGTTTCTTTTAGAGGACCTGTCTTTAGGCAGCTAAAGGGAGTTCAGAGAAAGCCTCTCTCTCTGTATTTGCTGTTTTTCAAGTACCTACAGCTCAAAATAATCAACATAACAAAGCAGCACATTTGAGGTGCATGTCCTGAACCCCTATAGTCATATAGTATTGGGGTAGCATATTCTGCTATCCTGCAGTATCTATTACACTAGTTCATAGAAACGAAGAGAATAAAATAAATAAGAATAAGGCAATAGGATGGGGGAAAATATACAAAGAAGTAATTGATGATACTTGGAAACTGATCTGGTGTTGAGGAGGAAAAAAAGCAACAGCCTAGAGTGAGAGCGAGGCTTCTGGGAGAAGTTACACTGTGCATCCAACTAAGACAGAGAATGTAGGAAGAAGGAGAAAGATGATGAATTTAATTTGGACATGTTTAGACTAAGTTTAGTGGGACACTCAAATAATGATGTACAGGTGTCTTGTAGGACGTTGACTCTACGGCTAGAATTTAGGAGTGAAGTCAGGGCTCCAGGTAGAAATGTGGGTGTCATCAGCATATAGGTGGGTGGTTGCAGAAACCATGAATACACCTAGTGGATTTCTCTGCTCAAACAGATTTATACAATTTTAGATGAGAGACATGCAATGTGAATTTCAAATTGAATCTTTTTTCATTTTGTAGAGTGCACAACAGTTGCAATAGTTTGTGCACCAAATGAATGGATATATAGATGGAAGGAAGATTGAATGAATGAATGAATGAATGAATGAATAAAGAATATAGGTTTGTGAACATCAATAGATGTCCTCCTCTTAGACTTTATCTCATGATTTGTCTCAGTTTTTGCTCTGGAAAGGAAAAAAACATGACAACCTCCAAGAAGCAATAAGGCAACATTGGGAGGTGATACACGGAAGACTTTATTCTTGCCTTTAAAGATCAATGAGCCTCTCATTCTAAGCCAACTAATTTCAGATGTATTTGATGTATATTATCCTCATTAGGTAACGATGCCCAAGTGGTGACTGAACCGCTTCTGCCTTTGCAGCAAATCCAAATGGAGATGACAAGCCAAGTGACCCACTGGATACTATTCAGCACACACACATGTTATTTTGCACATGACTTTCCTTGTGTAAATGTGAGTCTTTACCTTCCTTGTCAGAGAACAAATGATTTTAAAAGAAAGAGGAGTGGGATACCAGGCCTTGGCTTATAAAAACCGCATCTTACGTAGATAGTGATACCACGGTATCAAGGGCTGTAGAATACATCAAATCAAAACTCTTTAATAATCAATCACACCACCATCAAGCCAATTACAGGGCAGATTGGAGACAAGTTTTCCATTACCATTGACAGATGATTTTTACCTTTCCAGGGAAAGGTAGTTTTGATCCTTCACAAATCACTGAGGAAATGCTTAAAATGCCGTTGTGGCCCGAAATAGCCAAAATGTTTTTCACATTTCACTACATGCACCAAATGGTTTGGGCAATGCCAAGTAAATTACAAATCCATTTTATAGTTCAGGAGGTCATTAGGACTCAGATTCATTATCTGCTGAGATATTTTTTTTAACTTTCTTTCCATTTATCACTCTCCTTTGTGTGAGAGGAAGCTGCAGGAGCAGAGCAGAGGCCTTGGTTCATTCAACCCTGACACTTATTTGTGTACACAGTTTTGCCATAAATTTGGAAAGGGAGAGACAGAAATTGTAAATGCAGGAATTAAAATTCCCTTGTGCTACTTCTGTCAAGATCGGCAGATTGTAAACTGCCTCTTGCATATATGATATGCATCAAGCTAATAACTCTGAACCACAGACTTACTCATTTGAATGGTGTTTCTCTCCAGAAATTTCTGAAATTGCTTCTGTAGTCATGATGTATCCCTGAGCTGTTTAGGTTAAATAGGAAGATTAGAGAGACTATCTGGCTAAAGACAGAGTCCTCTTCCAAGGAGAGGAAATGACAAGTTTTCCTGTTTACATGAATGTATCAGTCTTAGCAAACTATGCATTTGAAATACTTTGGCCTTTTCTGAGGAAAGCAAAGACAGATTCGCAGTCATCAAAATTGTCTTAGAACCTTGTAGGAACATTGATGACAAAGAAATCCAAATCATCTAGATGCTCTCATTCACACACTTCTGGCTCTTCTATTGAAAAATAATCTGTGGGTTTTATACTTTAAGTCCCTGTCAGGACCCTATCCTCTTTTCTCCCTGATAAGAAGCAGTTTTCTTTTGTTTCTTGTTTTGATTTTTGACAATTTCATTACATGTCACCCATTAATATATTTTCATTATAAAAATATCTAAATATTAAAAATAACACTGGAGTTCCCTTTGATTACTATGTCAAATTCTGGCATTCTCCCCCACCCTATTACAACACTTCCTACCCCTGGTCACAAGCATTGTTAGTTTTGTGTGTATATTTCCAGATCTTTGTCAATGAGTGTGTTTATGTGTGTGCATATGTGTGTATGCACATGCATGTGTGGGTGGCACATTTGTGTTTGTGCATGCATGTGTTATTTTATGTAAATATACTATAAGTACCATACTGTAGCTTTCTATTTCCAGTCAATAATACATCTTAGGCTTTATCTGTTAGTATAGAGGTCTATTTCATCTTGCTATGGACGGAAAATTTGTGTTCCTTCAAAATTAAAGTGTTGAAGCCTAATCCCCAATGTGATGGTATTTGGGGGCAGGGCCTTTGGGGAGTAAGTAGGTCATACGCACGGAGCCCTTATAACTGGAATTAGTTAATAAGAAGAGACAGAAGAAAGTTTGCCTCTTCCCACCTTCTCTGCTCTCTGCTATGTGAGGATACCATGAGAAGACCGTCATCTGCAAACCAGACACTGGATCTGCTGGCACCTTGATTTTGCACTTTCCTGACTCCAGAACTAGAGAAATAAATGTTAATTATTTAAGCCACTTAATTTATGCCATATTTCTTATAGCAAACCGAACTGACGAAGATACAGTCTTTTTATTCCATTTAACTGTTGCTTTCTATTCCACGGTATTGGCATACCAGAGTTCTTTAGTTAGATGGTATTAATTTTTCACTATAGTCTGCCCTTGCCAGATAATGAGTCTTGAAAAATCCCTCATAGAGTGAACTTTTCTAAGTAAGAAAAAGTAAAATAATTTACTTTAATAGAAAAAATATTTGTACATTTCTAAGCCCTCAAATCATACCTATTTAGGCTACAACACCAAATACCACTAATAAGGATGCAATTATTTCTATAGTTAACATTTTATAAAATAACTCAACCAGATTTTTTTTATCATTAATTACTTTGTAAAACAGCTATTTCCATTCTCTTATCTGGTATTTACAGACTGTACATTTGCATTTTTTAATTCAATAAGTAATTACTGAATACCTACTAGGTGTCAAACACTGCTTTGAGTGCTGAGAATATGGTAACAGACAAAAAAAAAAATCCACATCTTCTGTCTTATTCCTGAACTTACATATTAGTGTAAGAGACAGAAAATAGAGAAATAAGTTAGATACAAAGAATGTTATATAGTGATACATCCTAGAGAGAAAAAAGACAAAGCAGAGAAAAGGAATATAAAGTATTGGGAGGATAACACTGGACCCCGAGAGACCTCGTCGAGAAAGTGGCTTTTGAATAAAGATGTGGAAGAAGTGAGGGAGGGAGCTGTGAGCCTGTCTGCAAGAAAAGTATCCTGCTCATCCCTCACTAAGACGCCCTCTAGATGCCTTGACAAATGGCCACAGTTTTTCTGCCCTGCAGTTCATCATTTGGTCCCTTGTCCTTTGTCACATTTCCCAGCAGTGGAATTTTTCCAAAGATAGCAGACCAGAGCTTTCTTGCAGAAGTGTCAAAATGCAATCATATTTTTCTAAGAAATGGATCACCCAACATGAGGTTTATAACATAAAGGAGTATGGGACATATAGGCTATCCACTTTCTCTTGGGTTCAGAGGCGTTGGCAGGAAAAACGTGGTTAGCCCTCTGACAGAGAGATTTGTGGAGCAATTTGTTTCTGCCTGAGGCCACAGGATAGAGAAAGGAGAACCCAGGCATTAACTAGAAGAGAAGAATTTAACCCAGGGGAAAATGAGCAACTTTGCCTTTTAATGACCAGGTAGCTCCTTGTCTGTCTATGGGCTCTACTTAGCATATTACATACTGCCTGGATATATACCCTCGCTCTTCTAATTATTAGTTGGGTCACCTTAGGTGGATTATTTAATCTCTCTGAGCTTTGTTTCTCACCTGTAAATGAGTATAATAGTAGCTCTCTCAGAAGGTTAACATTGGGGATTAAAAGAGATTATGGAGATAAAGTGTCTGGAACACAGTAATGACAAGGAGAAAATTCTGAGATGCCCTAAATTAAATTACAGCAGACCAGAGGGTGGAAGGGAGAGCCAGGAAGAGTTTAATCAGTTAACAACTGCAGGGTCAGCTGACTAAAGACTGCTTAGGTTCTTGAGTGTGTGTTAGAACTCTGAATTAACTTTCAGGTGGCAGTTTCTTTAATTTCCAAAAAGAGAAGAGCCATGGGCACTGCACCCCAGGAGCCTCCACTTCTTCTGAAGCATGAACCTCCCAGACTTGCCCACAGTCAAGCCAAAGGAGCAACCACTTCTCTCTGAACCGGACTCTACCTATCCCAGAAGTGCCTCTGCTTTACCTAATCCCTCCACTCCCCCTGAATCTGTAGCCAGTGTAAATACTTTCAAAACAATTCACGTCTTTCTTCCTTCTAAAAAAAAGTCTGTCAACTCCAAGATGGCGGACGTGGTTTAGACTTCACAGGTCAGGACCTGGTGTTTTATGGCTCAACAAACCCTCCTTTTTAAAAATGCTTTCAGCCATGGAAGTTAGATTTTTTTTTTTTTTGCAGTCAGTACTCAGTGAATAGATCACACTACCACCACCACCATCATCATTATCATCATCACCAGTATCACCACCAACACCATTTCTTAAGCTTAATTGGGAACAGCATCAAGCTCAGAAGCAAGGCATTATTTAGCACGTCTTTAAAACATTTATCTGTTACTCACAGCACCTGGTACTGAAGAGTCGGCTGAAAGGTTGCCTAGACAAATCAAAATCTTCAAGGCAAGGAAAGCATAAAAAACTCATCCTCTACAACTCTAGGCAGATAGTAGAGGGTTAAGGACTTTCAAGAAGGGTGGTGATTTACAAATGGGCTTTTCCAGCAGCAGAGAAAGGAGAGCAGGAGGAGGAAATAAAACCATTTGAGGAACAGCAGAGGCACCTATGAGACAGGATGCTGTATTCATGATGACCAGGAAACTGCTTGATGTGAATGGGTATGAAGCAGGGAAGAGGCCTTTGGTGAGAACAGCCCAGGGTCCCAATAACCTCCCGTGGCTTTGTTTTATGTCTCTTCAGTCCTAGCTTGTTCTCAGTTGCATGGAAAAAAACAAAGCTGACGACCAAGTCTTTCAGCTAGAAATCTACCTCACAGCAGAAACAGAGCTAAACATTTAAGTGTTTATATGCTCTAAAAATAACATGTTACATTTCTCTTTCATTAAGACACATTGTGTAATAGTTTAAAATGCTAGCTAGTCAGATCACACTGACCTGGGTTTGAATCCTGGCTGTTTATTCTAGTTGTGTGACATTTGATGAGTTATATAATTCCTTTGGATCTCAGTGTTCTCATTTGTGCAATGATGATTATAATAATATCTACCTGACATATGTGCCAACACATAGTGGAAATTAAATTGGATAATGCATAGAAAACACAGTGCCCGGCACATGGTAAATACATATTAATTATTATTATTGAAGTCTTTTAGATAGTTTTCTGGTGAGATAGAGAAAGAAAGGGTAATATAAACATAGAGAAAGTAAAAGAAAAGAAGAGTTGTGGAAAAGAGAGCAGGACTTTAAAAAAGCATAAGAGAGAAAAATGATAAAGATGGCAGGAACCCAAAGGCAGAGGCTCAGCTTTGCTTCCTGCCGAGGTTTCATCCATCTGGCCTTGGCTCCTACACTGGTTTTTCCCTCCAAGTGGCAGTTCTAGAAGCCTGGTGGTAAAACCCAGGGCAGGCCGATAGAACACCTTTGAATCACCCCAAATTTCTGTACTCAGTGAAGGCATATAAGAAACGTACATATTATTCTTTTGCAGGATAGAATTCCTTTGAGACTAATACAAGAGACAGGCCTGTCAAGTGAGTCAGCAGTGGCCCCCGGCAGACATAATCCTATTGCGTTTTGGCTGACAGCTCATGCAGAGAAAAATACTCTTTGATCCAAAGGTAAATGTAGCTTAAATCCCAACACAAAATCTTAACCCTCCATAATCAGCCTCTACTCCTAGTGTATGATGACCCTAGACATCAGAGATATCAGAAATGCCATCGATACATTTCTTACTGTTGGGTTGTAATAATTTAATCATTGCTGAAGGTCAAATGCCTAAAGGGTAGAATAACTCAGATTATGTTCAGGATCTAAGCAAAAAACAAAAAACAAAAAAACAGAATGGTATCTTTTCTCAGATTTTAATAGCAGATGTTAGTAGTAGAGCATTTATTATAAATGAATACACAGAAAATGAACATAAACCTGAATAAGTTATACCATATCTAAAAAACAAAACAAACGGTTAACCACAGAATTCTTTTTTTTTTTTAATGTGATGAATGGCTGCCCTGAATCTACTCTTATGGTTTTTAAAATTCTAACCAACCACAAAATCAGGGCAAAATTGTAGTTTTAAGATGGACATTCTACATGATCTTTTCTGATGCACCTTTACAAACACAAGAATTTAAGAAATCAATTGAAGCCTGGATCTGAATATAAAAATGTAGGGCACGCTTAAGAGGAAGCTCAAAGGGCAATTTTTACATTATAAAAATTAACCTGAGCCTGACCCTGAATAATTGCTTTTATAAAATTAAATACAGATTGAAGTTATATATCATGATCCACCCCATCTGTTCAATATATATATTATATATACACACATATATGTATTATATGTGTGTGTGTGTGTATGTGTGTGTGTGTGTGTAATTTTTTTTAGGGAAGAAGGGAAATATGTTTGTTTCACATTTTTGCTAAATTGCTTCCCCAGGAAGTTATGTCCTAGACCACTGGGATGGCTATGATTGGAATGTCTGCTTTTGTTTCTAACTTAAGCAGAGCATGGCTGGCCTGTGCAGAAAGTGATTTCCCCAATATTTGAGCACCTGGGCCACTGACTTCTACAAAGCACAGAAACATTTTCATTTCTGGGTTCAGACATCTACCCTATACTTAGCACATTCCTTTAGACTGCTCAAGGCCAGTGCTTCTTTCATCCCCTGTGAGCTCTGCAGGTCCATGTTTTCTTAGTTGGTGTAAGGAACTCAGTAGCTCACTCCTGACACTGCCTCAGCTAGTCACACCACTCATTTAACCATGAGCTTGATGTGCAGCCCAGTGTGAGACCCAGGGAAAAGAGAGATTTCTGTTCTCAGTGGGAAAGAATATTTAAGCTTAGGCCTCTGCTTTAAGATTTGGGGCTCAGTTTTGCCCTTTAGCAGTGTACATATCAATACCCCAAAGGAATTTTTCTTGAATGCATTTTGCTTTGAATTTGAAATACACTTTTGATGCTTTTTATTTAATAGGGCACAGACACAAGGCTACATTCATTATTTAAACTAGAACTTATTTTGCACTTGATGTAAGAAAAATCTGGCACGCTTGTTCAGGGTAATTGCACAGAGTGAAATGAGCCCAATTTATGTAAAGGATTATTGAAGGAATAAAAAACTTCCAAAGTCAGTCTGTTAAATCATTCATTGACATCTTGCCCAAATTTGGATCCTGCGCTTTGCCAGCTTTTAAAGCAAAGCAAAGAAGCAATTATTTAAAAGTGATAGTGAAAAGCAGTATTGAAAGAGAGCAATCCTGGAGGGTGGATATTTTTAAGTGAGTATTCTCTCTTAAATAATGTAATCCACAGACCATGGAGCTAGGCCCAGAGAATCATCTCTCAGTTTGTCTTCACCTGATCAAAAGACATGAAAATGCAATGTAAATGGATTAACCCCGCTTTTTAAAAATAATAATTATCTCTCTTATTCTTTTACAGATTTCTAATTTATTTTATGACTAAAATTTGCTATGTACCAAATGGGTACAGTTAGGCTTAAAGTCTAATTCTGACAATCTAGCTTCTTTGAAACGATTTGTTTCTTTTACATTTCCAGTTAATGTCTATAAATTTATCTGATGCTAAAAAATCTGATGTGAAGAAATTAAAAATCTAAGTCCTTTTCTCCGATATATACATTAAAAGTCTAAAATTTCTGAGGAGGTAGATGCAACACGTTCATCACTTAATCGTTTCTAGACTTAATAGCAGAAATATTTTAGGTAATCAAAAAGCAAGTAAAAAATTAAGCATCTTTAATTGATTCCTTTGGATCTTTTTTTCCAAATTGCAAATAAATTGTTCATATGTTTTCTATGTGGCCATTTCGGGAGATACACAAATGTAAGGGCAATGTAAATGATGTCACCCACTTTTTAAAAAATAATTCTCTTATTCTTTCACAGATTGATAATTTATTTTCTGACTAAAATTTTGCTATGCACTAAATGGGTTCAGTTAGGCTTAAAGTATCATTCCGGAATCTAGCAGGATATAGACAAATGAAATGCTATAAGATGTAGGATGATGTTAAAATAGCGTTACTTTGCCAGTATGGAACAAAGGCAGTCTACTCTATCAGGGGAATAAAAGCAAATCTGAAGGAAGGATTTTTCACACTTGCATAAGTATAGGCCTCATTTGCCCTGAAGAGAGCCACTGGGCTAGATGTCTTGTGACAGTGCCTGTAGGGGTGTCAACAGGGCCCTGAAATAGCATCATATAGCACCCTGATATGAACATTTGGAACTCAGGAGAAGTGCCCATTGACAACATTTCTCCCCGCAGGGTCTTCTGTGCAGCCTCTCATGAATCGATACACCAGTGAGTCAACTCACACATCAGTATTTTCTGCACTTTAGAAGTGATGATGGTATTTGCTACTGGTGAGTATGTTATGTATATTCATAAAACAGCCTGATTCAACTGCTGTAGATTTAAAAGTGCATTCGTGGGGGTCTATTGTGTTGAAATCCTTTTAATTTTCTATTTGACTACTTCTAAGCTTTGTAATTAGGCTATCATGTATTTATGGTCATAAGAAGTCAGTTTTAAACCAAATGCTCTTTAGTACCCCTTTTCATATATATTTTCATCCCATATATAAAGTTTGGGATAAAAATGTTCAAGGAGTATAGAAAAATACATTAAATTGAAGGGTAGAACATTTTTTAAACCACCAATTTACCTTGTTCTTCAAATTTTTTAAAGTTTAGAAACCCTTTTCAGAATATCTGTTTGTACTAGGGTGAGAGCCTGTTCTTCTATTGTGAGCATACAGTAGGAGCTCAATAAATGCTTCAAAAATGAATGGCTATAAAAAGATACTTATGTTCCTCTTTAACTATAATTGGTAAATCTATATATAAGTAGTGTTTTCTTGCCCATGACATTTATGTAACAAAACTAAGTTCAGTATAAGAATGAATTTAAAGTAATACTACAAGAGTAGAAATTTTAAAGGTGGAAATTTAAAGGATGAAAAAAAAAAGGTCTATGGTCTGCCCATGGATTTCTAAATAGAGCA
This sequence comes from Eonycteris spelaea, assembly GCA_003508835.1. Lineage (NCBI taxonomy): Eukaryota > Metazoa > Chordata > Mammalia > Chiroptera > Pteropodidae > Eonycteris > Eonycteris spelaea. The sequence goes on along the minus strand of PUFA01000062.1, from coordinate 2,871,742 downwards.
TGCTTGACCAGGAAAATAGCAATAAGCATTTGTGAATGAATTTCATATTAAAGGAAATAATCAATACAAAGCTCTGTACACTTAAATTAACATAAAGAAAACACAATTATTTGTTTAAAAAAAACGTGTACATTAAGAGAAATGATACTCGCTTTAAACTTGCATTCTCAATACTGTCTGTGCAAAGTTGCTTGTAGTGTCCTCGAATGGGTGGGTGTCTGAGGCCAGATGCGTAGAAAGCATCACCTTCGATGATAAACATATCAAAGCTTGCTGTTTCCTTGAACTTGACAGAGTCTGACCAGGTCATGGCTGTGCTTTTAAACTGATCTGGATATGTGAAACCTGCAGAACGGGCAGGAGCAGCTGGAAGGCATCCTGTATGTACGCCGTGCTATTGCAGCCCTGAGAGGAGAAAAATGTGGTCGAAGGGTTATTTTCATAGGGCAATCTTAACAGTTCTTCCAGTTTGATAATGTTCCCTCTCATCAACTTTCACCTAATTTTATAATATTTTTCTTGTAATGTTGGTGATCAAAGCAAAGGTAAACACATTCCTTCAGATGGTGTGAGTCTGGCTTTTAATTATCTATACTAACAGAGAGAAGAATTCACTCAAAACAAGGCAAGTCATTTCTATAGACTTTGAGGGCACATCATTGTGTGTGTATTACTGACACAATATGTCCAATCTTAACTATCCACTTCCCAGACCAACCCCAGTGCCCTGAAATAACATAAAAGCACACAGTATGAAGGAGGCTATAGTTTGTCCTAACCTATAGATGAATAAACAAGAATGGTCTATATAAAGCTAACTGGAATTATTACTATGCAATTACTCACAGCAAACCTTGAACACTCTCATCCTCCCACACATGCTGATACTGTCTTACTTGGTTTGGATGTTGATGTTGCCATGCTCTGTGGGTGCTTTAACGTACAGTATTTGGTGGTGAGGAGGAAGCATTTAAAGTTTCAGGTAAACAAGCTATGAGGCATTTTCCACTGGGAGAATGAATAAACATTTGACCTCATATTCTTCAGGACTGATGTGGTAAATTAATCTGCTAATGCCTTCTGGGCAGCCAGGGGAGATATTTTTTTGTTCCATATTCTGCTTCTGATCACTGCCTGGGTTTCCTCTCAACTGTGTCTGTCCCTCTGGAAATTACCTCTGTATTTCTTGTCCCTTCTGGTCAACTCCATCCCACTGTGTGACTGTGCCCTACAAATAACACTTGGTGCCACCACTTTGTTACTTTTGTACCTTGGTAGTTTTTCTTAACAATAAGGCATGACTCCTGAAAACATCGCTATAAACATTCAGGTAGCCCTCTGTGGCCTGAAGTTTGGTAATTTTCAAACTATGCAATTGACAGCTACTTCAGACTGCAAAAAAACTATTGCATATGCATTGCCCATGTACAAACTTGTCAGCGCCTTATGCCTTCAGCTGGGTGCTCGGTGGCTATAGATATGCCAGTTTCTTATAGTGTGGCCCTTAATAGAAGGTCTTCCTCCACCAGCCACAGGTAGAACACAGTGTCTTATGACTCAAGAATGTTCTTGGGACTCTTTTCTTCTCATATCACTGCTTCTGATAAAGACATAGCAGCATCGGGACACCTTCTATCTATGCTATAAAGTCCTGGTGACTGGAGAGGCCACAGGGCAAGTGGTTGCAGAGGGGGTACCTCTACTCACTGAACAGGCAGAGGCCAAATTGTCTACTCATCATTTTGCCAGTCTGGAGCTGAGACCCGCTAAATCAAAGGTTATCGTGAATGGAAGGAAGTGCCCATTTTTACAGAAATCACCATTGAGCAAGAATCCCTCATTGCAGCCAATAATCATAGTGTTAAATCTGATGTCAAACTTGGCAGCAGAAATCTGCTTCTGCTAGAGGAAACAGTGACAGAAATAACATGCAAGCTTAGCGTTTCTCTTTGTAATCAGGAATTCTTGAAAATTAGGTATTGTTGATTCACCCGAGGGTTTACAGCTGGTTGAGCTCCACAAATGTGCTCAAAAAAGACTGTTGATGATGAGATTTAGAATTGCAGTAACACTTGCTGCCTGGGAGAAAAACAACAACAACAAAATGTAGCTCTAACATTTGCTTTGATTCAGAAGTACTTTCTCTCCGGGGCCACTTACCTCTAGCAATACACTATTGATCATGGGGTTAAGGACCTCAGCCTTCTTGTTGCTCTGTGGAATCAAAGGATGAAATTGACAGATTAGGCGCTCATACTACAAGGCTCGCTACATAAAATGTCATATACTGGCTTTGTTGAAGGATCTCTTAGAAAGGAAGGAGAAGAGAAGTGGAATGCTTACTCTAGACCAGGTGTCATATTTGCTGCTTCTACTATATGATCTCATTTAATTTTGACAGAAATCCTAGGAGGGAGGGAGGTACCACGGTAACCCTAATTTAAAGATGAGAGACTAGGAATTGGCAAAGTTGAGTAGCTTGTTTAAGGTCACATAGCTAGAAATTTAAACTCATACCTTTATAACTATTTAAAGCTTACAGCAGGTAGGGATTAGGCTGAGGTGAGTGAGGCTGAGTTGTACAAGTGCAGGTTGAATCCTATCTTTGCTTAAGACGTTGATATTTTGTTCATCATCATGATTTTCTTGCATGCATTTTGCTTTTTTAAAATATTGTATTATAATTCCTATCTAGATGACTGATGTTGTTTCTTTGTCTCTCTTGGGGCCCCTTAAATTATGGAGGTGTGTTAAGTACCTTACTCCCCATCCTAGACCTAGCTCTGTTTCTTAGTCTTTTTTTTGTTTGTTTCTTTCTTATTCTAAACACAAACGTGGGTACTTGGTTATAGGATGTGCCTTTCAGGTTACTAGCAAAACAAAAACATTCTTACATATAATTTGCAAACAGGTCTGCAGATCCCAGTTTGCAAAACATAAGCCTAATATAAAGTAGATATTCAAAAAACGAGAACTAGTGTTAGTATCGTCATGATTATTATTTCCATTATACGTCTATCCATCAAAAGTCTTCTCTATCTAAAATGTTCGATCGACTCTTAGACAATAAATATTAAAGGGCCTGGAAAGAAAGAGGACAATCTTAACTGGCTGGTTTTCCTCACTGTACCCAGAAGACTTTATGGTAAACAAAAGTACGTAAATAAAATACATCTCACCAGAAAAGCCCACTTTCATTCACATTACTCTGCTGAGGGTGAAGTAACATCTTACTGGGGAGACCATAACAGAGTCTTGGGGAAAAAGAAATCTTTAAAAACTCCGTCATTTTAGTAAGTAACCAGAAAATCCATTATGGTATTTGCTTTCATGTTTATTTGATTATCAATAAACCTCTAAAATATAATCAAAATCGGGGCAATAAAATGACATTGGTTTTCAGACTCAATGAGACGTGCAAGCAAATTTAATAGAGTCTGGAGAGCAATATACACTCATTAACTTCAAGTTATGAACAATGGCCACTTTAGAGAACAGAAACAATGACTTGATGTAAATGATGCATCACAACACAAGAGGAGGATTATTGTGGCGAGATGGCATTTCAGTAAACTCTATTTAGACTTAGCTTTTTCTTTTTCCAAAGTAATAATTTGTGTGCTCCTGATTTTGTACACCAAACATTTCTTTCTACATGTGTATATATATGGTTGATCCTGAACAATGTGGGGGTTAGGTGCACTGATCCCCTTCCACATAAGTTGAAAATCTGCATATAACTTTTCAGTCCCCCAAACTTAACTCCTAATAGCCTACTGTTGACTGGAAGTCTTATCAATAACATAAATAGTCAATCAACACATATTTTGTTATATGTATTACATGCTGTGTTCTTTCGATAAAGGAAGCTGCAGAAAAGATAATGTTATTAAGAAAATCATAAGGAAAATACATTAACCGTATTTGTTGAAAAAAAATCTGTGTGTTAGTGGACCTGCACGGTTCAAGGGTCAAATGTATATATGCATATAAGTTCAAGTACAACATCCATCTACTAGAGCTTTGCTATTCAGAAATGTAGACTGTGGGTTAGTAATATTGTTATCACCCTAGGAGCTTGTTAGAAATGTAGAAACTCAGTCCTCATCCCAGACCCACTGAATCAGAATCTGCATTTTAACGAGATCTCCAGATGATTCTCTTGAACATTAAGAGTTGAAAAGCACTGTACTAGAATACAATATGTTAAAAGGAATGGAAAGCAATAGCATAACTAATGTAATGTAGGTTGTATGCTGTACATGAGTCATTGACATTAAGTTAATGTTTAACATGAATCATATACAGCATACAACACACACACATGGAGACACACTGCTAGATGACCGTAGAGAACCAAGCAGTTGGCTGTCTGCTTTGATAGGCAGCCCACTGGATGTTGAGAGAACAAGGCCTGGGTGAATCAGTTCACCTCTCTGGGGCTCAGTTTCTCACCTAGTAAACTGGAAAAAGTGAGAAGAGGGTACAGTAGAGCCTTGGGGAGCAAGTCGCTGAGGCCATCCCATGCCGATTAAGATCTCACACCTCTCTGTAAACCCAGCAGTTACACCGAAGTCCATGGGTGTCAGTTAACTTAAACAACAGTGAGGACATAAACGCATTTTATTGAGCCTGTCACATCAATGAGCTTCCACCTGCCCCTTCACTCTGCCTGTATACAGTGAAGCCTATTGCTGAAAACCTAAAATTAGACAACTATAAAAAGCTGATGTTTTATAAAATAGGAGAAACAAACGGATTCCTAGACAACCAGAAGAAATGATGGTATGTAGCTCACCCCTTATCATGGTCACTTATAGAACTTTGGGAGACACACACCTGGCAGTTTCACCATCATTTCCACTTTTTCGAGAACTGCCCTTTGCCTGGGGTTGGGGTAGAGGTGAGGTGCACCCTAGCAGCCAGGTAGGTCTACATGATAGAACTATGTCCCCAGTCACTACTGGGGCATGCATGGGATGACCCTGCCAATGAGCCTTTCAAATCCTCTCACCCAGGAACCCAGAATCTGAACGGAGAGAAATGGGAACTGCTCCAGTTGTGTCCCATTAATGGTGATAGTTTAGCGACAGGACACATGAGCTCTGGTGTTGGGTCCCCACAGCTATTCACCGTTCCTGCACTGCTTTTAATAAAGTCTTTTTCTGTCTGCGTTATTTAGAACTTATTTCTGTTACTTCCTACTATGGGTTGAATTGTGTCCCTAAAAAGATGTGTTGATGTCCTAACCTCTAGTAAACATCAGAATGTGGCCTTATGTGAAGATAGGGTCATTGCAGATGTATTTCGTTAAGATGAGGTCCTACCGGTCACACCCTAATCCAATATGGCTACTGTCCTTATAAGAAGAGGGAAATTTAGACATAGACATGCACTTAGGAGGACAATGTGAAGAGGGAGGAAGGGGTGAGAGTTACGCTGCCTGTGGCTACCAGAAGCGGAGAGAAGCCAGGAACGATTCTCCGCTAGAGGCTTCAGAGCCGGCCTGGCCCTGCCAACACCTTCATGTCACACTTCCAGCCTCCAGAACTGTGAGACAATAGAATTCTGCATTTAGGCCGTCTAGTTTGTGATACTTGTTATAGCAGCCATAGGAAACGAATACATTTGTAACCAAAGGACATTCTAATTAAAACAGGAAGTAAAACCTGCTGCTTCTCATAGAAAGAATCATCTGCCCTTGAATCCAGGGCTTGAAAAGAAAAACAAGAAAGGTTAAAAATGATTTCTTTCCATTTGTCTTCTTCCATCCCACTAAGGTATGGTTATATAATGTGACAAATTGCCAAGGAGACACTTAAGACAATTGGTAAAAAAAAAAATATTTTTTTTTTCTTTTGATTAAAGTTGAAGTGTAACAAAAAAGTGCAAGAAACTTTTCATCTTGGGTGGCTTATCAAATAGGTTCTGAGGGCAAGAGTGAATGTAAATATTCAAAATTAATTATTTTAATAAAGAATCTTGAATTATATGTCCCAGATATTAAGTAATGGAAGGAATCTTCAATTGACACAGAAGAAAGAAAGAAAGAAAGAAAGAAAGAAAGAAAGAAAGAAAGAAAGAAAGAAAGAAAGAAAGAAAGAAAGAAAGAAAGTAGGAAGGAAGGAAGGAAGGAAGGAAGGAAGGAAGGAAGGAAGAAGGAAGGAAGGAAGGAAGGAAGGAAGAAAAAAGAAAAGAAAAGAAAAGAAAAGAAAAGAAAGAAAAGAAAAGAAAAGAAAAGAAAAGAAAGAAAAAAGAAAAGAAAAGAGAAGAGAAAGAAAGAAAGTCACCCAGAGTGTGTTGAAACCCACCCAGCATCAGATGTCTGAGGTGGCAGCGTCAGGGCTCGAACCCAGCCGGATGAGAGCTTTAAGCTGCCTGTCATTCGAGAGGGTGCTCTCGGCCTGGTTTTAGCAAATGTTATGGCGGCGCTTCTGTTTTGCGGAGCTATCGAAGAAGGCACAGCATTCTCCACGTTTCCTCAGAACCCCTCAGAGACCCATCTCCCCTAAAAAGGCGAAAAAAGAATGAGTACTGTAATCTTACCCCAACAGTGGTTAAGGAATTCATAAACTTCTTTGATAAGGAGGCCACTTCATTGCACATTGCAGTAGTTAATCTGAAATTAAAAAAAAAAAAAAGTAGTTTGGGGATTTTTAATAAAGTAAAAAATAAGTTAACCATAAAGATAATTCATAAACATAGTATTCCACTTAAAAGAATGGCACAGAAGCTTGACGATGCTCTGTAGAAACGTTTTTCTCAATAATCTTTCATGATTCACAAATGCAGTTTAATCTAATCCTGGTTTTCTTTACATGCTTCATTAGAGAACATGTAAAGGTGAACTCAGCTTACCTTTCTGGAATCAAAACCACATGTAGGAAAATAGCAGTCTTGAGCTCCACATGCAGTGGGGTATAAGGCTTTTGCCAGTGGATTTTCTCCAGACTTTCGTATAATAATGAACACGCATCGAGGTACTATGTTAAACACTTATGTATACATACTCACATTCAATACCCATAGTGACCTTATAGGGTATATTACTACTCCCATTGTATAGAGGAAGAAACGGACATTTAAGAAGGTTAAGTAAGGAGAATGGTTGAGAAAAGGGATGGGATTAAGAAATGCAAATTGGTAGTTACAAAAGAGTCATGGGGACGTAAAGTATAGCATAAAAAATATGGTCAATAATATTGTAAGAACTATGTATTGTGTCAGATGGGTACTAGATTTACCAGAGTGATCACTTTGTAAGTTATATAAATATCTAATCACCACGTTGTATACCTGAAACTAATATAATGTTATATGCCACCCATAATTGAAAATAAAAAAAAAATTATTTACAAAAAGAAGATTAAGTAACTTGCTTAGGACATGTGGTAGTGACAGAATTGGAATTCAAACTCGAGTGTCTCGAAATCTTGATTATGTTTTTATTAGATGCCTCAAAATAAAGATCCTATAGAATATGCTTTTAAGATATATCAAAACACCAAGTTTCTTCCAGCCATTCCACTTCTAGGACTTTACCCAAGAAAATGATGCAAGATCACAAGTATTTCACCAAAGCAATGTTTATCATAACATTACAGATGATGACAAAACTGAAAAAATCTAATCATCTTACAATGTGGGTGTTGTCAGATTTTAAAAATAATTAATATATATGACTTTTAGGAATTGTGATTAAAACACTATTAGAAAAACAATAATTCTAAGTAAGAGTCTTACATGTTAAAAAATCTAGTGAAGTCAGCAGAGGTAAATTTTGTTTTGAGAAATAGGGGTCCTTATCTAAGTTATGAATTCAAGTTTATTGAACAATACTCATCTCTCCATTCATCTATCCATCCATCCATCCCTTCACCCAAAATGCATCTGCAGGAAGGGTCAGAAGTCATGCCAGGAGATAGCCCAGAGCCATTCTGTGTATATTTAGGAGCAGGTGGGTGGAGAGGTACTTTTTATACAGACAGATGTGAGGCCTTATTACGCTTTGCTGTGAAGCTTGGTAAAGACAGGACAATCAGGGCTGGAAATCAGAAAAGAGCTAAGAGTAAGGCCCTGCTATCTATACTCAGGGACTTCTGAACTTTAGCCCTCCTCTTTCAAACCAGTACAGTAAACATAAAATAGCACTTAGATGTTGTCCTGAATATTTTAAACTTTTCCTGTTTTGCCTTTTCTTCTTCCTTCTATACACTGAAGGTAAGTGTCTATTTTTTCTAGACATATTAAGGGATGTACAGTTCTTATATCTTTGATTTTCACATATTTAGATATGACAATCTAGACTAGATGGCAAATCTTTCCAATGGGGAAAATTGCCACCAGTAATACAAAGACACTGATATTGAATTTTTGGAAGGTTATTCCACTAAAAATTTGCTCCCCAACCCATAATGCCAAATGCAGTAATTAGCAAAGAGTAGTTAGTTACCAGCAAGGTGAATGGGTGTGTTGAGATGTATGTGCGTGCGCGCGCGCGCGCATGTGGGTGTGTGTGTATTTGAATGGCACATGTATAAAAAAGTTGAATTTTAAATTAAAAATAACATTTACTTTATCAGAACTTTTGCTTGATCCTGAGCTGGTTTTTCCTCTTCTTGTCCGTGAAGAATTAATTCTGCTACTTTATGAAGCTGTTCGATACAGCGTGCTGTTACTTCTGCCAGACTTTCAATGGACAGCATGTATACTTCCTGAAATAAGCGAATGCAAATAATAAAATTATTCAGATGCTTTTTTAAAAGCAGATGCTTAAAAAAAAACATGTGATATAAATACATATAAAATTCTTGAAAAAAAGAACCCAAATATGACCTGGAAAAGTTTACCCAAAGATTAATGGTCACGTCTAAGACTTTTCTAAGTGGAAATGCTGCCATAAGACGGAAGTGCGGCCAGGTCCCCGGGGACATGGCCAGCCTCATTCTCAGCTCGGCCCAAGCTCCCAGTGCAGTGCTGGGCGCACAACAGGCTGGGGCTCAGGACGGGTGCGAAGGGCGGCTGGATGAACAGGCCTCAGTGAACACTTTTCCTAGAGTGATCTAATTTTGAAAATTACTTCCTCTAAAAATAAAATTCACTGTAAGATGAAGTTATCACAAGTACATTTTTGAACATACGGAGGATATAAATTATGCTCGTGTATTTATTAACCTACAGAATAAAAACTATGGCAATACAATTTTTTTGGAAAAAGCTTAAATTACCTCATTAGTTACAGAACACAAATTTGCATTAGGTATGGTTACAAATTTGCATATAAGAGGGAATTTCATCCTCAAGATAAATCAACTATGTTCTTAAAGATCTTTTTTCCTTTAAATTATAATTGTAGAACTATGGAGAAAACGTAAAATACCTGTGCCAAGTCATGGATTGTCTTAGCACAGCGAATTTTAGTGTTTCTTATATTAACACTCATATTTTTATAATATGAAACAGGGTACAAATGAAAATGAAATAGCTTCTCCTCACTTAAAATCAGGCTGCTAATAAAATGAACATGATATTACTGCTCTTTGGGTGGACAATCTAAAATAAATATACCTCAACTGTCTTAGTTCCCCTGTCTTCTTTTTTGTCTTCTTCGGGGTGTTCAGGTTTCTCTTCCTTTTCTTCCTTTGAGTTTTCTCCTCTGACTCTTCCATCACATCTACTGGCACCATGGTTTGATCTTCTTCCACCCAGTCATGAGCTTTTTTCATGGCCTGCAAAGGCCACAAAGCAATATGTTTATTGTGCCAATATGGAGACTAAGAAATTCCAGTCCTAAGAGTAGGATGGAGTTGCCCTAAACCTTCCAGGGTGGTTCTCCATACAAAGCGTGATAGGCAATTCCTCAACCTCCTTAAAAACATCTTGTTGTTGCTTTTGGGTGAATATGAAATAAGAAAAGGGAACACAATGGACAGTGTGGACAGAAGATGACTGGAGGCTGAGGGCTTTTTAAAAAGCTCTCTAAAATGATACTCAGACAAGGATAAAAATGACAGTCATCTTGAAAGAGTGATGGTATATATTTTTTCACTTTCATGAGACCGACTATAGAAGAATAACAGTACTTTATATATGTATAGGTTAGAGATTTAGCCAGGGTCATTGCTAAAGCAAATTTCCTCATCTGATATGTCTCATGAAGCCCTCAATGTTTCTTGAACCTAATAATACATCACACTGGGAGGATGAGAGCTGGCTCTGCTCTTCTCCAGCCAGGCCGCATCTTCTGACCTCAAGGGCTAGGAAAGAAGAGCTGTTGGAATGACACGGTGTCCCTCTGTGACTAGTTTAATTTTGCAGGAGTGCAGTTTGAGCAACCCGTGGCCTGAAAACTTATGGCTGAATTGAGCAGCAGAAATCGCCTTCCCTATCTGTTGATTCCCTGAATTTAGAAAGGGCGACGCATCTACCTTTTGTCGTTATAGTTGAAGCTGTTCGCTTAAGTGAAAGGTGTATCCGAGCTTATGCTACGCTTAACTTCTCATGTTAAAGCTTACACGTCGAAGTTTAATACGTGAGAGTGTTGAACGGCAAGTTAACGGCAGGAAGATCTGGGGAGACAACAACACTGCCTTGGTGTGCCCTCTTTTAGAGACAAAGGTTTACCTGACTGTGTAAATAAGCCAACGAGGCCTTGGGGACACCACACACACTCCCCGAGCAGTGGCAGGCGCTGCGCGGAGATGGATGAGGTAATTTCCCACTGTGTTCAAGTCACTGACCTGCCAGAACCAGCGACCTCTATCAGAGATAAAGAAATTACTCATCTCTCCTCCTCACTGACTCCTCATTCTGCCTTTTCCTCGCCCACTTTGATAAATGAGGGCCAGTGTCATCTACTGCTCGCTAAAGAGAAGACTGGGAAAACAGAGAGAGAGAATAGGACAAATGACACAGTTTTAAGTAATTAATGATCAGTGTCCTCATTAAGAAACTTCATAGCATGACCTTGTACTAACTTGCAAAACATACCGTGGCACTGTTAGAGGAACCCAGACCATTAAAGCTGAGACATTCTTAGACATAATGTAGCACCAGCATTGCAGGAGGGAGGGGACATGGGGTTGACCTGCTGATGTTCTTCTCTAATTCTGGGGTGTCACTTTAGTGGGGGGAGGAAGATGGAACTTGAAAAAAGTCTCTTGGTGATTCTGCACCATTCCTACCTCCCCTATGCTGAAGATAACCACTGCTCTGATATAAAAAATCTATTTGGAGGAGAAGTGACTTGTTCAAGGTCACAATGTAATTAGCTAGTGAAGTTGCAACTAAGATGCAGGTCTCATGACACAGTCTATCATGTTCTCAACCACCACATTTCATTATGTTGCCTCCTCAAATCTTAATTACTGACCTCAGACTTCCCTCAACTCATGTGCCATTTGGGGTTTGGGGTTTTTCCGTTTCAGGTAGATTGCTGGAATTTCATAACTGAGACTTTCCTTTTAAAAAACAAAAATCTCCCTCAGATGGTGCTGACCTTATTGAGTTTGTCAGGTGTGGCTGCAACATGTAATTCGAAGAGAAGCTCTGTGAGCATGCTAGCGAATTCTTCTCCCTTTGCTTCTGAGCCTAGAAATAAAAAAAAAAAAATGACAGACGTAAGAAGCATGATTTATTTTTTATCTTTCAGAATGTGGCAGCTCCCCCGACCTTACAGCCTGCCTTCCAGCTGCTGGGCAAAGATGAGTTTCCCCCACTTGTGAGCACGGCAGGGAGGCAGCAGGCAACTGCTGGATGCGGCCTGCAGGAGCCTTGCTGCCTGCAGTGCGAGCTGGGGCGTCTCCGGGCTGGCCTGAAGGCAGAGCAAGGGCAGGGAGGGGCTTATGCTGTAGGTCTTGATCGCTGCTATAGGTGGTCAGACTGAATGACTGAATGACCAAATGAGTGACCTTTGTCAGAGCTGCGCGACCTGGGGCAACACTGTATTTACGACTTAGAGTATTGTTATGCTTAGCATTGCAATCCCAACGATACCCAGGGCACCCTTTTATGTCCACGGAGCCACAGTGCTGAACTGAGCAAGCAGGAGTAGTCTTGATGGATCGTCTACTATCTGATGTAACAACAATATATATCTCTGGACAAACTTCCCAAGGTTTCCTAGGATACCTGTCTGGTCCTACAGTATTTCTTATGATATGTCTTCCCTCCAGACCAGAAGCTAGCTAAGGACAGAAAAGGTATTTGCTTTGCTTATTCCTGAATCCAGAGAATTTAACACGGTGCCTGGAACATGATAGGTGATAAAAATGAATATTTATTAAATCAGTAATTTATTAATAAATTGTATTATATTTAATATATTATATAACATGTTACATATAATATATATTAAAAATAAATTAATATCATTGGTGGGCAATAAAGAAGAGAGGTCTTTAAAAGTGACAATCTTATTTCCCTCATTTATATCTACAAGCTGAGGCCAATTTTTAGGCCATCTTAAAAGTGTGTGATAGGTGCTAAAGAACTGATTCCACAGTGGATTTACCACCATTTGGGAAGGAATGAAAGCACCATTCATGTGGCCTGAATACATGATCTCGACACCTTCTGAGAAGGAAATACTCTGGCTTATGTCAGTGAAGGAAGGCAGCAGCTTCAGAGACTAAGCCATGTGAGAAACACTGTATCTAACATATTTTATTTTTCCGTTTTACAGACAAAATGGTTAATGAACAGCACCTGAAGACAGCCAGGGTCACTTGTAGGTCTTTGTTCAAACATTTGGCTTAATCAGTTTATCATTACGCTAATTCATGTATTCTCATGGGGGAGACAGATTAACAAACAAAACAGATAAGTAAAACACCTGTGCCAGGTGATAAGTTTTTATGGAGACGTATACACCAAGGAAGAGGAACAGAGGCAGCTGGGGTCAGGAATTTAAATGGGAGGGCAGCCGAGAACGTGCCATCTGAGTAATGACCTGGGGGAGGACAGGTGTGAGACCCACCAGATGAGCGGAAAGAGCCTTCCAGGCTGAGGTGTCCCCAGGGCAGAGTCTAGAAGGAAGTGTGCCCAGCTCCTTAGGGACAGCAAGGAAGCCAAGGTGGCCGCAGGAGGGCATGGGGCTGGTGTGCCTTGCGAGGAGAGAGAACGACGGCTCTCATCGTTAATGATGAAGGTGACAGAAGCAAGTCATTATAGGCCAAAGAGGTAAGTGCTCTGACTGAGGAGGCTTTTGCAGCACCTAATCCAGTCCTCAGAGGAGTGGCCAGAAGGCTTCCTGGAGGAGGTGACTTTTGAACAGAGCTTTCAAGAGTGAGAAGGCATGAGTCACATGCACAAAGTGAGAGCTTGGGAGTGGGGTGGGGTGGGTGTGGGGGTGGGGAAGAGAGACTGATTTTATCAAAAGCTGTAATTCTTTTTCTCTCTGCTGCACTGAGGTCTTTAGGTAGTCAAAGTAAGAAGGGCAGGGGCACATCAGGGCAGTATCAACAAGGTCTCATACCCAAACTGCTGGTCCTTCTCATTCTGCAGGAGGCAGTGTAATGGGGCAGAAAGAGGCCTGGACTGAGACTTGGAAGGTGTGGGTTCTACTCCAGCTCCCACATTTAGTGGCTGAGTGACCTGAAGCCAGTTACAAGACTTCTTTCCTGCCAAACCCTCTTCTATAAATTTAGAACAATAAAACCCACCCATCTCATCTTTAGTTTCAAGGAACAAATAATACCATAAATGTGAAAGTATTTTGTAACACTAAAGTTTTATGTAACTATATTATTATAGGCTACAAGAATATAACATAGGGAGGTTAAAAATATTCGGGAGTAATCAATACTAAATTAGGATAGAAGTATTTTGTGCAGCCCCAGCTTCTAAGTGTGCATTCATTCTATAAAACAGGAAGATACACCAATAACTTCTCTTCTGGCAAATATTTTAGGGAAACAAATCACAGAGGAAACTAGAAGTAGATAAAAACAGATGACTAAAAATATTGCAACAAAGAATACCTATTACTACACCTCTTGGTCTGTACATATGGCTAAGATCTTTACCTAAGCAATAAAAAAGAGAAGAGCCTATTAAGTGCTTATAAGGAAAAAATTTGATGAAAATGCTCAGGTTTCTCCCAGAGTTTTGCTCTTGGATTGTCTGCTTAACCCCAGTGTTAAAATTCCTCTCTAAAGCTTTTAGATAACCCTTCCACATTTCTGGACCTGTCGCACTCCATCATAATTGAATTGATTTACGACACCCCCTCTACACTTTTCTCCCAGTTCTTCTTTAAGTGTCTGAATGACATTTATTTATTAAATTAATTAAAATTAATAGCGGTTTGATAATCTAGAGACGCCCTTTGGGAAAAATGGATACATTACAGGAAATGACAGGGTTCTGAAGTGTGATGAAATCTTGTGCCATCCCGCTCCATCCCACCCTGGACTCATCCCTTAGTCACTGAGTAGTCCTCTCAGTTATCAGAGTCACTGTCTTGGCCTCGCAGTGCTTGGGTTCAAATTAACCCTTATTGCACTTGAATGTGGCCTCAAAGCACGAGAGTAGTGATGCTGGCAATTTGGATATGCCAAAGAGAAGCCGTAAAGTGTTTTCTTTATATGTATATGTATGTGTGTGTATATATATATGTACATATATATGTATATATGTGTATGTGTGTATATATATGCATATATGTGTGTTTGTGTGTATATATATGTACATGTGTGTGTGTGTGTGTATATAGATAGATAGATATACACATACATACATACATATGGAAAAACAGTATATATAGGGTTCAGGCATCCACTGCAGGCCCTAACTTGCACTGGCAACAAGACCTTTTTACTGTTTGGGGGAATTTGGATCCTCTTTTTATCCTTTCTGAATGAACCTCTAATAGGACCAAGGTCTACCTCAGACGTTAAGAAACTGAAGAGAAATAGCCTGGTTCTTTTCGGTGATTGTTACTCTGGAAAAGAGGCATCTATATTAGTTCATCTTGAATCCAGAATACTAACTGCATGACCTTTTACAGCTAGTGTCTTCGTTTCTTCATTATTAAAACAAAGACAAGGCTGTCACTCTTTGTGACTTTGTAAAAACAAACAAATGCTTAAAAGCATTCTCCAACAGTCTCTTTGATATTGGCCTCTTTCTAGGCTTCAGTATAATTGATCCTTCTATTTTGATGCAATAAGCATAACATTTGTTAAACTGAAAGCACATAAGGTCAGTATGTGGGCTAAAGCGGGAGATGATATTTGAATGACACTTTGCAAAAGCTTAGAATTATTCTTTCCTGAGTATTGAGGCTGATCCATTGGAGCTCTTGTGTTTGAGCTCTGATTAAAGGTATGTAACACGCCTTGATGCAAAACACTTCAAGCTGTTGACAGTACAGATGAACACTATCACTACTCTGTGCGGGTAATAAAAAGTGTGATCATAAGTAAAAGTTACAATTTATTGCACCTTTACTATTTCTTGGCATTGTGTTAGCACTTTAAATAATAATCACACCTAACATTTTTGAATGGTTCTGTGTCCCGTGCCAGGCACTGCAATATATGTTTTACATATATTATCTAATTGGATCCTCACAATAGCCCTTTGAAATATGTATCGGTATCTCCATTTTACAGGTGAAAATGTTTCAGATGGTCCTAGACGCCAGCCCTGGTGTGTCCACAGTGGCTGGACCTTTTAGCATAACCTACACAGAACAAATACGGTTGTAGTGTTTGGTGATAATATCAGCAAGAAGTCCCTCTCCACGTACATAGCAAATGTTTTACTGTATTCTGCTCTCAAATGGACAACCTAATCATAAGCACGTCCAACTTTGAGGACATTTTTTCCCCTCTCAAGGAAGTCTTGCTTCTCACACAATAGCTCTTAGTGTCCTTGAGGTCATGTCATTGGCTGGCTAGAATATTATTGGGACACTACACCTGACTCAGTTCAGTGATCAACAAACTGACATGTCACATCCTGGTGCACTGAGTGTCTTTGTCGAAACTGTACTTTTTGGGTGACTTATAAGTACACCCTGACTCCTACAGATATAAATTAAAAGGGAGAAGAAAATATAAAAAGAAATTCATTGAAAGACCTGCCCACCATCAACATCAATCACATTCAACAACTCCCACATGCAGATACAAAATTAGACATCGGAGCATAAACTCTAGTCATTGGGGCCCTGTTTGGCGCTTTGTGTCCCTTATGCATTTGACTATATGCATTTATTGCGTGCCTGCCGTGTGCCAGGAATTGTGCTGGACACCAGAGACATAAAGATGCCTCAGTCGGGAGTTCCTGCCCAGTGAAAGAGAGGACTATAGATCAACGTGACCAGCTCCTGCAACAAGAGCAGATGCACAGAGTGGTTGGCAAGTGGGAAGGAAGAGCACTGAATTAAATAATCCCACCTCGTTCAAAGGACTGTGCTTATTTAATACAGTTTCGTAAGGACTATATCAACAGTTTGCCTTGCTGTTAACTGATTCTTCCCCTTTACCTTGTTCTTCTTGATCCTCCTCATTCTCTAATTCTTTGGCTGCAAAGATGTCTTTAATGGAAATTAGGTCATTTTTTAAGAGTTCCAGCTTCTCTCCATCAAATGATGCTAAAAATGACTGAACCTAAAAAAAAAAAAAATAGGTCAGCATAACTGTCATCCTTTCTTCTCATTAATAACATGTACGTACACCTCTCCCCAGTTCTCCCAGGACTAAAGTAATTCTTAGTGTGGGAGGAAACGCTGAGTTGAATGTTGGATTTACTGACTATTAACTCTGCAACTTCGGGTAAATCACATAAGCTCTCTTGGTCTTTTAAATTTTTAAAGCGAGATCCACACTTCACTGCGATCCTTTGTGCAGTAAATGAAATAATGAATGTGAAGTGCGTTGCACAAATGCCCAGTGCAGATGCTACACAAATGGTGGTGGTAGCTCTTCTCTCACAGTGGTTACAAACACGCTTCAGTGTCAAACCCTGGGTTCAGATATCAGCTCCTCACCAATCATGTGACCTCGTGTAATTTACTCAACCTTTCCATGTCTCAGCTTCCTTCGCTGTAAAATGGGGACTAATAGCATCTATCTTTTAAGGTCGTTTCAAGGTTAAATAATGTTTTTAAACGTATTTATAGGGATGATCAAGAAGTTATATATACGCATATATACGGACACATATATAGACATGTAAATAAACATATAAATAAATAAATGTCACATTTTATATATATATATATATATGCACACACATACATACGGATACCCTTGTAGATGTAGGTTATTATACTGGGGTTACAAAAATGCACAGGATGGTTTTGTTTCTCAGAGCTCTTGCCATCTAGAGGCAGGAGGCACATGTTAACCAATAAAGCCATGACGGCTGTGGGTGGTGTGGCAGTGGGGCACCAGGGGAGGCGCTCTCGATGCCCCCAGCAGGCGAGAGGGTGTATGTACCAGGAGACTGACAGAGGTCTGCTGTCCTCCCTGAACTGCTGACCTCCCTGCTCAGTGCCTTCAGGACCCCTCTTTTGAAATTATCCTTTACACACACTTAAAAATTATTCGTACAGATGGCCAATGTCCCCTGTGAAGCTGATGATTCAACTGAATGTCCAAAAGGGTCAGAGCACAAGGAGAGAACCACGTAAAAAATGAAGTGCGCACCTGCAGCAGCAAAGCTTGTATTTTTTCATTCTGTAGGTCCACCGACTGCTCTAGAGATAGAGCCAGCAGAGGAGCCACCACGCTCTTTAGAATAAATACTCTTTAATATGCCTTATGGTAGGAGATTCACACATCAGGGCAAGTGAGGAAGTTAGAGAGGGCGCCGGGATGCGAGAACATCATTTTCTTAAATGTTGTTGTTAATGCAGCCTGCGCTGAGGCTCTGGGAGGAACCTCGGTGGGAAGTCATCAACACGAAACCCATTAACCATCGAGTTCGGCAGGTGGAAGCAAACAGGCCCTGCGTGACAGCTGCTGCCCCCCTTTTTTTTTTTTTTTTTTTTTTTTTTTTTTTTTTTTTTTTTTTGCCCTGACCTTTTCAGCCTCTTCATTTCAGCTCATACACTCATGTTTAGGTCTCAGGGACCTAGAGGTACCCACATTATAGTCCTACATTTCAGATATTTATTTTCTAAACAGTTTTCTACTTGGTAACAAAAACAAAGGGAATTAAAGAAATGTGTTAGAGTATAACACTTAGTAAAACTGTACATGCGCACGTGGAACATTTTTGTTTCCCTGTGTCTTCTGGAGGGCGGCCATCCTCCAGGAGCGATTGCAGTAGGGTGTCCTGCTTCAGAATTCCCTGGAGAATATTCTTTTTAGCAACAAACGTTTTTGTCAGCGTCTTTCCACTATAGCATCTCTTTCGCTTCCTCATAGTCCATCCCATTATGCCAAGGTGTTGTGCATTGAATCTTTACTTAAATCCAATAATACATAATAAATAATCATGCACTTCCCATATCACTTAAATGTGGGATATAAACCTAAAAGCAACAAATGAGCAGGACAAACAAACAGAGACTCATGCACATGGACAATGGACTAGTGGTTACCAGAAGGGAGGGGGTGGAGGAGGCAGACGGTGAAAGGCCGGCAAATATAGGGAAGTAGGGGGAGGGTAAAGTGGGTAAAGGGGATCAAATATATGGTAGCTGAAGGAAACTGGACTTTGGGTGGTAATCACACAATAGAATATACAGATGTCAAATGATAACGTACACCTGAAAATTATA
Source organism: Eonycteris spelaea (assembly GCA_003508835.1). Classification (NCBI taxonomy): domain Eukaryota; kingdom Metazoa; phylum Chordata; class Mammalia; order Chiroptera; family Pteropodidae; genus Eonycteris; species Eonycteris spelaea. The sequence goes on along the minus strand of PUFA01000062.1, from coordinate 2,853,006 downwards.
TAATTATATTAACCAATGAAACCCCAATAAACTTAATAAAAAAATAAAAGAAAATAAGAAAAAAAAAGAAAAAAGAATCATACACTCCTCAATAAATATTCGTGGGATGGTGCCTATATGCTTGGTGCTGTGCTTAGTGTTGTCAGGGACACAGGGTAAACAATCTGCCTTGTAAAACTTTACCCTAAAAGGGGGTGTGGGGTGCCATTTTGAAGATTCTTATTTACTATTTTTATTAACTATTGAGTATAATTGCAATAAAAACAGTTTTTCCTTAAGATTTATGGCACACCACATTGCCATGCCTAGAATTGATCTAATAGATAGTAATGTCAATAGTTTCTTATATTTCCATACAACCTAAGTTTTAGCCAATGGAATGTCAACAGAGGAGGGCTACACCATTTCTGGGTAAAGGCTTTTAAAAAACGGGAGTGTCCCTCTCCACTCTTTCTCCTTATGCTGATGGGATTAAGAAGACAGAAAGACCCTGGAAGATGGTAAAAGCCAATATTTTAGACTTAGATACAGGCCAAAGGGATGTGCCCACCTAGAGCCTACACACCCCAGTCTAGACACTCTCCAGCTGATTCCAAGTTCCTGACATGGCCTATATGAACTCTTCTCAGGCTGTACTCTTTATGTGGGTCCACCCACTGGCCCAAGGCCTTGGCCAAAGATGGCCAAGAGTGTGGTTGTTTGCAGGAGGTGTGATGGAGTTCGAATTAGGGCATCCTTGCGTGTGCACATGAGGCTCCTTGAGGAGAGAGGTAGCTGGAGATAAAGGGAGGAGAGCAGGCAGGAAGGTGGTGTGGAAATGTGAGTTTGAGAATTCTAAATGGGGACCTGGCCTTCCTGTCATTATGAAAGTATATTTGTCAAGACAGGATAATAAAATATATTTTCTTTAACAGTTTATTTCCAAAAGTCCTTTTACTTTTAAATATTTGGTATGTGGAGGGTTGGCAGATAGATATAGGATGTTCAGTTAAATTTGAATTCCAGATAAACAATGAATATTTTCTTAGTGTAAGTATGTGTCCCAAATATTGTACAGTACATATATCTGCTAAAAACATATTCATTGTTTATTTAAAGTTAAAATTTAACTAGTCATCCTGCATTTTTATTTACTGAATCTGACAACCTCAGTATAGGTCTCCCTTGTATTCTTGCCAGAGATTTGTAGACAGTAGGATGGGTCTAATGGAGCCACAAGACAGACGGAGCTGGGCTCCTGGATTTCTAACTGCAGAAAAGCTGCCTGTCTACTGGACATCTCCATCGTGGACAGTTAAAGGAGTTAGTATAATAACTGCTGATAGTTTTGACCCACACATTTTTAGGACCGGTTATCACAACACCCAGTCATTATCGTTACTAAGCCAAGAAAATAATTCAGCATTCCTTACTACAAAAACTACAAAAATCTCCAGGCTGGGGAAAGGAAGCTGATCCTGTGGGAGCAACGCACTGAGGGAAACGCAGTCCTCTAGGGACCTAGACTCCTGCCTAGCAACGCTAGTCCCTGGGACTCTTTCTAAGGGCCTGAGGCTGCTTCACAGCTGAGGCCTGCAATGAAACCTGCCAGAGTGGAATATCTCCCACCATGATAGCTTCGAGGGACCATGCTCCCCTGTAGTGGTTTTAGTAATAATAACAAATACATATAACATAAGAAAGCATATAAAAATAAAATGTCATCAACATCATGGTACACATAAATATACATGTGTAAAACGGCAGCTAACATTAACTGAGTGCTTACTATGTATTAGGTATACTGTGACAAACTTCATATGAATTATCTCATTTAATTATTTTAATTAATCCTATGAAATAGGTTTTTAATATTATTCCCATTTCATAGATAAGGAGATTGAGGTAAGACAGGTCCAAATCATATAGTACTGGGTTGTATTTTATCACATAATATCAGACTCCAAACTAGCTTTTGTAGGGAAACTTTGTGCTTCAGTGGAAAACCACGTTTTCTAGACCACACCTTACCAGACTATCTGTTCTGACTCTGTGGGAGTAAATTTATAACTCTATAAAATGTAGATGGCTGATATCAGTGCAAATAATTCTTGTCCACAGACGGGAATAAATTTTGTCCAGTGCAGAGACAACCTCCCCTCCTGAGGAAAAGCCAGGTTTGTGTCCATTGCACATTCATTTAAAAATTCCTGTATGCCATGTGAATTCGTGCTTCTTGGCTTTTCCTGTGAACTGGTTATAACATCTGTCTGGTCTCTTCATTTAATTAATTAGCTAAATAAATTCTTTGATTTGTGTTCATTTTACATCGACATGAGTCATGACTGCTTTAAAAAAATTATCCGTTAAATTTAACCACAAGACTGTCGCTGATGGTTTATGGATAACAAAAAAGGAAATAAACACAGATAGTAACATACAACTCGATAATCTAGGGGTGGAAATGGGGGGTGTGGGTCTCCTTCTTATTTGGTTCTTGGTTGCCTGTTACATCGCAGAGGTCGTCTTCCCCTGAGTAGGTGGGTATCAAGACTGTCTCAATTTCCTCAAAGTCCAAACGTAAGAGAACAAAGCCTAGAAAGTCAAAAATCACTCCTCTAATCTAAGGCTCACTTCCATGTTCAGCTTTCTGTCTGAGGACGTGCCTCTCCCCATTGAATGCCACCAGGATGGGCCATAGCCCCTCAGAGGAGGTCCAGAGGGTACTGCCCAATGGCCTCCACTGGAAAAATGCCCAGAGCACAGTCAGCCTGACATTCACGTGAAAGAGCCATATGTTAAATGAGTTAATAGTTGCAAAGTGCTTAGAATAGTGGCTATTATAAGTGCTATATAAATGTTTGCTAAACGCAAACACAACAACACCGCAGATTCTTTAAAAAGGAAATCGTCAAACCCTGATAATTTCTGCCACTCATGTTTTATTTCTTGGGCTCACAGTGGGGAATGTGAATGTATGGGGCTGATGGGTAATTTCCCAGGTTTCTGTTAAGAGGCATTCCCAAATAGAACTGAACCACGCCTCCCACCCCCCAGTGAGATACTTTGCCCTTTGCAACCCAGGCATCCTAACAAGTGGGAGAATAAGTATATAACCCATACAACTAAATATATTAAAACCCTACGGTCCGGAAGAAACATCAGCTGCTTCCTTTTATTTGGGTGGGAATGAAGACATGGCCTGGTAGGGCAGCTCCATTCTGGGTAATACGTCACCAAAGGCAGTCTTTTGAGCAGTCTTTTGCACCACGGGGTAAGGCTAGTGATGACTCTGATTTGCTGGCTTCTTGGGGGGTAGCAGTGGTAACAGCTTGGTGCAGGACAGAGGAAAGAAGATAGAGCACGTGGGGGTCGTCAGGCTGCACAGTAAGTGTAACCTTAGCACAATAATAATGATGTCTAAAATGAGATATTTCAATGGGAGAATGTCTAGTTTCTTGTTTAATACAATGCATTAATAAACGTGTTATTTCAAATGACCAAGGCAGACATACCTTGCTTTCGCTTTCATTGGACAGAATTTCTAGGGCCTCCAGGTGTGACAGACCTTGATACTCATCGAACAGCATCCCGTAGTGTGCAGTCCTCTCGGCCGTGAGTTGCTGTGCCAGTCTCTGCTTCTCCTTCTCCTTGGCCTCCCTTAGCATCTGCAGAACACAATGTTCGTACACTCATTGAACGCTTGAGAGCCCCATTTTCCACAAAAGTTGTAGGGGGAGACAAGGACCGACTTTGTATTTGTAAAGAGTGGGTTTTAGTCACTATAAAGTTTCTTAAAAAAATAAAAAGACTTTTGATTGATTCTACTGACAATTTTTGTGTAATATTCCATTTTGAATTTTACACGTTCATTCTGTACATAGCAAAACAAAGAAAAGATTCTATGTGGAGGAAGAAGATTGGACAGAAAAAGCATAGCAGAAGCTTAACAGCAGTTTTTCATGTGTGTGATTAACTTTCTTATTCTCTGAAATGTCAAAATTTTCTATAATGAGCAAATTTATGTGCACTAGAAAAGTTTAATCTATTGTGACAGGATTAATTGCAACTTCTACACCTAGGCAGACTTCAAAGTAGAAATAAGCTGATCTGATTTTTACATTATTTTTAATGTGGTTATTAAACCTCTTTGATGAAAAATTAATAAATATACACTCATCATATATTCCTCATAAGATACTGAATATAAATAAGAAAGTTAGCTTATCAGTTCTTAGACTGGTCTCGAGAAGTACAACTGTGAACTGAGTTCTTCCCCACGTTGATAATTTTTCTCCAGTTGCTGTTGTTGATGATGTTTAAATAAAAAGACAAGTCCACCGGTTGCTCTCAGTTTCCTACACTTGCTTTTATGTATTTGATTCCTCATCAAGTAAACTAAGGCATTGAGCTTATAGGGTTCTTTCATACCTGTAAAGCGCACCATGAATACACTGGCCACAACAAGGTCATAAAGAGAAGATCGTGAAAGGACAGATTTTATTTTTATCATACACCAATAAAACAATCAGCCTCATTCGCCTTTTGGGTTCCTGAGGTGGTTAGCCAAAAACCCACCAGGCTACAGACAGAATTCTACTTCCTGTCTTTAAGACTAAATAAGTACAAGCTCTGAATTTTAAAATTTTCAAAACAACCCCATCAAATCACTGAGCATTTTTTACATAATAAAACCTAGTGACAAAGGCTGATAAAAAAAAAAAGATGCATTCATTTGAAACATGGTTTTGGAGGAGAGCTCTACAGATACCTCGAACCACCAGAAAGATGAACAAGTGGGTCCCAGAGAAAATTAAACCTGAAACATCACTGGAGCCAAAAATAACAAAACTAAAGCTCTCCTACTTTGGGTACATGTTTCCCAGAGTAATACTGGGGAAAATAGAAGACAGGAGGAAAAGAGGAAGACCAAATATGAGATGAACTGACTCCATAAAAGAAGCCAAAGGCAGGAGTCTCCAGGAGCTGAGCAGGGCTGTTGAGGACAGAACATTGTGGACATGACTCATGCATAGGGTCGCCAGGAGTTAGAGCTGACTCAACAGCCAGTAACATAAACCCTCCTCCCCACTGACCATACTGGGTCGGACGTGGTAAAATAAAATAACAAAGTGACCTTGAAATGCTTCCTTTCTCTACACCAAATTCCATCTCTGATTTTGTACTGTGGAAGAAAGGAAAAGAGATAAAATGGAAGGTAAAGGGAAAATGTCACTCTGGAATGATTTGAATTCACTCAAAAGAACAGAGAGTGAAATTCAAGTTGCCTAAAGAAGAACTGGCTTTACACGGGACATTGGTTCTGTTTTCCCTCTGGAAAAGAAAAGGAGATGGGGTTAAGCAGCAGGTTCTGGTGTGCAGGACTTCCCGATGGAAGGACGGCCCTGGAAACTGACCTCAGTGAGATCAGAGAAACGTCATTCAGACTGTGGCACATACCACTGGGACAGACCGCATGAGAAATTTAGGTCCACTCAGACATGAATATTTCTGATTTCTATAGCCATTTAGTATGAATTAGGGAAAACCTAACAGACTACCCTCTCAGTTGATGGTAGCTTCATTCTTCCACTGAGGTCATGCCTCTGTAACCCCTTCCTTGCAAATCAGATGCAGCGGGGACACTAAGCAGACCTGTTCCTGGGAGAAGGGAAGTCCTTCGTCAGCGGACTTTGGCTGAAGGACTCGCCCTGTCTTTGCCAAACCTTCCTGAGATGGCACAGCAGCCTAGGATGCTTCTGTCCAACCTTCTCTCCCTCTCTCTTTCACTGGGGTCACACCTGCATCTTGTTCTGACAGCTCTCCCAGCCTTCCTAAGTACCCCATCCCTCTGATTTCCTGTCACACAGGCATTTCCTCGAATAAAATCCTCACACGTTTAAGCTCATTTTGGCTTGTGTTTCCAGGACGACCTCTGCTGATAAGCACTCTAACTGGTCGCCCTGCCCTCGGCCCTCCCCACTACCCAGTCTATTTTCAACACAGTAACTAGAGTGATCCTTTTAAAGTCAGATCTTGTCACTCCCCTTTTCAAAATGCTGCATTGGTTTCTCCATTTTCCTAACAGTAGAACCCAAGGTCCTTTCAACTGCTTCCCATTACTGCTCTGGCCTCATCTTCAACAACTCTCATCCTGGCTTACTCCTCTCCCACCATGTCGCCTTCTTGCAGTTCCTCATTCACGCCAGACCCTTCTGCCTCAGGGCCTTTGCATAAGCTGTTCTTTCTGCCTAGAATGTGCTTCACTCAGATTTCTGCATGGCCAAGGCTTTAATCCTCTTTAAGTATTTGCTCAAATATCCTCATATGCAAAAAGCCCTCACTTCACAACCCAATTTAATACTTAGACTGCTCCTCACTCCCACATTCTTGATTGCCTTCTTCCTGCTCTATTTTTTCTTTTTTTCATAGCACTCATCACCTTTTAAAATACTAGGTAACGTTAACTGTTTGTTTGTCTCTCTTCTCTGGAACGACAGGGATTTTTTTATCCATTTTGGTTACTAAATGTATCCCAAGTGCTTGAAACAGTGCCTGACACATAGTGGACACTCAAATGCAAATGCATTTGTGGAATGAATGAAAGAATGAACAAATAATTAATGGGAAATTACTGTTGGGACAGAGGTTAACATTGGTAGCGCTGTGGTGATCCAGCCTAAGCAGACCGTGTGAATTATAGGTGCAGTGTCAAGGGCACCCAGACTGCTGTGCACCACGCTTTCTGCACATGTTTCAAACGTCTAATTAGAACACTGTAGATGGTTCGTGTGGATTCTTGGGTGACACCTTTCTATGAGCATCGCTCCTTACCTCCTAGCAGTAGACTGAATGCAGATATGATCAAAATTGTGAAGGTGACACGGAAACTATGGTCCTCTAGGAAACTGACCAGGTCTACTTCCTCATTTTACAGGTATGGGAACTTCCAGAACTATGAGAAACGAGTGTTTGTTATTTATAAGCCACACAGTCGATGCTCTCCTGTTACAGCAGCCTGAACAGACTAAGACTAGTGGCACGAATGGAATAATCTTCAAGAAATTATTAAGCGAATAAAGCAAGGCACAAAAGAGGGTAGTTAGTATGCTATCACTGGTTGAAAAAGTCTATGCATATGTATGTACCTATGTATATGTATATGTAGAGCTACATATCTATGACAATCTATATGATAATTCCGATAGACTCCATAAAAAGCTGTTAACAGTGGTTTTCCCCCATGAGGAACTAAGTGGCTGGGGAAAAGGGGTATATTAGAAACTCCATTTTCATTCTACCATTTTGTGTCACTTGCATTTGGATCATGTGCCTTCGAATAACTATTAAAAAGATAAACAAGAGTGCATTTATTTTATTGACAGAAAGAAAAAATTGCAGAAGTACATAATCCCACCTGAGATAAGGAAACAGTTCTCTCCATGAGCGTCTTGGTCCGCCTGAAGCCTGGGTCACTTTCTGCAAGGACGATCATGGTTTTCTTGCCGATGAATTCCAAAGCATCGAGGCCACCTGTTAAGACGCTTTTACCCTGCAGGTGAGACAATTGCACGAGATTAGATTTTTACATTTCTCTCTTTCACAGCAGTCGGCAACTCCTAGATGGCTCTATCTTCAAATATTCAAATCAATATGAAGTCATAACTTTTTCTCATCTGGAGATGTATCAGATTTATCATCCATTTAAACCTTATTTCCTTTCTTGAGAAGGTCTTCATCATATAAGTTGTAGGGCACATAATATTACTATTTCTTGGGTTGTTTGTTTAGTTTTTAAAATTTATTTAAATTAGTTTCAAGTATACAGTACATTGGTTAGACATCTATATAGTTCATAAAACGATCCCCCTGGTTTCTCCCTCCTTCCCCTGGCCCTCCACATAGCCATCATATTAATGCTAACTTCATTCCCTCTGCCAGGGCACATAATATTATTTTAAAAGAATGCTTATGAAAAACCAAAGCATAGTTGGGTTTAATTTCACTAGCTTTGTGTGTTTAAATAGATATGTATCTAGTACATAAAAGTAATATGTGACTCAACTGCTTTGTTTGAAAAAATTTTAATCTAACTAACAGAATTACTTGGAGCAATCTATTAAAATGTTAAACACTCCGGCCAGTTTAGAGAATTCTTCAATCTAGGGCCCTGGTGTGTAGGACTCTCAGGCTGTTTCAGATGCTCTTACACACTTTCAGACACTAGCAATAACTGCCTACAATTAGCATATTCATGAAATAAGACAGGTTGACTTCTATATATTACTGTCTTTAAAAAACGATTCTATTATATGGTTATCCTCTTGCAAATCCCTTTGGTAGCTACTGTTTTCCTTAAAAAAAAAAAAGGATTAAAAACAATCAAGGTTTACTCACATAAACAGAACTTAAATTCTATACAACTGCAATTACAATACGCATATATCTGTTTTTTCCTATCTTACATGAATTTATACACATCATATATTTTTTATTATATTATTACCTATATGTATTTCCAGTCTTCATAATTATCGCTTCAATGGCAACATTCGATTTCACTGAGTGAATATTTTGTCAGTCATTTAGACTTTGTTTTCAGATTTGGGAGCCAATCAATAACATCATTATAAAACAGATTTTAAAATACACATACTTTGGGAGGGGTATGGGATATTAGCAATATGCTTTTGCATAATTTATTTCCTTCTACTACTCTATGAGAATTTCCTTAGTAGCGAATAAAACCAAAGAAGGAAGGACATCGGGACTTTGAGTAAGGGCAAACCTGGTGGGAATGTCTAGAGAAAAGGGAACACATTAGTTCCCTTTTATTTACACTTTTATTTTGCATGGTTTCAGTTACTTGCAGTCACGTGTAATTAAAAAATATTAAATGGAAGCTTCCAGAATAAGCAATTCATAAATTGGAAATCGTGCACCATTCTGAGTAGTGTGATGAAATCTTGTGCCATCCCGCTCCATCCCACCCTGGATTCATCCCTTAGTCACTGAGTAGTCATCTCAGTTATCAGTGTGATTGTCTTGGTCTCGCAGTGCTTGTGTTCAAATTAACCCTTATTGTACTTAAATATGGCTTCAAAGCACAAGAGTAGTGATGTTGGCAATTTGGATATGCCAAAGAGAAACCATAGAGTGTTTCCTTTAAGTAAAAAGGTATATATAGAAATACAAATATATATGTATATGTATATATACATACATAAAAAAACCAGTATATAGGGTTCAGTACTATCTACAGTCTCAGGCATCCACTGCAGGTCCTGGAACATATCCCCCACAGATAAAGGGGAAACAATTGTACCAGAAAATTGGAAAGAACACAGAAAGGAATGTGAGGTGCTGCAGACAAATTCAGAATGCCCTGAACTGTAGCTCAGGGAGATGTGAATTCATTTCTTATGCCAGAGATATTGAAAGAGCTCCTTGCCATCTCTAGCCCTACAAATTCCCAGGCATACTACACTTGTCTTGCTAGTTTACTCCTAAAACACGTTTGCTTCTCCTCCTTCACTCTACTTAGTCTAGAGTTCCTCCCATATCAATGAGAGGAGCAGTTATTTTCTATTTCTACCCAAAGTCCAGGTAAGACACTCTCATATGTGAGTCTACAGCCCCTCTTCCCATATTGCATTGTATTTGCCTGTTGAAGTGTCTCTATCCTCTGGGATATTGTGCCCTCTGTTTGCCAGGATATACTAGAATCTAGCATAGCTCCTGGTATATAATGAAGGCTAATCATCATTTTTTAAAAATTGAACATGAGCCATATTTCTTGAAAAACTAGTTCACGTTCATTGGTTTTACATAGCAGAAAATAAACCTTTCTCCTAGACCTCATCTCAGTGGGGGCGCCTCCCCCCTTTTTGCATTGTTCATCAGTGTTAGTCCATGATAACAAGCTTCTTTAAGACATAGGCAGGGGCCTGGAGGTGGGGTGGGGATGGGATGTGGGGAGCAGGCTTTGGGTTAAAGAGAGAGTGGGAGTTGGGAGGTAGAAATGGGAAAGAATGTTGGTCTTAGTTATCTACAAACGCTAGAAACATCTCCAGGATGTTGTTCCTGCCTCCTTACCAGCATTTTCAAAATTTAAATGGCTTTATAATTTTTCAAGTTGAAGGTTAAGAGACACAGATCACTGAAGAAAAACAGCTGTCCCAGCTCTAAGAAAGGGCCCTCTCTCCCCACCAAACAAAGGCTGTCCTTGCAGTCGGAAAGGACACTGTTACATCAGATTGAAAAATGTTCCTTTTTAAGTAGCTCCTTTCCTTTAAACACAAAATGCATTTATTTCATTTCGCCCTCATTATTTTGGTTCCAAGCTTATGCCCACTCTGTAGAAGAGAGCATAACAAAACCATAATCCTAAATTATGATGAGCAAGGCCATCTTTTCTCTGATGTATCTAGGTCACTGGTAAACAGAGATGTCAAAATAAGGCGCTGAGAGACACCAGGGAAAAACAGAGGAAGCAGCTAATGAATGTTACTGTGTTTTGAACCACACTGGTGATGGCCGACAGCATGCCCCGAGACCCCGATGAAGGTGAAGTGGGCGGGCTTTCTGCGGGGCTCTGATCTGTGACCGCATCTGCTACTAAAGAGAAAAAACATCCTTTCAGAGTTCATTTTGCTGATCTAAACTTCAAAATCTTCTACATGTGCACACAGTGTAATACAGCCAAATCCAAGAAGCCCCCAAATCAATACATCACTCACTTTGAGGGACGTCATTTTCGGTGTCAGGTTGGGCCTCTTCAGAAGAGCCGGAATTTACACTATGAATCCGTAGGGTGGCCCCTGCTTTTTCCTTGACTGCTGTCAATCCATGACCTATCAGGAAATAAAAACATGGCTCATGACAACAATATAAACCCATGGTCTGCAAATTCTATAGCTCACCTTCCAGAGTAGTTGTTAAGCCGTAGGGGTCTATTCTGATTGTAAAAGAGTGTGGTGGTGAATAGCAATCCCTCAGATGTGGTTTCAGTCTGAGCTCAGATTCACCACTGCCTCGTTGGTGACCTTGGAGAAGTTACGTAACCTCCCAGTGACTAAGTTTCTTCTTTGGGTTGTTATGAGGAGCAAGTAGAGAAACTTCTATAAAGTACTCCTGGATGCTTTATTACCCACTTTTGCTTCTCACACTGTCTAACTAGCAACCTGGGATTCCAATCCTAAGATATTACCTGCGAATAGTGTCTTATTCTTATCTTCTTTACTGTTTTTCAAGCTCCTCAAGACAGGGATGCATCATCCACTTTTTGGGCAGGCCCAGCACATTGGAGGTGCTCCGTTGCTATTTGGCGAATTGAAATTAGTCGAGCCTCAACATGCTCTTCCAATGTGTTAGTCATTCCTTTAGTATAGAGAGAGGGTCTAGAGCCAAAGTATCAGAAACAAAAGGCAAGCCAGTGGGAAAACCAAAGAGGGAACCCGACTGTCTTAAGGAGCTCTGACCATTGTCTTACACAGGAACAGTCCAAATACAAGTTATAAGAGTAGTCGGCCAGGATGAAGGGCACTGGTTTTACTGCATTGAGCAGGTACTGAACCTCCGTTCCCTAGACCAACACAGATGGGTATTTGGTAACTGTCTGGTAAATACAGAACTGAACGTCTCATCCCCTGCCCTGCGCCCACACATGCACATGTGCATGCACGCGCGCGCACACACACACACACACACACACACACACCTTGGCTTGATAGTCTTGTCTACATTTTATTCTGGGTTTTTTCTTTCCTCCTTAGAGGCTCTCATGACGAGCTATCACTTTTCTCAGAGTTCTCAAACTGAATGAAAAAGTTAATAGTCTACTGGTGCTCCTACGTGGCTGTGTGAGCTCTTGAAGGAGAAACAGCATGAGCTGCCACAGCACTCACCTCCCCTCGGTGCTCTGGGAGAAAATGAAGGATTTCAGTCGAGACCTGGGCAACCTCAGGTCGTTAAAACCCAAGGCAGCATCAATGTGAGTTAATACATGGGGAAAAAATCTCAAATCATGCAGGATTCAAGTGCCAAAGATAACCAACCACCTATTTTAGAAGGTGCTGTTAAATTGCCTATCTCCCGAATAGAAAGAGGCTTGAATCTTGGGCCCAAATAGTGATATTTAATTAGCTGTAACTTTATCAGAGTGATCTTAACATAATCAGGGCACGATATTCACCACACAGATACAGGACTAATTATGTCAGTGAGAATCACCAGTCATTATATACAATTTGGAAAACTCTGAAACTTAATTATTTACAATGTTCATAACATTAATTACATATGTCTATATTCACGTACAGGTCTTTAATACAGTTCAAATTCATAGTGAGTTACTTGTAGAGGAGGAAAAGATGCCTTATAACTGCTAAAACAAAGAATTAATTCTCTCTAGCTTCCAATGAATTCAAGCATTTCAAAGGAAACTTATTAGAGTTTTAGTGACATCTTTACGTTATAGATATAACCACCTAACTTATTTACATACTGAGTCCGTATTCCTTGCCATCTTTTAAAAACATGTATTTTTCAAAGGAAACAATGTATATCTAGATCTGAATTTATGATTCTCATCTAGATTTCTGAGAGCTAAATCAAAGAATAAAGGTATTTGAGAAGGCTGGGAAGCATCAGCTACAGCTTCTTTGCATAAGCCTGCAAGAAAGATGATTCCACACCTTTCCCTGAGACCATTCGGGTTTATTAAACCTCATTATCATTATGCCCTCTTTCACCTTCTCCACCCCCTGCAGGTTAGGGCCATGTCTGATTCTCTTCCTAGAGAAGAAGAGCTTCTCACCATATTAGAACACAAATGATGACGGATATATGTATGCATAAGCTGCCTCTAGAAAAATCAGTTTCTGGAATGAAATACTGTTTTTATGTGCATAGAAATGTGATGTGTCTGTTTGACATGACAATGTTACTCCAGTTACACACACACACACACACACACACACACACACACACACACACACACACACAGCTTTATTGAGGTATAATTGATATCCAAAGAATTGCACATATTTAAGGTTTCTCCAATTATATATTCTGACAAATAATGTTCTTTCTAAATTCTTTTGTTAATGAAAGTATATCTTAACTGTATTCTACTAGAAATATAAAGCTATGGTTTTTAGCTAAGGTTTACACTCTATACCACACCCTACTTTAAAGAATAACTTCTAAAACTTTACTTAGTGTGACATCTAGTGCTGAGAATGAGGAAGTAATAATATGGAGTCACTGCTGCCTTTTGACTGGGAGTAATTCATTCTTAGAGATATTGATTGGATTCTCCCAATAATAAAGAAAAACAATAAATATGAATAATACTATATAGTTCATAGATTTTTTCTTCAAATGTCATCACGAACCCTAAGTACCCACAAAGAAATTAAACCTCTCCAAATTTCATGGATCTGAAGATGAAATATTCTCTACCCCTTGACATACTGCAATAAAAAAAGGAAAAAAAAAGTGAGCATTGCAAAGAAGATAAGAATGTGTATAAATACTATGATACTGTATCATTTAAAAACAAATGTTAAATGATTGTCTGGTGATTAATTTTTACCTATATTCTAGCGGAAAACACCCTAAACTTAGGAGTCAGGAGTTTTGTGAAGGAATTTTGCTTTCATCATATATTAGCTGTGTAATCTTGGTGAGTTACTTAACCTTGCTGAGTCTCTGCTGTTGTGTCTTCTCTGAAAAGAGGATTATAACATCTACCTTCCAGGGTTTTGAAGGTCACTGAAAAGTAATATATGAAACCTTTGGTATGGCCCACACTTACCGAGCACTTGCTATGTCCCAGACGCTGGACTGAATATTTTTAGTACAGTAAATTATCCCATTCAATCTTCGCAACACCCTATTATATTTTCATAATTGAGAAAACTGAGACTAATGACATGAAATCACTTGTTCCATGTCCCCAAGCCCATAAGCAGCAGAGACAGAATTTGAACCTACCCCTTCTGACTCTAGAATTCATATTCTCAATCACTATTATATTAAGAAAGTTTTATGTGCCATTTATAGTTGATTAAATGTTATTTTAGTCCTATTTCTATAACTCCTTGGAAATCAGATCTTTGATTAGGAGCTCTTCATTTTTAAAACATTAGCTTGACTTAACTCACCTCGAAAAACAGCAAGGTGAAGGTTATCTCTACAATGAAACTTTGGAGATCCAACCCTGCCCCTGTCAGTCATGCCTTGGTTGGCTTAGCTTAATGTTTTTAAGGTCATTCCCATGCTGAACAGGCACAAATAATATACCTACATGGAAGTGTTCTGGACCTGGCTTTTTTTTCTTCACAATACACAGTGGAGGTTTCAGCCCATACACAAAGTGGTGGAGGCTGTGTGTGTTGCCTGGGATCAGGGTGTTCACTCTCCTTGCTGCTGGGAGTGTTGTCTACTGACAGTTCTCACCTGAATATCTCCCTTTGAAGTTCCCATGGCCAAAGAAAACTGTGCCCCCAACTATACTACGATGACCAGTCAATGGGGGAGTTGGTGATACAAAACCTTGGTCCTGAGCATTCGTGTGGGACATAGGCTGGGGGCTCAGATGTAACTGCATTGCAGTCAGCTTCTTGCTCACCCAACTCTGTGTCCCAATCCTTCACTCTCTTGAGAATTGCTCTTGAGAGCACTTCCCAGTAAAACTCCAGCACACTAATCTTTGCCTCAGTCTCTCTCCTGGGCATCCACCCTAGAACACTGATCTATCTCATTCTTTTTAATGGTTGCATAGTATTACTCCACTGAATAGCTATATCACATTTTCACTTCTCTGTGGGTGGGTATTTTGGTTGTTTTAAGTTTTTCATATATGCTTGGTGAACTCCCTCACCTTCTTTACGTCTTTGCTCAAATATCATCTCACTAAGGTCTACCCTTCACCACCCTTTTTAAAACTTTAACCTGTACCCCAAAACCTCTTACCCTTCTCCATTTTATATTTTTATAGACTTACCACTTTCTAGTCCTCTATGTAATTTTTTCTATTCAATATGTGTATTGTTCATGTTCCCACTAGCATGTAAGCAAGCTCTACTAGGGCAGGGGTCTTTGTCTTATTCGTTCACTGCTTTATCTCAAGTGCCTAAAAAAGTGCCTGGCATGATAAATATTAGCTGAGTGAATTCTCTGTTGAACACCTCTGTACACATATATTAATGAATTCGTGCAAAGGCTTAACAGTGAAACTGCTGAGCTAGAAGCTATGTGCATTGAAAATATTATAAATAGTGCTAATTGCTCTTCTGAAATTTGTACCAGTTTTCACTCTCCTTTGGTGAATTTTCAAGAAATATAACAATTTTAAAATATTGACTGCATTTCAGACTCCTCTATCAATAAATTCAAGATATTATCAAATTTGTGAGGAACCGTTGTTTAGAAAAACACACAGATGATGTTACTGGGCTCCACTAAAGCAAACCAGTGCAGCAAAAAGAAGAGCCAATCAGCGTTACTTTTGGAAAAGTCCTCCCTCTCCATGGTGACGGTTGATGTCTAGTCTGTAATCAGACTTCTTTTGAGGTTCAAATTTGACCAGAGTGTTTCTGAACTGATAGTGTTTGCCTAGATGTCAAACAAATTCACTAACTCCTAGGCTTTATTCACAGACTATAAAGGATTGTGAACAAACTCTAGTCATTAATCCTATTATCTTTTGTATCGTGATTCTTGAAAAGTCTTACATCATCATCAATGTCACATGAATCCATGTGATTTACAGTTAAGAGTTCTCATTTTAGTATCATTTTGACAAGTTTTCCATTCTCTGTAATAAACACTGTCATTATTTCTGACAGTGCTGGTAGAAGTGTTTTATTAAAATGTACGGAAGTCAAAAAACGTGTGACTTGGGAGAGGACGGGGAAGGTGACGTTATTTTTGAAAAGGTGAAAAAACAGAGTAGGTACACTTCCCCCTCTTCAGGTTCTCTTGCAGAAGGTGTTAAGACTCATAAAACTGTCAACACTAGACTTTTAAGTAAACATTTAGGCCTTTCGTAGTATCTAGGAATACACCGCTCTGTTCTACTATGGAGCTTTTACTTCGGTACACATATTTGTATATGTTTCAGCAGTGTTGACTTTCATTCTGATTATTGATGGTCTACCACGCTTAGCAGTATATTCTAGGAACAAGTCAGGTCTCTAAGATGTTTGTGGGCGATCACATCTGTTCTCACAACATCACTTTGAAATGATCATCAAGAAGATCTTTTTTCTTTCATAGTTTTCCTTTCCCACTCTGGTTTCTGCCTGGATCTTAAATAATAATCATTTTTATTGCATTTTATGAACTTGTCCAAACGCATGGGTGACAGATGATCAAGTCTTCTTGGAATGTGACGATAACACAGCTGTGAGTGAAACTAATCCAAGAATTACAGCCTCTCCAAAAATGATTGTTGGTTGAGAAAGGTTTGATTTATATATGCATTGTGAAGGTTGCTTTTTCTCATTTCCCCTTAATCTTGGGGTCAAAGTAGTGAGACAAAAGACAAAATATAAAAACATAGGGTAGCAAAAAGTCAAATTTCTATATTTTTCCACTTATCATGGTGCTTACAAATCTTTCTCTTTCTATATATAGCCATAGCCTATGGAATCATCATATTCCAGAAGTTGGAAAGAACCTTAGAATATTTCAAGTACCCCACCTACACTTTTCCCAATAAAGAAGCTGACTCTCAGAGAGGTGACATGCATGGTGTAGTTAATTAGTGACAGTTCTTTGTGATTACAAGTTAGTAGCAGTCAGGACCAGGTTTCAGCCCTTATGATTCCTGATATAGTGCTCTATCCAAGAGAGAACCATCTTTTAAATGTCCCATTCTCCAATTATTCTCCTGCCAACTCTAAACAATTCTAACTATTGTGATGGCAGTTTTTCAACAACTGTTAAAAAGTATTGGTTTCTGTTTCTAGTTCTCAACTGACAGCTCTGTGTTTTGTTACAGACTATGTGTTTTGCACTCCTGTAGGCAATTGGAATTACCCTGGGGGTGACATGAGGTTTCTGAGTAGAAATCAATTATAATGGAATACATAATTCTTTTCTTTTCTTTTCTTCTTTTTTTACTTTCTACGGGCAATTTATAAACCTTTAAGAACATGTCTATTGCTCTGAGTGCTCCATTTTCCAATAAGTTGATTTGCCTTATGGTAATAAGCTATTAATACTGCAAAGCCCTGGGTGGATATCATGCCTCTACATGATGGGAGGCGTGCCTAGCTTGCATCCCTCAATCTCAAGGTAGCAGCTCAATATAGACTGCTTCCAGAATGTTACCCATAATGTTTTAAAGCCTCTATTCACAGATGGCTGACCCCTATTCCAACCCTGTTTCAGGCCATGAGCCTGGCTTTGGCAGCTCTCCATTCGTGGGCACTTGTGATTCCCATTATCTTTTGGGAGTCAAACTCCCAACCACCACCACTTCCTGTTCCCATCTTTGGAACTCATGATTTCAGCCTCTATTTATGCTACATGTTTTAGTTTTCTATCAGGTCCACAAAGATACTTAACCTGGTTTAAAGTATATATATATACACACACACACACATACACACATAATATTTATTTGTATATATTATAGTTTTGTTTTTATTTTAACTACTATTATTATGTAAAGTCATAGCACTTCTTGACCGGAAATCTCCAAACTATGTCTTAGGAGCCACTTAGGTGTGGTATTCAGTTATACTGCTGTTGTATTCCTTGGGGATGTGATGACTAGTGGTGAGGAACAAATTTAGTCCCTACTTTCTAAAGATAGCTCCAATTTGTCTAAAGGAATTCGTAGAATGAACATCAACATTTTGAAATTTCTTAATCTCCCTCTTGTGCCCTTTGACCATTGTTAGTGCAGACAAGAGAAAAATGCCAAGATTCGAACGATTTTCAAAATTTCAGCATGAAGCCAGAGCCGTGAAAAGATACTAAGTTTCTGGGATTAGTGGTATAACTAATGAGGATTTCAAACAGAAAAGGGAAGTATGGTAGGCAGTATTGAGACATGGCACCCAAGCTTCTCACGTCCTCGTGTACACACCCTGTATAAGCACACACCCCTCAGTGTGGGTGAGATTGTGAATATGTTCGAGTTTCCCTCCCACGATTAGGTTTTGTTATATGGCAAAGTTGAAGAGATCTTTCAGATGTAATTAAGGTCCCTAATCGGTTGGATTTTAGTTAATCAAAAGAGAGATCAGTCAGGCAGAGAAAGACAAATACCATGTGACCTCACTTATATGTGGAATCTAAAGAACAAAATAAATGAACAAACTTAACGGAAGCAGACTTATAGATACAGAGAACGAACTGATGATTGCCAGATGAGAGGAGGGTAGGGGGCTGGGTGGAAAAGGTGAAGAAATTAAGAGGTACAATTAGTAGTTACCAAATGGTCACAGGGATGTAAAGTATAGCATAAGGAATATAGACAATAATATTGTAATAACTATGTATAATGCCAGATGAGTACTAGACTACTTGGGAGGATCACTTTGTAAATTGTATAAATGTCTAACCACTATGCTGTGCACCTGAAACTAATAGAAAATAATATTGAATGTCCATTCTAATTGAAAAATAAAAATAAAAAGACTTTTACATGGGGAAAGAGAGAGAGATCATCCTCAATGGGCCTGAACTAATCAGGTGAGCCTTTATAAGGGACTGGGCCCTTCTTAAAGGGAGACATTTGAAGTAAAGGGGAGATTGTCCTGCTGGGTTTGAAGAAGAACTGAGGGCAACTTCAAACATCTGAGAGTGACCCCTGGTCATTAACCAGCAAGGAAATGGGGATATCAGCCCTACAATTTCAAAGAACTAAATTCTGCTAACACTTTGAATAACCCTGAAAGTTGACCCTGAACATCAGATGAGAATGCAGCTGGCTGACATCTTAATTTCAGCCTGACAAGAAACTGAGTAGAGGGCCCAGAAACTGTGAAATAATCAATATATGATGTTTTAAGCCTCTAACTTTGTGGTAATTTGTTACACTGTAATAAAGGTGAATATGAGAGAGCATGCTGGACATCACTCTGATATTTTATAGACCAATATGTGAATGTCACACAATCTCAGAGAAACCGTATCTCCAGCAATCATAAGAGGGCAAGTGGCAGCAGTGACGACATTAATGATCATGCTGGTCCACAGGTTCTTACCTCTCTAGGTCTTTGGGATCAATTGCCACACAGAGCCAGTTGAGAACCACCAGAATTTTTAAGTGTTTGCAACATTAACAAGATACAATATTTGTCATCTTCACAGTACCTCAGACACAGGGAAACTTCAACTTCAAGAGCAACACCAAACATAAGCACAGGCTACAGATTAAGACATTGATTTCTGATTAAGTTAAAAGATGAGTGTCTACCAGTATGAGGTAAGACCTGCCACAAAAATAATATGCTGTTTTTAAACAGTAAAGCCAGCATCATCTACTGGTTATACTCGAACTTGGTAACAGAACCCAGAGACCTTGCAGCACAAAAGATCAAAGGTTGCACTAGGCTGTACATGTGCAAAGGTCAGATTACAACAGAACATCTAAGACACTAGATAGTAAATTCAATGGGCAAGCTATCAGATGGTGGATGGAAAACCTTGTAAAGATCCAGCAAAGCTCAAAGTCAAATGACGAGGTGTATCCACTGACCAATGAGAAACAATAGCAAATAGACAAACCAGGAGCAGAGAAGTTATAGGCAGGTGCACCTGTAAGTGTGCACGAAAAACACCTGAAACTGCTACCCACAGGGCAGTTGATTTCTGTATTTACTGTGGAAGAAACTTATATTTATTTAAACTTTTAACATAAAAATAAATCCTTTATGATAGAACCTTCTGAAGCACTCAATTCATTATAAACCAGGGGTGTCTGGACACCATTATACCTGGAAGCACTCAGAACATCTTACTGTTGTATGACATAAACCATGAGGATAGTCGTATAATTTGGTGACCATATTATTTACTTTTCCACGACTTCCTTCAATTTCAAAAACTCTTAGACTCCACCCTTCTGGTTTTCGGTCCAGAAAGCCTGTCACTCCTAAGTGCTACCAGTGGCAAGATCCATTGGATAGACAATAAAAGCTCAAGAAAGCAGGCCGCCTGCAGGTGCTTGTTCCCACTTTCATGAAGAGATTATGTCCTGTTCAGAGAACGACACAGGCTCCTCTGTTGTAATGTGGTTAATTTTGCCATCTCCATATGTAGTCTCCATATTACACTGGCCCCTTCAATCAGCAATAGAGAAATTTTGCTCTCCAGGCCCTCACCTCAGAGAGGTCAGCATTCATTCGATCACTATCTACTTCCTGCCAGAGCTCTTGTGATATTTGACAGACATGGAATTAGGGGAATGTAATCTAACCATTCTTCCAGTGAGTCTTAATTTTATCAAATTAGGTATCTGGTCCTTAAAGTGCTTGTGACCATGATCCATTGGAGTAGAGAGAAAGACCTTCAAGCCTTCCTATCCCTCCTAGCTTAAGAAGTAACAGTAGATTGGACTAATCATGGCCCATCACAAGATGCTCATGGCCATGAACTATACCTTGAGAACCCCTGAGTTAAATGATGTGAAAGCTATGTTATTTGTGGCTTCTTCTGCCTGGCTTTTTACTCTCTACCTTCAAGATGAAATGCCTTTGCTAAATAATCTTAGGCATGTTGATGTTATACCATGTACATAAGAAATGATCACATCAAGAATATTTTGACAAACCTGCACTGATGAAGACTGTTCATTACCTGTTCTCTTTGTATAAGAGCCAATAGAATAAATTGCTTCAAAATTTAATACAAGAAAATAATAAATTTATCTAGGTGAACTAAGTTTTATTTTATCATTCAATGAAAAATACTGGCAACCAAGGAGGTCAGAGTAAAGGTTAATGCTAAATTATAGTAACTCTATTAGCCTTGGGATATATATATATATGTATATATATATATATGTATATATATATGTATACACACACATACATATATCTCTTTCCTAACTGTATATAGTTTTTCTATTTGTATTTCAATGCCCTGCTGATAAAGTGTTTTTTATAGATACCTCAAATCATTTCAGGAAGTAAATGAGTTGTACATTTTAAAACATTCAAGCGAAATAAGAAGCACAAAGCTTTAAGAATATATTTTAAAAGCCTAAATCTTATATTTTAAGAGGTAGTATAATATAGTGGCTTTTAGGTAAAAAGCCATACTACTTGGTTCAAACGTCAACTCAGCCATTCCTGACTCTAAGCAAGGTGTTAGGCTCTCTGAGATTTAGTTTCCTTATTTCTAAAATGGAGAAAATAAGGGTACCTCCTTATACCTCAGCACATGGTATGAGCAAACTATCATATCCTTTTAGGCTTCTGGGCTTATCCATTAAAATGAAAGATGTAATGCTTACCTACTGTGGCAGATGCTGATGAGAACAGAGATTTGCCCCAGGAGCCCCAGCCTGCCCATCCCCCTCCGTGTGGAGGGGAGTCCACCGCCTGTAGAAAAACAGATGGTCCACAATGTTAGCAATTCAGTTTATCTCTGAATGAAAAAACATGCATTGGTTTGAAACAAAGGGAAGGGGTTTTTTTGTTTGTTTTTTGTTTGTTTTTTAAACACCAACAACCATTTCTCACTGGCTTATACTGTATAAGGGCCATAAAAGAATACACCAACCCACACTGCAATATGTACTTTGGAGCCAAATTGATTAGTAGTGGTGTTGGCTACTGAGGGCTTGGTTTAAATAAGAAGGGAGTTTGATGTTAACAAAGACCCAAATATTCCACCATCTGGAAGACAGGGACAGGACTGTGGGGGAAAATATTGAATATATTAGGGCACAAGAGTGATTTGAAAAGTTTAAAACAACTTTGACACATTCACATTCACTTTTTACAGATCTAAACAACTTGCTCTTCAAGGCAGAGTTAACTTCCAAATCTCTAGGGTGGTAGGAGGGAGCTTTGCCATGAGTAATGGGCAAAGTATCTAGAAAAGCATCAATGATCCTGGAGATGGGTAGCAGGAACAGGTGGCCTTTCGAGGCACACATCTTTTGAGGTGTTTACTCCACCCACAATGATCCCTGTAACCATATCTCTCCCTGTCCGTGGGTGTAGTAGATTCGAATTCTTTTGCCCAGGTATTTGTAATGGGACTGAAAGACTCTGGTTGAGCTTGAGCTGGTTGCTTGAAATGAAGATGAAAACTCAGAAAATATAGAGTAAACATATTCTATCCACCATGCAGACTAAGAATTAAGAGAAAGCAGAGTGAGCAGACTGAAGGAGATATTCAGAGAAGCTGTCTGAATTCCTGAAACTTTTAGCCCCTAGTTGCTGCTCCTCTTCAAGGCTCTGCTGTATTCTTATCTTTGGGTTCTACAAGATTCCCACATAATGCATATCTGTCTACCTGTGTGTCTGTTTGTCTCTCTTCCTCTCCACTGATGTATCCCCAGAGTCTAGAAGAGTGCATGGAATATAATGAGTTCTTAATAAACTTATTTGTTGAATAAATAACTGAAATTCATCTATTTCCTTAAGTGCACAACAGTTTCTGTTACTTGCAACAATGCATCCTGATTCAGTTAGTGGAACCACATCTTTCTCTTACTGTTTAGGAATATATTCTAGAAAGCAAGGCATAATACATTAGGAGTTGGAGAATCACAACGCTTTCACTCAAAAAAGAAAAGAGAAAAAAAAAAGTTAAAGAGGAAGTAAAAAATTCCTACGAAGTTTCTAGATTCTATAACTTGTGAGCCAAAGCTGGTCCATCGGTTGTCTCCAACTCCCTTTTTCCTGCTGTTTGCCACTCCTGCAGATTAAGAGTGGACATGTGAAACAGTTCAGAACTAATAAGATGTGATTTGGAAAGTTTTGCCAATAAATTGTAGTTATAGCTGGTGCTAAGCTCTTTCCCCTTTCTTTGTTCTCACTCTGTGAACATAATGCTTGAAACTGAAGCAGCCATTTTTGCTGCCATGAGAGAAAGGCCAGGGAATTTCAGAGTCACTGGTCCTGGCACTGCTGAGCTACTAAACCAATGTGAGTAGCTGCCTATCTCTTTCTTTTTGTTAAGTGAGAAAAACGTAAATTGCTATTTTATAAGCTACTGCATGTTGGATTTTAGTTACTCGCACCCAAATGCACTCTTCACTGATTTGCCTAGTAAATATCAGATACCATCTGTCAGTATAGACTACTGGTCAAGAGAAAAGGTTATGGAATTAAATTGCTTGGGTAGCAACAAGTTACTCAAGTCTTTTAAACTATCATTTACTCTTTGTGGTAGTATAAGAACCAATAACCTCAGAGGGTTATTGTGAAGATTAAAAGAAATAATTCACATAATGCTGTGACTGGATGTGGTTCCATAGTGTAATGATTAGCATGTCTGCTTCACACAGAAGGTCCTGGGTCACATCCCAGTGGAGCCACAGTCCACAGTCTATGGCCATGTCACCCTGAACAAGCCCAATGTCTGTTCTCAGAACTTAAGCAGGGTCGGATCTGGTTAGTACTTGGATGGGAGACCACCTAGGAAGACCAGGTGCTGCAGGCATAAAAAAATAAAAATAAAAAAAATAGGCTGTGAGTATAGTGCCTGACACTTTAAATAAATACTTTGTAAATGTTTACTAGAAATAATAATAAGAAGAAACTACATTTTTAACATTAAGAAGAAAAAAGCTTTGAAAGTTGGCTAGCATTTTTTTTCTGTTGGAAACAACGAGAAGACTAGTAACAAGAATGAAAATACTCATGAGTCATGACTGTAAGCTTTCATTTTGGGTGTCTACATTGATTTGCTTCACTTTGGCAACTGAAGCCCATGGCAGTTTTATCCCATCATGAAGACAGTTGTAAGCTGGTGATTAATATTCTTTAACAGGACAAATCACTACCTATGTGATTAGGGAGAGTTAAAACACTTAAGGGTGACAGCTTCTGACTCAAATTTATAATGCTTAATATACTCTGACAGTTTGTAATTGACTAGCAAATGGAAATAAGTGTGAAATGAGTCTAGAACTTTTTGCAGTATAAGTGACAACTTCAATTGCTTTTTAAATAAAGCTCCTTTGACATTGAGCTGTGACCTCCTGATCAGCTACAAAGAATATTTATCAGTGGCAAATATTCAGATGACTAAATGTGCACATTTAATATAAAAAAATAAACCAAATGTTCAACATGAATTATAAATATATCTCATCATGAGTACTGTCTTCACTTTAAATCACTTTAACGTACATACTTATGAGGCTATCAAGTAGGCAGAATGGACCTACTCAGATCTCCCATAAACAAATATGGTTATTTTAAAGGTTTTCCTCACTCTCGTGCCATGTAGCCCCACCTCCTTTATGAGACAGCTTCTCATCCTATTTCATGGAGAAAACAGAAGTCACCAGAAAAGAACTTTCTCAACCTCCTGCCATACCCCCATAAACTCTCAGAAGTATGACCTCATCTTATAACTGCAAATCAGACCTGCCTTGACCAAGAGGGATATCTGAAACACAACTGGAGATCATATAAACATCTATAACCAGCATATGGTCCAAAGAATATGAAAGAATGCAAGATTCCACCAATTTCAAAGTTTTTTAAAATGGAAATGACATTTACATATCTGATTTCTCATCTAAAGGCCTTTAAAGAGAAAATACATTAATTTATTTTAGGCTAGCAAGTCCAAAGGTATCATTAGTAGAAAAAGACATACAAATTTTAGAATTTCACAAATTTCAAAGGTCTTTAACCATTAGGCAGAAAATACATGTACCTGTCTTAAAGATCAAAGATCCACCTGGTTGTCCTATTTCCTTGCGTAGATCAAGAGTCAGGTACTGTGTATAACATGAGTCTAAGGATGTGAGTGATGAGAGTTATGAGACCTAACCCTTTTTAAGTTTTGTAACTCATGACACAGCTGCTCTAAATGGGGGCTCAGACATTTGGGAGGACGTGAACTGCGCTGGATGCTTACAGCTCTGTCGAATAATTGCTTGAAAATGGCCTCAGCTATGCCCGGGTAATTTTCTTCCTGGAGTATAGAGCATTCAACTCTAGAAAGACTTAAACATAAATATAGAAAGTTTAAGGTACGAAAGTCATGCTGTTACTATTTTTGTGTATATTTGGTCTTTTCTGTACTACTCAGGTTTAAGGAATTTGACCAATTAGAGCATCAATTTTTGAAAACCAATTTTAAATGAATAGTTGAATTATCAGTCTTCTGATTTTAAGTTGAAATCTTCCTAAGATTATGCATAGTATTATAACATCTAAGAGGTCTTTAGGTTCAGTCAATGAATTTAATTTAAAAGATTTGTAACAGTTTTGAGTACTCAGCAAGGTTTGTTTAAATAGATAAATGAGGTACTTAAAAAGGAACTAGAATATATTAAATTTATAAAAGCAGTTTAAAAATATTTGACCAAGCATTAATCAAAAGCTCCTTGGAAGTGACTATTCAATTTTGCTAGACATAAATAAAATTTGTGAGATGAATGCAAAGCCTAGGAGAAACTGAAAATTTTAATTTGTAACTTTAATACATTGAATACTAATTGTTTAACCCAAATTAAAAGTCTGAGTAGTCCTTTCTATGCAGAAACCACACAGGCCTATACCAAAAACCCATCTAAACACAAACTCTACTGCACCCCTACTCACAAGTCTTTCCTTCCTTTTTATCATTGTGGAAGTGATGTCTTCCTCTTCACTACAGTAATCACCTCCACCTGAACTCCTCCGGGCCTAGGTAGACTGGTTTCCCCCTTCTGAGTTTTCAATCTTCTCTACTGGCTACTTCCCACATTTAATCATGAACAATTCCTCCACCTTCAAACCAACAAATGAAAATCACGATGGCAAAATGTTTCTTCCAAACCTAGCCTGTTTTCTGCTCCATATCTTTCTTTTTCACCTCTTAGAAAAGGTGCCTACCTTCTTGCACCCACCCTGCTTCCTTCCTCCACCCACCACCATAACTCTCCCGTGACCACTGCTTCATGAAACCATTCTCATCAAGGTCATGACTCCCTTACTGTCAAAAACACAGCCTCATTTTATTTCTTGACCTTTCAGCAGCATCTGAAGTTTAACCATTGTTTCATTTTTAAAATATTCTATTCTCATGGCTTCCGTACCCTGTCTTCTGACTCTTATGCTTTTTGTCCATTCTTTAGTATGATAATTTCAGTTCATTTTTAGAAAAACTTCTATATTCATATTGTGACACTATAGAGGCTCCTTAGAATTAAGTTGCTCCTAGTGCTGCCGGCATTCAGTAATATGTGCACAGCTCGAGGTGGTCAGCTGGCATCCTAATCAGGGAAGCCATACCCCAGAGGCAGCTATAATAAGCTCTTCTATTCTCTAAATTTCTACTAACACCTGATGCTTTAGTAATTAGCATACTGAATTACAGAAATGTGTTTTAACTGGTAAACGTGGACTGTGAAGTAGCATTCTAATATCTGAAAGGGTTCAGAGGGTGAAATTAAAGGTATTTGAAATTTGTAGGTGGTTAAATATATTTTAAAGCTTCTCCCTATCTTTACATGAATAGGGTATAAAAAAGGATGTTGCTCTATGCTAAATGGTCTTCTATCCAGCTCTAAACATTGGGGAATTCTGGTTTCTTGATGCCAACTATGAGAGAATAAAACTCTGCCTCTACGACTTTAGGCATTTGCCTTGAGTGAACCATTCACTCAGGCTGGTGGTCAAAGCATCTAAAAGGACAGAATAATGGGACATTCTCAAACCTAACTGAGAAACAGTTCTCATGAACTGTTTTTAACTTTCTTGTTAATTAATGTTTAATTTAAAAATGTCAGTGTGGTCCAATGCGATGTGAGATTGATTTACTTATAGGATGTGGTATGAGACTGTGGAGAGAAGAGGTAATTCTCACTATCTTAACTTCTTTGTTGGCTACCACAACCTATCAGGAAGGACCCACGAGCTATGTATGACCAAACTGGCTTGAACAGGAGCCTTCCAGGACCAAGTCTTTGGCTTCTGTTCTTCTTTATTTTTATATAATGCCTGGGCAATCTCACTCACTCCCGTTACTTAAATAATATCCAAGTATTGATGGTCTCCAAATCAATTCTCTCTCTCTCTCTCTCTCTCTCTCTCTCTCTCTCTCTCTCTCTCTCTCTCTCTCTCTCTCTCTCTCCTGGGCTCCAAACCATTATAACCAACTGCCCACAAAATATCTTCAGTTAGATGTCCCATGTCCCATGGGCATGGCCAGTACTGAACTTGCCTATCTCTTCCTCTCATCTGATACCCCAACTAGCTCTTTCTGTGTCTTAGTATTAGTGGTTCCCAAACATTGGTCCACAGACTGACAGCAGGAATATTATCTGGGGGAACTTATTAAAAATAGAGTCTTGGCTTCTACTGTGACCTGATAAACAAGAATCTCTCAGAGTAGAGCCCAGGAATCCTAATTTTTACCAGCTTCTCAGGTGATCACAATATACCATCAGATTTACGATGCACTGCCCTCTGTGGCCAAATAGCACTAACAGTCGCCTGGTTGTCCAAGCCAAAAATTGAGTGCTGTCATCTAGCAGCAGGCTTAAAACAGGATTGGAGCAAATTCACTCATCAAAGAGGCAAAAATCTGCTATCAGCGTGTCTTGGCCTATGTTCTCTCTTCTTAGTCTTCATCGACAGCAATTTTATGGCGTAAACACTCTGCTTCTTCTTTAGGAGAGAACTACCTGGTGGTAGTCCGTTTTCCTTGAAAGTGTACTTTTAGTGGTAAATTGGAATTCCTTACCTTCATAATTGGCTTAATGCATTGCTATTGGGCAGTAGGACTAACATTTTTTGTTCTGGGTAACATTTTGTGGTGTTAAGAATTTAGGGAAATCAATCTAAATGGGATATTTTAGGAGTTGATGGACTAGAATATAGCAAGGCCCCACAAGATCCCTGGCAATAAATGTCACTCCTGACTAGCACCTAAAGCAACCATCTCTGAATTAAGGGTGAAGACTTCCTTAAGATCTATTTAAATGTTCTACCTAAGGTTTCTTTTGAGCCTCCTTGTGCCTGTCCAACCTAGAGCTCTAGGACATGCTATAATTCCTTTTACATGGCATTGCCTTCTCCAACTAGACTGTAGGTATCCCGAAGACAGCTGCACCACTCGGATTTCTGTGCATGACACATGGAGCTGGAAGAACTTTAGAAAATCTAGTCCAAACTCCAATGTCCAAGTGAGGTTGGGGACTATCTCCCATGCATGTTGTACAGTGGATTCCTGCAGGAAGCCTCAACTCAATGGCTTCTAGTCTGTATATCAGAACAGATGAGAAGAGAAGGAGCACCAGAGATGGAAAGCTTCCCTGAGTGCATGAACTGTGAACGGTGTGGACCTTCAGGGCAGAGGTGCTAGCTGAGCAGCTGGTTGAACCACTGGCCTCTTCCTCTACTCTAGACCTCATTCTGGTCACATTACCCCCCCACCCCACCCCACTCCACCCTCACCAAGTTATGGCCGCCATGCTGACTCCAGCAAACGTTAAGCCAATAATGTAGATTTCAAGGGAACCCAGACCCAAAGTAACTATGCAGACACAAACCACATAGAGAAAAACACACACCTTTAAGCATATTATTACAAAAATGTAGTGTCATAGAAGATACCGGTTTGTACTTCCTCAAAAGCTATTCTACCAGGTTTTGTTTTGTTTTGTTTTAAAGCAAGCATTTTCCCATAGACATTTTTTAAAAGAGGTAATGAGATTCTTTTAGGCACGATATACCTGGGATCAAATAGGCTTTGAGTTGGCTATTTTCCTATAGGAGCTGCCATTCCTTGGGGAACCTGCATTCAAGATCCAAACAGCCAACTTGCAAATGAACTTTAGATTCCAGTCTTTTTGTAGAATTCATTCTACTTAAGATCAACAGAAAAAGAGTTGTTCTCATCAATGCAAAAAGACTTCTTATAAGTGTCCAAAAGAGAAAGAGAAAATAGAGCAAATGAACAATGCTTGACGATAAAGCACAAAACTGACTTCTTCTAATATTAACTTAAGATGAAAGAATAGGTTACCGAGAGAAAATAGAATCCTCTTTTCTGACAACCCTTAAGAAGAGACAAAATTTGCCCCTACTTAGAAGGCTTTAAATATGACCTGGGTGAAAGAGATATATATCCCTTTCCCTCAGAGCCCTTCCAAGCAGCCATATCAGCTTCCTACCTCCTTAGAACAAACACACCTGCAGGTGCTCCTTAACTTGCCATAACTTGGTGAGGGTGGAGTGGGTGGGGTGGGGGGTAATGTGACCAGAATGAGGTCTAGAGTAGAGGAAGAGGCCAGTGGTTCAGGAGTTCTATCTGAGCTCCTGAGAGGCTATGCCACACACAGACATCTAAAGCTGCCGTCCCAGCTCTTGGCCAGTATTTGCACTTCCATCCAGACACTTTTGTGATACCTCATTAGGAGGAGATGCTCACCTTTCGCAGTCCTTGAAAGCTAGCAGTGTCAGGCAGGGAAAGGAGGGGGTATCTGTCTGCCTATCGGCTCTATTCCTGCAGCATTAAGGAGGTTTACAAAGCACTTTCGAAATCAGGATCCATTCAATTTGCTCAAAAGATTTGAGAAGGAGGATGTATAGGAGCATATCTTTATTATGCTATCTTTATTAACAACTTGTTATAATTACTAGAAGTCTGAAATTGGAAAGTATCATCTAGCCATCAGGGCATACATTTTGAATTAGTAGAGCTTGTGTAGTTTCTTTAAGTCATCTCAGGTCAGAATGGGGTGGCTAAGATATAATTATCTTAATAAACAAAGATATTTATTAACAGTAGCATTTATAATAAAAATTGGGAACCGATGCTCCCCACAATAGAACTACAGCATAGAGGGAAAACAGGTTCCAGAATCGGTTATATAGGTATTTATAGGTATAGGAGATATAAATATGTATCCTATTGGTTCTGTCTCTCAGGCAAGCCCAGACTAATACAGATCCTGGCATCAGTATTTTATAAAGCTCTTTTAGTGGTTAAAATGCTCGGCTAAGGTTAAAAACTTCTGATCTGGGAGTTCTTAATTGTTTAAGGGGTCCATCGGTGGCTTCAAAGGGTCTGTGAACTCTCAGAACGCAGAAATAAAATTTCGTGTGTATGCTGATCCAAACTCTCAGCTGGTCCTCCAATCCCTCCTTCCATGACATCCTTGCAAAATGATTGTTGGCTTTTGTTTAAAGATCTCTAGTCATGAAAATGAACTTCCACCCTGAGGAAGCTCATCTCATCTCAGAATAGTTCTAAGGGTCAAACCCCTTGAGGAAACTGAGGCACAAGAAGACCGATTTTGAATGAAAGAATCGCAAAACATCAGTCAGAAAGATATCTAGTGGTCTTCGTGTGCAAAGTCTTCATTTTATAGAGGAAAAAATAGAGGCACAGAGAACTTAGGAGTCTTGCCCAAACTAACAACATTAATGATAGGCTGGAGGATGAAAGCCCAGGCCCCGTTTTCCTGTTCGGTTCCCTTCCCTCATGTCATAGAGCAGAGTTCCTTCAAGGAGGTGACCTGTGGTGGCATGCTAGAGACTAAGCAGGGCTGAACGTGGCTTAGGAAAATCCCAACCCATCATCTGTGCCGTCACTCTAGAAGGCAGGATCGGAGAGTAGCCCACCTCCACCTTTCACGCTGAGTTCCTCCCATCCCTGCCAGGACCTACATGGATGGAGGTGAAGATACCAAGAAAACTCAATTCGATGGTGGTAATGATGTGGCACAAGGTACCGACTAGGAGACACTGGCCTCTATTTTCTCCCAGAGGGACAGGTGCAGGCACAGAAGGGAAGGGGCAGGGAATACGCTTTGCCTGGGATCCCCTGGGAGGAGGTGTGTGGTGATAAAATAGTGATCTGAATGTCTACGATCTCCATAGTGGATTTGTAAATGCACAATAAAATTTAAGTGATATTAAAAAAAAAACATGGACTTGTTTATGGTGGAATCAGGCTCATTAATAATTTATATTCATTATGTTCAATATTACAATATTTCCATTTACTCCTGAGAAGCTAAATATTTCATTGGGTTGTTTAATATCTCTAAGCCTGATTGTCTCGCTTATAACATGAAGTGGCTGGCTGAGGGCCTGGCACACAGGATGTGTACAATAATTGGCAGCTGTTATTATTATTAACACAATTATTAAAATACAAATGTTATAATGACCAATTATCCTCATACACCTTTTTTTACCCCATGACACATGTCTGTTGCCAGAGGTGATATCACAGTATACACTGAACCCCCAATCATTACCCACAGAGCTTGGCACAAATCTGCGCCCACGGTAGGTATTAGTAAGAAGTTAGGTTGAACTAAATCAAATGAACCACTCCTACCAGATTATTCTGTTCTTTCAGGGTATTTCAGATCCAGGTTCTGCCTCGAGGCTGACAGCATCGATGCATTCAGCAAGTGCATTCTCAGTCGCTTCTTGATTGATGCGGGGCTCCATGGCACCAGTGTCCGTGGACGGCTCAGGGCGCCCAGTGTCGGCAGTCTCTGCACCGTGAATGGCTGCATTTTCATGCACATCTTCTCTGGGGTCAGCCAGTGTTGCCTCATTTAAAATCGTAGCTGAATCACAGTGCACCTCTGCATCTTTGGGTAAAGAATCACTATTGGGCATCTCGGTAATTTCTGCTTTGTCCCCAGTAGCTATGGCGTCACTGGCATCATCAGACATTTTATTATCTGTCAACATGATCACAAACAAACACTTTATGCTTTAATTTGAATTGTTAAACTTTAATTCAAAGCCCTGAATTAAAGTAAGTAAGTCTGGTAGGGGTAAACTTTCTTCTACCAATAAGAAACTTCATGTAACTTTGGGGTGGGCTGACCATGGCCCCAAAAGACATCCATGTCCTAATATCTAGAACCGTGAATATTATCTTATGTGGCAAAAGGGACTTTGAGGATATGATTAAATTAAGGATCTTGAGATGAGGAAATTATTTTTGATTATCTGCGTAGGACCTAAATGAAATCACAAGCATCTTTATCGGAGAGAGGAAGAGAGAGATTTGACACAAAGAGAAAAAGGTTCTGTGATGACAGAAGCAGAGATTGGAGTGACATATTTTGAAGATGAAGGAAGAAGCTACAACCAAAGAATACATACAGGTGGCCACTAGAAGCTGGAAAAAGTCAAGGACACCATTCTCCTCTCACAAACTCCAGAAGGAACCGGCCCTGCCAACACTTAGACTTGAGCCCAATGAAACTGATTTTGGACTTCTCACCTCCAGAACTGTAAGAGAATAAACCTGTGCTGTTATAAGCCACTTAGGTTGTTGTACTTTGTTACAGCAGCAATAGAAAACTAATACAAACCTACAGTGCTATCTTCAAACATCCACAGATCTCTTGGTTGGTATGTGGGAAGATGCCTATGGTAACTAGAAGTATTATCTATATCCATGAAATTATTTATTAAGTATGACTTTATTAATTATATTTGTAGCAATCATGAGAACAAACATAGGAAATACCAGAGAGCTTACCAAAAAATACTTGACATTTAGCTTTGCCATCATAGATTCACACTGAAAAAGAGACATACACACACAGAAGTGTGCTTTGTTGGGTACCAGCTGTTGAAGGCCTGCGCTCTGTTTGGACAGTAGTATGGATGGAATACACAGGGTGAAATGGAAAGGAAAGAAGTGAAGTATTAAGCCGGAGGAGGAATGTAGCCATTACTAAATAACCTGTGAAGCAGAAAACTCTGTATCACGCAGACATCACGTAGAAGAGTAGTGTTCAACAGAACTTTCTGCCGTGATGACAACGTCCTATATCTGCTTTGTGGCAGCTAATAGCCACATGTGGCTATGGAGCACGTGGAATGTGGCTAGTGTAACTAAGGGACTAAATTTCAAATTTCATTTAATTTTAAATAATTTGCCATTTTAATTTTACACAGGCATGTGTGGCTAAGTGGCTACCCGACTGGATAGTGCAGATCTAGAAGGCTACTTTAAAATGATATTTTTCTTAGGCTAATATGAAGGCACAGTGTTCTCACAAGAAGCCAAGTCTCAGGTAAACTGATGGGTATTTTTGTTGACCTCAGTGTTTACCCATCGGTCAAAGCTCAGTTGCTGCTAAAACCATGGTATGTGAGAAGCCATTTTATATACTGACCACCTGGTGGTATAGGCTTAGAACTCAAAAACACAGGCCAACCCTCTTATTCCCTCAAATAGCCATTCCACAACATCGCCTGCCTATTTTCTTGCTACATTCTCCCCCTGGGTGAATTTCGTTTTACACATCACTTTCAGGCTATGAGCCTCACATGTCGACCCCCAGTCCATAGAGACAGAGAGTAAATTAATGGTTTCCAGGGGCTGAAGGGAGGGGGAATGAAGAGTGACTGCTAAGGGTACAGATTTCTTTTTCAGGTGATAAAAATGTTCTAAAATTAGTGCTGATGGCTGTACGACTTCGTGACTATACTAAAAGCCACTAAACTATATACTTTTAAAAAGTGAATTTTGCAGTATGTAAATTTCGTGGTGTATGAATTACATCTTAATATATTAAGAAGATATATAACATATAGTGTTAAATCTTAATAATATTATAAAAAATATTCTACCTCTGGATAAGTAGTTTTAATGGCCAGTTGGATAGCTCTTTCTGTCCAAAAAGAAACCTGTAGTCTTACCATTAATACTAGATCTTCCTCTTGACTTTTGTGTTTTATTTCGTGGCACCTAAATTTCCCCAATAACCTAGGCTTAAAATCTCAGAGCTGTTATTGACTAAACCTTCACTCTCCCAAGAATATATAATGCAGATAGCTATCATTTATTGCATGCCTATTAAATTCAAGTTCTTTAAATGTATTATCTCCTGTGAGTTAGATATTATGAGCTTTGTTTTATAGATAAGGCAACTGAGGCTCAGAGATCACACTTTTGTTAGGTGCCAGATTTGAGATTTGAACCCATGTCTGACTTTGAGATTGAATCATGTCAGAGTCCCACCTGCAATGCTACCTGCCTCCTCCATTACATTCAACCAGTGCCCAAATCCTCGAGGTTCTTTATTTAGAATCTATATCCTTTCTTTACTTCTATTCTCTCTGCCAGCACTTTAGAACAGGTCCTCATTATGATTCACGTTGATGATTTCAATGTTGGGTTCACCCCTCCACTGCTGCTCTGCCTTTCACTTCTCCATCCTTTCTTTACCTTACATAGCTCTCCTGCTCAGCATCCCCAGGGGCTTCGCACTTCCTATTGAGATGAGACCACAGGCACAGCTGGCATCCAAGGACCTCTGTGCTCCAATTCCACTAGACTTGTCTCCCACTATTCCTTTCCAAATCCTTAAATGAGACAATGTAAGTATGCGTAGCAAGCCTGACATCCAAAAAAGACCCTCAAGTGGCTTCAATATGTTGTTTTCTACACATTTAAGTCCCTGTTAAAACAACCACCTCCTCCATTTTTTGTCCCTCCTCATTGGATTAACTTTTCCTGCTCTGAATTCCCAGGGTACTTTGCATCTACCTCACGTTGGACGGTTATAATCATCTTTGATTAGAGTTGCTTGAGTGTTTTCTTATTATATTGTAAATTCTATGAAGACAAGGATCTGCCTTGTTTTGTTTTCATGTGTTATGTAGCACTTAACAGTTTCTTGAACATAATAGGAAGTTTGACAAATATGTGTGTTGATTTACATTAATATTTGTGTGGAGATTTAAAATGAAAATGTAATTTGAAATGAAAGCAAGCAGAGAAGATGCCTTTATCCCATTCACTATTCAGGAGCCATATTATCATTCTTTCGATTGTGGACCTCCCAGTTAACTGAGTTAGAATATCTCCTTTTAAACAAAAATACTCAAATTTTGAGATAACACTCCCATAAATAACTCTACTGCTGGGAAAAGCAAAAAAAAAAAAAATGCATACTTTCTTTTAGGTGTGTTAAGTTTTGGATAGTCAAGGTTGAAGATAGCCTGTCAACACCTACTTAAAATAGTAAAGAATGATACAAACCCACTGTATGGAAAAGGGTAATTACTGTGGTTCATGGAAGGGGGTGAAATTGAGGGAAGATATTTAAAAAGCTATTGTCATTTGGAAGCCTATAAAAGCTTTGTGAAAACCTTGAGTCAGGACTGACTTAAGATGGAGGTCAGCAAACTACAGCCTGCTGGATAAATCTTGCCCTCCATCTGTTTTGGTAAATAAAATTTTTTGGAATATAGACATGCTCATTTGTTTATGTACTGTCAATGACTTCTCTAGCACTACAACAGAGTTAAGTAGCTGAGACAGAGACCATATGGTCTGCAAAGACACAAAGGCTAAAATATTTACTATCTGGCCTTTCATAGAAAATGTTTGACCCATGGCCTAGGACATTGCTTGATTGCCATAGCTAAAGAGCTCTTAGTCCTAATTCATCCTATTGTCATCTGGGTCCTAGAGGCGGGTCATAAGAAGAATGGGTGTATGAATAAATGATGCTTTGAAGCACATTTATTCCTATTTTTTGTTCATCAATAGCTGATTGTAGACATTGATATTTTAATTTCTTTGTAAGATAATTTATAAATCCTCATTATTAATCTGGATTATTGAGAAGCTCCAAACGATTTCACTTTTCTATAAGCAAGAACATGAAATGAATCAAGATGTGATAAATATTTATGGGCAAATAAAAAGCACTACGGACACTTTGTTGTGTGTGCTTTACCCTAAATGTGTTGTGATACTGTTCATAATGTTAAAATACTTCAGCACATACCATGTGAGATCTGCGAGGGTTATTTACGTCCTGGGGTGGTTGGTTAACATATGAGGTACCCTATTCAGGAAGATATCCTCCAGAGGTTTTGGTTAGCATTTCAAAATCTGTAATTGAGAGTTCACCTCTTGAGAGGGTTAAAATGTTACGCTCTTCAATCAATACTCCAGGGTGTGTTAATTAGCATAAAGGATATTAGAAATCGTTTTTCACTGAAGAAATGGCAGTGGGGCTTAAGATATATGGATTGGCAAGAAATACTGGACAGGTGCTTTCTGTCTTTCCCTTACCAGGGCGTAAGATTATATTGAGTCCAGCAGCTTATTGCCCTGTGGAGTAGAATTTTTCTAGTTCTGATTGTGGGGGAACAGCAGAACCTGAAGCGAATCAGGTTGCTGAGCCCTACCTCTAGAGCAGTCCTCTCAGAGGCATACAAAGACAGAGAGCTAGGACTTCATCGAGCTTACAAGAACAAGCTGTATAACTGAACTCAGTTGCTAACATACGTGCAAGCGTGCGGCAGAACCTCTTCAGAGAACTTCATGGGAGGAAACCTACAGCCCTTACCCGTCTCTGATGGCCAAACTGCTTCAGATCAGTTCATCTCAGTTGCACAAAAATCGCTGCGACAAAACCTCTCTTCTCTGCAGCTGCTCGGCAATTCAACCAGCAACATGAAGCCATTCCTTTAGAAATATCTAAAGAGTGAGCTATACGGTGTTGAACTGATACTATTTTAAAAAAAAAATTATGGACAATTTATAAATTTCAGAAAGACAGTATTTTTACACGTTTAAAGAGTAAAAATGGTCACTATTTTATTTGGCCCTACTTCAACTTCTAAGTGTAACATAGCTCTAATCTAGTTACTTCTGTTATAGGTCTACATTTTCCCCTAAACCAAAACCAAAAAAGAGAGATCTTTTTCGTTTTCATAGACCTTTATCTAATGTGGATGCCATTATGGTAGGAGAGATGTAATCACTTTTTAAGACTGTGCCCTTTTGTCTGAAATCATCAGAAACTGAATGTTCTAAACACAGAGCTATTTCTCAGCAGCGACTGTTGGGGTCCACAAGGACTAAGGCCATGACACACGCTGTTTCCTGGGACAGCCCCCATCTCTGCCTGGGTGCCCCATAGGCAGTCAAACTTTGAAATCTCTTCTGATTTAGGATTGGGAACACTGATCACTGAAGCTATGTCTGTGGCTTTGATGCTAGAGAGACTCAACCCACAGAAACAAGGAGGCTTCTTCAGTAAACTCCAAAGAGAGAGGAAGGGTGGCATATAAAGAAGCTTTTGTGGGCTGGGAATAAGTTAGGTTTTCATGAGTAAATTCATTCATTACCTAAAATGCTCCCAGAACTACTCTAGGTATTGGAGCAGCAACATCATAGCTCCAAAAATAACCTTAAAACAGAAGACATGGTTACTATCCTTCAGAAAATGAGTAATCTGTTTTCATTCCATTCCTGGTCAGTGAAAGCCCAGGAAATGATTTTGGCTGACATGAACTAGTTAAATGATGCAAAACAGCGTATCAAATTAAAAAAAAAAAAAAAAAAGATATGCCCAAACTGGACTGACCACATACAAGAGAAAACCTTGAAAATGGCTTTGATGTGGTTATTCAGTCATGATGGAATGAGAGTATGTGCAAATGGCCAGCATCGAAAATGAATTCTAGTTATTCAGGATGGATGTCTGTGTGGCTGGGCCAAGAGGCCACAGAGAAGAATAGTGAGGGTGAGAGGGGTGGTATTCTGAGGTGGAAAGAGCTGGCTCTGGTCCCACCAACCCCTTTGTGAGCACACAACTCACTCATTCCTGTTGGGCTTCCTCATTTCCTCCTCTGTAAAGTAAATATGGACGAAATGATATGGATACTTTATTCTCAAACACCAGGCTGCAGGACTGGAACC
Organism: Eonycteris spelaea; assembly: GCA_003508835.1. Classification (NCBI taxonomy): domain Eukaryota; kingdom Metazoa; phylum Chordata; class Mammalia; order Chiroptera; family Pteropodidae; genus Eonycteris; species Eonycteris spelaea. The sequence continues at coordinate 2,815,170 of PUFA01000062.1, read as the reverse complement.
AGCCCATGATGACAGAGAGAAATGAGGACAAGATAGCGAGTTTTTCATCAATCTAAATTTATTAAATGTAAAAGACTGCCTTCATCTTGCAAGTTAGCTTTCACACTTTTCTTGGTCTTAAAATGTCTTTTATTCATGAAATAGTGGTGTAGTGAATGGATTTTTTTTTAATGGCTTCATTTGGCAAAATAAGAATTTGGTATCACAATGCCTGTGTGAAATCACTTCCCCAGTGTAAAAAAGTGCTGGTCAGAAAAGGACCAGGAGCAAAAACTCTGGATGAGAGGTTCTTAATTAGGTTGCAAGCGTTCCTATGGAGGTTGACAAGGGCACATGCCCAGGTCTCGGGCTCTTTTTCCTCCAGTCTAGCCTCCACATGTCTCCCAGGTATTTTTCTGAAACATAGATGGGAACTACTTGTGTTCCTGTTTAAATACCATCAGGTTTTAAACACCTTTGCATGGCATCCGCAGCCCCTCATAATCCAACTCCGATCTCTCTTCCTGCCTTCTGCAACTCTCAGCACACCCTACACTCTTGCCGCCAGATTTTCCATCAGAGGAGCCCACACCGCTCGTAAACCTTCCCACCTCCGTGCCGTTGCTTATGTTGGTTCCTCTGCTCTGGCTGCCTAGCCTCCAACTGCCTGGCACACTCCTATTTGTTTCTCACTGCCCAGAGTCACTTTTTACTCTGAAATTTTCCTTAATTTTCCCCACTCCTTCTGAAGAATTAATTGCTCTCTCTTCTCTGGTTTTGCAATACTTTTTGCAATGCTTCATTGCATTTTTAAGGACTATTTGTTTCTATCACATTGTCTCCTCCAGCATTGTGAGCAACAAGCACCTAGCTTGGTTTATTTTCCTCAAATATTTGCTGAACTGAATTATACTGTTTTGTATTGACTAAAAAGAAACCATGTTTGGTATAAGCTCATCTTATAAATAAATGACAACTTATGTGGACTGAATCCCTGGGATTCAGGAAGGTCCCCTCCCAGCTTCGAATTCCTTCTGCACTGGCTCACTTGTGCCTCAAATTCCACCCTGAAAGATTCATTCTTTGCTTAAAGCTTACACTGTAAGGAGTTGATGAGCTTCTTTCGGGAGCTCAGATTTTGATGGAAGAAAGGAAGAAGAGAACACAGAATGAATATAAGTGAGGCAGGAAAGGGGCCACCAGGAAGGAAAGAGGGCAGAAAGAGGCCTCTGAGGAGAAAGGCTTTCTCATTCTGTTTCCCCCGGGGGCTGAGGTTTTCCAGGCCTTCAGAGACATTATTTTCAAAGTTACCTGCTTGTACCCCACGAGATGTTTAGGATGGTGACTGATGGGATCGGGAGGGCATCGTTAGCGCCCTCACGGCCCATGAGGAGATGTCTTCCTACTCTAGGAAATGGCAATGAAGTTCAGGTGCCTGATCTGAGAGGGCTGGAAATACTCACCAGATTCGAGAGAACACGAGAAGATTGGGTGGTAGGGGTAGGACTCAGCTCGGGGAACTGTGAATCAAGGTGGTGCCAGCTTAGGGTGTTGGTTGGGTGGAAGAGCAGCCAGGGCGTGTGGGTCTGCAGGCCAAGGGATGATGAGCTTGGGTGGGAGGTCAAAGACTGCGCCTGGTTTTCCGAGGTCAAGGGCAGGCGAGCCACACAACAGAGGCCTCTGCCTTAAGGGGTCATGCTCCCGCTTTGCCCCTTGCTGCCGGGACCCTGCAGCCTGCCTCTGACTTGGACCTGGGACACTGGGAAAACTTTTCCAGACTTGCGTGGCGCCGGGGCTGGATACTTTGGGAGCTCAAGACAGGCTCCGCGGAGGTCCCCTCGGCCGAGGGTGCAGAACCGGAGTGCGGGCGTGTGGGTGTGTGCATGAGCGTGGACCCGGAGCGACACACACTCACACACACACACTCACACGCCCGCACCCACTCAGGGCCCTCGGCCGCGCCGCCCACGTCTCCCCGACCTCCGCCCCCACGCCGGGTCCTCCCGGGTCCCGCGCCCGCGGCCAAGTCCATCGCCAAAGCCTTCTCACTAACGCTGCCAGCAGGATTCGGGGGCCAGAAAGAGGAGCGATGGCGGGGTCGCCCCACCGCCCCGCTGTCCCCGCCCGCCCGGGGAAGGGAACGCGGAGAGGGTGCCCGGGGCTCTTACCGCTCAGGCAGCCGAGTGCGGACGGGAGCGCCCGGCGGGTCCCGCCCCGCCACGTCGGCAGGGCCGGCGGGGACGCGGATGGAGGGCGGGCCCGGAGGGGACACGCGGCTGAGCTGCCCCGCCCCGCGGCCGGCCCAAGCCCCGGCCGCGCCCCGCCCCGGCCTCTCAGCGCCGCTGGGGCGCCCGGGGACCCCGTGCCCCCAGGCTGGCAGGGGCCTAGCCGCGCTTCCGACAGCCTTGGGAAACTGCTTTTCCAGCGCTGTACCCGCAGGGCGAGCCGCAGGGGCCCCCACCCCACCCGGGGCGGGTCATGAGGTTCGCTGGATCCTTTTCCTTTCTTTAAACGCACACGGAAGAGCCCGCAGCTTTACCGGGAAGGTGTCGCTTAATTAAGTTCAGCAACAGTGCGCAAAACAGCTTTCTCTGACCCTGTTTGTAGGAAGGAGTGTGATCTGATTTAAAACTAACCAATCAAACAAAAGCACTTTCTAGATGGTCACTTTGGAAATGTGGATCAAAAATCGAATGCCTTCGCTTTGGGCCGGCAATTCCACGTCTTCGAACTTGTCCTAGTAAACAAATGTGCAAGTACGTATGTACAAAGATGTTTATGGCGCTGTTTATGCCAGAGAAAATGGGAAACCTGCCCCACAGTAAGGGATTGATAAAAACCAGTAATTTCAAACAGTCGGATATGCTGTCGCCGTTAAAAATGAGACGGAAGGAAGGCCCTAGCTGAATATTACATTGAGGGTGGGGGAAGCTAACGAAGCGTGTACCTAGGATAAACCTATTCTTGTCAATATTTGTGTTTGTATATGTATTTTATACCTAGTCAGGGAAATATGACTTTTAAAACTGATTCTTTCTGAGTTCTGTGTCTGTGAGCGAACTGTGTTCCAGGTGTGGCAGGTGTGTTTCGGTATACCTGAAACACAAAGCATCCACGCCTGTGAGTTCCGTGCCTGGCCAGGGACACCTAGCAACTTCGTCCCCCGGTGCCCCTCCCTGCTGTGGCAACAGTCCAACCAGACATTCCCTTTCATAGGCTGGTTTCCTTTTCTCTCCTTTGACCCAAACCACACCTTTTCCAACAAAAGAATATTAAGCAAGCAATTCAGCAGTAAGTTTCATGACCAACTACAAATTATGCCCATTTGCTCGAATGTTGTTACTTCCAAGCCCACCAGTTCTGCAACTGAGAACATTTTTTATTCATTTAAAAGATCTCAGAGTATGTAAAACATACAGAAATGTAGGGAATATGACAAATACTGATTTGTGTTAAAAAAAAAAGTAGAGACTACTATGACAGTGCTTAAATTTAACAAATTATTATGATGATTTTTGCTTTAAAAGAAAAAAAGTTACGGATACGTTTGAAACCCTGTCCTTTTCATTCTCCATTGTACTTGGAGATAACCATTGTCCTGAGGTTGTTGTGTGTTCTTCCTAACACATATTTCTATATTTTACTGTACATATCCTCCTCCATAAATCCTACGTATTGTTTTTCAGTGTTTTAAAATTATATAAATAGCATCCTATACATTTGCTTACTCAACTTTATGTTTTTCATAACCATTTATGTTCATACACGTAGCTCTAGTACAGCCATTTCAAAGTCTTTATAGAATTTCATTGTTTGATTGTATCACAATTTATTCATCTCCCAATCACAAATATATATAGTGCTGCAATGGCCATCTTTGTATATGTTTTCTTGTATCCCAGGCTAGAATTGAATAGCCAGGTCACTAGATATTCTGAAATTGTCCTCCAGGCATTCATTCAACAAAACTTTTTTTGAGCGTGTATTATGTACCTGGAACTACTCTAGTTGCCAGGAATGTAATAAGGAGCAAAGCAAAGAACTTACATTCCATTGAAAGGGAGAAAGATACTAATCACATAATATATCAGATGGTGGAATAAAGCAGGTTATAGAGTCCGCAGGATCTAGAAAATAAGTAGGAGCAACTGTAGTTATTAGTGAAAGCCTTGGGTGTTCCATGTCAGAGAGGTAAGGAAGTCCTAGAAGGAGACTGGGAAGGAAGGGTCGTAATTTAGCAGAAAAATTGGGAGGGATGTGTGTGGAAGTGGAGTTCAGCCGAGGTGAGAATCGACAATTGAGAATTGCCCCTTGGATTTGGCAATGTGGAGGTCATCGGTAACTTTGACAAGAGTGGTGGGGAAGGAAGCCTGATTGGAGTGGGTCTGAGAGAATGGAGGAAAATAATTGGGAACAGTGAGTAAAACAAGTCTTTCAAGGAGTTCTTGAATAAAGAAGAACAAAGAGGTAGAGGTGGGTTCAAAGGAAGGGATTTGTTTTTAATGTGGGAGAAATTGCAGTGTTTTATGCCAATTGGAATCATGCATTAGAGGAGAAAAAAGATGATGAAGTAGAGCAGCTAACTGCAAGAGAGATTTCCTTGAGCAGACAAGCAGGAATGGGATTCAGTGCTCTGTGGGGAGGGACTGCTTCTTGACACACAAAGTTCATTTGGGAGAACAAAAGAGAGTATAGGTAGAACAGGTGCACGTAGGCTAGTAGGGTTTTGTGGGGAGGATGTGGCTAAGATCATTCACACCCTTGTGTTCCCAATTACTATGTACAAATACAAAAGTTGGACAGTGAAAAAGGCTAATAGAAAAAAAAAGGAATTAATTTGAAATATGGTGTTGGAGGAAAGCATTAAAGATACCCTGACCTACCATAGAGATGAAAAAGTGGATCCTGAAGAAGATTAAGCCTGAAACATCACTGGAGGCAAAAAGGACAAAACTGAAGCTATCTTACCTCGGGCACATCTTATTTCCCAGACAGTAATGCTGGGGGAAATAGAAGGCAGGAGGAAAAGAGGAAGACCAAATATGAGATGGACTGACTCCATAAAAGAAGCCATAGGCAGGAGTCTCCAGGACCTGAGCAGGGTTGTTGAAGACAGGACATTTTGGACATCACTCATTTACAGGGTGACCAGGAGTTGCAGATGGAAATGCTCCTCTTTGCAGCTATTTTCTGTGCAGCTGAGAGTGAGAAAGGGAAGGTGTTGGAATGGTAAGAGAGAGGAAGCAGTGTAAGATAAGAGAGTGGGAAAATGAATGGGCTAGGGAAGGGGAGCAGAAAAGGTAGTAGTATTGCTCCTCCCTCTTCATGACTGGTTGGGACTTAGCCATGAATTTCAAGTGAGACAGTCATCATCGGAGTGTATTTTCTCCAACTACATTCAGTTGCTCAGGCTCAGTGTAGTACGGCAAGTTGGATTTAACCTGGATTAAAGTAGCTGTGGCTGAATGCAGAGAGATGGTTAAAAGGATGGATCATAACCTTTTGGTCCAGTGCAGTGGGGCTAGGAAGTTGTTGGCATCAAAGGGAAAGAGTTGAAAGTGATGGCTAGAAAATGGGATGCTGGCAATTGAGATTATAGAGAGGGTAGAGCCATTGGAAATAATATATCTAGGGTATAAAGGAATGCATGGCTGAGGTAGGTTGTAGGACAAGATCGTTAGAAGAGAGAATGAATATCAAAGAACTAAGAAACTAGGGGAATGAAAGAATCTCTACTTAGCTATTGAAATCACTAGAATTATCACAGGGGTGGTGTTAGACTTAAGACAGTGAGCAGTGCTAAAATACTCAACGAATGAGGAAGTGATGGGGCTCTGTGGATGACTGCAACCAGGAGAGGTAGGTTTCAAGGGTTGGAGGGAGAAACAGAGATCTGGAAACAGCAGCTGAGAAGCAAGGATGCCTATGTCACTTCCAGGCTCTGAGATGTGAGGGATGCATTTGAGAAAATAGGCACCACTAGAGGGCGATATATTCGGACAGAGTTTAGGTCTGACTGTCCTGATCCTCACTGCTTTGGAATGGAATCAACTGAAGAGTTGTGTTTTTTTTTTTCTTAAATTATTAATTTTTTATAATGACATTGGTTTAAAAAATCCAATAAATTTCAGCTGTACACTTTAACAATAAGGGATGTATATATTTACATTGTGTGTTCACCTCCCATAGTTAGATTCCTTTCTGTCACCACATATTTGACCCACTTTACCCCATCTACCTTCCCCCTCCACCACTCCCCACCCTCTGGTAACCACTAGTCTATTGTCCATGTCCATGAGTCTCTGTTTGTTCGTCCTGTTCATTTGTTCCTTTTAGGTTTACATCCCACATATAAGTGATATCATTTAATTTTCAACTTTTTCTGTCTGACTTATTTCACTTAGCATGATTATTTCAAGGTCCATCCACATTGTCACAAATGGCAGTACTTCATCTCTTCTTATGGCTGAGTAATACTCCATTGTATATATGTACCACAGCTTCTTTAGCCAATCATCTATCACAGGACACTTTGGTTGCTTCCACGTCCTGGCCACTGTGAATAGTGCTACTATGAACATCGGTGTGCAAATATCTTTTCAGATATGAGTTTTCAAGTCTTTGGGGTAGATACCCAGTAGAGGATTTGCTAGATCATATGGTAGATCAATTCTTCGTTTTTTGAGGGACCTCCATATTGTTTTTCCATAATGGCCATACCAATTTGCATTCCTACCAGCAGTGTATGAGGGTTCCTTTTACCTGAAGGGCTTTTAAAATAACATTGATACCTGGCCCCATCTAAGAACATTTAAGTCAGAATCTTTGGATATGTTTGATAGCTGTTTCCTCACTTTCTGACCAATGTTTGATATTATTAGATGTTTTAATTTTTGTCCATTGCAGGGGTGTACAGAGGTTGTCTTAATTTTTCTTTCCCATATTCTAATGTAGATGTTTTCCTTATCATGTTTGAGCTATTTCCATTTCCTTTCCTGTTATCCATATGTTTATATACTTTGTTAATCCTCCCATTGGGTTTGTTAGTCATTTTCTTATTGACTTTTGTAGAAATTCTTTATGTATTTTGGGGTACTAATTCTTAATGGTTATATGTCTTACAAATATCTTTTCCCAATCTGTGGCTTGTCTTTTTTTAATACAGCAAAAGATTTTGGTTTTAATATCAATATTTAACATTTAAGCTATCAATTTTATTGCTTTTGGTTGTATATTTTATGTTTTTGATAACTTTCATATAATTTGCTTCAAAGCTATCAGTAGACACTAATATTTATCTACTGATTTTCTAGGGAAAGAGAAATGCTGTTTTACCTTTGTATTAAGACAATATATTTACTGGCCTTACACTGTGTTATTTTACTTATTCCACTATGATACTACTTTATTTTCATAAAGTAAAAATGCATAAAATAGTAATACATATACATGTTTTAAAAATTCAAGCAAGATCAAAGAGCATTAAATGCTAATAAAAATGTCTCTTGGTTCTTCTGCTCAAATGTAACAGTCAAAGTATCCTCTCAGGAAAAAAAAATGCATTTATTAGCATGTGTATGTAGACCCTTGTGTTAGTTTCCCATGACTGCCATAAAAATTCCCACAAACTGGGTAGCTTAAAACAACAGAACTTTATTTTCTCATAGTTCTGGAGGCCAGAAGCCCAAAACCAAGGTGTGGGCAGGGTCACCGGCCTCTGATGGTTCCAGGCATTTCTTGGGTCATGGCTGCAAAACTCCAATCTCTGCCTGTGTTTTCACATGGCCTGCTCCTCTCTGTGTCTTTCCTCTGTGTGTGTCTCATAAGGACACTTGGGGGCATGCTCAAGCATACAAATGCAGGGGATAGGTTGCATCCAGCCTCAAACCTCAGCCCCACCACTGACCAGCAGTGCAACCTTGGGCAGTTAACTAGCTACTTTTTCCCCTTCCCCCTTTAGTGGGAATGATAGACTTATCTCAGAGCACCTTCACGAGGGTTAAGTAAATTAATACTCGTAAAGGACTCAGAACAATACCTGGCAAGAAGATCACTTACGTAAATATCTGACAGGCCGGATTTTATACAAATGATGTCACACTCCATGCTGTTTTGCACCTTGCATTTTTCAAATTTAGCAGTATATCCTGAAGTCTTTCTACCTCAGTGTATAAAAAGATAAGGTTTGCATAGGATTCCAAAGATCCTTATTATAATGACTTCTCGTCTGTGCCAATCACCATTATAGCCACTTTGTATTCATTATGTTCCCTAAAACTCACAAGGACTCTAAAATCTCTGTAAGGTTAAGCAACTCGCCCAGGGCCACACAGCTAGTTCACAGCATTGTGAGGTGGTCAGCCCAGTACTGTCTGTCTGTTCCACGGCCACACTCTCGTTCACATTACTTGATTTTTGTGGGCTTGGTCATCTTCTGAAAGACATTTCTCAGAATTATAACAGCCTCGACAGGAATAGTCTTCTTGTTCCTGAAAACCAGCACTATTATGCAATGCCCTAGCGAGCATTTGTTAAAGTCATTGTGTGATGTAGCCAAATCTGTACTGATGTATGCATATGTTCACGCACGTGTGTGTATTTTTTTAGAGACTTTAGTTCAGTGTTGCTCGAAATTCCCTCAGAGCCACAATAGCCCCTCTCTCCTCTTTCACAAATTTGATTTCCCAGTGTCACAGATACCCACTGCTTTCTAGCTGTCTCCTTTTGCTGGTTCCGCAGAGACCCATGTACTCCTTCCTGACCCTCTCCAAAGCTGAGAAGACTTCCTGTTATGTTTGATGAATAAGAATGAAAAGTAAGAAACTGGCCTTTCTCTTCCTCCTAAAAGCAGAAGTAGTTCTTACCAGTTCTTACCACAGGGTTTTAACTTGTTTTGTTTTGTTTTGTTTTGTTTGTAAACAATAAGGTAATGCCAGACAGTAGGATTAATTATGGAATAATAATTATTTAACTCACGTTCAGTTCTTCACAGACCTCAATTAAGTGAAAAATCTTGGGAACAGGGTATCCTGGCTGCTCGAAGTATCTGGTTAACTAAATACTCTCTTTTTGTATCAACCCTTTTTTATATTGAGAAAGAGTGAAATAATAAAATGGAGTCACTATAGTCAATCTGCTGAATTACCAAAATCAAGTAGGTTGAGGCCTGAGGAAACGATTCTATTCTTGTTTTAACTAGCCTGGGAACTCTGAGTTTTTCTTTCTTCTTTGGGATACTTCTGGGTTTTTCACCGAGCTGTTTCCAGTCTCCAAACTCTAAGAGCCTTGAATAAATCTTTATCATTTATTTCTAGCTGAAGTCTCCAGACCCTTTTTGAGTTCATTTGACAATGTCATTCTAAAATGCTTCTAAATGCTTTAGAAAAAAATTTTTAATTAGTCCTGCAGGATCTCCGTGTTGTTATTCAAGAATCTAGAATTAAAACCTTTGATAAATGTTGGTCAGAATGTGGGGAAACAGGATGCAACTTCCCTCAGGTGTGCCTTTATTTGTCCAAACTACTAAACTTTTCTTGGAAGTTATTTTTTAAATAACAAATCTTGGCTCTAAGCTCGTTCTACTTTAAAGTATCTCATCCAGCTAAGATAATGCTCCAGGATTGCTTGGTAATGGTAGTTGCAATTATTTTTGGAAATGTTAAGTATGGTGATAATAGAAAATAGGCAAATTTCAATAACTTTCCACTCTTTGAAGATTTCACATTCAGGCTGCAAAGTCTTACAGATAAATATTACCTTAGAAACAACTTGCTTCACACTGAAATTGTCATAAGCTGCTTGCTCATGTGAATTTAAAAATTTGATCACCGTTTTAGTCTGTAGCCCATAAAACCTACTAACTCACATGCTTTGCAACTGACCTTTGAAAGAGAAATTAACATATATGAGTAATTCCCGGAAGGTCCAATAGAGGGCACAAAACTGTTTCTATGGTATTGCTTTACTGAAACTAAGGACTGGCATTTAGTCAAGCACTTATTTTTCCGCATTTAAAAGTTATTTTCTCTTCTGAGACAGAAATCTTGGTAAGTAAGCAGACTTTTGTGGCGTTTTCAAATTATGGCATAATTACTTCAAACAAGCAAGAAAATGCTAATGATCGTAGAGGAAATAGGTAATGTTTCTTTTTCATTTTTGCAGGGTGTTTTTAAGGGTGTTTTTAAATGTGCAAGTATCCTTTTAAACATATAAGAACAATAAGATAGGACTATCTTGAAAAAATGTAAGAATAACTAGCACTTGTAGTCATAGTTAAGGGGAAAAGTTAACCAATTATATTTATTTCTTCTGCTTTTGTCTACTACGTTTTCTCTTTCCACCTTTCTCTAGTTCCTTGCTTTCAGTAATATTTATAGTAGTTTATGACACTAACTGGCATCTATCACATATTACATATCTTTATAGTTGACACGAGTGTTTGATCTCTCCATCACATGATTCTGTAATTATGGATTTGTATCTGTCACTAATTTATAAGCATTTTGAAAGCCAGGATTATGCCAGTGCTATTCATATTCACATCCCCAGAACCTAACGCCCAGCAAAATCCTGGCACATAGTTCGATCTGAATAAACATTTATTAAATGGAGGAAGTGGCAAGGACTGACCTAGAACTTGCCTTTCTCTGGGTCTCTCAACTAAATTTTAACAAATAAAACAATGTTTTCCTTACATACTTGAATGAATTATGGAATTACACTTACCTCACTCAATGTTTTTATGATCTTTTCTTTTTGGTAGTTTTTTTTTTTTACAGTAAAAAATAAAAGTTTTATTAGAAGGGAAAGTACACTTCCAGAAGTGGAAGCAAGCCTGAGCAAGAGAAGTGTGGTTCAAAGGGCTTGTAGTTTTAATTTTTATAGATCCTATCCACCACAGCTTTATTTTCAAAATAGAGCTTCTTCCATCTGTTTTCTCCTCTTTTCATTTGATTAAGGAAAAACAACTTTTACCTTTTATCTGTTTTTATTTCCTTTTTTAAAAAGGTTGCAAACTCTCTAATCTTCCACTCTCATCTCCCTTTTTTCCTCACCTTTATTTTTTTCTTAAATATAAAAGCTCCTAGCCGATTTACCGAGAAACTGCTAGAGGGTATAAATGCCCCCAGAGAAATATTTATGTTTTAAGGGTAAGGCGCTATAAGGGCAGTGGATTACCTTTCTCACACGGTGGCTAAGTTTCAGTCCCCTGAACACAAACATCACAAGGGAACTCGAGGTGAGTTCTCAGTAATAAATGTCAATTATCTAGCATCATGTAGAAGTTCTTTCTGTCTCTCTGTTTCTCTCTCTCCTCCCCACCCCATGATAAATATATAAACACACACACACACACACACACACACACACACACTCTATACACACACATATGCACACACAAACACACCAATAACACAAGCATGTTTCTTTTAATAGAAAATATTTTTATATTAGGGGTATTTTAAGACCAGGCTTTTTTGAAAGGTGTTCAAATTAGAAATTTTTTTTTTTTTGGAAATATACAAAAGGATAAGAAAAAAAAGAAATTTTCTATGATCCAGAGATCCAGAGATAACATTTGATATATTTCTTCCCAATCCTTTCCCCCTAGGCTTTGTATATATGTCAGAGTTTAGTCATATTTTACAAAATTAGAGTCTTACCACAAATACAAGTTTGTATTCTTTTATTCACTTAACATTATATTGTAGACTTTCATTTTTTGAAGTACAATATTTGAGGCTGCATACTATTCCATGTAATGGGTGTGTCATAATTGGTTAAACTATTTTCTATATTAGACATAATTATTTTTTCAATTTTTCAGCACGTCATGAGCATCCTCGTAGTAATATTTTTATGTGTATCCCTGATTATTCCTTTAGAAAAAAATTCTGAGAACTGAAATTGCTAAAATAAGGGTAAGTATATATATTAAAATAATTTCTTTCAGTTATAGTTGGCATACAATACAATATTAATTTCAGGTGTATAACATAGTGATTAGACATCTATGTAACTCACAAAGTGATCATCTAGTGCCCCTCTGCCACCATACATAGTTATTACAATATTATTGGCTATATTCCTTATTCTATACTTTCTATCTATCTATACTCTCCGTGACTATTTCATAACTACCAATTTGTACTTCTTAATCCCTTCCCCATTTTTCACTGACCCACCCATCTGTTAACCCTCAAAATGTTCTCTGTATCTACGAGTTTGTTTCTGTTTTTTGTTTGTTTGTTTATTTTGCTCCTTAGAGTCCACACATACATTTGTTTTCCTCTATCTGACTTACTCCACTCAGCACACTGCCCTCCAGGTCATCATGAAATATCTTTTTCCATTCCATTTCTTTTAGTCTGTGTGTGTGTCTTTTAATCTGAGTGAGTCTGTTGTAGGCAACATATGTAAAGGCCTTGTTTCCTTACCCGTTCAGCCACCCTATCTTTTGACTGGAGCATTTAATTCTTTTTCACTTGAAATACTTGTTGCTAGGTAAGTAGTTATTACCATTCTTTATTTAGACTTTTGATACACATTCTTGTCTGGGAAATTCTTTATCTCTCTTTTGATTCTAAATGCTAACTTTGCTGGGTACAGTAATCTCGGCATGCCCTGTACCTTTTGATGCAATGTTATTCATTGCGTAAGTGTTCCTATCCGTTATATTTTTGTTGTGAGCTATTCGTTTGAAGTTGTATAAAGTAGTAGCTTCTTCTATCCTTATTACCAATTCTCTGATACTTTCGTCTAAGGGAGTTTTTAATATACATGTAAACTGCAATCCTGATCAATAGAGCTACTAATGTTCTTCTATCTGCCCCTTATCACAAGTATTGTTGTATGGCTTACACATTTCAGAATGCAATGTACTCCTTCAAGTCCCTCCCTACTTCTTGCTTCATTAAGATACGATTGACATAACATTTTGTAAGTTTAAGATCTACAATGTGATAATTTGATAATATATGTATTGCAAAATGATTACCACAATAAGGTTAATTAACACATCCATAACCTCACATAATTATTTTGTGTTTGTATGTGGTGAGAATATATAAGATCTACTGTCTTAGCAACTTTCAAGTATATAATACGGTACTGTTAACTATAGTCACCAGTCTGTACATTAGATCCTCAAAACTTATTTGTCTTATATCTGGAAGCTTGTACCCTTTAACAAACATCTTCTCATTTCCCCTGTCCCCAGCTCTGGCAATCACTTTTCTACTCTCTTTTTCCATGAGTTTGGCTTTTTTAGGTTCCACATATAAGTGAGATCACGTGTATTTGTCTTTCTCTGACTTAATTTCATTTAGCAAAATACCATCAAAGGTCCATTCATATTGTCACAAATGGCAGAATTTCCTTCCTTTCTATGGCTGAATAATAATTCCATTATTACTATGTATCACATTTTCTTTGCCCATTCATCCATCAGTGGACATTTCGGTTGTTTCTATGTCTTAGCTATTATGAATAATGTGGCAATGAACATGCAGGTGCACTATCTTTGAGAGCGAGTTCATTTTATTTTATTTTTTTTTAATCTATAACCCAGCACATATGGTAGTTCTGTGTTTAATTATTTGAGGAAACTCCTTTCTGGTTTCCATAGTGGCTGTACCAATTTACATTCCCATCAACAGTGCCCAAGGGCTCCCTTGTCTTCATATCCTTGTCAACACTCACTATCTCCTGTTTTTTTTATAACAACCTTTCTAACAGGTGTGAGGTGATAGCTTCTGGTTCTGATTTACATTTCTCTGATGATTAAGCATCTTTTCCTATACTTGTTGAAAATTTGTGTGTTTTCTTTGGAAAAATTTGTCTAGTTAGGTCTTATGCCTCCTTTTAATTGAATTATTTGTTTTTATTTTTATTTTATTATTATTTTTTACTGCCAAATTATATGAGTTCTTTATCTATTTTGGATATTAACCCCTTATCAGATAATATGGTTTATAAATATCTTCTCTCATTATGTAGGTTGAGTTTCCATTTTGTTCATATTTCTTTTGCTGTACAAAAGCCTTTTAGCTTGATATATTCCCACTTGTTTATTTTTGCTTTTATTGCTTATGTTTTTGGTGTCAGATACAAAAAATCATTGCCAAAATTAATGTCAGGGAGATTTTCCTTTGTGTTTTCTTCTAGAAGTTTTAGGGTTTCAGGTCTTCTAGTTAAATCTTTAATCCTTCTGTGGTAAATTTTTGTTAAGTGGAGTAAGATAGGGGTCCAACTTTACATGTAAATTCCTTTACATGTACATGTCCAGTTTCCCCATGTCCAGTTTTCCCATGTCCAGTTTATTAAAGAGACTGACCTTTATTCATTGAGTATTTTTGACTCCCTTATCAAATATCAGTGGACAGTTTATGCATGGATTTATTTCTGGACTCTTGATTCTGTTTTATTGCTCTCTGTCTTTATTTGAATACCATACTGTTTTGATTACTATAGCTTTGCAGTATAGTTTGTAATTCAGAAGTGTAATGCCTCTAGCTTTGTTCCATCTCAGGATTGCTTTGGCTCTTTGGGGTGTTTTGTAGGTTCTTACGAATTTTCTAATTTTTTTCTCTCTTAATGTTAAAAGTACCACTGAAATTTTTATAATGATTGAATTAAATCTATAGACAGCTTCGGGTATTATGGACATTTTCACCATATTGATTATTCTGATCCATGAACACGGGATATCTTTCCATTTGTTTATGTCTTCTTCAATTTTTTTCATCAATGTCTTACTGTTTTTAGTGTACAGGTCTTTCACCTTCTTGGTTAAATTTATTCTTAGGCATTTTATTCTTTTTGATGCAATTGTAAATGGGACTGTTTTGTTTATTTCTTTTTCAGATAGTTTGTGGTTAGTATATAGAAAACACAACTGATTTTGTATGTTGGTTTTGTATTCTGCAACATTACTAAATTTGTTTATTAGTTCTAACAGATGATTGGTGGAGTCTTTAGGATTCTCTACATATGTGATCAGACCATCTGCAAACAGAGATAATTTTACCTTTTCCTTTCCAACTTAGATGCTTTCTATTTATCTTGCCTAATTGCTCTGGCTAGGACTTCCAGCACACTTTGTTGACTAGAAGTGGTGAGAGTACTTCTTACCCAGTTTTTACCTGGTAGGGTCCATCACTGTGTGATAGAGAGTTGGAAGATGGACTATAGAAGGTAAACAATGTTGTGAGCCAGTACCAGTGCCATTGGGGTAAAAGAAATACTACTTAATTAGCTGATTATAGCTCATCCTTGGTGTTTGAATCAGAGACAAACACAGAGAAGAACAAAATTTCTTCATATCTTTCATCAGGGAGTTTATTGTCCTAAGACAAAGCTTGAGTATGCCAGGTTTTCCTTAATATAACTCACTATATCTTACTACAGCTTAATGTAGTTCAATTACTTTTTCATGAGTATAGATGCCTTTGCATCCTGCCATTAATTTCCTATCTTTGTTTTTGGTAGCAAGATGGGTTTTTAAGTGTTTCTCTGGTTTTGTGGATGTTTTAGAGGACAGTTGGGAGAGGCCGTATGGAAAGAGCAGTGAGGAACTTTTAACCAATGCCATTTTTAAAAAAATTTAAGTGTAACTGGCTTTAAAAAAAAAATTGTCATTTTGTAATGAAATGTTCCCAACTCAGAAGAATGTTTACTCTTAAAAACAATGGTTCATTGAAATCCTACTCATCTCTTAACTATTTTACTCTTTCCAGTATACCCTCAGATGATGAACAGTGGATCCCTTTGTTAACAAAACTGAACAACTAGGCAAAATCTGCTCTCAATTATTCCTGCCAAACAAGGCCTTATTTAAGAAATTTTGTCTGGTCTTGTTCCTTGGGGCGGGGGGGGGGGGGGCGGTGCTCCTAGATGCTTTTTTTGTGCACATCAGAACCTGAATGGGATCTAGTGAGCCTCAAAGCTCCAACTCTTTGCCCTGGTTTCACATACGGTGTTTGTGGACTCATGCACCTGCCGTCACCCCTCAGCCAGGTACTCTTTTCTCATTCGTTGATTGTCACGAACATCAGTGTCTATACTATGCTGTAGCACACAGCATAGCACGTGGTGAGACTGTCTGTGCTCTGAGAAGCTGTTCTCTCTTATGTACAGCAGCTTTAGCCTTATGTGCCTTCTGACTTTTTCAATGTACGTATTAATGTTTATCTATCTTTTCCTGTTTAGCAATATGTCCATGGTAGGAACTTGGTGTTTTCATGTTATCAAGTGCTTAATCCTGTCTCTGAATTTGTTGCTTCTGGTCTAATACGAGCTGGAAAAACACATATCCATTTTTATGAGAATTGTGTCAGAAATGGGATCCTGTGACAAAAAAAAATTTCTGCCACCGAAGGATTGGAGTATATATTATCTCAGGTGCCCCTCACCTGTCTGTAGGAAGACTTCTGACTTCTACCTGGAAGTGGTTCCAGGCAGGTGTGGTTGTGGACACTGTGGTCTAGGCACAGGATGCTGCTCTGTGGCCAAGAACAGCTGCCACTGCTCCTCTCAGGATGCCACTGCGGCAGTTAGGGGGTGGATAGTAAATAAAGAAATCATTGAGATTTTGTGTCTAGTAAGTGCAGCTTTGAGAGCAATTATCCAATCTTCAGACATCTTAATGTATATTTTATTTCTAGAATTTGGATGCACATCAAGATTCTCGGAAGAAGAGCAACAACCCTCTGGGGGGGATAGCTGCCTCGACATCATGACCAAGGACAAAGGATCATGTCCAGAAGCTTTCGTTTTGTTTACATTGTAACCTTGGTAGTGGGAACGACAATCCCCTTCTCTGATGAAAGTGAATATGCAGTAGACATGTCAGATGCAAGCCTCACTCATGTTCCAAAAGGCCTGCCACCAAAAACCGAAGTCTTAGATATGTCTCAAAATTACATCTCTGAGCTTCACCTCTCGGACATCAGCTTTCTCTCAGGACTGAAAGTTTTGAGACTTTCTCATAATAGAATCCAGTGCCTTGATCTTAGTATTTTCAAGTTCAACCAGGATTTGGAATATGTGGATTTATCCCACAATCGGTTGCAGAAGCTATCCTGCCATCCTATCACCAATCTCAAGCATTTAGACCTCTCATTCAATGACTTTGATGCCCTACCCATCTGTAAGGAATTTGGCAACTGGACACAACTGAATTTCTTGGGATTAAGTGCTGCAAAGTTACAACAATTAGATTGGTTACCAATTGCTCACTTACATCTAAGTTGCATCCTTCTAGATTTGGGAGGTTATTATATGAAGGAAATGAGTCAGAAAGTCTTCAAATTCTGAATACAAAAACACTTCACCTTATTTTTCACCCAAATAATTTCTTCTCTGTCCAAGCGAACATATCAGCTAATAATTTGGGGTGCTTACAAATGACTAACATTAAATTGAATAATGACAAGTGTCAAGTTTTCATTAGATTTTTAGCAGAACTCACTAGGGGTCCAACCTTACTGAATTTTACCCTCGAGCATATGGAAACAACTTGGAAATGTTTGGTTAGGGTTTTACAATTTCTTTGGCCCAAACCTGTAGAGTATCTCAATATTTACAATTTAACAATAGTTGAAAGCATTAACAAAGAAGATTTTACTTATTCCAAAACATCATTGAAAGCATTGAAAATAGAACATGTTACAAACAAAGTTTATATTTTTTCACAAACAGCATTATACAGAGTGCTTTCTGAGATGAACGTTATGATGTTAACCATATCAGATACGCCTTTTATACATATGCTTTGTCCTCAAGCAAATAGCACATTTAAGTTTTTGAACTTTACCCAGAATGTTCTCACAGATAGTATTTTTCAAAACTGCTCCACCTTAGTTAACTTGAAGATACTTATCTTACAGAAGAATGAATTAAAAGATCTTTTCAAAGTGGGTCTTATGACTAAAGATATGTCATCTTTGGAAATACTGGATGTGAGCTGGAATTCTTTAGAATATAATAGACATAACAGAACTTGCACTTGGGTTGGGAGTATAGTGATGTTAAATTTGTCTTCAAATATACTTACCGAATCTGTTTTCAGATGTTTACCTCCTACGGTCAAGATTCTTGATCTTCATTCTAACAAAATAAAGAACATCCCTAAAGATATCATCAGTCTAGAAGATTTGCAAGAACTCAACGTTGCTTCCAATGATTTGGCCCACCTTCCTGGGTGTGGTACCTTGAGCAGCCTTTCTGTACTGATCATTGACAATAATGCAATTTCCAACCCATCCGCTCATTTCTTCCAGAGCTGTCAGAAGATCAAGTCCATAAAAGCAGGGGACAATCCATTCCATTGTACATGTGAGCTAAGAGAATTTATCCAAAGTATAGGCCAAGTATCAGTGAAGTGGTAGAGGATTGGCCGACTCTTACAAGTGTGACTATCCAGAAGGCTATAAGGGAACCCTACTAAAGGACTTTCACATGTCTCCGTTATCCTGCAGCACAGCTCTGCTGATGGTCACCATTGGGGTCATAGGTTTGGTGTTGCTATTACTGTGACTGTCCTCTGCATCTACTTTGATCTGCCCTGGTATCTGAGGATGGTGTTTCAGTGGACCCGGACCCGGCGCAGGGCTAGACACATACCTTTAGACAAACTCCAAAAAACTTTCCAGTTCCATGCCTTTATCTCATACAGTGAACATGATTCTGCCTGGGTGAAAAATGAATTAGTACCTTGCCTAGAAAAAGAAGGTATACGGATTTGTCTCCATGAGAGAAACTTTGTTCCTGGCAAGAGCATTGTGGAAAATATTATAAACTGCATTGAGAAAAGTTACAAGTCCATCTTTGTTTTGTCTCCCAACTTTGTTCAGAGTGAGTGGTGCCATTATGAACTCTATTTTGCCCATCACAATCTCTTTCATGAAGGATCTAATAACTTGATCTTGATCTTGCTAGATCCCATTCCGCAGAACAGTATTCCTAGCAAGTATCACAAGCTGAGGGCTCTCATGACACAGCGGACTTATTTGGAATGGCCCAAGGAGAAGAGCAAACATGGACTTTTTTGGGCTAACATTAGAGCTGCTTTTAATGTGAAATTAACACTAATCACTGAAAACGATGATGTGAAAACTTTAAAAAAAAACTAGGAAATACAACTTAAGAAATCAATAAAATTAAATTCTGATGAACACTATGGTTTTAAGTTATTGTCTAGATGGTGCTTGCATTATCTCTCTGCATTCAGGAAAAACTTAATGACCGCTGTATTCCAATTGAGTTAGGGAAGCACCCTGGGGGCTGAGGTGGTGCTCAACTTACCAATTACAGATAGCTCAGTCTCTTCTGGTCTAACCATCTGTTTCAAATTGAAACAATCTCTTTTGAGTAAATGCTCAGTCATTCAAAGACCTTTCCTTCTCCTCTCCTTTCATAAATGGATTCTGTGTGAGCGGGAGTTTATGGGACTTCATGGCAGCAAGGAGTCAACCTCAGAACTGCATGCAATGGTCCTTGGAGTGTCCTATACATTCTCTTTGACCTTGGGGTGACCTTTGTTGTTCTGTTCAACTTTGGGCTTGGGAAAAAATTAGATGAGTTATGGAAAATAAAAATACCATTTTTCTTCACATATGAGTAATAGTTTATTAAATTTTTGACCTAGCTACACAAAAATGCAGTAGTTGGTGTATATAAAGAAAAATATAGTCTTAGTCATAGGCTGTTGAGGGCCAAGACATGGATTTACCTGCCTGCCAAAAAAAATCAGAGCTAAATTTATTTGTAACTGGTTACTGGATAGAATTTTTCTGGTTTTGTTAGAATTTTGGTGAATGCCTCAAAGCTGGAAAAAAAAGCACATTTTAAACAGAGATATAGAGCCACAGATAGCCGAATAGATCCATAACTACCAACTCATATTACCCATCTCAGAAGTCTAAATTTAAAAGGGTGATTAGAGAGTCATTAAGTAGGGGTTCTAGACCAATGGGGAGATTGCTTTAGATTTCCTCCAAAGGCAGATGAGAGGGGAGCTAAGCACATGGAAGAGTAGCCTGGCAGCCCACTCCCAGCCTGAAAGCTTGCAGAGTAACAGAAATGCACAATCAAGCAAAGCAGATGGGGCATAGCATGAGATCACTTGGAGAGCTTGATGAGTGTCTCCTGGAATTTTTTTTTTTAAGAGGGGGATGTATAATAAACATAGAGATTGGAAACAATGTTTTATAAATGTAAGTGCTTTATAAATATTAAATGCATGGACAAGTGCTTCCTACCTGGAGAATTTAGAAGGCAGGCAGTTGGCTTGCACAGCCCCAAATGGCGGAATGAGGAAAGAAAGAAAGAAGTGATTGCTATCTGCCCTTTCCTTATTTGGCACGGAAATTTTCCTGTGAGTTACTGGGACTGAGTTGTCAGGATGGTACCTCAGCTATCCAGACAGACTGTTGTGCAAACGGGCTATAGTGGGAAAAGGCCATGGGGTTAGGGAGAAGATGTGCATGGTGCGTGTGGATGGAGGTTGTTGCAAGAGGTCAGCCAGAGAATCTGCCACTTGCATCAAGAAACTGCGCAATATGGGATCTGCCTGAGGCCTCTGAAAAACTCACAGATGAATCCTGTGAAAGAGCCAATATTTCGACTCTGCCATAATAAGAAGAAGAGGTATGATGGCTGGTCTGTCTTATCCAGTACTTAACTACAGGGAGATTTGCTCCTCTCTAATACACTCTTCCCTTGTGGTGGGTGCCCTGGGGACATACAGAATATAGAGAAAGCAAAGAAAATAGAGGAAGAGTAAAGACACTGACCACACTCCTTCTCTACTTCCTTACGAGAAAGGCCTGAATGTGGGCCAAGCAGAATTTTAAATGAGTGTGAGGTTGGTGTTAAATTGTACTAGTCTGAACCTTTTAATGCGTGAAATAGAGGTGTAATTACTAAAATGAAACGTGTCACTAAAGTCCATGGGATCTGCCCAAAGTTCAGGATAGATCCTGATAAAGATTCAACAAAACCTGGTTATAAGGCAGTGGTTAAAGAGAAAAAGGAAGCCCTTCCTTTCTAGAATTAACTGATTCAATAAGTTTCAAAATTAATAATTATGAAGAAATAAGCCTTAATGAAATTTTATTACAGTAATCTTCTGTCTGCATTAGCCCTTTCTTGCTCTTCAGAAGAGTGCTTACTTTCCTTCACAGGCCCTCTCCCAAATGGTAAATTTTCCTCAGCCTCTGTTGAACTGTTTCCTAAACTAATAAACAAACAGATAAACAAGTGAACAAAGAAACAACCCTCTCCCAAAGCCTCCTAAAACAAAAAGAGCAAACAACAAACTGTCACACATTCTAAATGATCATACATTTTTAAATGATTTCAGTATGTTATTTTCCACAAAATATTGTTGACATTGAAAATATAGAATTTTGACATTTTAAACTAGAATTAAACAAAACCTACATTTGTCACATATGAAAACCCTCACACATTTCAGATATATAAAAGCTCTATGATAGAGATCAATTTATTTTTTAGATAAAGGTTTTCTATCTCCAGGAATTCTCTGTTTCCTCTGGAGGGGGTGCTTATCTCAAGAATACAGAGGGGTCTCACAAACCAAAGACTGGGACACAGCTGAGCTCAGAGGAAGTTTGGAAGCAGAGCCAATAAGCTCCCCAAACTTTCTCTCTGTCTCTAATCGCTCCAAGCCAGATCAATTGGCTGTGGTGGGGTAAGATTGAGGATTGAGAAGGCAGAGTGAGATTGCCTGCCTCGTGACCATTATTGAGAAAGATGGTGTATTGGCTGGCTAGGGCTGCCATAACAAAATCCCACAGGCTGCGGGGCTTAAACAACAGAAATTTATTTCTCACAGTTTCGAAGCTTGAAGTTCGAGATGAAGGTGTCAGCAGATTTGGTTTCCCCCAAGGCCTCTCTCCTTGGCTTCTAAATGGCTGACTTCTCACTGTGTCCTCAGATGGGCTTTTCAATGTGTGCACACATCCCTGGTATCTCTTTCTCTTCTTGTAAGAACCAGTCCTATTGGATTAGGACCCCACCCTTATGACCTCATTGAATCTTAATTACCTCTTTAAAGTCCTTATCTCCAAATATAGTCACTAAGGTATGGACAGTTGGGTCTTTAACATATAGAATTTGGAGGGGGACGCAATTTAGTCCATAACAGATAACTACATAGACAAATTGAAAAATGTTGTAACAGAGATTTTTAGTGATCATCAATATCCATTTTCCTTTATTTAATACTAGAATGTGCAAGCTTTATCAGGGCACCTGACAGCCCAGCTAGACACTACGTTTTCCAGCCTTCCTTATAGCTTGATGTGAACATGTGACTAAATTCTGGGCAATGGGATATATCCAGAACCTAAATGCTGCTCTGGGTCACGTCTCTAATAAACAAAGGATGGGTTCCTTTGCACCATCCACCTTTCCACTGGATAAAAGAGAACCGAGGAGCCATCCAGAACCTATACCCAGAAAGTCACGTGTTGAGGGCATGCTCCTCATTCTAGCACTGTGCTGCCCAAGTCAGCCTCTCACCATGCCTTGGACTGCTCGTCTCTTGTGTGAGAGGAAAAAACCACTTTGACCTTGTGTCAGCCACTAAACTTTTGGACCCTTCGATACAGCATCTTCAGCCTCACCCTCACGAATACAGACATTTACAACATGCGGGTAGCGATACAGACTTTGAATGTTTCCCTACACAAAAACCTATTCCGAGGGGAGAGTGTGCATGTCCCGCTTTGCACCCTGGAGCAGCCTATCGGCCATGCTGACCAAGCCGCCAATATCTCTCATCTGTAGGACCGCAACAGCCTCCTAAGCACCTTTTACTCCTGCCTCACACACTCATCAAGCAGCAATCTGAGTGAGTGTTTGTAAAGTGTCAATTTCATTAAGCCATTTCCCTGTCTAACGACCTCCCCTTGTAGTTAGAGCAAATGTCAAGCTCGTCAATATGGCCTGCTGACGCAGTCTGCCCTCCTTCCTGTCTCCACCTCCCTCTGCCTCTCTTTCCCCTCTCTCCCCTGCCCACCACACTCCAGCCGCACTGCCTTCTGGCTGTTCCAAGAACATGCCGCATTGATTCCCATCTCTGCCACCTCTGCACCTGACACTGCCACTCCCTCCCTGGAGAGCAGCCATTCCCAGGAGCGCTCAGCTTGTTCTTCCTCTTCGTGTCTCAGCTCGCATGTCACCTCCTCAGAGAGGTCTCTCCGTAATCTGCAATCCAGAGGAGCACTTCCTACAGCCCCTCTGCACCACGCCAGTCCCCTCGGATTTCCGTTACAGCACGCATCGCCTCCTGAAATGATCGTGTTACTGGTTTTCTGTTTCCTGCCACTAAACTATCAGCTCCAGGAGAACGAGAACCTTCTGCACCTTGTTCACTGCTTATCCCCGGCGGTGAGAACAGTGCCTGGCCCCTTGCAGATACTCAGTAAAAATGTGGATGAATGAATAGCTCCAAATGGCCGCAAGCATGAAATGTCTTCGAAGTCTTCATTTGTATCTGAAAAACCCATACCGATAGAGCTTTCCTTCCACTCATGTTTGTGGGCAGCTGTCCCATGTCCTCAATCCACTGCCACAATTCAAGAAGTTTGCCTTAATATGTTTCAGTTATCAACACTGCGATGAGAATATAGATTTGTTCGGTTCCTTAATTTTTGATTAGGGAAGGCTGCTGGGATGAGGCCTTTGGGCAACCGTGGGGCAGCATAAGGGCCCTGGGCCTGTGGCTGGGAAGGTCGGCATGGTCGATGTAACATTGGAAGTGTAAGGGGACCATGAGCAAAGACAGCATCAGATTGGTGCTTTGCTGGACGTGTTTGTTTTTAAGGCCTGCCATAACAATTACCACCAACTGGCTGGTTTAAAACACCAGGAATTGATTCTCTCACTGTTCTGGAGGTCAGAACCCCAATCACAGTATTGGTAGGGTTGGTTCCTTCTGGAGGCCCTGAGGGAGAAATGTCCCATGCCTCTGTCTGTCTCTGGTGGCTGCCATCAATCTTTGGCATTCCTTGGCTTTTAGCTGCATCTGACCAATCTCCACCTCTATCTTCACGTGGCATCCTTCTACAAGTCTCTGTGTTTTCTCCCTTTCTGCCTCTTATAAGGACATTCTCATTGGATGTAGGGCCCTACTTACTTCCGTATGATCTCAGCTTGATCTCTACCTTTATTATAACAGCGAGACCCTACTTTCAAATAAGGTCACATTCTGAGATTCCAGCTGGACACTAATTTGGGGGGATGGGGGGAAACATTACCCAACCCACTACCTTGGGGTCGACATGGCTGTCTCTGATAATCTGGAGACTCAGCTGGGTATGGCAACGGGGAAAAAGCTACCTTAAGAAAAGAGAAGAATATGAAAGTAGCTGCTTGGGAAATCAGAGATGCACAAAAAGAAGAGGTTGGGGAAGAGAATAGAATGGATGGGTGTGAGATTGGGAGACAGTGACTGGATGACTGGAATGGAAGTGGGAGAGAGTATGAGTTTTAATGAGGAGAACACAAAAAACAATACTGGAAAAGGAGGAAGTCAGTTTCTGCTATTTCTAGAGACTGATTTGATTAGAAAAAAAAATGAGAATAAAGCATAGGCAGAGAAAGAGAGCTGAAGAGATTTTTATACCCACAAAGACTTTCTGAGGGTCTTTCAGCATAGTTAATGAGAAATCTCAAAGGGTCAAGTTTAAATATAACATACACACTTTCCACTTCTTCTTCTCCCAGATCTAACTTTCTGACATTGAGACCAGGGATGAGGTAGGAAGGTAAATACCCTTTTCTAAGATTATGTTGGTAAGGCACAGGCTAAGCTGCCAAACAGGAAGACTCCACACAGGGGCTTCGATGAGGTAGAAATGTCTTTCTTTCTTAGATAATAGGTCAAATAAAGCCATGAAGTCTAGGATTGGTAGCTGTCTCTACAAAGTCATTCAAGGGCCAGGCAGGCCAGCTGGCTTTGTTTCCCATAGCTCTTGCTTCTCTCTGGCCTCCATTCTCCTGTATATGTAGTCACAGACTGAATGATCCTCTGTGCTTTCTCTGAGTATGTGGACCAAGGAAAGCCGAGGAGAGACACACCACCTTTTTCAGGTACATGACACTACAGTCTCTAATTGCCTTTAGGCTGGGTTACACCCACAGAAATCTCCAGAAGAGTAGATACCACTCCCTCTGTTCACTTACACTTCTGAACTTCCAGGGACACATGTAATGCTGTCTAAGAGTATTCACAGAGGGAACACTCTTGGGGTAGATGTGGGGTGGGGGTCGAAACATCATGAAATGAAAAGGCAAATGATAGGGGAAGATATATGCAAAAAGTTTGACAGAGGGTTAATGTCAGTAACATAAGTAAAATGTCTAATTAAATAACAAAAATGTAACCCTGATAGAGAAATAGACAAATGACATGAACAAGTAATTCACTAATGTATACACAAGTGAAAAACCATCGAGATATTTATAATAAAAGAAATTAAAATGAAACAATAACCAACTATCATCCTTCATCTATGAAACTGACAGATCTGTAAAATGTGACTTTTGTGGAGAACATGTAAAATGTGTATTCTGATAACTTGGGGCAGGTAGTTTGCAACGAACTTTATGGAGAGCACTTCGGTGGGCCTGTGTGGAGAACACAATCTATAGTGCTGATCTAGGGCTGAGGCGCACGGACGAGTGGAGGGTGATGGCTAAAGGTGTGCCTTTCTTTTTATGGAGATGAACATGTTCCAGATTGATTGTGGTGATGGTCACACAGCTTTATGAGATAGCTAAAGCCATTGAATTGTGTATTTTAAATAGGTGAAATATTTGATGGTACGTGAATTGTATCTCAAAGCTTTGGTTAAAAACGAAACAACTACAGTTTACATCTAATTGGCAGGATATTTATGCCACTTTGGACTGAAAAGAAATGCCTGAATGTGGAATTTGCAGTGGTCAGAAACTGCTACTGTAAGAAGTAGAGGTATGCCTAGAGTCCAACATACGGAACCTCTATTTTAGTTAGCTCTTGGAGTAGCTGTTAACGGAATTAGGCTTGTACTTATTTCATGGCTATGATAATGGCGTCTAGACCTGGAGCTATCCAATATGGCAGCTACTGGCCACACGTGAACATTGAGCTCCTGAAATAAGAGTAGTCCAACTGAGATGTGCTTGCTTGTGTTCAAATAACCTTTATTTTACTTACTACGACCCCAAAGAGTAAGAGTAGTGATGCTGGCAATTTGTATATACCAAAAAGTAGCTGTAAAGTACTACTTTTATGTATATATAGGGAAAAAAAACCATAGTATACTCAGGATTCAGTATTATCTGTGGTTTCAGGCATCCACTGGGGGGCTTGGCACATATCCCCCATAAATGAGAGGGGACGACTGTACTCTCTAGACCTAGTCACAAAGTCAAATGACTTTGGAAGCCAGGAACTGAATTTTCAGTCACAGACCACGCTCATCTCCAATTATGGGTCTGAGAGAAGAAATGATGGTAATGGAGGGGAGATTCATTCAGGTTCAGAAATATATTTATAGACACATTTCCCCTGTTAAACAAAATGTGAAGAGATTGAGGGAAACAACAGAGAGAGAGAGAGAGACAGAGGCAGACAGAGACACAGAGAGACAGAATTACAAGTCAAAAGACTCCTAAAGTTCTTAGTTTATGGAAGTTGTCCTTGCTCACTGTGGTGGAAAAGCTGATTACAGCAAATTGTTTTCCAGTTTGCTACTGGACATCTTGCAATGCTAAGCTAAGGACAAGTTCGAAAGCTAAAGCATTTTTCACCTTTATTTGCTTATTCGTTGTTTTGTTATTTTGTTGTTATTTTAAAAGACAAAATGGAGCTATCACATTGGATTCCTGTGTGTGCTGGGAACAAAGCAAGTATTTTAGACCTGATCTGAGAAAAGAGATTGTTAGCATGTTTTTCGCTTGGAAATTTTTTTTAAATCACTTTTTGAAGAAAGTTTGACAATATCAATGGGGGAAAAATGAATACTAGACTTTCTCTGAAAAAATTTTTCTCTGAAAAAAATTGTCAAGAAAGGCATGATTAGCATCCATTCTATTTTAGCACATGATGATCTTCCCTCTTTACCAATGAGTTTAAGCAGAACTTTGATCTTGACCTCTTCCTCTTTCCACCCTCAGTCACTTTTAATGGTGGACTGATCAAAAGGCAAGAAAAGCAAAGCTCCTGAAATACACCCAGACCTGCACTCCCACCTGCACCAGCTGAGCTGCAACGAGAAGTGTTATAGATCAGCCAATAATGATGTGTGGATTATTAACACCCCTGCTTTACTTCATGAGTATAGACACTAGTGAGCTGACTGGGGAAACACAGAGCCACAAAGCTATGATTCTCTCTTTTCTATCTAAAGAGATGTTTACAATTTATTAAATAAAAAAGCAACTTAGAAAGTAATGTGTTATGAATTCAATTTCTGTACAATAAGCAAAGTCAAAAGAGAATTCTTATCTATTTCTAATTTGCTAAGTTTTTAACATGAATGGAAATACCTCTCCCATTCCCTTCATTCTAGTGGATTTATTCTATTTCAGCACTGGTCTGTCAATCAACCCACAGCTTGTATTCTACATATGAATAGAAGAAAATAAGTTTATACTTACTACGTAATATCATTTTAGTGGGACTCAGTAGATGGCGTAAAAGAGCCTTTCCCCACCCTGACACACCCCAACATTAAATGTGGCGACCAGTGAAATAAATATTTGAGGAAGCACTTGAATTTCCTGCAGACTACCAGTTGGGCAGATGGGCAGGTTGTTTCGGTAAGTGACATTTTTTTTTATCTTATAAAAGAAAGTAATGACATAACTAGTTATCGGGCAAAAAAATCTCAAAGTCTTTATGTCTCTTGTTTATCATCTCTAGAGTTCATCTCAATACAACTTCCTGGGTGTTTTTCTAAATGGGTTATTTCTGATATATACTTACTGTGTTTCAATGAACATTTGTTTTTTTGGCTTCTTGTCCTACATCAGAAAAAGGGGTGTTTTTTCAGTGTGTGTGTGTGTGTGTGTGTGTGTGTGTTTCTTGAATTACACCTAGTCTTATGCATGATATGCTTTCAAAAGATATATTTGAGCTGGGAGATGAAAATTTGGGTCACACGTGTTTTCTCATGGTTTTCTTACGGAGCTGCTAGTTGATTTCAGGTGGCATTGCTCCTTTTCCCATCCTCTATCCATCTCTTTGTGATGAGAATGCTGAGGAAAATGGGACCTAAGTGTCACCCTTGGAGGCAGTGCTGGCATACAACTCCTGTTTGTATGGGCAAGTTTATATAGTTTCTTCTCCCAGTTGTTGCCATGAGCTATTCCTGTCTGTTTGTTCAGACCATTGAAACTGTTCTATGGTGCTACTTGTGAGGTGAAATTGTAAGTTTCCAGAAATGTTTCCCAGGCATCGCCCAGTTTGATCAAAAGAGTTGAAAGTAAGTGCGTCTTCACAAAAAGCAAAAGTTCCTCAAACCATATAGGAAACAAAGCAGGAAAGCTCTTCGACTTGTTTCCATCTTTTCAAAGTGTGGTTAATAACTAGTTGGCCTGATTCAGAGAAGACTCCCTTAATATTTGCCAACTGAACTCAGTGAGCTAGACTGATTGTGTGGGTATATCCATTAAGACAAGTCGAAGTCCTGATTTGATGCCCCAAGTCTCTAAACAATGGCAATTCAAACATATCGATGCATCATATCACGTACTGGGAGGAGAAACTACCATAATCATGAAAACTGGCACAGACACACCTAAAGATATTTTTATACTTTCAAGTTAAAGCATCCTTTAACTCATCAGCTTAGCAAATAATCACTCTATTTGGTAGTCAAATAGTTTTAAGATTCTAATATAGATGAAATTACGTGCTGGTTATTAGGGCTTTGATTTAAAAATAGTAATTTTCACTGATTTATCATGTGATATATAAAATCTAAAAATCCTATAAGCACCTAAAGCTCAGTTCCTCATGTATACAGTACTTTGACTTCATAATTACAGAAAAAAATGGTTTTATCAACTGACTATAAATGAAAGGACAAAACGGTGGTTGAGCAAATAGGAGATGGTCGGGTCAATTAATTTTGCTAGACATAAAGCTGAACCCACTCTTTCACCAAATGCTGGGGACAGCCAGTTTCGTAAATTTAAATCTTCGTGGTGCTTGCTGTTGTTAAGAAAATGAATACAATATTTGTCTTGCCTGTGGTAGGTTCCCAGTGCAGAGGGTCTTGTCTCTGCCCCTTGTCTCTCTGGTCACTCTCTGTGAACCATGCCTGACTATACTGATTGCTGCTTCCTTGAACTCTGCAGTTGGCCAGAAGGTAGAAACACCCCCAAATTTAGATCCAGGCTTAGGAATCAATAAGGAACCCTACTCGAGCCTTAAGCCTAAACCACTTTTGCTTCAACCTGCTTTTACCAGATAGTTCTGTTTAGAGGTATTAAGTAGGCACTGGCCCAGCCAGTAGTTGGATATTATTTTGATTCTCATCTAAGTACTTTTTGTGTGAATAGTTCTTTCGGAACTGGGGAGGAAGAATTGGGAAAGTTCTGGGGCTTTCCACCAAATGCAATCAATGCCATAAAAATGCTACTTTTATTTTAATATATATTTTAATGTCTGTGTCTTCTTTCTTGCACAAAGCCTTTGTGAGTGGTGATGGAGGGGGTGTACCAGACCCTTTCCTATGTCAGAAGAAATTAGGACAACAAGGGATCACTGGCACCTCTGCAAAAGGGTGAGTCAAGCTTTGATTCAAAAACCAGGTTCATTTGCATATCTAAATTGGGGAACTTTTGCAACCCAGAGTTGTTCTGGGGCTTGAATTACAGTCATCCTTCAGTATCAATGGGGGATTGGTTCCAGGACCCTCCTCAGATACCAAAATCCTTGGATGCTCAAGTATCTTATATAAAATTGTATAGTATTTGCATGAGAGCTATGCACATCCTCCATTATACTTTAAATAATCTCTAGACTGTTATAATATGAATACAATGTAAATGCCGTATAGATGGTTGTTATATTGTACTGTCTAGGAAATGATAAGGGAAAAAAGTCTGTATATGTTCAGTACAGATGCAGCTACCTTAGACCTAACTGTACAGTATGTCAGCAATAATGTAACATTTTTTGAGTATTTTTGATCCGATGATTACAGGAGGGTGGACTGTATTTAGGTCCTACCCACTGAGAGATGAGAGGAGATATATGAAGAGGAATTTGACTCTTTGCTGATCCTGATGGCTTGCTTGTCTAATGCAGTTCTAGGGAATTTTTAATAAGATCCTTGAAAGATCTGGGTAGCCCTGTAATGCCATCTCAAAGTGTCTCTTGGGGGTAAGGGGTGTAGCACTCCTTAGGGTTCATCCCAACACAACTTCTGAGCTACAAGTGGATTGATAAGTAGTGCAAAAAGCATGACCAAGAATGAAACACTTCATAGGGCATAAATACATATTTGATGAATTTTTTAAAGTTTTCTGAATAAGAGAGAGAAGGAAACTACTCCTGCCCTCAAAGCCTTTCAGTGCTCACCAACCCCTCATCACTCTCAGAACAGAACCCCAACTCCTGGCAATGATCTCTATGGGTACAGTCTTAGCCCTAACTCCTCTCATCCTTGCTCACTCCATGCTAACATTTATTATTATTATTATTATTATTAATTATTATTAATTATTATTGCATCTATAGCACCTGTCTTCCTAGGTGGTCTCCCATCCAAGTACTAACCAGGTCCGACCCTGCTTAGCTTCCAAGATTGGAGAGGATCTGGCTTGTTCAGGGTACCATGGCCACAGACTCCATGTTAATGCTGACCTCCTTACTGTGCCTCAGACAAGCTCATCTCACTCCCATCTCAGGACCTTTATACTTACCTTTTCTTTGCCAGAAATGCTTTCACCCTAGATCTTCCCATAGATTATTCACTCACTTCATTCTGGTTTCTAACCCAATGCCAACAAAAGCCTCTATGGCTAATCAATCTAAAAAAAAAAAAAAAAAAAAACCACCAATCACTGTTACGTACCTGCATTATTCTTGATTAATTAATTTGCCCTGCTTTAGTTTTCTGTATAGCACTTACCACTACATGAATTTATGTTTAGGCATTTATTTGTTTATTTTTTTTCTCCCACTAGATAATAAGCTTCTAGATGATTAGGATTTTATCTTGTTCACTGCTTTACCTCCAGTTCCTAAAAGATGGCCAGTATGTTATCAATAAATACTGATCGAGTAAATAAATGGGTGAATAATGGATTTTCTGAGAGACCATTTATTATGATCCAATTGTCTTTGAATAAGACCAAAGTTAGGCACCAAACGATGTGAAGTAAAAGGTGATGTAAGAAGAGTCTAAATTCAACCAAATGGGAAGAGAACTCTCAAGAAAGCCATGGAAAAGCATGTCAAAGGTAGAAAGTATACAGGCTATGGATCCTTGCTTGAGTTCTAAATGATCTTGGGATGGTTGGGGTCAGAGGACTTTGTGAATATGCAGAACCATCTGTATTAGCTTTCTGGGGCTGCTGTAACAAATTTCCACAAACTTGGTGGCTGAAAACAATAAGGATGTATTTTCTCATGGTTCTGGAAACCAGAAGTCCAAAATCAAGGCGTCAGCAGATTGCACACTCGGATGAGCCTCGTCCAGCTCCTTGTGGCTGTCGGCATTCCTGGCCTTGTGGACTTTATCACTCCAACTTCTGCCTCCGTCTTCATATGAACTTCTCCGTGTCTCTGTTGTCTCCTCTTCTGTCCCTGTCAAATACCCCTCTGCCTTTTTTTGTTTGTATAAGGATACTTGTCATGGGTTTAGAAACCACCTGGATAATCCAGGAGGATCTCCTCATCTCAAAATCCTTAATTAGTTCTGCAAAGACCAGTTTTCCAAATAAGGTAACATTCACAGTTCCTGGAGATGGTTGGGAGACGGACATATCTATTGGGAACCCGGTGCGACTCAAGTCATTATACCATTAGAGGCAGCATAGTTGTTTATCAGTAAGTGTATTTCCCTGGTTTCAGGCTGTTTGACTCCAAAGAATGTAGCCTTCATTTTATGAGTCTCTAGTATAAAGAAATGTTTAGAATTGCCCATGCATAATTTAATGCAATCATTTAATGTGGATTTTTTTCCCTAGGATCTGCTCTGAAGAATAGAATATTCCCTTAGGAATGTCTAGTGTTACAAGATGACTAAAACTAATTCTACCATGTTCCATTTTGTCACCATCTTCATGTTAACACTTATGATCCAATTATCTGATGAAAGTGAATTTTTAGTTGACAGATCAAAAACAGGTCTCATTCATGTTCCCAAAGATCTATCCCTGAAAACAACAATCTTAAATATATCACAAAACTATATATCTGAGCTTCGGACTTCTGACATCCTACCATTGTCAAAGCTGAGGATTTTGATAATTTCTCATAATAGAATCCAGTATCTTGACATCAGTGTTTTCCAGTTTAACCAGGAATTGGAATACTTGGATTTGTCCCACAATGAGTTGGAGAAGATTTCTTGCCACCCAACTGTGAACCTCAGGCACTTAGACCTCTCATTTAATGCATTTGATGCTCTGCCCATATGCAAAGAGATCGGCAACATGTCTCAATTACAATTTCTGGGTTTGAGTGGCACACAGCTACAAAAATCTAGTGTGCTGCCAATTGCTCATTTGCACATCAATAAGATTTTACTGGTCTTAGGAGACTCTTATGGGGAAAAAGAAGAACCTGGGAGCCTTCAGGACCTTAACACAGAGAGTCTGCACATTGTTTTCCCCACAAAAAAAGAATACCAGTTTATTTTGGATGTGTCAGTCAGCACTGCAGTAAGTCTGGAACTATCTAATATCAAATGTGTAGTGGATAGATGTTCTTATTTCCTAAATGTTCTGTCAAAACTTCAAAAGAATTCAAGATTGTCAAGTCTTACTTTAAACAACATTGAAACAAATTGGTATTCTTTCATTATGATCCTCCAGTTGGTTTGGCATACAAGCATAGAGTATTTCTCAATTTCAAATGTGACTCTACAAGGTTACCCTGACTTCAGAGATTTTGATTATTCTAACACTTCACTGAAGGCTTTGTCTGTACACCAAGTTATCAGTAATGTATTCAATTTTCCACAAAGTTATGTCTATACAATCTTTTCAAATATGAACATCCAGAATTTCACTGTGTCTGGTACACACATGCTTCACATGGTTTGCCCATCCCGAATGAGCCCATTTCAGCACTTGGATTTTTCCAATAATCTCTTAACAGACATGGTTTTTGACAATTGTGGAAACTTGGAAAAGTTGAAGACACTTAGTTTACAAATGAATCAATTGAAAAAACTTGTAAATATAGCTCATATGACCAAGAAGATGAAGTCTTTACAACAACTGGATATTAGCCAGAATTCTCTAGGGTATGATGAAAGTGAAGGATATTGCCCTTGGGCTATAAGTTTATTAAGCTTAAATATGTCTTCAAATATACTTACCGAATCTGTTTTCAGATGTTTACCTCCTACGGTCAAGATTCTTGATCTTCATTCTAACAAAATAAAGAACATCCCTAAAGATATCATCGGTCTAGAAGATTTGCAAGAACTCAACGTTGCTTCCAATGATTTGGCCCACCTTCCTGGGTGTGGTACCTTGAGCAGCCTTTCTGTACTGATCATTGACAATAATGCAATTTCCAACCCATCCGCTCATTTCTTCCAGAGCTGTCAGAAGATCAAGTCCATAAAAGCAGGGGACAATCCATTCCATTGTACATGTGAGCTAAGAGAATTTATCCAAAGTATAGGCCAAGTATCAGTGAAGTGTAAAGATTGGCCGACTCTTACAAGTGTGACTATCCAGAAGGCTATAAGGGAACCCTACTAAAGGACTTTCACGTGTCTCCATTATCCTGCAGCACAGCTCTGCTGATGGTCACCATTGGGGTCATAGGTTTGGTGTTGGCTATTACTGTGACTGTCCTCTGCATCTACTTTGATCTGCCCTGGTATCTGAGGATGGTGTTTCAGTGGACCCAGACCCAGCGCAGGGCTAGACACATACCTTTAGACGAACTCCAAACACCTCTCCAGTTCCATGCTTTTGTTCATACAGTGGGCACGATTCCTTTCTGGGTAAGAATGAATTACTACCAACCTAGAAAAAGAAGGTATACGGATTTGTCTCCATGAGAGAAACTTTGTTCCTGGCAAGAGCATTGTGGAAAATATTATAAACTGCATTGAGAAAAGTTAAAGTCCATCTTTTGTTTTGTCTCCCAACTGTTTTCAGAGTGAGTGGTGCCATTATGAACTCTATTTTGCCCATCACAATCTCTTTCATGAAGGATCTAATAACTTGATCCTGATTTTGCTGGAACCCATTCCAAAGTATTCAGTTCCTAGCAGCTATCACAAGCTCAAAACTCTCATGGCACAGAGAACTATTTGGAATGGCCCAAGGAGAAGAGCAAACATGGACTTTTTTGGGCTAACCTAAGAGCATCCATTCTTATTAAGTTGATGGAGCAAGCAAAGGAAATAGATCACACGCACAGCTAAAAATATTCACCTTTTCACTGTTGCTGCTTTTGGAAGTTCCAACGATGCCTTTGTTTTGCATCAACACAAATCTAAACACAATTCTGAATTTACAAAATAGATAAAAATGCATACTTTTAGGCCTCAATTCACCATGTATATGTGATAACAATAATTAATGAAATGATATAATTTTGATTTAAACAGTTACTTTCTAACACATGAGGGATTCACCTGTTTCTTTGCTGGGATGGAAATAATCGACCTTATCATCTAATTAAGAGAAGCTCCTGTCAAGTAACTTCGCCAGGGTTAATGTTAGACAACTCCATGCCTTTATGCCTGTAGCTGGGTTTGTACAGCAGTTTTCTGTAGCCGTTGGTGCATTCCTTGCTTCCATTCAGCATTTGCCTCTACACGTTGAAAGCTGCCTATTGCTAATGTTGGAGACGCCTTCCTGAGGGGCTTTCTTCCTGACCGTGAGAGACCGCTTGGCCCCCGTAATGGGCGATTCTGAAGTCCTGGAGGCTGTGCTCGGCAACAGCCCTCCACCAATATCAGAAAGGGAATTGGCGGGCAAACACCCTAACTTTCTTTCCTGTTTCAGGAGGAGTGAATCTGGGAGTGTACTTTACATTCTTAGACCTATGTCCCCCAGTAGGAATTCTGATTCTCCACTGTAGAAATAACCTGATAAAGCATTCTTTATTGGCTCCCTTTCTATTCTTATCTCATACCCTCATTCCTGCAAGGGTGTTTGCTGGGATCACCTCTGAAATAAATGACTTTGAGTTGAATATTTGTCTCAGGGTCTGCATCTGGGGGAACCCAGACCAAGAGTGTGTTACCTCTCAGTCTGAGTCTGGTTTTCTGTGGCTGGAGGTCACACCTGTCAGAATGGCTATCATCGATAAATCAAAAATCAACAAATGTTGGTGGGGATGTGGAGAAAAGGGAACCCTTGTGCATCGTTAGTGGGATTGCAAATTGGTATAGTCACTATGGGAAACAGTTTGGAAGTTTCTCAAAAAATTAAAAATAGAACTACTTTATGACCCAGCAATTGCACTTCTGGGTATTTATCTCCTCCAACCCCCAACAAAACAAAACAAAGCAAAACAAAACAAAAACAAAAAACAAAAAAACCCTAAAACACTAATTCAAAAGGATATATGCACCCCTATGTTCATTGCAGCATTATTTACAATAGCCAAGATATGGAAACAATGTAAGTGCCCATCAATAGATGATTGGATAAAGAAGATGTGGTACATATCCACAATGGAATATTACTCAGCCATAAAAGAATGAAATTACCATTTACAATGACTTGGATGGAGCTAGAGAGTATTATGCTAAGTGAAATAAGTCAGGCAGAGAAAGGCAAATGCCATATTATTTCATTTAGATGTGGAATATAAAGAACAAACTAATTAAACAAACAAAACAAAACCAGAATCATAGATATAGAGAACAAATTGGTGATTGCCAGACAGCAGGGGATTTGGAAGGCTGGGTGAAAAAGGTGAAGGGATTAAGAAGTACAAATCGTAGTTATAAAATGTCACAGAGATGTGAAGTAAAGAATGGGGAATATAGTTAATATTGTAATAACCATGTGTTGTATAAGGAGGATATTAGAATAATTTGAGGGATCACTTTGTAAATTATAAAAATGTTTAAACATTAAGTGCTACACCTGAAATGAATATAAATTAATATTGAATGTCAACACTAATAGAAAAATAAAAATAAAAAATAAAGTAATTATTGATTTAAAAAAAGAAAGAAAGAAAGAAAATCTTAGAAGAGCTGGTTTTTCCACTGAGCCTTGAAGGAAGACTTTAACAGGATTTTTCAATGTGTGATGATGAAGAATAGGCCATTCCAAAAGAGAAAAAAGACAAGACTAACCACGCCTGTTCTGAGACTTGAGTCTCGGTTTTACTGAACCACAAGTTTTATGAAAAATGACAGTGAGATATAAACATTAAGATCATACTGTCAACAGTCTTGAAAATTAGCCTATGGAGTTAGAACTTTGGTATATAGGAAAGGCATCATTTAAACGTCTATGAGGCATAACATTGGAAAGAAAATTGAAAGTATGAAATATATGATAAAATATATGAAAGCTGTTTTTCTGTAATGGGAGGTGCAAACGGAAATGGATTTTCCTGTTTTCTCTCTAGTGATTTCACCTCCTGTATTGAACAGTCAAGATTTCATAACCAAGTTTCAGTTGCTCAGCTCAGCACAACTCTGCTTTAGTTTGCTAGGGCTGATGAGACCAAGCACTGCGACTAGGTGTCCAAACAACAGAAGTTTACTATCTCACAGTCCGAAGGCTCGAAGTCCAATGCCAAGGTGTTGGTGAGGGAGAACCGGTTCTCCGCCTCTTTGCCTTGGCTTATGGAAACTCTTAGAAATTCTCTTAGCATATTGTCTATTGCTTCAATTTCTTTGCAGGGGTTGGGGCGGGGGGGGGACACTATCATATTTAAATTCTAAGAAGAACTTACGCCCATCTTCCCTCTGTGCTTGTCTGTGTCCAAATTTCTTTTATTTATAAGGACACCAATCATCAGATTCGAGCCTATCCTAATGACTTCATTTTCACTGATACCAATAACCCTTTTTCCAAATAAGGTCACAGTCTGAGGGACTGGGGTTTAGGACTCAAATAAATGAATTTTGCAAGATATAATTTAATTCATTACATCTTGCAAATCTAAAAAAAAAGTTTGTTTAAAGGGACACATGAAGTCAAATAAAATTTATCTAACAAACCTAAAGATTTTGAGAAGTTAGATTGATCCTGTATATAAATACCTGATCTCATAAGTAATTTTAAGGAGGCTACTAGAAAGTCAAAATTCTATTGGTGGAGTTTCCTACCAAAGAGTTCCAAGTTGAGAAGAAATATTCAGGTCAAAGTATGAACACACATATAGTAATGAAGTTAAGAAAGATTTCACAAGTAAAATCAAAGGAAATATTGCAGAATAGGTAAATATGCCGGCTCTGATTCAGAATGTCGGGGTTTCAATTCTAACTCCATCACTTAATTATGAATGACCTTGAACAATTTACTTAAACTTTCTAAGCCTAAGTTTCACCATTTGTAAAATGCACCTTTAGAGCAGCTAGCCTTGACCTTTAGATTTCTAAGTATGATTAAAGACTGGTCACAGTATGTTTCCCCAAACTGGAGAAAGGAAACTCATAATATACCAAACCTCTCTCCAAAATTCTTTTAATCTTTAACTCCTCTCAGATCCTCTGATGGTTTTTATTGGTTAGAGGTCAGCAATTGGTTGTAAAACCAATTATCTAGTCTCACGCCTCACTCAGGGGCTTTAGTTAAATTTAGAGTAAAATGGTTTCATTTTCACCAGCCTGTTATACTAACAAGATTGCTGTTGAATGGGCATTTTATATATATGAAAATAGGAGAGCAAAGTAATTTGGTGATATATATCTCAAGAGCTTTAAAATAATCATGTTCTTTGACTTGGTAATTCTACTTTTGGAAGTCTATCCTAAGGAAATAAGTTGAAATCTGGACAAATGTTTATTCACAATTATGCTGAATCCAGGGTTGTTAACAGCGAAAAATTTGAAACACTCCAAATTTCCCACAATAAAGGAATGTGTTCCTTTAGTGACATGTTTTAGAACAATTAAAAATAATGTATAGGGTCAAGATGGTAAGCTTGTGTTATGTTATTTTCATACAATCTAAAAAGATAATATATAGGACATCTTTTATTAACATAAGAAAATGTTTATATTATAATATAAATGAAAAACATAATATACAAAATTGTATGTACAGGAAGGTTTCAATGTGTTAAAAATATACAGAGAAAAAGTTTAGATAAAAATATACAAAAAGTATTATCACTACTTGCCTGTGCTTGGTGTTTGCTTTTGCTTTTATGCTTTTCTGTACTTGAAAGATTTACAACCAACCAACAAAGAAAATGGGATTTAGGGGATCAAAAGGGCCTCGGTCAGAGCTGGAAGTAGTAGAGAATAAGGGCGATAAAGTTGGGTTCTTCACACTAGCATTCTGAGATTAGATCCTGGCTCAGTTTCTCTAAAGCTCCTCACCCTTGGATGAATTCCTTAACCTCTTCCAGCCTCCCTTTTCTAATCCATACGATGGGCACACTAATGGTAGTTCTCTTGTATGGCTGTTATAAGTCAGGGGTGTCGTGAGTGGAAAGCCAGGTCTGGCTAGTCACTCTAGGGGTGGCAGATCACATAGGGTAGGAGGACAGCCCAGAGACAGACCCTCCATTCTGAATGCTGCCTCTTCCACCTCCTTTTAGTGACCCAAAGTGAATGTGTTCATTCCTCTCTGCTTTTTGCACTTTGGATGCAAAATGAGAATAATAATCATACCTGTCTCGTTCTGTTTGCTAGGAGAATTAAATGAGTTAATACATGTAATGTGCATAGAACAGTATCTGGCACAAAACAAAAGCTAAAAAATATTAGCTATATGATGATGATGATGATGAGGTCACTATTATTTTGCCACCAAATGTGGAACTGGAGATGAGCTACTTATTATGTTTAGTCTAGACTGTCCTGGGCTAAGATTAAATAAAATCAGAAAAGACACAAAACTTGACAATGGAAAAACTGGAAACACTGGAAACAGCTCGTGCCAAAATGGCAAATGGGAAAATAATAAATTGGAAAGGAAACTGGTAGCAAATATCACATATAAAATTCTTTTTTTTTAATGTAAAGAACTAATAAACTAAAATAGAAAAGTGCAAAGATCCCAACTGATATATCGACAATGAGAACGGATAACTCAAAACAAGATCCAATTAGAAAACACACATGAAAAACTTCAACCTCACTAATGCAACCTGAGTCTCTCAAAATTTTCTAGCTTGGGTTACTTTTTTCTTTTATTTTCAAGTAAAACTATTTGAGTCCCTAGCCCACATGGTTATGGGAATGCAGTCCCTTTTGAGGATTTCAGAGGCATGCTGAATTTTCTGGCTACTTCCTGTGCTCTCTCTAGACTGTTCTTCCCATGCCTCCCCAACACTTTGGACAAGTTCATCACTGTCTTCCTTGTCTTCCAGAGCTCTCTTATGGAATTCACCCTCATACCGGCACACAGTCACTTCTTAAATTCCACAAGTTAACGCCCATATAAGAGGACGATACATAATAAAAATTCATTTTCATAGTTAATCAACAAGGATCCAGGCACCATGCCTTTGAGAGTCAGGGGACAGCAGTGCCACATGGTAAGGATGCAGTCCTGGTCAGGCTTACAAGGATATTTACCTCTCTTCCAAGATAATTTGAAGATAGGGTGCTTCTTAGAACTTAAATATGATAGCCCTCCCCCCAAAGAAATTGAAGCAGGAAAATATGCTAAGAGAATTTCTAAGAAATTAGAACAAAAATATTAATTGCCAATGCAAAATAAAAAATAAGAAAAAGTAGCCAAAATCTGGAAAATCCACATCCATCTAGAAGGTTTTCCAGAAAGAGAAAATGGAGGGAAAGATATTAACAAAGAAATGAAACAAAGAAATTCCACTAAGGACATCAATTTCTTAACTGCCCAGAAAAATGAATGGTACGAGGCACCTTCTCTTGAAATTTTAGAATACCAAGAACAACAATTCTAAGAGCTTGGAGAGAAATAATTACTTTTTTTAAAGATGTAAATGACACCAGGTACAGTGGTGTGCTAGTAAATGTTTAACAACAGATTCTAAAAACAAACAAACAAACAAACAAAAACACTCTAATGACAAATAATTAACATTTCTTTATTACTTTCATAGGTCTAGAAAATTAATAAAACAATAAAGTCATGAAATATAGTGTTTGTCATTTCATGGTATAAATACTCCCACTATGTTCAATTTCAAGGTACCAATGTGACATCATTAAAGGTGGAGTTGAAAGAAGATGCACCAGTAAATATCATCATATTCTGCCATAAAGATACAATAGTTGTAAATAATCTTAAGAGCATAATAATAGTAAATACACATAAATGTGTGTCTCGGAAGCTAAGGAGGGTCAGGCCTGGTTGGTACTTGGAAGGAAGGCCATCTTGGAATACCAGGTGCTGTAGGCTTTAAAAAATAAATAAATAAAATAATAATAATAGTAAATTCACAGTAAAATAATTAAGAAGTGATGAGTTTTGTGTACCTATTACTTTTAAATATAGTTTATTTAATTGCAAATATAAATATTTTTAAATAATGGTTGTTTTAAACAACTAGCTCACAAAATTCTTGAAAATTAAAAAATAGGCTCTCATGAGCTGCTTATAAGTTGGCAGATCTCTGAATGTATTGGAAGGCATCTTAGTAAGCACGATTCATTGTGTAATTTTTTTTTCATATTCAGTCTAAACAATAGCAAGAAAATCCAGGGAGATTCCTCATGCTACTGTATCTTATAGGATTGAGTTTTTCTATAACTCAGTCTAAGATAAACACTAAACAGCTCATTAATAAATTATAATAGTAATAACAGGCACCTGGATGAAACACTCAGGCTTTCCCCCTTCCTACTCTGCTCAGTTCCCTTTCCCATTCCCCTGTTTAACCTATGCGTTTTATTTTCTGCCTTCTTTGTGTCTCCATTTCTTTCCTGTACCTTATTTTCTGTCCTAATTTTCTCTGTCTTTCCCTATTCTTCCCCTATCTTTTTTTTGCTTTCTCTTTTTGATCTATCCTTTCTGCTTTTCAAAACCTTCTATTTTCTCTCTTCTTCTTTAATCTTTCTTTAGTATTTGCCTATCTTCCCTCTTCCTCCCATACCCCTCTCATATATGTATTTTTTTTTTCTTATCTCTAAAGCCTTTGAGATAATTTCTGAGGACACAGATCCTGATAGTTGTCTCTGCAAGTGGATCATTCACACGATTAACAGGGTCCGTTGAGAAAAGGAGCAGGAGCTGGAATCAGGTGAGACGAGGAAATAAGAAATATCAATATTGGCCTCACTGAGTAAGATTTTATGGGTGAACTAGAGTTCCAGTTTGTTGGCTAATCGTAGGTTGGTCATTTATTAACTTAAGTCTGTAATCCTATTTGTCCAATCTGGTAGCCACTAGTCAAATGTGGTGCTTGAAAAGTGGCAAGTCTTACTGAAATGTGCTGTAAGTGTATAAATGTACATGATTTCTAAGACGTTGTGTGAAAGAAGAATATATCTTAATAGTTTTTTTATATTGTATACATGTAAATATTTTTATACAGTGATTAAATAAAGTATAATATTAAATTAATTTTGCCTGTTTCTTTTCGTATTTTTAAATATGGTTACTAGATCATTTAAATTATATGTGTGGCTTGTATTATTTCAATATTGGACAGTGCTTCTCTAGTTCTTGATAATGAAATATTTATCAGATCTCAGCAAAGTCTTTCTTTAGGGTCCCACTACATACTTAGGACCATTTATTTGTTCAAACTAAAAAAATTTTGTCCTTCTTATACTCATCAAGTATAGCAAAATGAATGATAAACTATTTAAATTTTTTATCATGTGAAAAATTTGTTATCTTTTATTGATTTTTTGGAAATATGATTCAGGAAAAATAACCTGCATCACTCTTTTCTCTTACCGATATTTATACTTAAACAAGAGGAGCTTTACTCAATTAACACATATGTCACACTAGACTGTGAGCTAACCTGTAACAGCTTTAGGAGAAATCAGCCCCGTCTCTTCCACCCAGTGAGCAACCTTGAGTCATGTGCCTTTCCTATCTGCCTGGATTAGAGACCTGGGCCCTATCAAAGGCAAGATGTAAAGTAGACCAGGAGACTATTGGGTGGTCCATGGGTCCTGTGACCAATATAGATGCTCCATTTTGGATGGTGTTACAAAGATTCAATCAGATTTCTTACCTTGGGGAAATACGCTCAGGATGAACCTCTGCCCTGCCCATAGCATAACAAAAAAAAAAGCTGTAGGAAGAAATAAAAGGCAGAAATAAAGAGAAGCTGAGAGTCAAAAGAGAAGCAAATCCAGAAAGAGGAAGAGTCAGAGAAAGCTGAGTCATAACTAGAATACAAAGTAGACTTTTCTTATGTTGGAGG
Organism: Eonycteris spelaea; assembly: GCA_003508835.1. Classification (NCBI taxonomy): domain Eukaryota; kingdom Metazoa; phylum Chordata; class Mammalia; order Chiroptera; family Pteropodidae; genus Eonycteris; species Eonycteris spelaea. The sequence continues at coordinate 2,772,461 of PUFA01000062.1, read as the reverse complement.
GTACACCAGATGGCCTGACCACCAAGGCCACCATGGTAGCCATTGGTCTAGGCTACCATTTTTCAGGACTCTCTGAGGACTGGCAATATGAGGCTATGCTTCATTACTTTCTGTAGTCTCTTTAAAATAAACCTCCATTCCACTGGTATTTACTCCCAAAGACTTGAAAACCCATATCCGAAAAGATATTTGCACACCGAGGGTCATAGCAGCATTATTCACAGTGGCCAGGACATGGAAGCATCCGAAGTGTCCTATGATAGATGATTGGATAAAAAGCTTTGAGAATATATATATATATAAACACACACACATAATACATACATACATACACATACACACATACATACACACACACACACACACACACATGGAATAGTACTCAGCCATAAGAAGGGATGAAATACTACCATTTGCAACAACATGGATGGACCTTGAAATAATCATACTAAGTGAAATAAGCTAGACAGAAAAGGTTGAAAATCATATGATATCACTTATATGTGGAATATAAATCTAAAAGCGACAAATGAACAGGACAAAGAAACAGAGACTCATGGACATGGACAATGGACTAGTGGTTACCAGGAGGAGAGAGGGATAAGGGGAAAAATAAAAAAATAAAATGTTTAAAAAAATATAAAAATATAAGCTTGAAAAAATAAATAAATAAATAAATAAGCCTTTATCCACTTGAAGTAACCCAAGGCTCTCTGTTCATTGCAATTTATATATAAAGGAAGAAATATGGCAGGCAGAATTCTGAAATCATAGAAAGGTATAAGGGGACATGTGTGTGGTGTGTGTGTAGAGAGAGAGAGAGAGAGAGAGAGAGAATGAATTATCACAGCAGATATCTCTGGAGTTCAGAGTAAGAGAAAGGGAAAAAGGAACAGAAAAAGGGGGAGGATTTCTGAGGGAAATTTTGAAAATTACATCTCAAAGTTATCAACACATATGGTCCTGCGCTTACTGTTCTTATTGCTAATTGCTAATAAGGATTTAAAATCTTCAGGAATTTCAGATAAAGGCAGAGGGAACAGTATACAAGCTCTTGGGTGTGCAGAGTAGTGAAAACATCATGGGCTTTGGAGTCATACAAACTTGGTTTTGAATCCTGACTGTCTCTCTTACTGAATGATGACCTTGGGCAAGTTTCTTGTTCATGTTGAACTTGTTCATTTTCCGTCAAATGGGAATTATGTATAAATTCTATGTAGTTTGTAGTAAGGATTAGCCAATATCTTATATGTAATACTCTCTGTACTTAGGATTTAAATGTGAGCTATGGTGATTGATGATGAGGATGATGATGATGATGATGATGATGATGATGATGATGATGATACAGAATACTGTTTTCCAACTTGGCTTAACTTGTTTTTTGGTAAATAGAGTGAAAAACATGTAAAGAAAATGCCTCCATTCACTGACAGTGTAGTATCTAAACATGTTGGGCTCTGGGGAAAGGAAGGATATGTCACTGGAAAACTCCACATGATTCTTTTCCCTTTTGAGGGTAATATAGAATGCGAGTGTGCTGATAATAGTCTGAGAATTTCTGAGATGAAAGAAACTTTAGAGCGTGCTTCATCCAACAAGCTAGGATTACCCTCTCCAGCATTCCTGTTGTGTGTGCATCTGGCACCTGTTTTCATATGTATGTGTATGTAGACATGTTAATATACGTTTAGGTGGGTAGTAGATTGATTTTCTTTTTTTTTAATTGTTTTCTTTACACAGTAATTTATTGCATGGTTTTCCCCTAAAAATTATGTAGAAATGTATGAATTACATTTTTACTTGATAAAATCAGTATTGTAAAAAAAAATCTTGCTTTAAGAAGATATCCCCTTCCCAATTTCATATTTACATAAACCAGCTATAACCATTCTTTTTTTTTTTTTTTTTTGAAATTGACCATTCCTCCAGTAGACAAATTCATTTGGAAATTTTTATCTTCACTAGCGATCTCCAGCAATGTCACCTAAATCTTGTCAAATATAAATAAAACCTCAAAAAGTATTGCTTTGAAAAAAATCGATCTATACTCTGTAATCTACACAAATAATACCATACTTGTTTTACCACTTTATTTGAAGACAAGGCCTCTAGCTAACCCCTTCTTACTCTTGCAGTCAGATTGCTGAAATTATGGAGCCATCATTCCCATTCTCTCTCAGCCTCACACGGCCATCCCACCCAATTTGATGAGCAGAATAACTGATCTGAACCTCAAAATAAGGCGCCATCAATGTGCTCTTAAGATGCTGTGGGAAACAGTATGGCACTTCTGCAAACAAACAAACAAACATGGAATTGCCATATGACCCAGCAAGTCCATTCCTAGGTATATTCCCAAAAGAACTGAAAGCAGGGATTTGAACAGATATTTCTATACCCACTTTCATTGTAGCATTCTTCGCAATAGCCACAAGATGAAAACCACCCAAATGTTCACTGATAGATGAATGGATAAACAGCATGTGGGATATACACACAGTGGAAAATTATTCAGCCTTAAAAAGAAAGGAAATTCTGATCATACATACTACCACGTGGAAGAAACTTAAAAACATGCTAAATGAAGTAAGCCAGTCACAAAAGGAGAAATACTGTATGACTCTATTTGTATGAAGTAGCCAGAGTAGTCAAATTTACAGAGACAGAAAGTACAATGTTATTCACCAGAGGCTGAGAGGAGGAAGAATGCGGAATTATTATTTAATGAGTATAGAGTTTCAGCTTGGATGATGAAAAAGATCCGGAGACAAATAGTGGTGATGGTTGCACAACATTTTGAATGTGCTTAATGCCCCTACACTTAAAAACAGTTAAAATGGTAAACTTTATGTGTGTATTTTACTGCAGTTATTAAAAACATGCTCTAAGATATGATGAATTTAGGCATCATGTAATGCCACTAGCATGCAGTAGAGGGCAAAGGAGCTTAAACTTCACAGAAAAGGCCGATTCAGTGGCTCCCGCAGCCAATTCTGGCCGTCAATGATTCATCCACACCTGCAGCTCTGCGGGAGCCACACAGCAAGCCTGGCGGTAAGAACTGTTAGCTTTGTTTGTTGGAACGATCATGAAAAAGAAATTAGGGTTGCACAGGTCTTTTTAAAGAAGAGGTAATTTGAACACATGTACACGAGAGGAAAGCTTTATTCTGAAATTTAGTATTTATGATTTTGCCTACATTAATATAAAGATTAACGAATCGTGAATGACCTTGGGGCTATGGATCTGAGAAATTGTCTTGAAAATGCTTGAGGGTTTGGGTTTCCTTTCACCGGTTGCTGTCTGAAGCTGGTCAGTCCTTCTGCCCAGAGTGGATGGCCCCGGGCACTGCAATGGAATATTCTCCAGCTTTAATTTTCTTGTGATGCATATTAATAACAACTGCTGTTTGGCTATTTAAAGCATATTTATTGCTCATTTACTAGTTTAAAAGTTTTGCATTTGTGTTTTATGTCTAAAAGTAGGGGTACATCTGATGGACTTTTTACAACGTAGGTCTTGATCAGTTTCCTTCAGAAGTCCAAAGTGAGCAAAGATGGCCCTGTGGCTGCTGTGGAGAAGGATTAGCAGCATCCGGGCACTTGATTCCCAGCACAGCTTTCTCACGGGCCGCCCACACTGAGCTGTGAATTAGAGTTCTGTACACTATCTGAGTTGTATTTCAATTCTTGTGCATTTATAGCTCTCTTAAGAATGTATGTAGGCAAAGTCTCTTGAACTTCATGACACCCAGCAGAATGAATTTCCCACAGCAGCTGCATACCACTTCAGAGAGAGGCTCATGGGGTGGGAGGAAGAGGCCGCATGGCAGCTAGTCCTGACAGTGGAATCAGCCTTGGTAATCACTTTCTAAACTACTTCATTTCAGAGTTCAAAATGCCTGCAGTTTCTGTCCTGGAAGGGGCTAGGTAGGTCTGGTTCAGACCTGTGCTCTATCACTTATTCTCTGGGTCACTTTAGCAAGTCACTCAATTTCTGGGCTTTAACTTCTCCATTTGTAAAATAGTGATAAAAATATCCACCATTTTGTTGGGCTGTTGAGAGGATTGAAAAAGATAATGTACGGAAAGCATTTAGCTCCATGCCAGGCAGGTAAGAGATACACGAAAAATGTCAGTGATTTGTACTCTGGTTACAAAGATTATTCAACATTCAATGAGTTTTTTACCCCTTTGTCATTTTTTTTTTTTTTTTGCATCATTGGGAAAAAAGAAATTATATGATTAAGTATCCTTTGACTAACCACTAATAGTCATTTCATGGTGTCTTTTGACTCAGACCTTTAAATCATAAGCTATTAAAGAAAGTATGCTTAAGGCATAGAGTAATAGTAGTAGGAATCTGATAATAATATATAATACTTATTGAATGCATATTTCATCAGAAGTTTGTGTTCTATTTTTTGAAATGTTGTAATGAAATGCCATAATGCATATGCACTGTCTGAGATAGGACCTTTTTATTCTATATTAAGAGAAGTTAAAAAACTTACTTAGAATAAGTTCCAAATAAGGTTGTAGTATTGGTCAGGGAAAAGAAGTGGGTAAAAGGTGGAAGCAATGGCATCTCAACTCAGGGAATTCCAGAGAAAGCAATTATGTTAGAGTCTGCTGCATTTTTCAAGGGCCATAACTCTTAGACCTAGGAGCTTAAAGTAAGTTACTACAGACTGAAGTATTCTGTGAGTTGACAATGTTAAAAACACCTTGATCACTTAAAGTCTATAACTGCTGGTGTCCTGCCAAGCCATGTTAGAGTCTAAGAAATGAAAAGTCAGTAATACTGATCCTGTCTCTACAAAAAATTTGATATTGAGTTCATTATGAATTTTTGCATTAATTCTAATTTTTAAAAATATTTTACTAAAACATTATTTGTCTTGATTACTGAGTTCCTTGATGCCCCTTAAAGTTTGTGTCTGACATCATCTTAGTTTGGCCCTGATAATTGCTATCATTTGTGATATAGCAGGCATGATACAAGTGATTTATACACATCATCGCTTCAGTAAAAGGTGAAAGCTTTATACGATTTGAAGAGAAATCAGAGTATACACATTATCTCTTTTATGCCTCTGTACAAAACCCATTTTACAAATGAGAAAACAGAACACTTCTGCAGTTAAATAAATGGTCTAAGTTAACACAACCTGTGAGTGGCTAAGATTAGACTTGAACATAGATCTATCAATCCTTAAAACTAAATTCATTCTCTAACCATCATGCACTGCACCATATCAGGAGTTCACAACATAAATTCATTCATTCGACACATATTTTTGAGAGCATATTATATAGCACCTTGTGCTAAAAGATACAAAATTAAAATATGTATTCATATATACATTTAAAAAATATTTTAAAAAGTATTTACCGAGTATGTGTTATTTGCTAGGCACTATTCTTTGTGAATAAGATTGTCAACTCTCTTGTTTGATGAGACTAAGGGGTAGAGGAGATAGTCAATAAATAAATGAACAACAGTTTTATATAGTGGTAACCCCTCGTTTTGTTGAGAAATAAAATGAGTTGCTGTGAACTGAGAGCAAGCTGGCACTGTAGATTAGATGGTCAAGTCAGGTCTCTTAGAGGAGATAAACTTTAAGCCAAGATCTAAATGACAAGAAAGACCCAGCCAAGGAAGGACTGGGGAAGACCACGCCAAGCAGTGGTAAAAGCTGGTGCAAAGGCCTCAAGGTGGAGCAAGCATGGTGTGGCCAAGGAACAAAAGGGGTGTGACAGGAGTGTACAAAATCAAAAGAGTAATCTGCAGTGGGATCCCAGGAGGAAGTGAGACCATCTTGTGGAGGGTATTATCATCTAGTATCAGGGGTTTGGGTTTAATCCAGCTATGACAGTATGTTTGTTAGGACCAAGTCTGACTGCTGTAACAAAATGCAGTGACTTAAACAAGTAGCGCTCAACATAATTGCTCAATCTATGTCTGTCTTGTAAGAAATTGGCATAAAATTCAAACTGGTGACATTTGCAGACTTACTCATTAGGTCTCTTGGACTGTGTATTAAGAAACTTCAAAGAATCAATATGACTTAGTGAAATAACATTTCATTGTGATTAATGTATTCTAACATATTTTGAAAACAAATTTACCTTGACTTACCCTAGAGAGACAAGATAATAGAGTGGCTAAGAACCCAGGGTCTGGACTCTGTGTATTAACTCTGCAACTGTGAGGCAGTTAATGATCTAAGCACCACCTTCCATATCGGTAAAGGGGAAATAGTGATAACACTTACCTAATAAGGTGGTCGTTGTAAGGATCAATCTACATAATTTAGTATCACTTAGCTCAATGAATGCTAGCTGCTGTCATTTCAAAAGGTGTCAAGTGGCCACTGTCTCATTTGCATGATAGAGTCAATATGGAGTGGAAATACTATCAGACTTGCTGAAGAGATATAAATACATAGATTCATCAAGCAGAACAAGTTACTCAAGTCACCTTAAATGTGGGTAATGGATTAAATTGATGGTACTGGTAATAAGTTTATTTTGCTGGATTTCTGAAATCTGAAAAATTACTATGGACATGAATTTGCACCATAGAGGCTCTCTTTTTATATTCATGGTTGTTGTTCCGTTGATCAATGGATGCTATGATAAATGTTATGTGAAAAGGGATGGCCAAGGACTACCTGGGATGGACTGGAAGAAATACAAATGGAGGAAATATCTCAGTGAAGAGGCGAAAACCGCATCTAGTTCCAGGATACCACCTTCTCAATCCTGTTCCCACCTAGTGCCTTCCATGCCTCTTTCCACTGGGCACACAGTGGACAAGGAATATCAAAATCAAATTTTTTTTCTCCAGTCATTTCAGAAGATAGTTGAGAATTTCTGCGTCCATTTCTCTATTTTCTATGAAATAGTTTTAGAAAATATTTTTATGTTTAAGTTATTTTGGAAAATATCGATATGTTTTCTAGAATTTCTTTACTTCAACACACACACACACACACACACACACACACACACACACACACACACACACACAACAAAACAAAAAGGTGGGCAGTTCCAAAGAAAGAAAAATCCAGATGACAGTGAGAGTGGGGTAATATTCTAGGTGCCACTTTGCCTTAGTTCTGCCATTTTCCTCCCCTCTATACACTTGCATGGGTGCATGGACACACAGCTTCTCAGAGCAATGGAACAGCATGAATGGTACAGAGAAGTCTTACATACCGTGTTCTTCCTATGGAGAATGTTTTTTGTTCGCTTGCTTGTCTATGGGTGTGACCACTCTAAGGGACTTTGAGGGTCAATGTATATTGGACATATGCAGGTTAACTCTCATCACCGCTAATTACCTTCCCTTGGTGTTTTCAGAGTTGAAGAGTTTACTAATGTTAGAATCTAACCTCCCCAACTCCCTTCTTTCTTGCCAGAATTACTTGATAGTGTCCCCCGGGATATGTCCCGCCATCCTGTACTCTTTCAGTCATTTTCACCCAGCAAACAGGACTCTCAAATGTGCACCGGAACCTGTCACTCCTCTACTCTACAGCCTCCACTGGTTTCTTATTTCAACCAGAGGAAAATCTGACTCCTTTCAAGATCTAATGCTTTAAATGCACTTTTCCAGTTCTAGTTATTCCTCATATTCTCCAAGTTTACTCTCACATCAGGCCTTTTGAACTGTGCTTGCTGTTCTCTCTCTCTCTTCATAATATTTTTTCCTCAGACAAGTGGCTGGCTTCTCTCTGGCTCCCTTTAGACATCTGCATAAAGGACACAATATTAGAGAGACTTTTTTTTGACCACCCAATACAAAATATCACTCTATAGTTGCTCCCTATCTTTTTTATCTTAAAGTTATTTTTTTCTTTCTAGTCTTTATCATCACCTCAGATGTAAATTTATTATTTTATTTATAGTCTCCTTTTCCTTCACCTTACTAGAAGAATGTAAGCTGTGTAGAGATAGAAATTCTATCTGCTATTCACCATTATATCCCCAATGCCTAGAAAAGTTTCAGGCAGAGTAGGTACTTAATAAATATCTTGAATAATGAATATTGTGAAAATCTCAGTTCTCCAACCACCTCTGTTCTGTGTCTAATTAAACGACTTGAAGCCTGACTCTTTTCTCAAAGTCCTCAGAAATCTGTATCCATACGTTTTCTTCTCTGGAAAATGCAGATGATAGTACTTTCCTCACAGAGCTTTGTGATTCATAAGTGAGATAATATATGCAAAGCGCTTATATATAGTCTTGATATGTAAAAAGCCTCCAAGAAATGGAAAGTGTTTTTAGCATTTATTGCCATTATTTTGCAGTTTTCCAGTTTTGCCACCGACCTGAAGACATATGGTGGCATAAGGACAGAAACCATTCTGTTTATCACTGTTTTGGACCTTCCATGTATATGGGTAAGTGTTGTTGAAAGTCAGATATTAGCTCCAGGGGCTCTCTATGTCCACACATAGAAAAGCTGAGCAATACCTCAGGACATTAATTCAGGAGCCCACAGTATCGGGTGATAAAAATTACTTTCATTGAGAATTTAGGTCCACACAAAAAACCTACCCATGGATATTTAAAGCAGCCTTATTCACAATTACCAAAACTTGGAAGCAATCAAGATGTTTATCAGTAGGTAAATGGATAAACTTTGGTACATCCAGACAGTGCAATACTATTCAGCACTAAAAAAAAAAAAAAAAAAAAAAAAAAAAAAAAAAAAAGAGCGAGCAAGCCATGCCAAGACATTGAGGAAACTTAAATGCATATAACTAAGTGATAAAACCCAATCTGAAAAAAGCTACACACTATATATGATTCCAACTATCTGACATCCTAGAAATGATAAAACTGCAGAGACCATGAAAGCATCAGTGCTTGTCAAGGGTTGTGTGTGTGTGGTGGGGAAAGATAAATAGGAGAGGCGCAGAGGATTTTCAGGGTGGAGAAAATGCTCTGTATGACACTATGATGATGGATACACGTCATGATACATCTGCCCAAGCTCGTAGAACGTACAAAACAAAGAACGAACCATTATGTAAACCATGGACTTTGTGTCACTGCAGCCTATCAGTTGTAACCAGTGCACTGCGCTGGTGGGGGATGGTGATACTGGGAGAAGCTCTGTGTGCATGGGGGCAGGGGACATGGAAAATCTCTGTACCTTCTCTCAGTTTTGCTGTGAACCATAAACTGCTCTACAAAAATAAAGTTTTTGAAAAATTACTTTCGATTTTCTCAAAGCCTTCATTTCAGGCTATCAAAGGGGAATGTGAGAGAAGGTGTTGAGTATGACTTGGCAATGAAGTTTCTAAGCCAAACTGGAAAAGAGGCACTTCTGCCAACTATTGTATTTCTCCCTTTTGGGAATACTGACTTGTCTCAGTGATGGGGAGATGGCACAATAACTGACTTAGAAATCTATAAACCAAGCTCTGAGGCCAAGTCAAAAACTTAGTATATACGTTTGGACCCAATTCCAAACAATTGGTAAATATAGTCAGATGTTGGCATTTTTAGGGGGGAAAAATCCTATAGAATTTCACAAACCGCATAACCACTTAACGTTATTTACTGTCTTTCTAGGATTTTGAACTCATCTTTATCGTTCATATAAGGGAACCAGTGATAAAATCCTTGGAATTACAATGAGTCATACCAGAAGCATTTCCATATTTCGTAGCATTTCTATATTTTGTAGTATTTCTCTATTTTGTAGTATGTCAGTGCATGGCTGGGCTTCAAAGCTGCCAGAAGAAAGGGAATCAACTACCAACTGCTCTAACATGTCTCTAAGAAGGGTTCCTACAGACCTGACCCCAACCACAACCATGCTGGATTTATCCTACAACCTCCTTTTTCAACTCCAGAGTTCAGATTTTCACTCTGTCTCTAAACTGAAAGTTTTGATTTTGTGCCATAACAGAATCCAAAAGCTGGATATGAAGACCTTTGAATTTAACAAAGAGTTAAAATATTTGGATGTGTCTAACAACAGACTGAAGACTTTAACTTGGTATTCACTGGCAGGTCTCAGACATTTAGACCTTTCTTTCAATGACTTTGACACCATGCCTATCAGTGAGGAGACAGGCAACATGTCACACCTGGAAACCCTAGGTTTAAGTGGGGCAAAAATACAAAAATCGGATTTCCAGAAAATTGCTTATTTGCATTTAAATATCATCTTCTTAGGATTGAGAATTATTTCTCATTATGAAGAAGGTAGCCTGCCCATCTTAAATGCAACAAAACTTCACATTGTTTTACCAGCAAACGCAAATTTCTGGGTTCTTTTGTGTGATGGAATCAAGACTTCAAAAATATTAGAAATGACAAATATAGATGGCAAAAGCCAGTTTGCAAATTATGAAACTCAACAAAATTTTACTTTAGAGAATTCCAGAACATCTATGCTGTTACTTAATAAAGTTGATTTACTCTGGGATGACCTTTTCTTCATCTTCCAATTTGTTTGGCATACTTCAGTAGAATGCTTCCAAATTCAACATGTGACTTTTGGAGGTAAAGTTTATCTCAATCACAATTCATTTGATTACTCAAATACCCTAATGAGAACTATAAAATTGGAGCATGTACATTTTAGAATTTTTTATATCCCACAGGAGAGTATCTACTTGCTTTTTACCAAAATGGATATAGAAAACCTAACAATATCAGATGCGAATATACCACACATGCATTTCCCTATTTATCCTACAAGATTCCAGTATTTAAATTTTGCTAATAATATCTTAACAGATGACTTGTTTAAAAAACCTATCCAATTGCCTCATTTAAAAATGTTCATTTTGAAGGGCAATAAGTTGGAGACACTTTCTTTAGTGAGTTCCTTTGCTAATAACACATCCTTGAAGCACTTAGATCTGAGCCAAAATCTGTTACAACATGAAAATGATGAAAATTGCTTTTGGCCAGAAACCTTGATGGCCATGAACTTATCATCCAATAAATTGGCTGATTCTGTTTTCAGGTGCTTGCCCAGAAATATTCAAATACTTGATCTAAATAATAACAAAATTCAAACTGTCCCTAAAGGCATTATTCATCTGAAGTCTTTGCAAGAGCTAAATCTTGCACATAATTTTCTAACTGATCTTCCTGAGTGCAGTCATTTCAGAAGGCTTTCAATTCTGAACATTGAAATGAACTTAATTCTCAGCCCAACTCTGGATTTTTTTCAAAGCTGCCAGGAAGTTAGGACTCTAAATGCAGGAAGAAATCCATTTCGGTGTACTTGTGAATTAAGAGATTTCATTCAGCTTGAAAAAAATTCAGAGGGCATGATGATTGGATGGTCAGAGTCATACATCTGTGAATACCCTTCGAATCTAAAGGGGACTCGGTTAAAGGATGTTTACCTTCCTGAATTATCCTGCAACACAGCTCTGTTAATTGTCACTATTGTGATTATCATGCTAGTTCTGGCCATGGCCGTGGCCGTCTGCTGCCTGCGCTTTGATCTGCTCTGGTACCTCAGAATGCTAGTTCAATGGACACAGACATGGCACCGGGTTAGGAAGATAACCCAAGAACGACTCAAGAGAAATGTCCAATTCCATGTGTTTATTTCATACAGTGAACATGATTCTGCCTGGGTGAAGCACGAATTGATCCCTAATCTAGAGAAAGAAGATGGTTCCGTCTTAATTTGCCTTTGTGAGGGAAACTTTGACCTTGGCAAGACTGTTACTGAAAATATCCTAAACTGCATTGAAAAAAGCTACAAGTCCATCTTCGTTTTGTCTCCCAACTTTGTCGAGAGTGAGTGGTGCCATTATGAACTCTACTTTACCCATCACAATCTCTTTCATGAAACTTCTGATTACATAATTCTTATCTTACTTGAACCCATTCCCCTCTACTGTATTCCTACTAGGTATCCAAAGCTAAAAGCTCTCATGGAAAGAAAGCATACCTGGAATGGCCCAAGGATAGGCGGAAATGTGGACTATTTTGGGCAAATCTCCGAGCTTCTATTAATGTTAATTTATTAGATACCAGAGAGACGTGTGAACTACAGACATTCACAGAGGTGAATGAAGAGTCTCGAGGTTCACAATCTCTCTGATAAAAACAGACTGCCTATAAAATCCCACCCTCTCCTAGAAAATTGGTGCCTGCATTGGTGCCGTTGAGATATAAGTTGATATAATCAGGCAATATTGCAATGATGGCAACTTGGCAATATTTATTAAAATTAAAAATGATTATTTCTCATATCAGTTCATTGAAGGATTTCTAAGAATGCATCCTATAGAAAACACAAGTTTGCAAGGGTTTATGTAAAAAAGTGTTGGTTCCAGCATGGCTCATAATCATGAAAAACTTAATACAGCTCAAATGTCCACAAAATAAGGACTGGTTCAATAAATTACATTAATGCAATAGAATATTATGCAGCAATTAAAAGGAATGAGGTAGCTCTATATTTACTGGTTTGGAGAAAATTATATTAATATATTAGTTTATTTATTGAAATAAAAGTTAAAGGAATCTATATCAGTACATTGGTGTAGTAATAGTGGTTTGGGTCTGGGAGGTTAGATGTGATGTTGGACTACATTTGGTTTCTATGTTGTATATTTCTATAATGTTGGAGTTGCCTAAGATGAATCTGTATTTCTTTAGTAAGTATTAAACAAAACGATAAAGATTATTTTTAAAGCCTATACATCCTACTCATTTTGCTTGATTCTTCCCTTCTAATCTCACAGGTCACAGAAGGAAAACAAGCTTTCCTGAATTTTGCAAAATTATATTTCAAAACAGGCCAATTCTCTGGTTCAAAAAATATCTATGGCTTACTCACATGGAAAAGAAAGAAAATGCCATGTTCCTTTGTGATCTGACACAAATCTCTCACCTTCTTGTATCCTATCATTGAGCCCTATTAAGTTATCGGCCCTTTCCCAGAACATTCAGTCTTTAAGGCCCTCCGGCCTTAGTGTTTGGTGTCATAACTGCCTATAATATCTTTCCACCTTGGTTAATTCAGGAAATCTCACATATCCTTCAAGGCACAATCCAAATGTCAACTCTTCTTTGAAAACTTCCTTACTTCTTCCCCCAAGCAAGATGCTCCTTGATTATCTATAACACTTCATACATATTTCTGTCATCACACTGTATATGTTTTTAAAGTTCCCCTTTCTCACTAGACTATGAGCTCCTCAAAGGCTAGGACAGTATTTTGACTGTGGGGTCACCCTCTGCCTTTACATCAGGAGCAGTTTGCTCAGTCCGGGGTTTAGAGATGGTGTTCAATGAATGTTTATGGACTAGATGTTAGGTTAGCTAGAGCAGCAGTCCCCAACCTTTTTGACATCAGGAACAGGTGGTGGAGCTGAGGCGGTGATGCTAGTGCTGAGAAGTGGCTGCAAATACAGGTGAGGATTCGCTCACTCATCCTCTGCTCACCTCCTGCGATGTGGCCCAGGTTTTAACACCTAACGGACCAGTACCAATCCGTAGTCCAGGGGCTGAGGACCCCTGAGCTAGAAGAAGTTAGCAGGACTCAACTGACTTCCGGATAGATAGTGGAATTTGAAGGCAAATTTTGAGAAGCTAGACCGGAAGATCAACAATAGGTTAAAGCCAGGCAAGAAGACAGAGAATCCAGAATTAAAGGATTCCTGAGCAGAGCCCGAATTATGTGAAATTGCCAATATTTGGTTGCTCATGACCTACAAAAGCATCTATACTATTCAGTCTGAAAAAACTATTAGATTTTGGGTAAAATTGAGTTCTTGCATCTACATTATTTCCTTAAGGTTGTGGTCTTATGAATTCCTCATGCGAGTGGCCATTTGAAAAACTGTACTCAGGATGTTCAACCTGAGGGTATAGGGAGAGGGATGGATGTCAATCTAGAAGCCAGGTGGCTACCATTTATCCAGTGGCCACTCTATTTGGAGCAGCTACAGCCCAGCAACCATGAGGCTGAGTGTCTCTCTTCTTCCTTCCTGGCCAGCCCATGGTCTGTTTGGTAGAAGGGGAAACCCAAGGAAACCACAGTGGGGCATGGGCAGAGAATGGGGAGAATGCCTTTCCTCTCAGGTTCTTGGCAGCTGGGCTTCTGATCCTAGTGTGATCTATGACCTCTGGAGGAGTCAGACAGATGTGGTATGAGGATCTTGTAAATCTTGAGTAAATTATTCAGTGTGAGACTCTTACCTATAAAGATTAATTAATTAATTAATTAATTGGGAACATGTGAAGTAGGTAGCATTAGCCCTAAAGTCACTAGGATGAAGTTATTCCTATGGTACAATTCTCAGTTTAGTAACATTTAATAGAAAAAATTTATTACAATTAAAAATAACATTTTTGGCTTAGCACTCAGCAAGTTCTTCTTTCAGCAGGAGGACTACCCTTAAATCTTACCTATCAGATCATTTACTGTTCCTTTCTCTGAAACTTCGATACCATCCAAAATTTCCTACTATGCTTGATTTTGGCTCTTATGGCTCATAATAAAAGAAAATTAATTTTACCTTAGTTTAATTCTGGGGCTTGAGGTATAAGTAGCTCCTAGCCTTATGAAACCCTGATAATATACTAGGATTGTGCAAGAAATGTTGATTTCAACAAGTGACCCATGATGTTGCTAGGGAAGTGAGAGTGCACAGGCCGTAACGCCAGCTGTAACAGAAGCCAGGGTAACAACTCTGATCATGTTTTGAAAATGACTCCAGATCTTGTGAACTTGCAAGTTCCTTTATGTCCTTGCCACTTGTCATCCTGAAGCTTCTTCCATTTTTTTCCAAGGATACTGAGCTCTGCATCAGTGTGATTGAAGTCTGTCTGTGGATGCCTTCGGGGGCCTTCACAATCACTGTGCATATCTCAGATAAATGGCAGTATTTTCTGGATGTTAACAGTTCGCTATTGCCATCCATGTGGCAAAGAAGGCTGGGACTGTAGACCTCGGACTCTGAGTGGTTTGGAGGGAGAAGGAAGAATTTTAATATAACTTAGAGAAATGTTCCCTAAAGTTTAACTCCTTTATTAAAATGAACCATTCAAGAAAATTATAGACTAGGAATGTTTAAACTAAGTGAGAATTTAGAATTCATCACATAACTCTCACTTTCAAATGGGGAAATTGAGGTTTTAGAATTTTAGAGAACTCACTCAAGCCAGAGGTCAAACAACCTTTTAACTCCTAGATAATGCTTTTCTTTCCAATTCACAACAAGGTGGCTTTTGTTATTAATACTTGATTTCATTATCTCCATCCTTTCATGTCCATTCTCATGACCAGACCCCTGGATTGGCCCCTTTGCATGTCCTGCCTATATTCCTCATATCATTTGAAATCCCAACTTTGTCAGCAGTCTCTCTGCACTCCCAAGGCAGCCTCTGTTTGCCACCTGATTTACATCCCTAAAACAATAATCTCATCCATCAGTGACTCACTATGGGGCCACTCCTCAAATTACTCTGCTGGGGATGCTTCCGATGGTCCCTTATCTCAGTCTGTATGCCTGGTGTGCTGCAGGTATTGACCTCAGCCCTCTACCAGGCTACTTGCCAGTCTGAATGTGTTCTGAAGCCTCACAGGTGGTAAGCACAATGGCTAACTCGCAATTGTGGATAAGGAGGTGGTCTACACCCAGACGGCTATTCCAATAGCAAGCTTCTGACACACTGCTCCCCTTCACAGGCCATGGAGCTGCTGGTGTACTGTGTGTGTGGTTGTCCAAGGACGAGGCTGTAGCCAAGGGTTAGGGAAGCTGGGTGGGGCCTTCTTGCCCGCACAGCTCCAGAGAGCAGCAGCAACTGTCCCTCTTCACAATGGAGGTACTTGTCTTGGGAAGGCGTCTTCTTAGTGGTGTCCAAGCTGGCTCAGTGCTAAATATTAAAGATGCACGTACATTCTAAAAAATTATTTTTAAATATTTGAATTAAAATTGAATGGAAAAAATAATAATAAATAAATAAAATTGAATGGAGTGGATTCTAAATCATTTCACATTTTCCTGAAACATGTCAGTATGACCTTTGCCCTTCATATCTGTTCCAATGATATTTCCAATGAAGACTTCCTGGATGACCTAGTCGAAAATGACGGTACTCATTATCCACTTCCTTGCTTTTTATTTCTCCATAGCATTTGCCACCTTCTGGATTACTGCATCATTTCTCTATGTATCTTGCTTATTCTCTGTCTTCCCCACTAGAATGGAAACTCCTTTAGAGAGGAGATTTTTGTCTGTTTTGCTCACAGATGTTGTCTCTACCTCTGCCAGAAACAGTGCCTGATGCATAGCCATTCTCCAAGTATTTTTCTGGAGGAAATAGTTTGTCTGTGGACCCTTGGTTGATTGGCCTCCTCTGCTCTTCTGAAGCCCAGCAGAGCAGCCAAGGCTGCCCACTTCAATGTCACCCCTACTTGTTGTAAAGTAACATCAGAGATGTAGGTGTTCCTTGTCAGGAGCATTCCTCACCTCCAATAAATGTATACTTGTTACACTTTCTGGGAGCTGCTGTCACTGGGTTGTCTCCCTCACCCCCTTTCCCGCCTTGGGCTCTTCCCTTCACTTCCTCCTATTGGCATCTGCTTGGTCTCAGGGGTTTTCTGTGGGCAGCCCTGGTACTGTTTCAAAAGCTGCAGATTATACAAATGGGGTTTCTGGGTTCCCCCCACCACTGTCCCTGTTTCTGTTGAATCAAGCTTTTAAGAGAAGAAGAGAAGTTCAGGGACAATAAGGCCCTTGCCACAGGCCCATGCCTCAGACTCCTGCCTCCTCCCCATCCCTAGCTCTTTGAGGTTCTCCCTTGAATTTTCTAAGTCCTTCTTAGGGCCTGGTACTGCCAGGACTGGCAGTGTTCTCTGAGCAGAATGTCCCTGGTCCAGACCCAGACCCACATGGACGCTGGTCTCCATTTATCTCCTTTGGGGCATTTTATGGCCCTGTGCCTTGTAAATGAGGTCAAGCAGGTATCCTGAGAGTTCTGGAATTCATGCCTGTGGGGTCTTCTCAGGGACTGGTGGTTGGGACCCCTTTGGAGGTGGACAGCCAGATCAGCAGGTGACTCTTGCTGGCCAACGCAGTATGAACTCACTCAAGAGCAGGGCACCAAAACGGTGCTGACATGCTGATTTAAGGTGACTCTCACGCTGAACACGAAATGACTTTAGGCGTCTGGACCGTCAACCTTTGGGTTTGAGCCACCTGTATGGGTCGAGGTCCATCTGTGCTTTGATTGTGGTGTCATCTCCTGTCTATGGCGCCTGAGGATGGCAGAAGTAGTGGCCGGTATTGTCTCCCCTGCACCCCCCTTTTCCCCCAGCCTCTGGCATCTAGGATGATAGCTGCCATTTCTGCAGGCTTTGTGACAGGTATGAGGTAGTCCTTCGAGGATGGCTTTCGAGGCTGAACACCAATTGGCCTTCGGTCAATGTCCTCTCTCACCTCCCATTGATGCGCTGACATCATGTTCTCCCTGTCTTAAGCCATACTGATGAGGGAAGGACATATCTGGCAGGAGAGGGCCTCTGCCTCTCTCTTCATGCGTGAACCCCTCGCCAACCCTCCCCGCTGGTGGTGGTGTGTGGGAGGCAAGGATTCAGTCAACCCCAAAAGTTCCCATTCTAGGAAGGCAGTGATTACTGCCTCGAGTCCAAGAGGAGACACAGCTGGAACATGCCTTGTTCTTTGCTTATTCCATAAAATTCTGAGTGGTAAAGTTAACAAGACCAGAACACAAATATGGGTTCACATTTTCCTGTGTACTTCGGGAAAGATTTGCATCAGCGAAGCACAGCACCAACATTTGAGAGAGAGTGCGGAAGGCAGTGTGAAGAGATGGTGACACATCATGAGTAATAAGGTGACCAGCGTTACAGACATGCTGTTAGGGAACTGCGGAGGCAGGGAGATCTATACTGTTTAATGTAAACAGGCTCTAAAGGTCTTGTCCTGGCGATTAATGACTGCACTGCTACTCTTTTCTCCTGGTGGGAGATATACGATTAACCAGAAAGAGTCCATTGGACAATAAAATGCCTGAAGAGATGGTTCCTGGATCTCAACAAGGAGCGATGATGCTTAGAACCTACAAAGAATCTTTCAATGGACCAACTGGACAATGAACAACATATAAGTCATTCTTCTCGACGCATCTCCATTAACAAGTCACCACTGTAACTCACATAGTTCCACACATTTGGAAACATTTTAACATCAACTTGCTTATACAGACAGAAGCCCTGCATTGCAAACAAACAAACAAACAAACAAACAAAAAAACCTTTTTCTGGGGCCCTGCACACCCTAAAGCACCTCTGAGAAGGAGAATATCCTGGGTTATACAGCAGAACACACGTTGCTCATTTCTTGGTAGCGCAATGACGTGTTTCAATTGCAGAACAAGTCACTGGCAGTAGGGCGGTTTTTGATTTGAGCGCTAACGGGTAATGTAGGGAAATCAGTGGTAAGATTGATGGGTCTGACAGATTGGAACAGGCAAATTCTGATACCATGATATTAAGGGTATTGGAAGTTCCTCCTATGATTTTTATAAAAAGTCAAAAAGAGAAGAGGCATTTCTCATTTTATGCCATGGTGTGTTGGCATAAATTCTGCTCTCCCTGTGGAGGAAGTTAGATCCTTAGTTGCACCCAGAAACTTTCTAAACCAAAAGACCTAAAGTGTTTGACTTTCCAGCAGCTGTACCTTTGGCTCTGGGAGAAAATAGAGGAAGATGCTGGAGGAAGCTGTGCACAAACAACCCGTTAGGGGTGTCTTCATTTCATTCGGACTCACTAGCCCTGCAGCCATCCAGAGACCCATCAGCCCTCAAACTCCTCATGGTTCTTTTATTTCTGGAGAAATGTCGAATCAGTCTCCATGATGTTGTTTTTAGTATCCTGGCCTCGTGTGTAACAATACAAATTGCCGACCCTTCTGGAGGTTTATGTGAGTCGGTCACCATTCTAAGGCCAACAATACTGGTTAATTCTCATAGACTGGGAATTAAAGTTTAGTATGACTCTCATGTGACAGATAAAGAACCCAAGGCATCAACAAGTTAAGGTTTCATAGCTAGTAAATGACAGAAATCCAAGGTAGTCTGATTAGAGCCTGCTTTCATATTTCCTTCACTAGGCTGCCTCCCAAGAGCTCTGTAACTAACTATTGGTGTCTTTCATACTTATAGTCACCCTGAAAATACTAGTTTTTGCTAAATACTATTCTTGGGTGGAGGTATCTTGCTGCTTTAGAGCCATTCTCATCACTTAGTGTGTAACCCAAATACTGCCCATCCTCACCAGCCTGTGGCTGCAAAGAAGGCACGTCAACATCACTGACCCCAAATTCTCATTTCCGCCCCCGCCTGCTTCAGGAGAACTTCTGGCCCTCCTGCAAAAGGATATTCTGTGACATGCGAAGGAGCCTCGCTTGTGCTCACACCGCACTGTCTGCTACTCTCACCGCTTGGTTTCGTCACAGTCTCTTCCACTGTAGTGATCTCAGGTGGCTTGACCTGGGGTTTTTCAAGGTCCTTGAAAGAGCCTTGCACTATTGGCATTGCTGAATAACGATGCCATCCAGACCATGCTCACGTCCATGCTAACGGTGCTTTCTCCCAATAATCCTAACTCCAGTTATCCTGAGGTGAGGAGCCATGCTAAGTTCCATGTAGTGGTAGGTTCAATACCTCTCTTCACAAAACCGGGTGTCAATGTCGCTGCATACCACTGCAATGCTAGGATCCAGAGTCTCACTGGAGTCGACATGCTCAACGTCACTGATCATCGGGGAAATGCCCATCAAAACCACAATGATATACGACCTCACACCTGTTCAAATGACTAGTATAAAAGAGATAAGAGATAATAAGTGTCGGCGAGGATGTGGAAAAAAGGGACCCTTGTGCACTGTTGGTGGGAATGGAAATTGGTGGAGCCACTAAAAACAATAGGGAGATACCTCGAGAAAATTAAAATAGAACTAACTACCATATGATCCAGCAATTCTACTCCTGGGTATTTATCCAAAGAAAACAAAAACACTATTTCAAAAAATATACTCACCTCCATGTAATTGCAGCATTATTTACAATTGCCAAGATATGGAAATAACCTGAATGTCCATCAATGGGCTAATGAATAAAGAAGATGTGGTACAATGGACTATTACTCAGCCTTAAAAAAAAAAAAAAAAAGAATGGAATCTTGCCATTTGTAACAACATAGATGGACCTTGAGGGTATTATGCTAAGTGAAACAAGTCAGAGAAAGACAAATACCATATGATCGCACTTATATATGGAATCTAAAACAAAAACCAAAACCCTCTAAAGGAAGCTCATAGGCACAGAGAACAGATTGGTGACTGCCAGAGGCAGGAGTGAAAGAAGCATGATTGGGTAGGTGGTCAAAACGTACAAACCTCCAGTTACAAAATAAATAAGTCTCAGGAATGTGATGTGCAGCATGATGACTGTAAGAATACTATATGGCATATCGAGAGTTGCTAAGAGAGTAGATCTTAAAAATTCTCATCACACGAAAAAAAATTTTGTAACTATATATGGTGACAGATATTAAGTAGACTTATTATGGTGACCATTTTGCAGTATATGCATATATCAAATCGTTATGTTGTACACCTGAAACTAATGTTATATGCCTCAATTTAAAAAATTGGGGGGAGAATAAGACAATCCTACTGGTGCTTAAAGATTACTTTAAAATGATTAGGAATTTGAAATCTAATTTCATTTTAAATGACTCTGTTAGAAAATAGATAAACCTTCAAAAACAAAACTGGAAATTATTATCAATTGGATGCACATTAATATACACATAAACCACCAAATCTATAAAAGAACAGCCAATTAACTTTTTAAATAAAAAGCAACTGTGGTTATGTACACAATCTTAGAAACCTTCATAATTAGAGGCACCAAGAATGAAACACTGTATATTCATTCTAATAAAAATAGTATCATGAATATGCATAATCAATCTAATGAGCTGGGAGATTTTTCTGTAACTATTATAACATGAAAATTTAAAATCTGTTCATTTTTAAAACATTGTCAAATATTCATTTAGGCTCTTTTCTATAATATATTTTTCTGGAAAGTGAAAGGGAAGAAAATCACTAAATCTTTTGATGCTTAATAATAAATTTACAAGGGTGAAATTGTGACTAATAAGCCAACTGGGCAAAATAAATTCTGGTCCTTTGCTACTTCCTTTTCCAGTTTTTGTATATTGTCATTCCAGGATTCATAATTTTGCAGAGGCCATAAAGTCATGTCATATTTTTTAGGCTTTACAATATATATTTAGCAAACGAATTAACATTTTGAAACATTGTGTTCTTTTAAAAGTTTAGAAAATCAGCTTTCCCAAGACAAATATGTGGTTTATATAATCAAACCATATAATTGGGCTGCATATGTTACCAAGATTTAAAACAAACCAAAAAGTAACCTCTGTCGTCAAAACTGGGTGTCAACATATTAGCATTCCAAAGTTACTAGGCTGGGGCCCAGAGACTCACCAAACCTCTCATGAAATCACTCCACCCTTCTGGGGGCATTAAACCAGCCCCAGAAAGAAGGGGAGGGAGGGGGGTGGATAGAAAACAGCAATCCATTCCATCCATCATCCTTATCCTTCCCACCTCTCCTCTGCAACCTTGCAAATACTTCCCCCCTCCCACCTGTGCATATCAATTTATGCTTGTAAATAAAGAAGAGTAAATGTCACCTAAACAGTCAAACTTTTATTTCAGTTTGGGTTCCTCTAGGATACCCTGCTATATATTTTATGCTAATTGGATGGGAAGATTTGCCCGCTAAGGAGGTCCAGGAGAGGTGGAAGGCAGGAAATTAAATAACTCCATTGTCAGACCTTAGAGAAAACCTTAGGGTCAGTATCTTCCTTAGGCTTTACATGCAGGAAGCTG
The DNA here is from genome assembly GCA_003508835.1 of Eonycteris spelaea. Classification (NCBI taxonomy): domain Eukaryota; kingdom Metazoa; phylum Chordata; class Mammalia; order Chiroptera; family Pteropodidae; genus Eonycteris; species Eonycteris spelaea. Next base: position 2,750,497 of record PUFA01000062.1, on the reverse strand, counting down.
GACAAGCTTTAAATTGAACTGATGTGATAGATAAAAACAGAATCCATATAATTTCGTTTTTAATTTTAAAATCTATTTTTAATCCAGCTTCAGTCCCAATAATAAAAATGACAAAAATAAATATAAAGATATATTATTATGAAGAGGAAAAAAAAGGGAGGACCAAGAGTTAAAGAGGCACAGCAGGACCCAGCTGTACTGCACTGTCTCATTTCCCAGGAGGTGTCCAACCTTAAAGCAAGGGCCCCATAGGCATCAAACGCCCGGCACTGGGGGTAGAAGCAGTTTCACTTCATTGGTTGCTCCCCACTGGCCTCTCTGGCTGTAGAAAGCAGAAGTTCATGATATTAAAATAGATCCCATTGTGTATGCAAGAGTAACGCCATCAGCAAAGCCCGTCTTCCCGGAGGTCCACTTCTTCAATTCTCAGGGTGGCTCTTTCCAACCCGTTTGTGCAGACTCTATCAGAAACCCTGACTTGGCTTTTGGGAGAAGCTATGAAGTGTTTGCTGAAACATGTGGCCACTTAGTGTTTTGTAAATTCTGCAATAAATTCCTCAATGAACCCCTGTGTCAGAGAAAGAACGTACAGGAAGGAGCAGTTCTGACCTTCTTTGCAGCTCACCTTGGCTGGGGAGGACCCGCCACGCCACAGTCGTTCTTCAGAGGCGGAACTGCAAGGGACCTTGGATTGGGGTGTTAAAAAGAAAGCCGCTCTGGTTTTTATTTTGTTGTTTCTCATTTTTCTTTCTTCTTCCTCTTCACTAGCTCTGCAAGGCATCAAATGAGGCTGCTTTTCGGGTCTACTTAATTCTTATTATGTCCCAAATCGGAAAGTGGAAAAGTTGGAAACAATGGGAAATTGCTGAAAGCTAGAACTTTGCTGCAGCATAGGCATCACCCGAGGGCTTGTTAGAAATGCAGAATTTAGGCTCCACACCAGACTCACTGAATTAGAATCAGCATTTTAACAAGACCCACAGCTGATTCCTGTACACAGCCAGATTTGAAAAGCACTGGGAAAGAAAGTGTTAAAAGTGAAGCGAGGTCTTGCCCCCGGGGGCGGGCCCTTCTATGAAATTTGGGGTCGCAGCGACACCTGTGGTTACTTTAGTAGTTGCCTTTGAGCTTTCCGCGGTCCAAGCTGTGCCTGGTTAGTTCTTTTCTCTCTGGAGGAAACGCAACCGCTTACTAGTGCCCAGGGTCTCCGAGTTCGGCTCCTCTCCACCACGGGGACCCTTGAGAGAGGCCCTTTTCAAAGGCTGCCTTCTACGTGAGCTTAGGACAGTTAAAGGCTGAGCCATTTTCTGCATTAAAAACAACAGGATCATCAGATCTCAAAGAATTTCTTTCCCCTTCACAGATGTTTTCATAAAATTCATAAAGCCATTAACACTCAGAGGCACAAGATCGGTGTTAGAGACCATCTAGATGAGTGGTCCCCACCTTTCAAGGGTAAGGACTGCTTTATAATAATGACTGATATTTATTGAACATTTACTTTGTTGCAAGCACTGTCCTAAGCACCTGTGTGCATTTAGTCAAACCTCACAACAATTCAGAGATGTAGGTGCTATCTTATCTCTATTTTGCAGCTCCCCAGATCAGACAGTAATATTGTGTGTAATATTTGTTGGTTAGGAAAAAATCTATACTATCAAGAAACCATTATTATAAATCTAGTAACTCTTGAAAATGAATTCACATTAAATTAAACCCAATCACTTCTATATATATTTAAGAAAGAGCAATGTGGGCATATAAACTATGTTATCTACCCAGCCTCAGAATGTGGTTGGGGCATAGGTAGACCTGGGGCCAATTGCAACACCACCAAAGTATTCATAGCCTGCTGTCTGGGAGCCCCCAATGTACAAGCACACCCTAAATGCTTTATTGATGCCATACCTTATAATCTGAACACAGCTGGTTTCATCTGATTTCTGATTAGTAGGATCAGGCCTGCTTTGGCTTGGATGGTAGACTTTTGGGGAGTAGGAAGCTGACTTCAAAGAAACTGCCCATGGTTACACTTCTAGCTTGAAAAGCTACACTACAAAGACAAACAGACTCCATGACTAGTCAGTCTCTTTCTTCTGTCTCCAACCTGTACACCAGAAGAAGAAGAATTTTCCTAAAACACAGTTCTGCCTGGGTTATCTCCCAGCTCAAAATTACCTCCAACTATGTCCAGCTGGTTATGTGAGAGAAAGCCTATTCTGATTACCTAGGTTTTCCAAGCCAATTTGAACACCAACCAACCTGCTTGTTGCTACTTGCGTCATGTCCTCTATGCTCTGTCTAAACTATTTCTCTTGTCTTCTGTGTTGCCCATAGATATTGATGGCCTCAGACGAGACCACTAAGAGGCCAGTTATGGCTAAGGTGACCCTCCCTGGGAAGCATCACCTTGGTTAAGCCACTTAGAATGCAGAGTTAGGTCCTAGACAGACATAGAAAAACAGTTCTGGCAAGTAATAAATGGCCTTCTCTCAATACCAAACGTGAGCTTACTGTAAAAAATATAATTACTGAATTGACCTCGTGAGTAACAGGTTAGTTAGTAGTCACTTCTGCAGGTCCTCCTTGGAAGAAATAACATAATCTGAACTGTTTGCAGCATGAGTTTTGGCCATTTCACGTTTCTGGCTGCCCAGAATCAATATCTTTTTTTTTTTTTTTTTTGAGGAATTCTTTCTTCCCACTAGGTATAGTCTGAGAGACAAGGTTCCAGCACTCTCTAGTTAGTAGAGAGGTGGCCCAAACACCAGAACAGTAGACAGCCACATGTTCTCGTCCTTGTGTTTGAATTTTGACCAGAGGATCAAAGAAACAGAGAAGATTCTGTTTCATACCAGCAGGGGTGCCCTGGCCTTCCACAGCCTGCTTTTATTTTTAGACTTCTTGGTGATCTTTGGATCCTATCCTTCAGAAATATCCTAGCTCCTGCCTATTTCCAAGCCACTACCTCTTATTGATTCTGTGAGTTCTCGACATTCTAAAAAAAATACTTTTGTCAAGTTAATGTTTGTCAACTATTGCTAAAATAGATTGTATTAAAAAAGAACCCTCAAAATCTCAGTGGTTTATACCAACAAAAATTTATTCTCTTAACTTACAGATCTGTTGATCAGCCAGGGTGGTTATGTTCAGGCTTCAGGAGTGGGTAGATCCGTCCCAGGTACCTCTTATTCGAAGTCAGCAGCAGCTACTCAGGTATATGCTCTTCTCAAGACAGGTGGTAGAGGGCAAGGAAACCACATAAGCATGTTTAAAATCTCTGGCTGAACATCATAAATGTTATTCTACATTCCATTGGCCAAAGCAAGCCACGTGGTCAAACTCAAACTCAGTTGTGTGAAGATGAGGATCCTGCCTCCTCAACCAGCAGACACTGCAAAATCACCATAGAAGGGCATTAGTGTATTTGAATTATTCTATTGTGAAGAGAGAGTGTAAAGTTGGGACCATTAACCTACCTTGGTTAACCAGAAAAATTATAAAATGTAAGAAATTAATTTTAACATAATCAAGTTTATCAATCTTTGCCTGTATGGTCTGTGCTTCCCAACTCTTGTTTAAGAAATCCTTCTCTGTCCCAGAAATGTCATAAAGACATTTTTCTTTATTTGCTTTTGACACTTAAGTCTTGAGTGCAGGGTCTGGGTGAGGGAGGAATCCAATTTTGAGGTTTTGCAAATGGCTGACCAGTTGCCCCAGGGTTGCTGTTTGAGGGTCATAATTCATCCTGTTCCCACTGCTCTGTAATGCCACCTTTGCCATATATCAAGTTTCCATAAATGTGGAAGAAGTGTCTTTCTGGACTCTGTACGGTTTCATTATTCTATCCATCACCCTGTGTGCTGACACTGCACTTCTCAACCATTTGTTCCTTAATCTTCATTTAGAACCAACTTGCCAATTTCCACAAATACACACTAAAAATATCAATCAACATTTTGTTTGGAATTTCTTTGAATTACAGATTTATGTGGGGAGGAAAAATGTTGTCAAGATATGAATCTTCCTCTCCATGAACATGGAATATCTCTGCATTTATTTGGGTCATTTTTAATTGCATTCAATAAAATGTTATGATTTTCTTCTTAAAATCATTAGATTTATTCCTAGTATCTTATTTTTATGCTATTATAAATAATATAAATGTGATCTTTTAAAAATTACATCTTTTAACCATTTTGGGAAGTGTATAGAATATAATCAATTTTTGCATTCAAAGCTGGCAACCTCTATTATAATAGCTAACATTTATATAATCCTCACCATATGCCGGGCACTGTTTTAAGCATTTTATATGGTGGAATTCATTCACTTTCACAATGACTATGAAGGAGGTACCGTTATTATAACTATTTATAGATGAGGGAACTGAATGAAATCCAGAGAAGTTCAGAGAGGTTAAGTAAATTGTCCAAGATCATAAGTGATGGAGGCAGGATTTAAACTCATTGTCTAATATCCAAGGCTATAACCACAACACTACATTTGCCTCTTAACCCTTGTTAACCTCTTTCATGAATTCTAATAATTTCCCTGTCTAGGTTCTTACATTTCCCAGGCAAACAGCAAAAACAACAAATACTTAAAATATCAACTAGCAAACACGTGGCTAAGGCCCTATTAAAGCAGAGCAGTGTGTGTGCATCTGCATTGTGCGTGCATGTGCGTGCATGCGTGTATGCGTGCATCGTGTGATGGAGGACTTTATGAAGATTGGCATTCTCCAAGTGAATGGAACCCAGCACGCTCTTGGGATTGCTGTTCTGCTTCCGCAGGAGCAAGGAATTCCAGGCATCAAAGCTCTAGCCAAGCCGGGCATTCTCAGAGAGGCCAGCAGGCTCCAGGGAGGCCTGAATAGGGGAAGAGGCCCAGGGCCAAGCTCAACAGAGGGCGTCAAATGACAGGCCTGCCCCTTCCCCGCGCTCCACCCCCAGATTTGGGCTGAATCAAAGGGCCATTCAGGCCCCTCCCTTTCACAGACCGAGGCCACTGGGTTCATCCCCTGCGGCCAAAATGCCACAATCCCACGGACTTCTGCTCCAAACAGGCTTGTATCCGAAACTACAATAAACTTGGCTCTGGTTTTACACACATTACTTTCCTGGTGCTAGGGGGAAGGGAAAAAAAAAAGAAAAGGAATTAGAAGAATGAAAGTGAGAGGGCTTGAGGGCTGTGAATTCTTTCTCCAGTTTAGTGAATGAGGTTAATAAGTGGAAAAAATAAAACTACTCTCCGTGAAGGGTCTTTGGAAGGGTTACTAGGCCACAATAATTAAAAGCAAATTAAGGGGCTATATCATTCATTCAGCCTGAATCGCCGCTCTGAGCCCTGACAGAACTGAGTAGCATGCTAAAGGGCAGCAGAGGGAGAGGCAGGGAGGACTGAATCTCCCAGACGTGGGGTGTTAACCATTAAGAGGAAGGGGTACCCACCTGTTTCTCTCTGTGGCATCTCAAATGCTAATTCATGAATTGGGAAATGGACTGAGGGCTAATCTTCCAAAGCCCCACTACAAACTGGACATTTGTTCACAGATTTTATTTTATTTTATTTTTTAACATTTATTTATTTATTTATTAGCATTTTATTTATTTTTCCCCTTCCTCCCTCCCCTATGGAAACCACTAGTCCATTGTCCATGTCCATGAGTATCTGTTTGTCCTGTTCATTTGTTGCTTTTAGGTTTATATCCCACGTATAAGTGATATCATGTGATTTTCAACCTTTTCTATCTAGCTTATTTCAATTAGTATGGTTATTTCAAGGTCCATCCATGTTGTTGCAAATGGCAGTATTTTATCTCTTCTATGGCTGAGTCATATTCCATTGTATATATGTATATATGTAACACAGCTTCTTTAGCCAATCATCTATTATAGGACACTTCAGTTGCCTCCATGTCCTGGGCACTTGTTCACAGATTTTAAAGGAACGTTTCATATTGCTTTGCATAGCAGTAACAAACCAACCTTGGGTTAGGGTCACCTTGAGTGAGTCACTTGAATCTTTCTGGCTCTGTTTCCTCTCTGTAAAGTGAAGATGCAAACTGGATCAGTTTTTTTCCGATACTGCTCTCCAGAGCCCTCTCTGAACCCTAAAACAGGTAGAAGGAAGGGAAATAGAAATATTCATTGAGCAATTCAGCTCACGTCTGCTTCTGTCACCTTTGACTTCAGACCATTCAACACAACCTGCTTGAGCAGTTAATTCTAACAAGCCTGCTGGAACATGCTAACTCTGTCAACAAATCCGTTCGACTCCAGAGGTCTGAGCCACTGCTTCTGCCCTGGTCTGGCCCAGACTGCCACCTTGTAGGAAGTGTGAAAGGTTCTGGCCAGCATCTTGTCTTTCTCAAGGAGACTGAGGAAAACTTGTGATGACCCATGAGGGAGATGGGAACCCATAGGCTCTGTGCTAATGGCATCAGGAGGTAACTTTGTGTCTTCTGTTGAGTGGGATCCTGCAGATTTATCTCTGTTTTCACAAATGCAGGTGAGAGTTCGCATAAGATTCTGGAACAATTTCCCTGTGAAATCTTCCTTGAGCTTCAAAGTTGGGTTATGATGCCTTTCCTGTGTTTTCCAAAGTACCCGGATTATTCACTACCCTACAACTTAAAATTGTCAACGTTATTGCCTGTTCCCCCAATTTTCACGTATCCTTTCTCTCGCTTGAAGTCAGAAAACCAGGGCTTTTCACTAGGAATCCCCAAGACCTAGCAAAGTCCTCACCATACGAAGGTGATTGTATTTTCCAAAATTAGCAACAAATTTTCTGGTTTCACATGTTCTCTCACAAACTTTCCACTCCTCATCACAAGGCAAAATCTATTTTCCCTCTCCTGAGACCTGGGGTCGGGGAAGGGCAGCCTTCACAACTGCTTCAATAAACAGCGTTCTGCTGCAGAATGCTAGAATTCCGAAGCTAGATTATAAAAAGCAACGAGGCTTCTGCCTCATTCTCTCTTCCCTGAGACTGTTGGCCTTAAGCGAATAGACAGCCAGATATTTCTCTAGTAAAATAGATTTACTTGGAAGCAACAAGGAATTGCGATTTGGGATATGCGGGCTAATGGTGAACCATGTGCAAGCCCAGAGAAACAGAGGTGAAAGCTCTTTGATGGACTTAAGAGGGGCTGTTGTCAACGAAGAGGTTATTGGAAGAAAGCTTACAGATTGTGCGATTCCGACTAATGTGACATTCAGAAAAAGGTGAAACTACAGATTGTGCAATTCCGACTAATGTGACATTCAGAAAAAGGTGAAACTATGGAAACAGCAAAATATATCAGTGGTTGCCAAAGGTTGGGATAAATAGGCAGAGCACAGGGGATTTTTAGGGCACTGAGACTATTCTATATGAGATTATAACGGTGGCTTCGTGGTATTACACATTCGTCCAAACCCACAGAATGCACAAAACACTAAGAGTGAGCATTGTGGGGGTTAAAAAATAATAATACTTTTCCTCCCACCTTTTCAATTCTTCAAGCTGGGCTAATAATCAAATTCACAGAGAGAGATTATCAGGAGAAAATCAAAGTTTTAATACATGTGCCTGGGGAATTCTCATGAGCATGAGAACTCCAGAGACAGTGAAGCAACATTGGGTATCTATGACATTTTTGGACAAAAGAGAAAGGCGGGGATGGTGTATTAAATTTCAGAAGTGAGAATGGACAATTTACAGGTAGTTGAAGAAGAGCAGAACAAATGTCTTGCTAGGCAACTCAGAAACAATGGCACCCTGGGGTGTCTACCTAACAGGCTGGAATCTTCCCAAGCCATGCCGGGTGAATATGCTTATAGTGGTTAAGGTCAGGATCCCTCCCTACAAAGCAGGTTTCTCTTTCTGAATCTCTTGGGCAGGAAAGGGGGAAGGCTCAAAGGTTCTTTCTGAGCCTCGTTTCTTAGCCAACAGCTTAATGTCAATATCCCAAAAGGCAGCTTTAGGGTGGCAGAATTTCGGTTTTCTTCAAGATTAATGTAAACTGCAGGCTTTGGGTGATAATGATATATTGGTTCACAGACTGTAACAAATGAACCACTCTGGAAATGATGGTGGGAAACATGTGCTTGTGTGGATCCAAGGGATATATGGAAAATCTCTGTACTTCTTGTTCAATTATTTTTTTTCTTTTCACTCAATTTTACTGCAAACCTAAAACTGCTCTGAAAAATAGAGGCTATTAGAAAAAAAAGAGTAAAATAAATCTGGTCATATTTGTTCAAGAGCCTAGAGGTAGTCTCCTTTCTCTCTCACCCACCTCCTCATGAAAACACTGTGCAATCACTGGTGGAATTTTTAGTGTTTGCATCACTGCATTGGGGTTTGAGGGTAAAGTTTGTGTACGTTAGGGGTTAATTTACCTCAGGACTTATTCTTTCCTTCCTTTCTCTCTTTGGTGCAGCGCCTTATCTGGGAACTGATCTATTTCTAACATAATTTAAGGAGTCTTCCGTTTTTGCCTTGAGTGACAGTTAAAAAACTTAAGCCTTAAAAGGCACAGAACTAAATGAACGGTTTAGGACGAGATTAAAACAAGGACTCCAAAGCAGTTTGAATAGTGGATTAAGTATTCACTATTCTTTGTTTCTCTCTAGTATTTATTAATTAACAATGTTTTTCCTAAAAATATCAATGGAGTCATCATCCTTAAAACTGACCAAAATAAGTGTGAAACGAGGTGTTATAATCGCCTTTTTTGTTGTTGTCGTTCTGTCTATTTGCTCAATAGATTTCTCTTCAGAAAATATAGCAAGTGACCACGTAGTTCTCAGAGTGATTATTTGGATGAAAAGTGATTGTACAGGGCTTTTGGTGATTTTAAAAACATTTATATAATGATTATTTGGTTTAAGCTGTCTTTGATTTATATGCATGTGGGTATGTTGCACACACTTGCTAAACATCTTGGATGAAGAGTGGTTGTCAGTCTACGCCACAGAACCTTCTAATCTCCATGAAAGGGAGTTTTGATGGTAGTTTTGATAGGCTGGGGACCTGAAGGACAGGCGGACACATCACCAAAAGTGTAGGCTGGCAAAAGGGAAGTCTGAGAGCTGCTTTCTGTGTCTTTTGTTGTTGTTGTTCACATTGAAATGATTATAACAGGTGGATTCTTTTTTGAATTAAAAAATAATTTATTATGACCGCATGTATTAATTGGTTTTTCAGTTTTATCAAAGTTCAGCAAGGTAAACAAGTTTAATGATTTTACAAGTTTTCTATTGAAAACCAGCAGTCCCCTGTACACCTTTTTGATCCCCGATTTCCTCTTCACAGGGGCAATGAATTCTCTTAAAGTTGTTTCTTCTGGAGTCTGTCTCCATATTTCTAAATTATATGCTTATACTGCTATTTTCATATCTTCATCTATAAAATGAGTTTTAAAAACTCACAAGGTTCTAACGGCCATGCCACCCTGAACACGCCTGATCTCATCTGATCTCAGAAGCTAAGCAGGTTTTGGGCTTGGTTAGTACTTGGATAGGAGACCACCTAGGAAGACCAGGTGCTGTAGGCATAAAAATAAAACATAAGGGATTATAGCTTATAAGGTCCTTGTCAATCTGCAAGGTCAACCAAGGGTTGCTGTACCTAAAAAATAAAATAAAATTTAAAAACAAAAAACTCATGACATTGGTGTGAACAAAAGGAATTAATTCAGAAAAAGTGCTTTTAACAGTGGTAGGCACCGTTACTATAGAGGCTTCCCAAAAGTCACCTCACTAACATAAAGATGCCAAGACACTTTGTCATTTACCACTTAGGAAATTCCAGAAAAGGGGATAAAGACCAAATATACAGTTATTATTATAAATCATAGTAACACGCTTAGCTTTCTATGTACCACTTTTTAAATCATTTTGAAACCCTCCACTGAAAATGTAAATTTCCACTGATAGGTTCTAGCAGTGTAAACTTTTCAGCTTTAATTATTATCTATTATCTTCCTACTATAAAAACATTATGTTACAATACCCCTTTTACACACACACAATTTCCTCTTTTGCCATCTGACCAAATATTTTTTTTATCATAAATTTGGAAGATCAGTATTTAGTATTTACATTATTATAACCTTGAATATAGCTGAGCTACATGAAATATCTTTATATTTTCTTTCTCACTGGAGTTCATCATTACCTCCTTTTTTTTTGTTTGTTTGTTTGTTTGTTTGTTTCCCTAGTACAATTCTGACATTAATTTCAGTGTGTGTGTTTTCTACACCACCAAGCAATTCTCTGGCTCCAGCTGGTGTCCTACAATTCAACTCAATTCAGACACTATGGACCTGGAGATAACATCAGATTCCACTTGGCTCAGTCCCACGAGTCTGCCTTTCTACCCACCTTACTTCACACGCATTGCAAGCCCTGGTTGTCGCCTGTGTGCTTCTGACCAGAGGTTCCAACAACCTCTTCCTTGGATCCAATTAACTTGTTAGAGAAGCTCGCAGACCTAGGAAACATTTTACTTACTAGATTACTGGTTTGTTATTAAAGGATGTAACTCAGGCAGATGCGGGGAAGCTACAGGGAAGGAGCACAGAGCTTCCATGCTTTCTTGAATGGGCCACTCTCCCCAAATCTCCACGTGTCCATCAACCTGGAATTTCCCTGGATCCTGTCCTTTTGCGTGTCTATGGAGAATTTATTATATAGCCATGATTGACTGAATCACTGGCCACTTCAATTTATTCAACCTCTAGCCCCTCCCCCCTCCCAAAGGTCAGGCTGGGGCTGCAAGTTTCAACCCTCTAATCATGTAGTTGCAACCCTCTTCCATCCTAGAGGCTTCCCAAAAGTCACCTCATTAACACAAAAAAGGACACCAAGGCGCTCTTGTCACTCTCACCACTTAGGAAATTTCAGGAAAGGTGATAAAGACCAAATATAAAATTCTTAGTATAAATCACAGTAACACTCTTAGCTTCCTATGTACCACTACTTAAATCATTTTGAAACCCTCCACTGAAAATGTAAATTTCTACTGATAGCTTCTAGCAGTGTAAACTTTTGGGGAGAAGATATCTTTGTTGCAACTCTCTCTCTCCAGTCTGCAGTCTGGACTAGCGGCTCTGCTGTACAGCTATCACCCTGGGATTTCCAATTACTAACAATCTCAAAATTCCGTAATGTTCCCCTCTATGTTGGATCTTCTTTTTTCTTCCACAAAATTCTCTTTCTTGTGTTACTCTTTCATTTTGAGTTAGTGCATCCTTGGGTAGCTTCTAGATCGTGAACGTTTAATACATGATGATAGTTGGGCTAGATTTAGAATTCTAAGTTGAAAATATTTTTCTCTTAAAAATTTGAAGGCATTGCTCTTCTAGCCTCTGGTGCAGCTGTTGAAAATTCTAATATTTTACCTTTTGAATGATGCTCGTTATTTCCTTCTGGCTATGTTTAAAATTGTTTATTTGTCTTTGGAATTTCAAAATGTTATGATGTATCTTGGTGTGGGATCTTTTACACCTATTTTGCAGGGCACTCAGTGAAACTTCTCAATATGAAAACTTGTGCCCTTTAGTTTTGAGAAATTTTCTTGAATTATGTTTTGAATAATTTCAATTCCTATATTTTCTCTGTTCTCTCTTTCTTAAATATTATTTTATTTGAATATTATAATTCTTGGTCTGATCTTCAAATTTTCTTATTTTTTTCTTATATTTTTTTATCTTTAACATTTCTTTTGCTTTCTAGGATATTTCCCAAACTTTATCCTCCAAACTTTCTGTTGTATTTTGCGTATCTTCTTTCATAGTTTTAATTTCTAAGAGCCCGATTTTTGTTCTTTCAATGAGTTTTTATATAACCTCTTAATTCTTTCTTTTTTCCCCTAAGCATATTAATTACACCTTTTTGAAGTTTTCTTCTGTTCTTTGTGTTATTTCTGTTTTTACCAAGCTCTTTCAAAAAACATTATTTGTTTCTTTTCTTTTTTTTTTTAATTAGAATGTTTTCGTGGGTGTTTGGTCATTCTTAACAATCGACTCATATGTAAGAGTGAGGCACTACAATACTGACTGGAAGCTGTGGCGTGTGTACAGGTACACACTAGACTGTGGGTGCTTCATTAGACTAGACCACCAGAGTTGTTTAACCAAAATGAAACATAAATCAGACGGTAACTATGGAAGTATTTAAAAGTAAATTAGAGACGTTGAAGAAACCATCTCTACCACATTCTAATAAATGATCTGAACAAATTATTCAACATTTCCATGCCTTAGTTTCCTTATTTAGATTCCACACATGAATTGGGTCGATAAAATGAAACAATGTATATAAAGCGCTTAGGATTATGCCTGACATACAAAAAGCAACTAATAAATGGAAGCTACTAGTATGAGCTGTATCTGTATTCCACTGTACATCTTCCATTGATCTCCCAGAAAACCCTGGCTCTCTGTCTACTTTGTGGTAAAAATGGAATGTAGCTATACTGGATGCTATCACATACCAGGAACTGGGTTGCCACAGTAAAATGGCAGACCCTCAGCTTACAAAAAAAGGAAATTGATTTCTTCAGTCTTTTCAGAGATGGCTTATGTTAATCGAGCTCAGTAAAGACTAATATATAAATCAAACTTTTAAATTATAAGTCATAATGAAAAATACAGCTACTGAGTACATTGGATTTTGAGTTCCTGAAAGTTAATGATGATTTCTTCAGTGTGGGTTCACTTTATGCAATGGGTGCATTCCTAAAAACTTGGCATTATTCGAGACTCATGTAACTCAAAGCAAATTTTCTCACATTAATAAATTTAAAATATAGTGGAGTATGTTTCCAGAGCACATAAATCTACACTCATTGGTGTGTAACTCCCTTTTAATGGTGCTTTTCATTTCTTCAGCATGATCTCTGACATTTTGCAGAAATGAATATGCTAAATTGCAAACACATCATATCATAATAGCTGTTAAGTCTTCTTCAGAGTCTTTTCATGACACCTAAAGTCGAATAAATGCATCGCTTTGGGTGCTTTTCTGCACTATTGCATTATTATTGTTAAAATGACATGGTCATAGGATATTTTTAAAGTATTTTAAATTATAATAACTGCACAGTTGTCACCAAAATCACTTGATGACGTTCTGAGCCATGTGAATACCAGTATAGTTTAAGAGAGAGAGAGAGAAAGAGAGAGAAAGAGAGAGGGAGAGAGAGAGAACCAACGTGGCATAGTTTGCAATTTACTTGTCTGACGGTTTTGGAATTGAGCAGTTCTTGATTTCTTTAATTTGGGGGGACTTGAATAATTTCTCAAAATGAAGCACAAAATTAATCTTTTGTGACTGTTTTGTATCACATACTAGAACTAGATTAAGAAAAGAGAGAATGTTTTGGCTTATACAATCAAACTACTGAAGTGGCAGGGAAGAAATGGCCTTAAAAATCCAGAGACTTATAAACTTCCAAACCTCTTTCTGTTCTCCTCTTTCCTGTACACTGCCCTCATTCTTCCAGCTGTCTCCATGAGGCTGCAGCAAGATGCTAGACCACCGCACACTTCCACCCTTCCAGCCTTGTGGCTGAAGAATTAAGAGCATTCTTAGCTGGTTAGAGAAGAATGCCGAAAGGCAATCTTTAGATCACATGACCTTCCCATGTCCATCTCCTTATTCTAAGAGGAGGAGGAAATAAGTTTGGGCTCACCTGGAGAATGTGCCCATCTCTAGCCAAGGGGTCTGGACTACTAGAACTGGCTAGGCTGAAATTGGAGAGGAGTAGTTCACCAAAGAAAAGGCTAAAACAATTAACGCCCATAAGAGAAGGGCTTTGGGCACTTTTGCACCTTGAGATACAGCTGAAAGTTTGGCTTTGCTGAGCTTGCTCAGGGGCTAATGTCCCCAGCAGAGGTCTGACATGAGCTTTTGTTCTATCCTAGAATCTCATGGTCTAGTTGTTGAAAATGTGTTGTGGCAGGGACTGCCCAGCTCTAATAAACTCATTCCCTTTTATTCTTGGGCACAGAGCTAAACTCCACTTTGTAGCCTCCCTTGAAGTATTGTTGAAATAACTCAGTTCTAGACAAAGGACTGTGATTGAAAGGGACGTGTGCTACTTCCAACCTGGTCCATAAGCCCTCCCTTTCTCCATGCTCTTTCCCTCGGGGCCAGCCCACTGCAGATGGGGATGGCGGCCGGAGGTCATGGCCTGAAGGTGCTGCTGGAAGCACAAGATGGTAGGGGCACAGGCTCCTGGACCCCTGCTTGGCGAGAGAGCCACCTGTCACCAAGAAATCCATTTTAGACTTCATGTGGGGGAGAACTGAACTTCTGTTGTTGGAGTGATTATACATTTCAGAGTCCGTTATACCAGCGAGCATTGCTATAGACTTTCCTCGCTTTCCCCTTCATTGGCTCCATCATTCCTAGTTTCCCAAATAGCTGCCGGCTAATGCTGAAACCGAAGAGCTGGGGTTGGACCCCAGCTCTGACGCTTACCAGTAGCACGGCTTCAGGCAAGTCACCCAACCTCTCTGAGGTGCAGTTTTCTTATCTGTAAAATAATCATGCCTACCTTGTAAGGCTCAGGTGACGTTTCAACTATTCATGATATATAAAATTGCTCTAACTGCAGATTTTAGGTGTTGATAGTATTTTTTTTTTTAACTGCCAGAGGATAGCTTCATCCAAAATAACTTCCCACCTGGCTCTGGCTGCCTTGGAAAATACTTTCAGCTAGAAGATTCTTCAGTTTCAGGAAAAAAAAGCTTTCCTGACTCAGAACACTAAGTTACTTGGGGCGGGGGCGGAGTGGGGGGACGGGGGGCTGAGGAGGGGTGCTGTAGGAAATGGCTGTTGCCAAGGATCCTTTTTTCTAACAGGAGGCAAACCGCAGCAGATATTAGACCCCTCTGGAACTCCTCAAGTATGAATAATTCTCAGTTCCAGGCTCACAGCCTTACACTTTTCTCGTTCATTCATTCATTCATTCATTCATTCATTCATTCGTCTATCAATGCATGTGTCCTCTGCTTATTCATTCATCCATCCAACAGATATGTGTCGTAGGCCACCTCTGTGCTGGAGACACAGAAGTGAAAAGGAAAGGCACATCCTCACCCCCACGAAGCCCCTATTCTAAGAGAGGTGGGAGACGAGAAGGGTAAGGGCTGTTGATAAGCAGCCGGTGCAGGGCGCTGTGGAGGCGCAGGAAGGCTTTCCACAAGTAGTGATGCCAAGTACGAGTTTTTCCAGGCGAAAAAATGGCAAAGCTCTTTCTACTGCAACTACCAGATACCCCCCTAAAATCAAGCTATTGGGCTCTTCCACTTGTTGGCTGCATCATTTACATGCAGCAGCAGCTGCATACCTCTTTCTAGCCCTGCTCTCCTCAAGTTTCAAGTGTTTTAAGAATACAGTGCCCTGTGTAGCTACTCCACAGCTATCAAAATCTCTTTCATGCTTAGCTCCTTCCCCACGACCACCGATGTTGTGCTCAGAGGGGCTTAAACACCTTTAAGGCATTCTGTACGCATGCATGCATGGTCTTAAAAATGTTCACTATATATGCATATATGCAAATGCCTTAAAATGTAATATGTAGGTATACATGTTCGCATACATACACATATACACAAAGCACGTGTAGGTATACATATGCATAATTTCCAAATTTCCAAGAAAAGAAATTGTTCAGTTGGGGTTACCTACTGCTACTTCGGACACCATATTTTATTAAATTTCCTTAAAAACAGAAATAAAAGGCAGCTTACTGCTTATTTTGCTATCCTAGAAAGCTGGCAGCCAAACTTTGGAGGTGCCTGGCTGATACAAAATTATTTTACCTTTTCCTTTAAGAAAGCTTTATTATTGGAATGGTGTTAATGATTTCTTCCTCTCCTGTGGTGCCTAGAATAATGTGTCCTGTCGTGCCTGCCAGGGTGTGAATGACTAACAACTGACAGTAATTGAATATTTACTGAGGGGTGGGAAGGGAGATGTATTTTATCATTATCTCCACTCTACCCCCTCCTGGTGGTACCTGCCTGTTAACGACTCCCAAATTCTTAGGATTTTTGATGGCCATGAGTAACTCTTCAGGTTGAGAGACAGAAAGGAAGCTTTCTCTTAGATTGTATTAAAATAACAATGAGAATAATGATGATTATGGCATTAATAATAGCAATAATCAATACATATATCATTATGCAATATATGATTAACAAATATAATACTCATTTACACATATTAATTACCTCATTTACGTCTCAGTGCTTGACATATTGCCTCATTTATGTCTCATAACTGCTCTGTGAGATAGGTTCTAATATTATCACCTTGACATTACAGATGAGGACGATGAGGCACAGAGAGGTTTAACGACCTATCCAAAGTCACATAGCCATGGCAGAGACAGGATTTGAACCCAGGCAGTCTGGCTCCGGAGTCCAGCCTCTTTACCATTAAGTCGCTTTACTTTTCCCTACTCTTATGCAATCCAGTCCGAATTGCCATCTGAGAGGAGAAGGAGGTGTTCCAAGAACCCTCAGAAGACCCCTGGCTCTGAACTGGAGGCCTTAAGTTTCTGGGTTCCCCTCTCCAGCAGGGGGCACCCATAGCCCACATTGTCTGGGTTCTCTCTTACCTACAGATGCCTGTGCTACTGAGAACCGGAACGCCTGACTTTTACTGGGAAAAGCCCTGATCTTAAAATTCTGACTATCATTCTTAAAGTATTTATAAAGCACTAACCAAAGGAATGAGACAGTATACGGAAATAACCAAGGAAACAATCAGCACTTGTCTTGGAGGCCCTGCGATGGGCACTGATACCTGTGAGCCCAATAAACCTGCGTAGGGCCCAAGCGTGTAGCGGCACTTCCTGACCTGAGACAAACCACAAAGATATCAGAGGCAGGGCTTTTTCTTACCACATTCAGAAAGCTCTTCAGACTAGGCCCAGCTGTGAGGGAAGCCCTGAATTCATCAGTCCTCCCATCTGGTTTACGAGATTATGGGGCCCACGCTCTACCTGCTGCATTGCCTCTTTGGCACTTGCGCTGAGATGTGTTTGCTCTAGTGACCTTTGTCGCAATCTTTGCAGGAAATTAGCTCACCGGAGCAACCCCAGAAGGCCAAACATCACCCTGCACCATAGACAGAAATGCAGAAGACCTCATTTGGCAGAATTTGTACCTCTCGCAGCAGTGGGAGGAGAGAGCGGCTCTGTGAGGGGTCTCCACTCCCTCCCTCCGCCCATAATACACCCCAGTGAAGATCCGGGTGAGGGGCCTGACTTTTAACGGGGGGCGGGGCGGGGGGGGGTGGCACTCACACTAAGAGCAGCAACACAGTTGCTAGCCCTAGCAATGCGAGTTTCTCCACGATCCTAGCCATTCCCAGCTGCCCTGAGGAACCCTAGCAGGCTTCAGGAGACCCTTGTCGGCCCCTCCAAGTCATTCCTTTTCTGGATACACTTTGGTATTAGAAATCTGACCCACAATTAAACGAGCAGGAAAGCAGAGAGGAAATACCTTAATGTCAGCCTCCAGGGAAGGGTTAGAGAAGATTGCCTGGGTTCAGATTCTAGTTCTGCCTCATATGGGTTGAGCAGTCCCTGGGGCAGGTTATTTACCCTCTCTGTACCGTGGTTTCTCATGTGTAAAATGAAGATAGTAAAATACACTTCATAGGGTCATAGAGCACATCCAATGGCTTAATGCCTGTAGAGCCTTAAGCCAGGGCACGCAGAAAGCTCTCAGCAAACCTGGCTGTTGTGATTAACCCTATCCTGCAGGCCAGCACTCTGTGGAAGATGAATCCTGAACTCTCTCACCACTGCTATCTTTTTTGGTACCAGGGCAGTTTATTCTGCTCTGGGCTACATTGACAAACTTCTATCTTCCCCCAGGGAACAGGATGCTCCCCTCAACTCACCCAATGCAAAAGAAATCCCTCCCTCAAGGTGGCTAACTAAATGCCTCGCGGAAGTTTTTTTCTGGTATCAGGTCCTTGGACATGTAGCCTCCTGACTAACTGGCTTGGAGGCTGAGGTCAGCTGGAGTTCAAGAGGGCCTCCATTCTTTTACTGTTTATTGATTTGTGGCATTTCTAAGCCGAGGAGCTTGGCCTCCAGGGCCGAGACCAGGCGCATTCTCCAGTGGCCCTGTTTACCTTCTGGGAGCAGGCCGGGTGTGGCCAGAACTTCTGGGGTGGCAAGGGTATCAGGGTGTGGCGAGAACGATAGGTGTGGCTGCCTAGGACAGGCCTTGGAGAAAGCAACTAAGAAACAAGCCACGTGGCCGGTCTGAGTGCTGAGGCCACCTGTGGTTCCTGCTCTGGTGTGGAGCGGCCGAGGAACCAAGTCCTCTGCTCTTCAAGCACAGCAAGGACGAGGACGGCAGCCTAATGGCAGCATACCTTTACTGCGTACTTACCAGCTACGCGGAGCGTTCACAGCTTGCCCTGATTCCCCAAGGCCGTGGGCTTCTTGTGCCTCCCAGCAGTACCACTCATTAGTTATAAGACCTTGGGGATTTTACCTCATCTCGCTATTCCTCAATATCTCATCTGTAAGTGGGGTGGTTAAAAGCACTTACCTGGGGGCCAGGCTGGAGGCACCCACCTGACTCCATGGCCAAGGCCCTGGGACTTGACGAGTGCCGGAAGGGAAAGGCAGAATGAGATCATGTCATGTCAGAGTAAGATTTAACCTGGTGACTCTAGGATGCTGGTTCCACGTAGGTATGAGCATGCAAAGCTAAGAATCCAGGAAAGAATTTCCGGAAAAAGAATTAAAAATAAGATTTTATATGCAAGTACCCACTTAGAGTCTGAAAAAAAAGGAACCAGTTGGTGAGAGCAGTAATTGAGCGGTCTTGAGCACAGAAAACCAAAATATGACTCACTGAAGTCAATGTGAACAGAATAAGAAGGCTTTCGATCAAGTAAAATATCATATGTGTAAGTTGTGAAACAAACAAAACAAAAAACAAAAAAGAAAAAGAAAACTCGCCTTCATCTTCAGGTTGTAGGCAGATTCATTGAGAAAGTCCTAGAACAGTCCTGGCCCACAATAACACAGAGTACATATGAGCAATCTCCAATGTAAACGTCACATGTAGGATTTCACGCCAGTCTCACAACAAGCCTGTGCAATTGGTTCTCTACAGAGGAGAGGCTTCGAGCACAGTGAAAGAAGAAGGAAAAATGGGATTTGATCCCAGTGTTATCTGACTCTGTGTCCCAAACTCTGAGCTCCATATCACTGTGCCTTCCTGCCTTTCCTTTATCAACTTCTCCTGAAGAAACATTGGGTGCCTTACTTTGAGCCCAACTGCTGTGACCGTATGTAAATTCATTGAAAGTTCCCATTTAACTCAGTTCCTCAGCAACTTAATAGAGCCCTCCGACCGGGCACCAGCCTGTGTCCTGGATCCACTGAGCAGGATGCTGGTGTCGCCCACAAGGAGCTCACAGGCTCACGGGCCCAATCTGCCAGGAAACAATTGCTCTGCACTGGGACTGAGCACCTTTACGAGCCCAATGACCCTCGGTGCTTGAACTCCACTGGGGCAGTCTCTTGGGTATCCTCACCACTTCTGAGGATGTGAAATAAAAACATCTACTCTGTTTTGCTTGAGATTCCCATTTCTAGCTTGAGGTTTAAAGTGAACTGTTGAGAAAGAGAGAGAAGAGGAGAGGAGAGGAGAGGAGAGGAGAGGAGAGGAGAGGAGAGAAAATGGGGACATTTATTAGTTATCAGTTGATCCTTGAAAGATTAGCAAGATTTAATAAGAGTTTGAGGAAAAGAAAGACCCCTCTGGGCAAGGCCACACCCCTCTGGACAAGGCCCCCTCTACGTAGTGGGCTTTGGAAAATTGCTTCCAGATTCTGGAAAAGAGGTCGGGAAAATGTCACTCACTGAGAAACTAGGAAGAAAGTAGTTGATGAAATGGGCTATCTGCACATTAACCCACCCCAGGAAGTGCTGTAGATGGCTGCCAAGGGTGATTTAGAACACCAAAACAAATCCCTGCATTTAGGAAACAGGTATTTATGGAATATCCATCCTATAGGCACTGTGCGAGAAACTGTGGGGGTTTAAAGATAAAACAAAGCCAGCCCCCAACCCTCAGGTGCCTCAGAGTATATAACCTGAGACTGAATGTAAACAAAGAAAAGGTGTCACCTAATCAATGTAATTAATCTGAGTGTTTAAAGCCTTGAGGTGACAATAAAAGTTTGCAGCCAGGAGTCCTAGAAAGGGGGCATTCTAGCACCCCTTTAGTGTTTATCCAGCCCCTACGAGGGCCCAGTTCCAATCAGGAGAGGTGTGAGCTGCCTGGGCCAGAGAAAGCTTTTTCAGACTCTGTAACTGGGTGATTTTGTCTAGTACTTAGAGAGGCTTCCTCTGTGCCCAAGGCAGTTCTAAGCACTTGACATCTGATAGTCTGTTTAATCCCTCAATAAACGTGTGGAGTAGATGCACTGTCTCCTCCCCTCCCTCCCCCCACCCTCACCAAGGACTCCCAATTAAAGGACTTGAGAGGTAAGTCATTTATTCAGGGGCAGTATCTCATATTATCTAGCTAGCTAAGTGGCAGAGAAAGGGGATCTGACCCTGGGGCCCCCATTCTTACCCACAGCACTAGTGGTTCTGGTTTGGGTTCCTTGGTCTCTTGAGCCTGGGTGGGTAGGACCCAATTCAAGCACGCCTCTCACTGCAATTTAATTACATGGCATGGAGTTCACACTGTCGTCTCACGTAAGGGTAGGCCCCGTGTGTTCATTTCCCTGAGCCTAACAGCTTCAGGGTGCTCAAAGAATATAAAATTCCCTACTAAGAACATCAAAGGACCAAATCCCACAGCAAAGGAGTCAGGGCCCCGTCAGAAAATGGATGGTCCAAGGTCGCACAGCAGCAGGACTAGGACTGGAACTCGTTTCCTTGGCTTCGGTCGTGATTCTCTGTACTTGGAAAGGAAAAGAAATAATGGCTTAAAACGAACAGCAATAAAACACTTTTGAGAACTTGAAGCCACACTTACAAACATACCTTTAAATTCCCCCAAATCAAGGACGTTAAAGAGAACATGTAGTTTTTTTCTTCACTCTTGGGGCATAGGCTCCCTGGGGGTGGGGACTTCGTGGATCCCCTACAGTGGGCGGGAGCCCAGTGCCCTATGATAATGGGGAGGCGGGGTCCCGAGGTTAGGCTAGGGGATGGGACGGAAGGTAGACAAGCCTGGGTTTAGAACCTCAGGTGGGTGTTTGAGAGCAGGTGGATTTGAAGAGCCTTCAGGGCCTTGGAGAGATTGTGAAATAGGTTGAGTTAAACAGAAACTGGATGTCTGATAGGGACTCAGAGTAGTTCTTAGACTTTTTCTGTTAGAGCCTCAGGACTTTCTGTGGTTAAGAGAAGCCTAGGGCCCTAGGGGTGTTGGCTTGGCTGTGGTCTGGGAGTTTAGAGGGTTAAGATAAGGCTCCCAGCCCCACCCATTTCCAAACCCTAGAGGCATTAGAGTGGGATGCAGAGAATGCAGGTTTAGTCAGAAAGAAGCTTGGGTTTCACACTATTGACAAAGTCTTATGGGGAAGAGGCCTGCGGGGCTGGGGGGGGGATGGGGGTGTGGGGGGTGCCTCTGGAATCCAGGAAGTCTGAAAGCCAGAAAGCAGTCACTGTTTCGAATCAATTCATTTAGATGCAATTCAACAAATTCAGCTCAATACTACTGTGTACTAGGCATTGCAGAAAGGTAGGAATATAGCAAGTACAAGATAAACTTTTCCTGCCTGCAAGATGTTTACAGCCTAAAGGTAGAGACAGATAAAACACAATTAAATCAACGTTTAATTGCAAATTGCAGCGCAGGCCGAGACAGTCATGACAGAGAATAAAGGGGGAGGAAGTGACTCTTCCTCTGCAGTCCCAGGATGAGAAGCCAGTTAGCTAGCAGCTCAGCTCTCTGCAGATTTAGGTTCCCCCTCACCCCCATTGCTCCATCCAGCCCTCCGATGCTTTCACATACGCATTTTTGAATTACTGCATCTAGATTTTCCAGCATTTCCTGGCAGAAGTTCTGGTTGCTGCAGGTTAATTATAGAAGAGAAGCCACGGGACTTTACTTTAACGCACAGTTTTTCCTTATTTTTTAATGAAACGAGTAATGCACAAGTACAGTATCTGTCTAAACATCTATTTAAAACAACAAAAGTAGACAGAGTAAAGAGTGACAGTTCTCTTTACCCCTTTCCCATTCTGCCAACAAGTAACTGTTAAGAATGAACTCTTCTTACCTCCTCGATGTCTCTTTTCCATGCGAAGCTGTGACACTCCTGGCCTCGCTCTTCCTCTTATTTTCTGCCATGGCTAGGAAAAGGAGGGGGTGTAACTTAACTGGAATTAGAGAACAATACTGGGCATTCTCAGCGCAGGTTTTCCCTTTCTTCCTCCTGGGAGTGAGCTGTTGGCCAGAAGCACAAACTCTCCTCTCCCTTAAGTGTTACCAGGACATCCACTTGTTACCCACATCGGGCAGGTAAGTCTGCTTGAGCCCGGACATCAATTAGCAGGCTATGTGGACCTCACACCGACATGCCCTCTGGCTTAGCCTTTATCAGTAAAAAAAGAGAATATTTAGAATCGCATCTGACATGCCTTTGGTGGAATCTAAGTCTTATTCCAAATCTCAGAGAGTGTAGAAAACGTCATCTTTAGTTGTTCAGGCTCAGTAGAATAGAAAGGCATATTAGAAAAAGGTAGCATGAAACACAGGTAGCCAATTCATCGTATCTATCATGAGTATTATTGTGTGTTTGATAGCTTATCCTTTATCTACATGTATTTAGGGGCAGTTAGTTGGTATTTGAAGTGCCCTAATCAGAAACCCACAGTTGAGGTATATGGCTCTTTATATTAAAGATGTTTCCTCTACCTCTGTTCACTGGAGTCATTAGAATTTTATCAGGAGGACCTGACAGTTTGCCTCAATCAAAATAGTTTAAATCAGTTTGCAACAGATTCCTAGAAATTACATGTGTACGTATAAATTTTGATGAACACTATCAAAATACTTTCTCAAAGGTCTTTATCAATCTTCCTATTAACAGCGGTGAAGAACGTCCTTTTCCTGCAACCTCACAACTCTGGGGTCTCTTTCTTCTTTCTCATTTTCGTGTTCTCCTTATTCATTCTGAAAGTATAAATAGTAATATAGTGAAAACAATAGCTATGATTTATTGAGCATAGTACTATGTTGCACTAAGTAGTTTACACCCTCTTTCCTTTAATTCTGACAACCCCATTAGGTAGACGTGAATGGCTCCTGCTTACAGACGAGACAATGAAGATTAGAGAGTTTAAAAAGCTAGAGGTTCAGTCAGAATGGTAAGAAATAAAGGAGGGACATGAACAAAGATAATCTGTCCTGAAGCCTATGCACTTAGGAGCAAACGTGTTAGAGGAAGAAGAGAGAGAGAGAGAGAGAGAGAGAGAGAGAAGAGAGAAGAGAGAGAGAGAGAGAGAAGAGAAGGAGGAGGGGGGAAGAGAGAGAGAGAGGGAGAGATTTCATGACGGGTTGTTACTGTTTAAAAACTAATTTTAGTTGGTATTTGATTATTCGAATGGTATCTCAAGGTTATAGTCATGAATATCAAGTCTCTTACATTCCATAGATACAGAAATAAAGCCTCCTTTTTTAGGAGAAAAATCATCCTTAGGATTTAAGGAGCTCCTTAGGTGAATTACACTGATTGGACCGTTCACCTTGAACTGATTCTATGGGAGATGAGCGGAAGCACACTTGCCTGCATTTTAGAACACAGGGAGAAGACCAAAGATTTACAGTTTCCAAGGGGCCAGTCTAAGACTCCAGTTGTTAGATTCGGCTCTGACTTAATGTTTGCTTTCATGGTGCTAATTTAGAGGAAGATGCAAGGTGTGTGTGGTGTGTGTGTGTGTGTGTGTGTCCACGCACATGCCTTATTTTTAAAAAGTCAGAATGGGAGTGCAAAGGAAGTGTAAGATGTGTGTGTTCGGGTGGAAGGTCACTGATAGTAAT
Source organism: Eonycteris spelaea (assembly GCA_003508835.1). Classification (NCBI taxonomy): domain Eukaryota; kingdom Metazoa; phylum Chordata; class Mammalia; order Chiroptera; family Pteropodidae; genus Eonycteris; species Eonycteris spelaea. The sequence continues at coordinate 2,726,454 of PUFA01000062.1, read as the reverse complement.
TTGGAGAAGCTGGCGCCAGCCCTCACTTCTTGCAACAACCAGTAGACTTGAAAAGATACTGAGCAGTTCTCAGGTTTCCAGGAGCAGCTCTGGAGATAATGATTTCTTTTTTTATTTAAGGTATGTTAATGACAGCTCAGTAGGTACCCTCTCCCACCTCCCATCACCACACCCACCTCGCCCCCCTCACTTAGCTTCCAAAAGCACCACTTCCTTTTCCGGGACTGAGTCTGCAAGTCCAGAGGTGAATCCCCACTAACACTGCAGCTAGTGGGATCCTGAGCCAGGTTTGCAGCCTGGTAGGGGGAGGGGTAGATTGACTGTGAAGCTAATGAAGCTCCCAGAGCCTCACTTGCATGACCCTTCAGGTTCTGGAAGGGCACCAGTCTCGTGCTCCCCTCCATTTGTTTCTGTGAAATTTGCAGGAGTATGCCACTTTAACTGCAATTGTTACAGACTGCTGGTGTCTTCCTTTCTGACTTCCATTCGCATTGATGTGACTAGAGTAGCTTTGGGCACTTTGAAGATTCACCTGCAGGACTACTAACTGGGAGTTTCATTTTGTTGGGGCTTAGTAGGGTATATGTATGTTTTCACATCGCTTCCATGCAGTTATTGTCAGCTCACCCCACTGTGGAAACATCCAAGAATACTAATACCACCCACTGGGCTGGCTCTGCCCGCAGGATCCGAGGTTGTATTACAATAATACTGTGTCCTGTGGCCCTGGGCCAGATGTGCCCATGGAAGAGAAGCGGTGTTTGAAATAGACGGGGTCAGAAGCTAATGCATGGAAAATTCTTTCAGTCATCAGACAGGTAAAATCATAAGCAGAGGACTCAGTTCTCACCAACACTTGGTCCAAACAGAATTTCGTTCCTGTCAATAATCTATTCAATAATGCAACAAAAAAAAAATAATAAGTAATGCAACAAATATAATTTTAAGTGAAGCATATGTCTTTCCTTTTTGATGGAATCAGATGAAGTAATTTATTTTCAGATGTATTTGCTTTTGTAGGACTGCTGTAAATTTGTGCCCTATAAATACAAATTTATATATGAATATATATGTGTGTATATGTATATATGTGTGTATATATATGTGTGTATGAGTAAATTTGTATTTATAGGGCACAAATTTACAGCAGTCCTACAAAAGCAAATACATCTGGGTATGAAGTCTCATGTTTTATACAGCTAATTATTAGTAATAAAAACAAATTTTAATCAATCACACTAGAGGAAAGGCTGACTTGTCTTTCTCTTCTCTCTCTATTAAAAAAAAATATGAAATTGTTGTCATAGAGGCTATCAAAGACTATGCAGCCAAAAAATTTAGAAAACAAGAATTGTAGAGATGGTCATGCAGTTTATTAAAAGATATAATATTTTTATAAATTTTGTGATGTTTAACACATTCGCTTTTAAATTTTGTAGTTTATTGGAATTTCTTTTCTCATTTGAAATAGATATTCACAATCATAGCTGATTCTGTATTCATATTTTTATATTATTTTTCTTAAGAACCTCTCCCCCACAAATAGGTAAGTTTCAGCCCCCCAAATCTATATCTACTCCTGACTAATTACGCCGCATTTCTGAGATTAATTTCTCATATGGCTGCCGGCCCATCCCTTTTTCCCTCCACCCCCTTTCCAATAAGGTTGTATTTGTCCTTGATTTTTCTGTCAGTCTCACTTACGAGATAATCTCTCATTTAATCCCAGCCAGCTTGTCTTCCCATGTATTAAGTTCTTGTAAAATCAGCAGCAGAGATTTTTGCAATGCCTGGCAGGCAAAATACTTGTAGATATATTAAATTTGGTGTCATTAAACACCCAAATGCAGCCAGTTCCCTCACTCCTTTCTTATTTAGGGAAGAGAGGCCTTGAAAAGAATAGCCAGATGACTATTTTCTCATTGCAAATATTGGGTTCTGTCGATTGCTCACCATTTTATTTTTGCTCATTATTTTGTTTTCAATGAAAAGAAAGTTCTGATTAGTAAGATAGAAAGCGTCTGCTTACTGAATATATGTGTGTGTGTGTATTTGTGTATGTATATTTGTGTGTATGTGTGTGTGTTTATGTGTGTGTGTGTATGCAACAAAGCCAGGCTGGATTCTTGTGAGTTTAAGGCAGTGGTATGGGAAAGGAGGTAGCAACTGTACAGTTAGTATATGTGTTACTAGAGTAGACTGGACATTTTATAAATTTTTAAATCTAATTCTTTCCCACATACATCTGAGTCGCTCAATCTATAGACTAATGATGATCTTATACTTCGAGCTGAGGTATAAGTCTTCTTTCTTCTTTTCTCATTTTTCCTTCTTTCTTACTCCCTACTCTCTTTCTCCTACCTCCTTTGATATACATTTTAAGTTGCAGCTTTAACTAAGTCTGCATTCTCATAAAACATGTAGCTCTGTTTTGTATGTACATGTGTGTCTAATTTATATAACTAGGAGTGTCAAGTTAATATTGTCTCCTGCTTTTCCCGCTCAACACTGTTTCTGAGCTCTACCGGTGTTGACCGACATGTATTCTTTATGCAGGTCTCCTGTGGATATTGGAAACACCTGCCGTTCTGTTAACTACTGCTAACTTTGTCTGCTAAAAGAGAGTCATTTTGGTGCAAACGCATCAAAATTTTGCCATATGATTCATGTATTTTCAGTCTCATCGAAGGAGTTTTTCCCTCCCCAGGGCTCTGGCGTTCTCTTCATCTGGCTTTTAGTTTTTTTCCTTTTACCTCAGATGTCCATCTTTGTATAGGATATAAGGTAGAACATTCAGGTGATTTTTCATCAAATAGTGAATAAAATGGGGGGGGGGGAAACACGACTAAGTAATTCAGAGTAAAAAATTAAAATCCCGTGAACTTTCAGCATGTGCATGGCAGGTGCGTGGGCACAATGGTGAACTCTAACGGGCGCCCAAAGCAGCCTGCGTCACGTGACAGCTCCAGGTATCCTTCCGCGACATAAGGTGTGCCCTCTCTTTAAAGGAGACTTTGCACCACAGGAAACAGAAGCCAGAACCAAGAATGGGAATCACAGAGCTCTCATTTCTTTAGTACCGAGGTATGCTTTCATATTTTCTACATTTTTAAAAGAATTTGGCTCAGGCAGCTTTTCAGAGGAATTCTGCCATATTCTGAAGAATCTCTACCTTTCATAAGTTGTTTCAGAAAATTGAAAAAAGAGGGAAAGTTGCCCAACTCAGTTGAGAGACTAAACATACAAACAGTTCATGGCCAGATCATATGTACAAATAGAACTCTGACCCACAACCTGCAGTAATCATCCCAGGAGACGAATCCATTATCTATAGTAACCACTCCAATAAGCCAACCTACTATTTATTAGTCAAACTTGTAGGAAGTCAGACCAATACCTCTAGCAAATAATACAGGAAGCCAAACAATAATTTCCATAACATTTGGGCCCAAATCGTCAGGCCTTGATTAATAACAGACGGTTTCTCTAATTTTTGTCCTCATTTCCAACTTAGGACATACCAGTCCTAAGCTTCAACCTAAGACCAAGGTAGGTCCATCCATCTTAGGATGAAGCCAAGTACACATCCTAACCAAGCACACAGGATGTCCTGCATCTAGTCAGCCCACCTACAGCTTCTCCAGGCCAACAGCTTCCAATCAGGGCACACTCTCCTTTTTCCACTAGAAAGCTTTCCCACTTCCTCTGTCTTGAGACTCCGCCGACATGCAAGTGATGGTGGCTGATTCTCTTGCTCTAGCAAGCTCTGAAGAAATAGCCTTTGCCTATTCTTATTTGATATGTCTTTGTTTATTTCCACACAGCGTGGGAAGCTGGTGAAACCTTGACCAGGCAATTATAAGCCCATTTTACTTATTGTTACAGACACAAAATCCTAAATAAAACATCAGTTAGATGAATTTTACATTTTATTAAAATACACATAGTTATATAGCCCATGCACAAACGGGCTTTATATAAGAGATGCAAGGATGGTTCCACATTAAAAAAAATCTGTCACTGTAATTTACCAAATAAATGGTCTAAATGAGAAAAACTGTGAGAGTATCTAAATAGATGAAGAGAGAATGTCTGTTAAGGTTTAACACCTATTTACAATAATAACACTCAGAAAACTAGAAAAAGAAAGGGAACTCTTTCACTGAGAAAAAGGCTCATATTACAAAAATTCTATAACAGAAATGATGCTTATTGGAGAAAGTTTGGACACATTTCCATGAAGATTATAATAAAGCAAGGATGCCAGAAATGCTTCACATGACACTGTAGAATTTAGCCAGCACCATAAGATAGGAGAAAAGCATAAGAGATATGAAGATTGAGGGGAAAATTAAATAATCATTATTATAGGAATTATAATTATCTTCATTAAAACAAACTCAATAACATCATCAGGCAGAGTAATAGAATTAATAAGGAAGTTCAGCCCGTTTGCCAGATATAAGATCACCTGAGCAAAACTAATAATGTTCCTCTGTCACAGAAACTAGAGCATATAATGAAAATAAAGAGGGAAGAACAGGCCTACTCCAAACATTTATGGCACCTGTGGCAAGGAAATGAATGAAGATCACATCATATGTTTAAGTATCTACAATTAAAAATCAAAGCCATTTAAATTAAGCTATAAAATGGGAGTACATTTAAAATAGCAACCAGCAAGCTCACTGTTGGCTTGTCTCACCACTCCATCATCTGAAAGAAGAGACAGAGGGCCAACGTTTCTTTTTGCCACTATGTCAGTTGGCACATATCTAGGTCAGCCTCACTGGAAATAAACTCCAAAACAGAGATTTGCATGCAGATGGTTTAATGGGGACCAACACCTGTAACACGGACTGAGTCTTGCATAAGTGAGAAAAATAGATTGGGCAGAGGCGGAAGCTGAGAAATGTTAATTTTTGGAAAAAGTCATGAAATATTATGAAATGTTTTTATAAAAATAAAACCATTTACGATTCTAGTATTCTATATCCATTGAGTTGCCAATGGAATATCTAATATCATGTTTCATGCATGTTACCTCTAATCTTACATTTTTTGTCTTTGCCTTTCATTTTCAGTTCAATTATGATGTTTCTGGGTGGAAATTTCTTTCATTTTTGGGATTCAATCAGCTTCTTGAATCTGTAAGTATTTTGTTTGTTTGTTTGTCTTTCAACAAATTAAGAGAGATTTTAGACATTATTTCTTCCAATATTTCTTAGGCCCTGCACTTTTTTCTCTCTTTTGGAAATTTGTGACATCAGTGTTAGATCTTTTGTTATTTTCCCACAAGACCCTAAAGCCGTATTAATTTTTTCAATTTATTTTCTCTTTGTTGCTCAGATTAGATAATTTGTATTGATCCATCTTTAAGTTTACAGGCCTTTGTAATCTCCATTCTGTGTCTGAGCCCATTCAGTGACTGTTTCAATTTGGATATCGTATTTTTCAGGTCTAAATTTATATTTGATTATATATATATATATATATATATATATATATATATATATATATATATATATATATATATATATATATATATATATATATATATATATATATATATATATATATATTACCTCTTCTGTTTCTTTGCTGAGAATTCTAGTTTTCCATTTGTTTCAAGACTGTTCAGAATTGCTTTTAGAAGAATTTTTGTGACCGTTCCCTTAAAATTTTTATCAGATAATTCCCCAACTTTTATTTCCAGGTGCTAATACCTGTTGATTTATTTTCTCGTGCAAAATGAGATTTTCCTGGTGCTCACTGTGCTGAGTAATTTTGGATTACATCTTAGAAATTCTGTGTGTTATGATATGAGACTTCGGTTCCTCTTCGAATCTTCTATTTAAGCAGGAAGTCCAGCCCTTTAGATTTAGAACACACATCCTGGCCCACTTTGTGGACTGCGGTTTGAATGCTAATTTACCCTTTGAACCTTTGCAGTGCTGTTCTGGTCTCTGCCCACTATGTGTGGCTGAGAGGCCAGTCCGAAACCTAGGTGGTATTTCACACTGTAGTTCAATTCTCAAAGCTTCCGCAGTATTGATCCTGCTGGGTTTAACGCTTGTGGCACTCAAGAGTTGAGCCTGGGACTTCATACTTAGATATACAAGGTCTTTCTTTGGCTCCCTCTTCATAATCCTCTCCCAATTCTCTGGTGCTGGGCGGACACCATCATAGGGCTCCACCCCACGGTCTCTCACCACTGTGCTTGGTGGTGAAGAGAGGCGCTTCCTCTGGTGACATTGATTTACTGTGGCACAGGAATTGACAGTAGGTTTAAAGGTAAAACCTAAAGCTATAAAACCTCTAGAAGAAAAAAAAAAAAAAACCAAGAGAAAATTAGTGACCTAGGATTAGGTACAGGTTTTTTAGATAAAATACAGAAAGTATTCTTAAAAATCCATACGAATAATATGAAAAATTGAACTTTATCAAAATTTAAAACATCTGCTGTTCAAAAGATATGTTAAGAGAATGAAAAGACAAGCCACAGACTGGGAGAAATGTTAGCAAAACAGGACTTACATCTAGAATATGTAGAGAATTCTCACAAATCAATAATATGAAAATAAACAACTAATAAAAAAGGGGCAAAAGACATGGCCAGACACTCCACCGAAGAAGATATATGGACAGCAAATAAGCACGTGAAAAGATGTTCATCATAGTTCATGAGGGAAATACAAATTAAAACCACAATGAGATACTACTACTTATCAAGGACGGATAAATCAAAACAAAGCACCTGACAACGCCAAGTGCTGGTGAGGATGTGGAGTATCTCGAACTCTCATGCATTGCTGCTGGCGAAAATGCAAAATAGTACAGTGACTCTGAAAAACAGCTTGGCAGTTTGTTACGGAACTAAACACTCACTCGCCACATAATCTAGCAATCCAACTCTTAAACATTTGTCCAAGAGAAATGAAAACTTATGTTAACACAGAAACCTGTCTGTGAATATTCGTAGCAGGTTTATTTACAATTGTCTCAAACTGGAAACAATCCAAATATCCTTCAACTGGTGAATGTGTAAGCATATTGTGGTACGTCCATATTAAATAATTAAAAAGAGCAAATTAATGATGCATGCAACAACACGGATGAATTTCAAACACATAATAGAAGTCAGATTCAAAAGGTTGCATCCATTCTCAAAAAGGCAAAAGTATGAGGAAACAAAATATGCCTGGAGGTGGGGATTGACCACAAAGAAGCATGAAGGAATTTAAGGAGGATGGAATTGTTCTAGGTCTCAATTGTGGTGACTACATGACAGTAGGTGTTTGTCAAAACTCACTGAAGGTCTGCAAAAAAGAATGATTTTAAAATATAAAAATGTATCAAGCTTCATTTATGGATTTCAACAAATTTCCCCCTTCCTTCACCTAATGGGAGTTCTGGCTGGGCAATTAAAGAATTAGCAGGATTTTTCTAGTTAAGGATGGATAAGTGGGACCTGGGATGTGGGGGAGGGCATCTCAGAGGATGGCCCTATATGAGCAATAGCAAGCACATTTGGTTGAATTTTGAGAGGAGACACCATAATAACCTGGAGGTCACTCAGACCAGGAATTCATGTAACAGTTAAGAAAGCAGGCTCCAGATTTAGACTGCCTCTGAACCTGACTCTTCTACTTCCTATCTTTGTGACCTTGGTAAGTTACCGAACCCGTCTGTGCCTTCACTTCCATTCGTACAAAGAGAATGGTAATAGTTACATCTTTTATGGTGCTGAGAATTGAACTAACTAATATTCTCAAAGTGCTTAGATTAGTGCTGAGCATATAGTAAATGCTCAATTAGTGATAATAGATAAGGCTTTAAAGGGGGCAGGGCTGAATTAAGAACCAGTTTAGGCATCAGTAAGGGCCATGGAAGAATTTTAAAAGGTGGGGCAGCAACATGATTAGATCTTTGTTTTGGAAAACTAGCCCTGGCAGCTGGTGTGAGGGATGAATTGAAGTAAGACAGTAAGAGGTAAGACAGTGAGGGGACTTCTGGGACAGTCCCAGAGGCTGAGCTGGGGCAGAGGAATATTGGTTTTGTTTCCCTGGAGAACGCTAACACACTGAGCCTTGAGAGAAGGCAGAAACATCAGATGTTCACTGTGAAGGAGATACAGCCTAAGAGCCTGAAGATCCAGCTTCTGTCTTCTGTCCCTGACCCAAACTGCTCAGGATGCCCACAGGGAATGCAAAAGCAGGGACGAAAGGAGCAACACTCAAAGCAAGAAACGTGTCTATCTAGATTTGGTGAGACCTCATCCTCCCACCCCCAAGTAGTAAGTTTAGAAGGAATGATAATTTTCAACATGCATCATTCCAGTGTGGAGTTACCACCTATACACAGCACCATTACCAACCACCACGACTTGGGCCACCTCAGATCATAGGAAACAGTAAAGGGTTCAGTTTACACATTAAGAGAATGTACCCTTGAAGCACAACTCATTGTTTTGTGCACACACACAAGTCACTCTAGTCTTTAATAGTTTAACATATACATCTGTTTTTATTACCATTTTACCCTGCCTTGCCCTGAACGGAGAGCACTTCTTTTCTGTAATGCACACTGCAATCGATGACTTGCCCTCAGCAAGTTTCCTAATCTCTTTTTCTGCAACCTGACAGCAGTTAAAATGTTGGGCAATGATTATGGATTTATGTATGTGTGTTCACTGAACATTCTCTTTGTTCAACCATTCCTCAAAGAATTGTTTCTCATAAAATCTATATTTGTCGCCATCATGGTCACTTACCCGGGCAGAATCCAGCTTTAACATACTATTCCCTAGGGGTTGGGTCTCATTTTGAACTCAGCAAGTGTCATCTCACTCACATACGAAGTATATAGGGAGGATTATAGCCAATCACCTGGAATAATCCAAGCCAATATTCCATTAGGACATAATAGTCACATAGAATACCCTTTGAGCTTGCTGTGAACTTAACTCAGTATAAAAGCAGGTTTTCCCTGAAAAGGCTGGAGAGTGCTCCAAAAGCAGAATTTAACCTTCTCCCAACCTCCTTCCACTCTCCAACTTGTGGTGAGTCATGTGGTAAGTGCCAGCCAGACATTATTTCATGTTTTGCTAAGATTAACTTGAGCTAAAGGAAGCTGCTTGAGAACTAAGAAGCCAGTATCTTAGTTTCAATTAAGTTCAGGGGGCGGAAGCGGGTACAGAGGAGGTTGTTACATTTTGCTTCAGACAAAATAACTGTTAAATCCTCTTCAGAAACTTTCATTCCTGTGATTCTCCAGACATAGCAATGTCCAAGACATGGCTTACTGAAAAATGTTTATCCGTAATTACTTAATGCAATTACTGCTCCGTTCCTGATTGTCTAACTCCCCAAACTATGAATCCTGATCTTTTACTTTCTTTAAAAATGTAAAGTATTTTATACCTGTCTTTTAATACTAGGGACTGAACATTCTTCCTGGAAGCAGGTAAGGGTCATAAGCAACAAACATTCCAAGAATGCATTAGGTAAATTTGTATATTTATGCTGGGCTGTCCGCAGGTTTATGGTTTACACTTAGATTTCCTGTTGCTGTTAAAAAAAAAACAGGAACATAAGATTCTGGGCTAAGTTAACTTTGTTTAGTGCACCTTCCAGTTAGATGTTTTTCTTCCCTCCCCAGCAATGACTGCCTATATCAAAGTGTGATTTACTTTGAAATTTCTAAGTAGGATCTCTTACATGTTCTGGTGCTACATTTTGCTCCTAGTGAGTTCTGCATATATAATCACACAAGCATGCTTAATATTCTGATGGTTTTATTAACAAGTATATAATACATATATTGCATACTGTATATAGTATATGAGGACTGTACAGTACAAATTTATGTTCACAGTTTGACATGACAAAATGTCATTACTGAATTCCCATTGGACTACAGAGTAGAAACAGAGAAGGTACATTAAACATTCACATCTTTAGTAAGAAAGATTACCAAAATGTTTCAGTATTTGCAAGTATACTAATGCATGCTAAAAACCTTTACCCATTCAGTCTTATTAGCTTATAAAATATATTACACTTTATTAAAAATTTCTGCATAGTTTATACAAGTATTAAAGTACTGTAAATGTAATAATCCTGCTATACTTGCAGGTATGGTTTAAGAGATGCTAAGCAGAAAGATTATTTTGACCCTCTAACACTAAGTACATAACAGCAAAAAAAAGTGCTAGTATTTGTAAAACATAATATTGTTGTAGCCCTCGTTTAATGCATGGAAAATGGTTTTGTAAATGTATTATTTCTTAAGTGAATTTGCAATTTAGAAATTGTTAACCTTGACCAAGAAGAGGATAAAGACAACTCTGAGAAACTTCATGTATAACAGCAATTCCTTCAAGATGACTGTATATTTTCAAACCAACTGAATTATTTTAAAACTTTAGATTTTTGAGATTGTCTTTTAAACACTCTAACCAGGAATGACATGCAGATATACAGTATCAGCAATATAGTCTTTCAAATTCCACATTAGTGCAACACTGATAGTGCAGATGGGTGTTTAATAAAATATACATACACATATATAGTTCCCTGTAGATCTGTTCCAAGGCTCTTACAACTTCTGCATTTTTAGCATTTTCTTAACTGAACATGGCTATGCTGCTAACATTCTCCAAACCGAGCGATTTGGAATGTTAATGCCCATTTATGATGTAGATTCACATTTTATAACTCTAAAATATGATGGATTCAGATCTAATTTTCCTGACTTCTCCCCCAAGATGACACTTGGATAATAACCAAAGCAATTCTATAACAACTTATACAACATTAACTCCATGTTTACAAATCATTCTCACCAATTTAAATATTGTAATTGATATCACCATTGATGGTAACATGACACACCATTAAAACCACACGTTCAAGGGCATCTTACCTTGTACTTGAGGCCTCCCACGATAACAGCTAAAAGTGACTAAGACTAAATTTCTTAACTACCATAGTACGATACAAATATAAAAAAGAGGAAAATTTGGAGTCAATTGGTAAATTAAAGTATGTAGACCAGCATGGAAACAGAAAATGGCTTCTCTGGCTTGTTTTTCTTTCAGAGTTAAAAGCGATCTTTACTAATGAACTGTTAGCATAATCTAAGGAAGCTAAATAGTAATGTTGTAGAGCCTTGCCAGGGTTTTGCTTGTGCTTTTGAACAAAATTTTAATATGCCATAGTGAACATTAAATTTCATGAAGACCCACGAAGCTATTCACTGGACTCAGACTCAAAGCTAATTATTCAAAGAAAACCGATTCTACCTTCTCTTGCCCTTTTCCAACCTTTTATAGGTTGGAACACACAAACTGGTTATCTCCGTCAAAGCGAGAAAGTTCTTCGCATTCAAACTTAATTCTTCGGTGTTGAGGAAGAACCATTTCAAGAAATAAACTTTGGCATTTACAGCACAGACAACACCTAGACAATCCAAGAGCCATTTTTATCTCTCAATTTGTATCTTAGTTGCAAACCAAAAGAAAAAAGAGCCCAATTAGGATGTTTTAATATTCTAAACAAATTTTGTGGTGCTTAAACAGTAAAATAAAAACCAAGTGCCAAGATACTGAATAATTTTGCATTTCTCACCTACATTTCCTTTCAGTCGGTTCAGAGGGCGGAAGGGTGGGATATCTTAGGCACGCAATCCTTACAACTAACTTTTATTAACATAGAGAGCGCCAAAGTAAAGCTCCTCACACAATTCTCAGGCCTCCAGAATCACTTAGTCACTGATGGTTTAAAAACAATTAAACAGTGTATTCCTCCAAGTTAAGGTTGTGTTGGATCCCGAGTTGTGGCTTGGATGCATCTTCAGGATCCCATTCTTCTCTCTTCTCCGTCCTTTATGAAGGCTCATTTGGTTATACGTGCCCACATTTGACCACCGTCACCGTTTCCTTCCAATTTAGGACCAATCGCATTTCCATGTATGAATTATTTTTATTGGCATTTAGACTATGGTGCTCAAAAGCCTGCTTTTGAAAAATTTCCCCCCAATATTGGTGCTATTTATCTTCAACATAAACACGAGTCATTTTCAGTTTGTTCTTCTGATAGGATACTTGATAGTGAAAGGAGATTGCCAGCTCCAACAGTAAACGTTTGGGGATTTTTGAGCTACATATATATGCATATCTGAACAATGGTTTTCTATATTTTTCAGAAATCTGTTCCCCAAATAAAGGTACGTGTGCTTCACAACTATATTTACAAATAGTGTCACTCAGGTCTTAATGAATCTACGAAAGCATTAGCAGATGCTTATTTATGATATAGGTCATGAACACAAATGACAGCCGATTTGGCACTTTATAGCTCACACAGAAAAATTTCTGTATGAAAGCTATATGATTAATTTGATACGGGAATACAATTACCACTTAATGTTTCCCTGTTTGCAAAAAAAAAAAAAAAAAAAGCTGTAAGTAGGCCAGAAAAAAGGCGGCCATTCAGACCCTTACCCCAAAGATATATATTTTTTAATAATAACTGGGCAAATGTTTTTGTGGCATCCCTACTATCAATATTTGATGATCCATATTAAAGACATTGTAGGAATTAGGAGATAGGAGAGCATGGGTGACCCCATGAGTATTTGGCTTTGCCGTATGATTCTGCACAGGTAATACACATAGAGATCGAAGCTCTGGGAAGCACTGCACAGCTTACCAAATGATGACGTCTCACCCAAAACCCCTAGCCTAGGAGAAATGGCTGGTTTCCTGCTCTGCTGCCCTGCTCAACACCCCTTTGCTCCATTTCGGTGCGACGCTATGACAGTATCCATCCCTTGACATCACCCACCTATGTCTGCAGCTCTGGCTCACCTACGAGTAGTGGCAAAGCCCTCCTTCTTAGCTGCAGGCTCAAAGGAGGGTAAAGGACTTAATTTAGATGAAGTGATAAATCTTGAGTTGACAAGCAAGATCAGTGAAGGACAATGGCAGAGCGGACTGGATGAGCCTGAACTGTTGCTGCCCTTCTAGCTAACCCCGGAAAGCTTCCTTCCACCCTTCTTTTTCACTGTGCAGTACAAAATGCGATCACAGCGTACAGAGGCGGGAACGTCTCTGGCAAAGACGAGCAGGCTGGATACTGTATTTCTAATACATTTACTTTGACATTCTTTTGAGAAATACACGGAGAAACTGACAGTTGGTTATATGTTAGTTTACATGTTCCCTTGTTCTCATTACATTAAACGTTATCTGTAAGAAGGGTTTGCTTAGCATCCCCGGAAAAAAAAAAAAAAGTGTTCACATTCTTTAGGTCTGACCCGTGGTAAGGAGAGGGAGGATTAGAGAATATTTACTACTGACCATATGGAAGTTTGAATGATATAAATTCAGATTCAGACCAGCTGAATCAAAATGAAAATGTACATGTAAAAAATGAGTTAGATCATAGGAGGACAGAGAGAGAGAGAGCTGGGCGAGTGGGGAGCCTGCCGAGGCGGGAGCCAGAGGCATTCAAACTAGCATGTGGCGCTTCCTGTGCAGGGCAAGGTGGTCAGAACGAGAGAAGCTGCGGTCACAGTCTGGACACTGGAAAGGTTTGATTCCAGTGTGTTTTCGGAAATGTCTTGTCAGTTCATCAGACCGCGCAAACTTCCATGTGCACCCTTCCCACGTACATTTGTAGGGTTTTTCTCCTGCAAGGGAAAAATGAAAAGAGTTTATTTTTTTTTCTGACAGCAAGAGTCTATTAATTAGTAAAGACAATAAAATTAAACTTTTTGAGCTAACGCTGTTGACAAAGATTATTTCCAAGGTATGTTCATCCATTTGTCCCCCAATAAGCACTACAGGACAAGAACGAAAAAAAAACGAACTAATTCTCTTAAAAATTTTACTGGCTTGCTGCCCCACCCCTGAAGAGGAGTATAATTTTAAGAGTTCTTAAAGCTTAATGGCATTCAATCCATTCTGAGGGGCCAAATAGTTTGGTTTTGTCCTTAATAGTAGGGATTAATAACAAATTCCCAGTGATCTGTATTTGTATATTGTCTTAAACTATTTAGGACCTTAGATGCAGTGCTAACCATTCAATGAAAAGTCTGAATTGAAAGTTTGTGGAATTTTCTTATTCTTTTCAATAGTTTTCTAAAAATCTAAAGTCTCTTATCAACTGAAATATGTGTCAGAGATTTCAACATCTTATCTCTGTTTGGTCAATAACTATGACAAAGCCTAATGTTTTAATTCAGAAGTACTAAAAATATAGTAATTCCTCCCCATGCTTTCAGAAACCAGGCTTCTCCAACACCTCCTGTGGAATAACAGTAAATCTGCAGGTAAGGAACAGAAGACCCTCATGGGAAAATCACAGGGAGAGCCAGTAGGAAGGCTTTTATAATCAAAAAGGCTGTGAATGGCTTTCTTACATGTTTAAAGTATAAATAACAGGTAATGGGCGTCACAGTATAATTCCCATTTACTATTACTTGTTCTCTAGAAACCTAACAGGGCTGCCAATCATTGGCATTCCAATGAGATATTCAGAATTTGTATTATCTGCTTTGCTGCACAGCATACAAGTGCTAAGAGGATGTTTTTCCTACAAATGGCCACTGTCTTTTTAACCTTCCCCTAGACTTTGGCCCCCTCCTCCCCACGGCAGGTCCCATTAATGCCCTGAGCATGTTTTTATGACTGCTGGGCACAGATTTTGGTGACTGGGTGTTCCCTACAGGCAAGGCTATTCCCCTTAGCTAAGAACAATGTACACAGAGGCGAACTATTGTTGCATTAGAAGTTCACACCAAAGAGTTTGAAGTTAGGTCAGATACGGCCTACAGGAAACATTAACCACCAATACTGACTGCAATTAATCAGGTTGTTTAAAACATTTTTATGTGAATTCCTTAAGACGGTTTGCTATAAAATGTTTAAGAACCCAAGAAGAATTTTATGTTTTCGTCACCTATACAAAGATCTGGCTGCACACTCTATATTCAATACTGGGCAAGATGAAAAATATTCTAGGAACAGATATGGCAGGCAAATCCCATAGCAGTTCCCTGAATTTTAGAAGAGAGTAATAACCCAAAGTCCATTCCTATAAACTGCTGCATCTATTTGTCCTGCATAAAGAAGTGCCCTTTTGGTGCTGTGACTCTGAGGACGTGTAACATTCACGAAACGGGGGCCCAGGAGAAGACCACACACAGCCTTGATGAAACGGGCCCATGGCCACGAGCGGGCTCCCTCTGTTCCAGGGGAGGCGCTGCCTTCCACGCGCCTTCACTACGCAGAGCACAGAACGACAAGCGACTGCGAGGGACCCTGTTAGAGAGAGAACCTTGAATCCACGCTCACACTACGGAAGTGAATCGTTGGCAGAAGCCTCAAGCTTTCATGACAGAGACATCTACGGACAGCGGTAACTTTCAAGAGGCCTGAACAAATGTCATTAAAATAACCTCCGAGGCTTCAATGTTTGCCTTGACATTCCATCCTAATGTTTCTTGAAGGAGGTAGAGTGAGTCTTGTATTTCTGATACCTGTATGTGTTCTTCTGTGCGCTTTCAAGTGAGAGCTTTTAGTGTACACTTTGTTGCATCCGTCGTAATCACATCTGTGTATCCTCCGCTTCCTCTGGGCGTCTGGAGATTCCACAGGCAAAGGTCTCTTCCCAGGCTGTACTATGACTGAAGGGTGATTCCTGTGAAACCCAATGTTAAAACGCAGAATGTTGAGTGAAAGGCTCGTCCTTTTTATTTCTGTCTACCAAAAACACTAACGACACTGGGCAAAAACAAAACAAACAAACAAACAAAAAAAAAACCCAACAAAATAAACAAAAAAGAAATTAGCTGATCAACCCAAGAAGCACTGCTATATTC
Organism: Eonycteris spelaea; assembly: GCA_003508835.1. NCBI lineage: Eukaryota > Metazoa > Chordata > Mammalia > Chiroptera > Pteropodidae > Eonycteris > Eonycteris spelaea. The sequence goes on along the minus strand of PUFA01000062.1, from coordinate 2,710,566 downwards.
ATTCAACAAACATTGAGTGAGCACCTACCATGAGCCAGGCACTGTGCTTGGCACCGGGACACAAAGATGAATAAAAACAGGGTTCCTGCCCTCGAGGAGCTCACACTCTAGGGGGAGACAGACATGTAGATAAGTAACGACAGTAAGAAGGCTTACGCTACACTAGAGGGAGGCGCTACGTCTAGCAGAGTCTCTTTCTCTCAATCAAAATCTGCCTCTTTATAGAATTTTATGTCACTAGGCAATGCTGAACACTCTGTTTTCACAGGCTGCCCTGATTTTCACTTCTTGTTCTTTAGGAAAACATATGAAAGGTCAAATTCCTAAGTCTCAGGCAACCACGCTGTAGCTCATATCTACATTTTATTCTTTTCATAATGGTATTTAGTTGGGGGTCTCTTAAAGATCGCCAATTCCCATTTAATTTTCAAATGCTAACTCTTCCAAAAAAAAAAAAAAAAAAAAAAAAAAAAAACGGTTGCCACTGCAGTCTTCATGACTAAAATCTTTACTGTCACTTACTTTTCCTGTCAGAGGGAGAATTTCACGGCAGTACCAGCATGACAGTGGCTCCAAAAAGCAGTGTCAGCTCCTACAAAGGGCACCTGCCAGTCTCCCTACCTTCCTGATTACTGCCACCCAGACTCACAATCCTGCATTTGCACAAATCAAATCATGTTAAACTTACTTCAGACTCTGTCTTTTTCAGAAAGCCAGTTGGTGGACAGAAAAGGCAGATGGAGAAGAGTTGGGAAAAATCTGTAGTTTTTTTTCAGACTTCTTCTGCTGATTCATGTAATAATTAAAATTTCTAATCTATTCATTAATTCTAATCAGTTCATTACTTTCCTAATGACTAATTACTTGCTACAAGCTTATGTGGTTGGCCTCCAACTATAAAGAAAGACTTCTTTTTCTTTTAAATTTGAACCTAAATTTCTTCAGATGTTCCAAATCACATATGAAATTTTTATACAAGTGTGTAGGGGAGAAAAAAAGATTGGTGAAAAGGAAAGAAAGAATTTAATGGGGTAAACACTCAAGCTTGTGAGATAAAAAAAGGATAATAAAATTTAGCCATAAAAATTAAAAGGGACTCCCTAAAATGAAACTTCATTTTTTTATCTTGGTAAAAATTTAAATACATGTCCTTTATCAGTAACTTTTCAGACATGCTAGAGATGACTTGAAAGAGAATATAAGGTGTGATTATTTTAAGTGAACTTACTTATTTCTCACTTTTATTACTAGCAAAGAAAACTGTCAGTTATGAGTATCACTACCTTCCTACCCTGATGCTTAGATGGGCAACACAGAAAAATAGAATAGCCAAGTTTAGATACATGGAAAAATGCACATGAACTAGTGGGGGGAGGGGAGGGTTAAAAAATAACAAAAACTTCAATTTTATAAATAAATGTACAAACAAATAACAGAGAAAATAGAGAAGTGAGAGGTTTATGGATAAGTTTTTATAAAGCTGAATTATCAATTTAAAATTATTCAATAAAAAGGAAAAAATTTTAACCTTTAATTTTAATGCCATCAATTAAAAATATTTCCTTTACATTAAGAGAACTTCAGAAAGTAAAATGCTGGGGGGGTGGAAATAAATGGTTAAATACATCTCATATGCCTCTGGGTTATAGGAAGAGTATCCTAGATGACGTTAGTAGCCTCTCCCAATTATTAGATTTTATGGATTGGGAATCTGTCTAATAGTTTTTGTGCGGTAGTTACGTTACGATCATTTTTTTCCAATTGTTCATTTTTTATATAAAGGCACGCAAAATCCAGTGTGCTCTAGTTTTAAAATCCCAGCTCTGCTGCTGACAATCCCTATGACCACTGGGCAAGGTGTCAATGTTCTCTGTGAAATGGGGATGATGATAATACAATCACAGAAGGCTGCTGTAAGTAATGTACACAAAGCATTGAAGAACAGTATCTGTTCCAGATATAAAAGTCTACTCATCAGTAGCTGTTGCTATTTCGAGGTTCAGAAACCCATTTGCAAACTTTGCCCCTACAGTTGTTTGATTTCATGAGTTTTGGGGATGTCCTGGCATCAGACTAGGAAATCTCTACTCTGGCTAACGTCAACCTTGAAAGGCAGTATCATCATTTGAGGGTGGTTATCATCCCTATCTCTAAAGAGCCAGATGTTGGTACAGGCTGATGCTAGAGATTTTGAGATCCCATCCTTCTTGGTCTCCTTGCTGCTCATTTTAAAGAGGCTGTTTGGATCATTACAACCAAGTTAGAACAGCTATTAAATATCAGAAACTTGGTCACTGTTGACCCTTCTCTTATGTTTGCTACCTTTCACATACACAAATGGGGAAATCTGATCCTCAAGCTTTTTGTTCTAAATGCATTTTCACACACGTAAATACATAACAAAAGGAATCTGATATACATTTGAGTGCCTTTACAAATAATTCTGAAGCTATCACTCCATGTAATCAAGCAAATGGATTTCAAAGCTGTATTTTAAAGTCTACCTCTAAAGGAAAGTTTTCTTAGGCAAATATTATTAGGGCTGCCTCATCATAATGGTACTAGGCGCTTGGTTTCAAATGATTCTTTCCTGGCTAGCTGGTTTCCTATGTGGGCTGCAACTGGGCACACTCCAAGACATTACTTAATCGCATCTGTGAGAAAATTACTTGAAAAGTACACGTCCAGGTTGTGGCTAATCGGTTGAATTTTTTGAGAGGCAAAACACATTCTTAGGTCAGAATTAGACTAAGCATTTTGCTCATTAATTATTAAAAGCCATCAAGGTTGAGATCATCAAGAGAACGTTACTTAAAGAGAAAAAGTCCTTTCTCTTCAGCCATATTCAGAGCACAGAATATTGCCTTCGAATATTCTTCTTCGTAAGGTTTGATATTGTAATTCGCAGTAACCTAGATGTTGGAATAACCCCTTTCAGTCAATGGATTCCACTCCCCCACCACGACCCCTATGTGGGCAGCTGGCTTGAGAGCATCTTTGTCATCACCTAGGCAGGAACAATTACATGTGCAAATCACGTTGCCAGTTACCTCACCAGCTGTCATCATGAAAAAGAGGTCATTCAGCCTACAAAGATATGTCCATTTTGGTTAGACTTTCTGTTTGTCCTTTCAGTGGAGTGCACGACCAGATGCAATTGGCTTGATCTGGGTTAAAAATGGCAGGAAGAGCGCTCATCTAGAAGCTGGAGGTCAAGCTCAGGCCCCCTCCGCTGGTAACAGTGTGATTCCAGGTGAGGTATCTAATGCTTTGGCTCCTCAGTTCTCTGTTTGCTCTGACTCCTGCATGTTCGTGGTCAGAGAATTAACTCCTTTGAAAACACCTGGTAAGTGTCTTTTTTTTGGGGGGGGGAAGAAGGTGCTATGAAATTATGAAAAGCAAGAATGTACAAGTCCATCAGATACTCTCCCTGCTGATGTGGCTGGGTAAAAAAATTCACTTTTTTCTTCATCTATCAGGGAATATATGACAACAATAACAAAACCAGAGAATTTACATTTTGTTGCAGATTAGCTGTGCGAAGGAGAAGGGTGGAGAAGATAAAGTAGAAAGGTGGGCAGCACATTCGTTCAAGGTGGAGAAAAGGTGATACAGGAGGAAGATGATGAAAGGGCCCCTGAGGACAATAATTGTTGCCTCTGTACTAGGAAGTTGGCCACTAAATGTTGAAAGATAACACGAGACAATTACAGCAAAAATAATAATAATAATTACAACCAATAATGAAAATAAAGAGGAAATGGAGGCAGCAAGATTAAGTGATTAGCCCAAGATGATACATTTGGCGGAGAGCAGAGCTGGGTTCCAAGATGTCAGATCCAAAGGTCACTTTCTTAACTACTTAAAACACAGCTTCAGTGTAATCACTGGTCGAGGTCAAGGATATGTAACAGCAAGCCCCATCAATGATGCTATTGAACCTGCGTGTAGCATCACATTATAGCGAGACCTAACAAGCCACTGTTCAGGTGCTTGGATTCTGACCAATACAGTGTAAACTTTCCACTGCATGGCAGTTCTAAAGCAGACTGAACAATCTAGGGGTGGACATGATTAAAAAGAGCAGATAATAAAGTTTTTCCCATGCTGAGCTTCTCTGAGCTACAGGGACGTTTTCTGTTGCCACCGCTTATTTACAGGACCCGTTTTGGAGTGTCTTTCTTGGGCTTATGGTCAGCCCAAAGATTGTGACTGAAGACAGTCCCCATGATGGAAACAGTAAAGGCTATTAGAAGTAACGACTGGAAGGACGACTTGTGTCCGTACGAACAGTTTTCATGATCAAACCGTAAGTGCAACATTTAGAACCCCAAAATCAACCCACGTTGGGATTAAGATTATGGAAAAACTATGCACGGTCTGGAAGAACGAAAAAAAAAAAAAAAGATAAAAACGATACATCTGGTAAGGTGCCAAAATCATGAGTGCCCAGTTCACTGTCACATGCTGTCCATGTAACAGAGCGGTGTTTGGACAAGTCCTCCCACCTTGCCCAGTGGCTGCCACATACTACGAGGTGTTCCTGGCAAACCACACGCATCGCGTGTCAGAAGCTTGTGCTTCCATGCCAGGTCCCAAGATGCACACGCTGCTACAGAAATGCCGGGGAGACGTAAACGTACTTACTCTTGCAACAATGCTTGAGGGGGGACACTGAGTTCATTAAAGGGGGTGACATTTCTTCAGGATAATAATCAGTCCTCTGTGGTTCGATCCCAGGTTCTATTTTAATTTTCTTCTGTAATATAGGCTTCTCATACGATTCAATTACAGGTACTAAAAAAAATAATAAAAATAGAAAAGTCACTCCACGTATAATTTAACAATTTTAGCTTTTAAAAGCTTACTGCATAGCTCGTATCTACAACATTGATGGGTATTTATCTGCTTTTGGCAGCAATGAATCTGTGAGGGGGGGGGTCCTGTTTCTCTGGACCATTATTTTGCCAGTAAGCAGCCCCCAAATGATTCTTTATGATTTTTAGTTCTCTACTTTTAATCCCAGGCTTCTGCCCAGGTCAGTAAAGAAGATAGCTTTTAATAGCCATTAGTTATCACCATGAGCTCAAGGTATTAAATGCCTTTTTGCACCGAGAAGCACATCAGCATTCTATAAAGCAAAATAAAAAGTCAAGATTCTTACTATCCCACAGTTGACAACTGCATAGTGAAAGTAAGTAATCATTTCATGGCATTAAACAGACAGCCTGATTCTTAGGAGCTCTTCCAGTATCAACACTTGAAAAAAAAAGAAAAGAGAAAAGAAAAGGAAATGCCTTAGGCAGACACTAAGTGGAAATTTCCTTTTAAGAGTTCAACAGCTCTGGCTCTCTGCTTCCTCCGCTCTCTCACCCAGGCTGTCTGGTGAAGACCCCAGATATGCTAAGCTGGAGCAGCAGTGTGCATCAGCGGTGGAACTTACCTTGCATGCTACTGTTTGAATTCTCCATCTCCTCGGACAAGGACACCATGAGCGGCTGCTGGAGATGACTGGTGTACATGAAGGGGACGGGCTGCACCACGACTGGCTGTATGACAGGCAGTATCCCTGGGCTCCGGATCCCATGCCGGGAGAGAGCGGCAGCCATCACCGGTGGCATGGACAGTGGCACGCTGAAGGGCTGCACTCCTGGGGGAGGGGCGAGTACTTCTTCATCGGCGGGCTGGAGGACGGCATACCCAGCCCAGGTGAGGCTCTCCGGTGTGACGGCTGGAACTTCAGCGAGGAGGGCGAATTCCCAGTAGAGGGCGGAGAACTCCGCTTGTTCACGGTGAGATCCACTGGCTCCATCTGCATCCCATGCGACAGGGCTTCCGGGGTCTGGAAGTACTTGTCAGATAACGGTGTGGAGTAGATGACTCCATACTTGTTGGGCTTTATCGACTCCATATAATTAGATGGGTATGACTATTGGAAAGGAAAAGCAGAAATGTGGAAAACAGCCAAATAAGTACATATGCTTGAAACATGAATTAAGATGAAAATATACAAGGCATGTTCAATTTCATGAACTTTATTAAGTCGTTTGGATTCAAATATATGCCTGACCCTGAAAAAATACTATGAGAGAGCTGGTCTAATAAACATAAGAACTAAGGTTAATGTGGTAACCCTGTATCACCTGAAAAAAAATCTCCAATTTAATTCTAAGATGATGCCCTTGTGAAATATTAAGTTTCAGGTTGATAACTGCCAAAATTCTAAACCAGGTGAGCAAACAGAATCCTTATGGGTCTTTATCATTAGGAGTCAGCACTGGGGTTCACCAAGAACCAGTCAAGCCAACTAACCTCATCGCTTTTCTGATGGGAGTTTCTTAACTGGGAGGAAATGCTCTATCTAGCTTTAGTGTTCCACCTCAGCAGCAGGGCACCAAACATTCCTCACAATATTCTTGTGTATATAATGTGGAGAAACGGAGCTGCACCTTTGGGTTGGCCTGAGCCTCTGATGAATCCCTGCCTAGGATGTCCAAAGTCCTGATTGGCCTGGGACTGTCTTGGCTTTAGCACAAAAGTCCTACAACCTGGGCAACACCTCGGTCTCAAGCAAACCAGATGGCTGGTCACCCTGCACACCTATACACTGAAGGCCACCCACACTAACGTAGCCATGTCCTTGGCCTTAACGGCCTTATTCACAGTTTGAATGAAGCTCTAGAAAATGACTTGATTTCCAAATTTGTGGATGACACAGAACTGGAAGAAAAGGCTAATATGACTCAAATCAGGACACGTGATGCTCGAAGTGACTTACACACAAGCTGGGGCCCAGTGTTCTCTCTTCTACCCCTAGCTACCCTCCCCATCAAAAGAGGCTGGAGCATAAGCCAACAAGATCCTGGATGAGACAAAATGGTTTGTTTCCTCTAAGACCTGTTCTACAAATAATCTGATCTTCAAATACCCATCCCTCTTCTAATATCAGGGTAACCTAACTCTATCTACCAGCTTTAAATATAATCATAATAATTGCACATGCTAGTTAATGTCCCTGGTCATGGAATTCACTAAAATTACTCTGCTCTTTAACTAAAAATTTAAAAAATCTTTGTTGTAGAATGCTTTAAAAAAAAATTAACCATAAGCCATTTTTTATGTGTAGGCATTTTAAGGAAACTGAATTTTTTAGTGAGAACATGTCAAGTCCTTTTGCAGAAAATTACTTTATTTGAATGTTTTACAGTGAAAGTGATCAGCAAAACACTGTGCCTCTCTTCCAGCTCTTAAATTCTAGGTGTTTATGATTCTGAGGCAATACTAGCTCAGGATACATCCAAGAAAACCCACCAAGGGGGCTTTATAATTAATCGGCTTAAATGCACTATTAATACCTGAGCTTCCCTGGCCCCTCTAGCGGCCACTGTTGTTGAGTTATGAATAATTGTGGGGTAGCAGCGGTTTTGACTGGGATTCTGACTAAGATCACACCCTTCCTGGGCCCCGCTGGGCGATTCTCTGCCTGGGTAAATGCATCAGAATCACTGTGCTGATGTTACTAAAACTCAGATGCCTGGTCTCTACTCCAGGCCTAGTGATCAGAGTATCCAGGAACAGGAGCCCCGGTGGTATTTACCTGCATCTGGTTTTGATGTCAGTTTCTCATTGTTCAGATTACATATTTTCCTCCTCTCCTTTCTTTCTCCCTATCATCATAACCTGTATGGTCTCCTAGAACAGTGATGCCAGAACACATCCCTCGGGAGGCACTGCAGATGCTCATGGGTGGCATGTGATGAGCATACCATGCTTTAAAATAATTAGGTGTTTATGTAAATGCATAAAAAAACTTTTGTTTACAGTAGTGATATACTGTTCCCTGTTAAAATAAATGTATTATATTAAAAAAAAGAGTGATTTTATAAAAGAAGGCAAGAAAAATTACTAACTAAATATTAAAAGTGCAGGTGCCATCAGCAAGACTTGTCGAGGCAGTTCTGATACCCACCTTCTAGGAGGCAGTAAGGTTAAAATCACACGCACTACGGTCCCTAAGAGTCCCTTTTCTTATACAAGAGATGTGCCCTGCCATGGGCTTCCATCCTCCCAAACTGTAGATTCTGAATTACCGAGGAGTAGCCCCCAGGTGTACAGATGGCCTTTTGAATAGTGCAGCTCTCTCGATGACTGAGATAAAAAAATAAAAATACTAACTTTTATTATTAAAATCTGGGACATTGTTTAAGTACAATTTAAAGGGGGGAGGGAAGAATTTTCAGTAGTAACACTGCTTGAAAACAAGGATGTGAAGGATATAAAATCAGGAAATACAAAATATATAAAATTTTTTTAAAAAAACAGCTTTGAGTTACATATTAAGAATCAAATGAAGAAAGGACTATTTCTTTTTTTTAGAACCAGGCACACAGGTACACTACAAGGTATATAAGAATGTTAATATTGTTTAAATTTACTTATGAAGCATAAGGCTCAAAACCCAAAAAATATATATATAAAAACATATATAAATATATATATATATATAAAATGTACATACAAAGAGGATTTAATGAAGTAATCAAATACAAGGGGGAAATATTTCTCCTAGTTCTAAAATTTAACTTGCATTATATGATTCTCTAAAGGGCAAAAGTTCTGGTACTAGAAACAAAAACTCAAGGAAATGGGAGGCAGCATTAATTGTTTCTACTCACACACACAAAAAATGTAGCTTTGCCTTTATTTTCAGCCCTATTCTTCAACGACCTCCCTATGACCTAGATTTTAATGCCAAGTTATTGGCAGCTCAATAGGAAGCAAAATGAGGACAGTTTTATTGCTGTCATTGCTGGATTTTTCTATCTATGGGTGAGTTTAAGGAAAGGAGGAATTTAGAACCTGGGAGATATGTAAATTTAGTAATATTCTTAGGTTTCTCAAGCCATAAAGAAAGAGAAAGCCGCATAGAAAGTCGAGGTTTCTAAACATCATGCAGTTTTGCTGAGAGTGTGCTCTCCAGTGCATGTCCCGTCTCCTGTATTGCTGTGTGGTGTTTGAGCTAAAAGTAAGGAGACGCATCTGGGCACATAGCTCAGGACACACTTAACTATTTCCAGTCTGACTGCCTCACTCACGAAAGGGTGAAGAAATGTCTCCCTAGCAAATGTCACAGCAATGTTTATCAGGACACTGACACATTTAATTATCTGGGCGGAGGACACGAGCTACTGCAATCTGCTGAAAACAATCCGGTTCTCCCAGATTGGACTGGTAAAGGGATGCCTGGGGTGTGTGCCCTCGGTGGGTAACACCCTGGTCCCAGTTGCTTCCTCGCTGATCCAGACCATTCCTATCTTCTAACAAAGCAACGCACGTAAACATAGCCATACTGGCCCCAAATCGAAATCAGAGATGGCCACGGATGGACCTCCTGTGCCCCACCCTCCACACACACACACACACACACACACACACACACACACACACAGCTACCCAAAGACCCTGCATGCTGGACCAGAGCAGCCTGGAGACCAGGCTCCTGGCAAGGCGACCCTGACCCCAGCCCTGACTAGGAACAGTAATGGGTGCACTTCTCAAAAGCATTCATCACTAAGAAAAGTGCTTTCCCCTCCACACTGTGTGCATTTATTTGCTGAATGCTTCCTCCTCTCACTAGATGGGAGATGAGGCCCTGCTACAGGAGTTCAATAAATACTGAATGAATGAAGTGAATCAGCATATTCTGAGCCAGTTTTTACAATTAACAAGGCTAAAAATAATTCCAGTTCTTTTGACTCTCAAAAAAATTGTTTTTAATTGTGATGAGGAAAAAGGCTCAGGATTTGGATAATTTTCTAAAGTTATCCCTTTATATATTGGAAATAGTTTTGGTGAGTTTTCCATTACAAAATAGTTTAATAGATGGAGTGTCTGCCTGAAAACATGAATGAATTGTTTCTCTATTCATTAATTTCTTTCTTTTTTTTTTTTAACAAGTGAACATCTGTGACGGTGATGGTGATTCAAAGGGATCTTCATGCTAAGGGTGGGGTTTCTGGTGCAGGAAGGCAGGGTGCCTTTATAAGCAAACATTGGCAAATGTCAGGCCCCTCTATGTAAACAAAATGAGAAAAGCCCCCTTTCTACCCAGCTCAGGAGGGTCATGGAGAACACAGCAGAGGAACTAGTGACTTTAAGTACTTTTCGATCTGTAAGGAGTCTGTTAGATAACAATTTTTATTTAAAAAAAAAAAAAAAAAAAGAAAGAAAAGAAAAAAGAACATACTTTCTTCCAAAAGTAATCTTCCTACAGGAATAGAGTAAGAAAGAATTCTTTATAAAAATTTGTTTCCTTTCTCACTTCCTGAGTTAAATTCTTTAATTTCCCACTTTTGAAAATGTATTGGTAAAAATAATTCCTTTGCATGTGCATTTTATATTCACATAGTGTATAGTTTACAAATTATAATCTTGAATTTTACAAACTAAAAAAATAATAAAATAACAAAAAATAAGAAAAATAATAAAAATAGGCTCAGGGAGCTGTTGGTGGTTTTGCCAACATTGTATTTGTTGAGAATAAGTAGCAGAGATCCAGGCACGGACTGGGCAGGTAGGGTCTACTCTGCTCCCTATTCCTATAAATTTTAGCAAGATAATCCCAAGCGTTACCATTTGCCTCAAAGGACAGGACAGTATGAAGGCTTATACTTGGGTAAGAGAGAAATAACATTTCCTCACTTTCTCTAAATTATTAACAAAATACCAAATAAGCACATTGCTTCTGCTATGTTCTCCTTTTAAGAGAAAGGGGGGTGGGGAGGGGAGATAAGTCATTATAAAATATTTTTATTGATAATTGGAATTAAAACAAACAAAAAAATCTTATAAATTGTCCTATACTGCTTTAATGTTTAGAACATTGACTCAGATAACCAAAGACATTACTTCAAATCCGTTTTATTTCAATTTTTTTTCAATTATGCACACTTTCTTACACTTGTATGATGTAATTACCATGATATAACTAACTTAGCAACATGGATCTCCATTTTAGCTTGAAATTAGGCTCTTGAGCCCTATTTTCATGCTTGATTAAAAGCTCTGGAGGTATACTGAATAGTAAAGTGCATCATGATGGTTCTGCATCATTTATGAAATTAATCATATTCTCTGGTACTAAAAACCTATTCACATTTCAAGGATATAATTAATAGAGAAATTTTATAGCTTAATTATCCTTCAATATGATCATGCAATAGTTGGGAGAAATGGGTTGATGAATGCGATGACAGCACCGAATAACATTAGAAGTCAATTTAGTTTTTGATTAATAAAGTTCTTATTGCTCAGTTATCACATTCAAACACTCGGTTAACCAGTTATCATGCTGGAATGTAAATGTTATTTCCTTAAAGCTACTCTGACTTAACTTTTCATTGTATACAGTAGTAAACATATCACTGGCTTAGGAATATCCATGGCAACTCGGTTTCAAGGGCCTCAGAGTGACCCCCATATTTTCTATAAACATTCTTGGCAGGAACTGCCACAGCCAATGCATAAGGACGATCTAATTTTGCAAGTGTGTCATTATCGACCTTCACATATACAATTCGGGCCAATTTTTTTCCCCTTGTGAATATTTTCCAAGCCCAAGGAAGACAAGAGGCAGGCAGAGTGAAAATGTTGCCTTGTTATTTCCTATTTACTAAATCAGATCCCTCCAGTCTTATCCCTGCTTTGAGGTGAAACACACCTTTCTGTTGTCATCCATCCCCAGGTCCATAGCACTCGTGTTGTACTTACATAAATACCTGGACTAATTACTAGTCTTTCTCGGTGGCTGAAAAGTATCTAAGGGGGCCTGGCTTAGAAGGACCAGGCTTGGCACTAAGATGCTTAAAAAGGATATGAACACAACTCCCTCCTAGCCACGGACTCCTCCCGGGGCGATGGAACTCCTCCTCACTGCCAAGTTCTTTTGCTAGCTTCTCCTCAGTCACCTCTTGTGCAGTCACAGCTCCATATGGCGGCTGTCATTGGCTTTTAAGCAAATCCTTTTATTCTTAATATATTTCTACATGCAAAAGGACTGAGTTGTCATATATATATTTCATTGTTTTAACGTCTACAGCGCCTGGTATTCCTAGGCGGTCTCCCATCTAAGTACTAACCAGGCTTAACCCTGCTTAGCTTCCGAGATCAGATAAGATAGGGGATATGATTTTTGTTTCATCTTTTTAATTAGCTCTGTGAAACATACCCTAAACACTATGAGACCCAGTGAAATATCTTTTGCTTCCAGTATCAAAAAGAAAAACAGACAATCTCAAACATTTTTGAGAAACTCTTCTATATAATCAGGGTGGTGATCTTGAGTAAAAAAAACACCTCCAAGTCATCATGTTCCTGATACAGAGTTCTTGTAGGTACATTCAGAAATTGCTCCCTAACCACAATAAACAGTGCACATGGGTTTTTAAAACGATGTCCCCAGATGTACATTAATTTTTAGAAAAAAAATCAGTGGCCAAACTTTTTTCCCCCCAAAACCAATAATCCTAAGAGCCTAAACTAAAAAACTGGTAACTGAGGAGTTTCCGTAATCCTGCTTTTGGCGCAATGAGATTTGGCGGTGGCCTAAGTTCCATGCTGATCCTATCTTGGGGGCGTGTGTGGCACGGGACCTAAGGAAACATGGATCCAATGATTCAAGGATGTACAGTTGCTAGAAGGTTATTAACCTCGCTTACTGCCTGGGGCTTTGAACAGTTTCCCTATCGAACAGCTGTTAAGTAATGAGTAACTTTAAGGAATAACACGACACATGATAATGTTATTACCACTTGGAATTAGTAAGAAAACGTTCAATTTTGGAAAACTTACCACCGAGACAGGGTCCATGGCCTCTTGCTTGACAGGGACGGGGTCAAACATGAGCATTCTTTTAGTCAAGCTTTCTAGGGTGCTCTGGTGTTTGGCCTAGAAAACAAAACAAGGTGTTCATTTAAATTCCCAAGATCACTTTAAATATAAACTAATAAAATAAAATAAAATATTCTTCACCCACTCCTCCCTGCTTCTTCCTTTTCATAGCCCCCAGAATGGCTGGAATTTGTTCCCTTTACCTATGAAAAATGCCATATTTTACATAATTAAAACCAGATTCCATGGTTATAACCAGATAAGAGCCAACTTGCATTCCTAACTCAAATGCATAAACTCTGATATTTCTGGAACAAAATATCCAGCCACTTCTTTGCAGCAAAGCTGAATATGGCTGTCAACTCAACAGAAGTCCATGTTATATATTAATGTTAAACATCTTTTCTTTATTTTCATTACCAAAAAAAAAAAAAAAAAAAAAATCAGGGGAAAAAGAAAAGCTAGACACAACCATCATTAATATCTTTGTTTTTAACCTTGCAAACTCTTTAAATCAATTATTGTATGCATACAATTTAGACCCCATAATTTCGCTTGACAATTTGTGACAATGTTTATTTTTTCAGTAAGTATGGTCCATACCATCAAATTCCGTATGTCACTGTGGGAACAGATCAGTTTACATAAATAAGTCCCTTTTATAGGGCACTTAGGTTGCTTCTAAATTTCTACTGTTACAGACAGCAATCAGCATCTTTATACTTACATCTTCCTGCATACCCTTAAATTTTAGGATATACTTTATGAAAGGGAATTCTTGGGTGACAAGCATGTATATTTTCCAAAGCATATTATATATCATCCAGAAGAGATGCTCTATTACTTCCATCGATAAAATAGAACCTGTTTCCCAACACTTCTACCAGCAATGCGTTTTATCACTTTAAAAAATTTAGTTAATTTGTTAGAATCGAAATGGCCAATTGTTTTTATTCTTAAATTAATCATTTCCATTTACCATTGACATTTATTCTTTTAAGAAATGCCTATTCAGGTCTTAAGACTCCCCACACCCCCATCTTACTGTTTTCTAAGCACTCTTTATAGCTAAAGAATATGAACCTGTATTCACACCCATTCTTGCAAATTTCTCACTAGGAAATCAGCCAATCTTTATCCTAATGCAAAGGAAATTTGCATCTTGATCCCTTTTTCCCCTCTCTGCTTCCATTGTTCCCCTTGTGTTACCCATGCATTTTCTTGTGTTCTACACTAGGCCACTTCTAGCACTAGTCTACGTAAAACCAACTGCTCCCTCACAGGATAAAACATTAATCTGCTCGATATTCAACTGCACTTCACACGTTACCAAATCACTGCCCAGCTACTACCCAGACCTTCAACAACCTGCTTCAGACACTCACTATCTAAATTTGGTTTAAGTACTCAGTGCTTTGGTTAGAGGTGAGGCCTTTATAGATCACTTTGGTTTGGGTGGAAAAGTGAACAAGTTTTAAGACTAAGTTCTACCTGAAAGAGCTGTAAAAGACCCTGGTTCTGGATTACGTCCTCCATTTCAGTGTTAAAACTCCCCATCCCACCTCCATGGTAGCAATCATGTAGTTTGTCGTGCCCAGGATCTATGAGTTAAACTAAGATATCTTCGCATACAATATTAAAAGTAATACTGTGTAAGTTCTTATGCTTCAATGCTCTGTTGAAGGAAGACTGCTCTGGGTCTCATGACAACATGTGCCTATCATTATTAACTCAACATAAGGCCCTGACTTCAAAATTCAATTTTCTTACATCACAGAATGTATTCTATGAATCTGCAAACAAAATCTAATACCAGACTGCTCAGATCAATGGTGCTACTTCCCTCTTATGTAGTACAGCAAGAACAAACCCCAACAGCCAGCGAAAAATGGATGATTTCATAATGAAGGATAAAAAACCCCTTTTGTGCCTTGAGATCTATTCTTAACCAATTCCCAGCCTAGCAGCTGTCCAGATGGATACGGCTCTAAGGATTGCTATCCAGTGCCCCATAGCAGACCTTAAACAAAAGATGTGAGACCTCCTGCTTATGTCAATGAAGTCGAATAATTCAGTAGCCCTGACCCACGGTTGGCCACCCCTCCCCCAAGCCTTTTAAATTAACTTCACTCTTTCAGATTCATCCATTCCACTTGACAGCTTCTTGATGCAAATCTTTCTAAATAAAAGCGTTCATATTCCAGGTATATAAGGAAAGCCCTGGTCGAGACTCAGGAGCTGCATCCCAGCCCTGCCATGCGCAAACTCTTCTCACACGTGAAATGAGAAGGCACCTCTTTCATCTACTTTCTATAAAATCTTGACCCACAGTGTTTTAGGGAGATTAAATTAGAATTTAAAACACACACACTCACACACACGTTTGTTTGCCTTCTAAATCATTTATATCAACAAATATACACCTCAGCCCGCATGTTCTACCCCTAAAAGCAGACAGTGGAATTAAGATGATGGGCTCTGGAGTTCATTTTGGTTCAAATTCTAACTCCACCATTTAGCTCATAAAGACTTCAATGGCTTTTGCTAATGCCTATACCAATGACTACTGAATCAATTTAAAACAGATTACACATTAACCTGCTATATCTTCGATAATTGAAGACGTTATTGAAATCGCTTTTGTTCTTTAATTTTTGTTTTAAGAAAATTAGTGCTTTGTAAGACTTGTAATCATGAGAAAAAATAGTCTAATACAAAGCACCCGTTCTAACAAAACCTGACTCATTTTTATTGAAAAAAAGAATTGTAAAGGTATATTTCTTCAGAATTGTACCTTAAAGTAACTCGGTTGTGACTAAGGGATATTTCTCATTATAGAAGTATTTCAGCTAATAAAGAAGGAATGATACTTTGAAATTCTTAAATACATCCCTGGTGGGGGGGGAGTCTGCAAAATTCAAATATCACTCTGAACAGAATCAAATTCACTGTCCAGTCACATGTCTACCAGCACTTTGCTCCCAACTTGGTAGCTTCTAAAATAACTGATCATGCCTTTAATGGTAGTCATAGGATACGGAACAAGAGAAGGTAATAGACACGTAAGAAAAACGTTAGCAAGGGTTTTTTGGGAATGGGGGTGGAGATGGGGCAGCTTTACATACATCTCAGTGCCAATTTTTAAATAGCTAAAACTTTTAATAAAAACGAGAGGAAGGCAACGCAAGAAAGGAACTAAATTTAGGAAGAGAATAACACATTAACACAAATCAGGCTTTTGTTTATTTATTTGCAAAAAAAAACCCCTCATATACTCTGTACCTACTGTGTCCATCTCTGAATAGACCACTTTTGCCACTGGTATTGACTTTGTCTTTGGAGACTGCAGTGTCTCCAAAGGGCCCTCCATGTAACAGAGAAGTAACTAGAAGAATCAGACTCTCTGAAGTTAGTGCTTTAGTTCTGCATGGGCAGCTCGGTGCTCTGGGGATGCTGCCATCATTTAGAAGAATGCTTAAAAACATGCAAATGCTGTAGAAAATCTATTACACAACACTGACAGCAATCTTCAGTAGAACCAGTAGATGGCGTGCTAAGACAGGTATTAGACCAGGAAACTGGCAGTGATTCGAGTGCCAATTTCAGGGTCTTTAAACTCAGTGAGTTTGAAGCAGGCTCAGGAATTCTGTTAACCACTTTAGGAGGGTGTCACAGATACGATGAGGCCCCAAATGTGGTTGTGTTGTTTCTAACGACTATTTTCCAATCATAAATACAATTACATATTAGTTGTATATAACTAGCCTAGCAGAGAAATAGTCAATCCCAGAATAACAAAACTGTATTCAAAAAAAAAAAAAAAAAGGGCAAAACTGGTTCATACTTCTAAGTTATCAGGGCGCTTAAAAGTAAAAATATAGAAACATCTTTGCCAAAATAATTTTCTGTAACTAGAGCAAATGTCATCTTCTCCAACTATGTTATTTTGCTGGAAAGGGCTAACACAGCTGAATTTTCCTTCAAAAGGAAGAGACAGATTTCCCTTCACACTCTCTCCACTTATACTTCTGACTTTTCAGACGCCAAAATATGGTCAGATTTTTGCCAAAATGAAAAACTGTGTGATTATGTATTAAATAGCTTTGGTGTAATATAGTTGCGTCTCACAGCCCTATCCAGTCCTCTGCTTTACGAGGATACAAATGTGCTACAGAGCTTAGAAATACGGCCCATAATGAAAAGAGGTTATGATTTACCAAACTTCCTTTGAAAGTTGCTTTTCTCAAAGCTAGAGCATATTTATCACAACAACAACTTTATAATGACTGCCCTCCTCCCAGAAACATGAGGGAGAGAGAGAGCAAGCATGAACGTGGAGAATGTGTACGTGTCAGAAGCAAAGTTTCTTGGTGACATGCAGGACTTGCCTGACATTCGCCCTTCTTATTTCTCTTTTTATGTCCTTTCCATATCTTTCTTTCTTTCCTCAGATGCTCAAAGGATTCCTGCATTATTCTTCTCCAACCCATAAAGCTCCAAACTACCTGCCTCCCTCAAAGCAAATCCTAGCTGACCTAAGCCACGTTTAAGGAGAAAAACAATAGGATCAAACCAACACACCACCTGTTAAGTCCCCTCCCCAACTATCCCGAGTGTCTGGATGTTCAAGGAGGAAGCATGTTACCTTCCCCTACCCTCTACTCCCCAAAGGAACTTCAGGGAAAAAAGAAAAAAAAAAGTCCCATCTCTGAGTGTATGTGTAATTCTTGGCCAGGAGGAAGACCAGGGCAGGCAGGCAACATCCTTGAAGCTAAACTTCCTTTCCAAAGAAATTTGTCTTTTTTCACTTCTGTACCCAAACTCTTCGAGCTCCCGAAGGAGCCGAATATTTAGTGGCAGTTGCTCTGGCCAGAAATACAAGGGGCCAGGCAACAGATGTCAGCAGGCATTTTTAAGTTGGAGGCTCCTTTTCAGAAGAGCCAAGTGCTGGCACTTACCTGAAAACGTGTTCCGTCTTCACGTCACTTGACGATTTTCACCTTACCTCAGTCTTCTCTAATTGATTTGAAAGGAAAAAAATTCCATGGAGTAGTTCTAAATCTTTGCCCCTCATAAATTAGTTATTTTGCATCAAATGTTTTATAAATGGGAAAGAAGTTAATTATTTAGTTTCAGATTAAATATAATGATCCTGTGAGCAAACAATCCGCCCTCTCTCCTCTCTAGGCTAACAAGCCACCCAATTTTACTTTCCTGCCTCCACCCATCTGCTCCACCCTATGGAGAGTTGCCAAGGCAAGTCCAACTTGTCCAAACAGGACATGGCTTCAGATAAGATTCTGCCCACACCCTGTACTTCGGAAAGACCGAGCGAGGCAATTGATTTTGCATGTAAATAAGGACAGGTGCAAAGGTAACAACCAAGCAAAATCCCTACACTTTTGCAGACAGGAGGCCCAGCAAAGCAGGGGTGGGAGTGGGGAAACCCAACCCATACCTGTAGGAAAACTCTCAAGTTCACCAGCACCTGGCTGGTAGCAATCCACACCCTTCTTAGAGAAAGTTTAGCAAATGCTCATCATTTTTCCTACTAAGGTTACATATTTGTTTTCCTTCTTTAGGCTGACAATTTTGTATTTTAGTTTTAAGGGCAAGCAACCCCAGATCAATTGAAAAATGCCCGTGATGTGTAATCCTCCTGTGTACATATCTTACGAGGCCGGCCTAAGCCCTCGAAATTCTCTTCTGTGAAGTGTTATATAATCAAGTCCAGAAGGGCTGCGTGAGGCCAGGCTGCCTCTCTGCTCTGTGCCCTATCACTGGAGACCCACCCCACTCCACCCTAAGGAGCCTCCACCCTTGCGGCCCCACCCAGGAGGGAGTGGGAGGCTGGGAGGGACCAACTGGCTCCAGTCAGCAGCTAGTTCCTGGAAACTCTGGCCTCAACAGTAATGGCTGGGACCTTAAAAATAACCAGAAAGAATGGTCGGGGTAATTCCCTGGGCTCCTGAGTATTCACCATTAAAAGTTTATCTTCTAGAACCCCAGAACCATGAACTAATATTGCCCTCTTCTAAAGTAAACAAACAAAAAAAAAAAGAAAAGCATTTTGAACCACTGCTACGCAAGAGGATTCAACATGTCCCCAGTCCAAATCCTCCTCCTCCTCGCTCTTGCCTCAAAAAGCCTGCTGGCAGCCCTCCCCCGTCTGCCTCATTTTCTTGTCATTCACCACAGAACCCTAGAGGTCATCTGTTAAGCCTCCCTCACCAACTTTTATTTCTATTTGTACTGTGGCCACTGGGATCCAGGCTCTCAGTGCCTAAGACTGTGCTCCTGGGATTTTTTTCCTTCACTGGTCTCCTTACCCCTTCCCTTGGCCCCTCCAATCCATGTCGACCCCCTTGCCACCTACGTTTTTCAAAGGCCTCTTCTCACTAGTCTTTCCCAAGCTCTCAAACCGGCCTCCCTCCAATGCGATCCCAGCGCACGTGGAGTGGGTTCGAGCACTCGTGCTCAGCACCCTTTACTAACCAGCTGCCCCCTGCTCCAACAAGCACCCTTCATGCTGGCTGGCCCCCAACCCCCATGCCTTTGTTCGGTTTTGGCCCTGATGCTCGGCAACCAGCAAGGAATGCTCCGGCCCCTTCCGGCTTATCTAAATCCTCCTAATTCTTCAAAGACCAGCTCAAGGCCCTCCCCACTCTGTGCAGCCAGCTGATTGTGCCCCAGGAGGTCTGAGGCAGATCTGAGGCCGCATTCTTACCTAGATAGGCTGGGACTTTAATGACCACCACCAGAACACCTTTACTTCCTGTCCTTATACTTCCTTAGAGAGCTCCCTACCCATTCTCCAAAGGCCATCAGGCTTGTTCACTAAACGACATATTTTTAAAAGGCCAGGCATAAGGAGCAAATGTAAGAGCACTTAGCCCAGAGTGGGAGCTCCTCATTTCCCTTTCCCTTTAAATGCACTTGAAATCTTCCTTCAAGAAGTAATGGGAGTGAAGGGGCCTTAACCTCAAGGGAATCGAAGCTCTCTAAAAAAAGTTACTGCTCCTAACCTTAACCTTGAATGTTATGGGTCCTCCAGAGACCTTATCGGTATCATCCTCAAAGAAATGTTTATTACCCACACAGAGAGATCTCCCAAACACATGTAGTGTAAAGGTCTCTACTCTGTTTTAGGGACTAAAACAGAAATAAATAAGCGAGGAAGAGGCAACTGCATGGAGCGGGAGGAAGGGAAAGAGGGAGGGTGTGTGTTTAACAAAACAAAACAAACAAAAACAACTAGGTTTTGTTTTGTTTTTTTTTAAAGGATACTTCCCTTGACCAAGGAAAGCCAGGGCAGGATTGTCACAGGTTTCCTGCTGATCCTCACCGCCTTCATGACTGGAAATCATGGTCGTCATTTACATGGACTGTGTCATTTACTGCCCACGAGGTAGGAACTACCTTCTCATTTTACGGATGAGAACACTGGAACAGAGAGGTCAAATAATCTGCCCAACATCGCACAGCTGCTAAACTGTACAGCCGGGATTTGAACCCAAAGTAGTCTGACTTCAAGGTTTGCGGACTTGGCATCTTACTCTACTGCCTCACTGGGCAGAGAGCATCATACCAAACAGCAAAGTGGGATACCGATTTCTGCAAACAGATCTGTCCATGGGGGACATGGAATGCAAGAACAGTGTGTTTACAGCAGTGGCAACTGCAACCTCCCATCTGGCCTCTGATGCCTACCCCTCTCTCTTACAGTGCATGCTTGGACTGAAGATCAAAAGACACATTCTGAGGGCCCCATATTAGGCTATTATTCTTCCTAGCCAGTGCACCTGCAACTGGTCCATACAACTGTCGAGAAAAATTGGCAACTTTACTCAAGTAAATACGGAAATCCTCATAATAACTGTGCAAAGGTGGAAGGGTCAGGTCCTCATCCTCATTTTAGAAATGAGGAAATGGAGGAACAGAGGTGAAATGACTTGCCCGAATTCACAGTGGGGTGGAGCTGCAGCCAGGAACAGAAACGTGTCTGCCTCCAGACCAGGGCTCCTTCTGTTTTGCTTCAGTCTGTGACGTGTAACTGACTTTTAAGTGAAATCATCTCATACTGGGGTCACTTCCCTGGTGTGGAGGGCGTGGGGCGTGGAGCGTGGGGCATGTGCACTGCCACCCTGGCCCATGCTAGGCGGGGCCCCGGGGAGGTTCCAGAGGGTAATTAAGACTTCAAAACACCTTTTCAGGTTAGATCACTCAGGACCTACTCCATCCTGTGGCATAACTAAGAATGACTGCACATAATTTGAGATTAGTTCTAATGAGTAGGCGCTCAATAAATACTTGTGAGATGAATAAATAAATGGATGTCAAACCGCACTTCTCACATGCTAGGATAAAATGAAGGGCCAGGGCCTAGGAATGGCCATCTACCAGGTGTCGCACAGGAAAACTTGCCCAGGGGCCGGTGAAACCAGCCTGGAAAACCATCTTCTAAAACCTAAAACACAAAATAAATGTGAAAACTTTGGGAGGCTCCAGAGAGAAAAACTCCCTTGTTTGGAGAACTAAGTGGAACAAGAACTTGAATTGACTAATGAAAGAAATTTGGGGGTGCAAGGTACCAGGATGCAGAGTGTAAGAATAGATATAGGTGTGGCTTTCAGGGATTAGACTCAGAGAACAGTAGTTAGAAGAAGGTATAGGCCAAAGCAGAAAAAGCCCACAGGTTGGATTCGCAGGTCGCTCTCCAGGGTAGGCCCACGAACCTCAAATGTCCCCTTGATCTCTATGTCTAGATTTGGCTACACTCCACTGATCTGGGCTGAGACCAGCTCCAGGCCATCCCAGGAGATCCCCAGGCCTGCTAATGATTGACAACCACCTTGAGCATGTCCCAGGCTAAGCTGGGCTCTTCAGGGTCCTCCTGGAAGAAGACTGTCTCAGGAAACACCCCCTTCTTGGAAATCAGGCTAAGAGCTAGACCCAGGGTTACATGGAATACATGGACTGAAAGGCCACTTAACTTGCCACACTCGGTCTCCAGCTCCCCTAATAATTAGATGGGGAAAATGATAATGGATTCGGCCTGCCAACACAATGGAGTGAGTTTCAAAAAGCTCCAGGAACCAGTTTTGCTAGAGGAAGAACTTTACTATTAAACACCCTGACTGAGGGATACAAAGTATATTAGTAATTTTTGAAATGTTCCAGTGACTTGTGGTGACAATTCCAGAAAAAGCACAGAAAGGATATTTTTTTTTTGTTTTGGGAGAAAACAGTCCTAGTTCTGGCCCAGAAACTGCGTCTCTAGCATTGTCTCTCTATTACTGATAAATTTCAAGGAAGGAGAGTTGGGGGGGGGGGTAAGGGGGAGGGGCGGACAAGGCTACCTCCTTTGGACAATGCTCTGCCCTATCAGGGCAGACTGCTGTCTGGTTTCCTGTCTCAAGCTCTGGCATTACTGCTTCAGATGACAAACTAGGTCTAAGAAAGGGACAGATCAGGCTTGAAAATGAGAATGCTGGAGCAAAAACAAAACGAAAACAAAACAAAACAAAAGGCCATCAACATCCTTCCCTTCTACCTCACTCCAAGATAAATTTTGACTAGAATATTACAAACCAATGATAAATGAGGCACTTCAGAAAGAAACTCAATTTCCAGAATAATGTAATTCCTAGTATTTAAAGGATGAGGTTGTTTGTATTTATTTTTCCTTAAACACAACTGGGTGTGAAAACAGAAATAACCAACTAAGAAAGCCGTTTATTTCATAGCAAAAACGTTTATTTGGAAATATTCAGATGGCAAGTATCTAAAGAGAGGGATGGAGACAGAATGGAATTTGGAATGATAATTTACATGGTCAATAAATAAAACTGTTCTCATTTTTGTTTGTAATTATAACAACTTTTCACACTGCTATAATTTTTCCTATTGTTTAGCTTAGCATTTAGAAGCTTGCAGAATTTTTTCTGACAGACTATATTAGATCCTAATCACCTCTATTAACTACCTCCCTCTCCTCACAAATGTGGGAAGAATGATTTCAGATAAGCCAAATAAAAAAATTTAGACCGTCAAATCTAGTTGGAGTGTTAACTTTGGAACTAAAAAAAAACTTGCTTCAGTTGAGTTAGTTATAAATTTTAGTTCGAAGGTCTCTTGTCCTACAAGTGAGCTTAATATTTCAAGTTTGCTTGCTCCAAAGAAAAAAAAATCTTAAACTTTACAAAATTCCCATCTGTTTTCGAGGAAGGTTATCAGTAGCCTACTATTTGATCCCAGAAGCTGTCTTAATATCATATTGTATGCTTATCCATAAATAAGGAATGGTGAAACAAGACATTAAAACCAAAGTACTATTTATTAATTTTTGGAAGGACAGGGTCTGACTTGCTGCCACTTCAACTCTTTCGATTAATTCCATTAGAGAACACTGTAAAATCCTTCAGATTTTAAAGAAAATCCAAAAATAAGTTTAAAAAAGAAATCTGCCAAAGTTTTCTTTCCAATAGTTTCTTTAAAAATTAGTTTCTGGACAACGAGGAGAAAAACAATTTATTAAAATAGGTTTTATGTAGTTAACCCAGAAATTTAACCCACAACTGAGAGAATATACAAAAAAAAAATAACAATTATGATAAAAGTTATTGTAAAACAATTAAAATGAGCATTTTCCTTTTGTTTTCAAAACATAAGATTAAAATTTTCCAAGCTATCATTAAGTGAATTTCTTATTTCCAGTTCTCCTTTTCTTTGAGCTTTTTATTCTTAAAAGAGTTTGGAAATCAGACGTAGAATACAGTAAAATCTTTGTCTTTTTTAAAAAAATAAACCTGGGATTGTTTTCAATATATTTTACATTTTGCTTCAATACTTTTTCTGAAGATTTCTTCTTGAAAACATACGCAAGACTTTCAAGTCGGCCTAAGCTGCCAAGACTACTTAAATTCTCCATCTACTGAAGCCTCCTATGCCTACAGCGTTCAGTGTTAAATGTGACAAGGATGGGCCACATCTTTCAGATAATGAATGCTAGGTCTTCTGAACTGTAAGGTGGTAATCCTGATGCAAAACTGACAGCTTCAGGGCAAAATGCCTATCTCAAAACACCTTACCCACTTCAAAACAAGAATAAAAACCAACCAACCAAACAAAAACAACCTCTAGACTTTTAGCCAATATGCACACAAATCACAATTTGTCAATGGTAAATTTAAAAAGGTAAAAGTATTTATTCGCCCATATAAACACACTGGAGCAAAGGGTATATGTAAAAAGGTTAACTGACTTCTCATTATGACATAACACGGGCATCTTAAGCAATAGCAAGTGTGTAGAGACATGATAACTCCCTGGGTGGGGATAGGGAGTTTAGGGGCAGGGACCAAGGCCTGGTCTGGGCTACTGATCTACCAGAAAACAGCCTGAAACAGGAAAGAGCACACATATGCCACTTGGAATGTATGACGCAAACCCCAGCCTTGAAACAAAGAACAGGAAACAGCTCTGCTGGCTGTGCTGGAGAGAAAGCACAGAGAAACATTTAGCCGGCCCTCCCTGACCCTATATTCATGAGCAGCTGGAGTTTTTTAAGACAACAACAGGGGGGTGGAGGTGTTTGTTCTATGGGTGTGAATAATAACACCAGCTTCATACAGGGGACCTGCCCTATTTACAAATAGGAGCTTCCATATACAGTAAACATTATAAGTGAACATGGGATTTTATCATTTTCAAGCAGCAGAGATCTTCCTAATTGACACAAGCCTTCCTATCGACTTCTTTTGTCTCTGCATCCCCCATCCCAATGGCTGGTCTCTAGCCATGATCAAATTCTGGGTTAGGGTAATAATTATTGTTCAGCCTCAGAGCATCATGGGGAAAACAAATATAGAGCACTGCTGTTAAGAATTCGGATTACAATTGGGTTATCCCACACAACTGAAAACTGGACCAATTTTAAGTGTCTCAACCACAGAACTAAATTCCGAGGCATAGCGTGTGGGGCAGCTAGTGTCACCCCAAATTTCCACTGTCCTTTAAAATGCATAATTATAAACATATTTACACACAGCTGCACATCTGTTCTACATGTACGCAAATCCACAGAAATCCTTTTGAGAATATGATTCTGTTCCTGACATTTCATTTAATCTCAAATTGTTGTGCAATCTATAGAACAGAGTATCAATTTTTATAAGATATCCTAAAACGTTTATTTTCCTTTAGGTATTTTTTGAGGTAGTAAAATCCACTCGGTCCTTTTTCCATAATTTCTCTTCATATTGTTAGCCAAGACTGTTTAATTCAGGTTTCCATTATCAGAGATTTAAAAATCTGTGTGTAGACATAACAACAGGTAAGAAAAAAAGGGGGGGGGAGGAAAAAAAAGGCATTAGTGTGCCCATAGCAACCAGAAGATTGGGTTTTAATTTAGAAACTTTGCAGTGAAAAAAACAATACCTTTCTCCAAAGCAGTGCTGCTATGTTTTGTATCTGACAAGGTTTTGTGGTCTAAGCGGCTAATTTTCTTTGTTATTCTCACATTAGAATTTTTATACTCGCATCCTCCTTTATGCAAGCCAGTGAATCTTCATTGAACTTGCTAATAGTTCTAAGGCAAACCCCACTGACTGTAGAAATTGAGATGTTTCTCTAGGGAGTTTGAATTAATCAAACATCTCATTTCTGGTTTCTGTTAACAGCCTAAGGTCAACTAATGTACTCCTTGTTTCAAGCCAGAAGAAACTCATTCCTCCACTCTTTCTTTAAAAAATGGTAACACAAAATTTTGGAGATGTTATTGCTATCAGATTGTTTTTTCCCTGAAAGCAAGTGTTCCCTAGGGTTAGGAAGATTACCATCCAGATGGGTTTCTCTTATAAAAATGCTCCTCAAATTCATATATAATGCAATTCATACATAATGCACTCAGAAAAGGACATCAAAAAATTGCTGTGGAAAAACCTATAATGAACAAATGTCCTATTTCCCACTTGATTTTGCTTATAATTACTGATACTAAATCTAAATGAAGTCAGAATACAACTTCATACTTTTTCTCATATACCAAACTTTGTGAGAATATAATCATTATATCCAGTGTCTTGGGTGATGTTAATGGGAAAATACGTTTAGTTAGTAAAAAATTCAGTGTAAAATATTTTAGTGAAATACAAGAAGGTGAGCAATTTCCAATTTCCGTTTAACTTGACTTATTACAAACAAGTCCCATTCACATGTTTTTCACCTATTATTTTTCTACGTTGCCGTAAAATTTAAAGCAGAAAAGATTCTGTTATCTGCCAAAGAAGTGGTAATGACAATTCCAGGTATTATCTGCTATCTCTAAGAAAGCCACTCTGAAATCTCAGGTCCCAAGGGTCCAGGTCCAGGGATCAGTCCCCTCGGTCCCCGCCCGGCTAGGGTCCCTAACTGCATGCTGTTGCCTAAGGCGCTCTCCGCCTCCAGCCACGCTGCAATCTTTGCTCCAGGCACTGCGGCAGGTTCCCTTCGTGCCCCCGAGGAGGACGCTGCAAACCCGGCCAGCTCTTTAATCCTTCCCTCGGGGATCCAGACGCCCTGGCCACTCCTGGGCTCCAGGACCGAGAATGGGATGCTGCCTCTAGCCCCAACTGCCCCCCAAGTTTCTTCCCAGGGGGCCTGGGAAGGAGCTCCAAGTTTGCTCCGGCGGACGAGCCGCAAAGCTCACGGTCCGAAAAGGAGGGCGGCGGGGGGCGCGGGCGGGGGCGGGGAGAAGGAGGGCGCGGGAGCGGGGGTGGGGGACCCGAAGGGGAGGAGCAGGAGCGCGCGGCCTCCGTGCTACCTTTCTCCAAACAACGTTGCCACACGCGGAGAGCACTGAGATTTCTGGGGCTTTGGAGGGAATCGCGAGCGAGCGAGCGGGCGGCGGCCGGGGGACCACACAGGTGAGCCCCCGCCCGCGCCCTCGCTTGGGCCGCGGCGGGCGTTGCCGGCCTCCTTCCCCCGCAGCCCGCACGGTGCTCCCCCCCAATCCCACACTTTCAACCGCTGAACCCGGGGGCCTCCTCCCCCCAACCTCCCCCTCCGCCTCCACCCCTGCCTGCGAGGAGCTGTTGCACTTTCCGAACCCACAGGCCCCCCACCCCCCGCGCTGTACCCCGACCCATTCACTGAGCACCCCCACGAAAAGAAATGAAACTGGACAAGCCAAAAAGGGGGCAGCAGGAGTCGGGCGAGAAGGAAAGGTGAGGGAGAGGGGACTTACTTTTCGAGGCGCGGTGCTGAGCGCTGCAGAAGAGAAATAAAGGCCGGGATCCGGGCTGCCTTGAACCCCGTAAATGCAGAAATGTCAGCGCTCTAGTCCGGGCGGCTGCGGCCGCAAGGGACGGGGACGGGCGCGCGTGCGGCGGGCGCGGCTCGGCTCGGCGGGCGCTCGCGCTGCGCTCCGGCTCGGGCCCCGGCTCCGCGCGGCTCCGCTCCTGGCTCCCCTCTGGCTCCTGGCACCAACTCCGGGCAGTCACATGACGCCGGCGCTGCTCGCTCTGCGAGCCTCCCGGGGCTGGCGGGGTAAGTAGAGGCTGGGACCCGGGGTGGGAGGGTCAGGGAGGGGAGAGGGAGCCGCCGTGGCCGCCCGGGCTGGGCGGGTCCCCACCCACTTGGGTGGAGGCAGCCGCCGGAGGGGTCGACCGAGTCACTCGCGCAAACACGCACCCCGCCCTGCCTCCCTTCCCCGCCACCCCCGCCCCGCGCCGCCTCCGCCCCGCCCCGCCCAGTCACCCGGGGACGGCCTGACAGACACTCATTATTCCCCGGAGCCGGGCGCCGCCCCGCCGGCTGAACCTGTCCCGCGAGGCGCGGCGCTGCCGTGGGGCTGGGCGTGCGCGGCGACGCCCCCGCCCCGGAGCCCCCGCCCTCCGGCCCCCGCCCCGGAGTCCCAGCCCGCGCTCCCTCCCTGCGCCCTCCGCCCCGGAGCCCGTACCCCGCCCTCCCCGGACCTGCCGCCGCGCTGCCGCCCGAGCCCGGGGGGAAGGAAGGGCGGCGCTGCCCGCTCCGGGCGTCACTGGGCTACAGCCCGCTGCGCAGCTTCCAAAACACACAGTCGAGCTCGCGGGCGAGCCGAGGCGGGGGACCCAGGCCGGCCGGGCCATCAATCAGCCGGCACCCGCAGGAAGGGCGGCCCCGGGCGCGGCGGGAAGGGCTGGGCCCGGCGGCCAGCGCGGCCCCTCCTGGGACGGGTGCATAGAACTCTTAAAGAAAAAGCAGAAAAAGGCACCGGTGGTGAAGGAGCGGGTGCACCGGGGCCGACTTGGGAGAGAAAGAGCGGCGGGTTAAGGGAGGGCAGCTGGGCAGACGGAGACCCTAAAGTGGTCCCGAGTTTCCAAGGACAGTTCACATTCTCTTAGCAAGCTTTCTTTGTGCCCCGGGTCCCCGAGTCCGCGGAGGGGCGGCCCAGGTGGCGCCCCCGCCTCCTAGGACTTCTCTTTGAAGGCCCGGAGACCCCCGAAGCAAACTTCCCACGGGCCGGGCCTGCCACTGGAGCGAAAAAGCGACGGGTAGTAGCGGCACTGGCTCAGCCGAGCCTGCCTGAAAACTTGGCAAACTTCGGCCCGGATCATCCCGCCCGGAGGGAGAACTCAGGGCGAGCTGAGGGCTCGGCCTCGCGACCTTTCCTTTCACGTCGCTTCGCTGGGACAGAGCGCGAGCGTGCTCAGTGGCCTTCAACAGCTCTGCGAGTTGGGAGGCGGAAACGCGCCTTCTGTCCAAGCCAGGCCCCTTGGAGGACTTTGTATAGCATGGACCCGAGTTCAATGCTTTTTGAGTTTCCTTTTAAACAATATTAATGTAATAAAGAATGCAATAAAAAAGAACAAAGGACAAATTGGTTCAATTGTCTTAGTCCTGGGTAATGTTTAAAAACGCCCCTGCTTCGGACTATGGCTTGCTATTGCTTCAAGATGTTTTAAAGGCCCTTTCAGTTCACCGTTCTCACTTTGATGCTTCATCCAGGCATATTACCACTCAAAACAGAGAGATGTAGTATATTTCCGAGCCTCATCATGTAGCTATGCAGTAATGTAAAATTAGTGCGCGTAACTGCGAGTAATTAAATTGCATACTGTAAAAAATGACATACATGAAAGACCACATGGAGAACACCCAGAACTGGCACAGGTTCGTGTGCCATCATACTGTCCCATAAGAGTAATTATGGGATGAGTTTTTTTTTTTTTTTTAATGAATAAAAGAAATGCAAGGGGGGAAAAGTTGGATTTGTGTCAATTACTAATTGCCATTTATTGATCACTGACACCATTAAATGTATGATTGGATGTATTAGCTGAAAAACTTATTAGTAATGATTAACGATTGTTTTGCATCTCAGTGCCTGGCTCATAGTAGGGGCTCAAAAAATAGGGGCTTCACTCAAGGGATTCGTGATGAAAACCTGAAGTACATAAACCATGTTTTTTATATTGTTCCTGTGGGTGTGGACCCAAAGAAGAAGAGTGAAAGGTCTGTCTGAGAAGAGTGGGAGTGGCTTTGATAGGAAAGGTGGGGGGATGGAGGAAAAGACTCGTCAAAAAAGGTTAATTAATAAACACACTGTTCAGTACCCTGGAGGAGGCAGCTCAAATACACTTGTATAAAAATGAATCCATCCTGTCAAGGACACCACCATTACCCAGGTGCCCAAACCAGAACTGCCTGAAGTCATACTTGACACCTCTCCCTCCCTAGCCAGGCACAGCCCTGTTATTCACTGAATCCTGGATGGCCTCAATCACTACCCACTCCTTGGCCACCACCCTGGTCCAGCTTATTGCCACAGTCTCTTGCTGGTCATCCTATTTGCAGTGTGGCCGAAGTAGGGAAAGGGAGCAAAGGAATAAGAAAGCCTTTTCTAAAATGCAAACCTAAACATGTCAACCTCTTTAATGGCTTCCCTCCAAATAAAGTCCAAGAGTTTACTACCTTGCTTACCTAGGCTCCACCTATCATTACATATTCATCTCTCCCTGTTCCTCCCTCCCTCTCTTCTCCAGCAACACTGAGCTGCTTTCCTTTCCTTTCCTCCAACTCACTCTCCCTACGTCTGGTCCTTTGCACATGCTCATTTTTCTAGATGGACTAGCCTCCTTGCCTTATCCCCAACTCCTGACCTCCAGTCTCATTTCCCTAAATCCTATTCATCTTTTCAATATTGTCTTAAATAACATTTTCAAAAAATATATCTTCTCTTACTACCATCCCTCACCCCACCTTTGGACGATGGAGGTCCTCCTTCTTGGTACTCTGATAGCTCCCATGCTTCACCTCTTATAACACTTTTAAATTCTTTCTAGCCATTGGCTATAACTCTCTATAACATTGAAATAGAAACTCTGTGAGGAAGCAGACCTTTTCTTTTTAGCAAATTGTATTCCCATGGCCCAGATGTTTAATGAATATTCGTAAAATAAATAAATGTGAGCTATCAATAGAGAAGAAGTCATTCACAGCTAGAAATGAGAGGAGGCTATATGGTGGCAAGTGGCAATGAACTGGTACCTTTGAAATAGTGAAGAGGAGGGAAGAGGGAATCCCCCTCACTGAATGTTTTTAAGCAGGAGTGTGAGATGGTCAAAGTGGTACCTAGGTCTTCTTTTTATCCCTGACACTAGCAGAGTGCCTGGCCTCTTGCATAGATGTTCAATAAATCCTAGATAAGTGAAATATCTCTAGCTCGGTCCCTATAGCTGCTTTATTTTTGTCCCTTGAGGACAGGAGGCCAGTCTGGTTTAGGTTTTGGGTAGCATATGCTCAGTCAGTGATAGCCCTTCCTGGTCCCAGCATAAATGCTCCTAAACAATCATTGCAGTCCCAGCTTCTTTTGACGTGACTGGTTGTAGAGTAGACATGTGACCTAGTTCTAGCGAGGGGGATATGAAGGGAGATGGGCTGCAACTTATGGGAAATATTTTTCTTCCTGATAAAAGGAAAGTCTCACAAAGATAAACCCCCAGACCTGCTTTGGGAGTTACGTGAGGATGTGATGCTTGAAGCTATGGCAGCCATCTTGTAATTGTGAGAGGAAAGCAAGAATTCAGATTTCCATACAGATAACTCTTCTCATCACTAGTTTTCAGCTCGACTGTTACTTCTTCCAGGATGACTTACTTGACCACAGAATCTAAAATATCCCTCCCTTCACTGTCCAGTCATCCTTGTTCCTTTTTTTTTTTTTTGGTTACCTTTTTTCTCCATTAGAACCTGGGCTCCATGAAAACAAGAACATTGCCTTCATTCCCATTTTCCAAGCTCTTAGAAAAGTGTCTGGCAAATATAAGGTGTCACAAAAGTATTTGTTGATTAATGATGATAACTAAACAATAACACTATGTTAAGAGACTCAGTCAGGGCCTAGCAGACACAAGCCACTACAAACCTCTATTTTCTCTTTTGTGGCTTATGTCACAGTTCCGTTCCAGGCAATCTCTTTCTGAGACACACGTATTCTTGACATTCTTTCTTCCTCCATTTTCCCTCAGAGCTTTTCCTTCCCCAGAACAGTTTCTCCTCATTTGATGATGGACAAAGTTAGGAAGGCAGAAAAGTGTCATGTGCTTGTGGAATTATGAGCAACACAGATACATCTACCTCCAAGGAAAAAAAGTCTTAAGGTTTTTTTCCCTTCTAATTTAATTGAGATATTGTCAACCTATAACATATGCAAGTTTAAGGTGTACAATATGATGATCAGGTACAAACATACACACACACACACACACACATACATATATTGTAATAAGGTTAGTTAACACCTCCATCCCTTTATATAATTACCTTTTTTGTGTGTGTGCGTGGTTATAACGTTTATGATCTACTCTCTTAACAACTTTCAAGAATATATATTATACAGTATTATTAATTATCTCTATCATGCTGTATATGAGACCCCTAGACCGTATTCATCTTACAGCTGGAAGTTTGTACACTTTAACCAACATCTCCCCATTTCCCTCACCCCCAACTCCTGGCAACCACCATTCTAACCTTTGTTTCTATGAGTTTGGCTTTTTTAGATTCCACACATAAGTGAGATCATACAGTATTTGTCTTTATCTGTCTGACTTGTCTCACTTAACTCAATGCCTTCACAATCCATACTTGTTGTTGCAAAAGGTAGGATTTCCTTTTGTAATAGCTGAATAATATTAATACATGTCCTCTGTTCTTTACGCATTCATCTGTTGATGTGCTCTTTGGTTGTTTTTATATTTTGGCTATTGTAAATAATGATGCAATGAACATGCGAGTGCAGATATCTCTTTGAGATAGAGATTTCACTTCCCTTGGGTATATACCCAGAAGTGGAATTGATGGATCATATGGCAGTTCTATTTTTAATTTTTGGAGGAACTTTCACACTGGTTTTCACAGCGGCCACACAAGTTTACATTCCCACCAACAGTGCACACAGGTTCCCTTTTCTCCACATCCTCACCAACATTTGTTTTCTCTTGCTTTTATTTATTTATTTATTTATTTTGTAATAGCTGTTTTAACAGGTATGAAGTGATATCACGTGTGCTTTTGATTTCCATTTCCCTGATTATTAGTGTTGTTGAGCATCTTTTCATGTACCTGTTGGCTGTTTGGATGTCTTCTTTGGAAAAATGGTTATTCGCATCCTTTGCCCATTTTAAATTAGATTTTCGTTTTGTTTTTCCAGTTGAGTTCTATAAGTTCTTTGTATGTTTTGGGTAGTAATCCTTATCATACAGATAGTTTGCAGATATTTTCTCCCATTCCATAAGTTGCCTTTTCATTTCGCTGAGTATTTCTTTTGCTATACAGAAGCTTTTTAGTTTGATATAATTCCACTTGTTATTTTTTATTTTTATTTTTATTTTTTTTTGCTTTTGTTGCTTGTGCTTTTGGTGTCATATCAAAAAATTGTTGCCAGACCAGTATTAAGGAGCCTTTTCTCTCTGTTTTACTGTTTCAGGTCTTACATTTACATCTTTAATCCATTTCAAAGTAATTTTTGTGAATGGTGTAAGATAGGGATCCAGTTTCATTCTTTTGCATGTGAATATCCAGTTTTCCTAATACCAGTTTTATTAGAGAGACTATCCTTCCCCCACTGAGTATTCTTGCTGTCTTTATAAGAATATTAGTTGACATATGTGTGGGGGTTTATTTATGGGCTTTCAATTCTGTTCTATTGCTCCATGTGTCTGTTTTTATGCCAGTACCAGACAGTTTTGATTCATCTAGCTTTGTAATATAGTTTGAAATCAGGAATTGCAATGCCTCCAACTTTGTTCTTTCTTAGAATGGCAAAGCCATACGTTTTGAAGTAAAATTGGAAATGCTTGACTAATGCCATCCATCTCCAAAGGATTACAAAGGGTCCAGAGATTCTCTTTAGCATTTCTACATGTTTCTACCTATATTATCCATCATCCATCCATCCTTTCATTACCCATTCATTCAATTTGGGATTGCCAGGAAATACTGAGGTCGAGTTAGGTGATCACGAGTTATAATAAAGGTCAAACTGGATGCATGATCCCCCCACCCCTATGAGTAGCTCCCAGCATTTCTAATGCAGGTCAACAATTGGGATTGTCCTGGCAGAACAATGCAACTTAAGGACAGTGGTACAAAAATAGTTGAAATGTTGGTTATTGGGATTTGAATTGAGAGCTAAAGGAAGAGGAGACTTTAGAAATCTAGCCAAAGGGTCAGTAAACTGAACATTTCAAATAGTTTGAAGAGCAGGCATTTTAGAAATGATGTAATAAGTTACCTGGAAGGTTAGGTGAGTAGTCTGTGGGTATATGTGAGTTTAACATTTAAAGGTGATGCAGTCAGTCCTGGGGATGTCATGGTTCAGAGTGTGCCTTTGGGAGTGTCAGACTAGAGGCGGGTGGAGAGAATCTCCAATGATGAGGAGATGAAGGAAAAGAATGACTGGAGTATAGAACATGGTTTCACATGGATCCTGAAATTAGAATTGTGGCCAAAATTGAGATCAAGAGTAAGGGCTAGGTCCTCAGGTCCACGTCTTTCATGAGAAAAAATCTCCAAAAAACTGTGAATGATTGCAACCAGGAGAGAATGGTTAGTTGTATCTCCTTTTTCTATAGTTAAATCTGCTTTGCATGAATCATAATTATTCAAGTTATAAATCATTACTCATATTTGGTTATTTATTGGTTATTTTACTAGTAAATTATATCAGTTGTTTTATTTTCTACTTTTCATTGCAAATCTACTATTTCTGTTTTGTTGAGAGTTCAAATCAGCTTTTGGAGACTTATCAGGGATCTTAAACATTATTTACAATAATATCTCAAAGGGAAATGGTTTGTCATTTCTAAATCAATGACCTGTACATATAAAGATGTAGAATGCAGCTTATTTCTAAGTTGGGACTACCTCCACTTAGATTTCTCCTGTGCTGGGAGGCAGAGTAGAGAATCGGAGACCTACAAAGTAAGATAAACTACTTCCGCTTTTCGGCTTATTTTAGAATAAGGCTGACTATGTTTCTAACCCTCTCCTCTGTGTTAAGAAAAATTATTGACATTTAAATCCTGAATTTAAGTTAGTTCAGTAAGTATCAGTTGAACGTTTACCATAGGTCTGGGGATGGGAGGAAAATTGCAAGAAATATGTATAATAAGACCCTTGCATTCAAGAAATTTGAAAGAATATAAATAACTTCTTCATTATTACACAATGCAGAATATAATGAGTAAAATTTAGAAAAGGACCATGATATGATAGTTAAAGGGATTATTTCTATTTATTTATTTATTTATTTATTTATTTATTTAGGTGAGGCAACCCTTGGTTGACCTCACAGATTGCAAGAACCTCATCAGCTTACAATCCCTTATTTTTATTTTTTTATTTTTATTTTTTACGTATACAACACCTGATCTTCCTAGGTGGTCTCCCATTCAAGTACTACTACAGGCTTAGCTTCTGAGATCAGACAGGATTGGGTTTGTTCAAGGTAGCATGGCCATAGAAGATAAAGGGATTAAACAGTAAATTGATTCATTAGAAAACTATGACTATTCTTGTGTGGTTTAGTCCTGGTCCTCAAGAAGTTTACAGACTCGCAAAAGAAATCACATTTGGTCAGGAAACACCCCCCAAACGGAGTGGGTGATATCTGATTTAGTGGGTGAGATATTAGATTTAGAACTTCACTGTTAGAGGGAGAGGGGGCTCTACACCACATTTGGGGTCTGGAAAGGGCACAGAGCAAAGGGTCCAGTGGGGCAAGATCCTCTCAGGGGTGGAATAAGGTGAGGCTGTGCTATGGAGAAAGCAGCATGCAGACACATGGAAGGTTTCTGAACAAGGGTGTCGCGTGGCAGCATATAAAAAGACATCAACTATCACTCTGATACGACGTTCCAACAGTGCAGTGTAGGGGGCAGCAACTATGGTCCACGTACTAAGGGAAGAAATACATATACAGATGTATATAGACATACACCATCTCTCTCACCTCCCCCAGACACACACATTTCACGTGCACAGTAACTAAGCCAGCAAAGAGACAGTGTGTGACTTACGCTCTAGGGAAGTGGCCTCGCCACCTTCCTTTTTCTGCTCATTCGAAGCGTGTTGCATGCCTGTCCCCCAATCCCTGGAGTTTGAAGCGCTTCCCTCTGTGTCAAAGCACAATGCACAGGTTTCCCTAGTTATCACCAGGCAGAGGACTGAGGTCAAGCTTCCAGTCCACACTCACACATACCTTAGAAGTTTTGCTAATATGTCGCAGGGTGACGGGGGGTAGGGGGGGGGAAAGCATATGATTGGATCACAGGAACAGCAGAGAATTCTTCATTGCCCTTGTCATTAAAAAAGATTTGCTAACAACAGACTTTTTTAATTCACAATAATAGTTGTATCAAAGTAATAGGAGTGAGGGTGTTATTTTTTTCTTTGCCTTTTAATACTCTTCTGTGTTTTTTCTTTAATGAGCATGTATTACTTTTGTAATATAAAAGAAGCCTGCTTTTAAAAACAGCTGCAAAAGAAATGTACACATTGTGTATAATTAAATGTAAGACCTCAAGTTCAATTTTGCCAGGTGGCCCCTTTTGAAAGCACCCTTGACCTAGAGGTGTGCTTCTCTGTTTGTGCGTTTTAAACGGGAGTGGGCCAGGAAGGGAGGGCCTCAAGGAGGGCAAGGAGGTGGGAGAGGGTGAACGTTTCCCTTCATTGACTTTTTGACTTTTTAACTGCTGTTCGAGTAGCTGGACCTGTGCAGGCTCTTGGAACTGGAATTCTTCCTCAAAATAATACGTATTTACTTTAAAAACCACTCCACGGAAGAAAAGGTTAAAAAAAAAAAATCAGAAAACCCAGCAAACTGAACTGAATAGAGTTGAAGTTCCTATTTCTCAAGAGATAGAAATATACTTCCTGGAGCACAAGGTCCACTCACCCTCTCCCCATGGTCTTTCGCCAGGATTTGTTGATTCAACGGGAAACAGAAGTGTCAGCAGTTGTACTGGACGTGAATATAATGGGAAATTACCTTCAACCTCCAAAAGCACCATTAATACAGGAGGACTGGGATCGCTCAGCTAGTGGGGTTCCAGCTTCTCTCATGTTTCTTTCTAAGCTACATTTTGTTTGTCTGTTATTGTTCTTAGGGTTTTCTGGGTAACTATAAGCAACAGACCTTGTTAGTTCCTCTTGAGATTGCCCACTACTCCCCACCCTTATTTCTCACCTCCCAGCATCCTGTTTCTCCCTCTTGTCCCCCGCCCCATCCCCACCCCCACTCAGCTACCAGTTTTTTTAGCCATGTTTTTCTTCCCTCAGTTAGTTAATTTTAAATTTCTATTTTTATGTGTTCTCACACCAAAGGAAACATGCCATATATTTGATTTTTTATGTATTGATTTGTGCTTTCTTCTACTGTGAATACCGCTAAATTTTATCTCGGTGTATATTCCAGTTTTTGCCTGCCCTACTCCCCTTCCCTTTTCTTGAAGACACAGTATTTCCAGGAGGGTATAAACGGATATATGGGTAACTTTGGACTACGTACAACACTTGTTTTTGGTGGTTTCGACCTATTTAACATTACTCTGTTACAACAAAAACAAAATCTACGATGTATAGTGTATTAATGCTCACATCAGTATAATCTTTAGTTTATTAAATTTTAAAGAATATTTTAGCCCATAGGTCTTGATGAGGATTTATTGCCATGTCCCAGGAGATTCTTGGTAGAATCCTAGTTTGCTTTCCCCCACCAAATATTAAATATCTCGAGGTATTCCTGTTCTGTTGCTTGTGGAAGTACCTTTCCCAAGTCCAGTCTTGAGAGCTTTGCAGCTTTGATTAGGTAATAGTGCTATCAAATGAGTAGTGCCATTTGGATGACAAAATTTGTCACATTTCTTAAGATATTTCCTTTTACTTCTATACTTGAAGCAAAAGTACGATTAGATCCTTTTTAAAGAAATTCCAGTTAATTTAATCCAGACCAGTTGGTACAGATGACCTGACAAAGATGCATTGTCTAATTTCAGACACAGTGATTGCTATGTCAGATGCCCTCCCTAAAAACACTGTTGATTATGTTATTTCAATTCTAGATAGTGATCTTTCTATTCTACTCTTTAGAAACTAGGGAAGGAAGGGAAAGTTTGTTTAGTTTATTTTAAAGAAAACCTTTTCCTGTATCATTGTTTCCCCCCCCAATGTGTATCATTCAGATTTTCTTTTTGAATCTAAAAAAAGAAATCTTCCAAAAATTTAAAAAATAAATTTATTTGTACACCAGAATTAACTCCCATCTCAGCCTCTCCACGTGCTTTATATTTCCAGTTAGCTTGAACTCCAGTAGTTGTTTAAAAGCTAATTAGGACAAGAGCTTTATTTTTTTATAGTTTCTGATAAAACTCTTTATACTTAATAGACAGTTCTGTATTAGCCCAACAACTAATTTCCTTAACCATATAAATGACTTTGTTTCCTTTTAATTTTATTTATCTATAAAAGGATGCCTATACCCTGATTTATATAGTATTGATTTGTATTTTTATATTTAATATCTTATTGCATATCACTTACTTGCTTTAATATCTCTGAGTTATATTCCTGAAATATAAGCTTAACTCAAAATAGGGTTATTAGAGCCTAATTTCCTAAGGAAAACATCATAATTAAATTTTAGGTTTAAAGTATTAGAATCAAAAGCCCCATTCAAAATATTCTCTTACATCATATAAAAATGGAGAGAAAGTTAGACAGGGAATTAAATGAAGAACGTTTACTAAAATAGTCAAATACAGTGACATCCACGCTTATGTGTAAGGTTAGGATACCCCTTTTCCAATTATCTTTATCATTATTACTTGGATCTAATTAAATGAAAAGAAACATAACAATAGAATTTTTCAAAGGTCATGTGAAGACAAGATCAAGTGGTCAGAAAGCAACTTGAGGAATATCACACTTATTTTTACTAAATAAAGGCTTTGCATTAAATCAAGAGAAAAGATTTTTTTCTTACACAGGATCCTATTTTACATCAAAGGAATCAGAAAAATCACCAACAATAAAAAAGTAAAAGGTAATTAATCCTATACAGTATTGGTTTTGTTTGTCTGTTGTTTGCTTTACCTGTGATTGCATAAACACACTCTAGCTTTTTGCCAAAGCCTAAAGGAGCAGAGTTCAAATGTACTTCCGAATCCTGCTACCGATTTGTTTTATCTTGAATAAGTGGCTATTCGATAAAAAAAAAAAAAAAATTAAAAAAAAAAAAGCCAGAGGAAATAATAGTAAGAATCTTTGGAAAGGAAACTCTCAGCTGTAATCAAATAGGCATTATTAAAAAATAGGGCATGATGTATATTTATTAGACTGATGGTAATGGTGGTTGCTATACCTTTTGGATGCCACAGCGCCCTGCTAATTATATTAACTGCAGTTCTCCGTTTCCCACTCTTAGTAGGACTTGTGCCCAAGTTGTTAAAGACATTTGGATTTGCCAGTACCTTCTGTCTCTTTGTACTACCAGGGCTGGGGGTGGGTGTGAGTGCTGACTGTGTTGTTTTCCAAGGGTTTAATTAAAAATCCATAATATTTGCTAGACCCCCTACTTAGATAGGGTAGAATTAAGTAATGCGAAAAGTCCCTGTCCTCAGAGACCTTTCAATCAAAAATGGAAACCAGACAGGTATCATCACACAAAAATAACTAACGGCATGAGGAGGTAAGTGATATATATGTATATATATTTAAAGTAGTCCAAATACAGTGATATCAGTTTGGTTTCAGCGGGTTAGAAAAGGTTTCATGTGGGCGGAGGAATGTGAGCTGAGCCTAGATGGATGGAGTATCTGGAAGTGTAGCAGAGACCACTGTGCTCCCGGCAAAGGGGTCCTGTGCAGGACTTGGGCAAGTAAGATTGGAAAGGCAAGTGAGAGCTACGTGGTACAGTGCTTAACTTTAGGCCAAGGAGTAGGGACAGCAAACGGGTGATGACTTCACCAACGTTAGATTTTCTAAGAACAGCTTGAATTTTATGACATTGTGCCCTTTTCAATTAAGGTGATTTGTTAAGTGTGATTTACTATTTAAAGTTTTATAATGCTTCTATAAATACATTTACATAACTGTGTTTTCTTTTTCAGACTGTTTTGATTTGATATTTAGGAAACAGAATCCTTTATTCGTTCTTCAAATATTTGCTAAATATCTTGTGCCAAGTACAAGGTTGAACGTTTCTGTAATAGTTGACCTATTATTTATTAGGTCCTTACTATGTGTCAGGCTCTGTTCTAAGACTTCAGGGTTCATCACTGACCAAAAAGAAAAATCTCTGCCCTCATGGAACTTTTATTCTAGTGAGATATTAGTTTGCTAGACTGCCATAGACTAAGAGTCTTAAACAACAGAGAGTTATTTTTTCACAGATCTGGAGGCTAAAAGGCTGAGATCAAGCTGTCAGCAGAATTGGTTCCTCATTAAGGCCATGGGCTAAGGAGCTGTTCCAGACTTCCGTCCTTGGCCTGTCCGTGGTCTTCTTTCCCTGTGTCTTCACATTATCTTCTCTCTGTACTTGCCTGGGTCCCAATTTTTTCTTAGAAGAACACTGCTCCTATGGGATTAAGGCCCACCTTAAACCTTAGTTTAACTTAATTACTTCAGTAAAGACTGTATCTCCAAATGTAGTTGTATTCTATGGTACTGGAGGTTAGGACCCCAACATATGAATTTTGTGGTGGGATGGGAGTGCATAATTCATCCCATAACAAACGGGCATTAATGACAGAGCAGTGAATAAAGCCTAGAACTTGGGTGGTCCTGGCTGTCATGTGCAGGCACTGTACCAGTCATGCTCAGGTGCATTATTGCAGTTAATGCTGTAACCAGTCCATCCATGAGGTAAATTTTGTTATACCCTCTTTACAGTGAGGAAACTGAGGGCAGACTACATTAGTTCATAATGGGATTTGCTTTAGTGATTCTGTGTTTAATGTTTTCATTGGGTTGGAACCTCAGAAATGGAAATATGTAGGGCATATAATTACACTAACTCAGATTCAGAACCAACAAATTTCTGCATGTTAATATAGAGTGTGGAAGGTTTTTGTTTTGTTTTGTGGTGTTTTCTTACATTAAGTTCTAAGAAGAAAACCAAATAGGAGTAACCTTTGATAATTAAGTACATTTTTCTCTCTGTAGATTGTCCAATACATTATGTAGTAACATATAATAATACATTATTATAAACCATAATTATTTATAATAAATATATAATTACCTATTCTATAAATCCTACATTTTATATAGCAATGATAATTTCTCTTTGATTAGCTAGATCAAATAAAGTCACAGGTTGTTTCTGACCTATACCCTTGATCTGTCTCCAGACTAGCAAGCCTGCCTCGCATTGCTCCTATGGAGGAAATCCCCCCATTCTCTCTGTTTTGCCTGTTGATTCGGCCATGCTGCTTCTCTGATGAACAGAGTCAGATTCAGCAAGTGTTATGGAGAACATCCTGTCACATGGCAGGCCATTGCACATAAATCTCTGCTTCTCATAAATATGGAAACCCAAAGGATAATAAGATGCATTTACAGTGTTAAATTATTTTATGAAAAAAAGTAAGTTATCTTGAATAATTTAAAACATAATTTAAATATTGAAACAATGTAGGTATATATTATGGTGTAAAATACAAAATTTGCATGAACTTTCAAGATGAAACCTATTTCAAAGGAGTTCCTTTTGCTTTGAGTGTGCCTTCAATTCAGTTCAGCAGAGATGTGAACCACACCTCCCTCCTTCCTGAGGGGTTCATGGGAGAAAGGCTTTGAGAAATTCTGAACACTTTTTTCATTCAAGCTTCATAACAACCATGTGAGGTGTATTATACTTATTTAAGAGATCAGAAAACAGAGGCTAGCATAAATTATGTTGCCCTTGTAAACACACCAAGTAAATAGCAGAGGCAGATATTATAATCAGACTTTTTACTCCAATTCCAGGGCACTTTATATTTCAGTACAGCCACTCCTTAGATAGACTTTAATCCTCATGAGGCTGGATAGGCCACACAGCTCTGCATTTTCACAGGTCTCAACTTCATTCATTCATGGATTCATGTACTTATTTGGGCATTTAATCAACAAATACTTATTGGGAGTTTAATATGTGCCAGGCTTTATGTCAGGCCCTGAGGACACAATGGTTAGCAAAAAAGGGCATAGTTCTTTTCCTTATGGAGCCTACCTATAGACTAGTGGGAAAACAGATATTAAACAAATAATCACCAAAAAAATGTTTGTTTTCAAACTATAATGTTATAAAGAAAAACTGTAGAAGGTCATAAGAAG
Source organism: Eonycteris spelaea (assembly GCA_003508835.1). Classification (NCBI taxonomy): domain Eukaryota; kingdom Metazoa; phylum Chordata; class Mammalia; order Chiroptera; family Pteropodidae; genus Eonycteris; species Eonycteris spelaea. Next base: position 2,668,839 of record PUFA01000062.1, on the reverse strand, counting down.
AAAAAATAGATGAATTAATTTACATAAATGGTCAGAAAAGACCTCTTTAAGGAAGTGAGCTTTGATCTGAGATCTTAAGCACGGGTTAGCTAGGAAAACTTACTTGCACTTAAAATAGTTATGAATTGCCATTCTACAAAACCCATCTCTACAATTCCCTCTTTCTCCATTATTTTTTCTTTGTCTACAATAAGATTCAATTCTCACCACTAGCCATGACATTTATGCTTTTTTATTATATTCTGATTATTCATCCATCCATCCATCCATCCATCCATCCATCCATCCATCCATTTATCCATCCATCCATCCATCCATCCATCCATCCATCCATTTATCCATCCATCCATCCATCCATCCATCCATCCATCCATCCATCCATCCAACTTTCAGTGAGCATCTACTACAAACCTGGCATTACTGTGCCCTAAATCCTTTACTTTTCCATCATCTCCTCCTTTTTTTTTTTTTTTTACTTTATCTGCTTTAACTTTCTATCTCTTTATCTGATTCTTAAATCTCCTATTTTTGACATATCTTTAATGTTATGCCCTTCCCAGCCTTTTTCTGTCACTATTCCCACCTTTGGCTAAATGATTATTTCTCAACCTATTTTCAACAAATGGATTCTTTCCCCACATTTACCCCAAATTTTTCTAATCAAGTACAAGAAAATTAATGAGGTTTTTGCCAATTGATTGGCATTTCACCCCTTAATAAAGAAATGCTACTAATGCAAACCTCTTTCTATCATCTATCTATCATCTATCATCTATCTATCTATCTATCTATCTATCTATCTATCTATCTATCTACATCTATCACTTACCTATATTATTTCTTTTAACTCTAAACTACAGGTAGACAATTTTATCTGTTTAACTCAACGTACCATCTGGAGCTCACTTTGTACTGGTGATCACTTTGTACACTTTTACATGTTCTTAAAAAAGGCACATCCTTTCTGGGCCCACTAATATGTTTGTTGTACCCCTGATATAAACGTACAAATGAATTAAAAAATGCACAGTTCAAAATTAACCTGCTTTTAGATTTTCCTATAAAGTCATTTCTGTCCTTTCTATCATAGCCCATCCTTCTTGTCATGACCCAGACATGAGAAATCCAGGTCAACAATAACATAGTATATCAGCAACTACTTAGGCAAACCCACCAGGAAGGATCTGACCCTTAACTCTCTATCTCCACAGAAGCCAGTCAAATCCAACAGCTCTCCTTTGGAAAGTCTGAAGGGACAGAGTGCACATCTAGAAAAATGCACCTATTAAAAGATAATGAGAGGGGATTTCCCCTTCAAGGCATGATGGAGTAACAGGGCCAGATTTAGCCACCCACCATAAATGTTAGAAAGTTGGATAAAATAAAAAAACTTCTTTCAGACATTTGACAACAGTCTATATAAGACTATGGTCCTTGAGAGAAGAGAAACAAAATGAGTGTGATAGTTGCCCTGGCTTTCTTCCTGCAAGCCATTTCTAGACTGTAGGCCCAGAAAGGGAGAACCCTGACAGATCCTGGCAAACTCACTGAGTTGATGAGATGGAGGTTAGAATTTGGAAAGGGTAAGGTGGCTAGAAGTAGTGGGGCAGAGTTTTGGGAAAGAGGATGTTATATAGAAAAAGAGCTCCAGAAATATGTATAGGCATCTCTTGTACTTTTGCTGAATACCAGAATACAAGTATAGAATGACACTCCAAAAGACTAGGCAGAAAAGATGGATGAGTTGTAAGCAGAATAAACCCCAGGGCATACATGAAGTGGGAAATGTTGGGATCTAACGAGCTACAGGGGTGAATCCTCATTCATCCTTGGAATATTCAGTGGAGTCCCTAAAGTAATCATACCTTAATAATAGGTTTGAACTATCTTTGGAATAAAAGATACTCTAGAACTGGGGTTGGAAATTTTTTAAAATTTACAAACAGCAAATATTTCTTTTGCTAGTGGGTCATATGGTCTCTATCACAACTACTCAATTCTGCCATTATAGTGTGTAGGCAGCCAATACATAAGCACATAGGTGTAGCTGTTTTTCAATAAAACTTTATTAACAAAAACAGATGGTCAGTCTGTGGACTGTAGGCTTTGACTTCTACTCTAGATCAGCACTGTTCAACAGAAATATAATACAAGCCATATGTGTAATTTTAAAATGTCTGAAACCACAGTAAAAAAAAAAAGTAAAAAGAAATAGGTAAATTAATTTTAAAAATATTTTTTACTTAACCTAATATACCCAAAATGTTATCAATTAAATATGTAATTGACATAAAAATTATTAATGAGAAAGTTTGCATTCTTTTTCTAATACTGTCTTTAAAATCTGTTGTGTACCTATAGCACATTTTAATTTAGATTAGTCACATTTCAATAGCTACATGTGGCTAGTGATTACCATGTTAGATATAGCTTAGCTTCTCTGTAATAAAATTTAAAAACAGGTCCTGAAGGGATCAGACAGGTGAGCAATTAACTTCACTGCCTGCCTAAATAAAGCTCAATGCTCTTTATAAGGAAGACAGCACAATGCAGATACTTAATAATGCCATGATAATGATGTCAGCTTCAAATTAAAATTTACTAGAATGCTAAAAGTGGGCAAAAAATACATATAAGAAGAAGATGAGTTAAGAGAAACAGACCTAGAAATGACAAGGTAATAGAATTTCCAGACAATGATGTTAAAGTAGACTATATTATTATATATAAGTATTTAAAGGAAAACATAAAAAGAATCAGAAGAAAAATGGAAGTTATAAAAATGAGCCTGATGAGACTTCTAGAGATGAAAAATACATCTGAACTGAAGATTTCACTGTATTAACAGCAGATTAGGCACTGCAGAAGAAAATGTTAATGAGCCTATAAACATAGCAATTGAATCAAACCAAGATGAGCCACAGAGAGAGAAAAGACTGAAAAACTAAAGGAAAAGTGATCTGTAGGATAGTAACAAATGGTCTACCATACATGGGGAAAGGAAGAGGAGACAGAAAAAAATATTTGAAGAAATAATAGCTGAAACACTTTAAAATTTGAAGAAAACTATGTTTTGTAAGTCCAAGAAGCTTAAAAACTCATGGAAAAAAACTTAAGGTGTGTAAGTAAAATTGCTGAAAACCAGTGTCAAGAGAAAATCTTAAAGGTAGTCATAGAAAAATGAACATTACATGTGGAGGAACAGATATAAGACTAAGAATGGACTTCACCTCAGAAACTTTGCTAGCCAGAAGATAATGAAGTAACATCTTCAGAATGCTAAACAGAAAAGTCTACTTAGAATTCTATAACCTATGAAAATGTCCTTCAAAAACAAAGGTGAAATAAAAACTTAATCAGACAAACAAAACTTGAGGAATTTGTTGCCAGAAGATATATACTATAAGATATTAAAGGAAATTACTCAGCCAAAGCAGAATGATACCAGATGAAAATTTGAAATACAGTATAAGAAATTGTAAATATGTGGGCAAATTTTTCTTTAAAAGTTTAAGTTACTTTGACTGTATAAAGAAAAGTAATAATGTATTTTTGAGATTTATCAAATATGTGGAAGTAAAATGTATGACAGTAGCTTAAAGGACATGATAGGAGATATGGCGGTCTATACTTATAATGGTTTTATGTGATATATGAGGTGGTATAATATTATTTGAACATAAGTCAAAAGTGAATATTGTAAAGTGTAGAGAAATCACTAAAAAATAAAATAGAGAGACACACACACACACACACACATATAATACAGACACACACATCACCAACAGTGGAGATAAAATGAAATATTAAGAAATACCAATTGATTCAAAGAAGCAGGGAAGGAAGAAAAAAGTAACAAGACAGGATGAGACAAATAGAACACCAACAATAAATGCTAGATTTAAATTCAACCTATTGATAATTACATTAAATATAAATGGTCTAAAGACCATTAAAAGTCAAAGATTGTCAGACTAGATAAAAAATGTAAGATTCTATGACATGTTGTGTACAAGAAAACCACTTTAAATATATTAATATATAGACCAGATAGATTAGAACAAAAAGAATGGGAAAAGGTATCCTATGACCTATCTGACCATTCCAATATTCCAGGGAGCCAGAAGGGCTCAAGATTATTCTACACGAATGTGGAGAATTTCTGGAGAACTCAGCAAGATGCATTCTAATCACAAAGCTACACACTCATTCTAACTCTGTTTCTGTTCATTCGTATCTGTTCTTACATTCACTCATTTAGTAAATACTTCGAGCACTTTCTATGTTACCAAGTGCTGGAAATGATCAGATGTTGGATGCTGGAATGTGGTCTCTGCCCTTGAGGAGTTCCTGTGTTCTAGCGGGGGCTGATGCATACAACATAAATCATTACAGGGAGAAGAATGATATAGTACAAAGATGACCAAAATGTCGTAGGAACATGGAAGAAAGATCAACTAACTTTGCCAGGGAGGAGGAGAGGGTTCAGAGGAAAAGAGGAACGTGTGAATGTGTGACGTTTTGAAGCTGTCGAAGGACTCGGGGAATGGGAAGGGCCCCAGCAAACCTGCCGCCCGCCGCTCAACGCAGCTCACTCGCAGGTGTGCGCAGTACCAAGGTCGATAAGTAGCGGTATCTATGTATTTCTTAAATTTATTTTAAGCTTCCTGAGAGTATTCACACTCCTTCTATTTCGGTCGCCCAACCTCATTTTTTTAAACATACAATGAATGGGAACTAGCTACCCCTTCTTCTCTTTTCCCATCCAACCCATCCTGCTTTATTTTTCTCCACAGCAGTTTTCACCTTCTAAATATATTATATAATGTACTTATCTGTTATGTTTACTATCTGTTTCCTCTTCCTCCTAGAATGGAAGTTCCAGAAGGAGAGGAAAGGTTTATTTTGTTCACTGTGGTTTGCTCCCCAACTAACCCCTACTCCCGCCCCCACTACCCCCAGCTCTTGGAAAAGTGCCTAGTACATACACAACAGGTTCCTGATAAATAATTGCAATGGCCTGAGTGAGTTAGCAAATTTCGTATCCAGGACATAATTAGTATCTGCTCATGTTTGAAGGAAAGCGAAGAGGCAAATAAAGGCCGACAAAGGACATTTATAGTAGTACTCTTTCCCCCTCCCTTCCACTGTATTTATTGATTATCTGCTCTGTGTTAGCTCTGCTCTGAGCACTGGAATTTCAGAGAACAGAACAGATCCTATTTCTGTCTTCGTGGAGCTCACCTGCCAGAGTGGATGCAGATGTTAATGAACTATGTAATTGCCAATTTGGGATAATTGAGAAGGGAAAAAAAAAAGGGGAGCGTGCTAGGAAAACCTGAAATAGCAGCACATGACCTGGCCTGGCAGGTTGGGGAAGTTATTTTTAAGCTTAGTAGAAGCTAACTCAGTGAAAGAGAGGAGTGGGAGAGAGAGAGAGCATTCAAGCAGAAGAAAAAGAATTACAAAGGTCACAGAGTGGGAGAGAGAATGCCTGAGTGTTCCAGGTGTGGCTGGAGCCGGGGTGAGGGAAGAGAGGCTTAGCAGAGCAGAAGAGGTAGGTGGAGAGGAGGTAGGAGGAGCAAACCAGGTAGCTCCAGGTGGGCTCACACCTTAAGGGGTTGGTTCTTTAGCCCAAGAGCAAAGGGGAGTCACGAGAGGGTTGTACACTGGGGGATGATGAAATGAAAAGGTAGCTCAGGCTAAAGAGTGAATGGTGGGTCAGGGAGTATGGCAGAGAGGAAGGACATGGGAGGAAAGTTCAGAGAGTGCTGCAGTGGAGAAAGCAAGATGTGATGGCTGGAGTGGAGATGAGGAGACGTAAGTTAGAGCAATATTTAGGAGATGGAACAGAATGGCTTTTCTGTGATTTCAAATAAATAGGCTACAGCTTTTTTAATGTAAGGTTTTCGAATGTTCTTATGAACCATCTTATGAAGCATCTCGAGTCGTTTATCAGCATTCTCTATGATATGTGTGCAAATATTAGCAAGAAGTGAGCCCAGTCTGTAATGATCTGGTAGCCCCTATGGGGTTTTTAGGGAGGGAAATGAAGGAGTGCTATTGGCAAAGCCCAGTAGAAATGAGGGTAAGATAGTAAAAGGTGTGTGTGTGTGTGTGTGTGTGTGTGTGTGTGTGTGTGTGTGTGTGTGTACATGCACATAACCAGTCACAGAGTTCTGCCCTCACTCCTTTTACATCCTTCCTTCTAGCACTGCTTCTCTCAGCTACAGAGTTTGAGATCAGTGGTTCTTGATGTTCATTTTGTCTTATCCTGAGAATAATACACATCTAGTACACACAGAAAATTTCATATTATATATCAGGGCCATGGGACCCCAGATTAAGAATATCTGACCTGTAGGGTTCGTAGAAAGGCAATTCATAGACAAAAATAAATATATTTAGCCAATAAATACATGAAAGATAGTCAAGCTCTCTAACAACCAATTGAGGCAACCATGAGATAACATCTTTCATCTAACAGATTGGCAAAGATTCAAAAAGCTTGGCCATTGTGGAGGAAAATTAGCACTCTTGCATAATCTGAACAAGCATAAAATCGAACAACTTTTTACAGAGCAACTAGGCAGTAGCTCTCAGAATTTTAAATGCCAGATTCTTTAACCTAGTAATTTCAGTCCTAAGAATTGTCCTTTAGGATAGCAAACTTAGCTGTGCAGATAGTCAAGGATGTATACTGCAGCAATGACTAAAAAATTGGGAACTGCTTCAATGACTACCAACAGGAAAATGTTAAATACATTTGAAGCATACCCATAACCTACAGTGGAATACTGTGCAGTCCAAAAGAATGAGACCAATCTACACTGACAATACATTAAGTGAAAAAGGCAATTTGCAAAACAATATATGTAGCACAATATATTCTCTATAAGAGAACTCATAAAAATGTGTTATATAAAAATGCTTTTGTATGTATTTAGAAAATATATACATGGATTTACATGAAACTCAAAATAATTTAACTCTGGGGAGTAGGATTTAGTTGAGGGGGTAGAGATGGGGGAGGCTGGAAATTTTCTTATTTTGTGCACTTCTGTACTGTTACGATTTTTAAAAACAAACCTGTATTACATTATCTTCATCCTTAAAAAATAAAGGTGACAGGAATTTTTCACCTTGAAGTTATTTTCCTCTGTTCAGATCTACTTTAAATTTGAGATGGGGGAAGAGGCTAGTAGTAAGATGTGCCTCCGTTTTCTCCCCTGATTAAAATATTTCAGTGATGTCCCAATGTGTTCAGAGTCAAGCCCAAACTCCTTAGCACTGCAGGTTCTCCTTGGTTTGGTCACTTGCCTGTCTCTACAATGTCTTCAATAATCCTCCAACTCACAGGCTCTACCCACACAGGAACTCGCTAGGCTGCGGGGTTCCTAGGTCTCTCCACTATTTTCTGATACACGTTTGCTTTACAGGGGTCGCTCATTTGCCTGTAAAGACAACCTTAGCTGCCTAACGCTTGTCCTGCCCTTCAAGACTCAGCTTAAGCATCACCTTCTCCAGACGATCTGGCCATTACCCATTTCCACCACAGTCTGGGTAGAGTGCTGCTCCCAAGTGCTCCAAGCCTCCAGGTGTACCTTCTACATTATGTCACTAGTTGTATCCCACTGCTACTTTATGTTAGTATTCCGTTTCCCTCTAGGTGAGAAACCCCTGAAGGCAGAAGCTGTGCTTTGTGTCTCTGTGTTCCCGTTGCACAGACCAGTGCTGGCCATAGGAAGCCCTCTCCAATGGCCATTGGATGGTAAAATGCCCACGCTCCCTTTCTGGAATCTACTCATTGGTAGCCTGTAAGTATGAGAGACTGAATTTTAAAATTCCTTGCAAATCACTTTTTTATATAGAACTTAAATTAAAATCTAGAATTACAAAATGATAGCACTTTAGAACTAGAAAGGCCTTAGGAATTACCAAGACGAGTTATTTTCAATCAAGAGTTTGTGAATTAATGCAAGTTTTCACACTTGAGTGCAAAATAAGAAAAATATGACCAATGGAGCAGATTTTTTAAAAATCAGATTAAATGCACTTGCTTTATATGTTGATTTCTTATTCAGAGATTATATCTCTCTCCTATTTTAAGATTATTTATGAATGATGTGCTTTGTTTGTTTGTCTATTAAATTAAAAAAAAATCTGTAAACTCTAGTTCTGTGTCTTTTTCCACAGAAATTATGACTTTGCCCATGGCCAAACAAAGAAAACATTTTTCAGTTCAGTACCCTTCTGCTTGTGCACAGTGCAATTGTGTACATATAAACATATTATCTACGTTTGGTGTTGTTAGTTTTCTGTTCAGCCTTTTTAATTCAGAAATGAAACAATCAGTTACCATTTTTGTTGTATTGCAATCGGAAACAGGCTTTCTCTCTGAGAAGTGTCTATAACCACATGGTATTGCTGTCTGTCAGTATTTGGTGAGGTTTCAAAACATGTTAGAGTCTGGAAATTATATACATGTAAAATTATTATTGACTTTTATACGGAAATACTGCTTTCTTTCAATTTTTATATGCTTCCTAGGTTTGAAGTTGTTGTAAGCACCTTAAAAATATTTCAAGTGACTTTGAATTTAGCTATTGCTTTAATTTTGATTTTAAACTTCTGAATACTGTACAACTAAGAAATTCCAGTTCTAAGAGTTTTCATTGGAGAACATTGAGAGATGTGTGCAGAGATATATGTATAAAGGTGTTCCTGGAAACATTTGTGTTAATAAAGATCAGAAAAATCATAAATTCCCAATAATAGAGAATTGGCTAAATATATTTTGATATAGTCATTTCATAGAAGATGCTTTGGTTATTGAAAATGGCTGCATTTTTACCTTCTGTATACTTGTCTGTAATCTTTAACTTTTATCTACTATAAGCATGTACTTACATAACTAAAAAGTTTTCAAATCTGTCTACCTCAACGCTTTATCCAAAATAATATTCCTTGTTTTTTTTTGTTTTCTTTCCAATTTGACATTATTGATTAATATAATTTGAGCCAATCAGAGTTCACCATACACAGACTGTTGAGTTTTAATTTTTTAATTTTAGCTTTTACACCTTCTGTTTTTATGCAGTTTAGCTGAACTTCAATACTTAACACTGAGCTGCTATAGGTCAGCACATAATCCAATGAAAAACTGTCATTGAGCACATTTTGAACACTGTGCTCTCTGGCAAGTTCATATTGAGGTCGGTACATTCTAATTCTGTATCAATAGGGACAAGCACGACCATGAACTCAAAGATCTAGAAGACATTTAAAGATGTAATCAATCTATTCATTTTTCTTCTACCTGACTGCATTTTAACTCTGAGTAGGGATACTGGCCATGGGACTTACCAGGATTTCAGCCTGTTGGCCTAAAATCCAGAATGAATAGCATCCTTAGCATTTCTAGCACCAAAGTAGCTTCTTTGAAAGAGGGAGACAAGAGGTGCCTGATTATATTATAGTTATGGAAGCTGTGTGTAAGTACTTCTGTGTGCACGAGTGTGTGTGTGTGTGTGTGTGTGTGTGTGTGTGTGTGTAGAGAGAGAGAGAGAGAGAGAGAGAGAGAGAGGAGGATTGAGAGATTGAGAGAAAGAGAGGTTAAAGGGGTTTCTAGTATCTTGGGTTTTAGGTAAATTTGCCCTTGTATAGCTCTGTCGTCTCCAATACTTCTTCCTAGCAGTTGTTCTAATGTTAATTAATTAATTAATTAATTGATTAATTGATTATTTGTTTGATGTCTGATTCTCTTTTAGAATGTAAAAGACATGAGGGCAGGACTACCCCTGCCCAATTTCCCCAGGACCTAGCATAATCTTTTGCATGATTAGTAAGAATTTAATAAATATTGGTTGAGTCAATGCCTGTATGGGTCTTAAATATCCTTATTTATTTCTTTTTTAACTTTTTCTAACAGCTTCTTCTATGGCTACTATAGACTTTTTTCTTCTTCTTCTAGGTGCTTCTTAAACCCACTTCTGGGACAGAAGAGGACCATGTCATCAAACTGAAGGAGGTGTTCGTTGGCTGCTTCCGCAGCAGGAGGGCAGGTCCACTCTCTATCCCTCTCTATCCCTTGTCAGCTTAAAAAGGTGAGAGCCAGACTCCAACCCTGTTCTGTGGCCCTTAGGGTTGATGTTTGCTCCTCCCTTTCCCAGCTGCTCCTATGCTCTAGATAGTTTTGTGACAAAAGCCAAGCATCTGTTTCAAGTCTGCAGTAACACAGTGCTGTAGCCTTTCCAGAGGACTGATTTGGATTACAGTATCACTGTGAGAACTCCAGCTCTCTCATAAATGATATGTATCTCCATCTTCAATTTGTATAACATACTGTGCTTGGCCTCAAGAGAGCTTAATGAAAGCAGAGATATTTGTTTTGTTCACTGCTCTGTCTCCATCCCTGAGGACAGTATATGAATGGCCACTCTGTGAACACTCAGTAATAGTTTGTTGAATTAGTGAATGATTGATGAAATGTCATCATAGCTGTTGAATGTCTTCTTGTGTTTGATGTGCCATTTTGGCTATAGTTCACCCAGTTAAGAACTTGAAATATGTGCTGTTTATGAAGAGAGCAACTCTTTGCTCATCCTATCCTCAAAAATTATAGTTGCAGTACTCTGCTAAATAATTCTTCTAAACTGTAGGCTAATTCTCCTATTTTCCTTTGAAGAACAAGCCAAACTATTAATACTGCCAATCATGTGCTAGTCAGTAATATTGACCTCTTACAAATAGCCAGGTATTTCCACAGCAAAATGGGTTGATTCAGAAACAACAAAGAATTGCAATTCGGACATGCGGTCTAGATGGGAAACCATGCCCGAGTCCAGAGAAACGAAGGAGGTGAGAGCTCTTTTATGGATCTGGCAGGGGCTGTTGTAAATGACAAGTTCATTGGAAGAAACCGAAAGTTTAAAGCAGTGTAGTGACTTTTTATTGGCTGAGTTATGGCAGTCCCCATTGGCTGAGCTGTTAATGGCTATGAAGAAATCTCTTCTTTCTCCTGCTGAAGGAGTAGAGTAACATCACTTCCTGTTGGAGACGCGAGGTGCCCTCTCTTCCTGTTGGGGTCAGTAGTGTGTGTTGAGTGATGTGTGTGAGCCTCCCAACTCCATGACTCCATTTTAAACGAGGTTTCTTTTATTTTTCACAGTGTGTTGTCATAAATTTCCAAATCTTCTGATCAACCATAGACTTTGCAAATATAACAAATTAACTTTTATTTTTATAAAATGCTATACTTTCAAATAAGTGTTTTCATTAGAATATTGATTTTTTTTTGCCACGTGATTCAGAAATAGGAAACAAGTGGCGATACTAAATGCTAAACTTAAAATTCGTATGGCTTCTTTTATAAGCAGCAATAACTTTGTCATTTCCCAGTTTGCCTTGTCTCTCAGGAAGCTCAGAACTAGGATTTGTGCCCATTTGGGTTACCTTGTTTTTGTTTGTCTGTTTGTTTATGTCTACAGCACCCTATTGTCATTGGTGGTCTCCCATCCAAGTACTAACCAGGCCCAACCCTGCTTAGCTTCCAAGATCAGACAGTCACACTGCCTATTCTTCACCACTGATCTTTCTGAAATAGGGTTTGCACCTCTGTTTCCCTTCACTACCTTGTTCTTCTAAGTGGTTTTTTTTTTTTTCCTTTCAAATATGGCGTTGTGCTTTGTTGAAAGGGGTATCAAATTCTCTTTGGTAGATGGAAAATTATATTTCACAAGAAGAAAAATATTGTCCTAACCATTCACAGGTGCTTTTCAAAGCTTGCATGCCACGATTCCATCTATGCTTCATTTTAACTAACTGGATATCAACCCTTTTAATGAGCGTGATTTCTCCGGTGTCACAGGCAAGCACGGGGACATTATGTTATACTAGAACAGTAACGTGCAGCAGAAAGAGCCCTGGGTTTGGAGTCAGCAGAACTGGATTCTTGTTACACTCCACTTACTAGTGGAGTGATCTCAGGTGAGGAACTGAACCTCTCTGTGCCTCAGTTTTCTTCTATACATTGGGTATAAAATCACATGATAATATGTGTCCACGTATTTTGTAAACATTACACTATTTCTGTTCCCTCACAAGTCTGTACATTCCTCAAGATCAGGGACTACATCGTGTTCGTATTTGTGTTCCTGGGGCCTGGTTGGTTGACCTGAAGTAAAGGCAAATGCAGAGAGCACTAAATGTGGGTGACTAAGTTACTCCTTGTTTTCATTCAGAAAAGTGCCACTGGGATCTGTTCATTAAATACCTTCATTGGTCAGCTGGTCTTAACTGAATACCTCATTCATGCTTTCTGCTGCCTCTAAGATATTGAGTTGAGGAAGGAGAAGATAAACACAGAAAAATGGAAGCACATATACACCACTATAGATTCACACATGTCAGAGATCACAAAATAGTGACTTCAAGGATAAATCTGCCTCTAAACATTCTTTCTTTGGCTCAAACAATTTTTTTTAAACATAAACCAACAATTTAAAATCCAGAGATGTGAATTTGCCTTCTCTTGAAATTGTGCACAGTTGGTCACACCAGGCCAGGTCCCTCCACTGGGACAATTGACCTATGCTATGCGGCTGCAGCAATTTCAGGCATGCCCTTGGCAGCTCACTACAGAGACAGCCTCTATCATCCCTGAACACCAAGGCAGATAGGGGCTGCCACTTATTATCACATTTATTATGGATTCACTGATGTAGCTTTCACTGCACTAAGCTCTTTGATTGTCCATCTCTGTCTGTCTATCTGTCTGTCTGTCTGTCTATCTATCTATCTATCTATCTATCTATCTAGCATCTAGCATCATCTGTATCTATCACAGTCAAGGAAACCTAAGAATAGTTAGTGTGTGGTGGATCCAGTATTCAAACCCTGACCATCTGGCTCCCAAATTCTTGCTCTTGATCACTCAACTATGTCACATCTTGGTAGGGAGGGGAGGATATCAAAAATCATACCTAACCACAAAGCGAAATTGTGCGACAGCCTCTTGTCCAGGACATTGTGTTCTGTTTAATTATAGACAAGACTTCACAAAAGAAGTGACTTTGTAGAGTTTTAAAGATAAAAAGAGTCATTAGTCCAGGCATGTTAAATGCCCTGTGCAAAGGCCTTTTTGGAGATCTGAGAGGCCTGCAAATGAACAGCGGGTGAGGCTCACTTAGCTGAATGAGGGTGTGGACAGAAGACAAGCAGGAGGTGAGGTGTGGTGGCTGGGAACCATGACTTGGAGCTTAGATCTGATACCCGAGGAAAGGAGGCTGACCTAGGCAGGTTAGGGAGAGAGGCATAAGGTCGAAGTCCTGCTTGACCAAGGTGCTGTGGGACAACTCAGCTTTCCTGCAGGAGTCCTGCCAAACTTCATTCATTGCTTTCACAATGCAAGAAAGTCGATTTTGTAACACAGGTGTCCCTACAATACTGGCCCGACTGTTTACTTCTGCTTCAGATCCTGTGCGTATGAACAAATACTTTAGGCACTATAACGAGCAGAAACTTGAGACAGCTTATCTCGTAATGCTGGGTTTTGCATCATATCCAGGGTGTGGTGTTACTTTAGAAGGTAAGTTCAATAATTATGTGTTTACAGATTGAGCAAATAGTACATGTGGCCTGAGAGGTCTCAGGATCTATACCTTGAAAGCCCAGTGAACTAACTTATTCAGCTCAGTACTGGATATATCAAGTGGTCACAATATATTCAATATATGTAGGTATGTACATAAACGTATATAATACATATATATATAATATGTATATATAAAACATGTATTATGTACATTTATGTACATATTCTCTCTGTACATGTATATATACATACTTACATTGCACATTTAAGTAGTACCTTGTATTTAATCATACTTATTTATAAAATAGTCCAGAATGGCTTGGACATGTAAGGTGAATCAATTAAAACTAATTCAGGCAAGCCTAGGCCATCGACCTAACTATTGTGTTCTCTCTTTTTCACATATGATCTATTAAATATAGTACTTTGTGTTTTTGATGTTCCCTAACAGTGTAATGAAGCAATAAAAATGAATGTTAAAAGCATTGTCACCTAAACTGTCTTCTTTAGGAAATAAAATGCTGATTAAACAGTTACATTCTTTATTCTCTTGCTCTATTATTATTTCTCTCTCCCAGAGAGAGGCTGGAACCATGTTTAGTTCTCTGCTCTTAACAGGGCTTGTCAACTATGTCACACAGTAAGTGTTTACAAGCATCTGTACTAATCGTCTACAGCCCACACCTCTGCCCTGTCTCTGTTTCCCTGGTTTATTGCCCTCAGACAATTTCTTCCTTTTCTGTTTTTGCATTTTCAAGTACAAAGCAAAGGTGGTAATTATCTGATTTAGGGCTTTTTAAAACACATTTGAAATACGGCAATCGCTTGTTATTCTAGCTTGATAACAAACCTAAAGGCAAGCTTTCAAGCACTGACTTGTTCTTTCCCTCCTCATTCCAGCTCCTACCGTCTTAAAGTGAAGGGCTTTGAAATTATCTGCTTTATTGGACTGCATGTCACTGCTGTCTGTGGAAGTGGTTTCAGGATGCAGGTGTTGGTTTCTTGGGCCTCCTGTGCTGTGATTTCACATGGCTTGTTTCCATTGCTAGTTTGCTGACCGGGAGACATCCTTGGCTTCCTGTGGGGGGACTGGAAAGGGGCACATCTTAGATTGTTCTATTTCCTTTGAGGTCGATGCCCTCTAAGTTTGGCTTTCCTTTGCTCTGGTCATTCTGGTGCTCTGGACCTAAGTTTCTTCTCCTTTTGGAATGACCATCAAATGTCCACGTAAAGACTTGTGGTGCATCTAGAGCTATGTTAGGAGAAGCATGAATTATTTACCATAGGATGTGGTTCCTGCCCCCTCAGAACCAGGCAAGAGAAGGCCATGGTTGGACCAGTAACTCATCCTTGTTGAATGTCAGTTTCCTCATTTGTAAAGTGTGAAAGTCAGACAAGTTTGCCTCTACTATCCTTTTCTGCCCTAATATTCTATAAGTCAAAGAAAGCTAAGAACACATATAAACTGTAGATTTTGTAATTTCAGGAATCATCTGGGAAAACAGGACTCTGGTCCCAGCCAACAGAACTGAGAGAGTTTGCAGTCAATGGAATTAAGTTGAACACAGTTCTGCCAGTTCTTTCTTCCGTTACCTTCAGTAACTCAGTTCTCTCTGAGCTCTAGGTTTCTCATCTTTAAAAAGTAGAAATACTACTATCTACATAGCAGTGTTGTTGTAAGGATTTACTACATATTCACAGTGTATTTTAAGTGCTACATGCACATATAGCTAACACAGCAGTCACACCGTAAATAATGGAAGTTACTACGATAGAAGTAATCTTACGAGTATAGTAAGTTCTCACTTAACATCCTCAATAGGTTCTGCGACTTTAAGTGAAACAATTTATTACAAAACCAATTTTACCATAAGCTGATTGATATTAATAAGAGCTAAGTCCCTACAGCATCTCATCAATGTTATTATGCCATGACATGGAAAGAAATGATGTTACTCGAGGACCCGCTGTATATGGTTTTTGGAATAGCTAAGGGTTTGGAATAGATTACATCTAGGGAAGATAACACAGGAAGATGTCTTTGAAGCTAAAGAAGACTAAGAGTGACTTTGAGGATAGTGTATCTACTTAAAGAAATGATGCAAACATATGCGATAAGAAATTGAGGTGAAAGGCTCTGAGGGGCAAGATCATTTACTCACTTATTTCTAGCACTTCTTACAGGTATAGATATTTTCCGTGAGAAAATTTCCTTATCACTATAGTCATGTCTTGCCCAGCATTTTCCAGACACAGAGTTGTTCTGTATATTCAAAGATGATGGTATATTGATGATGTAGTATTACTCTCATTATTTACAATAGATATGGGCGTGTCTGAAAAGACCAACTCAGCATCAGCAATTCTTTCTCCAATATCCAAATACGAAGGTTGGCTTGATTTTGCCACTACTGTCTGTTAGGTCCAGGAGGGCCCAATCCCTACCCCACCCACTGTAGTGTGGGAACCAGACTTCTCCCTTACCTTTGTGTGGGAACCGGACCTTGCATCCGGGTTGGCAACGCTACATGCTCACCTCCTGCTTCACTAGACTCTCCTCCCTTCCCCACCAATTTACCAGCCCCAAATGTTCCCACCAAAAGGCCCACCTCAAGCGCCATGTAAGTTTCAGGCACCCTCACGTTCAGAGCTGACGCCATCTTCAGCTCAGCCAGGCGGTCACTCTGCTACAATAAATCTTGCTGAACCCCTTAGGCCCTGTGCGTTCCTCCCTCAGCGAACCTAACGCGGTCAGTGCTTACAGTGCCTGTCACTTTTACCGTTTCTGCAAACATCTGGATTCTTGGCAATCCCCCCTTAGTTTAGATCTTGTTAACCTGGGCTCCTCTAGATCCTAGGGAATTTTAAAGTCCTTGAAATTCTTTGCAGAATCGTGTGTGTGTATGAGTATATGTGCATTTTGAGGAGACTCAGAGCAAAGGGACGAAACTTGAAAAGCCAAAAACTTCTGCTGAAGTTGTCTTGACTAGGAGAGAATCAAAATGACTTCCTAAAATGAAAAGACAGCACGACACAAACACAGAGCGCTCCCCCACGCCTACTTGCTTCCGCTGCCTTAATACTTCCACGCCTTCTCCAATGTCATGGTTGAGTCTTTGGCAAGGTTTTCTGGGTTTCAGACTAGCTCCCTGTGACATAATCCAGAGTCTGGTGGAGTGGTCTGGAGAATCTCTGTTGAGTGGATGGGGAGATTTTGCACTTTGTTCATTGTCCCTAGAAAGGGCAGTTACATTTTTTGGTTTGTTTTTGTTGTTGTTGTAAGGATGGCTAAAGTATCAAAAACAAAATTTCCAGGGAAAGAAATGAAAACTGATTTTGATAGCAGCAGCCTAAAAGTGTAAAGTAAAAATGGAAAAATGGCAGGATGAGACTGTTAAAAGCAAAGAAAAGTGCATGTTTTCCAGATTTCATTTGAAAAGAGAATCAGTCCTTTGTGTTTGCTTTTGCCTCCAGGCCAGCAGGAGCCCTAGGGCCACACCCTAAGGTGGGTTTTGGCTCCATTCGATCTCTTCCTCCTCCTCCCCTTTTTTCCTTTTCTTCCCACCCCCTCCTCCTCCTTCTCCTCCTCTCTGTCCTTGTCTCTCTGGCTCTGTTTCTGTGTCTGTCTGTCTGTCTGTCTGTGTGTGTCTCTCTCTCACACACACACTCATCTTTAAAAGGTGCAACCTTTATTATATCACCAGTGTTAGGTTTTGAACTTTTTTAAAAAATTTTATTATTAGTTTCAAGTATACAGTGCACTGGTTAGACATTTATATAGTTTATAAAATGATCCCCCTAATTGCTCTTTTTCTCCTCTGGCTCTCCACCTAGCCATTATATTACTGCTCACTGCATTCCTTATGCCTTGCTCCTCATCCCCGTGACCATCTATCAACCATTAATTTGTACTTCTTTAACCCTTCATCCCTTTCTCTGAGACCCCCAAGCCCCCTCCCTCTGGCCAGCACCAGATTGTCCTCTCTATTTGTGAGTCTGTTTTTGATTAGTTTGTTCTTTTAGGATTTGGACTATCTTAAGATGAAGTTGACCACCTTAAATTTAGGATGAGAAGTGAATTTTAGTTAAAACTTTGAAAATATAAAATCTCTCTTTTAAGAAAGGGAAGGAAATAAATAAATAGAATTTGTTGAATCTCTGTGAGTACAAAGCTGCTATTAAGCTTTCTGAGGGAGTCAAAAGCCCAAAGTTCATTCCTTACCAAATTATTATATAATGG
The DNA here is from genome assembly GCA_003508835.1 of Eonycteris spelaea. Taxonomy (NCBI): domain Eukaryota; kingdom Metazoa; phylum Chordata; class Mammalia; order Chiroptera; family Pteropodidae; genus Eonycteris; species Eonycteris spelaea. Next base: position 2,651,005 of record PUFA01000062.1, on the reverse strand, counting down.
TATTTAGAAGCTGGGCATAGAGGTTGCTCTTTAGAAAGTTTACCTTCTAGTCTGGGAGACAGACCTCACAAACATGAAACAACTATGAAAAATAAAGTGCCGTCAGATTTCAGAGAGAGAAAAGATCAAGTGGGCTGGAAGAATGCACCAGATCATCCAGACAAATGTTAAACGTCCTTCATAGGGGGAATGGTTAAACGAGAATGGTGGTTTCAAATGATAGAGTACCATTCAACAGCTGAAAGTAATGAAATAAATCTGTATGTAGCAACATGAATGTGTCTCAAAATATTGTTGAATGAATAAAGATTTTTCCAGATATGCATAGCATATATCAAATATATTAAAAACATGTAAAATAAGATCATTTATTCTGTGTTTGTATGTGTGTCTCTGTGTGCGTGTTTTTAAAAAAGATGTAGAAGGAAATGCACTAGACTCATAATCAGAGTTACCTTTGGGGAGGGACAGGAGATCAGGTGCCAGTCAAAGATATCTTCAGGTTCATCTGTTCTATGCTGGTTTTGCTTTTGATGATTTGCTCTGGTGATTGCGAGTCCCGAGGTCCAGCTTTCTGTTGCAGTAAAAAAGCAGTTGAGAGGTTTTTGTTTGTTCGTTTTGCTTTGTTTTGTAAAAAGCTTCTCCTAATATATCGCATAACTTCCTGGTAGCCAGGGCCTCTCAGAGGTCCCTAGAGCTGGGTTTCTTCCATTTTTTGAGGCTTCCAGCACAGTAATGAATGAAGAAATGTCAAAAGAATGTTACAACCAGCACAGTACATTTTAAATGTTTATATTTAGTCATTAAAGTTATGCAATGAATCCTTTCTCGTTAATCCTGTCGGTGCATCTCCTTGATGCCACAAACGTCTACATTTTAAGTCTTGAGCCAGTGGTCCTTCTGTCGCCTTCTTCTCAGTGGCCCGGGGAACTAGAAAGAGACCTGTGTGAAACAGAGGCTCATGATGAGAGGGCCTCTGAGGCAAGTTCTAGTTACTGACTTCAGCTCTTCTCCAGGGTTTCGGTTCTCCCCCAGGAGCGGCCTTTGGACATATAGTGTCTCTTCTGCAAGGTGGATTTGGTTTCAGCACTATGCAGTCGCCCTAGAATATCAAATAAAGAAAATTTTACCTTTCCAGCCATCCTCCCTTCCCTCCATTCAGGGCATTTAAGGTCAAACAGGCTCTCAGTACACACCCTGTGCCAGCTCAGCCCAACCCTGCCTCCCCCACTCCATGCCCAGGGAGATAATTGGGGCCAAATGTATCACTACAGTTTCATAGACATGCAAAATGTCCAGCCATCTTCTTTTTTAAGTAGGAAATGTTCATCTTAAGAAAAAGTGGCATAATATGTTAAAATGTACATCTATTTCATGTCATAGAAGGGACATGGATTTTATTTTAAAGTCTTATTTTTGTGATTAGTAAAATTCTTGAAAAAACATCTAGAGAAGTTAATAGCTTTAGCAAATTATGAATGCTTTTGAAATGTTTTGAAGAGATTTATCCCTCCGGTTTCCCTCTTTTTAATATTATATGGAGTTTATACATAATCTAAACATTCTCATTATGACAGTTCTTCCAGTCATTTGGAGGAATAATTCCTCTAAACAATTTCACTCCAAAATGAACCAAATGCTAATCCCGTTTTATTAGAGGAAAAGACAAACAATATAATTATACTTGAATTTTGAGGAATCAAAGGTAGTAAAACAGTTTACACTAGACCCCAGGGCAGAGTTTGTAACTTAGCCACACACGCATTCATTTTTCCAAGCTTGGAAAGTTTGCTAAAATGAGCAGAGGGCTACTCCACCAGACTAACAAAAAGGAAAATGCCTATCAGTTTTTCTTTTGTTCTTTCCAGATCCTGTTCCAGTACACACTTGGCCAGCAGGTTCACCAGAAAGCTATTGAGAGTTTGCTAGAACACATTATGCAGGGTGAATTTCTTCTGGAATGTTGCCAAGGGTTTTTTATGCTTCTGTGGTAGGCATTTCTTGAACATTGTCATTTAGCCAAGCAAAGAACATTTGCTTAAAGGATAGAAAATACTTAAAAATTATTGTTTGTTTAAAAGCAGGTTAAATAGCAATATGATCTTAGGGTAGGGCAGAGAAAAGTACTTATTTCTCTAAGTGATCTAATCAGGTTATTTAATTTTTTTAAAACAGATTTATAGTTTTTTCTAAAATAATCATATATTAATATTGTCTTCTAGAAAATATCTTCCAGTGTCTATTTTTCTTTGATGTGATTAGCTGTTTTTCAAAACTGAATTTTTACTTTAGAGATTTCTCATGTTTGTTTTTATATGAGCTACTGGTAACAGCTAAGAAACTTTGGAGGTGCAGAGAACATGCTAAAATAGAATTTCTTTTTTCACTTTCAATTCTGGAACTATGCCATAAAAAATAAAAAGAAAGACATGAAAATGTCTTTAAATGAGAACGAATAATAGTTTTAAAGTGTTGCAAATTTAATTATAAATTTTCTACGTACAAATTCTGACATGTAAAAAATACAATACATAAAAATTTCAACAGAAATTATTCTCTAATAAATAGTAAAATCTAATCCAAAACCACCTCACTTTAACAAGGTTTTCATTAGTACCAAGTTCTCATCATATTCTCTGTAATACTCAGTGATATATAAGAGCTCTCTCTAACCATGTCAAAGAAAAAATTCTAATGATAAGAATTTGAATCTTGTCTCTGCCATCCACAAGCTCTGTGATTTTAGGGGAGTTACTTACCGTCTCTGAGCTTTAGTGTCCTCATCTGTAAAATAGGAATAATTAACTCACAAGATTGCTGTGAGGATTAGACATGTTTATAAGGAATTTCAATAGTGCCTAGCATATCGTAAAGTCTTAAAAAAATATTAGTTCCTTTCTCATTTTGCCCGTTCCATTCCACCAGTACAAGTCAATCTGGAGACTCACATAGGCAAAACCATGATTTAAGTTAGGATTGTGTTATTTTAATATTAGGATATTTCTGGTTGCTTCATTTTATACTTGGACTTTAAGTATACACATTTTTATAAACATTCTTTAAACAAAATTAATCTGTTTTTATTTTGATGAAGATAGAACTGATTCTGATATATTTGGAGAACTAAATGATATACAAGAGAATTTTGTTTCTAAAGAGCTGACTCTATCATGAATTTGTACTCAGTGAAAAAGTAAATATGATGCTACTTTTGCTTACTCAGTATTTAACTATTAAAGAAAAAATATGGCAATTCTCCTTTTATACCTAAATCCTATGGAATTTGTTGTCTCCTGTAATCATGTCTGAGCTATGATCTTAAATTTGGCTCCCTTCAATTGAGTTTTGTTATGTACTTGGCGTATTCCCACAACTGAACCTCCCATCTGTAACTTGCACCTGCTGTTACAGGATTCAGCCCAGATATCTCTATACTTCTGGGCCACTCAGGTCTCTGTAAGTACCGGCTTTCATGCCACAGTTTCTTAGCCAGTTTAGACATTGCAAATATTTGGGCCTTCCAGTTCCTGCAATTTTGTTTTGGTTCTTTAAAAACAGCTCTGCCCCCACCCCTGGCACATCACCATTTCTCCAAGGCACTCATTGTGAGATGGGAGGGCTGGTGCCTGTCATTTGCATTCCAGATTAGAACAAACAGAATCTAGATCCCCCCCCTTTTTTTTCTGTGTGTGTCTTGACAAACAAAAGAGGATATGAGATGTATATATTCTTTTGCAAAATGCAGAAGTGTCAATTCTAGGAGACACTGAGTTTTTCTCATTTACTTTAAGTTGTTTATGTAGCTCCTATTTTTGATAGATGTGTAGAAAGTATGAGTTTTGTGGAGCTGGTAGGAGGAGGAGGTGATGTGGGAAAACTACTTCTTTCTCATTTGCCATGAGACATTTAATTCCTGAAAAGAACATATATAACAGCAAATAAAATGCCCTGGTCTTGGGGCCAAGAATTCGTGTGTGTGAGTGTGTGTGTCATAAGTCTTGCAGCTGCTAGACGCAGGCTTATGCATATGTGGCTCTCCCAGCATTGGCTTCTGTGGTTCTTCCTCCTGCACAGTATGCTCTTCCGAAGCAAAGTGGCTTGCCGACGGACCAGGATCTTTGGATAAAGAAGACTAGCTATGATAAACAAATTCATAACAATTTAATATCTTAAAAAAAAAAAATTCCGAAAGAGAATGTCAGGAAAGGGTAAAGCTAAAACAACACCTTTCCTCAAGTGGATTCTGGATTGAGGGGTGGAGTCAAAGGCAGATGTGAAGTGATGTAAATGAGGTATCTTAAATATATGGAAACAATTCTTGGGGGAATAGTATTGAGAACCTATGGTCAATATAATACTTTTTAACATTAAGTTTTGTTTAGGTTAAGGGTTAAGATTATAGAGTTTACAGCTTGGGCATCATTTCTTTCCACCTTTTCTCTTCCCCTCTTCTTTCTTGCAATAGGCAGTAGATTTATCATCTTCAAGATGCTCCCGATGTAGTAAAGGGAGCCTCTAGGCAAACAAGCAAACAAGCACAGATAGCTCAGAGCAGAAAGGGCTAAAGAAAAGGTATGTACCTACCACGAAGGGAATTTAGAAGCATCAATTCAGAAAGGCTGTATGGAGGAGCTATCTTACTGATGACTAGACAGACAGGAAACAAGGTGGGAGTGGTGGTGAGATCCTGTAGAACTCGCTCAGGCAAAGAGAAAAGCATATGAGCACTAATAATAATAAGTGTGTAGTACTTGTTGAGAGTTTATTATGTGCAGCCACCTGCTACCTATTTTACATGGATTATCTCATTTAATTCTCACACAAAACCTTTGGGGCAGATATTCTCCCTTTTTCAATGGAGAAAAAATTGAGGCAGAGCAAGATTATGCTACTTGCACATAGTTGCATAGATAGAGACTGGTAGAGCCAGGATTTGAACCCCAGAGTCTTAACCTCTTGGCAGAAAGGATCTGCTCTGTTTGGAAAATATCAAGTGACTTGATATAGTTAGAGTCCAATCTGCTTCCTGAAGACATGATAGACAATTGTTGGATTTTTGTCGGGGGAATGATAAATTTCTTAATGATAAGTATGATCAGAATATGCAACTGGATTTTATTTGGGGGATGAAAGGTGGGAGTGTGTAGGTGGAATTTCAGCGTGTGTGTGTTTTTAAAAATTCCTTTGCTTATCTTTGTATGGAAGCAACATTTTTCATAATTTTTCCTTAATTTTTCTTCTAGGCCTGTGTATATATGAAAGATAACTTGTAGATGGCCCAAACACAGTGGGAAGGAGCATGCTTGGGGGCAGATCGTGGTTAGGAGAGCATTACCAGCCCAGGTAAGAGATATCAATGATGTCATTGATGATAATGATGAAGATGATAGTTACTTTTTAATGGAACACTTACTCTGTGCCACCATACTCTGACTTAATCCTCACAATGGTCCTGTGAGATAGTCATACTTTTAATTTACAAATGAAGAAGAGTCAGAAGCTCTCAGAGGTTAAATGACCTTGGACAAGGTCATACTGTAGGTAAGAAGCAGAGCCAGGATATAGATACAGGTCTGATTTCAGACTCTTAGCTCTTAAGCTATGACAACATGCTACAGTAAGTAAGGTAGGCTTGCTCAAGGAGGCATAGGGCTCCTAAGATGTTATTCAGTATGGAAATGTCTGGGAAAAAATAGAAAAAAAATATGTTGTGTGTGTGTGTGTATAAACTTGGAAGTTGACAGATGACTTCAGGCCAAGGGAATGAATATATAGAGGAAAAAGACAAGAGCAATGATTAGCATCCTGGGGACCACTCTATGGAGGGAGAGGACATTGAGAACGAAAAATGTTTAAAACAGAGGTAAGGAATGAAGATCCTATCCCTAGGCTATGTGACTTCTCCACTGGGTAGTGTGGCCAAGCCCCTCATTTGGCCTCTCAACCTCTGCATTTCTGAAAATGTGGAAAAAGTACTCACCTTCCCTGACAACTTCACAAGATTTTTTATGATCATCATTGGGGTGCTATACATAAATATAGTTTAAGAACTCTAAAGTTCCTTACAACGTAATGAAGACAAGATGGGGGGTAGTAGAGGTGTCTGACCCCAGAAGTTAGACTGAGGAAAGAGAGCAGTGAGCTTTTTAAGTGGAACAAGGAGGAAGTTACTGACATGTGCCTGTGGGTTGGGTCCAGATGGAAACCCTGAAAAAAAAAAAATGCCTCCCTATGAAAGATTCTAAAGGTAAGACTATTAAGAGAGAAACCAGAGGAGGAAAAACTCTGAGGAATGTAAGCGAGGAGGTCGGTGCCTATGGAGAAGCCTGGCAGGTCTATAAGTTAGGGATCCCTGACCCCTTCCAACCCTAACAGGCACTTTGACCTTCAGTACAGGGCCTCCACTCTCTGGACCGCAGTCTTCTCCTTTGTAAAAATAATGCAGTTGGTTTGCATAGGTGAACGCAGCAGCTCAGGGTGGGAATGGCAAGTGCTGCTACCTGCATTTTACCCCAGGTCCAGGGCTACATACAACATTGTGTTAAGAAGGGTGGTGAGGCCAAGAGAGCATGCAGCAGAGTGGATGAGCGAAATCTGTTGTTGGTGTGCCGAGGGGAGGCGCTTCATTCGGGTCTGGCATTTGTGACCTCCGACCATGGCCCAGAAAAATAGGAGACTCACACTCCAGGAAACTGCCAAGTCCAAGGAAAGGCCTTTGGAATTCCAGGGACAAGGTAATTGTTCATGAGATGTCAGCCTTGTAGCCTCGCTTTTTGAGGGCAGAACTGAACCTTTGGGAAAAGTCTCTGCTTTGTGAAGAGGCAGAAAGAGGGTGAACTGGGAGTGGCCAGATTCTTCTGAAAGGTGACTCCTAGGGTCTGGGCCAAGAAAAGGTTTGGGACTGGTAAGGGGATTCACAACGGGGCATGCTTGAGAGAAAATTGTTTAAGGCTTTAAACCCTCCCCAAGGTGAGTAACATGAGACCAAACCTGTAAGTTACTTTAGCTATATCTAGTGTGTAACCTGAAAATGCCTCCCCCTGCAGTAGCATTTGTGTTTTGGACCTCACAGTGTGTGCCTTGTATCGAGGATGGAGTGGGGGAAGGGATTCTGCTGGGTTCAGACAAAAGTGGGGAAGCACTGGCTTTGAAGACTAAATTTCCTCCTTTTTATGCTTGGGGTGTAACCAGAGACCAGTGTCAACAAGGAATCTGGCTTAGGAACGCTTTTGTTTGCAGCTGTCCTTGGGGCGTGACTTACTTTTTTCAGAGGTCAATGGATTCTAAATTGTGTAATTTCGGGATCTGCTGAACCAGGGTAGGAGAAACTTTTGAGGGAGTTGGTGGGAAAGGGGTAGACGTGTCACTCATCATCTGGAGACTCTTGCTGTCTATCTATAAAATCAGACCTGGCCACACGGAATTCTCCTATTTCACAGAGAACAGGAAAATATATGTAGATTTGGGTGTTAACAGTTGAATTTGCTATGGCAATGAATCTATGTTAAATCTCTGAAATCATGTAATATCCTAAGTTCAGAGGGAGCAAAAGCATTAAAGTGAGTTTTTTTGGGTATGCTTGATTACATTCCTTTAATTATAACTATTTCTTGTAGCCTACGAAAATACTTACCCTGTGCTGTGGGGAAAAGTAGCAAGCTGGGAGCTTCTAAAGGTCTGAATCACTTTGATCTATGCTTCACCTCTTATACTTCAGATTTAGCAAAGAGCTTGATATTTATGCACACACTCAAAAAGAATCTATCAAGCATTTAATGATTCCAGCCACTGTTATAAAGGGTGGGGATACAGAAATTAAACAAGCCCTTGCTCTTTCAGAATTTATAATCTACTGGGATGGGGCAGACAATAAAATTAATATATTATATAATATATCAAGTGGCGAGACATGCAACGAAGAAAAATAAAGAGGGGTATAAATGAGAGAGAGGGGGCAGTATTGCTAGGGTGGTGGAGTTTGGAGCAGAAGTGAGGGTGTGAGCCCTAAGGCTAACTGAAGAGACCATGTCCAAGACAAAAGGAATGTTCCGGAGAGGGCACAGGGGAAGGGGTGGAGATGAGGTCAGAAGGGAGTCAGAGGCACAGGCTGTGCTGACCTTGTGAGCCATTGTGGGTCACTGCAAGAGCTTTACATTTTAATGGGAAGCTTGCCGGAAGGTTTTCGGCGAGAGAAAGGATCATCCTGGCTGCTGTTTTGAAAATCAATAGAAGAGGGCAAGGTAGAAGCATGGAAACCGGATACAATAATCTAACCAAGAGATGATAGTGGGCTGAACTAAGGATTTACCAGATTCTAAGTACTTTGTAGCAATAGCTGGCAAGATCTTCTGATGAATGAGATGTGAGCTTAGAAAAAAAGAAGTGAAGATGAGTCAAAATCTTTGGTCTGAGCAGCTGGACGAATAGAGCTGTTATTTACTAGGATGGCCCAGGCTGGTGGAGGAACAGGTGTGGAAACAGGGGATCCAGAATTTGGCTTTGGAATGGTTAAGTTTGAGATAGCTAGGAGAGAGGTCCACAGCCTACTGGAATCATGAGCCTGAAGTTCAGGGGAGAGGATGGGGCTATAGGTGTAAATTTTGGAGTGAGGAGCACATAAAAAATTAAAGCTATAAATGGGACGAAGTCAATTAAGAAGAAACAATATAGGTGGAGAGGAAAAGCAATCTGGGACTAAGCCTTGGAGAACTCAGCATTAGTGGTTAAGGGATATGAGAAGAACGGCCAAGGTGGTGAGGAGGAACTAGTGAGACAGAAAGAGAGAGCAAAGGCTCAGGGAACAAGGGAGAAGCCATTCCAAGAAAAGAGTGTCTATTTGGGCCAAATGCTGCTGATGAATCAAATACCAAGAAGACCTAAAATTAACCATTGGATTTTGGGCATGGAGGTCATTGGTGAGTTTCACAAAAACAGTTCTCGTGGAATTGTGGGGATGAAAGCCTGACTGAAGTAGTTTTAAAACAGAATGGAAAAAAAAATAAGTAGATATAATGAAAATGTAGACCATTCTTTCCAGAAATTTTATTATAAAGAAAGGCAAAAAGATAATTCGAGACAGTTGTGGTAGGGAGAAATGTCAATATCTAATGTAGCCCAACAGCATACCAGAAGCTGCTTTTCAAACAGGCATTCATTCTCTTCGAACAAGGCAGCTCAGAAGAACCTTTGGAGATTACCCTATGACTCTCCTACTGGGGCTTGACAGACTCTACACAGCATCCTCATCTGTCACAGGTACCTCTAGCATCGTTGGATCTGCCAGTGTATAGGAGCCAAGTCACCTTGCATGGCAGCCTGGGTCCACTACAGAGCCCTCTCTTGCTACGGGTCCCACCCAAAACTATGAATGTCTTAAATTGCCCAATATAGAGGTTTGAGCAGTATTTCCTATCATAGGTTATGTTTCTTCAAAAGCCCAACGGGGCTTAACAAGTGTTGGATTTTGTTTTTGTTTTTGATTTTTTTTTTTTTTGTTGGCAATACTAAGCCCAAGGTACAATAACTTGTTCTTTACAGTTCTGACATAACTTAGATCATTGAACGCCTTAAAAACCTCACTAATGTGGGAGGGATTGCAGGATCCTTTCTCAAGAGGACCCAGGCTTGGGTTTGAGAACTGGATCAGTTCTGGAAATTGTGGGCACGTCGACCTTCTTGACAGCTCTTGATTTTTCATTTTTGTTATGCAAGGCATGTAATACCCTTTTCTGACTGATCGTCTGCCTCACTCCTAGGACCTCTATGGTTTGCTAGCCATCATCAAAGCCTTTGTGGATGGAGGCACTCTGGTTGCCCCTCTAGCCTTCTTGCCTGTTGTGGTTTACATCCATTTTCACTTTGATGGTTAAGCACCGACAGCTGGCCTATGCTATTCTAGAATCCCATTATCATTCCCATTGAGACTAGGGCGCCCTGTGGTATGGCAGAGTCACCTATTCCCACCCTAGCTGACAGTGGATGGTCATCACTAAGTTTCTCAAAAATGTTGTTGCTCCTTGTTGACATAGTCCTTATTGCTCAATGAAGGAATGTCCTCTGAATCCTCCTAGGAAGCATGTCTCACATGATAAATTTGTTCTAACATTTCTGTCTCCGTGAGCATCTGACCCCTTCCCCAATTTTCTGCCATCGTATTGCAGTCTCTCCCGATAGTTTATTGTAAGGCACCATCACGTCCAAGCTTCAAGGAACCATTTAGAAACACACTAATACTAACTCTATGGGAGTTTCCCAAACTGATAACCCCTCCTTCACCTTTGTATTCTGCTTCTCTCCTCCTGCTCTAGTTTATTATCCCTTAAGTCACTCTCAGTTGTGTCCTCCTTGCTCATGCTGATACATCTTAGCCAAGTCCTGCAGTTCTTTCTGAGGATAACATGTGTTCTTCTAGATCAGGCGCTGTATTTCTCCACTTGAGCTACCTTGAGACCTAACCCCAGTTTTTGGTCCACAGGCAATGAATGGAAGCAGAGGCAGAGCTTGAAGAGAACAATATAAGAATCTAATTTTACCTAGATCTGGAGAAGGAGACAGAAGCAACACTTTCAAGTTACTATCAGTTAACTGATGGAATATTTTGGATGAAGTAAGAGAAGCCAAGGAATGTATCCTGAGGCTCCAGGTTTCTCCCTGCAGGTTGAGAAGAAGAGGTAGTGGCAACGTATGGGTGATATTGATATCATCATATCTTTGGGAATTCTTATGTTTTAGATTTGTCTTTTGCAAATAGCACATGCAACTGAATGTAATTCAGTCTGACAATCTTTGTTTTTTTAATCAGGGAATTTAAATATCCACATGTAACCTAATATCTGGTATTAGGTTTAAATCTGCCATCTTTCTTAGCTTTTCAGTTTGCGCTGCTTGCTTTATATTTCATTTCTTTCATTTCTTGCTTTCATTTGCATTGATTGAATATTTTAAAAATTTATTCCAGTTTATAAGTTCTTGTAGCGGTTATACTAGATATTGCAACATAAATACTTGACTTACAAAAATTACAATATTAATTGGGTTTTTTCCCTTATCCTGGACAATGCATGGACCTTAAAACACTGTAACTCTGTTTTGCTCCTGACTTAATTATCTCACAGTGTATTATAATTTTCTGTATAATTCTCCACAGGACATTATTTTTGTTATTGTATATAGTTTTATATATTAATATTCATTTATATCTATCATTCTTTCTTGCATTTCTGACCTTCTACCTGGTATCCTATCCTTTTGCCTGAAGGCTGTAATATATTAGTTCAGATCTGTTAAGGATGAGTTCTGCCCGTTTTGGTTTGTCTGAACATGTCATATATATCTTAGGAATAGACTTCAGAGTTGGCAGTTATTTTCTTTCAGCATTTTGAAGTTATTATTTCATCGTCTTTTGGCTTTCAATGTTGCTTTTAAAAATTAGCTGTTAGTCTAGTGATTGTTCTTTTGATGGCAATTCATGCATTTTGCTTCCGCTTCTTTTAAGATATTTTCTTTAATATAAAGTGCCTAAGTTTTCTTTCATTTACCTAGTTTTAGGTTTCTTAAATCTGTCAATTGACGTATTTAATTATTTTTGGAAAAGTCTCGGCAATTAACTCTTCAACTTGCATTTTTGTTCTATTATCTCTCTCTTCACCTTCTGGGACTTCAATTAAACACACATTAAATCTTTTTATGTGTCTTTCATGTAAGTGCCGCAGTCTGAAAAAAGATAACCATGGAAAGTAAGCATTTCAAAGCCTCACAGCAATTGGCAGAGTAATTTTATGTTTTATGAATCTCCTAAAAATTTGGGCTCATATATGGTATGTCTTTTTATTATTTCCTTGTTCTAATTGATTTAAATTGCATTTTGAAAAAGTATTGGTTTGTGATATTTAAATTTTAAAAACTTCATTAAGAAAGTACTTTTCTGTGTCTCTTGTATTCTATTTTAATTTTTCCTTTGCTTTTTGTCTCCATGCTTCATTCTAGATATTTTCTTCCACATGACAAATTCCCTCTTCAGTTATGTGTAATTGATGATTAAATCCCTTCATCTGTGTATTTAACATATGTCATATTGTGTCTTCATTGGTTATTATTATTTTTCTTCTAGTATTTTCATTGGCTCTTTTTAAACAACAGTTTTCAGTTCCCTGTCAAATTTTTCAAGGTTGACTCTCATCTCTTTCAAGAAATTAAGTAAAGTTGTTTTCTTTAAGATAGTAGCTAAAAACTGATATCTGAGCCTCTCTATTCTATGGCTGTGTTTTCTTGGTTTTCATTTATATGGTCTCGTGTCCTTGCTTTGTGTGTATGTGTGTGTGTGTGTGTGTGTGTGTGTGTGTGTGTGTGTGTGTGTATGTATTCAGATATTTGCAGTATGAAGGAAAGGGGTTTATACTCTTTCCTGCTCTCTGTGGTATCTTCTAGACCTCTGGTTGCCTCATCTGAAGAAAACGTGAGGTTATAAATGTTTGTTGTTATAAGCTGTTTAGTTTGGAGTTATTCGTTACTCAGCAATAAATAATGACTACACTTGTGTTTGAATACCAGAATTGCCCTTTATTAGCCTTGTGTTCTTGGACATATTACTTCACCTTTTACAGCCTGTTTTCTTTTTTTCAAAATGGTAATAGTACCCACCAACAGTGCTGTTGAAGCATAGTAAATGGAATATAGTAAGTTCTTAATCACTATTTTAATTTTTATTACTTTTATTATTAGGTAAAGTGAATTCTTAAGAACCAAAGGGTGCAATAGAGTAGCTATGAAAAGCAAGCACAAAATCTCACAAAGCATAGCCACCTTGGGCCAGCCACTAAGTGTAGGGGCAAGTAGCTTTATCCACTTTCTTAGACTCTAAGAACATCATTGCATCATAGCCCACATATTGAGGATCATGAATTGTCCAGAAAAAGTCAGTTGGAATCTATGTACTGTTTTTATTTCTATTTTAAAAAAGATAAGAATCCCACTAAAATATGTAATCCATATTTCTTTGTCTTTTTTAACAACGTGCTTGTTCCTAAAGAAGTTTTGTCAATCTAGGAAATCCCCCCTTTTTTTTGGAGCAGTGGTTCTCAAACTACTGTGCATCAGACTCACCTGGAGGGCTTGCTAAACACAGATTGCTGAATCTTACCTCCAGAGTTTTTGATTCAGCAAGTTTGTGGTGAGGCCTAAGACAATGCATTTTTAACAGGTTCCCAGGAGATGCCAATATGGTTGGTCTGGGAACAACATTTTGAGGGCCCCTGTTTTAGAACATTTTTCCCTGATAAATGAAACCTCATAGGGCTAAAGAACCAGGAACAGTGATACTTAGGCAAAATATGGAGTAAAATAAAATCCAGTGCATGATGTAGGCCTTGTCTAGCTCATTCACTTTATCTCACATTGTGTTTACTGCTTTCACATTGGCCTTCATTCTGTTCCTCCAAGACACCAAGCTCATTTCTGTTTCAAGTCTGCCCTTGCTGTTTTCTCGGCTGAAGGCTCTTCTCCCCCAGACCATGGCTCTGTGTTATCACTGAGAGCCCAGCTCCAAATGTCACCTTTCCAGAGAGGTATATTCTACCTAAGGAAACCATTCTCTATCACCCTTCCCACTATTCTATCTTAGTTTTTTCATTTATCATGATCTAAAGTTGCCTTCATTGTCTACAGTCATGCCACCTTGAACGTGCCCAAGCTTGTCTGATCTCAGAAGCTAAGCAGGATCAGGCCTGGTTAGTACCTGGATGGGAGACTACCTAGGAACAACACCAGGTGCTGTAGGCGTTAAAAATAATAAAAATAAAAATAAAAAAAAATAAAGTTGCCTTTGCATTTGGAAAATTCCAGTCTAGCAGACAACTGGCCTCTGAAGTTCTTTGCCTGGAATGGAGCCTGGTGGGCTGTAGGTTCTTGCTAGGTATCTGTCGGTTGGAAACATTGATGTTTGAGATGAGCCTCTTACTTCGTAACTTAGTTTCTGAGGGGGATTAAGAACATTGGGAGAAAAAATGGTAACCTGGGGAATATAGAATGTGATCCCTTTCCCTCCTGCCTTCCCAAATGTTACAGCTGCCTGAATTCTACCCAGCTTACAATGGGAAGGAAAGGTGCTTGTATTTTCCCTGACTTCTGTACCCTTCGTTGCCTCATAAGAAGACAAGATGGTGACTTAGGCAATAGTTTTCACTCTCAAGGATTCCAGAGAGTTGCTAAATGGGTCATTTTTCTATGCATCCAAAACACTCCTAAATTGTATAAGTGATTCTCTTCAGGAGGGCTGGCATCTGCCAAGCTCTCCTCAGCTACAGTGAGGGAAGGAGTGCTGCTTACCTACCTCTGTCGTGTGCCAGGTGGGCTCTGTCTATAGGTACCTCCTAGGTACCTCCAGCTGTGTGGGATCCCAAGTTGGGAGTGGACCTGATCCACCCCATTGCTGAGGATGCAGGCCACTAAGATGAATAAAGAAGCAAACCTGCCCACTCAGATATTTTAAAGTTGTATTTGTGTTCCTCCTAATGGTTTGCTCATTAAAAATAAAGTGCCTGTGCCAGTCTGGCTGCAGACAAGATCCGGACATTCTCTCCACAGACAATTGCTGGTGGTCTGAGCTGACTCACCCCCATGCCCTCACCTCTCTGTGGCTCTGCCCCTGGCGCCTGATCTTGGGAGGTTGGCATTCTTGCAGAAATCTCAGGCTGCTGCCATGAGCCCTGGGCAAAAACAACATGGCTTTTTCTAGGGAATTCAGGAGTGAGCCTCATAGTCTAGCCACTGGCTTTTACTGCTGTTTGCATGAGGTTTGGGGGAGGGAGGCTTTTTCCCAAATAAGGAGGTTTGAGAGTCCTCTTGGGTGAGGATGCCCTGGATCCCCACAGTACTAGGGTTGGAAATGCTTACACAGACACATTTCCTATTTTATCGCCCTTTAGATAGGCATAAGGAACATTCCAAATACACTAATTTCTTTCACTTCTGCCCTTTATCCATGTTGAAGCTGGTAAGAGGCACCAGTACTTGATTAGTGACTTTGGCATTGCTTGCATACCTTGTCGTGCCAGGAACAAACTAAAGATGAATTTGACAAAAAGCAGAGGTTGTGGGTGGGCGGCTTTGGCAGCTCCCAGAGGATCTGCCTTCAGGGTTTTGTCAGGCTGGCTCGTCCTCCTCTCGAGCTTTCCTGTGTTTGTGTGGGGGTTCGGTTCACAGCAGCTGGTTAAGCACCTACTCTATTCCAGGCGCTCTTCCCAGGTAGGTGCTGGGGATGCCACGGCCAATAGAATCTTCTTTTTGCCTTCCAGAAGGTCAGGATCTTATTGGGAAAGGGACCTGTGGTGGTGACTTCAAGCTGGCTACATTATCCTTACTCCTGCCCTCAAATGGGGCTGGTCCTGTCACTAGCTTTGACCAGTGGGCTGTGGTGGAAGCAGTGTTGCGTAATTTCCAAGGCTGGGCCTTAAAGGATCTGCAGCTCTGGCTTTTGCCACTCTTAGAGTACTTCTTCCTGGAAGCCAGCCACCATATAAGGAACCTGACCTCCCTAAGATCACCATGCTGTGAGGAAGCCCAAGCTACTGGCCTGGAATGAGAGTATAAGAGGAGCACTGAAGCAGTAAGTATGAGTGCAACCTTCATGGCCTTCTACTCAGCCCAGTGGTTGGCTGAATGCAGCTGAGTGAGTAACCTCAGCTAAAGCCTCATGGAGCAGGAAAACCACTCAGTCAAGCCTTGCCCAAATTCTTGACCCATAGAATTGTGAGCAGATAAAATAGCTATTTTAACCCTTTAAGTTTGGGGGCAGGTTGTTACGCAGCTATAGGTAATTGAAACAGACACACATATTCTTAAAGATGGCAGTACACATGGGATGTTATAGGAACACAGAAGAAGGGACCTAAGCCAGCCTGTGACAATGAGAGGATGGTCATGGAATGCTTCCAAAAGGAGGTTTGCTTGAGTAGAATCTTTTTTAAAGACCAGACTTGGAGAAAGGTTAAAGCTGTCTAGGTACAGGGCAATAGAGTGAAATAGCATGGAGGCGATTAAGTGTGTGAGGGATCTTCAAGCAAGTATAAGGCAGGGAGTAATGATAATGTTGTAGAGGTGTAAATAATAATAATAATAATAATAATAATAATAATAAATAATGATAATACTAATAGTAGTAGTGGATAACATTTATTGAACAGTTACTATGTGCCAGATATTAATGTAAGACTTTACATGTATTAACTCATTTCATTCCCACTACAACCCTATGTTATTGTCCTCTTTTTACATTAGAAGAGAATGAGGTGCAAAGAGAGCAGTGACTTGCTCAAGAGCACATAGCTGGCAAATGCAGAGCAGGGAAGGGCTTGGAGAATTTCATGTGCCTCCTAAAGAGCATGGGATTTGTTCTGTAGGTTATGTGAAAGGACCCAAAAGTTTTAAGTAAGAGAATGGCATGGTCACATCTGTCTTTGTTATTTTCCTGACTTTGGTTATTTTCTTTGTCTGTTATCAATTTCTCTATAGTGACTAGCAGTGAATTCTTTATAACAAGCAGGGCGTGTGAGCTTATCTTTGAAGGAAACTAGGAAGAGGGAGGTATAGGGGACGTGTGCTACTCCACCGCTGGCCATGGGGGTGGAAGGGAAGACAGAACGCCCAGGGAGACAATGGATGTGGTGGCCACCAAGAGAGGAAAGCAGGCTGCATCCTTGACCCTGCAGAATGATGAGGACAGCAGCATATGGGAGCCGCCTGTTCTAAGAAGATCTTGGAGGCTGAGGCACAGAAAGGCTCATGGGCTTTGCACACAATCTGCCTTTATTTCTTCCTCCCCACGGTCTTTCAGGTGATTAACATCAAAATATTAAAAACAGCTGTTGGGTTCCCCGCAGCAATTAGCCAAGAGGAGAGCATTTCACATAAATTCAGAAATGCTCATCTGGTCATGGCCATTGCTTTCCGAAGGGGTTCTCATGGGAAAGCCATGGAATATTTCTTCTGCACAGATCACACCCACTTTCTCTCTGTCTCCTGCTCTGTCTACAAAAGGTAGTAAAGCAAATTCAGTAGAGCCTTAATCTGTGAGTAGACTTGTCACATCCTCCTTCCAGTTTATTTTGTGCAAGCAACGGGGGAAGAGACAGAGTAAAGAAAGGTCTGGCTCAAATTCTAGTAGAAGCTATGAGAGTTGGCTCTGAGACTTCGTTGGCTGACCCTTGCTTTCTGTGATATGGGCAAATGTGGGAAATTCTCTAGCTCCAAGGCACTCGTGTGTCATATAAAGGTGTTGGATAAAGTCTAATTTCACCATAAATGATAAATATAACCATAGCTAATGTTTACCAAGCATGCACTAAGAGCCTGACCCTATGCCAAGCACTTTGTACACTTTATTAATCTTCACAATAACCCAAACACAATGAAACTCACTGCAGCCTTTCCTCATCATCCTTTCTACAGCTCTCTCTATCAGCTATCTATTGCTGTGTGACAAATTACTCCAAGTCTTAGTAGCTTAAAACAACAATAAAAGTGTATAGTCTCACAGTTCCTGTGGGTCATAAATTTCAGAGCAGCTTAGCTGACTGGCTATAGCTTGGGGTTTTTGTGGATATGCTGGAGCTGGTGGCATCATCTTCAACAAGGCAAGCCAGCATTGGCTGTTGTCAAGGTTGGTGCTGGCTATTGATAAGAGACTATTTTCATTGCCACCTCACCATGGGACTGTCCGTGAGACAGCTGACTTCCCCCACATTGTGTGATCCAGGAGGGAGCAAAGTAGAAGCTTCAGTGTCTTTTGTGACCTATCCTTGGAAGTCACACACTATTATTTCCACAACATCCTACTGTTACCTTGGTCAGCTCTATTCAGTGTGGTGAGAACTAAACATGGGCAGGCATACCAGGAGGCAAGGATCAACAGCAGCTATCGTTGAGGCTGGCTATCACATGTTCCCCCTGAATTTCTATTGTATTACTGTGTTTTACTTTTTTAAAAAATTAATTAAATTTTTTTATGGTGATATTGGTTAATGAAATCCAATAAGTTTCAGCTGTACGTTTTAACGGTAAGGCATATATTTTACATTGTATGTTTGCCTCTCATAGTTAGATTTCTTTCTGTCACCACATATTTGACCCCTTTTTCTCCCGTCTACCTCCCCTCTCTCCCCACCCCCTACCATCTGGTAACTGCTAGTCTATTATCCATGTCCATGAGTCTCTGTTTGTCCTGTTCATTTTTGCTTTTAGGTTTATATCCACATATAAGTGATATCATGTGATTTTTCAACTTTTCCTGTCTGGCTTATTTTGCTTAGCGTGATTATTTCATTTCAAATGGCAATATTTCATCTCTTCTTATGGCTGAGTAATATTCCATTGGATATATGTACCACAGCTTCTTTAGCCAATCATCTATCATAGGACACTTCAGTTGCTTCCATGTCCTGGCCACTGTGAATAATGCTGCTATGAACATTGGTGTGCAAAGATCTTTTTGGATATGGGCTTTCAAGTTTTGGGGGTAAATACCTAGTAGAGGGATTGCCGGATCATATGGTAGATCAATTCTTAGTTTTCTGAGGAACCTCCATACTCTTTTCCATAGTCAGTTGTACCAATTTGCAGTCCCACCAACAGTGTATGAGAGTTCCTTTTACTTTTAACAACACTTATTTAGAATCATCTTATTCGTTTGCCTGAGACTCACATCCTCCCCATGAGAATGTAAGCTTCCTGAGAGCAGGGATTTCATTGTTTTTTATTGCTGTATCTTCAATGCCTAGAACAATGCCAGGTACATAGTTGATGCTCAGTATTCAGCATGTGTTAGGTACTATTACTATGCCAGTTTTATATACAGAAACAGCAGCCCTAAGTCACATCAATAAAAGGTTTTGGAGCCAGTGTATCACCTTATTTGTATGGACTGATACCAACCATCCACACAGTAGCGTTCAGTGATTCCAGTGCTGCCAATATGCAAGTGGAATTATATATCTAAGTAGAAAGCAGAACAGCATTCAGGAGCAACACTGGGAGAATTCCTTGGTGATTGGGAAATACTCAGAGAAATTATGAAAGTGTCTATATAAATGGATGTATGTATATGTTTGAGATGGGCAGTGTGTGTGTGCGTGTGTGTGTGTGTGTGTGTGTGTGTATGTGTGTGAGAGAGAGAGAGAGAGAGAGAGAGAGAGAGAGAGAGAGAATATGAATTTGTGGGTGTAGTAGCTGGGTCATTAAAGGGGGCATAATGTACTCTGAACAGCTGTTATGACATAAACCTAGAGATAATACTTTGACCTCAGTCCTATTTGCCTCAAAAGTCTTTGAAAAATTTGTCTCCCAGGAACATCCTTATTAAAATGATTAAGTAAAATTTCCTTTAAAAATCCCACAAGTAATTTAAGTCATTATTTGACTAGAAAGCACATTGCCAAATCACACATGGATTGCTAACTTGATTATGTTTCTGGGAATTATCCATTTTTTGGATTATTTGCCAGAAAAAGAAAAGTACTGTCTGTTGGCCACCCACTCTTCGTTCTCCTTCCCAGCCTCCTGAGGGTGGGACCCTGGTATTCATCAAACACACAATGGAGCCCTCTTAGAACAATGTCTCACCCACCCCCTCCCTTGGCCTGGGAGATGGAAATTTGGGGGAGGAATGAAGGGAAACGGTTATAAAAGGCCTTCGCTTACTTTCCCTCTTCTGATGAATTCTGGGTACTGAGTTTTGGGGGAAGAAGTGTTTGTCTGTGTGGCAGGGTCTTTAGTCTCTGAGTGAGAACAGGGTGAGATCCAGGGGGAAGCTCCAGAGGTTGGCCGCTGAGCCTGGCTCTGATCTAGCCCCAAAGCAAATGTAGTAGTGGTCTCTGAATTTCTTCAAGGCCAATCCAATTCACCAGAGTAGGAAAGCAGAAAGAGATTCTGCACAGGAGGCCTACTCAAGAAACACGAAGGGGTTTGCATTTAGCCTGAAAGTATCCTCAGGAACCTGTAGGTAACTGTGGTTAGTTGGACCCAAACCAGATCTGGCTGAAAGATTGGAATAAAATTGCTTCTCAAAGGAGTTTTAGTGAGTTTGTCTTTACTAACAGTCACTAGACAGACATTGAATAACCACGAGTCAGGAGAACGACATTCTCTTTGTGCTTACCAGTCAGGCCACAGTTTATCCAAGTAGGCCCCACCTTCACTTTCCTATGACTCTCTTATGAGCGGGGCTACAGCACAGCGGTTAAGAGCACGGGCCTTAGACTTTAGGTTTGTGCCCTTGGCTTTGACATTAGCTATGTGACCTTAGGCAAGTTATTTAAATTCTCTGTGTCTCCATTTTCTCAAACGTAAAATGGGGCTAATAATTGTTCTTATTTCACAGAGTAGTTTTATAATGAAGTTGATGTAATACATGTAAAGCTCTTAGAACGGTATGTGTCATTTGAGAATTCGTTTTAAGACACACAAATGGAGCAATATATGTTGCTATGTGTCAAGTGTAGGAGAATGGTGATGAAGACATGGTTTTGGCACTCCCTCCCCCATGAAACTTACATTCCAGTCTATGTTTGGGGTGGTAGGCAGAATAATCCCCCAACCCCCCCAAGATGTCCACGTTCTAATCCCTAGAACTGGTAAATATGTTAGGCTACATGGCAAGGGGAATTAAGGTAGTAGGTGGAATTACAGTTGCTAATCTGCTGACTTTAAGATAAGGAAAGTATCTTGGTTTATCCAGGTCTGCCCAAGGTAATCATAAGTGTCCTTCAAAGATAGAAGAGGAAGGTGTAAGAGTGAGTGTGAAAGTGATATCACTTGAGAAGAACTTGACCTGCTGTTGTTGACTGTGAAGGTGGAAGGGGGACGTGCAGGTGGCCTCTACAGGCTAGAAAACACAAAGAAATAAATTTTCTTTTCGAGGTACCAGAAAGAACAGCCATATTGATATCTTGATTTAGCCCAGTTAGCCCCAATTCAGAGTTCTGGCCTCCAGAGCTGTAAGATAAGAAATTTATGTTTATACCACCAAGTTTGTGATAATTTGTTACAACAGCAATAGGAAACTAATACTCATACATATAAGAAACAAGTGAATATATAATACAAGTTAAGGTAATGATAATTGATAGAGAGAAAATGAAACAGGATAAAGAGATGGAGAATGGAGGTGAGGGCTCCTTAGATGGTCAGGGAAGTCATCTCTGGGGAGATGACAATTGAGGAGGGGCTTGAATGAAATGAGAAGACAAGCCGCGGATCTTCATTTCAGGCAGGGGGAATAGAATCTACAAAGGCCTTCATGAGAGAAAGACCTTGAAAGTTGAAGAAGGGTCAGTGTGGCTAAGGCATAGTAGGCAAGTGGGAAAGTAGCAGGAGATGAGATCAGACATGGTAGAGGTCAGAGTCTACAAGCCCTTGGAGTTTGGATGCTATGGTAAGAAGTTTGGATCTTATTCCCAGTGTGTTAAGAAAATACACTGGGAATAAGAACACTCGTACGTAGGAGGTGCCCAGTAAATGATTGCCGAATGAAATTAAATGTTACAGAGAAGACTGCATTGAGGGGGAGAGTTGAACTAGGTATCCTCTAAGGCCCGTTTCTGTTCTAAGATTTTATGATTTATTTGATTGTGATTGGCTGTCTTTACCACTCTGAAGGTAGGCTGGTTCTGCACTTGATTAGGGAGTGCATGGAGAAAGCAATCTACCTTCAATGCCAGCCCCAAGGAACACTTTAATTAGGAAGGAAATATTGGGCTTGTAAACACATACAAAGATGGCTTTCTGATGCCAAGTATAAATAGTTTCAGATAGTATGCAGTTTGATACTACCCATCCTTTCTTTCTATCTCCTGCCCTCTCCATTTTATAAGGACAACCTTACAACAGGGCAGTAGTAGGAAATGATGGTGGAATGTCAATATTGCCTTCAATTATTTCATTTCTACAAATATACAAGAGACTCACATGTTCTTAGCAACAATCTATATTTTTACTTTTACCTAAATATCAGCTTTTGTTACATGATAAATAATCCCACATCATAGTGGCTCCAAATAACAATCACTAATCTAATTCTTCATTCTGTAGTTTGGCAATTTGGGCTGGGATAGCTGAGAGGGTCTGCTCTGGGCTGGCTTGGCTGACCTTGGCTGAGTTCACTTATGAATCTATGATCGACTGGTGGGTAGTTGGGGCTAGATGGGGTGACGGCTCAGTAGAGGTGATTGGGGAAACTGAGTCACTCTCCCTGGGATCTCTCCTCCTCCATAGTGCTAGCCTGGGCTTCTTTATATGATGGCAGCAGGATTCCACAAGTAAAAAAGGCATTATGTAAAGCCTCTTGAGGCCTAGGCTCTGAACTTTTCAAAATTGCTTCTGCCACATTTGATTTCCCAAAGCAAGTTATAAGGTCAGCTCATATTCAAGGGGTCGAGAAATTGCCTCTCAATAGAGAGGTATAGTTATATTGCATAGGCTATAGATACAGGGAAGGGTGAAAAACGTACTTGCAATCTGTCATAATCAGTAAGAGTGTTTTTGGCTTATGAACAAAAAAATTCAACTCTAGGTTGCTTAAACAATAAAGACACTTTAACAAAATAAGAAGTTTGCAGGAAAAGTGATTACAGGTTATTTCAACTCTTGGCAATGCCATCATGGTCCTAAGTTTTTTCTTATTCAACTTCCACTCTGTCATTCCCAGCATATTTCTTTTTGTTTCGCATTTTAACAAAATATCCATGATAGTTTCAGGCTTTATTTATAGATGATGAAGTCCAGAGGAGAAAAAAATGGAATGTCTCTGTCTTGTGTCTTCTTTTAGAAATGAGGGAAATCTACCTAGAAGCCTTTGCAGTCTTTCCATTGGGTTTCATTAGGTCATATGCCTGTGACTGAGTATAAAGAGATTGAAAAGCTCTGCTTGTCAACTTCACAGCTTTTGAGGTAGGAAGATGGGAATTAGAGGTGGTGAGCTATGCATACATTTCCCTCAAGAAATACAACAGTTTAGGAATATCAAATGTGGGACAAATTGTTCTACCCAAAAAGTAACTTTGGGTGTATCTTTCTGGATATTCTTACCATTTGTGGTGATTTCTTTAACAACAACAATAACAACAACAAAACAGATGGTAAAGATCTATACAAACATACATTCAACAGGTAGGAGGTGATGCCTTTGGGTCAGGAATTTCAAGTAAATTAGAACAAATAATTTTTAAATTTTTCTGTTATTCTTGTGTGATTCTTACTTTGGCTACTTAGTTGCTTCTTGAGCCACGTAACAGAAAGTATATTTCTTTAAATCTTAAAGACCACTAATAAGGTCTGAGTTTCACAGTCTTAAACATTCAAATAAAGAGTAAAGGGACAAAAAAAACCTGTTACTAGCTAGCTAAGAAACTTTACAGCTTTTGTTTTCAGAGTACACTTGTCCTTAATTTAATTTAGTCTCACAACGTCTATGAGTTCTCCTGTCTTTAAAATTTGACCTGGAGTGACATATGTAGCAAATGCAAGTATTATTTTTCCAGAAAGTCTCAAGTAAAATGTGCCTCTTCGTTAACTATTCTCCATAAATAATCTGTCTTGTAAAAAGGCCATCATCGTAGTGACTGTCAACTGATTAGCTTTTTGAAGACAATGTCAAACTGCAAGTGAACCTGCAGATGGGGCCTAAGTAACTTTTTACCATTGAAGAAAGTGAAATTTTTTAAAAAGTGACTTCTGACCATGCTTGAGAGAGATTGAACTATATAAATTTAAAGTAAACACAGTTTAAATTTTGAAAAGAAGAAGTTACCCTGAAAGGCAAGCTTGAAAATTGCATTGTTCTAGTTTCCTTCCATTTATGATTTGTTTGAATATCTATTTTCTCTCCTTGTTAAACTGCTTACACTTCAAAAGCTTTTCCTCTTTTATAAGTTTCACTGTTAAAGTTAAATCAGCCAGTGCTTTTAGTGAATTCCACACTCTGGGTTCCTTTTATAGTACTGTTGATCCTTGGGAGGGGTGGGGTGGGAGGGTCGATTGTCAATCCTGTTGCTTACAACAGCTTAAATATCTATAACAGGACTTTCAAGGGCAAACTGCATGATTTTAGGAAAGAATTAACAGTGTGGGTAATTGGTCCATGCTCAAATGTTGGTAATGAAAGTATAAACTTAAAATATATGATTTTCTGGACTCACATATTGCGAGGTGATATAGCTCAGACATCAGAGTATAATGCTGGTTAGCAAGAAATTTGGAGTAAATTTCACCTGAGAATATTGGATATTTTCTAAAAGCAAACAACAAAAAAAAACTGCACCAAGAAACAAAAAATCATTTTTTGTACCCACCCCAAAATGTATACATGGAAAAAGATCTGAAGGAACTGTCCCTCAAACTGCGTTAATTGATTATATTTGAGGCGGTTCCTATTTAGGAGCACTTCCTCATTCTGTTTAGTTTTGGTAGGTGCCTGCTCTAGTTCCCTTTGCATGCTGAAAGGCAAGGCCCTTCATTGCTCACCGTAGCAACTAGGGTGTGGTCATATGAAGTAGGCTCAGGCACTGAGGCTTCCACCTGAAGCTTCAAAACTTGAGTGTGTGACACAGGACCTGGACTAAGGTGAGGCATCTAGGATGCTAGGGTGTAAAATTTCAGGAGGCCCTCATTCTCAGAGGCATGTAAGTGCTGATCTGCATTTGTACAACTCTGAGAGTAACTACCTCCTCAAATTTTGTGTCCTCGGCTCCTGACTTATCTCCTCAAGCCCCAGCTATGGTAAGACACTTGAACAGTGAGTAAGCAGATCATCACAGTGGGGTGGTGACAGTGGAAAGATGGTAAGGGTAGTGCTATTGACAGCAGAAACAAGGATGATGGTGGCAGTGGCTGTGGTGCTGCTGCTGATTTCAGTGGTGGCATCTGTACACTGGCATAAGCTTGGCTCTGGTTCCAGTGGAAAGCCTCCTGGTTCTCCTGCCTTTGGTTTTGTCAGCTCCCTGGTAATTCTTCTAATATATTTCTTTCTGCTTAAGAGAACCAGAGTTGATTCCTGTTGCTTACAACCAAGAACTCTGACTAATACAGTGGGATTGTGAGCAATTTATATTTTGTTCTTCTTTACCCTTTTCTATGTTTTCATTTTTCACATAAGCAGGTTACGTTTTCATGGAAGGCCAAATATTTTTTATAAACTTATTCTGTCATCAGGTAGACCAAAGTTTATAATATGGGCTTTAGACTGAGTTAATTCAATGGCATTAACATCAAGGACCTAGATTCTTTCCCTCATTCTATAGTTCCATGATTAATGTTATGTTAGTGGAAGCCTGGCTGTAGTAATTCCAAGAATTACATGCAGAAATGACATTGTCTAGAAGAAAAGGAAAAAAGGATTTCTTCCTATGACTCTTTCTTAAGAATGAGGAAGAATTTTTCAGGAGCCCCACTACAGATTTTACTCTCATTTTATTGGCCAACAGCAGTCACATGCCTAGGCATGGCCTACTACTGACAAGGGTAATATTTTTCTTAGACCAATCAGACCCATTCCTAGAGCTGAGGTCAGTTCCCCTGAAGCACACGATACTGTAGGGAAGAGGAGAGTCTCTGAATCAAACTGGGATTCTCTTAGGAAAGAAGGATGGTAGAAGGGAAGGTGGGTAATCAACCTACGGTATCCATAATTTATTTTGATTGCTTGTTGAGTACTTTTGTTCACTTTTGGGTATGTGGCTATGATCTGAATATTAATGTATTTAATGTGTTTTTTTTTAGGTAACTGTTAATCCTATCTTCTGATACCATTTTTAAAATGCTAACTAGAACATAGTAAAACCATGTAGCCATTGTGGAAAATAGTATGGTGGTTCTTCAAAAAATTAAATAGAACTACTATATGATCCAGGAATTCCACTTCTAGGTATATAACTCAAAGAACTGAAAGCAGGGATTTGAACAAATATTTGTACACTCATGTTCATGGCAGCATTATTTGTAAAAGCCAAAAGGAAGAAGCAATTCAAGTGTCCATTGACAGATGAATGGAAAATTATTCAGTCTTAAAAAAGGAGGAAATTCCAATACATGCTAAAGCACGGATGAACTTTGAAGACACCTTGAAGTGAAGTAAGCTAGTCTCAAAAGGATTCCACCCAAAAGAAGTACTTAGAGTGGTCAAATTCAGAGATAGAAGGTAGAAAGTAGATAGAAAGCAGGACATTATGTGGTGGTTGCCAGGGGCTACAGGGAGGGGAAATTGGGAGTTATTGTTTAATGGGTATAGATTTCAGTTTTGCAAGGTGAGAAAATTGCACAGTAGTATGAATGTACTTAATGTACTTAGTTATACACGTAAAAATGGTTAAAATGGTAAATCTTATGTCATATATATTTCACCATATACTAAATTTAAAATCATAATTTTTTTTTGTAAAAGAATAAGAAAGAAAAGCCCATCATGAGGGCTAACTTTATATATCAGCTTGACTAGACAATGGTACCAATTGTTTGGTCAAACATCAATCTAGCTGTTGTGATTTTTTGGATCCAGTTAACATTTAAATTAGTAGCCTTTGGTTCTATTTCTCTGGAGAACCCTGGCTAATATGCCTATGTTTTTCAAAAACATTATATGGTATTTACAAAATCTTTACAATGAAAAAAATATCCTATTGTTGTGACTAGAGAATGTGGGAAACCTGAAGACCCAAAGTTGTGAAACACAGCAGCCCTGTACCGAATGTCTGTGGAATGAGTGAAAGTTGTATAGGGATAGAGGAGGAAGTGTGTAAGTTGGGAAAACCCCACAGAGCTTTCCCTTGGGCCTGGAATTCCCTTCCCATACATAGTCCCCTACTGCATTCTTTATGAAACCACTTGAGACGACAGCTGGAATGACAAGCACTCAAAAAATGTCAGCAGCTTTTATTATTATTTTAGGGGAAGATGTGTCTTCCCCCCTCATATTTGCTTTTATATGAAGGAAGCTCCACATGGGAAATAAACTGGCCTTTCCCTCCTCTCTCTATTTACAGATGGCTGAGTTTAGAAGGAGAAGCAGAGTGTATTTGTCTCTTAGGGCTGCTGTAACAAATGAGCACAAATTGAGTCACTAAAACAATAGAAAGTTTTTCTTTGGTAGTTCTTAAGACCAGAAATTAAAATCAAGGTTTGGACAGCGTTAGGAGTCTCTGAGAAAGAATCTGTCTCATGCCTCTCTTCTAGCTTCCGGTGGTTGCCCTGTAATTCTTGGTGTTCCTTGGCTTTTAGAGGCATCACTCTAATCTCTCCGTCTCTGCCCGCATCTTCACATAGTCTTCTCCTCTCTGTCTTCTGCCCTTTCCTTCTAAGAACACTTGCCATTTGATTTATGGCCACACTAACCCAGGATGATCCCATCTCAAGATCCTTAACTTAATTACATATGCAAAGAAGCTTTTTCCAAATAAGGTCACAGTCACAGATTCTGGGTAGGCATATCTTTTGAGGGGCCACTATTCAACTCAATACACCACGTGCGTATATTCTAACTTCTTCCTTTCCTTTTCTTCTTGAGGTGAGCCTGCCTACTTAGAATATGTATTCTGCTCAGATTCTCCTGTTCCAAGTTTTATGGAAGTCTTGCCCTCCATCAGAAACTCTGCCATAGTCATGCAATCCTTGTGACTGCATGGATAAATCTGTCTAATTCTGGGTTCAGAAATGGAAATCCACTTACCTGCCACCATAAAGCCTTATTCTTCAATATCAGCTGTATCAAGTAAAGGTTACAGTTTGGACTCCCATCTGCCCTATTCTTCTATCTCATTTCTCAATTAGTCTAGAATTCAGAATGGAAGAGATATGCCCTTTTCCTAGCTCCCTTGAAAATTTAATTAATATTGCTGAAGTTTCTAAATTTAACTTTCTAAATTCTTGTCTAACTCTCAGATGCAGAATTAGCCATCTCTTCTAGGCCTCCACACTCCTTCCTGTTATCTACTATTAGCACTTTTTGGGCAGAGTTGTTGTTTATAGGCTGTCTTCCATTTTGCATCCCATAAACCCCATTCCATTTGGTCTATGCATAAATGATTGGGACAAACAGGAGCTATATTTTGACAACCCAGACATCCTCCTAAGATTACTACAGCACAGGACACATGATCAGCCACCATGCATCCCATTATTCTCTCATGCTTTTGATTTGATTGCCATCTTTATTTATTTATTTATCTATCTATCTATCTATCTATCTATCTATCTATCTATCTATCTATCTATTTATTGCTGCCATGAGTCATAAATAAGAAAGAAAATCTCAAATATTTTTTTTTTTTTTTTTTTTTACTGAAATTGGAATCCAAAGTATCTTGTATATTTTGTCAAACCAATTTATGGGTTTTACCTATCAAGAAAGGGTGATCTCTTATACTGCTTTATATATCTTACAATTGGTCATTTTTTTAATCTTTGAAAGGTTGAGAAATAAAAAAAAAAGTATGACTCCACTGTCCAGAGTCCCTCTAAACTTATCTTTGTAGTTTATTCTCTTTAATTCCATAAGTGAGTATATAATTTGTTTGCTAATAAGACCGTATAACTTATGTCTGATTTTTATGTAAAAATCAGTGAGCATTTTCTCTTATCATGATATATTTTCCAAACCATGATCCTTTCAGAAGGCTCTATAATTTTCCTTCTTAGAAATATAATTTATTTAACCATTTTTCTC
This sequence comes from Eonycteris spelaea, assembly GCA_003508835.1. Lineage (NCBI taxonomy): Eukaryota > Metazoa > Chordata > Mammalia > Chiroptera > Pteropodidae > Eonycteris > Eonycteris spelaea. The sequence continues at coordinate 2,622,306 of PUFA01000062.1, read as the reverse complement.
TTAGAGGGATATTCAAGTTCTTTTAAAAATTTTATTCATTTGAATAAACCTTTAAAAATGTATTTTTAAAAAATCTCTCATAATTCTCACATTATTTATAACAAAGCTGAACAATTGAAACAGTCACACTCAAGATACCAAACAATACAGTGGGACACTGTACTGGAGAAAAGTCAATTGATGTGATCACCAGCCTGAACCACACTCCTGCTGTAAGGCAGGCTGCTGCAGACAGTGCTCTGCTCATGGGTTCAAATGGTGGAAACTGGAGTCCTGCTTTTCTGGCTATCGCAAAGTGAAATGAAAATTGATGCCTGACCCAAAAGCAGCCATACCTGGGATATTCAGTAGCCAGTGAGGTGGGCTGATGCAAGAGCTTCACCCAACATGGTCACTGTGTCCTAGATGATGATGACTGGCCAATCAACAAAGCCTTGTGCACAGAATTTGAATTTGAGACCTGTCGGGGGACGAGGTCAAAAAGTTGGGCAGAAATGAGCAGACACCTTGGGAGAAGTCAGAAAGCCCTGTCCACATGGCCAGGGAAAAAGGCGGAGCAATGGAGCCGAGAGAAGAAATGCAGAGAGGATTCGGCAGCACAAGCAGAGAAAGCAGAGGCAGAATGTAGCTGAGTCACCTTACTGGCAGAGCACTAGAGAGGGAAGCACAGGTGCCTTCTGCTGAAGCAATGTCAAAAAAACAGGTGGCTGGAGGTATCCTATGTCCTAAATGACATTCCTAGCTCTGCCAGACAGCTGCTAAAACTGCTTCCTGCTCTTCCCCACTTCCTAGTGTATCCTTACAATGAACCACATGAACCCAAGTCACCAGAGCGCATCTCTTCCTGGCAACTCAAAAGAGCCTAATCAACACCATGTAATATTCATATCTCTGTTCTGGAACAGATCAGGTGGCATTATGATTTGTTTTTATGGTTCTCCCTGACTAGACTCCTTGAGCTCAAGGCCTGTGTTCGATGCCTTTTTAAAATACCTTCAACTACTGGTACAGTGCATTAACACATAGTAAGTACTTCCTAATTGTTTGATGAACGAATGACAGGTGAGCAGCATGGTGTGCATGTAGCCGAAACAGCCATCAAAACACAGGGAGCTCAATTAGAGAGCATTTCTCTAAAGAAGGTAAATTTTGTTTTGTTTGCCGTCACTAAGAGGTATAAATCGTTTTAATCTCATGCATTTTAGTGGAAACAATGGCTAGGCAAAAATTCCCCTTTAATTCTGTTTTAATTAAAACACATTAAAAAATATATTTATTCACCAAACATTTATTGAGTCTTGTCTCATATCAAATATTACACTAAGCTCTTGGTATACATTATATTAAGCTGTATGAGGAGCAAACACATGATGAGTCCCAGTCCTTATGGGATTTTGAGTCTAGGAAGGAAAGCATGTTCTCCATATCAAGAAAAAAATAAAACAGTGTAGAATGGCTGCCGTGGTATAAAGTACTGAGGAAATTCATTGCTGAAATGTGATTTTAGAAAAGACAAGTTGCAGAGAAAAGCACTTGCTATTAAGGTGAGAGCAGCATCTTTTAAAACAGTCATTAATAGTGCCCTCTATATTGCCAGTTGAATAGGGCATGATCTTCAAGCTTCAGACTTTTCAAAGTTGAAGACGTTTTAATAGTTCATGAGCTCCCGAATTTACCTTTTCTGGAGACGTTTATCCACTGTCTTAAAACAAGGTGTCATTATGACTATTTTAATTGAGACAGAAATCACTAATTATTTTTTCCAAAAAAGATACTTAACAAAACAATGCTCTGATATAACCAGAGTTGCATCAGCTGGCTGATGAGTTCAATTTGGCAATGTGCAGTTGCAATATCACAGGTTTACACTTGCAGATAACATATCTGCATTAAGTTGAAACCTAAAATTGTGACTCAAATTGCAAAACACATTTGTTTTATGGTATTCAAACTTGGAGTCATAGTCACTGAGACGTCTAAGTTTTTTTTTTAATGATATCGTTGAACTTCTCATCATATACCACAGATATATTTGAAAAGTATCTTCCCAGAGAACACATAAGTTAGCAGAGGAGCCTCTTTATGGTTTATGTAATTGCACTTAGAAATAGAATTTCCTATTACTCAAACTTTCGGTCTACTTTCAAACTTTGGCACAAATTTAATTGAAGAGTATCCTTAGTGTTCCAAGTCTACTATTTAACAATCAGTTACTATTTATTTGTAACTGCTTACCCCCATGAATCAAGATTTTTTAATACTATGCCAATAAAATAAAATACAGAAGCAAACTGGATCGTGAGACTGCTATAAGCCTGCAATTGTCATTCTTTATCCCCAAAATAAAATTTTTGTTCTATACTTGCAGAATAGAGTGGACTGTTGTATTCACCTGCCCTACATCTCTCCTTTTTCCTTTGACAATAGTGCCTTGGTTTTCTTGAGACACCATCCTCCTCCACTCTCAGTCCATGGAGACTCTGGATGTACACAGGACCCACGCGGCTGCTCAATCTGTACCATTGCCCAGACCAGTGATAGGTCCAGGGATGGGCATGTGAGCCCGGCCAGACTACTGAGGCTTAGCTCTGGGACAGTGCTGAGCTCTTTTAGGAAGGAGATTGCAACTTGTAAAAATGGTTATAAGCCCAGAACCGCTGGGGACCATCACAGAGAGGAAGCCCATCTTGAGAACAGAGCAGCCAATGTAGAGGGAAACAGAGCTGAGAAATGGACAGAAGGCTTTGGTGATATTTTTTCAGTCCTTCAATTAACTGATTCCTGAATTCTAGAACCACTTACAGATTTACATGAGTTAATAAATCTCCCCCACCTTTTTTTAAACGTTAGTTTGAGTTGCGGTTTTCTTTATGTCACTTATACTTGAAAATAATATCTTGACTAATATACAAATGATTATAATTTTTCTCACAGGATTATTTAAGAATAAACAAATGTAATAAAGGTGAGATTATAAAAGCAAGTTTTTGCTAGTAAAGTATCACTTCTCTTTGTTATGTACATTCAAGTTCTCCGTAAGAATCATTTGAATAAAGTTCTGTTGAAATATAAAAATTAAAAAAATAAATATAAAATGTAAAAATACGAAATGCTTATATTCCCATGGCCTACAAAGTAAGATGAAGTGCACGCACAGCAAGTCATCACAGACCATTTGCAGCCCGTCCTTATCTACTATTTCGGCCTCAGTCATCGCGTGCCTTCCATGCGGGAACATGGTGCTCTCTCCAGCTGCCTCTGCCCTTCACCTTTACTGAGTGTCGCTTAGCTGGTGTCCTCTGCCTAGAAACCACCCTTTTCCTGCTGTTGGTTTTTTCACAAGTTCTTTTTGGTTCAGCTAAATAGCCCTTCCTCTGTACAGCCTTCCAGAATCCCCCCATGTAGAATTAATTGCTTTTCTTTCCACATATCCCTCATCACAGTCTAACCTGTAATCAGTGCTAGGGGTACTTCACTGCCTTCTTTTTAGTCTGCAGTCTCATAGACAGAGCCTATCTTATTTATCTGTGTTTTCTTTCTGCTCAAACTCTATTGGATACCTAGTAGATGTTCAATGCATATTTGCCAAGTGAAATTTTAATGCCAGGTCTTAGGGTTTCTTTGGCTCTTGTTTACTCTCTCAGGTGCTATAGGCCTTTCTCATCTGGGGTGTAAAGGGAGCTGTGTATACTTTGTAGTAGAACTGTCAGCATTCACAGTCACCAAACACCATAAATGACCCATGTCCTACCCATTCAAAGAGTCCCAGTCCAAGAGTGACTTTTATTAGCTCTATTTATTGGTCCAAACATAAACTCTTTGGTTTTAATGGGACCTTGAGCCAAATATCAAAAATGCACAGATCAAAGAGCCTCCAAGGTCATCCAGCCTTGTGTGTTACCATTCTTCACCAACTTGTGTTCTGGCATAGTGGTTTAGTATGTTTTTCCTTGGTAGTTTCCACTTATCTCAAGAATGGGAGATGCTTACCCAAGGAGTTTACAAGTATTTCGAAATGTGTTCGGCTATCAGGAGGCTTGCTTCGGATGCAGCCATACTGGGTGTGTCACCTTCTTTGGCCATCACTCATGCCTCATGTCACCTTCATTGCTCTGCCTAATTGACTTGCTTGCGTGTCTGAGCCATCTGACCTGGTAGTGACTTTCCATGTTGCTTTCCTGAATAACTAATGATAGATATTATATTATAACTACAAGTATTGACCACTCCCAGTTAAGTTGGACTTGTCGGACGGCATTAAGTGCTCTTTAATGCTCTTCTCCTTTTCCTGATGGACTTTCTTGGGGATCAAGCACCCTACCCCACTACATCCCTGCTGAGGAAGACTATTACTATGGACTCTTTCCTGTGTCACAGTCAAGAGAATGCTTCTCTAGCCAAGTTCATTCTTTTAACTGGTGGGTAGTTAGTTGTGATGACCCAGTTCCTACTGAATGATCAAAAATGTTTTCTTCTAAGCAGAGCCATATGGGGAGGAGTGCTGAGACAATGTTAGGGTGGTTGCGATGGCCCAGGGCCAGCCAGTCCAGAGGTTTCAAGGCTAAAGTCCTATCTTTGGGACTGAGTTCTGTTGGAATGCTAGTGGGAGTGGGGAGGGGTGTTGGTAAGGTCTCATTCTCTGGGTATTCCTACTTTGTTGGATGATGCCGGCAAACTATAGGTTGGAGAACACTATTTGGGACATGTGCTGACATTAAAAAGAGATAGCTACCCTGATTTTCCAGCAGTCAATCTCATCTTAAACCACTTTATTTTCAGATTGATCTTTCCTGTTGATTTGGTCATCTCTTTGGATTTACTCATTTGCTCCATTCTAGCAGTAGAGGCCAGGGAAACTTTACAGGAGTCATAAAATCAAAGAAGGAGAGTGGTGCTTGGAGTGGGTGTGTTACTTTTCATGATTAAAACCTAGAACATTCAGAAAAAAATTTTCTTCTCATTTTTCTTAGATTTTTTTGTTTTGTTTCTCTGAAAATGTAGAATTATTTATATTTTAGCATGTAGAATAAAATAATTAAGAAAATATGATCATAAATGGCTACTCTATGATTTCTGGAATCCATTCAGTGGCAGTCTGTTGTTAAGAAAAGGGCAGGAGCATTGAAGTTTGCTGGACATGGGTTCAAATCCCATTATGGGCTACTACTAATGTTGATAGGATTATTATGAGGTTCATAGAGAGTATATGTATCAAAGTACCCAACTCCTAATAGTGTAGTTTATCGTGCAATAGGAATATTTAAAAAGTAAAGCTAAGTAAAAAGTATTATTCTTGAACCTTTTGTAAATATATTTACCACACAAGAGTAAAATGCTTGCTGTCACTAGAGACTGCCATTTTTGCAAGGGAAAGCAGTGGTGGGCAGCCCTTTCTTTGCTTACAGACTTCTTCCTGTTGCATTTGGATTTTAGGATTAGTGGATGTCTTCCTGTATCCTCAAAGGACTTCAAGTTTAGTGGACACAAAGTAGCACCCATTTGTTCCTGCAGAGATTTGAAACAAGGGGCTTATTGGCCATCTCACTCAAAAGGCCCCAGACAGAGAGAAGGAGAAAGAGGAAGTCAAGAGATTTGGGAGTTGGAAGGAGATGAGTGCTCTCTGTATCTGCCTGGCAGAGTAAAAGCTCTAAGTGCAGAAAATATAATGCTTGTCTTTGTTTGCTGGAAAGTTGCTGGTGTCTTTGGTTTTCAAGTTTTTGCCTGCTTCACAGAAGCAGGCAGAAAGCAAGAGAGGCTAGATTCCCTTGAATCTATAGCAATTTGTAGTGTCACGATATTTTTTAAAAATTATTTTAATTTGCTGGAATGCAAATTCAAGAGAAAAATGTGGAATTGTTGCATAAATACATGATATTTTTAAGCCTAATAGGTCAAAAGCATCATAACTTTGTGAGAAAACCACAAAATGTAAAACATTTTTGTAAAGTCATCTTAATCATGTAATGTGCCCTGAAAGTATTGTAGACATTTATCTCCTCTGCCCCCATCTCCACATCTCCATTGTGGAGGAATGCTTAATTAAAAAAATGTCCCCCCTTAGGCATTAAAAATTCTTAGTAGCCACCTTTATATGATTGATTACTGTATGGGGGTAAATGGACAGATTCTGCCTTGGTTTAAATGGCTGCCCCACCTTTTATTAGCAAGTCTCTTAACCTATTAACCTAATTTAGTATCTTGTAAAATGGAGTTATTATGAGGATTAAATGAGTAAATATATGTGAAGTGCTTGGTAATTAAGCATTATATCTTGTAAGAATTATACATTCTTCCTTTTTTAAAGATATACCATCATTTGAGCCTCACAAAAATTTTGTGAGAAAGATAATGCAAGAGTTATTAATACCCTTTTGGGGAATATAAAGTTCAGAATGACTGAGTACCTTCCCTGGGATCAAACATGTGGTAAGCTACAAAAGTGGGATTCAAATTCAAGTGTCCTGGTTTTTTTTTTTTTTTTTTTTTTTTTTACCACATCTTCCCTAATTTTAAAAAATTTTACACTTACAGTCTTTTAATTAATGCTCAAGTAATGACTTAAGCCCAACTATTGATTGAATAGCCTTATTCAAATATGTATTTATTGATTGAATGAAACAACTAAGAAGTAGATATTGCATAAAATAATATTTGGTCAACATTCTCTTAAATGATATCACAAACATTCAAGCATTTTATAGGAGTATTTTTCCCCCTTAGAGTAACTGAGTGTTTTAGGATTATTTTTTAGGTTATGTTGAATAAAGACAACTGATACTTAAACCATTATCATGCCAAATTCAACAAAGTGTTAACAGGTCCACATGCTAGATGATATAACACAATAACCACGTTACAAATGATGCAGTCATTGAAAATGAAGCATTTGCACAATCCGAAAGTATGATTAATCTTACAAGAGATCTATTTCCATATCTTTTGTTCACAACATGGCTATCATTACTTTTAATCAAAACACCGAAGCCTGAATCACCTTGACAAGGCCTGAACCACAGCAACCAAATCTAGGAAGAAATCCCTTCATTGTGTTGATGTGTCTACTTGGAAGCTCCAGGAGCCAGAGAGGAGGAGGAGTTGATGGTATATATTGTGGGAGAGAGGTAGGTAGGCATATCAATGATGATCTGGAAGGGCAAAGATGAAGGACAAGAGCTACATAGGGCGAAGTGCTTATTAGGAATAAAGTTGATATAAAGAAGTTTTTTATATTTCTTTTAAGCTTTTAGAATATATTTCTCACTTGATTTCACAGAATATTTTTACTGAGGAACTTTACAACTTATTTGACACAACTTTCTTTTAATTTTTTTTGATCAAATAAACAATTGAGACCCATGCATTTCAGCAATTCCTCCATTGTCACAGTGCAAGTTAAACATAACCAGGGGACAACTAGGTCTTTCGACTCGCTTTTTAATTCAGCAATAGCTCATTCTGGAATTTTGTGCCTGATATGTTGTTGACACTCTGCAAATATTTGATGAATGAAAGAGTGAGTAAACGATCAAATAGCTCTGTCTCTCATACCTTTGTTCGTGGACCATTTTTGTATCCCAAATTAAGAAAATGGTGAAAGAGATTGTGGCGTGCTTTGTAGCTGGGCACTGACATTGAGAAAGCAAAGTTTCTAGTTTGGGCACAAGTTCAGAGACATCGGAAAAATGACCCCACTTCTTTTTCATTTTTCCATTTGCCAAGGGATGTGTCTGATGAGAGGGCTAGGTGCTAAACTAAGTCACAAGATGAAGATCACAAGTAATCAAAACTGTCCTTGAAATTCTCTTAGGGAAGTACCATGCCAGATGAAGACTAGCATACTCTTTCTCAGCCACTTTTCCCTCTGTCATTGGAACACATGACTGTTTTTGTGTTCGAACACCAGTGAAGCAGCTAGCCTGAATTTTGGGGACATGTATATGTATATTTTAAGCAAAAGACTGCACAGTGGATGGCCTGTGGGCATGGAGACAAACCTAGGCAGAATAGATTCATTGCTCATGTCTTATGCTCACTCTGGGGCAGATGCTTTTTAAGACCAATATTTCTCTCTGTCTCTCTGTCTCCTCTGTCTCTGTCTCTCTCTCTGTCTCTGTCTCTCTGTCTCTCTGTCTCTCTCTGTCTCTCTGTCTCTCTGTCTCTCTCTGTCTCTCTCTGTCTCTCTCTCTCTCTCTCTCTCTCTCTCTCTCTCTCTCTCTCTCTCTCTCTCTAATATAACCAAACATACAAAAGCTAAATGCATGTAAGCTTTGGCTCCACTGTTCCCCTGGTCCACAAGGATGACTGAAGTAAGTACTACTAAAGTACTCTAGAATCAAAATCTTATTATTTATTTATTTTTAATTTTGTAGAGCTTCTTAGATAAAGATGAGATGACTAAATTCTAAACTTGCTGGCAGTGCTATGATTTATGATTTTTTTTTTTTTTTTTTTTTTTGCTGTGGAGGCATTAAAAAAAGAGGAAGTTTGGTATGGATATGCCTGGGAAAAGGAGTATGAATTACATGACTACTCAATCTAGAGCGATTTAAATGCAAAGGGAAATCGGCCTGTGCCACTATTGCCCTCCGTTCCCTTCCTTAAAAAACAAAAATAAAATCCCTGGTTTACTCAAACTTCCTCTTTAAGACTTGGTTCAGGCATCAAAGCCTTCTATGGCTACCAGTTTCCTCAACAGGCTGTTCGTTGCTCTTTCTACATCTCTCTCCCTTTTCCTTCCTTTTCCTCCTACCCATCTCTGCTCCTAAATCTCCATTCCCACTGTTGTTTATGTTTCGACCTCACAGTGGACACAGACCATCGTCTCGTGGATGCCTTTGTAAAAATTTGTTACGCATTAAAAATTAATCAACTCTTGCAGACATTACAAAGAACTTTGGACACCTAGCTGATTTCCTGGAGCAATATCTGGGGAATTATTTTTTTGGTTCCAAGAGGATGATATTTTAAGTTGTCATATATTTGCTGATCTTGGGGAGATTGTTGGAACCATCCAGCGTGCACAGGAAGCTTGGCCCTTGGCCCAGTAGGCTCATAGTCTAAATATTTGGAGGATGAATACTTGGAAATGCATTTAAACATTTAAAGCATTTTATTTGTTTTTCCAGTAAGTCTCATTGTTCATGCGATACAATTCTGCAGCAAACCCTATCTACTGAAGGCATGAACCTCCTGGACAAGTCCAGGCCAGGGTTCTACCTCAGGTCTGGGCACAAAGCCAGGGGTTGCATGTCTATTGGCTGTTGTCCACACCCCTGAAATGGGTTATTATTATAATAATCGCTCACCTTCAATGCCTGCATTCTAAAGTCAGGCTAAGGGTCTGACCCAGCTCTGCACTGAAACCAGGAATATAATGCACACACACGCACACTCACAATTTTCCAAACCAATTCTGTAATGTTCCTTTTCTTTTGTCAGTGCCGGATCTTTATTATTATTGTCAACTTTCAACTCTCCCCTGATCATCTGTGGTCAGTTTTCCTCTCCAGCCTGTGGTCAGTTTTCCTCTCCAGCCTACTGGGCAACATACCTTTGGGTTGGTATATGCTTAGAGAATACAAACTAGTATGAATATTGGATTATGTAAAACATAATTAGGGAATCAAATTTGCTGTAAAAGCAGCCTATGTGTTTATAGAACTGAGAAGCAATTATAAACAATTGGGGTATTTTCCATGTTCTTTAGACCCACAGATATACTCTAGGACCTCAATTATATGAACTGTTTACCTATGCCAATCAAATTATCTAGATACTTGCCAACTATCTACTTTGCTATGCTATAGAGTCACAAACTCTTGTCTCAATGGAATGGGAGGGAGCACTGGCTTCATTTCTGAAATTTGAAGTAGAAAGGGGTGGGGAGGGGTGGGTGGGTGAGGTGAGTATGGGTGTGCACCTGGCCTGGTAATTGTTATGGCAAGGTGTCTTAGACAACATGATAATAGCCTTCTTTGCTAGAATGGGGATGCAATAGCAACAGCAAAAACTATATTAAACTGGGTCTGATGCCCAGACTATCAGCCTCAAAGAAACAAAGTGCAACAAAATCATTTCAAGAGGGACCAATTTGTACATCAAGGAAACTAAACAGGTTAGAGACGTGCTGGCTTGGGAAGACAATGCTTTCAGCTCTTTGAAAAACCTTTGCCCAACCTAATTAAAATGTGTAATCGAATTAAAAATCCAACCATAATCCTGCTGATGGCCCCTTGCTTTTCTCCTTTCTATTGTCAAGATGCTCAATAGGGCCCCTTTAGCTGAAAAATTATTTAACAGAGTCTATTTGAGCTCACACATAATTCCAAGCCTACTGAGTTGGAGGAAAGACACCAGCGATGTGTACAGCGGATGGTGGAGCCTCATGCAACGAGGATGTATGACGTGGATTAATGCAGAGCAGCCATCTGTTGTTGAGGGGGCGACAGACAGAATCTGTTCCCCTGTGGCAGGTGACTCCCCCAGCGCTGGCCAGCTGGCTTAGAGTGGACAAAGTTGGACAAGGCAAGTGATGCCTAGGAACCCTCTGGGGAAATATCTTGAGGGCCTCTCCCTGTTGTGCCTATGTTTACACCCTCTCTTCCTCACACGTACACATACGTCACAGAGCTGATATCACAAAATGCAATTTGGAATATGAAGAAAAGGGAAGAAGCACATGCCTACCATAAGGGTTAATAGAATGTTGGTTGGTTTTAAGCATGAGAGGTAACTTTGAGTTTCCCAGTAGCCTGGGCAAAAAGGAAATCTGAAAAATCATATGGTTCATGTTATCTGGGAAAAGAAGCAAATCGGTCTATTGGAATGAATAAAGTTTTTCTTAACGACAGTTGCAAAATCAATTTTTTTTTTTTACGTTGAACTTGATAGAGAGGAAAAATTGAATTTTTCAGGGTGTGTGTAGGAAAATGTCACACTGCTAGAGTGCTTGACCTGTCTACAGGGAAGGGACCGGAACATGGACCCCTCAGTGATTAATGAGAAATAGGTAGCTCTCAGTGGTTCTCTGGGACTGGTTGATCTAACCTTACCTCTTAACATGTCGTGCAAATGTGCTGGTTCTGGGTCTGTTTGACCTGAGATCCAGTTCTCTTCCTTGGCTCTGTATTCAGGGGGACTGACCCTTCCAGGCTGACATTCTCAGGCCCTATGTCAGCTTGCTTTCATCCAGGCTTTGCCAGGGGGAGGCCCTGGTGGGAATTTGGAGAACAGGAAGAAGAGAAAAGTCAGGGCACGTCTCTCTCTCCCTCTGATTGGGGTGATATCTCTGGCAGCTGCTGCCCCTCTTCAGTGCCAGCTCTCACCGGAAGCCTGCTGTAATTCCAGCTTCCTCTGGGCAATCCCAGTCCCTGGGCTCCTGTAGCATGGCCTCCTCCCTTTGTCCCTCTAGCCTAGGAGTGGCAGCGACTTCCTGCTATGGCTAGTCTCTGGATTGCCTCACAATCCTTGTTTGGCTTCTAAGTTTCTTTCATCTTATTGCATTAAATTTCTTCTGTTTTAAATATTCAAAGTGGCTTCTGTCTTCCTGGTTGGGACCTGGCAACAAGGAAACAAAAATGTACTTGAAACAAAAATGAACAGGGCAAGAGAATTTAGAGGAACGTGAGTTGGAGAGTTTCTGAAGAAGCAAAAGACTCCACAGATAATGGCAGCACGCACAAGGATACATCCACCATTGGTGTACACCAGTTGAAAATGACTTCTGGTCACCTAAGGTCCTTATGAGACATATTTACACATAAAAATAGCAATTTTACTCGGGGTCGTCAGCTCCAGAAGTGAAGAATAACAATATATAAGATACAGGAAAAACAAAAACAAAAACAAAAACAACAAAACCACCATAGGATTTAGAGTCCTAAGTCAAGAATTCAAATCCTGGCCTGGTGGTAGATATTGGGGTTGATATGCAACACCTATTCCACCCCTCCTACTGGCCTATCAGCTATGGGGTTTGGAGGAGACCGATTCAATCCCCAGCTTCTGGGGTGTAGCCTTGATTGAGACATGACCATTGCCTCATATATGGGTCTGCACCCCAGGCCTGAGCCAGTCGGTACCCAGCATTCCCCTGGCCACTGGTGTGATGAAAGTGAAGCCTAGGAGTGTGCTCGATGATTGAAGAAAGAAAAGTCCTTTCTCCCAGATAGGGCGGTGGGTCCTGAAACTGCTTCAGCATTTTGCTGCTAAATGGAAAAGAGCCTGAGAATAAAGCTGACGCAAACAGAAGGGTAAACCCAAGACTAAATAAAACAGAACTGGATTTCTGATCAGACTATGCCTGAAGCCCACTGTACCCCTGGATTTTTTCCTGTTACATGAGTTTATACAGTCCATTTACTGTTTAGTGTGTTTCGATTTGGGTTTTCTGTGACTCGTCACCAAAAGCGTGCTAGTTGATACATAATAATGTTGTTTTACTGGCTGTATGTCCTTGAGCCAACTTAATCTTTCTGATCCTCAGCTTTCTCATCTATAAAATAGAGCTATTAAGACAATTTATCTTAAGAAATTTTTGTGAGGCTCAAATGAGGTAATAAATGAGAAAGTGCTTTATAAATTGTAAGCAGTTATTTGAATCTTCTTATTACACATATAATTTATGTAGATTGTTAATTCAGTTTTATACCTCTTCTACATATAAAGATTTATTTTATCAAGCATATAGTTCTATCATACCTACTTCATTGCTGTATTGTGAGAGTGTTCATCAAGATTGATCGGCAATAACTATTATTTCACTCTGTACAGCTCTAAAAAATTTACTTTTGATGTCCCAGGTGACCTATGTAAGCTTGAGGGTTTACTCAAACTCTCAGCCAAGTGGAAATGAATTGAGTAACCCTTTCTGTGACCACTCATAACTCACTTGTAAAGCACGTTGATTTCATTGCATCGGAGCAGCCCGTGCGAGAGGGTGTGTGTCATTCCTCTCACTGCATAAGGTTCGGGTGTTAAAAGGACCAGCTGGTCAGCTCTGCCCTTGTGTTTTTTTGGAGTTGCTGCCCTGAGGTTGTTTGGTAACCTGAGAGAGTAGTTTATGCATGAACCTTTCAAAGGGCTATAAAATTAAGAACTCCCCAGGGAAATAGCACATAGTGTTTAGATTTTTATGACAGAATATTAAAGTAATTAATTTAGATAAGGTGACTAACAATTAGACAATGAAAATAAAAATACAAAAAGGAAGCATTTTATATGTTTTTCTTCCATCTATTGGCAACATTTAGGACAGACCTGGCATGGCCTTGCTAACCATGGCGGGTCAGGGTAGAGAGACAGTGGCTGGGACTGTGAACTCAACCCTCCCATTAGGCTGAGGTGTCCTGGGGGATAGGAGCTGCAAGTCCGGCCTTGATTCTTTTACCAAGCACTGTTGATTCTCCCTCCCAACCAGACCCCCATCTCCCGCCCACCTTACCAGTGAGCAGGGTCAGTCCCCGTTATGTTTCACTTTCCCCCAGGCTCTACCCTCCTTTGCCTCCAAATCCATCTCTGTACATCCTCCACGCTCCACGCTGGTGCTGCCCCCTCCTTCCTTAAACATTTTCACTGGCTCCCTATAGCTCATCCTATAAATCCCAGACTCTGTAGCGTGGCAAGACATCGCAGGATCTGACTCATCTTAGCAACAACTCAGCTTCTCTCCCCGCCGACTCTCAACTCCCACCTCCCCCAAGTTCCTTCTAAATCAGAGACCTCAGACCTGGACATAGCTCTTTAAGGCCAGTGGTTACCACATTTTAACCATAAAAATTACTTGAACTTGTTTAAAAGACAAATTCCTGAGCAACATCCTCGCAAGAGTATGATCCAGAGGGTTGGGTATGGGAATTGGAAAAAAATTTCATTAAGAGCTTTGGCAGAGTCAGGTGCCGATGGTCCTCGGAGGGACTGTCTTTGGAGAAACACTCTGTGGTGACACTTACTTACCACGTTGTAGTCCACTTCTTTCCTTTCACATCTGCCTCTACCTAGAGCTCCTTGAGGACAAGGAACAGGTATTTTTCAGCTTTGTTACTCCAGGACCTAGCATAGCGCTCTGCACGCCTAAACCCTTGACGTGTGTTTATTAAATGAATAAATGAGTCACAGCAGAGCCAGTATCAGAGGCTATGGCAGGATAAGAGCAGTCAGGGACCAAGGCACTCAGTGCAAGAGTTGGCAGGCCCGGAGAGCAGTATAATTCGGGGCCAGGAAATGTTGGAGACACAAGGGTGCATAGGAGGAGCCATCGACTAAACACTGGTCACTGAGCGCAAGGAAGGAGGAAACTACTCTGTGGTGGTGCAAAGCAGGGGGATAACAATGGCTCATCAAGGCCATGACTCCTGCACAAAGAAGGGGAGGGGACTGTCATCACAGGAAGGGTCTGGAGGCACAGGGCTTTCAGCATCAGACTAGGCATGAGCAGCTTGGTATTAAGCTCCAGACTGTAGTTCTAGAAAGCAGCAGTTGCCAATTTTGCCTGCAAATTCAATGTACTTGGAATGATGTTTTGAAATGACATGAACAAACAAAAGTGAGATTTCCAAGATCCACCCTGCAGTCCCTGAATGAAGCTCTGGATACGTGTAAAGGGGATTTCAGAATTTTCGTACCTAGATTTACGAAAGTTTATCATCATGTGTCCATGTATGAAGTCCCCACCCCCTATTCATTCTGATAGTTACCCAGTGGGCCATTTCTATTTAAAGAATCATGTCCTCCCTCCCCCTGGGAAAATAGTTTCTATTATTATTTCTTTGCTTATCTCTTTACCTTCATCTCTGCTGTCTCTTTGTCTGTAATGTCTATTAGATGGATAGTGGAATTTCTGGGTCTAACTTCTGTGTCTCCAAATTTTTATTTTAAGATTTCCATTTCTTTATTTTTTTTAGTATTGTGTGCTGGAACAATTTCTCAATACTCTGCTACACAAGTACTGTACTCTGGTGTGTCCTTTCATTATTCTGCACATCTATTGAGATTTTAATTTTGATCATTTTTTTCATTTCTAAGATCTCTAAATACTTATCATTTCAACAGCCTTTTCTTGCTTAAGGATGTAATACCAGCTCTTAATTCTCTAGAATATTCCACATACGTACTACTTTTAAAGTTTTCTTCTATTTTATTTATTTTGTTTCTCTTCAGATGTTGGTTTTTAGATTTGTTTAGTTTGATGTTTTTTTCATGGTTTTGTTTTCTCTTAAGTATTCGTCATTCTGGATTGTGCAGTCATCTTTGTATGTGATAATCTCTATTTCTTCTAAATCAGGACCAGCTAACTGTGGCCCATGGGCCAAGTCTGGCTGATGCCTATTTTGAAAATAAAGTTTTATTGGAGCACAGATATGTTCATTCATTTACGTATCATCTATGGCTGCTTTTGTGCCAGGATGGCAATGTTGAGTAGCCTATAAAGTCTAGAATGTTGATTATCAAGCCCCTTACAGAAAAAGCTTGCAAACCCTGCTAGATATAAACATCACTTTATGGGAAATACAGCTCAGGGAGGAACAAAGTAATCAATGTTGGCTGATTGATACATTGACCAAAGCAGAATGTGAGATATTCTGTAAGATAGAAGACTCAGTTTCTTTACAAATAAATGACATAAAAATTAAAAAGAAAAAAAGAAAGAAATTCATGTGGAGTAAAAGAATTTAATAGGAATATCAGCCAAAAGCACCGTGTGATCCTTGCTTGGATCCTAATTTAAACAGGTCAACTATAAAGCAAATTTTTGAAACGGTGAGGGAAAACTAAACATGAACCAGTGTTTCCAGTGTTTCCTGATGCAAAACAAACCACCTGCCACGTAGTGGTATAAAACCACCACAGTGTTTTTACGGTCACTGGTTCGGTGGGTCAGGGATTCAGACAGGGCATAGTGGGAGTGTCTTCTCTGCTCCGTGATGTCTGGAGCCTCACTTGCGGAGACTCGAAGGTCTGGATGCAGCTGGGAATGTTGACTGGATACCTCTACATGGCCCCTCGTGTGGCTGAGAGGGACCACTTGAGAGAGAGCTTCTGAAGAGTAAACACTATAAGACAACCAGGCAGAAGTTAGGAGACCTTTGTAATTTCCCTTTAGAGTCAGGTGGCATCTTAACCCTCACATTCCACTGTCCCATGAGTGACTAAGGTGGGCCCAGAGTCAAGGGGAGGGGATAGAGACTTCACTTATTGTTGGGGGCCTGGCAAGCTCACCTTGCAGAAGATGGAAGAAGTTGCTGTAACCATTTTTGCAAAATACAATCTGCCACAACTGGCTATTAAATGATGTTAATAAATTATTGTTATTTTTTTTCAGGTGTGGTAATATTTTCATAGATTAAAAAAAAATTCTGTATATGTTAGTCACACTAAGTATGAATGAAATGATATGATATTTTGGATTTGCTTTAAAATACTTCAAAAAAAATAATAAAGGCAGTGGCGGTGGTAGCATAGATAAAATAAGAACGGCGGATTGGTGATAGTGGGCAATAAGTACTGTTGTTAGTAATAATCTCTGTAATTTGTATGTGTTTGAACTTTTTCCTTTGTGAAACAAAAAGGTAAAAGAAAAACCTGGTTTTGCCTGAAGATGCCATTCTTTCTACCCCCAGCAGTTAGGGGCGAGTCAGGGTCTCAGAGCTGAGGGGGAAACCGGTTTAAGGCTCCCTGTTCCTTCCGGGCGTTGCCAGCTGCCTGAGGCATCTTCCTGACTCTTTCACAAATGTGCTTTTTTTTTTTTTACTCACTGTTCTGGCCTGAGGCAAATAACCCCGCCAGCCTACTTCTTGGCACTATTTGATGGTACAGAGGGACCTGCCAGTTTGTTGACCAGGACTGGGTAATTATAATCTCCCCACGGCTGCCCGCAGCTCCTTCCTTCCCTTGCATTTGTCCCCTCCGGGTTCAGAGCACACCGGGGCCGCTTCTGCCTGTGCATCAGTCCCCCAGAACAGTTTTGGATGTCCTTTGCTTTGTCAGTTTAGTCCTCTGTGTTTTCTCTGTTTCAAGGATTACTTAAATTTTCTGATCCGATGATAGCATGCTTTTTATAGCCTTGTTATAGATTTGAGCTTACCTCTGCCCCACTCCAATAACCCCACCTTTCTGTCATTTTTAGAGATGTTGGTTGAATGGAAAAATATTCACGAGCACTCAGTTGGCCATTTTGATTCACCCCCAAGCTTTTTCAGTGCGTTATAACCAAACAACAGATGTACAAGTTTGTATCTTGTGAGATTTTTGAAAATCTACATTATAACTTAAATATTTTCTATTTTATTGAAAACTATTTGCAATAATAATTATTCATGGTTACATAATACCATACCTTCAATATATATTATAATTTATATTTCTGAACATTTACATTTAGATAATTTTCAACCTTTTGATATTAAATATATTGACTGGGATAAATATTTCTGTTTCAATATTTAGTCTCCATATTAATTTATTCAGTTAGGATAGGTTCCAAAGTATATAATTCTAACAGGCGTGCTTTTATGCTCTCTTGGTAATGATTTTCCTGCTTAACCATTGACTAGAAGCCACGAGAGGACAAGTTTCCTAGCTGCTGACTCTCTCCTTTATACTGTGATGAAATTTGAGCCAGAAGGTGTTTAACTGTGAACATTCATTTATTCAATAAAAAATTCTGGGTGTGTCTAATACTAGCATAATTCCTCACTCTTGTTACTTGTCAAAAATTTTACATGTCTGCCATCTACTTTAATCCTCATATCGGGGAATTTAAATTTACATAATCAATCCTAGAGAATGATCCAACATATTTTCATTTGACGAGGTATTAAGCTCTTACTTTTTTCTAGGCACTGGTTAAACGCGGGAAGGAGGTCCAATAAGTGACACCTCTTTTCGCTGCCTGAGTTCAAAACCAACTCAGACATAAAATAAAGGAGCAGGGGCAGACAAAGTTGGAAATGTCATCTTTATTACTGAAACAGGTTGTGTTAGGATGTGGCTTAGGTGTGGGCAGTGATGGGCTTCCTAAGACTGAACCCTCAAGTACAGCGTGCTTCACACCCAATCTCAGGCAATGCTAAGCAGACTACATGGGGCCTGCCCTTCTAAAATCTGTGGAACGACAGAATCGGCTGAAGGCCAAGGTTATACTAAGGAGTGGGCCACCCCATGAAGGAGATGTTAGGAGTGAGCAGTAAGGTTCCCCCGTCTGTCTCAGCCCCCAGAGAGATCAACCTAGAACCATGGGGAAGCCGCCCATGATTTGCAGAGGAACTATTTCTTGTCCTTCCAGCTTTTCCCTTCACCATTCTCCAGTTCCTCTGACAGAGGTAGAAGCTTCCCAGAGGCTGAAGTCCCCTCTTTTGGCTTCAAGCTCATCAGCTCCACAGCTGTCCTGTTGATCAGCTGACCCATCACCTTCTACCCAACCACCTTTCAGCGCGAGGTGACCACATGGCATTTTGGGTTGTGGATACTGAGTAGGAGGAGGTTCCTGAGGAGGGTGCCATTCCTAGCCTTTTCAAAGGAGAGGGGTTTGGGGGGTGGGGGGTGCTTTGCTCTTTTATCTTCCAGTGTGGAACATTAAGATGGGGCCCAAAGGAGCAGCAGCCACCTTGCAGTGAGAAGGCAACTTATTCAAGGATGTGAAAGGGCCGCCTACTAAAAGCATGGAGCAGAGCAGGAAAGCACGTGGACCTTCGACGACACTGTAGAGTGCCTTGATGGGATCAGTAGCAGTTATCTCAAAGATCCCCAAATGATGTGTGAACTTTGCTGTGTGCTATGTTCTGAATGTGTGTGTCTCCCAAACTCACATGTTGAAATCCTAACCCCCAAGGTGATGTTATTTGGAGGTGGGACCTTTGGGAGGTGATTAGGTCATGAGGGCTCCATACTTATGGTATTAGTGCCCTTATAAAAGAAACCCCGGAGAACTCCCTTGACCCTTCCCCTATGTGAGGACGCAGTGAGAAGATAGTTCTCTGTGAGCTAGGAAGCTTGCCCTCACCAGACGCTGAATCTTGGATGTCCTAGTTTCTAAAACTGTGAGAAATAAATTTCTGTTGTTTATAAGCCATTCAGTCTGGAATATTTTGTTATAGCAACCCAAATTGACTAAGATACTGTGTATCAGAACCTAGGAATATGTAATTTCATTATCAGAACACCTCTGCGTTTACTTAATTTTCAAAAGATCCTTTTGGAGACATGTATTTGATATGACATGTTCTGACATCTAAGGCAAATTAATGCTTTTGGAGTTAAATATTCTTTAACTTTCTTATTTGAAGCATGCATCAGTATAGCTTAAAAGTTAAATGGGAATAGGGTGCATAGGCTAGGAGACTGAGAACAACTGAAAGAATGGATCTCTATATCTAGTACCTCACTATTCCTAATGTTCAAGTTAGAAGGAAATTCTGGGTGCTTCTGGTCCAGACTCTCCAGGGGGTGCTGCAGGATGCCATGGGGGATAAAGGGAAGCTGAGTCAGTGGGTCCAGCCCCCACTCTGGTTTAACCAGAACACCTCTGCGTTTACTTGTGGTCTCCATTGGGATTCCTTGTAACAATTAATTCATGTTGTCGACTGAAGTGTAAAATTACTTGTTCAGTCAAAATTAAGTTTAAAAACCATTTATCTTGTCCAACATCCTTGTTTTATAAATAAGGAAGCTTACACTTAGCAAAGTTCAAATGACTTGATCAAGTGGCAGACTACAACTGAGTTCCCCAATATCCTCCCTTCCTGTTCCTAGTATATTGTTTTTCCTGAATCACTGCTCAGTTTCCACAGATTATAAAAGGGAATTTCCTCCAAACGTTCAATTCTGCAAGAGTTGTTTCTTTGGAAGAGCTCTCCACCTAAGAGTTTCATTGTATGAATGCCACAGAGCTGTAAACTCTAGTCACAGAGAAAAATGACATAATACAATGGAAAATTCCAGAGACATATGGACTTCAGGTTTTGTTTGATCAGGGCTCTCATTCTGTGAGCGCTGGTCCCTTCCATGAGCTAACTCAGTTTTGTTCTCCACATGTAGTTGTCTGAGGAGATGAGCATTAGAATCCTAAATTCAGGAAATAACCCTGACCTTCGCTCTGACTGGCCCCTGTATGAACCAATACCTGTAGCAAGCCATCTTTGTTTCTAAGGGCAATTGTCTTGTGTCTTTGTGTTTGCCTAATTTTCTGTTTATCATGCCTGTGCTTATTCATACTTTTAAAAGTATCTCTTTAACTTAATTATCTTCACATGATCTAGTGATAAATTACTTTGTTTTTTCTCTCCTTTTCTGATGAAGTGTTTACCTGAGGTCTTTTCTTCCTAGCACCTCATGATTCTGGGGTTCCATACTCTGTCTCTTTAGTGCTAGTTTTGTTTTCGACATTGTCTAACCTGAAAATCTGGATGGATTTGTTCGGGGTTTGCAGCTTTTTCCATCGAAGTGATCTGGAGAGTGGTCTGTTCATCTTTTCTAATTGATGAGGGTGAGTTTATATTCTCTCCACAACATTTTTGGAGTATTCTCTCTGTGGAGATGACTGTGGCATGTGAGGCTGAAGTCCAGGAAAATATGGGAAGTACCATAGTGAGCCAAGGTTGCTCAGGAAACTAATGTCACCAGACCTCTCTGGCTTCAAACACTGCTTTGGCAGCCCCTTCGAGTCCCCAGCCAAGAGCAGGGAATTGGGCTGTGGGATGTGTCCCAGACTGAATTTTTTAGAACATCTCTGTATTTTCTATTTTGCCTCGATTGGCAGCAAATCCCTTAAATCGAAATGACCCATGTCTTTGCTCCTAAGGATAATAAAAAAGGAGAGAGCTGGTTTGGGGGGAAAGAGCCTTAAAGCATGAGTGGGGGATGATGGGGTAGCAGGGAAAAGGGATGAGAGTGAGGCCCCACCAAAGGATTTAGGGACAAAAGGCCTGGATTCTCAACAGAGTTCTTGCTCTTAAGGGTATATAATGAGAGGCTAAGGGAGACAGCTTGGGGCTCTTTGGGGATTTTCAGGAATATCTCAGTCAAAACACAACCCAGCTGTAAATCCATTTGCAGAAGATTAAACTAAACAAAGAAATCAAAAGAAGGAAAATGCCATAGGAGCAACAAGTTTTATGGCATGTATGCATAACCGTACATAATGCTATTTACTATAATAGCAAAAATAAAAAAGCATTTTGAATGTCCAAGGACAGAGAAATAATGAAATAAGCCAAGATAGCAATACAAGGAAATACTACGTATTCATTGTAAGAAGCATGTATGACAACTCTTTAGAATTGTGTTGGCCAATACTAGCATTGTGAGCCACAAGCGGCTATTTAAATTTTCATTTGCATGGCTTAAAATTAAATAGAATAAACAATTCCTCAGTTATAGTAGCCCCACTTCAAGTGCTCAGGAGTCATGGGTAGCTATTGCCTACCGTCAAAATGCTGATATGGAACATTTTTATTATCACTAAAAGTTCTATTGAACAATGCTGCACTAGAAAGGTAAGAAAGTGTTTACACATGACTGCTCAAGTGAAGCAAAAGTAGCTTGAGAAGCATAAGCACTGATTATACCAACATAAAAATTATTTGGATAAAGATTAGTGAAGACAAGGAAGCATTAAAATTATTTCCATCAGGGAAATAAATGTTCCAGGTAGATTTAAAAGTTACCTTGTAGAGTGATCTAGACTTCAATCACTAATACATAAAAATTTTGAAATTTCTCTTTGGGAGGTCAATTGTTTCTGCTGCTCCTGGGCTAGACATAGAAAAGTTGTAGAGGTGGCATCAGGAGATGGTTCTCACTCTGGCTTTGCAACTGAAACAGCTGGGTGATGTCATGGAAGTCACTTCAATCCTCCTGGCTCTTTCTTCAGATGGTGTCCAAGGTCTCTTCCAGCTTAAAGGAATGGTCGTATTTGTCTTCCAATGGAGAGCAGGTATCCAAGAGGCCCATTAGGCTGGTCTTTGGGAGGCTGTAGGAATGAGAGTCAGGGGCAAGTTCTCAGATTGTGGTGATAATAGACTGTGTATCCCAGGGATGAAGGAAGAGAAGTAGAAAGGATTTTCTAGACTGGCCAGTGAAAAAATAGGAGATTGCATTCCAGACACAAAAGAGCTATAAGAATAATTGCATCTCTTTTCATTAAATGTTAGAGATGACTTTGAACAGAACCCAAGTGAAACTGCAAACACAGCTGAGAAAATCCTAGTGTCATCTTGGACCTCAGAAACTCCTGCCAGCTCTCTAGTCACAAGTAGTTCACAAACTACCCTCCTATTCGCTCATTAATAACACTCCAGAACAGGGCAATGCTTCCATTTTCCGACTATTTGTCTGATATCAGATCATAAAATCATACTTCTTGAAAGTCACCTGTGCTTGAACATTTACTCTCTCAATCGGTTTTACAACTATAGCATCTTATCTAAATCATTTCACACTTCTTTTTAAAGTTTGAAGTTAAGTAGTATTTCATCTCATTTCCTTCCTTATATATTTTTCTATTAAACATCATATGGAGAAATGCATCTACTAAATAATTGATACCATCCACCTTTATGATTTTTAATGTATAACTATATAATCACATGCCCTTGATATGTATCATATATACAATGGTGTGCTTTTCTGTATACACTTTTGTTGTACATTTAAACAAAGCAAACTACCTTAATCTGGATACATTAAACTCATGAGTTGCTGTGTATGTGTGTGTGATCTACACATTTCTTGAATAGTGAGCCACTTAATATATGCCATGTCCTGTGGGAGACCTAAATTGAAAACACATAGTCCTGTCTGTCAAGGAGCTTATAAACAAATCGACATATGGTTTGATC
This sequence comes from Eonycteris spelaea, assembly GCA_003508835.1. NCBI lineage: Eukaryota > Metazoa > Chordata > Mammalia > Chiroptera > Pteropodidae > Eonycteris > Eonycteris spelaea. Next base: position 2,599,474 of record PUFA01000062.1, on the reverse strand, counting down.
ATTTCTGGACAGCCTCTAAATTAGGAAAATATTGGGTCTCAAAAATATATGCTAAAGTCAAGGGCTCAGAACACGAAATTATATGTTTTAATTGTTTTCAAGTTCAGTCTCCTCCAAATAACTGAATGCATAGTATACCCAAGGTATAACTATATTTACTATAATTTGATTTAATTTACCAATACATTTATTGTCTATCTTGTGAGGAACTGAAATACAAAAATGGGTAAGACATATTCCTTGCTATCAAGCAGCTCATAGTCTGGTGGAGAAGGCAAACCAGTAAACACCCACCTGCCAATAGGCACAATGGGTACCAAACAGGTCTGGGAAGCCTTAATGAAAAACATTTATTACCAATCTACCAAATACATGAGCACTGTTGCTAAGAGACAAACCGTGATGCTTGGAATCCATTTTCCACTGAAAGCTCTGGTGATAGAAGAGGAAGTATCTGCCTCTCCTACTCTTTGATCTGCTGGTCAGGCCATGCGGAAGCACCAGCTCTAAGGTGGGAAGATCATGGCCCAGAGCAAAGGCTGAAGGACTTGTCAAACCAGGACTTCCTGCCAATGCAATTCTGCAGGCTAACTTCTTGTTTTCCCTTTACCCTTCATCAGGACCTAGGAAGGATAGCCTGGTTTTCTTCCACTGACAATCGCACTGAATCCTTTCCTTTCCTGGTCCACTATGCAGCTGAAAGTATCTAATAAATCTATTAAGAGCTTGTCACTCTCTTTAGGGTAAAATCTAACCTTTCTTCAGGGCTAGTCTTCATCTACCTCTCTAGATCTTGCCCTCAGACACAACCTATCATATTCTCTTTGCTACAGCCATGTTTCACTCCTTGTGGTTCCACACTCTCCTGTCTTTTCTCCTGCCTCTTATTTATACACTTCCTTTGGCTTCTATTCTTGGACTGGCAGAAGACTAGTTATTCATCCATTCTCAACTTACATGTCATTTCCTTAGGGAGTTCTTCTTTGACCTAAGATGAGGGAGTTCCTAGATGACCCAGTACTTCACTTATCTTAGTTCTCATCAAACTTTGTATGATTATTCCCTTCACTCCTTTCATCTGTAAACTGCAGAGGGAGGGCACAGACCACATGTGTCCGGCTCACCATTGTATTCCAGGCCCTGGCCCATAATTTGGTGAATGCAGGGGAGACTTCATGGATGTGCCTCCTGTATAGTTGCACAGGGCCTCACACTCAGGAAGGTGAGTTTAAGGCTTGGTTTTAATGATTTTCTGTCTCTGTCTTAAAAATTCTTAATAACTTTGAACAAGGGGCTCCATGTTTTAGTTTTGCACTGGGCCTTACAAATTGTGAAGCTGATCCTACGTAGATGAATAAATGAATTAATATATATATATATATATATATATATATATATATCATCTTCACAATTTGTTGAACCAAGGAAATTAAGGCTTCTGAAGTCCTAATTTCAAATAAGAAAAAATACTTTATGAAGTAATTGCAATGTATAATTCAGACATCTTTATGATCTATTTTGCTATTTTTTACATATTGTTTGTTCATATGAGAAAAGGGAAGCAATGCCTGAGAGGTATGTAATCTCTGTTCTGTGAGAGGTATTTTCACGTAAAATTACTTTTTATTCAACCACAATGTTTCTACATTTTTAAAAAAGGTTAGTCCAGAATGATTCACTTTGTCTTACACCTGATTCACTGTAATCAGAAAGATGGAAAGAAAAGAAAGAAAAAGGAGCAGGAAAAATTCTGCAAATAGTAAATGCTATTTAGATTTCTACCTCTTTAGAGTGCATGCACATCAGCAGAATATCCTTTTGGGTAGTAAAAGCAGTATTAGAAAATAATGAATCTCAAAGAAAAAAAAATGTAAGGTGTGGACTTTTCATTCATAAACTCAAGTACACCATTCAGGAGAGACCATTTCTGGGCTTTGAGCTTTTAAAGCCTACAAAGAACCTCCTGGCAAGCTTTGTGAGGACAGCTGGGGAGTCCCCTGGTTGTTTTATTAAGGATCTTTCTTAACTTTCACCACCATCTCTAGCAGGGACTGCTGGCTATCCTCACCATCTTTGATCAATTGTGGAGAATGTGGATTCCCACAGAGCAGGAACCTGGATCCTTATATCATTTTGAGAAGCTGATTTCTTCTTTTCAACCCTATAGGTCCAGAGGACCTGCTCCAGGTCCAGTTACGCCAGTGACTTGCTGTGTGACCTTAATGATGTCCCATCTTTAGACCTCAGTGTCTTTGTCTGTGAAGGCAGAGGCTTCACCTGCCTTTCAAGTACCCTGAGTCTCCACTAAAGGATCTCCCTTTCCCTGTCCCTGGGAATTTGGAACTCACATCTTGATCTCATCCTCTGGGTTCATCCTCACCAGACCCCTGTTTGCCACTTCCTGACCCTCCATTCTTTCTTGTATATGCTGTAGGCTTTGTCCCCATGTCCTGCTGAATGCTTTCCCCTTGATCCCCACCTTTTCTCAATTTACTTGTCTAATGCTTATTCATCTTTCAAGAAGTTAAGTCGCATCCTGAGCTTAACCCTCCACACCACATTTGACACAGTCCTACACGGAGACTCTAGTGTGTTCTCAGAGCCCTGTGTTTTCCTCTATTCTAGCTCTCATCATGCTGTGTCATTACTGTCTATTTCCGTGTTTGCTTCCCTCGGGAGTTTCAAAGTTCTTTCAGGCCTGGACTTTGCCTCCTCAACTTCTAGCACGGTCACTGGGACATAGTAGGTGTTCAATAGTGTAGAATGAGTGAAGGAAGAAACTAATGAAAGAACGAATGAAGACGTCATTATCCTCCAGTCCCAGTTGTCTTTATGAAAGTGGAATTGCATTTAACTGGGCTTCCTGGAGACACTGTGCCTTAATAAGGGAAGGTCAAGTGGTAGAGTTTTGGGCTGGTGGAAGGAAGGAGTCCCTCTGCCACTCAGCTCACCCTTCAGTGTGGCTTAAGCCTAATTGGCTCAGCACACAGAGTAATTGCAGGGAGTAGCAACAGGAGGCATCAGGAAGCTCCTTGGGTTTTATTCCTTGCCCGTATTTGCTTGATGTCCTCACCCTGTCTTAATGATATCGGAAGTACGAAGCAGGGGTGGGTAATACTTCTCCCTACTCATTGTAGCTCTGCTAGGTTGGCATAGTTTCTCCCTCAGAGGTACCCAGGAGTGTATGTGAGAAACAGGATCCCCAGGCTTGGTTAGTAGAGGGATGTAGCTGATGGAAGTCATGAATTCAATGAACACTCGTGTGGCAGGCACTATGCTGGTGCTGGCACAGATGCTTGAGAACCAGACACAGCACCTGGCTTCGAGAAGCTAACAGTCTATGGAGAGAGCGAGACAGTGAATAGAACATTGTAGTGGAATGACAATAGGGTAACTTTCCCCCTCCTCAATATGGAAATAACTAAATAAGCCCAAGTCCATACTTTTATGGAAATAGAAATGTCAAATTGATATTAGGAAATTTTAACTAATCAAGTTCTCTTATATGCATATCCTCCAGAAACCTCACAAGTTAGGTATAATGGTTCTCTTCAGATAAGAAAAACCAAGGCTTAGAGAAGTTAAGCAATTTGCTTGAAGTCGCCCCGTTTTCGGAGATGTCTTGGGATCAGTATCATTTAGATCTTCCTGCGTCTTCCACCCTCCCAACATCATGGTACTCAGTGTCTAAGGCTCAAGAAGATCCTAAAGTGCCTTTGAAATGATCAAGAAAATTATTAGACTCAATATATTTTAATTAAGTCATAAGGTGTTTTTTTCATTCTTTGGAAATTAAACATCCATAGAGCAAAAGTGATGCATAGGAGCAGGTGCAGGCGTTAGGGCGGAAAGCCGTAGCCTGGGGTGCAGGGTTTGGTCGGGAGAGAGGTGAGTAAAGATGTGGGGCTCCTCTGGGAATAGGAAGGGACCTGGAGTGCTATGTGGGCTGCAGAGGCCAGGCTGGGGAAGGAGGCCGAGTGGCCCAAAGCACAGTAGTCAAAGAACAGTGCATGCTCAGGCCAAATCTGGACAAATGTTAGCACCAACTGACATCAGCAACGGTGTTCCACCAACTGGGAGTGGGTCAGCATGTGACCACTGTAGCCAGTGCGGCTAAGGCCCAGGCTCGAACACACAACTGCCTGACCCTCCTCCCAAAACACAGGTGGGTCGTAGCTCTCCAAGGGCCTCCAGCACACCCAGGGCACATGCCATCCGACTCTGGTTGACTTTATAGCTGAATTAAGTCCTGCCCACTATGGTGTGTCTGAGGCCACTGACCTCTTACCTCAACCAGAAACCGAGGCACATCTGGGCTTGCAAGTGGATGGAGCCATCAGGAGCTCTAGGCCAGGCCAGGCAAAGCCAGGGAACGAAAAAAGGGCCTGGTCGTGAAGGTGGTAACGGGCAATTCAGTGGAAGGGTCCATTATTCAGAATCCCGCATTCCTCACCCATTCTGAAATGAGCTTACTGTAATTTCAGATAAAAACAAAACTTTCAGAGCTGCTACTTAGATACTTGGGGCGAGTTGGTTTATTGTCTTCTAGTTTCATTATAATTCAGCACTTTCACTTTGCGAAGCTAGACCCGAGTTTCGTGTGGTCTGCAGAATGCTGACTCAACATCAGGGTAACCAATGGTGTAACCATGACATGAAGCAAGACGGGTGGTTGTCAGGGTTCTCACGTCTCCTCACTTAGATCCCCACGATCTCTAAAAACTCTGCCTTTGTCAGAAATGAGAGCCCCTGTTGAAACAGGGGCCTGGGTATGTATGCATCCATTCAAAACGGGTTTTGAAAGAACTTTTCTCCTACTTTATAAGCAGTAGAAGAGTGCTGATTTAGTTTCGGTCTCCCCCCTCACCCCTCTTTCCTATAGTAGTACAAATGGCAACTGAAGGGCTGATAAAAAAGAAAAGGGGAAGGAAGAGGAGAGAAAAGAGGAAGAGGGTGTGGGGGAAGAGGGAGGGCCAGCACGGAAGGCTCTCTCTTACTTCCCTGGAAATATTGCGTGCATTTCCAGAACCCAAACTGGGGTGTTCCTGGAAAAGAAAAAAGGCTTGAGCGCTTCTAAATGTGTTCGCATGATTTTTATCTGGCTTTCCTCTGGAATCGAGCTGTGAATTAATTATTCCTCATGTGAAAATGGTAGATAAAAGTTTTGCTCTCTTCTCCAGAACACAACGCAGCACCTACCCTCTTACCTCCACCGGGCTTCAAAGCAGCAATTGACGTTTTCGATGTACTTATCATAATTCAGATCTGCTGTGCACACCAGTAAATAGTGCCAGTAAGCCAGGTGTAACCAAATCAGGTTTTTTGGCCTTGACTTCCAATGGTGAGAGAACGAGTATGTGCTGACAAATAAGAAAGGCGATGAGGCACGGGTGCCATGCCCCTACCCTTTCAAAGACGAAGAGCATTGCTGGAGTCTGGGACAAGGAGAACCTGGCATCAGTGATGATCCAGTGCTCTTCGGAGCAGGCTCAGGAGAAGTCAGGCGGGATCACCTTTTCAAATTCCATATGGCTTCAGGGTGACCTAGGAGGTTCTCTGCATTTGCTCTGCAAGAGTGAATTTGAACTCTGGTGCAGAGAAAAGGGAAGATCTGGAAAATGACCCGTATTCTTGCTGACGGGGCCCAAGCCCTGGCTGAAGCCTCAAGCAACAGCTCTGATCAAGGTCTTCTCATTTGCTTCTGACATCCAGGGCCCCGCCTTTGTCCTTGTTCTACAGACCTGACTCTCGCCTTTGTCCTTATTTCATTCCTCGTGGCGGGTTATATCCTGCCTGCTGACCGCTGATGCCCTTCCTTGAGACTGAACGCAGCTGCTACTTCGATCTTTCTAGTTTTGCCTCCTCCCTATTCCCCACTTCTGTGCTGTCTCCCAGCCCTCACATTCCCCACAGCCAGCCTTGGAGTCTCTTTAGGGGCAAGTCTAGGTCTACCACCGTCAGATCCCCCCAATTGCTACCCCTCCAAAAGGCTTATTTCATTTTCTCCATAAGGAAACTCTTCGATCTCCTTAAATATCATCTTCCATAGCATATTCCACAATATGATCTGTGCAACTGGCACGCTAAAGTTAAATCATGTGATCTCGTTTTTTTCCGATTCTTAATTCATATTAACACATGCAGACACGTTGTTAGTAAAGAATTAGTTTTGCTCTGTAAGTCTGGCTGCAGTCGTTTTTGCCGTTGTCGCTGCCTCGTGCCTTGGATTGCACGGTGCCGGCTTTGGGAAACCCTGCCCTTACTGCTGAGAAGCAGTGTAGGACAGTGCCCAAGCCCCTCGATGTGGAATGCTCTGCCTCTTACTAGACATGAGACTTGGCGTGAGTTACTTCATCTCAGTTTCATCTTTACCATCAGACCGATCATAATCTATCGCTTTATAAGGACAAAATGAGATCATGAAAGCAAGGTGCTTACAATAGGAACTATAATACTATGTCCATGCAATAAGTGACATTTGTTACCATTGTTTTTCTTATGCTCTTTTGGGCCATCTCTAGTTCTACAGTCTATAATATCTTTAAGGTACTCTTTCCAGGCACTAACTAACACCCGAGTGTGCATGTGTGCAAACATTTTAGATAATTTCCCTATAATTTATGATCTTACATATATATACAATAAAGCCCCTTTGCCTTATTTTCGTTCATTTCTGCAATCTCAGGAGGTTTTCCTGCACTTTATTTTGGTTGCCTAATCGGTACCTCAATTAAAACAAAATCTCCACAGTGGTTGGGGAAAAAAATAGCCTTTATCTCTCCCACAAAATGATTCAGAACAAGACAGTCTCTAGAGATACAAATCGTGACCTTAATTTTGGGAAAAAGAATGACTTCTTTTTGGTGTCGATGCCAAAGTCTGGAATAAAATGTAATTATTCCTTGTTTATTTCCCTTGTTCTGCGTTATCTTCAACTGTCTGGTGACTCTGCCACTGTAGCATCCTTTCTCCCCCCAGAGGTTGGAGCTCAAAGGAGTGAAAACACCTCAGAAGCAAACACACACACACGCGCGCACACACACACACACACACACACACACACACATGCGTGCACATACACACCATTGTCTTGTGTTTGTTTTTTCATAAATTGTAGATCATTTTATTTTTCAGCCCATGGCCTTTAATTTAAAAACATCTTTATATTGATTTAAGTAATTCATGTGTTAGTCCTTATCATTCACAGCTGTAATTTCACTCAGTACTTTCACTTCAAATGCTAATGATTAATACCATCAATATCTGTGACAAACTTTTCTTATTAGATTGCTTAGGTTAATGGTTCTCAAACTTTGCTACGTATTAGCTCACTAAGAAGCCTTTAAAAACCCAGTCTTCACCCAGGGCTTTGAAATCAAAATCTCTGAGAGTAGGCCCAGGCACCAGGAGTTTTAAAAGATGACTGGGTATTTCAATGAGCAGCCAAGTTTGAGAACCAGACTTTTAGTAGTGTCTGGATCCTGTCTTTTCTAACCTGATTCCTGGAGACTTCCTGTTTGAATCCATGTTTAGAAAGGTTCTGAATTTGTCATTCGTCTAGGTTCCCAGGGACAAAACTGACAGATTAGGGGAATCTGCCAGGCAGATTAGGGGAATCTGCTCTTCACTCAAGGCTATAACCAAAAAGGAGAGCTGAGAAATAGCTTTTTATTGTCATGTCTTCTCTGAGAACTTGGAAATAGTATAACAGATTACTTCTGAGCTATCAATAAAACTTTAAGAAATAATCAGGGGTAACTGTGAAGGTTTTTCCTTTTAAAATTTACACATCAAAAGAGATTTGTTTTCCAACTCTGGGATAAGTCCACAGAGCTATTCATTTAGATGTTGCATTGATGACAATACTGGGGATCACGAATAGCTCTCAAGTATGGAATTACAGATGCCCCATTTATATAGGAAAAGAAGGGGTAATAGTTTAAATTAGTACAGAAAGCGGAATAGTGAAGAGCAAAAGCAAGGACTTAAATTTGGAGAAACTCATGTTTAAACTGGCACTACCACTTGATCTGTATAATCTTGGTCAAATTACTTCATCTTTTAAAGGTTGTTTCTCATCTGAGTATAATATTGCCTACTGCATATATTTGTTCTGATAATTGTTGAAAATTTTTTTTAAGTACCAAAACGGTTACTTGGCACATAGAAGCATTCAAAAATGCTACCTGACATTTTCATTTCAAAGACTGAAAATAATCCCTTATCTAGTTGTTTGGTAGTCTAAACAAAATTTAAATATTGACCCCCACCTCCACATTTGCATTTCATAATTTTAAGAGAGGTGAAATGATCCACAGGGACAGGAAATAGATTCTTTTTAGAGGAAAACTTAATGGTAAATGGACTAGATGGAGGTGAAAAATTTAAGTATTGCCTGTCTGTACTTTGCCTGGTTCTAATATGCACAAATTTCAGTTCAGTTAAATAGCACCAGTTTAAATATCAACAACACAGTTTAAATATCAGTTATATGACATTAACTGAGCATTGTATAAATACAATAAATTACTAGCATTGTTGCTAGTTCTTTAGTCCACAAATCTCTACGTAAATAACATGAGTAATATGATCATGAATGATCACATTACTTCTTTCAAAGTCTGTTGGTGATTGGTCATTGGGCCTCTGTAATTAAGTTCATATACAGACAACAGAGTCTGTAGTAGTGTTATTTCCTTGTCTCTCGGTGATAAACTCATGTCAATTTACAAAAATGGGTAATAAAAAGAAGGAATTGGTAAACAAAAAAGAAAGTGAAGCAAGGAAACAAAAAAGAACATGCTGGAATGCTGGAAATGATTGTAATTGAATATAAGTAGAAGAACTAGTTGAATGTGAGAGGCTCTATCCAACCAGAGAAACTTAGTTAAGGTGACTTTATTGACATACATGAGGAAAGTGGTTGTGATGAAAAAGATGAGTGAATATATCCCAGAGGAAATGATACTGGCAAAAAACTTCACCCTAACGGAATTTTCAGATATCTTTACAACGTTGAAAGTGCAAGGGAGACAATGGTGGAAGCAGATCCAAACTTAGAAAAAGAGTATGACAGTTTGCCAAGGCATAGAAAGAAATATTTGCTCCATGTCTTAAGTTAAAGAATAAGAAGACAAGCACTGCTCACACTATTCTTCATAAGTTTTTGAAAGATCTAAAACACATTGATTCTCAATGTCTCTGAAGTTTTTAACTACCATCTACAAAACAAACAAAAACTAAACAAATATTAGTTTTTACTATTTTTCACTTGCCTATACATTTATAGTTGACAAGTAAGATTTTTTAACATTTTGACAAAAAAAATATTAAATATCACAAAACCAATGTAATTTACTCATTGATTTTTAAGATTGCTTAACACAATTTCAGCTTGCATGGTCATTTTTTATGGTCCCTTACTACCATGCAAAACCTAAAATTCCAAGATGTATGAAGAGGATTTGTAGTTGATTGTGTGAGATTAAACGCAATCAACAGGAAACTTGGCTCTCCCCTCCGCTACTTCTGGGGAAAACAAATACGAACACCTGTGCCCTTTCAAAAGCCACATGTGAGAGGAACCCTATTTGGAAAAAAAAAAAAACCCTAAATGAAAAATTATTTAAATTCTATATGAAGCTTAATTTTTTCTAAGAGTTTCTTTAAGGTCTGTGCTGTGAGCTATTACATTAACTTCTAGAATTGCTGGCAGGATTTGGTGAGAGTACACATATAAACAGCCCTTGCGTTATGCCTGATATATAGTGGATGTTCAATAAATTATTGTTATTATTTTCATGAATCTGTTGTTTGACTCCGGGATGACCAACTGTCTCAGTCTTCCCAGGACTGAGGGGTTCCCTGGGATAAGGGTTCTCAGTGCTAAAACAGTGACTGATCCAGGTAAACCAAGATGGTTGGTCACTCTACTTGACTCTCCAGCTCTTGGGATTTAGGAAGTAATTAGAAGAGAGAAAATTTCCCATGCATAGTTTCTAGATTAGAACTTTAGGGATAGAGAAGACATCATGGACCATGCACCAGATGGTCTATAATCTGTCCTAGGTAGACTATGCTTTTTAAAGCTTATAAAGGAAGAAAATAAATGACACATTCAATTGATAAATTCCATGCATCGATCACTCTGCCAGAGGCTGAGGAAAACACTGGGTAAGTATGATTCATTTCCTACCCTATAGAAGTTTATATTCTAGAAGGGAAGATCACCAGTTATATGTACAATGAATTACCAAGACACTACCCTTTAGAGAGAGCTGGTAGCAGTGCAAGCTGCCTTAGACATTGATCTCATTTAGTTATCATGATAACCCCAACAAGGTATTGTTATTCCATTTTACAGATAAGGAAACTGAGGTTCGGAGAGGCTGAGTTATGCAAGGGCACAAAGTGAGTAGGTATTATAATTATCTCAGGACCCAGGACTGTAGTGGCTCTGAAGTCAGCAAATCTGCGTGTGAATCCTGATTTCCTCTGGTTTTCTATGTGACAAATGCCCATGCGCTGCTGTTTCCTCTAATGCAAAATGAGACTAATAATTTTGAGAGTTGTGAAGATTAAATGAAAAATGTACTTAGCATATGCTTGATGCACAGTAAATGCTCAACAAATATTTATCACTTTTACCATCACACCGAAGCCTGTGTATTTCTCCAATAGCAGGTAGCCTCTTCCATTTCTAGGCAGATTCTTGGGGGAAGGAGGAATCAATGATATGCTTAAGAGTTCAGAGATGAGAAAGACTGTTTCAATTTGTGATGATCCATAAAGGCCACTTGCAACACTGGAACTTTATCTTCATGAATGGCTAGACCTTCAACAGGTTGCGGTTGGGACGGGGAGAATATTTCAGGGAGAGGGAAGGATTTCAGCTAAGGCAAAGAATCGGGAAAGCCTAATGAGTCTGAAAAAATGATTACTACTGTTGGTTAGAGTAAAGATTTCTTATAAGGAGACTCGTGGAGATAAGATGGAAAAGAGTGAAATCCTCCCAACTCAGGCCACGTTTTGGGGAAGTATTAGGTGAACCCTTCCTTCATAGGCATAGCTCTGTCTTCTCAGTTCTGAGCTCCTAAAGGAGCTTAGATCAAAACTGTTTTTTACCTGTGCTACTCCTTCCTGGAGCTGCTTCCGTTGACCCTGAGAATTGCTGTCTTGTCTTCATTCCTCTTAAGCAGAGTGCCGGAGCCTTGGTGTTGTGTACTAACTCTTCCAGAGTATTCTCGGATAAATTCCCAAACCCTTGCTGACAGCCTGGAATTAGGGGTGGGGCAGAGGCTGAAAGAGAGTCACAATGGATTAGACTGTCTGGAGAAAGACAGGAAAGACGGCATTTGTTTCCTAAGATGGACAAGTTTCAGGTTTCTTGGCTTTTTCTAGAGGATTAACTCACAAAACAAAACAATAGCCCTTGGCATGTATTGGACACATTTATTTCTAAGGTCTGTTTCTGAAAAGATGGTCCTGAGTGATCATAGGAAAGTTAGAAGGATGAGCTTTTGTTTCTAAAAAGGGGATTATATGAGAGAAATCTCTGGAAAGATTAGAAGAAAAGGAATAAATGTAGTGTTACGATCTGGAGAGTAAAAACTGCCTTTTCCAATAGGCAGAAAGAAGTTGCTCTGCATAGAGGGTGTATTGTGTCCCCCAAAATTCATATGGGCTGAATTGTGTCCCCCAAAATTCATATATTCAAAATGTGACCATATTTGGAGGTAGGGTCTTTAAAAGGGAATTAAGAGTAAATGAGGCCATTCTGGTGGCCCTAATTCAAATGACTATTATTCTATAAGAGATGATTAGGACACAGACATTCACCATATATAAGACGGCCATCTACAAGCCAGGGAAAGAGGGCTCAAAAGACACTGATCCTGATGACACCTTGACCTTGGACTTCTAGCTTTCAGAACTTTAAGAAAATAAATTTCTGTTGCTGAAGTCACACAGCCTGCGGTATGTTACAGCGACCCTAGCGAACCGATACAGAGGGTAATGAATACCGTTAGCTTGGCTTCTGATAGCATTTGGTATATTTCATTTGGCTTTTCTTTTTTTTCATTTGTCTATAATGTGCTCCAAAGGGTCACATACTTCAAAGATTTATATATTCATGTTTTAGGATTCTGTTAACGATAAAAATGAAGAAAATAAATTTTCTCCCCCAAGATGGATCCCAGTGACCTGTGTAAGCTATGTGTGATGCCTCCAGTGGGAGCCTTAGAGCAGCGCTCAGCATCCCCTCCTTCCTTCCAGCATAAGTGAGCCGTCTAGACTTTACGAAGACTGTTAGCGGAGATGGCCCAGGGTGGTTCTATCACGCGTAGGACAGTAAACAACTTAATCAGTAGCCCTTTCAGGTTTCTGTCTTTTTCAGGCTTCCTCACCCTCAGTCTTCCTTTCAACTCCTCCCTCAAGCAGCCTCTGGATGTCCCCTTTGTTTTCTTAGTGTAAGTTAGCTGTTTAGCTTTGCCTATCGCAGGGTCCGCCAACCCACAGTCCCTGGAGGCTCAACTTCTCCACTGGCTTACCAAGCCTTGACTTAACAAAAGTGGGTCTTTTCTAGGAGTTTATTCTGCTACTAAGGAACCCGTGGACTTTTTCACGTGTTTGTTTCTTCTACTGGGCAAATAATTGCCACCTTTCACTTATCTATCAGACTTTTCTCTATAAGAAGTATGGGAAGAAAAACCAAGACAGAAGACATAGCTTTACCTGGATGTGGAAGGTTCCTGCCTGGCCGGAATGGGGGTGGGGAGGTACTGACAGGAAGGAGAGTAATCTTCCTGGAATCTGAACACTGGGCTGAGCAGGAAAGCAGGATCCCAAGAGAAGTCAACTAGGAGAAGAAGGAAGGTTGGCCCTGAAGGAGAGGGAAGAACGAGTGTAAAGATCCTGGGGTGGGGATAAACTGGTGTGCTGAAGGGCAGCAAGAAGTACCGGGAGCAAGGAACTGCAAGGCAGACAGGTAGGTGAGGGGCAGCCATGAAGGGCTCCACGCCAAGTGTCGAAATCGTATCTCATCACTTCCAGTCCCCAAGTCCACATAGGTGCCTCCAAACCACATTGCTCAAAGCATCCCTTTCCACCATCCCTTACTTCCTCCTCTCAAATTAACCTCATATTCAGGGAGCATCTAGGAGCCTCCTTGTTCTCTGGTGCAGTCTAAGTCTATTTGTTTGTTTTGTCTTGTTTTTTTGCTACTTTGCTAAAAACACTCCCTTAGGCTTGATTTTCAAAACTGTGTTTATACACTTTGGAATAGCTGCAAAGTCTTTTGAGTCTGTTACAGAGGGGTCTTTGGCTTTTCCATTGATGAGTGGTCAAAAACTTACCATATAGATCCCAGCAACTCACCACAGCACTGCGAGCTGTTTTAGGCATGGCAGGCTTTCTACCACAGAGAGATTCTGTGGCTTTGTGGCCTCATATAATTTCCAATACCAAAACCTTGCAAACTTTCCACTAAGTTGCTGCTTCTCCACTCCTGGGGCTAGTCAGGTCTGCAGCATTTCTGCTGCATAGTCAACCCACACCTTGAGGCCTCCTCTGCAGTGCTTGTCCTTGTATTCTTCCCAAGCGTCTACAGCTTTGGCCAGTGCTTGCTGGGCAGTGAGTCCCACAGAAGGACTCCAGGCTCCAGGCAAACCTGCAGCAGTGGGTGAGGCTGGGGCTAGGGAACAGAAGTCATTTCTACAGTGACTCTCCTTTCACCTTCCAGGACAGAATCTGCTTTCTTAAGGACTTAGGTGCCTCTGTAAAGGCCAACTTAAATACTATCCATTGGCCTGACTTTTTATGAGAAAGTTTGTTGGAGAAAGTACACCTACACTGGCAATTGTGGATGAACTTCAAAGATTGTCACAACAAAGCCAGGGCCATGTTTTTAATTCCCTCTGCTGGTGTGGTAGGTCTGAGAAAACTTCATGATAGCAGTGGCAGTCTTGCCTTCTCTTTTTCTGGAAGTCAGGTGGAGAGGGCTCACTTGGCTCTCTTCTTGGAGCAGTTTAATCTGAAATGAAGCTGGCTCCTCTGCCTTAAAGTCCTAGGTGGAACTGAGAACCGTAGCCCAAGTATGGTTGACTTCTCACAGGAAGCCCTGGTTTTACCCCCAACCAACCACACATTTTATCAATACATTTTTCTATCTCCAAAATGAAATATAGAATAATGTAGATTATACTGGGAATTTAATGAGGAGAAGAAGAAAAGGGCTTACATGGCATGCCGTGTAGCAAACAACTCAACAAAACTTTCTATTAACTGCTTTGGTTTTTCACATCTTCATTAATTAATTCCCTCTTTAACCATCAGCTTCTTGGTCTATCTACCATTTTCCTAATCTGAACTCTTTTCTCAGATGTGTATTCTGCAGTTGTTTGATGTAGTGCTCCATTAATGTCAATGAGGTCAAGTTGGTGCATAGCGAGTGCTATTCAAATCTTCTATTGTGTTATTAGAGTCCTTTTCAAATTGTCTTGTGCCTTCTACCCACATTATCTCTGTTTCTTCTGAGCTCCTTTTTCATTTGTTTATTTGGTTGGTTTTTGGTCTCTGTCTTGCATGGTGATTTCCTCAAATGTCTGATGATCCACAGTTAAGAGTGAAGCACTAAGAAGCTGATGAAAGTATTATGTGTCTGCACAGGATTTGTTGATTTGTCAGTTATACCAAAAGGTGACTAGGTGGGAAACCAATGGGGCTACTTATAAATGCCCATTTCCAAGTCTTTTTTTTATTAAAAGTTCTGTCTCTCTGAGGTTCAGCTTTTTCTTTTTTTCTTTTTTCCTTTTTCACTTTTTTCAAATTCTTTATCTGTTTAGATTAGTTGTCTAGAAAAATAGATTCATCAGTGGATGATGGAGAGAGGGGAGAAGAGTTGATGGAAAGTTTACAAAGAAATTGGCATTTTGACTGGGTCCTGAAGAATAATCATTTAGATTTTGACTATTGTAAAATTGGCTGGAGTATTAGAATGTAAGGAGGAAAATTCTAGGTCAAAGAAAACACATGAGCAAATGAGGGGAAACGTGATTTAGGCTAAATGGTTTCTTTAAGGGAGCCTCCAACTTCACCATTTGTCTTCCATATGCAAAAATTTTGACATCTCTAGACCGCTTTTGTAGCCTCCTCTCCTATACTTTGTCTGTTTCTACTTTTGATCTTTTTTAAATCCTTTGACTGTCAAATTAATGAGGGTGGGCGGGAAAGCAGTTATAAATGCATTTGTTTAATCCAAAGTTTTTCAGCTTTGGCTATGTTGGCATTTTGGACCAGATGGTCCTTCATTGGAGGAAAGGAGTGGCCATGTGAATTTTAGGATGTTTAGCAGCATCGCTGGTCTCTATCCATTAGATGCCAATAGCTCCCACCCCAAGTCGTAATAACCAAAAATGTCTCCAGACATTACTAAATGTCCCTAACTAGAGGGTGGAAGGGAAGATGGACCAATTGAGGATTACTTTTTTATTAGATGTCAAGGAAAACAGATTCATCAGTGGATGATAGAGAGAAGGCAGAAGGAGGCCTTGGAAGGCTTACAAAGGAAGTAGCATTTTGGGTCTTGAAGAATCAGTTGGATTTTGAGGCTGGAGGATTGGCTAGAGTGTTAGAATAAAGAGAAGGCAATTCTAGGTCAAAGAAACCACATGAAAAAAATGAGAGCAAAGTAATTTAGGTTAAATGATTTTCTATAATCTCGTAGAGTACATGTGGTGGGGGGAAAGGCTGCAAAGAGAGAAGGCAGGTTATAAAGGCCTTGACTGTGAAAAATGTGGATCTTTATCCTGTAGATAAATTTTGTTCTATTTCTCTGGAGAAGAATTCTCTGGGGTCAAAGACTTAGGGCTCAGCTTTTTTCACATTTTCACTTTCTCCATCTTAATCTCTAGAGAAATAGATCATATCTTAAATTCTGAACAAAAACTTTAACTTTAGAAAGTGAGATCTGTGTTGTGGAAGATCAGTTAGGTATCTACTGTAATAGTCAGGGATAATGAGGCCTGACTGAGGCCATGGGAATGGGATCCTTTAATTAATTAAAATTAATTATGCTTTAATTAATTAAAAGGAACTAAAGGAGAGCCAGAGGATGAACAATGGTTAATGAAGTTTTCTGACACATATTTTTGTGTATTAAAAGAAAAACTGTGTCTTCATTCAAGGAAAGTACCTGACCAGTGGGAATTTCAGGGGGTGGATACCCTTAGACCGCACCCATGAAACAACAGCTTACTTTATTGTGTATTGTCACCAAGGGTCCAATTATAGTAATGGCCTGTAACAAATGGCATTGATGCTTGAGGTTAAAAAGGGAACTAATACTTCTTAATGAAGACCGTTTAAATTTGCATTTGAAAGTGAGGTGGTCTGTGGAAGAGCTAAAACACTTTCAGAGGGAACATCGCTGCTGTCACCCTTGACACCTAAGTTCCTAATCTTAGTAAGAGAAAGGGAACTACACTTTCATTTCACCTCAGGTCTGCTTGGAAGGTTGGCCAATCGACTTTTTGACAGCTACTGCTTTTTTTTTTTTTTAATTGTAGAAATTGTCTTTGAATAATTTTGTTTTACAAGTAACAAATTCATTAAAAGGAAAGAAGAGAGTGAGAAAGAAAGATAGAAGTTGTCCATAGATCTTGGATTTTGGGGGTTAAAAAGAAAATAGTTATGGACTTCCTAGAGGTAAAATTGAAAATTAACAACTGAGGCAGTGGCTGTCCTTCCAGGGGACAGGCGGGGCACCCCTTCCATAACACCCCGACTTTCCTCCTCCCCACTGTCAATTCATCCTTACTACCCCTCCTCCTCATTAGTGAAATGATGAGGAAGTTTTGGTGTAAATATTTCCTGATTTGAGTAAAATAAGAAAAAAGTACGGAAAGGAGATATGATTTTGAGAGCAAAGGGAAATTGACTAAATGTGAAATCACTGGTGACATTAACTGGGGAGTCTCCATGTTGAACTTCCTGCTGCCAAAGTTTCCTGGAGACGTAGATGCTGAGATGCTACACGTAGCAATGGAGTGAGGAGTCAGGCCTGATTTACGTGTCTCCATGTGACACTTCATCTCGGATTTTGTTTGAGGTCTGGCTTCCCACTAGAAGGTTTGTCATACAATTGACTGTTCCGGGGTTAGAAAGTTTTTCTATCAACAGAGAAAATGACAATGAAGTTTGAAGATTCTGAAGGTATAAATCGTGACTTGTTGCTTGAGGGGATTAAATATTAACTAATGGAGGATATAGTTAATTTATAATGGAGGATATAATTATTTAATTTTATGTTATTTTCTTTGAATTAAATGGGATGAAACCAGATACATTTAAACAAATGATTCTCCATCCATGCTTGTTCTTTCATATGAAATATCCAGGCAATTATAATAAACAAACAAACAAACAATCCTAAAAATCTTTGTCTTAGTCTGAAAAGTTCTTTTTTTTTTTTTTTAGCTCAGCAAAAGTTTTTATTTTGGTGCACTATGCCATGGTAATGGAATGCCCTGCTGGCTGCTGGTGGGTAGAAATATAGCAGTATACATCGTGTACACCACTAACTGCCCTAAAGCAAATCACTTACCAGTGTAATAAGAAATAATGCCCATTGAGATATCTGCTTACAAAAATAGTTTGCCTATTGAGAAGGGTGCTGTTTTCTGAAAGCTATTAATAAAAAATTAAACCTTATACAAATTAGACTTAGGAAGAATAGAACAAATGTCGGTAAACTTTGTCACAGAGATTAAAATGCTATTTCAATGTTCTTCCAGCTCCTTAGAAGAAGAGAGGTCATTGGTTAAATAAATAAGCCATGGGATAAAAACCCATGGATTCAATCTCTGCTTTGTTAATCATTGCTAGGCTTTACCTGGGTCAAGGACCATGCCTTTGATACATACATTGAGCAGAGCGGTGTTGCTAGATGGTCAATTTCTTCTTTTGTTCTAATAATTCTCTAAATGTTAATTATTCACTAAAATCAGTAAGCCTCTTGAACTGTTTTCTCATTCCTACGATACAGTTCGGAACTCGATGGGGAATAGATCTTGACTTCTCGCAACCTGGGCAATTGCCATTTGGAAGACTGAGAACATGATGCCTGCATGATGGAGCCTACAATTTGTCTTTGGTACAGATTGGGTTGGGGGAGAGGTTACTCTGTGGGATCATTTGGCAGGCCCAGATACCAATAACCATGATGGTTAGCATTGGCTCACTATGTGCCAGGCACCCTTATAAGTGCCTTACATAAGTTAATTCATTTAATCCTCCAATGGCCCTTGGATGTGATAGCCACTGTCTTACAGATGAGGAGACTCAGGCTTGGGGATATTAAATACATTGGTGACCAGTACACAGTAGAGCCAGAATTCAAAGTCAGCCTGTCTGATGCCAAAGTCTGAGCTCCTAATGTCATGCTTCTTCTTGAGATAATGATGTCAGGGCAGACAGGGAAGTGCCCAATCCAAGTAACACATACTAACCATTGACTCCCAAGGATTCTCAGAAATAAATGGGCAAGGGTGGGGCATAGGAAAGAGAATCTGAACCTCCCTAGGTGACGATTATTCAGACTATCTTGGGGGCATTAAAGACTAGAAGATTTAAGGGTACCTGAGTTGTGTATGTTTTTATAGTCTAAATTCTGAACTATGCTAATTATTTTTAAGCTGTCATCAGAGGAGGTGATGGTGATCAATGTAGGATAAGGATACACCTTATTATTTAATTCACTACTTATTCAGCAAATATTTATTGAGTGTCCACTGTCCTATCTGCACCAGATAACCATACAAAGCAGAAAGCACTGCAGCATTCCTCTGAAGGGACAAACATCTCTGGCCTTCAAGTCTGGAAACTCTGGCTTCCTGTGGCCTTCTAAGTGAGAGCCAGCCATTCTAGTGTGGCCTGCCTTTCTCTCCCCTCTCTGCTGGGATTTGTGTTCCAAAGAGTGTTCTCAGTTCTAGGCACAGCCATCAGCACAGAGAGTGTGGTCCTGGGAAGAATAGGGAGAGGCAGAGGGAACACACAAAGCTGAGGGGACCGACCCTGCCCTTGGGAGTGCAAAGGTGGGGCAGGGGGAATGTCTCGGGAAGCATCAAGCATTGGTCTCGTCTTGTGAAGCAGCACTTACCATAACGTCCCCCACCCAGTATAAGTCTCAACCCCTCACTTCTACCTCTGATGGGTGTGGGGATTCTATTTGGCAACAGGACCTGATAAGGTACTGTTTCCTCTTTATTTCACAAAGTATAATTTTTCATATGTTTGATTATGGGCATATTAATGTTTGATTATGTGAACTCTGTTTAATCCCACCAGGTGTATGATATGCATGAAAATGTATCATATGCACCCTAGATTACTGTGCTGGATGCTTTTTGTTTCCCCAGATCCACTCTCCACCCTTCTTCACTTTGCTCTGGCCCTGAGAGGCAATAGTGTGAACACTTCAGTGGTCACCTCTTGCCCTCCAGCTTATGGTTAGGGTGAGCCAATGTGAAGCACCAGATGAAATCAGAGGCAGGAGGAGAAATGGGGTATTTACTCCTCTGGATGCCCTGCTGCTGGGCCATGAGGTACAGTGGCTCCGTTCCTCTCTGAAAGGCCACAGCTCTTGTCAGACAGCCTTTCCCAGAGCTCCGGTTACGGTCCTGGATGGGTTTTTGTAACTATTACCTTCCCTTATCCTTTCAGGCCTATGAATTACTAATGTGCTAGGATACTTAAAATATAAGATACAATTACAGGACATAAGGCAACTAAAGGCTGTCTAGGTTGTTGAAAATGGTGAAATAAGAGGAATTATGGCTTGTAAGGTGGAGATAGTATTTTATTGTGCTCAAAAGAAAAAGAGGAGGAAGGAAAGGGAGAGCCAAGTAAGTTCTGAGAATGATCATTTATTGAGCATCTAATACAAGCCAGGTTTGTTCATATGTATCATCTTGCTTAATTCGACTAGTAGGCCTGCAAGTCCTGTTATAATTCCTGTTAAAGATTATGCAGCCAGTAACCACTGCTAGTTAAGTGGCAGAGCCTGCATTGACTGCCTGCCTCACGAGGGGATGGAACATCAGTGCTTCTGCCCTCGGCACATGCTAGGAATAGGATGTCCCTCTCTGGCACTTTTGAGAGAAAAAAAAAAAGGTACAGGAAAAGGGAGGCTGGGATGTTTCAGATAATGATAGATTTCAGATATCACATCCTTTTCTATTCTGGCAGAGGGTGAGTCGGCACGAAAGACCCCAGAGGAAGCAGGACTAAGAGAGAAGTCACCTCTGTGAGAGATGAAAAGTTGCAGAAAGTGGGTAAGCACTGAAAGCTAACCTCAAATGCATCTATGCAAAATTTTCTCTAGGCTCACCCTGCTAACTTCCAACTGGATCAGAAAAATAAGAGGGAAGGTCTTCAGGCTATTTCGTTCAATGGAAACCATGAATGTGAGTAGCTCCTGGAGACCACTGGTCCATTTGGTACTTAGGAATTCCATACTTCCATTTTATAGAAGCTTCACATTCAGAGAGTCCTTTAATTGGGACACCATTATCCTTTAGATCAAATGTCAAAGAGTGATCTCATGTTTTGAAGAAAGAGTTATAAATACTTCTTCCATTAAGAATGTAAATGGTTCTGTTTCATTTTGTTTGAAAATAAATAATATTGCATGTCCACTATAATTAAAAAATAAAAATTCAAAAATTTTAAATTCCTAATAAAAAGTTAATTCCTCCCCCCCCCCCAAATTGTCCTGTCTCTTACCATTCATTCTTCTGATGATAGTACCTAGAATCTAACCATGTGGTAGATAAGAGTATGGCTTTAGAATAACGGGAGAACTGGGCTTAAATTCCAGCTCCACTGTGAAATATAAGTTAGGGTATATTGGCTATGTGTAATAGAGATCCAAAATAACAGAGATTTCAAGGGAGAAGGCTATTTTTTTCTTGCTTAACAGTCTGAAGTAGGGGCCCAGGAAGGGTAAGCTGCTCTACTCTGCGAGGCTGACAGGAACCAGGCTCCTTCAATTTTGCTGCTCTACCCTCCATAGGAGGATGCCTTCAACTGTGAGCCCCCAAATGTCTCACTACTTATCAATATTTCAAGCAGTAGAGTGGTGGAAGAGAAGATGTAGGGGAAGCTTAAAGGCAGGTCTAGCAAGTTACTTATACTGTACTATTTCCCTTCATATCCCTTTGGATCTCAGTCTATGCTGGTATCCAGCTGCAAGAGAGGCTGGGAAGTGAAGTCTTTATTCTAAAGGTGGTGCACCCAGAAAATCAGAGGTACTGTCACTAGGGGATCAGATGTGTGACTTTGGGCCAGTTAACTGACTTCTGTGTCTCAGTTGTTGCATCTATAAAATGAGACTAAGAAAAGCATTTTATAGAGTTGATGTGATGATTGAAGGAGAATGTGTTTAAGCACTCATAAAGACAGTTATGATTATTATTGGTTCATTGAGGCTGGGAGCAGTTATGGCACCACCCACCTAGCTTGCCAGGATTCTGACCTTCTCACTCCTTTTCAGTGTAAGTCATGTCTGAATCCTCTCAAGAACTTTCTGGTTAGGGTTTAGTGACAAAAAATTACCCATCAACAATTAAAAGCAAAAAGTACCTTCTGTATTATTCCTAGAGGAAAACAAGTTCACAGTGGCCATGATTTCTTTCTCCCATTCACTAGCGCATCAAGGACCATGGATCAGGGTGAAAGATAGAGGTTCAAAGCTGAGTTTGGCTTCCTCTTCTGCTGCTCAGTTGTGCCCAAGGCTTACTCTTCATCTCCAAAACCCAGCAATCCAGTTTCAAGTTGAAGTATGCCAACTTCTCACACAGGCTTTTGCTTTCATTCTCCATGGCCACCACAGAGCTAGCTACATTCTGCTCAACAATAGCAATGAAATGTTATTAAGAAGTAATTTTTATAATTGCCCAGGTTGCCTTTCTCTAGCTTTGTTTCACGAGACTGGTAATGATGCAGGTGCTAAATAAGATGGGAGGAGCTTCTTTCTTCCAGAAGTATGGCTTAAAAACTTGTTTGAGAATGCATTTGCATTATGATGTGTCTAATCCATTTTAAAAGACCTTGTAAAATCTGGAGTTAAGAGAAGCTACCGAGCCTCTTTGAGGGGTAATTAGTGCTGTGGCTTATAAAATATTTGCTCTTCCACATGTGTGTCCTAAAAGGCACTCTTTGTTTTCACATAGCCACAGTTTCACTAAACATCCTCAATTAAAAGTCAGCAATCACTTGTTGCAGCCCACCATGTGCCAAACTCTTTGGTATCCCTTGGATCTCCCACCTTTCTGGGGTGACATTATCAGCCTGTTTTATGGATGAGCACTCTGACTACTTGGCATTGTTCGACCTCAGAGTTCTGTGGTGATTCTTCATGCATTTCAGGACACTGTTTCCTTACCCCTGTTGCCCTCATGGAAAGAATTATCTCAACTTCATCACTACATCTGGCAGCAAGGACTGAGAGCCCAGATCAGTTGAAAACATGCATATATATATTTTATTGACAAGGGTTCGAAGTTCTTCTTGGCTGTAAATCATCAAAGGATTCCTCTGCTGCAAGGGTTCCATTGTTAACACAGAGATGCTGATGAAAAGTATTAAAAGTCAATAGCTTTCCTTATTTCCTTCTTTTCCCTTCTTCCTTCCTTCCTTCCTTCTTACCTTCTTTTTTTCTTCCCTCCTCTTTTTCTCCTTCCTTCCTTTCTTCCAGTTTCCTGCATTTTCTTTGCTTTCCTTTTTTTCTCTGGGTATATGTAAATCACTGTAATTACAGTAAACAGTCTAAAGTTTTTGGAGTTTCAGCGAACTAATGTTTATTGATCATAGGTAATCACTAGTTTGTCCTCACTACAGTAAACTTACTTCATGCTCTCTGCACAGTTAAGGGAACCAAGATGAATTCAACACCACACTCTGGTTATCCACAACTAGGACCTATCCCTTGATACGCATCACTTACAGTAAAAACTTTGGTTTCTCAAATTGATTCAATGTTCCGCAGTTCCATCTGGATAATAGAAGCCGTTAATGCAAAACAAAGGCCACTCTGGTTTCTGCATAGAATAAGGCCCATATGTGAAACCGAAAGCATTCTTTTATCTTCCAACATTTTTTGGGAATCTCCATTTGTGATAGCAAAGAAAGCCACCACAAGGCAGTAAAGATTTCCCCCTCAAAATCCTTTAATCTTTGTATGTTGATTTTTGCTACTTAAGCCTAAGGAAATAACTTGGCTTAAATGTAATAGCTATGCATTATTGTAATCTGTTGCTAGGTGTGGTTTCAAAACAGTTTTTATTTCCAATATATGTCCTTTGATAATGAAATAACATAACCCTTCTAGTAATTAGTAATGCTTTTCAACAGTCACTCTCACAGAAGGAATTGGCATAACTCTGCAAGTATACTTATGCTTCATACTATGCTTCATAGTATTTGTACATAGATACAGGGAAGATTCTATAGACATGCAGAAATGTTATATTTAACAACATACAAACCAATAAAACCCCAATTGGAAAGCTTCTCATTCTCTTGTTAGCAAAAGCCTAGAAAAGGACAATCTGTATTTTTAATGGTTTGTTTATTAAAGAAAACTGTCTTATTTCATCAAGGAAATATAAAACCAGACATAAAGATTCTGGGTAACTTGAGAGAAATACAAGACTGCTCTTCTAAACTCACTGAAATTGGCTTCATTTCTCTTTTATTCTCTAAAAAAGAAGACTGGTTTTTTTTTTTTTTTTTTTTTTTTTTTTTTTATGATGTAGTAAAATAGCCATAAGGCATTATTTAAGGAATAAGGAGAAACATTTTATTTTAGTTGATTTTAATATTGAAAACTTTGTAGGAAATGTTTATAATTTAAATTTGTTTTCTCTGGATGTAGAGATTATGTGCTGGTGACATTCACTTTCTTCTTTATTCTTTTGGGCCACTGTTCATTTCTACAGTGATTAGGTTATATTCTTTTAAAAGAAAAACATGATTTTAAGAAAACACAAATTAAAATAGTGCGAGGCCTTCTCCACCAATAGAAATAAAACAGGGAAAAAATGGAAAACAAAATGTTGCTATGGGAAAGGGGAACGTAGAGTGTTGTTGTTGTTTTGTTTTGTTTGTTTTGTTCTAGGAGTTGGCAAACTTTCCTGTGAAGGGCCAGATAGCAAATATTTTATGCTTTGTGGGCCATACAGTCTCTGTTGTACCAATTCTACCCTGAGTGATTATGCAAAAGCAGTCATAGGCAGTGCATAAAGAAATGGGCATAACTGGCTTCCAATAAAACTTTATCTATTGACACTAAAATTTAAATTTCATATAATCTCATATATTATGGAATATTCTTCTTTTGATCTTTTCCACCTATGATTTAAAAATATAAAAAATATTCATAGCTTGTGCGTTGTATAAAATCACGTGGCAGGCTTGATTTGGCCTTTAGGCCATGTTTGCCAAACATTATTCTATTATTCCATGTTTTAAAAAAAATTTTCTTACTTTAATCATTTTAATGACGTCAAAAAATTTTAAATAAGTGTGTGTACTCAGGTAACTCATGTTATAAAATATGGGTAGGAACCAAGTTGTGTTCTGCTCCAGATGAAATCCTAGATTGGAGAGGTCAAGGTTAGGAGTGAAGCCATTAGATTTTAATTGAAGTCACAGCCAGTGTGACTTCACCATGCTGACAGAAGGAAATTCTTTCAATCCTATAATCTGTTTATATTTATATCCATTTTTATTATTTCTACCTGTCACTGTACTTTTAGTGGCAGTACGGTCTCTCGATTTGCCGTATCACAACTTATGAGCTTTAAATTGAGCCACCGTTCACTAAACTAACCACCACCTCATCATTCTGTACATTTCACTATTTTATAAATTAGCACTACAAATAGTATCCAGTTCTAAATCGATTATGCACAAGTTTGAATCAATGTTTGCTTTTTGGGGGAAAGGGGTTCTGTGACTGTATTTTTCCCCCAGCTTTATTGAAGTATAACTGACAAATCGTAAAAGAGTAAAACAAAAATTTCTTTCCCAACAAGCCTGACCACGTCAGAACCATCAAAAGCCACACCATTCAAGATATCTGGCAACGGTTTTTGGTGACGTTTCCTGAGGCTTCATTAGTACTCACTGTGGAGGAAACAGTAATTCTCCTGTGATCACCGCAGGGCTCAACTGGGGGCACTTTCCCCACTAGTATGACTCAGAAGTAACCCCATGCTGGTACCTCACTGGCTCAAAGAGGATGTTGTTCATAGGAGATGAGTATATGAAGCCAGAGGCCAGGGAGGTTCCACATCAGTAATTTTGTGGTCCTTCTAAGTGACTGTTGTAAGCTGTGGTGATTTGGGGGGGGAGGGAACAGAGTTAGACCCTAGTTATTTTTTACAAGTATTAACGGACTGTTTTGTTGAAGGCTTGCTTATTCCTAGAGTCTTTTGTTATTGTTGCTTTTGCAGTTTTTAAGTCTTTTTGTCTCTTCATTCAGTATAAAGCAGACTCATTTTGGCAAGCTAAAAGTAACTGAAAAGTGGATGTCTGGGGGAGGAGCAAAATTGTGAGAGACTAAATGCCATAAGCTCAACACAGAGGATGGAGCAATGAAGGCAAAACATCCACTTCAAATCATCAATCAATAAATCTGTTACAAAGCACTCATTAAATACCTATTGTTCTCTAGATCTCTATGGCCCCTGGTACATTCTATTTGCTATCTATACTTATGATCAGACAGCTATGATATGCTTCCATGGCTGATGGGGTGTCAGTGAAAAAGTACAGGAAACATTTTTGAAAAATACAACTTTATAACTTACTGAAGACTCAAAATTTTGCTTATCAAAAGGGGACATTATCGTACTAATTAAGGTTCTTGATTTGTGTAATGACGTGTTTCTTAATCTTCCATGTTGAATAAGCAGGAGTATGTCTCTAGGTTTCCTATTTTACTTGGTAGGGAAAGTTCCTACTGCACAGAGGCATACCTTATAAGTATTCCAACAGAAGAACGGATGCGTCCAATTCTTTTGCTGTGGGAGGAGTTCCTGACTTCACGACTTCAGAAGTCCTAGAAGTAGACTGTATTAGAGCTTCTCTGCAGATGATACCCTGACACTCATCAGAATGATATGAATGTCCCAAAAGGAGATCAAGACACTACCCTGGCAGGAAATGTAGGCTGGAGTTGACTCTGATGGCCTGGACAGCTGGAAGCATCATAAATGCCCTCCCTCTTTGACAGATCTGCTCTTTTATTCCATATTAGGAATAAAACTAGGAGGAGCCATAATTGATCACTTTAGGGAAAGAAATGGATTTTGGTGACAAGGCCCCACCAGGATCTGAGCACAGGTAGGAGGAGGTGGGTAGGTGGGCTCTAAGATGGTAAGGATGCTTCAAACTTTGTCATCTTAGAGGCTGAGCATTGTCTCTTGCTGGTTGACAGGACAATGCTCTTCAGGCATGAAGAACATTTCAGCTTTAAACTACCTATTTTTTCTGGAGGTTAAACATTTTTATAAGTACATATCTCTGGAGTCATAAATGGGAAATTTTGAATTGTTTTGCCAAAATTAATTTTACAGTTCTATCAGAGACAACTTTCACTATAGTAATGGAAGTTGTCATTTATTGAGCACCTTCCGTCTGTTTATGCTAAACAGTTAAGATTATATGAATTTTATAGATGAAAAACTGAAGTCATCTAGTTGAATGCTGGAGTAAGTTAAGATTTTAACATGTGCCTATCTGATTCACAGAGCCTGTATCTTACCAGCTTTGTAGCCACAACTCATTCATTCGCACACACGTACATACACACATGCGTATACACACACTTCTTTCTAACTACCTCTTCCAGTTTATTTTCATTTAATAAAAATCCCAGAAAGCATGAAATTCATTAAAATGGGGATAATAATATAGTGGTAACTCACATTAACAGAAAATAAAATGTCTCTGATAAAACTATAAAATTAATTTCTGCCCCAAAACGTTTTAAATTGAACTTACTTTGAACGAGCTGATGGCCACTTACAATGAACGGTCAGAACCTATAATGCTTTCATTAGCTACTTAAATGTTTTCTTTCTCTGCTGTTATGTCAGCCATCCTATCTCTAGGAGCTGCTTGTCCTCTCTCCTCCTCTCCTGTGTTCTAATTTGAATCTTTTAATGATGTTTATATGATCTGGGGAAGCTGCTAACCGAACTTGTCAGAATTGTAGTTCATGATCATTCTACCCATTTGGACAGTGGCTTTCTGGCCTTCTGAACTTTCAGTTTCAAGGTCTCCAATTATTCAAACGTCTGTGGTTCTCAGGTCATAGAGATTGAGAACTGGGAGCCCCAAAAATGTACATCATGGAGGAGAAGGTAGGTCAGTCCATTTGCTACACAGCAGCCTTACGATTCTTAAAATGCAGGGTTTGAGCAAGAGCCCCAGGAAGTCTCCTAGGTTTTGAAAGGCATAATAGAAACAACCTGAACACTAGAAACCTGTGTTTTAATACTATCTCTCTTGTTAGCCATGTGAACTGGGGCCAGTTATTTTACTTCTCTGGACCTCTGTTTCTTTAAGTGTAAAATAAGCCAGATGGACTAGTTTAAAAAGACTAAGATATTTTAAGCAGAAATTCATAAAGGATAACAGAACAATCATGTATGTTTCTACCACTCCCTCTAATAACTCCTATTATTTTGCCATATTTTCGTCTGTGTATGTTTTTGAGATACCTTTCAAGTCTCTTCATCTCTCTTCAACCCTAAAAATAATCAATATCCCATTATTGGGAGTTATCGTTCTCATGTATATTTCTTACACTGTAACTACACCTGCCCATAAACAATGTATCATATCATTTGGCTTATTTTTACACTTAAAATGGCTAGGGTGATTATTCTTATTCTTCTTTAATTTGTTTTATAAAATTCAATCTTATATTTTGAGGTTAATCCATTTCGATGCGTGTCACTCTGGTTCATTCTGTATCATGTCCCAGTAAATGAATATATCATTTATAGCCATCCTTCTGATGATGAATCTAAATTCATTCAGAATAGAGATATTTTAAGGTGTCCTTCGGTTTGCGCCTTCTAGGATTTGGAATGAAAATATGATTTTTCTAAAAAGTTTTGTAGCAACACCTTTGACTTTCCCCATTGTTCTCAGGTGTCCACTTTTTCAAACGGTACCTTGTGGGTGGGCGTGAGATCTCCAGGAGCCTGGTCTTGGACCAGTGGGGTTATCCCTACATTCAGTGAGCACCATAGGGTCTGTATCAACCAGTGACTAAGAACGCAGCCTTTGGAAACATTCGGACTTTGTTTTGCATCCTAATTTTGCCCTCTATGAGTTGAATGTACTTGGGTGAATTATGTAACCTCTCTGAACCTGAAGTCCCTCATCTAGAAAATATGGTTGTCATGAAGATTCAAAAAGAGGATGCATGTATGCCTTCCACCGAGCAAGTGCTGGATAAAGGGATAGGAGATTATATATATGTACATATCTATGAAAGAGAGAGAGAGCTCTGCCAGGACCAGTGTGCATGTTTGCTGTGCTCTCCAAGGCATTTCCAGCTCAACATAAAGCCTAACACATAGTTTATACTTAATAAATATTTGCTAAAAAAAAAAAAGGTGGTAAGTTTCTTAAAAAATTAAATATTCTCTTACTATATGATCTGGCAATTGTACCACATTATCCAAAGGAGCTGAAAACCTATGTCCACACAAAAACCTGCTCTGGATGTTTCTAGCAGCTTTATTCATAATTGCCAAAATTCAGAAACAGCCTTCAGTGGGTGAATGAATAAACTTGGCCCATCCAAACAAAAAAGAAATGAGCTAGCGAGCCATGAAAAGACACGGAAGAACCTTACATGCATTTTCTGTGGTGAAAGAAGCCACTCTGAAAAAGCTGCGTACTATATGATTCAAACTATATGACATTCTGGAAAAGACAAAACTGTGGAGCCATTACAAAGATCAGTGATTGCCAGGGTGGGAGGGGGAGAGACGAACAGGCAGAGCACAGAGGATTTTTAAGGCAGTGAAAACTCTCTGTCGGATACCACGATGGCGCATACATGTCATCATACATCTGTCCAAACCGTAGACTGTACAACACCCAAAGTGAGCCCTAATGTAAACTAGAGACTTCGGTGATTATGATGTGTCAATGTCGGTTCATCAGTTGTGACAAATGTACCACTCTGCTGCAGGATGTTTATAATAGGCAAGGCTATGCATGTTGGAGGCAAGAGGTATATGGGAAATCTCTTCCCCCTTTCATTTTGCTCTAAAAAATACAGTTTAATTTAAAAAGAATAAGCAAGAATGTAAATATATAAGTTCGACTATTGAAAAACGTGTTCACCAGTGGGATGGAAGGAAGCACAGTCTAGGAAAGGACACCAAGGAGTTTTTCAGCGGTTCCTATTAGTAAAGGGTCACTCGGAAAAGTTGAGAGAAATTTTCCTGAAGGTCAAATATTCTGTCATACAAATCAGTCACTTCTTTCAGTCCCCCCAAACAATCTTCCTGAAGCTTTAGTCCCAGAAGCGGCCTACAGCTCAGATATTACCTATAATTTCCTATTTGTCACTGTCGCAGCTCCCGACCCTAACTGCTCCATCCAGTGTGATTGGAGTTCACGCTCTAGACAGCCTGACTTCTTAAGTGAACTTCCACGTTTACACTAGAGCAGCAGGCACTTCCTGGCTGGCTCCTTCTAGACAAGGAGCCTCTGTTCGCCTTGGGACTGGGGAGGAAACAGCCTCTGACTGTCCCAGCTGGTGAGCGACAGACAGCCCTAGCCCTGGGACAGCAGGCTTTACGCACATATTTTTGAGCAGTGGAAAGGAAGCAAACCAGTAGGTTGTGATAGTGCCAGCCTTTTAAAAAGCGGCACTTAGCAATAGCGTTTACAGGCTAGTGTTTAAGAAGACAAAAATGCCTATCTACCAGGAATTCCTTTTAAGTGGTGCGCGAAGGTGTGTCATTTCTAAATAAAGAGCTTTTGACAGGAGCTCCAGCTGAATAATGGTGGAGGTTTGTCACGGTTCTGTTTTACTTTGGAGGTTATGTTTATACCCTGCTTCAAGCCTTTAAAAATACTGTATGCACATTTGAGATTGTACTAGTTTATTTGGCTTTTATTTAAAAAGAAAAAAAGGAAAGAAAAAGAAGATGAAGAAAACTCGTGTTTCTCTTTGACTTAGGGGTTAGTAAACTGAGTGTGGCAGGTTTGTGGTCATTGGTTTGCTCGGTTTAAATTGATTCAAATCCCCGTTTTGAATCCACTCTGGGCCGCCTTGGGGTTCAAATTGAGGCCTTTTGTTAGGGGCCATCCTGAGTGGCAGAAGGGACGGGGAGGTGGAGGAATGACAAGTATTACAGGATTATAGGTTGCTATTGTCTCACACACAAGCACGCACAACTAAACCATTTTCTTCTGTTGAAGGGAAGCTGGATACAGAGCGCGAGAGAGCTCTGGGGCAGGGCAGAAGGGAGGAGAGGGGAGGAGAGACTGAAGGGCTGGTACAGCCATTCAGGCCTGACCGTTCCTCACTAGTCCCAGCCCCCTCCCCACTAACCCATCGCCTTCTTGCTGACCCAGAAGAAGAATATAAATGACATGCTTTGCCTGTACAAAGCACTAACTGGCAGTGGCCTGCTTGAGCTGAGGCCATTTTCCAAGCAACTCACTAATCAGAAGTGACTGAGGCTCTGAAGAGAATACTGTCCAGCCTCAGTCCCACCCTCTATGCTAATGAAGAAGGCAGTGAGGTGGATAATTAAGGGCAGTGATGTGAATAATTCCACACTGATAATCCAAAGGTAATGAAATGCATGATGAGTTTTGGGGACAGCAGATTTCCTTTACCAGCCAAGGCTGTTATATGATAAAATGAGGCTGCCTTTTCTAAGCACAGACCAGCTGACTCTGGGAAGGCAGGGTTTGTAGGAGGAGTCAGCTGGGATTAAGAATCTGTGCAGCCATTAAAAACAACGTTTAAGAAGCTGCATACCCACACAGGGAGACACTTGTGATATGATTTTACGTGAAATAACAAAGAAGCATGAAAAGTGAATGTTTTGGCCAACCATAGCAATGTATTAAATGAGCAAAACTAATACTAAACAAAACTTTATATACACAGAAGAAAGACTGGAAAGATATACATCCGGAATGCTAACATGAGTTATCTGATTAGTGGGACTGAAGGTGATTTCTTTTATTCTCTCTACTAATATTGTCTAAACTTTGAAATATTAATTTGTATTACTTCATAATGAAAACAGTGAAGGCACTGGGAAAAAAAAAAGAATTTGGCTTGACAGAATTCTTCCCCAGAATAGACAGTCGCAGAACTGACCTTACTGCTAACTTTTATCTAATGTGGATGGGCACAGAGTCCAGGCAGGCTGGATTTTACAGTAGAACTTATTAGAGGTCCAAACAGCTCTCTCTTTGGGAGAGAGACATTTTCTCTGCCAAATTCAGGCTATATGGGATAAGCAATTTCTACTATTTTTATTAGCTTTTGGAACCTCCTCCTAGCTGTGTTTCTTTCCCAAGTCTTATAATCTTTGAACTAGTTGTGAAAATAGCACCACCGAATTAAATGGACTCCTTATCCCACGAAGTCGTTGGGCTGGCCAGCCTGTGGGTTTTACAGTAGATATCTGGGAGAAGATGACTTACTTCCCACTCTTAAGTAATGAGACCAGTGTGGGAGACTTGGCAGCAAATTCTTTATTTCATAAAGATTTTTAATTAATGAAGGTGATCTGCCACCTAAAAATAAAATGCATACGTCCTTCTACAAATGTTTTGGTTTTAAAAGATAAAATTCTTAGGAACTTAGGAACTCTGAATATTCATTCTGCAATGTTGCTTTTGGTACTGAATCTGCCAGATGTTAATGCTGGTGTTGACCCTGGCCTTGTTTAGGTTTGGGTGGGTGTTTAATAGTGCTTTCCTGGAGAGTGAAGGCCCCTCTATCTCACTGAGTTGAGTTGATTACAGTACTTATTGCAACCTTACAAAATCAGCCAGACTTTCAAGTCTTGCCCTAATTGCTTAACATACTTATTTGTCTACTGCATAATCATTTTACAGTTCTATATACTTGTAATCCCCAAACAATGAGGACAATAATACCTCAGAATTCTTAAGAGAATTAAATAAAATGTGTGCGATGTGATTAGTACAGGGTTCGGCAGTAAGTTCTGTACTGGGCCTGTGGAGCAGGTGCATGAGACTTACAGTGCTCGCTTGGAGGAAGCCAGAGGCTGTCTGCAATATCCACTGCCCCTTCCAAGCACTTCTTTACGAGGTGCTGTGGAGTACCTTATAGAGTTAAGTTCTTTATGAAGTACTGAGACTATAACACAAGGGTGTTTGGATTTTTTTTAGGGGAAAAGATGATAGTTCAAAACTTCTTTATCAGAGAGAAGTATAAAACTTTAGGTATGTGAAATACAAAACTAAAAACTGTCATAAAAAGAAAAATCCAAACTAGAAACTTAAAGGGTTTGTCTGTTTCTTCTTTTGAGACGTGTGACCTGATACTGTGTGTTTTGTGGGATTTTCATCCTTAGTGTCCTGCAGCGTTTCCACAAGACACATTGGAATGATAGAGCAAGACTCCAGGCTTTCCAAATGTGCTTTTTATACTTATTCTTCTTTTTTTTTTAAAAATAACTTGTTAATGTATTTCTAGTTAAATGAATTAACTGATATTGGCTTTTAAGCAAAATGTTTTTGAGTACTAAAAACCTTTCATTTTGGCGTTTCCAAACTTGACTGTGGAAGTAAAAAGTTTCTATATTTAAAAAGTTTCTATAAATTACATAAATTGCAACTTTCATAAAAGTCAAAATGAAATGTTCTGCACAGGAAAAAAGACATGCTTAGACAATATATCATATTTGCGCGAGGCCACTGAATGTCGTGGAATTAGTAATAAATGAAAAAGCTCCTCTGTGCCAGACTGAGCAAAAATTTCAGTGTAATATTCCGTGAGCCCCAGAATGTGAATTACTCTCACTATGCAAAGTCCCTAATGACACGGAGCGCTTTGCGCAGGAACTCCCGTGCTTGCGGTTGGCGCCTCATCTACTTTTCATATGTGAAATGAACACAGACATTTGAAGTTTGTGCAAAGCCATTGCATTTACAAAGATGGCACAGCCGTGAATTAACCAGTCAATGCACATGCATACTTCATTCACCTCTTCTTCAGCAACAACAGGTATGCGGACACTACAGAGCTGCCTAAGGCTACTAGCGTTGCCGGCGGTTGGTAAGTACTGGAGTCACCTAAGTTTCACCACAATGGGCCAATAAGTAATAGTCTATTGTTAAAGCTGAGACAGGTAACAGTGCAGCCGTATCTGCACGCCAAGACCTTGTCTCCTTGGCTCCTGCAGATTGGGCTGTAGAGGGCACTGGACCCGAGGACAGTCATTCTATAGGCTGCTTCCCAGCTTATGAATTTATATTTGTCTCTGGCCATCTGCAATAACAGCAGCTCCCCTTCCCAGTCAGCTCTCTTGGTGAGGTAGAACTCACGACTTACTTGGAGAGTCAGCAGCGGCAGCAGCAGAGACCCAGTCAGAGGGTAGCTGAGTCACTGAAGGGGCGGTAGCTTTGGTTTGCCCAGCTTTTTTTCCTCTACCCACTTTCTTCTGGAAACACACCCCAACGTTGTGCCCATAGCTACCCAAGCCAGGTCAGAGTTTGTGCCGCCTTCATCTAATTAGGTCCTCTTTCTTTTCTGGGAAGGAGGCTCTGTGGCCTCTGGCTCCACAAACACAGGCTTGCAGGGCCCAGATGTGACAAAAATGGGACTGGGGCAGGCCTGTCTGCCAAAGAAAATCAAAACGAAGAGGAACTGACACCTGTCTTGGCTAATAAAATAAACAAGACATTTTTTTAACCAGTTTCTTGAGATATAATTGACTTATTATAGCTGTATGTCAAACTGCATACATTTAAGGTGTACAACATAATGATTTGACTCACGAATATTGTAGATAAATGAGTTCTTAAGGCGGCCCTCTCTAGGGGTTTGCAGCCCCCAAATAATGTCAGCGCAGAAGGCTGGGCCTCCTTCGTTCACCCTACAGATGGACTTTTTCCAAGAAAGGGGACTGTGGCCGTAGGCACTTTGCAGGTGGTATAATAGGAGGAATATTTATGTGCCCCCCCACCCCCACAATTCATATGTTGAAATCCTAAGCCCCAAAGTGATGGTATCAGGAGGTGGAGTCTTAGGGAGGTGATTAGGTCATGAGGGCAGAGCTCTCATGATTGAGATTAGCACCCCCCACCCCTTCCACTATGTGAGAACACAGTGAGAAAGTGCTGTCTTTGAACCAAGGAGTGGGTCTTGCTCTTAGACGTTCCAGTCTGCAAGAAATACATTTCTGTTGTTTGTAAGCTATTCAGTTTATATTTTGCTGTAGCAACTTGGATGGACGAAGACAAAGTGGTATGTCTGTGCTTGGTGACTGACAGTCTAAATGATAGTAAAGATGGACACCCTAAAGGAAAAGATCCATATATTTGACCGAATAATAAAAAAAAAAAACATCTGTACATTAACAAATAAATTAATTAAAAGGAAAATGAGAAACTAAAACAAGTACTTGCAATAGATGTTTTTGATGGTGTCAACTATAGCTGAGTATTAATGCTCTGTGTCCTTTCTCTTCCTGCAGTTCGTTATGTTATTCAGGCAGATCAAGACAACGTCTTTGTGAGGCAGCAGAGTATCGATTAGCTTGTGGGTCTTTTGTTTTATTCCACCTGAGCAATTAATACCCCAAATCACCTGGTTCTGAGCCTGTGGGAGAAGTCAAGTATCGGAGTTTTGAAATTTTTATTATCATTTCTATATGTTTATCTCCAAACTGCACTCTCAGTTCATGTTTATTGTGGGTAACTTTAAAAACATAAATTTGTTTTATATTATTTGCTCTTCTTGGGGTACAACAAAACACCACTGCTCAGTGGGAAATGATGACTTTATCTCACAAGCGTCCCCAGCTCCAACTCATGTAGGGTTGAAAGTTCCTTTCAAAAATAAGTAATTCTATACATGTATGAGTATGAAATGAGCTTAGTTCAGAGATGTTTCCTAAATTCCCTGCTTTTGTTGGTAGTATCTTCTACCTTATGAGAGGTTAACTAAAACCCCTGGGTTTTAAACTGGCAACATCATTTCCCAGCTATGATTTCGTTTGTGACCCAGGAAAGCTTCTAACGTATAGGTTTACTTTATCTCATAGAATTAAAAAACCTGATAAAACCAAATAATACAAGCTTATAGTTCTGTTAGAATGTGCTAGACCTTGTAACTACCAACAACATCACAGGACTTGAGCAGCTTTGTAAAATAAGCTATGAACTAGACAATAGAAATGCTGTTTTGAGAAAAGATTGTAGTGGAATATATATTTTCAGAGAAATTCTCACTTTTGGGAACTATTGGCTTGGGTGTTTATGAAAAAAGGAATCGGGGGACATGGTTCCATAGTGTAGCAGTTAGCATGTCTGCTTTACGTGCAGAAGGTCCTGGGTTCACATCCCAGTGGAACCATAATCCATGGTCTACAGCCATGCCACCCTGAATAAGCCAGATGCCTGATCTCAGGACCTAAGCAGGGTGGGGCCTGGTTAGTACTTGGATGGGAGACCACCTGGGAAGACCAGGTGCAATAGGCATAAATAATAATAATAGTAATATAATAATAATAATAATAAAGAAGAAAAAAAATTTTTTTAAGTCTTAAGGAAACTGGAGGGAAAGCAAGAGAAATCATCACTTCTTGTCAATAGATAAGGTCGGGTTAATTCATTTTGGAACCCTTAGGACAGGGGTCTCTGATCCCCGGGGCCACAGACTCGTAGGTTATGGTCTGTGGCCTGTTAGGAGCCTGGCCGCACAGCAGGAGGTGAGCAATGAGGAAGCAAGTGAAGCTCCATCTGTATTTGCAGCTGCTCCCCAGCGCTAGCATCACTGCCTCAGCTCCACCTCAGGTCATCAGGCATTAGATTCTCACAGGAGCACCGGTCCCTGGTGCCAAAAAAGTTGGGGACAACTGTCTTAGGATGTCTCCTTTGGGTGTGGGCCCTTAGTGTCAGCATCCAGGATGATCCCTGGGAAAGGGAATGGTGAGGCAATCACAAAGGGATTTAAAAAACCCTATCATTCTGGTCATCTTGTTTTTATAATAAACCACACAAAATTTAGTGGCATAACACAATTCATTATTGTCTTGCACAATGACCTGGGCTGAAATAGCTAGAAGGGCTAGTGGTGATGATGGGGCGTCACTGTCCGTGTGAATGTTCCACATGATAGCTTGAGCTTCCTTACAACATGGCAATCTCAGGGTAATCTGGTTTGTTTACAAGGTGGCCAGCTTTGGCCGGAGCAAGTGTTCCAAAAGGCCAAGGTGGACATCTCCAGCCACATTGAAGCTTACACCCAAACCTGTCATAGTATCACTTCTCCCATTCTGTGTTAACCACTGGCTAGTCACAGGCCAGCACAGATTTAAGAGGAGAAAATTGATCATAATGGAAGGAGTGTCAAAAAATACATTACTATCTTAATCTACATCACAGAGTGATTTTTAAGGGAGAAAGGACCAAATTAAAGGCTGAAGGAGCTAAATAGAAGGATGGTTTCTCCTTTCCACTGTGCTTAGCTTTAGGGGGTATAGTTGTTGCTTCAGTAATTGGAGAAGGAGATGAGAAATTTAGAGTCGTTTCAGAGAAGAGGACCCTACAGGGATGGTTTAAATGTTGGGAAGTGAGATCTGTACAAAGGGATTAAAAGAAGTAGGATTGATTTGGTCTGAAGCAGGGAAGGCTGAAGAGTAGCTGAATAATCATCTTCAAATACATGAGGATTATTATGAAAAAAATGCACGGCCATCAAAAACTGAGCGTAAAACGACTGGACTGGAAACAATAAAGAATTTCCCACCAAGAAATGGGCATCTCTGGGAACTGAAAGAAATGAACTTTTCTGAAGCTGTTTGAAAGAGAGTCCATTTTATATTCCTGCAAAACACTTAGGATTTGTCTTGCGGAAGTGAGACACTGTAGACCAGATAATCTCGTTTTCGTAGAGTGATCATTTTTTTCCAGTGAAACTTTGTATAAAACAGATAAAAACTGATATTGTTTGTGTGGAAACAAGGGCATGGTCCACACTTGATCTCCTCCCATCCCTTATCTCCCCAGGTGGCCCCAGGAATCACTGTATGCCACACAATGACCCTGCTAAAGATAGTCCAAAAATAATTAAAATCAATAAAGAGTTTCCTGACTATTCTGTGTAAGTTGTGGGTGCTTGGAGATTTTTTTCCAAATGAAAGTTAGGCCTTAAAGATGTTACTCAATTTTTCTCACGGTTCAAATTTGCGAGATGATATTATTTCTGAATTCGGGTTTTGTTTTTCTGTGTGTGTCTGTTGTCAGACAGCACTCTTATGATAAGACTCTATTTTTTTCACCCCCTTCCACCCCCTTCCACCTTCCACCCCTGACCTACGGATGTTGGGTCTCCCCTTAAGAACTGGATGTTTGGGTCTCCCCTTAAGAACTGGATATCTGAAGGCAGGGCATCTTCTTCCACCCACTCTAGGTTCACACCCAGTGGGGCACCCAGGGCATGCTCCATGGCTCCACCTGGGGTTCAAACCCAGGACTTTCTGTGTGTAAAGCAGATGTGCTAACCACTACGCTATGGAGCCACTCCAGTAACTTCTCTCTTTAGTAGCCTATTTGTTACTAAGTGTACCAAAGTTCAAGGAAAGCAATGGCCGAAATTTATCATTGCTTGGTAAATTTATTTTATTTGTATGAATGAAGTTTCAATAAATTAAATCAGCAGTTTTACTTTACTAATAGCCGATGAAACTACGAGTTTGCTTTACTAGGACTTAAATATGATCCTTACAAAAAAGAAAAAAATCTTATCAGCAAGGCTGTCATCCCAATGTTATTATCCTAATAGTTTCATAAATAATCCATTTACTTTGGAATTCTTCCTATGCAAAAGAGTAAAAGCATTCTAGCAGCATTTTAACACACACGTATTATTTAGCTTCAATAGCTGATAAAGTTTAAATAAACATTTTAAACATGTAAATATTTGATGGCTGATACAACTTCTAATTTCAAGATGGTGAATTGAGAACCTGCCTCTCTCCCTCTCATATCAAGCCTATATAATAGGTAGATATTATATTGAAAAAAATACATGACTGCACTGAAAATCAAGTACAGTCAGATTAGGCTTTTAAAAATCCAGCTATGATTTTTACAAGAATTATCTTAAAGCAAAATGACACAGAAAGGTTGAAAATACAAGGATGGAAAAAACTTACTAAGTAATGCTAACAGAAAGAGACTACAGCAATATTAATATCAGAAAAAAAAAAAAAATCAAGGTGAAAAGGACGATGTCAGACCAAAAAAATTAAAGTATTAAAGAAGGGCTTTTGTATTGTCAAAACTAATAGTTTGCTTAAAGTATATGGTATTTTGAGCTTATATGCACCTGATGATGTAGCTCTGACAAAAAGACAGGTTTGGGAACATATGTTGTAGCCTTGTCTATGGTTATAAAACATAAATTAAAACAAAATTAAAAAGAACCTGAAGGCCCATCAACTGGCAATTGGCTGAATAAGCTGTGGAATACTGACATTTTGGAATACTTTATAACAGTTACACAGATTGAGGTCCATCTATATATTAACATAGCTAGCTCTCTAAAATATATTGACTGAAAAAGCAACTTTGCAAAAAGATGAGTATAAAAATATAAAATCTTTTATGTTAACACATAGAGAAAACAATTCCATATATTTTCTCTGGATACAGAAGTCTCTTTATAAATAAGTAAGAAAAAAATCAGGAAAGAACACATACGAAAGACCTGACTGTGGGTACCTCTAGGGAGAGAAAAGGGGTGGAGATGTTTAATTAGAAAGGCATTTAAACTTTATTTACAATACTTTCATTTTTAATTAGGAAAATTAATTTTTTATTACTCATGCTATTACATTTTTAAAAAAGAGATTCTACAATTTTAGAATATTCTGAAAGCCCTGTTCTAGCTGAGGTTCAAGTCGAATACCTTTGGATGCAAATACCAGAAAACCTAGTCTGGACAATGAGGCTTGAACAGTGGAGAAGTTTATCACGCCATATAACAGGATGCTCAGCAGAGTAGGGGCTTGATTGATTACAAAGGTCAGCCATGTCATTGAGGACCCAGGTTCTTTCCATTTCTTTGCTTCAACAAATTTTGAAAGAATTTGCTTCAAATTCTTTCTGCGTCCTTGGAGTTTGTTTAATCCTCAAAGGCTCATAGCAAGATGGTGCCATCAGTTTCAAGCAAATAACATCCAGAACAAAATAATAATAAGTCACAGTTGTTTAGTATTGACTATGTGCCAGGATTTTACATATGTTAACTCATTTTTTGTTCTCGTAACTGCTTTTGTAGAAGGAAAGACAGAGGCACTGAAAGGCTGGTTAATTTATTGAATGTTATATAATTAGTGGTCGATTCAAATTCAAGTAAGTCTGGCACAAGAATATGTGCACTTACTCTCTAATTTCTTCTTTATGTCCATTTTTACTTGTGACTTTTTCTTTCTTTTCTTGTAGTTCTCACTACAAAGTAGGGAATCTTTTTTCAGAAACTTCCCAGCAGACAACTCTTTACATCTCATTGGCACACGCCCACTTCTGAACCAATTAGATTGCCCTTAGCTCAGACAGACCACCTCTGGAGTTCGCCAGGGTGAGCTTCCCCAAGAGATATTGCTGTGTAGGAAAGTATAGATACATAAACCAAAACTAGGTTCTCTTTGGAAGGAAAAGGAGGTGGATAGGGGTTGGTGCTGAGGAGATAACCAACCAGCAGACTCCAGTAAAGGTAATTTCTATTAGTCCTTTGTAGCTCAATGACTCATTTATTTGAATGTCTGTTATGTGGGCACCCAAGTGAAAATTTTTAGGCCGCACATATGGTTTGAATCTTGAAGGGAAGAATCTGGGCTAGATACAGATTTGGGGTGGAAGGAGAGATTGGAGTATTGTCAATACATAGTTAATAATTGTTTTAGGTCATGGAGACAAAGAGAATTCCCACAAGAGAATAGAGGCTTGAGAGATGATCTACTATAAGATTTAGTGTTTTCGTCTTTCATGTTATTAGATAAAAAGTTTTCTTATGATTTTTTAAAAACTATAACTGTATCTAGAATACTTAATTATTATTAATAAGATAGCCACATATTTATTAATTCATTCAATTTGTTTCTTTGTTTATTTAATTTATTCTAAACATCAACATCTTTGTCATTCCAAGATATTGAAGTGTCCAATAATCAAATTTGCAAGAACTACCTAAAATTGGCCATGGCTAACTACAAAGGGAGAAGCAATCTTGCCCCAGTGATGGGAACAGAGTTGTGACCTAGTACATGTAGTACCAACTTTGCTTTACATGTGTTTTGTACTCAGCAGTCTGAAGAGATGAGTCCTTGGTGTGTGTTACTCGGGCTAATCTAGAAAGCCCATAGCTCAGTGGCTTAATCCAGTAGAAGTTTATTTTTGTTTATATTGCAGTCCAACTTGGGTTAGCAGGGGTTGGTTCCTCTTATCTAGCAGTACCACCATGCCCTTGAGGCCTGAAGTCCCCCACTAAATCCTCAGCGTTTGACTAGCAGATGAGAGAAGAGAGGAAGAGCATGGAGAATTGCCTGGGAGACCTTATGGGCCAAGACTTGGGGTGGCGAACATCGCTTTTGAGACATATTCTATTGACCAGAACCAGTCATATGGTCACAGCTCTGCAAGGAAGTCTGGGAATTGTAGTCTAGTTGTGTGTCCAGAAAGAAGAGGAAAATGGGTTTGGTGGGCATCAGACTAGTCTTTGACATACAATGGATTGAAAAAACATTTCCATCATGCTAAAATTTAATGTTCTTATTTGGTGTGTTTACTGTTTTCTCCAAAATTTTATTCCTATTTATGAGAATTTTCTTATGCTACAATCTTTCTCACTGAATACAGCTTGGGCGTATATTTCATATTTCTGATAATTCAGAATCCTTTCAGTTTTGCTCTTCTTATTCCCAGTTATTCTGTTCTTACTTCAAAATTCTTTGCCTCCATTTTGCAGACTTGCTTGAACTTCAGTCAGACACCATTTCATTTCTCTCTAATGCTTCAGTAAAATTTTATCTGTGTTTCTTAGAGTTTTTACATGTGGATCAGCTAGTTGTATGCATCTTACAATTTTCAAACTTTGCAACAAGTGGACAAATATTCAAAAATACAGATTATTTGAGTAATTAAATAAAACCTCAAAATGTGTACGACTCTTAGAAACACTTTAATGTATTATATGGAATTCAAAGCAGGTAACTTGTGCTCAACATTATGAGTTGAAAAATTATAAGCTTAATTTAAAAACGATTAAGTATATAAATACTCAAAAAGGTAACAATTCTTGAGAAACAGTCATTAAGATAGTTGGTCACTGTTAATGTTTAAAAATTAACCAGCATGGTTTTCCTGTGATCCCAGCGTGATTAGTAAAAACCACACCCAGCTGAACCTTGGCGAAAGATCCTTTCACATTTCAGAGATATTGATATTATTTTTTCCATTGTTGTCATTACCATCAAGGTCAACAAGGTGCTTAAGGGACAAATTAAGCCCCAACTGTTGCAATTAACTATCCCCTTATAGCCTCAAGAGACAAGCCCCAGCAGTGGCCAGCTTAGTCCCAGGGAATGACAGGTTCTAACAAGGACGCCTTGGCAAGAGTGCTCTTTAGGTCCCTCCCAAAAGACAATCAGTAGCTTGATTAGGTGGGGCTGGGCCAAGCCTACCCTGGGGTAGGGCTGGGACCCGGGCTGGGCTGGGTGGTGGCAGTCTGGGTGGTGCAGGGCTTTCATTGGCTTGGCGGCACCCCATTCAATTACTCTGGCTAGGTGACTCGACTTTAAGAGAAGCAGGACTGGGAACCACAAA
This sequence comes from Eonycteris spelaea, assembly GCA_003508835.1. NCBI lineage: Eukaryota > Metazoa > Chordata > Mammalia > Chiroptera > Pteropodidae > Eonycteris > Eonycteris spelaea. The sequence goes on along the minus strand of PUFA01000062.1, from coordinate 2,557,333 downwards.
CAGGGCAACTGACAATTAGCTGCCATTTTACGAGAATGGGTGTTAGGATCATCAGTAACATTTTACAGGCTGGGCCTACTTGCTCACTATGTTGAGTGGTGGCTATAGCTCTTCCACAGCAGACCAAGTTCTGAAATATTTGAATTTGCTGAAAATCCTGCCCTAATTGTCCCGAAATTTGATCAACATTTTACCACTCACTCCATGTCACTAATATCTTAGCATTTGTAAAAAATTTGTTTAAATGACCTGTTTGATAGCTTACTCCGAAACCAGAATTAGGCTCTTAAGTGCTGTGTGGAAAGGATTCTAGGCAGAATTAAATCTAATCCAGCCATTTGATTATCTGCTGGATCTAAGTATATCTTCCCCATATTGTTCTCACCTCAGTGGTAATAATTAATAAGTAATTCCACTAGGCGTTTGTGGAAAAACAAGCTTTGAGGTGATCCCATGCCAAACAAATCCCCCAAATAAAAACAAACAAACAAACAAATAAATAAAAAGTTGATTATTTTATAACCCGTCTGTTGGTAAATGTAAACTTTGTTTCAATATAACCAAGGACCTGGGGTAAAGTAGGAAATGTGAGGATTCAGATGGAGATGTTAGCAAACGGTTTAACAGTATGTGCCAAGCCCTGGGGGAAGGGAGAGAATCAGGGAGTACCTTCCAGTACTTGGATGGCATCTTAAACAGGGTTTCTTTGTGCCATTTCTTTCTGAATGGAGTCTGTCTGCTCTGACTCTTGATGTGACACAGTCATTTAGCTTCCATCAAAGAGGTCACTGCTAAAAATGAGCAAAATCTGTTGCTATAGATCGAAAAGGGAGAGAGGAGTAGGAAGATCCGGGTTGGTCTCATGGAACTTCAGCTACTCTCAGTGTTCCCTCATGCCAACTTAGAAAGAAAGTGTTTTCAATCGAAACACTGTGAATATGAAAGTCAGTCAAGAATGGCCACAGCACGACCCATCTGCCTTTAAAGGTATCCAATAGGCATGACCCGCCTTGGCAGAACAACATGCAGAGAAGGAGGGGTCACACCCCCAGGTTAAGTGATTGAGAGATGAAGCGGTTCTCAACCTTTTGGGCACCAGGTGCTCCTGTGAGACTCTAACACCTGATGGTCCAAGGTGGCGCTGAGGTGGTGATGCTACCAGTGGAAGTGGCTGCAAATACAGATGAAGCTTTGCTCGCTCACTCACCCACCACTCACCTCCTGCTGTGCGACCTGGTTCCCAAGAGGCCATGGACCAGTACCATCTGCGGCCCTGGAGGGTGGGGACCCCTGAGATATGGAGCAGCTAGGGTCAGGCTGCTTAGGGAAATTCGGAGCTTTTTCCTTTTGGGGACAGCAGGGTGGGGATGGAGGGGGAGCGGTATCATGAATCAGGATTCGGCTGGGCGGGCTCTGAGTCACTTATCTTCTGTAGATAGTGCCCCGGGTGCCCAGGACAGGGAAAGCTATATCACCAAAATTTCTCGCTGTCAGCATCAGGGTGTTAACAGGTTGTGTTCTCTGTAATACCAATTAAGTGTTCGCGCAGATGTTTTAGTTTGGGAATCATTGAAACTTCTGTTTCAGCATCATCAAGGTAGGTTAGCAGTTTAGGTGCTATAAGAAACTGACTACATTTATGTCTAAAAAGCTTTACGGTGCCTTTTAAAATGTTCTCACCAAATCACTCAAGATTGTATCAGCACCAAGTATGTCATCCACATGAATATCCTTAAAAACCTCATCGTGAATAATGTGATTAACAAGTATAATGTGTGGCCTCCTGGCACATCGGGAGCTTCATCAGCCTGACTCCTCAGGTTTCTTCCTGGGAGGGACTGGCATAAACATCCTCCAGGATGGTCTCTATCTTGCCTAAGAATTTTCACTGGCAAAGAGAGCACATCAGACCTTAAGTTCACTATGAGGGAGAACTGAAGATTTCCAAATATTATTTTATGTAGTTTTGTTTTCTTTTCATAACAGACTGAGGTAAATTTATCCTTTGAGAGGAAACCTCAAGAGTTGACTAAAACAGTGCTTGTGGCTGGCCTATCCCTCTCTTCTCCAGGCACAGAGGAGGATGGTGGTTGGTGCTGATAGGGTAGAAGATCATAGTATCTGCCACCACTTTCTCTAATCTCTTCACTCGGACCTCTGAGCTATCTTGGTCAAGGAGCAGGCAAATCTCTATCCTCTGCAAAACTCTGTTAAAAGAGAATTTACTAAGCAAATGAAGATAAACGATCCAACCTCTTTCCAACTCTAAAACAGAAAGGAAATGTAAACATAAAGATGAACATAGTTACAGGGGCCACATCCTATATGCTAACACAACTATGTCTGGACAGAGCTCCGCTCACCTTCCCCTTTACAGAGCTTCTTTCCGTAGCCTACGCACCCCTTTCTTTGCTCTTTCCATCATCTTTCCCTTCTTCCATCCTTCCTCTCCTTTGCACTCCCTTCCTTTATCCCTTCCTCCTTCCTTCCCTCATTCCATCCATTCATCCACCAAATATTTATTTAATTCCTACTTTATGCTGGTCTGTGCTAGGTGCTGGGGATACAGAGGTTAACAGGGCAGACATGCAATCCCTTCTCTGATGGAGCCTACAGTGCAGAAGGCACTGAACAGTTATAACGAGATGTGTGGAATGATAGGCGACTGACCCAGTGCTGGCATGGGGATGTAGCCAGGGTGAGGCACTCATTTCTTCATTGTTCTCTACTCTAAATTTTGAGAGTTAGAGATAATGTACATAGTGTCTAGCACCATGCTTGGTCCATGATGAAACCGTGACTACTCAAACTAGCTTTGAGATTCTTCTTGGAGGACTGTCAAACTCTATCGATGGTCATTTCTTTATCATTCTGCCTTAACTTTGCTTGTACTAATTATCTTTTTACCCTAGAGGATCTTGCAGCCTCTCTGAGACGGGCTCCATGGAAGGCAGGAACCGCGGTTACCCTCTTTGAATGTCCAGAGTACCCACAGCAATGCCCAGCACATAGTAACTGCTCAATAAATGTTGCCGAATTCAAATGAGTTGAATAATGAACATGAATCTCAGAGAAAGGACACCAAGCAGTCCAGAGAAAGTGAAATTTTATGGGAAGAAATTAGAACCTATTCAACTGTTCTGATATCTTTATGGCCCCTTTAGAGAATAAAAACCAACACACATTCCTTGTCTCATCTTTTCCTCTGATATCAGGCAGAGAGGATTAATAAAAGAAAGAATATTTAGTTGGGGTTTTACTCCAAGGGATTCTTCTTAATTAAGCGGTGAGGCAATCATTAAAAATCTAATTAATCATAATAAGCTGTTGCTATTGCACTTGGCAGCAAGGTGCAGGATTTCTGAGAACATGAAGCTACAGGAAGCTCGAGCTGCATGTAAAAAAATATCCCTCAACTTTCCAAGCAGATGGTGAATCTCCGGGCAGGGAATCCTCCCAGTGGGCCAGTTTGGGATTACCTGCTACAGGGTAAAATACAGAGATGAGCTTCCCGGAGTTAGGGAAGCTTAAGCTTTGGGCCCTTCATCAGCGTAGGCCTTTCAAGGTCATGGTAGACCTCAGAGTATGTTTGGAAAAATGTATATGTTATATAACCTTATATATTGCTGTATATAATATATATAGTATATTTGGCTATATATTTGTTTATTTTTATTATAAAATATATAATTTTATTATATTCATTATATATTATATATATAATTTTATTATATATACAATATACATTTATGTTATATTTAATTATAATATAAATATGTGTTTTACAAATCTACGATGGTAAGATATTTAATATGCTCTTTCTTAAAGAAGGCTCCTTTAAGCTGCAAATCAATGAAACCTGGTTTTCCCTACTAATGTGTCTCCTAGAAAAGGTCTAGGGTACAAGATGGAGCCCAGGTGGAGTGAAATTAACGAGGATGATGTTGATGATGACAATGTAGGTATGACTGTAAGGAGAGAGATTAGAAAGGAGAGCTGCCCACAGCCCAGAGGACTTAGTGGAAAATTGTTTTCTATCTAAAATGAATAGGAAAGTCCTGGCGAAAGTATCTAAAAGTCAATTTGTGAAGATGAGAAGTCACAGACTAACCACAGGGCCGGAATCTTCACCCAGGGGCCCTGAAATTGTATGCGTCGTGTGTGTGTGTGTGTGTGTGTGTGTGTGTGTGTGTGTGCGCGCGCGCATGTGCATTTTTTTTCTGGGAAGAGAAATTCCACCCACAAAGATGGGAAACCGAAATGGACATGGTAGAGAAGAGAGTCTGTGTACTCTTGGGAGCAGACCATACAATAGTAGGAGGAAATACAATTTGTAAGCAAAAATATTATGCAGAATAATCTTGGTTCTGTCGTGAGACAGGTGCAGTAAGACAGGCCGGAGGAGGCCTAGCTTGGTGGAGGTGTATGGCTGTGAGGGGCGTGTTGCTGGAACCAGTGCGCGGCAGAAGAACGGCAGCTTAGAGCAGCCTCTCAGGCTGTCTCCATCTAAGGATCAACAGGTCCATAACTCACCAGAAAGGAGGCCAGAGAAGGGCAGGGGGGACAAAGAGAAAGGTGTCCTCTGGGGATCTTTTGTTATGGTGGGAGCTGGTTGAGTTCTGAGATTTGGGATCCTGGCCAAATCTCCTTCATATCATGATTTCTCCCTCTGCATAAGGCCAGAATCAGGGGCGGAAAGGATGAGCTGGGAGAAATATTTTTTTTTAAAATAGAATTCTTGGTAACAAGATAGTACTTCCTGCCTAGAGTTCATGTTAGTTAGTATTTGAAATAGTCTAGGTCTAAGGCCCAAAGAGGAAAGACCTCCACTAGGGATGTTATCAGCCCTACCAGGAACCAAATAAGATTGACCTTAGACACAGAGGGCAAAGTTAGGACCAGTCCAGGAACTATGTTTAGGCCAAAATCACAAGATAAATACCAGATGGAGAAATGGGCTGGGCAAAGGGCTCAGAGAAGGGAGCCAGAGAGTTTATTGTTCATGGATGGGGTCAGGGAGTGGTGTTGGATCAGAACCAGGTCTGTAACCAGAAACCAGGTGCCTGTCTGTATTTTCTACGTACACCCACTTGAGCCAGGTGCAGCCACTTCCCTGCCTGCACCTGCAAGACCTTGGCTGGCTGGGCCCAGAGTTTAGTCCACTCCAGTTGGAAAGATGTTAGGAGCTTCCTGCTGAGGGCAAACATTTGACTCTGAATTATGTTCTCCTTGCTCATTTCCCTTGTCTATTATGCCTGGCTAGCATGACCACCTCTTTGACCCATTGTTGCTTAGACTCTTGACTCCTGGTGTTAGAAGTCCCCCAACCCAACTCAAAGCCTTACGTGTTGCTGTAGCTTTTCTAGTCCCAGTCTCCTGCGCCTTCCTGTAATTCTTCAATTCTATCCTAGCACCTCCTTCAGGAAACATGGCTAGTCTCCACCCCATCTTGTCACTTGGGATCAGGAGGGGTACGTAAGGGAAGAGAATGGAATAAGGGCTGTGATCCAGGTACTGTTAGAAAGAGAAACGCCCTGTTCTTTAATCTCCAGTAGTGTCACTGACAGGTTAATTCGAAGTCTAAGAAAAAGAGGTAGAGGAACCTATCAAGAGGATGCATTTTGTCACTTTTGTTCCCTGAGCAAAGAATAAGGGATAGTCATGAAGTCTCCATAATGTTCTGGGAGCACCTATCAGAAAAGCTTATCTACTTAGATCAAATATGTTCTGAAGAAAGAATTATAACTTAAGTGAGTCTATTCTCTCTCTCTATGAGAATATGCGCTAAATCCGAGCAAGGGTTAACCATTTCAGGAAATTATATCAAACTTGGGTTTACCTTTCAAAGAAGATGCTAGAGGCATATCTTAACTGTCATGATGTATTGTGAATTTAGAGTTTGGGTGTGGAAGCTCTGCCCACCTTCTTTATAATCTACACAGGTGTGCAGAGGACTTCAAAGCTAGTTCTAGAAGGAGGTTATTGAGAATTACCTCTGGGGGCAAAAAAGGAAGAAAGCAATCCTACAGAACAGATGCTGAGAGAAGGGAACCAAACCTGCCTTTAAATTAATTTTAAAATTCCAAAATCTTTCTCTTCTGGGGACTTTCCCATTCCAGAAAAAAATGATTTCACATTTGAGAACCTCTACTCTTTTCTGAAAGTAATTCTGTCAGGAAGTTTACCCAGGGAAATTTTGGCAGCTCCGTCTTCCACTCTAGTGGCCTATATGTTCTCAGATGCTGCCTCTTGCTATTGTACTAACCGTCAACTATAATTTCACAAGGGAGAACGTAAAATGCGGTCGCGTTAGCATTTGCTTTTCATTTATAAAAGCAATTATATTAATGAACATAGTATCCTTTTGTGTGTGTGTGAGATGCTGCTGCTGTCTAATTGACTAATGTTCAGTAGGGCATACACTTGGAGTTGTATTTTTCAACAGCGACATTGGTACTTGCATGTCATCACCACATGGGAAAAATTCCTCCTTCTAAATGTCAATATTTGAGTCCTACTAAAATCTGAGGAGGGATTTATGCATTCAGCCGAAAGCCTGTTATATTTCTTGGTATTTTCAATGAGTTGTGGCCAATGAATCATGAAAATGAAATCTTAAAACCCTAAGAAACCACCAGAAACCAAGCTAGGAATTTAACATATTTTACAGTAATTATTCCCACCCCATTCCGAAATCACGATATTTGTTTCCCCCAATTTGTTTGCTTTTTTCATTTATTGACATTTTGGGAATTTCCAGATTAAATTGCCCATTCTCCTGAGGGCGGGATAACTGAAAACGAAATTTGGAAAGCCCTGTTTAGTTCAGTCAATCTCACTTTTCCTCAGAGAATGGTAGAGATCATTTTTCTCATTTCATACTGGTTTTTTTTCACTTTTTTTCTAGGAAAGACAGTTTCTACTAGATTGTTTCATAACTGCAATATGTGGGACCTATAACTTCAAAACTTCTCACTTAACTTTTTGGTTAAAGTATCTACCAAGTTTAGTTATTCAGTTTTCAGGTAATAATGGAATTTATTTAGCCATTTGTCATGTTACCTTCTAGCTTGCCACATAATTGAGACATAGACACCTGTTATTATTTTCCCCCATTTCTTCTCACAATTTTTACCCCTACCTGCTAGTTATTCCTAATTCTTCCTAAGCTTTGGCACTTTTAGCTTCTCATGGCAGGGACTCTTAGTTTTCTCTTTATGAGTCCATCCTCCTTTGTTCCAAGTAATAGAACCCGCTTTCAGTTTTAGCAAAGTAAAGTGTATCACTCTCTTTCTCTCACCCCCAAGTAGAATTTATATTTCCCAGTCTTCTTTGTGTCTGGTAACCATGTGACCAAATTCTCACGAATGGAATAAAGCAGAAGTGATGAGCACAACTTGCATTCACTTCTATATAAGAACATTGCTCACTCTCCACTTCCTCTCCATTTTCTTCTCTGTAGACTGGAACTTGAATGTGGCATAGGTGAGCCAACTGTCACCATACAGATGTGGGCAACATCCTGGGGGACAGAAAGAGCTTTAAAGTAAAAGAAATCTTACTGCCTGCCCTGAACCACCTTCCTTTCTTTAGATTGTTAGATTGTTACATAAGAGGAAAATAGTTTTCTCTCTTATGTCAACAATTATATTTTGAAGCCTTTTAAGTAGAACGATATAACTGATACCCTAGCCCTGACTAATACATTTCTTAAACAAAAGAGAGGAAGTTACTACAGTACTCTATGCTAGTCAGATCTTACTTGGAGTATGATATTCCAATTTGTGAATCACGTTTTAAGAGACATAAAGAAAAAGGAGAGGTTTTTGGATGAGAGCAACAAGTATGGTAAGAGATTCAAAGCTGAAGAAACTGGAAGAACCATCTCAAAGTAGGAGTGTTATTTTCAAATATCTGAAGAACTGGCTTGTGGAAGAATGATTAACCTTGTTCTGCCTGGTTTTAGTAGACAGAAGTAGGATTTAAGGTGAAAACAGATTTTGCTTAAGACAAGGAACATTCTTGGCTGTCAACTCTGCACAGAAATGGAAAAGGCTCCTCTGGAAGCACTGAGCTCCCTGTGTGTGAAGACAGCTAATAGACCCTGGACAGCCATTTGGCTGGATTTCATAATGGCTATGTGTTGTGCATGTACATTACATAAATTGTCCCAAGTTCTTATAAAAACACTAAAGTTATATATTTTTATCTTCATTTGATAGAAATGACTCTAAGTCAGACAAGTTAAAACTTGCCAAAGATCACAGAACTAGTTAGTAGCAGAGTCCATTTCTTCCTACCAACCATCACTACAGTTGATACAAAATGGCTTACAATTTTTTTTTCCACATCTGGAACTTTATGAGTCCCCTGGAAAGCTGTCTTTCCCAAATCTTTGCTTGAATTTCAGGTATAAGCCAGAGACATCTCCTAAAAATGTTTTGGGTGTGCCTAATCTTCCAAGGTGTTAACCCAATAACAAACTTACCTTGAGCCCTTCCTTTATGTTTCAGAGATTTCCAGCTGGTCACTAATCCATTTTCTCTTCTTTCTTGGCACACAATGAGAATATAATTTCCAGCTTCTTTCACAGTAGAATGTGAGCAAAACTGGTGTGGTCACTCCCAGATCTGACCTGTAGAAACTTCCCATTTACTTTCTTCTTCTACTTCTGCTGCTGGATATTGACTCATGGAGTTACCTTGAAAGTTGGCTCTTGAGGGTGGCACAACTTCTTCATCAGGCTTGGTTTCGAGCAAAAATCCCTGGCAACCTGAAACTGGTTTGGACCATGTAGGTGAGGGAGGCACTGTGTTTAAGCCATTTAATAATTTAGAGTCTATCAGTAACAACAATTGACCTGCTTTCTCTTAATCCAGGCCCCAAAATCAAGAATTATCTATCTTGGTGATAGGACCATGTGCAGGATTACCTTACTTATCAACAATTCCACTAGACTGAACTTTTTGAAACTGCAGATATTTTACTTTTTTAACTAAAAAAAGCTGAACTTAATATACAGCTCTACCTGAAATAATGGGAGACAATCCAATTCCTCCACCTCTCACTCTTTTAACCCCTCACACAACCCTGCCGTATTGATAAAAGAGGGATCAATTTTATACAACAATGTTAGAGAAGTTTCAAATACAGACTGTCCTGAATAAAGGTTTGCCAAAAGTTAGTCAAATGGTGGCCAATGGTACAGTTGCTCAGTTCTCTTTCTCTTTAGACCATGCATATTTGGATCTTTCTTTCTTTTTTTTTTTTTTTACTTTAAAATCAGACAATGTCTCGTGAAAGAAAATCTAGATTTCCATATTATTTTACAAATCAAAAGATTTAGCAACACTCACATTACAATCAGCTGGCACTCAGGATATGCTCTTAGACAGGTCATATCTTCCCTACATCTCCACAGACCCCTTCTATCCCTAACACTAATATGTATGTCAAATGCCAAACCTTTGCGTGCAGAATTTTTTCTACCTGGCCCTACGGGCTATTTGTGCTTGTACTCCCTATTAGCACAGAAGCAAAGTCAATGGTTAAGAACTACTACCTTAAGAACTGTTTTCGAAAGTACAACCTTCGAATTATGAAATAAATAAGTCACAGGGATATAATGCACAGCATAGGGAGTATAGTCAATAATATTGTAATTACTTTGTATGATGACAGATGGTTAGTAGATTTACTGTGGTGATCACATTGTGAGGTATATAAATGTCACATTGCTATGTTGTGCATCTGAAACTAAATAATATTGTACATCAACTACATTTTAATGATAAAAAGGTGGTTAAATTCTTTTCAAACAGATCCTGTAATTATAATATTGACAATATTTTTATCCAGATGAAGTGTAAAATAGCTATTTTTACCATTTATCTAGATGCACTGGCCTTCTTTCCTCTTCACTTTCTGAGTATGAAAGAATTTGGTTTAATAACAGTTGCTCAGCTCTCTTTCTCTTTAGACTATGCATATTTTTCTTCCTGTACTACTGACCATGTCACTTGAGTTTGACCACAATTGAGTCAATAAGAGAAAGGGTGCTCTTTTTTCATATTAATAAGACTAATAGAAGTAATCATAGCGAACATTTACTGAGTACTTCCTAAGTCCCGAACACATACTTTTTATGTGTTAGCCTGGCTAGGTACCCAGATATTTGGTCAAACATTATTCTGTATGTTTCTGTGAATATGTTTTTGGATGAGATTTACATTTAAATTAATGAACTTTGAGTACTCCATAATGTGGGTGGGCTTCATCCAATCAGTTGAGAGTTTGACTAGAACAAAAGGCAGAACTTCTCCCAGCAAGAAGGATTCTCCAGAAGACAACCTTTGGACTTCATCTGCAACATCACTCTAGTGAGACTGCCTTTGGACTCAAACTGTAACTATTTACTGAATCTCGGACCTATCAGCCTCCTTTATCAGATTTTGCACTTATCAAGCTTCCAAATTCATGTACCAATTCCTTAAAATAAATCTCTCTCTCTCTCTCTCTCTATATATATAAATACATATAATATATATAATATATATATATAATATATAACATAATATATGATATGATATACAATATATATAATATAATATATATATTATATACACACACATACATAAATACATACACACACACACATACACACACACACTACATAATATACATTCTATTGGTTCTGTTTCTCTGGAGAATCCTGGCTATTGCACATTGTGATAAGTATTTTAAATGTATTAATTCATCTAATTTTCTCAATAATCCTATGAAGTGTGAACATAATATTTTAAGAAGTATTACTGTTTCACAGGTAAGGGAATGAGGCTTAATAAGACAATGTGATTTGCCCAAGATCTTCCAACTAGCCTGTAGCAGAGACACGATTGTAACCTCAGGTTTGTGGACTGAGCCACTTCGCTTTACCACAGCAGCCAGCCCCTGACATTTTTTTTGGTGTTAGTGATATAGAACAGGCCTCAGCACCAGCCTGTCTGGAATCTCTCTTTGACCCAGACCTTTCTTCCTGTCAGGGGCTCCTGGGAGGCTGCTTGGTCTCTGCCTGAAAGCTGACACACCTGACCCTCTTTGGTAAACTCGGGCATGATTCTTCACTTGTGAAGCCTCAGCTTCCTTTTCCGCTAAAGGAGAATACAACACTTCACCAGCTTGTTGTGAGGATCAAACGTGAGTGTACAGAGTATTTATCACACTGCCGACACACAGTAGGCACTCTAATGCAGATGCCCTCCCCTTCCCATCATGCTCTCACACGGATAGAAATGACACCAGTTCACTACAGCTGAATGTTAGACCCTCCTGACTTCTTATGGGGACTCCTTCTGTCTGCCACCCGTATTAGTCTGCCAGGGCTGCCATAACAGAATACCACACGCTGGTGGCTTAAACAATAGAAATTTGTTTTTCACAATCATAAAGGATGGAAGTTCAAGATCAAGGTGTCAACAGCTTTGGTTTCTTATGAGACCTCTCTCTCCTTGGCTTGCAGATGGCCATCTTTTCGTTGTGTCCTCACATGGTCCTTCCTCGACGTGTACACCCCTGGTGTCTCTTTGTGTGTGTAAATTTCATCTTCTTGTAAAGACACCAGTCAGATTGGATTAGTAGGGCCCACTCTAATGGCCTCATTTTAACTTAGTGACCTCTTTAAAAGCCCCTATCTCTAAATAGAGTCACATTCTGAGATACCAGGGGTTAGGGGTCCAACAGAGGATTCAACAATACTATCTTATGCTCAGGTGTCAAGGATTTGCTGCCATCCTTCATACCTTCCACTACTGAGTTTTATGCACAGGACCTTTTCTTCCTGGCTGTCCCCTCAAACTTTCTGACAGTTTGGCATGATTTCTTTAGGCTCATGCCAAGAGATTGGCTAAGCTGATCAGAAATTAAAGGCAAGAAGCTCACTCAAATTCTCAAGTTCTATGAACTAGTCTTCATCCAATTGTTATGGAAAGCCAACCAGAACAAGTGTCAGACACACACAAACCACTTCATAGTCTTAGTCTGTAAACTGTACCCCAAACTTTCACCACTACTTCTAGCACCCCACACCAAACACACACACACACACACACACACACACACACACCCTACTAGAAAAATCCTCTGGGAACAGGGAGGCATTTTGAGGCTATACTTCAAACAATAATTATATGCATATGCATATATGTATGCAAAGTCATGACAGCCAGTGCCCTTGATTTCAGTGACATTTGCGTACATTAAATTGGCTCCTATTTGTTTCAGTTACTTTCTGAAGGACTACTCCCGCTCATGCCATAGATCCTATTCTGTCTTTTTAGTTGTATTTTAGGTTTTTTTCCCCCTTAACATCATAAGACCCCAAGGGAAGCTCTGATTGGGTTGGTCAACATCGAATATGGAACTCTTACCCCTGCTGGTAAGGGTTTTCAGGCTGGAATACCTTCATAGACTACAAGTCTTCCTGGTATTTACCTCCTTCTGGTTGCCTTTGGCTGAGGCACTAATACTGGGTCCAATGTGGAATGCTTAAGGAAGTAGACCCTCATGGTACAAATACAGTGACTTACTTAGAAGGAGCACAAGTGACCCATGTCCTAGGAAGAGGGGATAGGAAGGCACACCAGACTCTGTGGATCCCACTGGGGTTCTCAGAGGCCCATTGAGGCCCATTGTGGATATTTACATCGGATTAGCAGAGTAGCCACCATTCTGGCAAACCTCACTTCCTTTGACTGGTAGCCTGTTCCAAAATATGCACAATCCATTTTAGAGAATAGATTTTCCAACTCGAACAATTAAATTTTACAAAACTAGACAAAACAAAGACTTCTGTTGTATGGCATTCAAAATCATGTAATGAAGATATAAAACCAAATTCCTAAAGAGTAAAGCATGTGCACAGGGGCTAATTTGATCTTCTGGAGGAAAAAGAAAATCTATATAGAAAAGACAATCAGAGTCTGAGAAGTTCTTTCCGCTGTCTCCCCTTTTTTACTTTTGTCTTTTAGACATTTAGATAGCGTGCAGACTTCTATAGTTGAACTTAAACAAAGAATAAAGAGAACAGTGAATCAATGGGAATCACATTTTAACGAAAGCTTTTCCTAAACGGTCCAAGAATCCAGAAGGGACTCATTCTGTATTGGATTTCTGAAAGTTGGCAGAAAGGACCTGAGCTTGTAACGCAGGGATTGCTGCCTGCCATCGGCTGCACACCCAGTCTTTTCCTCACCTAAAAACTTAGACAAATCCTGCCTCCTTCAGCAAGTTCTCAATCACATCCGTGAAGTCAAGACTTCAAATGGGGCATGATCCTAACTGTAATAGCTGTTCCAGGTAGAACCGATTCCCATGATGTGGGATCTTGGCAGCAGTTGAAATACCGTAGGATAATGATTCAAATCTCAGTGAGGGGCCAGTTTTGGCATTGCTGGCTATTACGTGCAATAATTAATATGACTTTGTACTGCTTTGCAAATTCTTTTATTCCCCTCTGTGTACTAACATTTGGGGTTGTCTTCTGAAACTATTGTTCGGGCAAAGTTTTCTTCACCTCATTTTCCTCTGTAGGTCAGGATATATTCCTGAGAACACAAGTATCTTTATCTATTGATTAAAAAAAAAAATCTCTGGAAACTTCTCATAAAGTTAAAGCAGAGGAAGGACTTATTTTCTTTCTCCCTCATCCTTCTCTTGTCTGCTTCTTTCTTTGCTTGTTTATTATTTGTTTTTGCTGCCTTTCGAAATTTGTATAATTCTATGACTCTTCAAAATGAATTCAACTTTCTGAGCACTGTTGTAAAGACTTTAGCCAATACTAATAACAACTTATGTTTGCTGATCACTTACTGTGTGCCAGGAATTGCTATAAGTGCTTTACTTGTCTTATTTCATCTCATTGAAATAACTATATGATTTCTATTTTACAGGTAAAAATAAAAAAGTTTATGCCGCTCAAGTATCTTGCCCACGGTCGTAGATCTAGTAAGTGATGGCCCAGGGAATGAAATCAAGATGGTCTCTGACCTGTAGTGGGAGCTTTTTCATGGTAATTTCTACTGAAATCTACTAGTTGTGAAAATAAGTTCTCTCTCAAAATAATAGTCATTCTTGCAACTAATATCCTGCAATGTATATATATTGAGGGTTTATTTTGTGACTAAACCATGTTGGAGACTCAGGGCACAAGACAGCCCCTGCCCTCAAGTTGTCATGTCCTTCTGGAGGTAATTACAAGAGCATGAGGTAACTGTTATGGTGGAAAATTGCAGAAAGTATCTTTTAAAATAATGTTAATGCGGTCAGTCAGAGGGAATTGATGTGTGCCTGAAAAATCCCAGTTAACTCTAGCCACTAGTTTACTTCCTACAAAAGTCTGAAGAAAAGACAAGGTGTGTTACACAGGTGATACCCTCACTCTCATCAAACAGTAGCAATCACCGACTGTATCCTGTGGTCAAACGAAAAGCCTGCATGTCCTGGAATCACATAAACCTGGCTTCCAGTTTTTGCTGGGTCCCTTATTAGCTGTGTGACCTTAAGCAATTTACTCAAACTCTCTGAACTTCTGTTTCCTCACCTATAAAAACATATAATAACAGATTTTACTTCCTCCGGTTGTTTAGACCAGGGGTCAACAAACTTTTTCTTAAAGAGACATAGTAAACATTTTAGTTCTGCTAATCATGCAGTGTCTGCCACTGTAGCACAAAAGCAGCCATAGACAATATGTAAAGATGTAGCTCTGTTCCAATAACACTTTATTTATGAAAACAGATGGGCTGGATCCTGGTTGAGAGAATTAAGTGTGATGTTGAAAAGAAAATCCTGATATATAAGCTTCTCTGGTATACTATAGGGACTCAAACATTGTTCATTGTCCTTCCTCCTTGCAATTTATTCCATTGGACTGACAAGGTCACAGAGATACACACAGACACTGTATCTCTCTAGAGGGGATCACAGTCCAGTTGGGGTGACAAGACAGAGAAAAACAGAGAGAGCAATATTAGGATTTTGCAAGTACCCATTGTAAAGGAAACAGAGTAACCATAGGAACCGAGTGAAGGGAACAGCTGCCACAGGAGAAGTGGTTATGGTTAAGTGAGGAAAGGAGAAAGGACTTGCAGGTAGGGAATCCAAAGAAGAGGGGATGCTCTAAGTATTATCAGAGGAAACCAAATGAAACTGTTTGTCGGAGAAGAGCAGGTACATATGAAGAGTAATGGAGGTCAAGTTTAAGTGGAGAAGTAGGGAGCTGATTGTCAGGTTCCGGAGTTTACATCTTATTCCCTAGATGCCAATCAATGTGTTACTGAGGGTTTTTGAAGAGAACAGAGGAGGTACTCAACAGATATTTGTTGAATGAATTAATACATCTGGAGGAACTTGCATGATCATTGGGCAGAAAATGGCGGCCAAACAAACAGGGCATGAGGATTTAGACCAGGGTGATGGTAGTTAGGGCCGGAATGACTGAACTACAGTTAACAGAGAGGACCAGTTAGAGATAACGATGAAGTTTAAGTCTAGTGGCCAGGAGAACAGTGTTGCTGATGTTAGAATAAAGGATATCAGGGAGGTGGCTTTTTGGAAGAAACACCCAAGTAGAAATGACTACTGCAATGAGATGGGCTCGGGAAAGAAATGGAATCCAGAAGCAGAGATTTAGACGTCAACCTCATTAAGTGATGGCTTATGAGAATTAATGAAGTCTTGATTCTGGATGAGATTTGAAGATCAAAATAATGACCTGATATAGGGACAGAGTCAGAGACAAGGCTCTCCCTTGAAACCCCACAGGGATCTCTCTGCTTCACCCCAAATATTATGGCAATAAAAGCTCCTAGATATTAGCAAGGTCCCACAGCATTTTTTAAAATCTAAAAACAAAAATCAGGAAAAAATTAGATAAACTTTGTCATTCTTGTGTCCAGAAACTTCTTTCAGATAATCCTGAAGAAAAAACTCTGAATGTGAACTCCTGAACTATTTAAGTTCTGATACGTAGGCCAAGTAGAAAGTAATCTCATTGAGTTCAGTTAATACAAGACATAGAAATGTGTCACCAATAATAATGATAAAATAACTCTAACATTCTCAGCGCTTTTCCAAATGTGGTTAATTTAATCATTACTTTCAGATATAGATCCTAATTTGTCACTTTGTTAAATAAATGCAATTTTATGGTGAATCTTGAACAATTCCTAGGAAGTCTCAAGTTGACCTTTTCCTCTTGTCTTGCACCTGACTCACTTTTCTTGCTACTGCTGTGAGGAAGGGAATTCCCTGTGACTAGAAGGAGGAATGGTCCATGGAGCAAGAGCAAGAGAAATCGATCCTTCTAGAATAGAGCTGTCATTATATTTTCTTTAAATAAAGTCAGAAAAGCATTATCCAGAGGCATTATAATCTGGCCTTGTTAGACACCAACTCCCTGTTAAAATGGTGAGTTGCAGAGAAAGTGTTACCAAATGAAATAGTTTTTGAAGGGGTTCTTCATTTTTCACTTGCTATTTATCTATTTCCTGAAACTAATGAAATACGTAGTACTTGTATCACTGCAGAGTCAACATTTTTTCTAGGGAATATATACCAGTGAAGGAATCACAGAATTTTTAAATCTAACTCCAGAGTTTGCCTAGTTCATATTTCTAATTTTTTTAAAAGGAGAAAACTCAGAACCAGAGAGGCTGAATGACTAAAATTGACTCAGCAAGTCAGCGGGAAAAACAGGTCTAAAACTTCAAGAGATTCACTTTGACTGTGGATAGATTATCTTTCTGTTATGGGAATTTGTAAAGAACTTTTAAGCCACTATCACCAGAAACACTAAAGATGAAGGACTTATGTTGAGAATGTATCTACCCTGCCCATCTCCTAATATTTTTCAAGGGTTAGGACAGTGGCAGAAAGCTCTGTTAGAGATCTGGTGACTTCAGGTGGAGAAAGCAGCAATCCTAAAAGGACCAGGCATAATCCCTTTCACTGGGAACACCGTGGGGATAGAGAGCTAGCTCTGAGACCTTGATAATGCCCCCGAATTTGATCAAAGGGCTGGGGCACACAATCCCTGGGAACAGGAAGGCTGACAAGGGGGGAAGGGCCTTTGTCTTTGGTGCCTGGAGGCCTGGAATCCGGATGCCTTGGGGGCAGGGCTGCTGGCCATTCGGGAGGGACTGAGGCCCAGCCTGTCCTCTACATTCTTCTCCCTGCCCTCTGCTGGTCCCCACACCAAGAGATTGCCCACTCCCCACCCTCAGACTCCTAACAGTTTTCTTCAGGGGATTAATTAAAAGAACTTCCCCAGTCCTACAGGCTTTGCTTGAACTTTTGTTCTTTAATTCTGCAATTGGAAAAGGTAAGCACTCAATTTAACTCTTTGAGTCTTTCTCTCACTATGCTGTTTCCTAAACAAATACTTCATGTACCATTTAGATCACTTTCTTGACCTTGTTGTTTCAGGTGCCTAATAATTTGGGGCTAATGACCATCTGGTGAGCACACTGGTCACTGTGTGCTTCCCCTTCCTCCTTCCCCCGAGTAGCTTTCCCTGGGCTCATTTTTGTCCTGGCCTTTTCCCCATTAATTGCTTTTCCCCTGCAGCCTTTAGTTATCAAAGCGTCTACTCTGAAAGCTTACACTTCAGATTCCTGCCCCTGGTACCCTTAGCCTGTTCATTATTTAATTTTTTTTCCAGTCCCCTGCCTGTCAGACAACGTTTGCAAACTGATTGTTTTCATTTTTGAAAGTCTCCAAATACAGATCACAGCCTTAAAGCTTATCTGTAGATAAGCTTTAAAAATTATAATCATCTTTGGTGCACGCACATACATGCATGCACAGAAATGAGTTTGAAAAATGTGTTTTGGGCCTGCCCACATTCTTAGAAGCACAGAATTTCAGTGTTGAAAGGGCTTTATGCACTGCTTTTTGGCTCCAACAGCAATGGTACTACTGATGCCTACCCCCTCTGCTTTATAGACTGTGGGGAAGGATATCCAGTCAGTCAAACAGATATGTAGAGATATAGAAAAAGTGCCCTCTGGAAGGCTTTTCAGCTGGCTGGAGGCATTTTAGAGATCTAGTCTAGTGGAAGGGACTGCATTATCATAGAATGAGGCAATTCAATCTGATAGTAGCTTATATGGGTCTAGTTGTGATTGGATAGTAGCTTACATGGGTCTAGTCACAAAGTAAAGCATTCAGAATATTCGAGAAAGAAGGACTGGCCTCTGAAGATGAGTGACATTGGATTTAGTAAGGTTCTTCCTTTGACTTTTTTTTTAAACCCCTAAATTTCAGGTATATTTAACATTGTTATGAGCCAAGTTCTGTGCCTCCCAAAATTTATATGTTGAAGTCCTACCTCCCAATACCTCAGAATAGCACAATGTTTGGAGATGGAATCTCTAAAGATGTAATTAAGTTAAAATGAGGTAATTAAAGGATGTAATTAAGTTAAAATGACCAGAGTGGTCCCTAACCCATTAAGACTGGCATCCTTATAAGAAGAGGAAATTTGGATGCAGACATGTCCAGAGGGAAGACCACATGAAGACACAAGGAGAAGATGCCATCTGCAAGCCCTGGAGAGAGGCCTCGTATGAAACCAGTCCTGCCCACACCTTGATCTCAGACTTCCGGCCTCCAGAACAGAGAGAAAATAAAATTCTGGTCTGTGGGACTTCATTATGGCTGCCCCAGTAAACATACAAACATGGCCATTTCAAGATGGCATTAGTCGTAGATGGACAATGAAATTAGAGAGCAATTTCTGGGCAGGAAGTGGTTCTTCTGTTCCTGTGTGAGTTTTTAGAGACAAAAGAATTACTTGTTGACAAGCAGTAGATACTCAGTATGTGTTCATTGGGCACCTACTTCATGACAGTCACCACGCTAGGCCAAAAACAGAGACTCAGAAGCTGATGGCTGTGTTTAGTTTCTAGATGAGATTAGTACCTCAAACTAGCAATTGAGGGTCATGGGTCCCAGAGACAATCTCCTCACCAGGATCTAATGGCTATATTGTAATAAGACTTTTCTTCTTTGGTTACTCTATTGATTCCTAAAGTATTTGTTTTATGTAGGTCAAAAAAGTTGAACTAAATGCAATGTGGTATGCTGGATTGCATCCTGGAACAAGAAAAGGACATAAATGAAAAAGCTGATGAAGTCCAAATGAAGTAGTTCAGTTAATAATAATGTATCAGCATTAATTTCTTAGTTTGTCAAAAGTGCTATGACTGTGTAACATATTAACATTATAGGAAACGGTGGAGGGGGGGGAGTGAAAATATACAGAAACCCTTTATACAATTTTTCAAACTTTTCTATAAATCAAAATTATTCCAAAATAAGAGTTTATTTTTAAAAAAAAAATATTTGAATATTGGCAATTTTACTAATAGATTAAAGCCCAGATGCACTGGCTATAAAGCAGGCTGATTTAACCTTTTAATTATATAGTAGTAGCATTTCCATTTGAAATTTAAGTGTTTTTAACTATAGATGTTTTAAAATAATTGGTTAACTATTTTACCTGGGCAGCCCTGACCCTGAATGCCTGGCTAGTCTAAGTAAGAGTGAGAACTAACTGAGCTGACCTTCAAAGAGAGACCCCAGAGGCTGTTACTGAGGGACAATCTTGAATGAGACCTGCTGATGGAGCTTCTCTCTCTATCCTCTGATTGGACAAGGATAAACTCGGTTTTCTGAGGACTCTGTGCTGTTGAAATGACTGACTCCCTCTGCTCTTCTTGGCAGTCAGTGGGCACCCAACATGGCCTCATTCCAGGAGAAATTATTACTTTCAAACCCCTTTATTAGCTAAGGACCTCTCCTTTCTTCCTCTCCAGGTCATGAGAAGACAGAGGATTGTGCTATATCTGTTTTAGGGGAGTCTGAACTCTCATTGTAAAGGAAAAAGAACCTGCTTCTATACCACTGGAAACGGAAAATTAATTCTTAGACCAATGCCACGTGAGAGACTTGCTTTGTTTGGCTGACGAGCATTAAAAAATGTTAAGGATTATTTGCTATACTTTTAAGGAAGGCTTCACAGAAGTAATGATATTTGGCTTCTTCCTGAGCTGTTATAGGTTCTAGCAACAGAGACTTATGTTCCTATATGAAAAAGGTGCGAGCGGAGAAGCCACTGTGCCTTCTCAAAGGGCCGTGTGCTCTTCATTTCTCATAGTTTACACCTCTTTGTGACTTGCCCAAATTAAAGTATTTGCATTTGCCGTCTTGGTTTGGATCAATGTCTTTCTAACTCCAGATCATGACCCCTTTGTGAGTCGTAAAATCAGTGTAGTGGATAACCAACATTAAAGAAGGAAAATGGAAAGAGGAGAGAGGAAGTACAGAAGAGAAACTAAAAGATATATCACCTGCGTAAGGGTTTATTACTTTATGAAACCGTAGTTTTCGATTGTGTTTGTGTGTGCTTACACTAGGTTACATTGTAAAATATATTTTCTCCTGTGAGTTGCAATAAAAAGTTTGAAAGCTAAGACTAATGAGAATTTAAATAATCCAATTTTGTTGTTAAACAGTTAGTTTGCCATATTTGCTTAACTCGTTTTTGTTTTGTTTTCCCTTAAATTATCTGTGTGTGTGTGTGTGTGTGTGTGTGTGTGTGTGTGTGTGTGTGTGTGAAGGGTATTGTTATATAAGTGCAACCACAGAATTTATACAAACATGACAATATGGATCTCTATGAATGCTGTAGAAGATTTTTAATAAAAAATTAAAGCATCTAATTGAAAGGAAAAAAAGATAAATCTTGCTGTTTTTAAGACCTATGATTCACCAGATTGTGGAGTTGTATGGTTTTAAGTTAGATCATATTAAATAATAATTAGGTTTGTTTTCAGAGGTTATTTAGGGCAGCTGATACTCTAGACTTGATAAGCACTGTCCAATAGTACTTTTTATAATTGTAGAAAATTCTATATCTCCCCTGCTCAATATGTAACCACTAGCTCTTTAACCACATATGGCTCTTTAGTATTTAAAATGCAGCCAGAGTGACTGAAGACCCGAAGTTTTCATTTTTATCTTAATTAATTTAAACGTAAGTAACTGCACGTGGGTAGTGGCTGCCATATTAGATATCACAGCTCTAGACTCTAGGACTAGTATCTTGAAAGAAGGGTGGCTCTTCTTCTTTCTTGTTTTCCACACTAAAATGTCTGATAAAATTATTTTATTCAGGCAATACACACCAAAGAGTGAGGAAGGCTAACATTTAGTCTGCCATGCACTGTTTAAATTTTTTTTGGTCCAGATTATTGCTAAAGACAAATGATCCAACTTCTAAACATGAACCCTCTGAGTTCTTATCCCCACTGAAGTCTGGTTTTGCAAATTAAAGATTGCCAAGACAGGTTATTTGATTTTGAACTATATGGGTTAAAAACTATAATTGTTATAACAGTAATAATAAAAGTAATAAAAATAGACACAAGAAGAGCAGTCACTTATTAACTGTTCACTATGTACCTGGCACCATGATAAGTACTTCGTATACCTTGTCCCACTTGTTCACATTAATCCTATGAGATAGGAAGTATTAGCCTATGTAAGGAAACTGATGCTTATGAAGGTTAAGTAACTTATAAGTCACTCGGGTAGTGCGTGAATGAGCCGGAATGTGAATCCAGTACTGTCTAGTTACAAATCCCTTATTGCCACCATTATGGTGTCCTAGATGATGCTGGTCAGTTGTTTTTTCATCAGCCCATCATTTCCTTCATAAAAACTTGGTCAAGATGAATTATTACTGGTTCCTGTGATTCTCAGGCATGTACTCCTCGCTACAATCCCCTATCATAGATGTTGCTTTAGCGACACTGTAGGAATGTGTCTGTGAGCTTCACTGGGACCTAAGCAGTTTTTTAAATTATTACTTTGGGGCTCCCTTCCTCCATAATATTAAACATATCTTGCTCTATTGGTCTAAAAGCAAATATATTAGCATTCTCTATGAAACCATTTTCTCTAACTAAAAAGTTTTCTTTTTTCTGGTTTTAAAGAAGTTGAAAGATTTTTATGAGCCCTATAGTAGACAGAATAATGGTCCCTCAAAGATGGCCACATTCGAACCCCCAGAACCTGTGACTATGTTACTTTATGTGGCAAAGGAACCTTGCAGGTATGATTAAGTTAAGAATCTTGAGATGGTAGGTTATTCTATACTATTTGAGTGGACTCAGTAAAGTCCCAAAGGTCCTCTCCTAAAAGAGAGTCAGTGAAGGAGATGTGATAACAGAAACAGAATG
Organism: Eonycteris spelaea; assembly: GCA_003508835.1. Classification (NCBI taxonomy): domain Eukaryota; kingdom Metazoa; phylum Chordata; class Mammalia; order Chiroptera; family Pteropodidae; genus Eonycteris; species Eonycteris spelaea. The sequence continues at coordinate 2,535,032 of PUFA01000062.1, read as the reverse complement.
TCAGAGTGATCACCTGAGCAAGACTCACCGGCTTTGAAAGCAGAGGGGCCCTCAGCTAAGGAATGCAGGTAGCACAGTGCATGGCACCACCAGTGTGTAATGAAGGAACGACAGAAATCAGGAGAATTCTTTTCACACTTCCCAAAAATCACAGGATTAAAATTGGCTGTGAAAGAGACTTCAGGTTCAACTATTGAGTGGACCCTCCTCCTCCTAAACAGTCACCCATCAATGTCTAGGAACCCATTCTTTGCCCCAAGAATGCCCAGCACCAATGAAATTGTTGGCTGGAGCTGTATGCTTTCACCAGTGTTTGTGGTTCTGATGCTCTGCAGAACCCACCTTTGGAAGAAGGTGAGCAGCATTCTGGGGAAGCTGCCCGAACATGAAGAGAAACAGAGTGAGAGGGGGACAAGCTGAAAGAGGCAAGTGCACAGACAGGTCTAAGATGGAGAGAGAGAGAGAGAGAGAGAGAGAGAGAGAGAGAGAGAGAGAGAGAAGAGAGACTGCAAAAATGAAGAGAGATGTTCACAGAAAAGAGGAAGGAAGGAAGGAAGGAAGGAAGGAAGGAAGGAAGGAAGGAAGGAAGGAAGGAAGGAAGGAAGGAAGGAAGGAAAAAGGGAAGGAAAGGATAGATCTGGGATTTGAAGGGATTCAGAAGGAAAAGTAGAAAGCCGTGGAGGAAGAGAGACAAAAAGCAAAACCAGTAGTAGGCCTAAAAGTAAACTTCCTTTCTTTGCATAACCGATGCTGAGTACAGAGCTGAACCTTACAGGCTGGAGGCCGTTGTGACCATCAATCCAAGCTTCGCACTGTGTGCCATGGTCAGTAGGAGTCATACATATGGGACAACGGCAAAACGCAGCCTGAGAAGTGAAGGGGCTCCCACATGGTCAGGGACTGCATTCTCCCTGCTCTTTTTACACAAAGCTGCTACTGACATCAAAGTGGCTCCCTGTGACCCATGATGTTCACCACCCACGCGCGGAGGCCTCCATTGCAGTGTCAGGCCATTTTTGCAATTGTTTGAACCTGTTACCTTAAGGAGACTCGGCCCTAGGCCCCAAACTGTACATGATTTCTATGTTTTCTGGGTGTGGATTACGATGTAGTTTAACACCTACAGCCAGGTAGTTTCAGGTGACCTTTCTACCGCTTAATGTTACCTCATAAAGAACTTCTTTAAAAAGGAGATATTTCTTTAAAGCGATCTATATAACCAACATTTTGAATATGAATATATTGAATATGGAAGCATTTTGTGGGTATACACACATATCTGTACATATATGTATGCACACATAATACTTCCATATTCAATTTCTGGAAAACTGAGAACAAAGCATTACAGGGTGTTTTTCAATAATCAGATTCCCAATTTCATTTCTATTTTTATTTTTTAGAAGAGCGCATCTCACAATGAGACATATTTCACAGCTCCGCAGATGATTGCCTGAGACTACACTTAGATGGACTCTCTCATGGTTTTTAATTTTACCTTTCAGTTGGTCTTTGCACAAATATTCGTTCATTTCTATTGGCTTTACCCAGAGAATTTTTTTAACCGGTTTTGTCCATGCGACTTTTAAATGTCTTCCCCAAATTGTGTTTGGCTTGTTGATATTCCCCAGGGCCTGGGTTTTTAGCTTCCTCAGCTCTTTCTTCCACTGATGACACGAGGTAATCTCTCAGCCACGTCTGGCCTTCGGGTGTCATGACCAGCTCTGTCTTATGGTTTTCAGACCATTCACGTTTCCACCTTGGCTTTGGGACTGAGATATTATTCCTTTCTCCTGCTCCTCCTCCTCCTCCTCCTCCTCCTCCTCCTCCTCCTCCTCCTCCTCCTCCTCTCCTCCTCCTCTCTCCTCCTCCTCCTCCTCCTCCTCCTTCTAAATGAGTCTTTACTTTTCATAGAGGATGTCATGTAATCTTTGTCGCTTTGGGTGTTAATTCTGTGCATAGATGAGCTAACAGGACAGCGAGTTACAGGGCTTCTCAATCTTCATTTTACATTTATTTCTATTAGAAATTAGAGGACGGAGAGCTGATATGTTTTACTCTTCTCTTGGACAATTTATTTAACAAGTGCCAATATCGTACATACCATATACAAAGCATTAGTGCTCAGTGTTTTCCAAATATTAATTAATTCAATCCTCTGGACAACCTTATGAGGATGGTGCTATAATTCTGTATATTTTATAGTTGAAGAGAGGATGGCACAAAGAGGTGACTCACTTGCTCAAAGTCACACTTCTGGTAAACAGGAAGGTTGGGATTCAAATCCAGACAATCAGGTCCTGTACCCAAGCTGTTAGCCACTCCATTAGAAAAAAAAATGGGGCATAGATTTCTTGCTTTGAGATGTCTCTGACGAGTGAGTTGCTAGGACTAACACCAGTTTTGTCTTTATTTCTATTAAACCCAAGTGCTTTTCCCACCTAAAATTCTTTTTAAAAAGTGTTACAACTCATAGCAAATGCAGAGTCCTGGACTCCTGCTCAGGTGTTTCATTTGCATCTTTCCCCTTTTCAGGCCAAGTCAGATGGGCTGAGTTCATAGTTATGGGAAGTCTGATTGCATTTGTGTTTCTTTTCACCATGTTACTCCCATCACCTCTGCCTGGTAATTTTTCATGAGTTTTTTCAACATGTAATGCCTGATTTATGTTTTGAAAGCCACACCCTTTTCAACAAAATAGACACAGATGTCATACATAAATGAAAGGTGACCTTTACCCATGAAAAGAATTTTGATGAATTGCAGGAAGTAATGTACTGTGCAAGGAAAATAGTCTTTTGATCTTCTTCTTCTTTTTTTTTTTTTAAATGTAAATCACTTCCCATGAAGGACAACCTGAGTCTAATGAGGTTCTTTAAGTGGAGACTACAAAGACCCTTTACAAAGAGTATGAGAGCATAATTCCACTTGTGCTGGTCTCTGATTTACTCCTACTAATGGGGTGTGTGTACTGGGGTGACAGGAGGAGGCTGGAGGGTCTAAGAGGAAATTACTGAAAGCATTTAGTTTAGTCAATGAATAGTTCTGAGTAATAGAATATGAGCTAGAGTCTCCAATGATTTCAAACTCTGGACTGGGACTCCTTAGCAAACTCTGAGATCAGTGTTGAAAGAAACAGAAAAAAAAAAGGCAGAGGAGAATAGAAAACATCAGAATGCACGACACCTAGTAAGGATAGACGGTGTTCTGTAAAACTCGACTAGGTGTGTGTTTACCGAATGTGTAGACTAAGTTGCAATGTAAAATGTATCTCTGACTATGTACTCTGTTCAAAAAAAGTTTGAAAAACTCTGATGTGGAATAGAACCAATCACAGCATTTACTCTACCTTCTGAGAACTTAAACTACAAGCCAAAAATGACAATTCTTAACGTTCTAAAACTATTAGGGGAAATTTATCCAGATGATTCCACGAGGAGGACTAAGAGGGTCATTTGTAATAGGAGTGAGTGACCCTACTCTTCTCGTCAATGGGGGTGCCTTTCTGAGGTGAAGTCAAAGAATTCTGAAGGGAGAGGTCAGAGTCCAAGGAGATGTGAAGCGGGAGCTGTTCCGACCTCATGGGCTGGGAGGATGAAGACCCAAGTTGCAAATGTCTAATGAACATCAATCATGAAAATATTCTGGTATTTTCACGTGCAGGTTCACGGTAGCCATTTCGCTTTTACGAAAGACCTACATTAGTACCTGTTTTCCCTGATCGATAGAAATCCGAAGAGTGTTTTCTCTTTTACTAAAACAGGCGACAAGAGAAAGTAGCGTTCATCATGTTTGGCCGCATCATTGTAGAGGCAGCAGCACCCCAAGCAGCGAGAGTGGCACCCCAAGCCCTTCCCTGGGAACTACACTCCGCATCCCACAGCCTCAAGCTGCACAGCTTTCAATTGTCTGTGAGTATCTGTGCTTTTCTTCAATTTATTCTGTGTGTCCCTTAGTAAAATGTGTCCTAAGGTATCAGAAAAGCCTGAGAGAACTCATATGGCGTTACACCTAAAGTAAAACTGGACCTAACTAAGCATTTCATTCCTCATAAACCAAATAAAGACACTGCCTGCGTTGAACTTGCCTTGGTCCACCATTGATACTACTTATATGCAAAGAGAGAGAATCTTGAAAGCTAAGGAAGTTACTTTGATTCTGCTAGTAGCAAAGTGGTTTCCCCAGTAACAGATAGAATGGAAAGTCTGTTGCTTGAGAGGACTGATGGATGTACAAAGCGGGTGTGTATTTATCATGTCAGCCCTGCTTTGACTAAATAGTAGGGTTATTTTAGGTTTTGTGTGTTATTCGGTATGATTTGGTAGATTATTTTGTGGGGGGGGGGTCTGGAAAATGCTTAAAATTTTTTCATATACATTATATAAGTTAATGATAATTACTTCTTCACTTTATGCTATTTGTCTTACAAAAGGTTTCATAGGAACAGTCTACTCTTAGACAGGAAAAACCTGTATACGGGAGAGAACAGGGTGAAGAATTTGGATCTAGAGGAACAAACTGATATCTATTGGCCAGAATTGAACATATATGTGTTTGCTTTGACTGGTCCGGTATTTTAAATATTAAGATAATCCCATAAAAATTGGGATTTCTAGTTTCTCTGGAAAAATCAGAAGAGCTGGTACCTCTGAGTCTGCATTCATGCATGGCAACAATTGTCAGGAGCAAACAGTGAGCTGGGACTCCCTCCTGAGCTGTCCCATGAAAGAGCCACCCACACACTTGGCTCTCTTAAAATTAAAGGACAAGTTCAGTTCCTCAGTTACAGGCGCCATGTGTAGCTAGTGTCTACCACGTTGAATAGCACCGGTATAGATCATATCATCATCATCATAGTAAGTTCTGATAAACTGTCTTCCTTTTAGACCCTGTGCCCCCGACTAGCCACTGCTTTCTCGCCTTGTGCCTGCCCACTCCTTTTTTGTTACCTGCTCACTCTTTGGCTATTTCTAGTTGTAATGCCCATAACACAATACTTATGTTAGGTTGGCTGAAAAATCTGTGACTTAATCTTGGGAAACAAAACCTGTAGCAATTAACCACAGAAGTACCTTGAACTGAGTCTGTGCGTATGTGTGTGTTTTCTTTGCAAAGTAAGGAGTGACAGAAGAATTACAGAGACTGTATATTTGTAAATGGTGCCTTACAGAGTTATTAGAAGAAGAGTGAGTTTCAGTTATAATTCTTCACTAGGGGGAAAAATTATAGTAAAATAAACCTTGTTTCCTGCTGTCTACTAATCTAGATACCCAATAGGGTAGGGATAGAACAACAACAACAAAAATCTGATGAGAATAACTAACAGTAAAGCAATGAATAACTTTTTCATATGGAAAAAAGTTCATATCCTGTTGTGATCTATGTGGACAGGGCAATTTCTCACTTTGCCCATACATAATAGTATACAAGGGAGAACTGACAGTGATTGGGTTTATTTGATCAATGTAGGAATCCAGTTAAGGCAAATCAGACCTGAGAGAATCACTTGGCTTAAACTGTCTGACAATTCTAAATTAATCATATAATTATAAATATCTATATCATTTGTGCAGGCCCTGTCATTAAATATTTATCTTTGAGCTCAGTAAAACATCATACACACACACACACCTTTAATTTCCAAGAGCATAATGCAGTTCCCAGGAATCTAAAAGGGAAGCATAACACTCTTAGAATTATTACATGTTAACAGATTTGGGATTCATGTATTTTAGCAAATTTTAAGTGTCATTTCTTCCATCTTGGTTAACTTGTCTCGCCTTACATTCTTTTACTGTGGAAATGCATGGAATATAAGAGGGAAATCTGAAAGATTTTTTTTAAGTAAGAAAATTTTGTTTTTCAACTGACATTTGTTCATTGTTATCACTACCTACATTTTTCCTGGTTGACATATGAAGATAATTATTCCTCACTTTAGGAAGTCCATTTTTAAATATCAGTTTAGCTTAAAAGAACCCAGCATCCTTAATAGGGTCATCTAGCCTAGGAGACAGCTGGGCAGGAGTCCTCACCTGGGGGTAATCTGTACTTTCCTGCCTTGTTACGTCTTAGCACTTGTGCTGGGGTCCTGTAAATAGAGACTGTGTCCCACCTGACAGGGGAAGTATAAATGTCTGTCCCTAAGAGCTGAGAATTGGCTTGCAAACAAAGGAGCAAAATCCCCAGGCATGGCTCTATTGGTCTTTCTGATGGTAGAGACCAAACGCTCCAACCCCAATGCCTTTCACACAGGGGCTGTAGAAAGGTCCCAGCACAGGGTCAGGTAGCTACTTTCTTGCCCCCGATGTGTGACCTTAGGTAAGTCTTTCAGCATCTATGAGTTTCTGTTTGCTCAGATGTATGGAGGGTTTCAACTGTATCAGTCTCCCTTTTGACAAGTATAAAAATCTCAAGTCCTCCTTGTTGGATTTATGTTATGGTCACTGCAAAATTAATCTTTATCCTAAAACATCAACAGAATTAGGATTAACGTTCTGCTTTGGTGAATAAAACAGAAAATATTCACATTTACCCACATGGTAGGAGTTAAGACTACCAATGAGCCTTACACCAGCACTTCTCAAATTGTAGTGGGTGGAAGAATCATTTGGAGGCTTGTTTAATGTGCAAATTCCTGGGTCTTTTCCCCAAGAGATTCTATAGCAGGTTGTGGGTGCTGTTGTGACCCCATATTAACAATCACACCAGGTGATTCAGTATCCAGAGGGGATGTTTCGAGAGGCCCTGACCTTGGCTTTATGTTTCAAGTGTGCAGCAACCACATCTATCTTGTTCAGCATAGCTCCCCAGGGTACCCAGCACATAGTAGTGCTCAGCGTTGCTCATATGCCTTCTTAATTTAACTCCTCCAAATGCTTTCTTGTCACATCTAAGAAGGAGATGTCAAGCTTTCTTTTAGTAGCAAATTATTTTTTATCTGATTTATTCACTGTTAGATGTTCAGCAGTGAAGATGGGCCTGGCACATTGTAGCTGCTCAAAAAATATTTGTTTAAAGAATAGATGGATCTCTATCACACCATGATTAGAATTGCTTTTTATTTTCTAAATGTGAAAAATTATAAGTTCTGAAATTCCTCCTGCTTAGGAAGGGCGGATCTGGTCTTCAGCCCCACCCGAATCTCGGTGAGAATGCTGGGTTGTTTGTTCTTGAAACTGTCTTGCCATGGAAGGTGAAAGGGGCTAAAGGATTTAAGACCAGCATCTCGATGAGGTTCCTGAAGCGATGGCTCAGGCTCCTTACTATGAGAAGGCACAGTGTGGGAATCAGACATCAACACCCCGCCTTTCCCCCCTTCCATTACCACTGCCTCCCCAATTCTCACAGCAGTTCTCACCCCAGTTCTCACAGCCCTGAGGAAACTCCCATGCCAGGTCTGACTGACAGCTCTGATTGGTTATTCCTGGGGACACCTGCCAGTTGCTGCAAATAAAGTGTTTACTGGTTGACACAGGGTCTTAAAAATGACACTCTAACCCTAAGTAGATGGAGATCATTTTATCTTGAGAATTCATTTTTTAACAAATAAATCATAATAATGGCCCTCGTTTTTGAGTGTTTACTCTGTGCCAAGCACATAATGCCTTCCACTCTTTATGTAACATATGTGTCAAGCACATTAAATGTATTACTACATTTAAGCCTTGCAAAACCTAAGACAGGTACTGTTATTATCATCACATTATAGCTAAAATTGAGCTTGGATAAGTTGAGTCTTTTGACCAAGGTCACAGAAGTAATAAATGGTCAAATGGGATTACCTCTCTCTGTCTGACCCTAAATCCATGATCCATTCCCTGCTATCTACTCCCATATCTGCTCTGAGGAGAAAAAAGGGGTCCACTTATTCCCAGATGGAAATGACCAGCAGAAGAGGTGACGAAGGGACAGAGTAAAGAAATGAATACAGAGTAGGTCACTACTTTGTGTCAGGTACATGTGACCCTCATGGAGAAGAAGTATAATCTCCCTTTATAAGAGAGGAAAGAAAGCCTTGGATAGGTTAAGTGACTTATCCCATTGGTCCAGGGAGATCCAGGCATTCCTAGGCTCTGCTTTCATGTTCAAGTATAGCCAGATGTGAATCCCTCTTTCTTACTCAGGTCCCAAACACTCTAGGGACCGTGGGTCTAAATCTTTTTATCTCTTGCATCCTTCCCTTGACAAAAGGATCCTGCAATAGTGTGGCTGGGTAATTAACTCTGCTTTATGAAGTGACCAAAAAATATTAATATTACAATTCTGACTGTCTTTATTCCAGAGTAAATTCTTTGTTGTGTCTCAAAGAAAGTTGCTGTTACCCAAACATGGACCAGAATATACAGCCTCCATAATGCTTTCGTTTATCAGAAACCATGGAGGTGAGAGATCTGCTTTTAATTACAGGGATAAATGATGGTTGCTTTGCAGCAAGACTTTAAGCATTAAAGTATGGAAATTTTACATATCTCTTCTCCCTCCCTTCCCTACCCTTTCTCCTTCCTTCCCTCTGTCCTGTTCTCACTCCTAATCTTCCTTCCTTTCTTTTTTTTAAAAATAAAGATAGCATTAAAAGTTAGATGCAGCTTACAGAATATTTTAACTTTGAACTGTCTCGAGCTATTGAAAATACTCATTATGAAATGATTGATTCAACCATATGTTGATAGAACTTTTGACAAGAGCTTTTATTGAACATAATCCTAGATGCGTTTTTTGTTGTTGTTGTTGTTTAATCAGGTGATTTGACCTAGTGTCTTAGGTAGAGTTCTGAAGTCGGTTGGGCCACAAGAAGGAAATACCACCGCCCAGGTGGCTTATAAACAACGAACATTTATTTCTCACAATTCTGGAGACTAGAAAGTCCAAGCGCAAAGAGCTGGCCAATTCAAGGTCTGGTAGGATCCACGTCCTGGTTCATAGACAGTCATCTTTTCTCTGTGTCCTCACATGACAAAAGGTGCAAGGAGCTCTCTGGGGACTCTTTTATGTGGGCACGAATCCTGCTCATGGGAGCTCTGCTCTTATGACCTAGTCACCTCCCAAAGGCCTCACCTCCAAATACCATCACGCAGGGGATTAGGTTTCAACATTCGAATTCTGAGGGGCCAGGGTGGGGGGAACACACTTTTAGTCTATAAAAACCTTTTTCTCAATAATTTCACTTTTCAATATTTCTTCAATAAGTCCAGTTTTCAGGTTGGGCATCTCATCCTTCTGCTCATATATTTCTCTGAATGCAGAGGGCACTCAAACTAAAGAGAAGCAGCAGGAAAAGCAGACCTCCCAGATCTGTTCATCTCAAGCAATCTCATCTCCAAACCTGTCCCCAAAGCCCAGAGTCTTCACCATTGCTTCACCTCAGGAACAGGTAATCAACCAGTGAGATTTCTGTCCTGTAGGCTAAATCTGGGGGCAAGGGACCACCTGACCTTAGTTAGCTAGAAAGAGAGATAAAAAGGAAATAAATATTAATAATGTCTATTTTACAAAACATTCACGCCTAGTTTACATGACTACGAATCAAAGCACGTGCAAAATCAGAGCACCTTAGGTTTGAAGAAAAAAATGTAAGTTATAATAGATTCTATTTCCATAATGCCAACATGCTGTAATTTCCATCTGATGGAATGCAGCTAGGAAATTCAAAGTGCCATTTTATGTGCGAAAGCTCTAAACCTGGACACAAAGTGGAGGAAGATATTTTTTGGAGATTTTAAAGGAGGATAGAAATGGTAGAAATAGGGAACATTCTCTTGAAATTTATGAACACTTTAAGAAATACAGTAAGAAAGCAGCCAAAACTTTGCATGATCTCTACGAGAAGGAAAAGCGTTAGAGATGTTACCGTACCTCCAGCCCCTAGATCAGTGCCTGTCACATAGCAGAGCTCAGTATGTATGTATCGAATAATTTTGAGGGGGGGCACAAGTTGAGAGAGAAGGCAGGAAGGAAAGAGTAAGCAATCTAACAACCAGATTTCATGAGAACCAAAAAAGAAGATCATTTGGGTAGCTGAAGATAATATGATGGTTGGACCTCAGAGGTAAGGTAGCTATAGTAGTTACTTAGAGCTATCGTCACAAAGTGCCACAAATCAAGTGACTGTAAAAAAAAAGAAAGTAAGAAAGAAAGAAAAGAAAGAAAGAAAAGAAAAAGAAAGAAAGAAAGAAATGTATAGCCTAATAGTTGTAGAGGTTAGAAGTCTAAAACTGAGATGTCAGCAGGGCTGGACTCCCTCAGAAACCTTTAGGGGTATCATTCTTGCCTCTCTCTGGATTCTGGTGTTCTGCTGGCAATTTTAGTGTGTCTTGGTTTGTAGCTGCATCACTCCAACATTTGCCTTTGTCATCACATGTCATTCTCCCCGGGTCTCTTTGTGTCTTCACATAGCCATCTTCTTATGAGGGCCCCAGTCTTACTGGGTAGGGGTCCAATCTCCTCGAGTAGGCCCTCATCGTAACTAATTGCATTTGCAATGACCCTATTTTCAAATAAGATCACATTTTCTGGTAACGGGGATTAGGCTATATGGCCAGTATAAAAAAAAAAAAATTTTATTTCTATGTATTAGCAATCAAACATTAGAAAATGATATTTTAAAAATATCATTAAAATAGCATCAGAAAACAAAATAAATTAATGAGAGATGTGCAGTCTTTTTACATTGAAAATGTAAAAAAAAAATATTGCTAAGAGAAATTAAAGAAGATCTAAAGAAAGAGAGAAAAGTACCATGTTCACATACGGAAAGACTCAAAATTGATAAGATGTTAACACTCCCCAACTTGATTATAGATTCAATGTCATCTAGTGAAAATCTCAGCAGGATACTTTTAGAAGTATTCTAAAATTTATATGAAATCGCAAAGGATCTAGAGTAGCCAAAACTATCTCGAAAAAGAAAAACCAAATTAGATAACTTACGTCACATGATTTCAAAATTGTGATCTTGTCCCCCAATGGTCTCCACTTCCTCCATTAGTTCCTTGTGTAGTCCCTTCCCACATGGTATCAGAGTTGGTCGGTGTGGTCGATAGAATATGGCAGAAGTGGTGATAAGCTGCTTTCTAGATTAAGTTGTAAAAGACATTGTGACTCTCTCTCTCTCTCTCTCTCTCTTCTCTCTCTCTCTCTCTCTCTCTTATCACTGTTCTGAGGAAAGCCAGTCACTCTGTCATGAACAGTTTTATGAAGAGGACCACATGGTGAGGAACTAAAGCCTATGGCCAACAGTCAGCAAAAAATTGAAGTCTCTGTCAACGGGTCCCTTAGTGACCTTGGGGTAGACTCTCCAGCCCCAGTCCAGCCTTCAGATGACCACAACCCTGACCCACTGCTTGACTGCAACCTCATGAGAGACCTTGAGGCAGAACCACCCAGTTTAGTTTCTCTTGGAGTCCCAACTCTCAGAAATAGTGTGGAAATAATATGTTTGTTGTTTTATATTACTAAATTTGGGGATAATTTGATATGCAGAATAGATAATGAATATAAAGACTTACTTTTAACTATAGTAATCAAGATAGTGTGGTGTTTATGTAAGAATTGACAAAGAGATCAATGGAACCCAACAGAATCCAGAAATAGATCTACACATACATATATATAGTTAATTGACTTTTGACAAGGCACAAGTGTAATTCAAAGATGAGATATTCTTTCCAAAAAATGGTGCTAGAAGAGCCTTTGTCATACCAACCACCAAAAATATTTCAAGGTAGAACAGAGAACATCGTGGGGTAGGCAAATATTTCTTAAATATGATGATGGATGAATGGTAAAGAAGATGTGAGATATATATATATATATATATATATATATATATATATATATAGCCATGAGAAAGAAGGAAATGCTGTTATGCTGTTATTTGTGACAACATGAATGAATGAGGGCACTATGTGAAGTGTAATAAGTCAGACAGAGAAAAACAAACACTCTATAATATCACTTATATACAAGATTTTTAAAAGTTGTATTTATAGGAACAGAGAATAGAATAATGGTTACCAGAGACTGGGAAATGGGGAGATGTTGGTCAAAGGGTACAAGCTTTCAGCTATAAGATGAATAAGTTCTGGGTTTCTAATGCACAGCATGGTGACTATAGTTAGCAATACTGTCTTCTATACTTGAAAGTTGTTAAGAGAGTAGCTCTTAAATGTTACCACCACAAAAAAGAAATGGTAATTATGTAAGGTGATGAAAGTGTTAGCTAACCTTACTGTGGTAATCATTTTGAAATATATAAGCACATCAAATTATCATGTTGTACACCTTAAATTTACATAATATTATGTTAATTATATCTCAAAAAAGCCACGAAAAAAACACACATGTCCACAAAAAGACTGTTCAAGAATGCGTATAACAACTTTATCATAATGGCAAAAACCTGGTAATAAACCAAATGTTTCTCAACAATTGAATGGTAAAACAAATTACAGTATATTCATGCAAAGGAACTACTCAGAAGTAAAAAGAACACACTATTGTTATATACAACAACATAGATGAATCTCAAAAACATTATTTTGTATCAAAGAAGCTAAACACAAAAGTGTACATACGGTCTACACCCATGCCACCCTGAACAAGCCTGATCTCATCTGATCTCGAAAGCTAACCAAGCCTTACCTGGTTAGTACTTGGATGGGAGACCACCTAGGAAGACCAGGTGATGTAGGTGTAAAAAAAATAAAAAATAAGAGATTGTAAGCTGACAAAGTCCTTGCAATCTGTGAGGTCAACCAAGGGTTGCCTTGCCTAAGATAAATAAGTAAATAAATAAATAATAAAAATTAAAAACAATTTTGAAAGGCGTACATATAGTATAATTCCATTTATATGAAAATCTACAGGCAAAACTAAGCTATGGCGATAGTCAGAAGAGCAATTACCTCTAAATGAGGGGTAATTGATGGAAGGGGACTGGAAAAAACAACCTGGAGGACAAAAAAGGTCTCTATATTAATAAGGGTGCATACATTTCTTCAAAAACTCGTTCAATTGGACACTTAGAATCTGAGCATTTTATTGCATGTAAATATCCATATAAAAATGAATGTAAATGCTTTAGACAGGGCATGCACTTTCTAGGTCCTGGCTATTTATAGTGTTGCAGATACGTTAGTTAATTTACACTGGTCCTGAGAGAGACCTAGAAATCAGGGAGAGGGTTGGTGGAAGAGATTCTTAGAGGAGAAGGAGAGAGTGGAGAAGGGAGCGCCTCAAATGGCAAAGAAACACAAATTAGAGAAGTTGAATATTCACTTGGCATTGGGTCTTATACTGCCTTGAACTCTTCCCCTTTCTATAGGTCTTCTCTTTAAGGTGAGAATTCAACTCTTCAAGGGTAATGATGTGTCTTATAAGCATTTCCATTTCACAAAGCTCCTAGCACGATCTTATACAGAGTTTGGTAAATATCAATGAAAGAGAAAGAGAGAGAGAAAGGGTTGTGATTTAGAATATTTTCCAATGGATTTTACATGTCTTTCCTGGAATGGCTGAATAAAAAGTACCTGAGAACCAAAACTACTCTATATTTCCCAGAGTCTAGCACACTATCCAGCATATAGAATAATAATAGATTTTCATTGATTAACTACAGTGTACACTCCAGAGAAAAATAAAGGATTTCTTCTCAAAGCCCTATTGTCTCTCCTCCTCCACCACCCTCCCCCTCAACCTCCCAGCAGTGGAAATCTTTAAATATGCTTTTTGTTGTTTTACAGCCGTTTGCATTTAAATTGGGCGTGTCGCTATCACATTTTATTAGCTATTCCTCATACCAGCCCTGTGAGGTTAGTGCTGTTATCTGCATTTTATAGGCAAGGGCACTGAGAGGTGAAGCAACTTGCCCGGGTCGGGATCACACAAGGAGCTGCTGGAAGAAGTGGGGTTTAAGCACCCAGTTTCATCTTTCCAGCTTTTCCGCCGGTCCACAGAGCTGTGTAACTTTGAACACGTTGATGAAATGTGGATTTTCTATACTCGACTCTGAAGATCATTTCAAAGGCATTAGTTCCAGAAGAAAGAGTCTGAATTGTAATTCTTTGGCCTGATTATTTTTCCTGAGGAGATTTTTTAGATTTTGACTGGGCTGCCTAGAGCCAAGATCTTTGAAATGGCTCACTCTGTCCAGAGATTGGGCACCATTATGTCCTGCTCAGTAACCCACCTCTCGGAAGTCTCCCTTCAGCAGCCTCCCAGTGGAGCCCACCCATATACCATAACATCTAACCATTCTTTTAATTGCAGCAAAACAATTTTATAAAGTTGGAAAAGTATTTAGGGCTTATCTAATTCAGAAAAATTTAATATGGTCCATGAACTTCCCTAAACGTAAAATGTATGTGAAATTATGGGTATGGAGTGTATATACAGCGTTGTCTATTTTTTTTTCCTGAGAAAGTCAAGCTTTCAGACAGTTCTCCTTAAAAAGCAGTATGTTCCTAACAGATTGGGAAATTGAAGCTCAGACAGTTTAAGGAACTTGCCTTCAGCCTCACACAGCCAGGAGACAACTATCCTGGACCCAGAATCTCAGTCCTCCATTAAGACAGCAGGACTGACTGTCATCCTGGGTCCAGAACACACATTTAGTTTGAAGAATTATGCCCACAGGCTCTTTAACTCATAGGCTTCTTTCCAAAGAATTAGTTTCCCTAAAACGGTATTCTTCCCCAAGATAAAACCACTAGCCTGGCCTGGCCTTTACTTCATCTACATAAATAGGCTCCCTTGGAGGACACTTGGCTGAGGAACCTCAGCCTTCTGTGCCCTTCCCTTATTGGCAGACAGGAGCATCAGCAGTTCCCAGGATTCCCAGTTCTGATAACTCAGCCCACTGTGATTTGCAATACTATTATTGCATCACCCATTAACTCCCGAGGTGATTCTGGCTGATTCAATTAAGACAAGTGGCTTTCAACCTTGGCTCTACTTTAGATTTACCCTGGGGAGCTTTGAAAAATCCCCATGCCCACGGCCAGGCCTCTCCCTGGACCAATTAACTCCAAATCTCTGAAGGAAGAGCTCAGTCAGGAGTATTTTTTGAAGCTCCTCAAATGATTGCAGTATGCAGCCAAAGTTGAAAACCACTAATAGAAGCTGAGAAAAAAATTCATATTGATTAGATACCTATTATATATGGGAGCTTTACATCTGCTAGCGCATTTACTCCTCCCTGACTTAGAGGGGCTGTATAACTTCTCTAAACATCACACAGCTGGAAAGTGGCAGAGTCCAGCTTTAAATCCAGGTCATTAGAATTCCTGAGGCATGCTTTCATCACAGGAACAGATGGTTTCTTGAAAGCTATCTATAAAACGTAGATTAAGTGATGATTAAATGAGGTGACATCCATTAAGCACCTGGCACACAGTAGGTGGGCCTGAATAATCTCTGTCTCCATTTCTCAGCCTATTCTTTTATCTAGAATGTTCCTCCTGGCCCATGCCATGACAGGGAACTTTGTGTTAAGCCCAGCAGCTAGGCAGTTATAATAATACTTTCTTTACATGCTAACCATGTTATATTATAATTTATATGGGGATGTTAGGTTTTAGGGGACTTAAATTGATGGAATATATAACTGAAAATGTCCTACCTGTAACATACATTTTATAGATACTTTTAGCTTTATATTTTTAAATGTTCTGTAGCCATTACTTTTCTCTTGTCATTATTGGATGGGGGTGATTCTCCATTTAACTGATAGGAAAGTTGCCATTGGTGGCATGGACCTGCCATGCAGTTGAAACTCGATGTAACCAGATCATCTACCCATCCATCGCTGTCTTCACAGAACTAGATCTGGAGGCTGTGCCTTAGTAATTCTGAAACATTTTCCTTTCTTCTAATCTAATCACTCAAAGAATTTTTTTTCTGAATTGGTGGCACGTAGTCAAATTGGGGACAGGGGTTTTAAGACAAGGTTCTTCCTCAGGGCGGGACCAGTGTTGGCATCTGCCAAGGAGGAGAGGCAATGATCTTGTCCAGAAGGCCTCCATGTGCTGACAATTACTGAAGGGTTTGGCCAAAGCAACAACAGTAATAATAGCTAATGTATAGAGCAGTCACTTAGGCCAGACACTGTCCGAGGTGCTTTGCTGTAAGTAATAAAGCCAGGAGTCACACCCAGGCATTCTATATCCAGAGTCTGGTTTCTGACTCCAGTGCTATACTTTGAGAGCCACCAGCTGGGGGAACTTTCACTGAAGGAGTGAGGTTCTGCATCATTCTCAGGAGGAGGGGAATGAGACATGTGACTGGTCATGCCCCTGCCCTATTCTCTTTTTGTCCCCCTAATCCTCCAAATCACTTTCCACCAACTCCTTCTGAGAGAGAAGGAACCGCAGGAGTCAGAGGTAATCCTTGCTAAAGGGAAGAGAGGGGAGGGACCGAACATCTGTCTCTTATCCTCTTACTCATCGAGCATGCATTGAGTGCCACCTGTGTGTCTTGGATGGGGTGGGAGCTCTGTTCAAATCCAGACTGACAGGGACTCTCCAAACAGGGATTCTGAGGATATCCTGTTCGTTGACACTGATCTGGAGAAAGAGGGGACGCGCAGAGGAAGGCATGCGAGAGGCTGTTATGGGCCAGGCCCAGAAGTTGTGTCATCACTTCTGCTCACATTCCGTCAGCCAGATCTCCATCCTATGGCCATACCGTAGAGCAAGGGGTTGCGACATGTGTCCAGCCGTCCGCCCAAGAAGAAAAAATAGGTTTTTTCCTTCCCGTTTCTTTCTTTTGTTTGGTTTGGTTTCTATAGTTGGTATTGTTTTATGGTCAGTGAGGTGAGGGCTGAGTTGCTGATGGAAAAAAAAAAAAAAGATGATCTTCCGGAGTGGTCCCTGTACATTAATGGAATAATGGTTCTAAGTGTGAAAACAGTAACTCATTTTTATTAATTACTTACTATGTACCAAACTGTGCTAAGCCTTCTCCTGCCCTGGTTGTGTTTAATCCTGTAGCAGCCTTGCACATGGGTTGTAAAGTTAGCTGCACGATGATACAGTTCTGCTCTTCTAAAGGTAATAACGAGCAAATGTGCCCACATAGGTGCAATATCTACCCTTCATTCTCTTGCTGTGTCCCTGAGGTTGACTTTCCTTGGATGATTCATCCAGGTTTTCTTGTCCTCTGGCTTCTGGTTGGATTTGGCCAATGGAAGTCATCATCAGGAGAGGAGAACTACGTGTCTTATTGTGTCCTGGCTGCTCTGCATTTTGGCAGTGGCTGTGCCCCTCTATTGATAGCCAGAGCCCCTGGCAGGAACTCAGTCTCATGACACAGACATTGGGTCCCTCTTTCTGCCCTTCCGGTCTGGGATGACCATGGCTTCTGCTCTCAACTAGTCCTTGGTGCTTCTTCAACCTTGAATGGTCCCTTAACTTCCCACACCCTGTAAATAGGTTCTTTCCACAAACTCTCTTCAGTTATCCCTTGGAGAATGCCCTCTCTTTCCTATTGGATCCCATCGGACTTGAGAACTCACACAGTACCCTACCTCTCTCTCTCTCTCTCTTTTTTTTTTTTTTGAATCTTTATTATAATGTCTGCTTTGGATTCAAGAACATGTAGTTATGAAGCCCAGTTTGATCACTTACTAGTTGCGTTATCTTGAGTAAGTTACTTAACCTCTCTGAGCTGTAGTTTACTGATCCATGAAAAAAATGATAATGGATTTGTGAGGATTAAAAGAAGTAACATATGCAAACTACCTACTACAATGTTTGGCACATAATAGATGACTAATAAAATTAGAAATGGTAAATGATGTCATGGAAATATGTCAAACTCAATAATTAAATTATTAAATTAATCTCTATTTTACCTACTAAGTTGACAGACATTTTTTTAAAAGGTGAATTCCCAGTGTTAACAATGATGTGAGGAAGAAGCACACACTGCAACTAAAAGTATAAAATTTGGTAACATCCTTCTCAAAGCCATTTTATCTGTAGGTACATAAAGCCTAAAAATGTACATTTCCTTTGATCCAGAAGTCCATGTCAATTTTAGGACTTACCCCTCAGAAATACTCCTAAGGAGACAATCATACAAAGATGCATCTACAAATGTGTTCCCACTATCATTGTTTGCAACAGCGAAAAATTGGAAGTAACAAATTTCCAACAAGGGGGAATTGGTGAAACAAACTTTGGAAACAGTGATAGATGAATAGGATCGATATTGAAAGATGGTCATAGCACACTGGCAAGTAAAAGGCTCAGTTACAAAAGAGTATTTATAGGGCATTACTTTATATTTTTGAACAACTATTAAGAGGAAAACTTGAAGAGTTGTATATTGAAATATGAATTTTGGTTATTTCTGGGTTGTAAAATTACAGGAGAAACTTTTTCTCTTTTTTTATCCCTGTATTTTTCTAACTTTTCTACATGAACATTGTATATGGAACATTGCACAGATAAGATTGTCTCTGGCTGCAGGTTAGCAGTTTACAGGGCCAGGATCAATGTCTAAAATGTGCATGGCTCTTTCTTCACCGACCTACTGTGGCCACTGCACCTCCAGGCATCACATGCACATTCAGAGAAGAAAGGGAGTCAGAAAGGCCCAGCCTATCTCAGGAAAACAAGCGCACTCCCAGGAACTGCATGACAGACTTAAGCCTAATTGGCCAGATGTGTGTCACTTGACCATCCCCAGCTGGACAGTGGAAAGGAGGAGGGTGTCAGGATAGAGGTTGAGTCAGCCCCTTTTACACTGTTGCCACGAACACGTGTTACTTTTGTAATTAAATAATAATAATAATAAATAATAATAATAATAATAATAATAATAAGTTATTGAATTAAAGCAATCAAGGAAAGAGAAACAAGTTATTCCTTTTTTTCTTGATTCCCTTAATGCTTTCCTCCCTCTGCCACCCTCCCACCTACGATTCAGGCCGCAGCAGCCAGCAATTCATGGTCACTGAGCGAGGGTGTGAGGAAGAATGAAGAAACCTGAGAGGAGGCTGCACCCTCCTAGGCGGTGGGAGTAGAGAGATGGGCAGAGTGCCAAGCGCCTGGGGAATCGGCCTGTTGCTTGTTCAGCCCACCTCATCTAGGTCCCTCCGGCCTCAGGTTGTGGCTACGCAAAGCTTATCAACAGACTTTTGAAACGTCAATACTTCTTGCTCTGCTGTTATTTTACAGCGTGTGCAGAACTGGCACTGGGATTTCATCCAGTTTGCCTTGTTCTCATCGGGGCTTCCCAACTAAAGAACATGCCCATACATACGAGGGAATGGACTAGAGGCCTGGGTTCAAATCCTGGCTGTGCCACTCACCTCGTATGTGACCTTGGACCAGGTACTGAAGCACTCTGGGTTTCTGCCTCCTCCACTGTAAAACGGGAATAATAATAGCATACACTTCATAGTGTTGTTATAAGAGATTAGATGAGTCAGTATTTGTCAAGTGCTTAGAATATGCCTGTCACATGAGAAGAGCTATGTAAGTATTGTTTAAAAAATAAGTATGAGAAAGGCTGAAACAGTCATCGGTGTCTGGGCTCTATTTATTTAGGTCACATTTTAACTTGATATAAACCTGAGAAATCTAAGCTACAAAGAAGGGCCAAATTTTCTTTTGTTCACTGCCGGCTGCCCCACACCATCTAGGTGGTGAAAAGGAAGGAGAACCCACAGGAAGTAAAAGCCACGAAACACTTCCTGGGTGGCAGAGACTCCCCAAGAGCTTAATGTGTAGCAAGCAGCTCATTTAAACCTTATGAGGTAGGTCCTATCACTGCCCTCATTTTACAGATGGGGAAGCTGAGGCCAAGAGGGGCAAAGTAAACTTGACCACCACCCCACTCCTGTGGGTGGTGGAACTGAGATCTGACTCAGGGGTGTGTGACTCCCAAGCCTGGATATTCCACATTGAGAATGACGGTTCTTAAATGTTAACGTGTACATCAGTCCCTACTTTAAAGACACTTAAGGAGTTTTTATTTAAAAGGTCTTATAACAAATCCTTCTATAAAATGCTTTTTTTCCTCTATATTTAATTTGGCAAGTTTGAGTTTTCACATAGTGTGTTTTCTTACAATATAGGGCATCTGTTCTGTTCAAAAAATATATTTCAGGCCTGAAACTTAACTAAATTTTGGGGGAGAGTTTGCTTTTTTCTCTTTTTTCTTCTTTTATTGGAGTATGAAATACAGGATCTCTCTGCATGTCCTAAAATAGCCAAAGCTCAGTAAGTCCTTCCTAGCAATAAATGATTGTTATGTTGCCAATTTTGGGTATATTATCTTACAGCTCAGAACCTGGCTTAGGCCAGCCGAAATGATCAATTATTAACATTCTGACTATCTCACGGGTTCAAATTCCTCCATGAGTAGCAGCAGAATTCCTTTCTGCTCTCTGCCTTGTCCATGCCACCTTTGCAAATGCCAGTCCCAAAAACATACAACCAGACATTGCTCAGTGGTTTTATTCGTGACTAGGATCAAGTTCAAGCAAAGCGTAAATGTTCCAGGAGATTTCCCTGTTCTTTCCCTTTAAGAAAAAAAAAAAGCCACTCAGCCCCACCCAACCCCACCCTGAGCTTTAAAGTTCTGGAGTCAGTGGTGCAAGAGATAGAGCCAAGATAAAAAGAATTGAAAACAAAATGAGCTCTTTTTTTTTTTTTTTTGAAACTTTTGTTCCCAGCTTTTATACCTTCCCACCCTTAGTTGCAGGGTCCCAGGATCTGACCCAGTGCCACCACCAGCCCCAGTGGTTACTCTCTTAGGGCTGGGCTGGTCCTGAGCAGGCTGAGGGCTATTCCAGGTCAGCCCCCATTGTCCACCAAAGGAAAATTAACCCTGTTAGAAAAAGATAGGTGCGAGCCTCCAACAGCTTTGGGTGCTAATCTTTCACCTTTTATGCTTTTGGATTCATAATGGTTCTCATTCTTCTGCCGGGGGGGGGGGGGGGGGGTGTTAGAGGTTGCAAATGGCCAAAAAGCAGCTGCAAGGAAGCTGTGAAGTGCCTATCGTGTAGGTAGGGCCAGGCGGTAGGCAGGAGGGACCCAGAGAGAGATTAGGTGAAACATTAGCCATGGCCTCTTGGATTCAGTCCAGTGTCTTTCAATTATTTCTTTATGTGCTTTTGGTCCTGAGCTTACTTGGCATGGGACAGGCATCCATTAGAAGATTTCACAATGATTTGCCATGTTACAGTTTTAAACAGATGTGAACTCGTCACCAAAGGAAATTTATGTTTTACCATCTTTTCTTCCACCTCTCCCTGGGGAGCTGCAGGGAAAAGCACTCCAAGCGAATTAATCAAAATGACTAGGTAATGCTCTAAAAATAATAAACGTTGTTATAAGTCTGGATCTCTTTCAAGTTTGAGCTCATTTTGTGAGCTTGAAGATCCATACGTCAAATTGCATGTATATATTTTTTATTAGACTGGACTATTGCATAGGGACAGATAAGTTATGAAGACACATAGTCCAATTACTTTCATAATACTAGACTGCATTTTAACTAAGTTAACTAAGTAACTTGGCTAAGGAGAGAGCAAAGGGTAGGTGCCTTAATGATTCCTTAACTTGCCTTCATAAGCCAGCTATGCAAATTAGAGCAGGCTACAAGTTTCGGGCTCTGACATTAACCCTGGACAGAAACCGAGGTGCCAAGTCAGAATTATAACAAAAAGAGAAAGTATACGTTGTATGTCCTTACCTACGAACAAAAGATGTGCTAATGCTAGACAAAGGCAGAGGAAATAGAATATTTTGAAAAATTATTCAAAAAAGATAGTTGGATAATAATAATAATAATAAAGCACAAACAAGCTGGCAACTATTATTATCATATTTTCAAAATACCTTCCCAGAGATTGGTTCCAAAAGAATGTTTTTACATGAAAAGAAGCTGATAAATGAGTCCTGGGTTCTCAAGGCCTTCTTCCACTGTTGGAGTGAGATTGGATACACCTTAGGGTGAAGTTGAGAAGGGAAATAAGGTATAGAGAGAAAGGTGAGCACTGACGATCAGGGTAGATTCTTTTCTTATTTAAGCTGATCTAGTTCTTCGATTTTCGGTTGGCCTCTTTCCCTAGTATATGTCCCAAATACCCAAGAGCAAGGTGTTTTCTAAACATCTGGATCCAAACCATCCGCATCCCTCGATGATAATTTATCCATGTGAGACAGGGCAGCCAGGCCAGCGGGACCGTGAGAAACACAGAAGCCATGACTGCCCGGCTTCATCGTGCATGCCCCTTGTCTCCCAATCTGAGCCCTGCTGTTCTTCGGCTAAATCACAAGGAAATTTTCAACCCAAGAAATCTCATCTGGCCTCTGAGTGTTTCTTAGATAACTCCCACGTCTTCATTCTCCAAAAATGGCTGATTTCAGGGTTACTAATCCCAACCTCCTTTAGCCAACCTCCATTAATCATGGCTGGCAGGAAAGACTAGAGGGTCATGGGTAATTGAATTCCAGCCAAACTTCAAACCTAATTTAAGTCAACCCTTTGACCTCTTTCCTGACCAAATCTGCTGCCAGAGTGAGTAAATAAATATTGTTTTTAAATTAAAAGAAACTTTTTTTGAATGCCTACAATGTGTTAGCTTTGTAAGAGATGCATCCATATCCCAATTCATTCATTCATTCATTCATTCATTCATTCATTCATTCTGTCAACACTTCCATCAGAACACAGACGCAAGGATTAAGAAATAGTGGAGATGAATGTAAAGGTCATCTTAGGGTCAGTCCAGTGGGGGAAATGTGTGCTCTGCAGACACCCTGACTTCCTATCTTTGAAAGAAGATACATCTGTAGCACTGACCAAAAGCTTGAGGCCCCTGGCACACAGGAAAACGGAATGAGAAATACTCCCTTCTCTCCAAGGAAAACCATGTAGGATCTTTGGAGGTCAGAGACTTCCACCGAAGTCCTCCCTCCATCATATCTGACTTGCAGAGTCAGGTGCCCTATTTAATCTCTCTGGGCCTCAGTCCTCATCTGTGATAAGGAACAGAGTGTGTGTACTTGGGACAGTAACAATGCCGACCTGGAATGGCGATTGTTAGGATCTGGGGATTAAGAGGTAACGTGGAAGGAAGCGCTTGGTAAACTGTAGGCTCCTCACACGTAGGAGAGTATTGCCAATTACCTTCACACACTCTGTTAAAACTGCCAAGTAGCCACGAAACCAGTAAAAGACAGAGCTTCAGATCAAGGGCCTAGAAGAGCAGTATACCCTAATTTTAAATAATGGAAATTTAGGTGGAATTTCTCGTGAAATTTGCTTCCTTTATTTCTTTTGGTAATCTCTCTCCGGGTCACCATCATGTCTGCTGTGTGTATATATGATCTGGGTTTTGCTGCCAGAATGCTCTTCTGGCATTTTCAAAGTCTCCAGAGGCCACCCCATATTCCCCTTCCTATTTCTCATCCTCAGACAGTTAGAAACCAGCTCAGCAGTGACTAGTGATATTCAGTTATCACCAACCCTCAAATCCATAATAAAGCGAGCACTGAATTGCTACAGATAACATTCTTGGCAGCAATGCGCTTTTAGGAAAGATGAGTCAAAGATGTGCTGAGGTTTGTTCAGCAAAATAATAATAATAATAATAATGTGCTTGAATAATTTACTTTCTCTTTTTAATTCCAAAATGATATGAGGTCCCTAAGATTACATAAGCAGCCAGGGGACCCCGAGCAGCCCAGTGAGGCTGGGTTGAAGTGGTGATGTTAATGGAATTATCTGTTGGTGCTGGATAACTGTCTGCTATGGAGAGATAATTACCCAGGCAAAGATGAGGTATCACTGAAGATAAACACTGAAGCCGAGACCTCAATGTTTATTTTTCATGCAACAGTGTAATCTTTTCCACTGTTCAACTTCATCAGCATCACTGCTAACCCCAGGCCATACGATTTTATTTTTAAAAAAAAGAAAGGAAGAAAAATTAAATAACCTGAACATACGTGCAATTGTAAACAAAGTTGCAGGAGATGTGGGTCGGGATGTTTTTGCTGCTGCTCCAAACAAGTGTTCCTCTTTACTGCCCCTTGTATGACAAAAATGAGAGCAACATTTATTCATCGAATGTTCGCTGTGGGCCATGCCCTATGTTAAGCATTTTGTATACATTGGTCTAGTTTATCTTCTTAGACAACAATTCCATGAGTTAAGTACTAGTAGAGGAAACAAGGTGTCAGAGAAGTTTAGTAACTATCCCAAGGTCACATGACTGGTGAACTGTGGAGTGAGGGTTTCGACCTGGCCGACCAGCTCCAGCTGCTCGCAGAAAATCACCAGACCATGCACATTCCTCCATCTCCAGTCTGCTCTTCTTGACTTTGCAGATGAGTTCAGGCAGTTTTATTACTTCTTCAGCCGCCCTGCTTGCTATCTTGGAAAAGCTGCCAAATCTTCCATCCGGTCCTTGGTCCAGGTCTGTATTTCCGTTTTATTGAGAAAGTTTTTGCATTCAACCCCCTGTGGATCAGGCCCCAGCTTTGTAACCCACCCCTGAAGGCCTTCGCATTGGCCAAGTTCCCTGCCTTCTTCAGCCAATCTGTAAGCAATCACTGCCTCCTCTTTCTAGGTTTTTTTCCTGCAAAACTTATTATAATGAAAATAGGATACAGAAAACCTGAAAAAATATTATAGTACACTCTGTCTAGCCTCCACCAAATTCAATAATTGTTAACATTTCGCCATATTTGATTTACTAATCTGTCAATCTTTCTATCAATTTTCCTTTCTTAACCATGGGAAAGTTAGTTTTAGAAATCATGACACTTCAGCCCTAAATTCTTCATTCAACGTGCATCTCCTAAAAATATGGAGGACTTCTTATGTGACCACATTACCGTGATCGGATCTGAGAAAATGAACTCTAATTCCTTAATACCATCTATTATCTCGCCAAACAGTGAATTTCTTAACCACTTCCAAATACCTTTTATAGTTGTTCTTTATTTCTAAAGTCAAACGTCATGCATCGTGTTGGTGGCTTTGTCTCTTTAGTCACTCATAATCCAGAGCGGCTCTCCTCCCCATCTTTTTTTCCTTCACATTTCGGTTTTAAAGAATCCCTCTAGTTTTTGGACAGTCGAATTGCTTCCTATTCCTAAGGGGCTCCACTGGTTTCTACCTTCAGTTCTCGGCCAGCTGTTAGCAAAATGGCAGAAATTCTAGAATTTCTATATGGGAGGGCCTCAAGAGGGGGTGCAATCTGGTTATAAGGAGTTTGGGGGTGTTGAGAGGACTTTTGCTTAACAAAAACACTTTTAAAAAACAATTTAAATTGTCAATTTACTTGACATGGCTACCACCCTTACATAGAGCTCATCTGCACTATCGGAGAGGTGATAAATGCTAATGGTGAATGATACAGACTGAGCAAACTGCCTAGATTCAAACCTCAGCTTTGCTACTCATACACCGTGTGGCCTTGAACAAGTTACTTAACCTCACTTTTTCTCAGTTGTATCATTTGTAAAATGGCGGTGATAATAATAATAGAATCGAATTCATAGAGCTGTGCTGAAATGAATTAATAAGCACAAACAGTGAGAATCCTGCCTGGAATAGCATATTATCCATATATAGTAGCCATTATCATTATCGATATTCTTCTCTCACCTCCTATCAACTTCCTTCTCTAGTCATTTTCTGGAACTGCAGCTTCCAGTATTTCTGGCTGCCTGATAGTTTTGTCCACTGCCTTCTACTTGATGTTCAATTTATTCTGATTGACCTTGGGAACTTCTAGTTTGCCCTCAACCTCATCCTCTTTCTTCTCTAATCTCTTATTGTTGTTGTTTTCCCAATCAAATTCTATTAAACATATCCACTTAGGTCTCCTTCCTTCTATTATCTTGTGTGTCTGGAATAAATTCCTCCCTTTTTGCACTGAGGCATATCATCTTTTGATTTAAGATGCAATTACATCTATTGTTTCTAGTTCAAGAACATTTTCTTGCTTAAGTGAATGTCAAAGCTTCTTGGTTCCCATTCATTCCATCCGTCAGTTAGCCAGTCATTCAATGCATGTTTGGACCCCATGAGAAACTGGGCACTGGCTAGACAGTGGGACACAGCAGTGAACTAAACATGGTGCTGGCTGTAGACAGATAACCAGCCAGTTGCTAAGAGTAAATCTGAATTACAGTTGGGGTGGATTGAGCCAGGTAGTTCTGAGATCTCCCTGTACCTCAACATATGAGATTCTAGGAGAGTAATTAAAAGAATCTTAAAGAATTTCTTTCTCCAGGTGGATTCTCCATTGTCCTGAAATTCCTACCATGACAGTAGCTAGAATTGTTGCCCATTTTCCTACAAGTCCCTCAGACATTTCTAGAATCATTGGAAGCTTTAGCTATTACTCCTGCTTTCTATAAAAGCATGCATCTTATTAGAGTAACTGTGATATCACAACTTCCTCATTCGAAGAACAAGAATAATAATAGTACCTACATTACAGGGTTGTTATAAACCTTAAGTGAGTTAACAATAAAATGCTTAGAATGCAGTATAGATTTACATGTTGGATAAATAAATAAAAATAAAATTAGTCGAAAGATCATGATAGACTCAGAAAAGAATATGATGCAAAGCAAGTGAGCTTTCAGGGAGGTTAAGGAGGCAATGGTGAGAAGCACGAGGCCTGCTTCAAGTAGCAGATGTAGCCAGAAACACTTGAAGAAATTGTGAAGAGGTCAGAGAAAAATTCAAAGATTAACTGACTGCTTTATAATTTTTTTGAAAAATGTGCCTCATGTACTTCCTTTATTTCGAGGTCTGGACTCTGATCAACAGTTTTTAAACTCTTAAAGAGAGAAACCCAGTACGATAATACCTGGTTAGAAAAATAAGTTACCAAAGGTAAATGTACTCATTTGTATTGCTGTATAACAAAGTGCCACATACTTAGTGATTTGAAACAACACATTTGCAACCTCACAGTCTATGTAGGTCAGGAGTCTGGGCAAACCTTCGCTGGATCTACTGAAAGGTTGCAATCAAGTCGTAGGCCAGGGCTCGGTTCTCATCGGAGGCTCAAATGGGAAAAGGCCTGCTTCCAAGTTAATCCCACTCATTGGCATTATTCATTATTTTGCAGCTGCAGGACTCACAGAAACTTGATTCTTTAAAACCGGCGAAGAGAGCCAGACTCCAGAGCACATTTGCTAGCAGGACAGAGTCATGTTTGATGTAATGTAATTGTGGGAGTTATATCCCATCAACTTTGCTGTGTATCATAATTGTGAAAGTGGTCTCCCATCACTTTTGCCATATCGTATTGGTCAGAGGCAAGTCACAGGTCCGAACTGTACTCAAGAACATATATTTACTTAAGGGTCTGAACACTCAGAGCAAGGGGTCATGGGAACCACCTTAGAGTCTGTTTATTATAGTGAACAGCCCTGAACTGTCTCTCCTTAAAGTACTTTCCACATGAGTAATCGAGGAAGCTGAAGACTTGGGAAGATGTAAAATATGAAACTCATTGACCTAAAAATATTCTATGTCTCCTGTTTCAACTGGAGATGGATAACATAGCATTCTATAAATAATCCTTGGCCCAAGATAAATGTGGCATCTTCAGAGGTGTGCCCTGGAGCATGTGTGTTATGTTTTCCTGGGAATTCAGTTCTGTGTTCCTATGACTAAGTTATTTTCTCCAGATTCTGTCTTTAGGAGAGGTGGCGTATTCCCAAAACCGTGTCATGATAGCCGCAGGGGACATTTTCCATGTGAACTTGTACTAGCTCTTCTTATGCCTCTAATTACTATGTCTACTCCAAGACCTAGCCAAGAGTCTCCACAGCCCTATAAAAATTTTTAAGAAAATACAAAGGGAAGCAGGCAGTTAAAAACTATTCTTTAAAAAAGTAATATTAATATATTATTAAAAACGAACATTAAGAGTTCCCTGTTGATGTTTGCATTTTTATCTTTTCTAAGGAGAGTTTACATTCTATATTTCCTACTTTCTCTTTACTCCAATTAATTATTATCTTAATTGTAAAGCAGCTGTAATATAATATTTTCTTAGGAAAATGTTGTGTATTTAATGCATCTTCTTATCACTGCTCACAGTTAACCTCATTTGAGATTACATGAAAACCTTGGAGAGGAAGGAAGAGAAGTGAAAGAAGAGAAAGGAAGGGAAGAAGATTCCTCTTAGAGTACTTAATCCTTGGTCTCTTTCTCTTCCCCTAACTGGTTCCCTTCCCAGACTGACATTTAGAGAGAAACAAACCATGATGGTCCACGGGAGAGTATAATAAATGACTGGTAAGGAGTGTGAGCTTCAATCACTCAAGGAACACTGCATAAATTTCTATAAGGCTTGATTTTTTACATAACTGCTTCATTAATCCAAGTATTCTTTCAAAGGGAACAAATGTTAAATTTTGTGTGTGCGGTGAAGGTGGTGATGGGGGAGAACACCGTTTAATGTGTGGTTTTCTGAGCCCATGCTCTTCCCCTCACCTGCTTAGCTTCTTGTCCTGCCCCCATTCTCTAAGGAAAGGAGAAGCTTTGCAGTCAACAAACAGGACAGAGAAGCTGACCGGAAAATAGAAGTACATTCCTTAGGGGGCTAGGGGCAGGAGAGTAGATAGGGCCAGGGATTGCGTTTTGGGAATTGAGCTCTTCTTTGATAGGCAAGATGAAAGAGGAACTAAGGAAGGAAACAGAATGCCCTTGGATGAAAGGTTTTGGGGGCTAGGAATCAGGTGGTGGAGAAGCTAGAGGTTAAGGCAGGGTGAGGGATTTAAGTGAGAGTTGCTCCAGACCTTATATTGGCCCCCTTAAATGTTAGAGGAAATTGAATGCATGAAAAGTAGAGTTCATATTTAGGCGCCCAACTCCCAGACATGTATCATTATGAAACCCTGGCGTGTATTTTCTGGGGCTGCCAAAACTGAAGTTCCACAAACTGTGGGTTTGAAACAACCGAAATGCCTTCTCCCACATTTGGAGACTAGACGTCCAAAAGCGAGGGTCAGCAGGGCCATGCTGCCTCTGAAAGTGGCAAGGGGATAATTCTTCCTTGCCTCTTCCTAGCTTCTGGTGGTTGCCGAAAACCCTTGGCATTCCTTGGCTTGTAGACACGTCACTTCCATTCTTTTCTCTGTCGTCACATGTGTTCTGTCTGTGTGTGTTCTGTGTGTCACCTCTTCCTATAGGGACCCCAGTCATATTGGTTTAGGGAGTACTAACCCACTATGACCTCATTTTAACTACTTACAGCACCAAAGACCCTATTTCCAGATAAAGGCACATTCTGAGGTTTTGGGTGAACATGAATTTGGAGTCCGGACACTATTCAACCCAGTACAAGACATAACACAGAGAATCCGAAGCCGTCAACCTCTTTAGTCCTTTCCTGCCAGCGGACCACACACACCTCAAACAACATGCTGTACTTTGCTACTGACCCTGTTTTCCAAACCACCGTTTCCCTAAACATCCTATGCACAGCACACACACCACCGCTGGCAGGAGGAGAGATCTTGCTGGTTGTGTACACCTGCCACCCACAGCACCTACAGACAAGGCGCTTTGTTTCCTCTGTTTTGGAGAAGCAGGAGTAGCCCCATCATTGTCCAGCATCACAAAGAGGTAGGGGCTCTGAGAAGCACACATCTCAGGTTTGGCCACACGTAGTGCAGGGAGGCCTGGAGGACCAGGGCCACTGGGCTATCTTGTTGTGGGGGCACAGCAAGGTGGAACGTTTACGGTGACATTGGAATACTCTTCCAGTGGAGGGCACCCCACCCCTTTGGCTGACAATGTCCTACAAACACCTCATTTACCAAGAGCCAGAAGATGCCTTGGGTCATATTTTGCCCAAGCAAGAGGTCTGTATGACTTAGGATGGGGAGAGTCCAGTCCCAGACTTACTCACAGCAGGTTCAGATGTACAAAAAGAACGTGGCTTCTTAACTTCCCACAACTGACCCAATTGTCCTTGAGAGTTCCATGACCTCCAACCACTAACTAATGAGGGATGAGGGTGGAACTAAATTTTACTCCAATCTGGTAGACTCAAGCTATTCCAGTAAGCCATCTCTTTTGAATGAGTCAGTTTTTCCAATTTGCATCATTCCCTCTGTTTCTCTCAAAGATGGTATCTGGGCATGTGAAAAGCTCCGGGCCACTGGCAGAGAGGGAGGTCCTTGGAGTTGTGCTGTTCCATAGCTATGAGCTAGCTGATGTCTATGGGAGTGGCTGGTCTGCTATTAGCCCAGACTATTCAGAAGAAGTTCACTGCTGAAGTGTGTAGCAAGGCACTTGTAGTCTGTTCTCTCCTTGGTTGAACAGGGCTCAAGGTTCTCCCTATTGATTCAGTTTCACTGTGGCTCTCATTGGCACTCTAAATGGGACTTCCTCTTGGGTGCCAGCTTGCTGGAGAGGCTTACCACATGTCCCAGCATGGCCACTATCTTCTCTAGGGCCAGGGCTGGGGTCCCTCAAGAAGACAAAGCCTTATGGCTCTAGTTGTCCCATTCTGAGCAACTCCACTTGTCTTTAATTATTCTCAGCTATATACTCTTCCCAGGACCAGGACAGGAGCCTGAGAATGATGTACGGGAAAGACATGATGAATTCCTGCACTGCCCTGTCTCCCTTAATCCTCTGAACCATGAGGAAGGGCAGAGACTGGTGAGGGAGTAAAAGCTTAAATGTAAAAAAGGAAAACAGGAAGAAACCTGAGAAAAGATCATTGTATCCCCAACCCACTCCCAATATTACTGTTTTAAAAAGTAGTTCATAATATTGGGTGCGGCATGGGAACAAAGTATGGCAGACAAATTAGAAATTAAGCATTTAGCTCTAGACTAGTGCTATCTAATGGAACTTTCTGTAGTGATGCCCACTGTCTGTACCTGATCCACTATGATAACCACTAGCCACATGTGGCTTTTGAGTACAAATTCAAATTTTACTTTACTTTACTTTACTTTACTTTAATTTAATTTAATTTACATTAAATAGCCACAGGTGGCCAGTAGCTAACATATTGGACAGTCCAGCTCTATATCTTAAACTGAATGCATCCCAAACCCCTTTGGTACTTTGGTGAAGCCCATGGACTCCTTCCATTACAACGGAAATTAATTAATTTCATATTTGTGTCATTATTTAACTTTTGACTAAATTTTTAAATTATTTAATTTTTAAAATTTTTGGTGAATAGTAGTCTATGTGCTTCTTTTTAATGCATTAAATATCAATGTAGCAGTGAGCCTGATCATAATTTTGACAAGTAATGAACATAAACGATATTTGGGGATACCTGAAACAATATAACGTGATACGAAAATAACTATGATTTTTATTGATGATTAAGTCACATATACTGCTAATACTACTATAGTTTGGGTTCGGTTAGGAGCCAGTAGAAATAAATATATAAAATTTCCCCCATCCAGGTTCACAAACCCTCTGAATTCTCTTCACAAACCTGTTGGGGATACATGGACCCGGGCTCGAAATTCCTGCTCTAGACTTATATGAACAACACAGGTTGGTTAGTAAGGTTAATGCATTCAAGAAATATTTATGGAATGCCTACTACCTGCCATGTACTATTCTACACTTGGGTTGCAGTTGTGAATAAGACTGATAAGGTTGGAGTTCTTAACAAGTTTATATTTCAGGGGAGGAGGAAGGCAAGGAGTCAATAATCAGATAATTTCAGATGGCAGTAAATGCTTTAGAAAAAATGTAACAAAATGATAGAAAGGGACTCAGAGGAAGAGTGGTTTTTTTAGATTGGGTTATCAGCAGGCTCACTCAAGAAAGTGACTTTGAGTTGAAGCTTGAATGAAAGGACGCAGCCAGGCAAAATCAGGAGACCTAGAGGGAGAAGGGGTTGGTGTGATCGGGGCAGTGTCATGGACAAGAGAGAGCACCACAGAACCCAGGTCAGAGAGTGGGGAGGGCCCAAGTCAAGTCTATGCTGGAACTTGTGAGTTGTCATCAGAGATGGCAGGGAACTTAGACTTTCTTCTAAGGCCACTGAGAGTAGAAGGTGAATTACATGACCCTCTAGGTGAAGAGTGTATTGAATGGGGACATGGCAGCAGGAAGTTCATGCAGGAGACTATTTTAGCAATTCAAGTGCAAAGTGATGGTGGCCGATAACTATGAATACAGTCAAAATGTAGTTCACGAAAAAGTAAATGAACTTAAGATATATTTCCAGGCAGAGCTGCTAAACTATAACTAGGAAGCATGAAGAAAACAGCTCCAGAATGACTCAGACCAATGTGATTTACCGAAATGGAAGGGTGGGGGGAGGTAGATTTGAGGCAGAATCAAGACTTGTATTTTAGTTTCATTAATGCCTTTTAGGTATTGAAGTAGAGAGGTTTAGATATATGAACCTGAAGCTCAGTGGAAAAGTCAAGACTAGTGCTGTAAATGTTGGACTCACCATCATAGTAATGGTATTTAAGCCATGAGATGGTGTGAAATCAGCCAAGAAAAGTGTTTGCACAGAAAAGAAAGTGCTGGGCCTAAACCATGCGGAAATTGAGTATTTAGAATTCATGTTTTTGATTATTTATTGTGCACTTTTTTTTTTTTTTGGTCTCTACTTTCAGGTTGTTATGTGCTTCCAAAGGCAGTAAAGTCCCTCTAACCAAAAATCGCTGCTCTGCTGATCTGTTAAATCAACATTTAACCGTGGGTTAAGGCGAGGCAAAGGCTTCTGATAAAATACAATTGTCCTATTTGCAAGGACCCGTTATCATACATTCCCATAACTAACGTCATTGTTGCTTCCATGAGCATTTACCCATTCTTTTTTGCTGGGTCCAACATTGAAAAATCCCCCCATTTTATGAGTCCCCCTTTCCTCTTTTGATTTCCCAGGGTGCAGGCAGGAGATCTGGTCTCTGGTCATCAAAAACGCTCACCCCAGACTTTGAGAAGGAAGCTGGAATGGGAAAGTGGCAGATGCTGAATCCAGCCCATTCTGGAGAAGGTAGCTGCGGCCACATTCCCTCCAAAACCAGGATTGGCGGAGGCTGTAGTGCTTCTATCTTGTATCCCGGTGGCGTCAGTGATACAAAGTGAAGTGTCTTGCAGAAGGGGAAGCAGTTGTTTTTTCCACTGGAGTCATCTGGAACTTTCCTTCTTAGAACACATTCTCTATGCCTGGCTTGCTGGCCTTCCTGGAGCTACCTATTAGCCTTTAATAAATTCCTTTTCTGCTAAATCAGTGTTGATGTTTAGGTTTCCCAGGAAACAGACAGAGATTTGTGTGCAAGAGGTTTTTGGGCAGAGTGACCTCAGAATCACCATCTGTGAAGAGGGATGGATCCAGGGTAGGAAAGAGAAAGAGCAAACCCTCAGGAGTAGACAAGCTATCCAAGAGCCTGGACAGTTTTAAAATTTTGAGGCTCATCACTTTTGGAACTTTTCTCAGGAACTCTTAAATTTAGGTAGGTTTTGGGACAACAGAGTCCAGCTGGAACCACCATTTTTGAAGGCGTCTTATCCTATATTCTATGCACAAAAGGCCACTAAATCACAACCAAAGCCCCATGGTAGATATTATTTGTTAACACTAGACACCTATTCCTGTCTTTACTTATGTTCCCTCCTAGGATCTGAAAGGCAGCCCAGGTTCTGGGTGAGATTTAAGCTTTGCCAGGGAAATGCACTTTCAGGATATTTGGAAGGCAGGAGAGAGATCGAGACCAGCAAGCACTGACAAAAGTGAATAGCAGCAGCCAGACTCCACATCACTAGTGGTCACTAGTGGCAGGACAAGAGGTGGAAGTAGCAACAACAGTTTCTTGACCTTTGGCTTATGGCTACAGTGGTTGGTCTTGAAACTAAAAGGCCAGGAGCTGTACCCTGATTTCTACTCTTCCATCCCTTTCAAAAATTTTGTAAGCCCTTAATTTCCTGTACTAAGCCAATCTCTTTCTGCTTGAGATACTTACAATGTTATTTTTTTTCTGTGCTGAACCTGATATAGCATCTCAAGCTTGGAGCCAAAGTGACTGACTCTGCTTTCCAAACCCACACACATGATACAAACCATAATCAAAGGAAAAAATGCTCTAAGCTGGGAGAGAAACACAAAGAATAACATAGAATAAACCAAATCCCCAAATGCAAAAGGACTCTTCAGGGAAACCAGTGACAACGGGCCAAGTGGGGCCAATTCTTAAAGCAGATGAGCTTAGAAAGCGTTGTCTTGCTGCCTGGATTGTAACACCCAACCTTTCCAACCATGACATGTGTCCCAGAAGAGACTGATCTTCCACCTTGAGGATCCAACGTCCTAGTGCCACAGAGAGGAAGGCATGAAATCCCACCATCTGGTCAGGACACTTCCTGACCCCCTGTATTGACAAAATGCTGTTCTCAGAAAGCAGATGTGCAGGAGCCCATGACCACTGGTGATTAGCCAAATGTCAGCGAAAGACGGAGGCGCCAGAAGCAGAGTGAGCAAAAAAAAGAGTGCTTTATGGTCCCTGTGCGTGCCGCCCTCGAAGAGTGGAGAAAAGCAGGGGATTTTTGGAATGAAGAGTCACTTGGATCCGTAGCCATCAAAAGCAACAAGACTCTTTTCAAAAAAAAAAATATATGTCATTTTTAGAGAACAGAACCCGAACTGCGAAGTGTTTAGCCCCACACATTCAAGCATGCAACAAATATTCCAAGGCGGCCTTTCCACAATTACAGAACCTGGGACACGGAAGATGCTATAAAACTATAGGTTGATGGATACACGACGTAAGAAGGGATTAAGGTAGTGCGCAGGCATCTTCATTTTTGAACAAGAATCACTAAAATACCAGTTTCCACTCACAAGACTGTTTCTATGTGCCAGGCACCAGCTGGTCCCAATTTACTGCTGTGGGTACAATGAGTTCTAGTAAATCCTGTGTGATAGATGTATTCATATGCTCCATGCTTTTAACAATCTTCTTAATTAGGGTGCTGTCCTTTTAAGCAAAGCATTTATATAGTTACTTTATTGCATTTGAATACAGCGTTAGCTTCAATAGACTTAATATAATTTTATGGGTTTTAAAAAAATGCTTTACAATGAGGGGAACTTATTTTATCATCATATGGAGTTATTCCCATGGATATTTAAGAGCCATTGGTACAGAGTCTTTTAAATGTTTGTTGAGAAAGAAAGATTCTGAACATGTAGTAGATGGTGGTAGTTGAGCCACTTATTAGCCTAATTTCTTTGAACCTTAATGTTTTTATCTATAAAATGGTGTCAATATCTTCTTTACCTGTCTCATGGAGTAATTGTGAACAACAAATAAAATATTATGCATAAAAGGGCTTTATAAAGCATCAAGAGATATGTGTATTTCAAGGGTTCTTACCCTCCCCATGGACGCTCCTAACCTCACACCCCATATGGAGATGGTGTTGGTGCATGAAATTTAGAGGCTTTAAGGTGAACTTGGACTTTTAGGATGCATGGAGTGACAGAGAGCAGAGATTGCTTGGATTGTTTAGAAAAGATGATAGAGGTGAAGCAGAGCCTAGAGCCTCAGGCATTTGAGGACTGAGGGACAGAGAACAGATGTGGAGTTAATAAGGGTTTAGTTATGAGTATCCACTGATACCTAAGTCTGTGGCTCCTCTCCACTATCTTAGGCGGTTTTCTGGGCCTCCACACATCCAGCCTTATACCAAACCTTATTCTTACTCCAATTAGAGTCCAACCAAACAATTCTTTATTTGAGCAAATAAGTGTTTTTAGAAAATCCTTTCTGTACCCCAGACCACTAGGATTCCATTTATTGGATCAGATGTTCTAATCTCCCTTTAAATGTAGATAAAATGAATCTTGGCAGACATCAGGTTTCAGCCACACATGCACAAACAGATAAATTCTCAACAGTGTAATTTTCAGATTTGTGTGACAAAAGTTTATGAAGTAGGCCCTGATGTCTTTCAAATAATACTACATCACCAGTACTCCAATGTAACTCTGTATCATTATCTTTATCATTTTCTTTTCATAATAGAAGCAAAAGAATATTAACAACCTTTCAAATCATGGAGTAAAATCCATTGTGTTTTCTATAATACCCTCAGTTAAGAGATTGAACTATTTCAAACCCAGCCGCTTTATCTACTTTTTTTAGATATATCAAAGTTTTAACGTAAAATATGAAATCTACAGGCATGGAAGCAGTAGTTGTAGTAAAAAGATCACTGTGCTTAGAGTCAGAAGACATAAGTTTGAACCTAATTCTGATATTTAATAGCTGGGGAAGTCTGAGCAAGCTCCTCTATTCCTTTGGGCTTCAATTTGCCAAACTCTTAAAATAGGAATGATAGCATCTACTCCACAGGTGAAAGATAAAATGAGACAATGAGGATGAAAGAGCTTTGAAAAAATTAATATTAGGACCTTCCTTTATTGATTATGTGTTATGGTCCTGGATAAATGTCTTTGTTTATTAATGTCTCATTGTTATTGGAAGATCTCAAGTATATTCTTACCTCGAATACTGATTTACAAACTTCGTAGCTGCAGATCAAGCTTGGGAGCTATCCTTCCTTTCTTGGCTTTTCTCCCCTCCTCTCTAGATTTAATTCAATTGTGGCCATGCCCTTCTTGGCTGACCTCCCAACTGCAGATCAAAGCACAGAGTCTCAGAGCCAATTTCAAGTTCATCGAACTGCTCTCCAGATATAGAGGCTTTTATATACCCCGACGTGATCCTGAGAATCCAAGTCGCAGGAGCAGTAAGAGGAAACGTGGAACAGTCTTACGTGGAGCTCTGAGTGAACGAAGAGGCGCACACAAGGGCTAAATAAAGCAAATGCAAAGCCAGTGGTTTTTCGTATTACAGTCTCACTGATTCTGAGGGTCCGTTTGCCTATGTCAGTCTAAAGTCGAATGCCAAAGTATTTTTTTTTTTAATCTAGTGGAGGATGAAGGAAATCTTAATCTATTGATAAACTTGGAAGGTGAGTAGAAAACATTGTAAAAACATATTTTCTCTCAAATGACACCTACCAGTGGCTAAGTATTTGTGGGGGGTTGTGGGGAACCAATAATTAGCACCAACTTTGTCTTGTCCATATTCCGAATCAATCGAGAAATAAAACAAGAGTTTTAGGCAGGTAGAGAACCCAAACATCACTTTTATTAGTGATAATGCTAATATTATAGCTAATAACTGTAAGTAAGTGGGCTTCCTAGTACTTTCTAATATTTAGGAGCATGCCTTATATCTAAAAGCAAAAGGGCTTCCTTCCCTGCTGACTTATTTTATGTCTGAGAGCATGGTGACTTATGCTCTCTGCAGGAGGGCTTCCTCACAAGAGAAAGAGAATAAAAAGGAGTTCGGGAATGCATTTCCAGTTTCTTTTTACAAATTCGCCCTGAGGAGGAATAAGAGATGGAGAGCAGAGAAAACCCAAAAATGGTATGCTAGTGGACATCACTTCATGTGGATGGAAACATCAGCTCTGGGAAAGAAGCATTCCTCTATAACCGATCAATCGTTCTTTCAGCTTGAAAGTAAATTCCTTTAAGATGAGTTAACTCTGAAATCCACAATAACGTGCAATTTTGCTTCTTAAAGATGATGACTTGGATGAAACACTCATATTTTAAGAATACTTATATATTGCAAAATATTTGGCTGTAACACAATTCATCTCTCTTCTTACAGTGCTTTCTCCTCTAGGCTATCTACCCTGCTAATTATACAATCATCCATCAACCTGAGTCTAGTAAGACAATAGTTGTCAAGAACAGTTAGAAATAGAGGGCTTGAGCAATGGCTGGTTTCCAGATCACAGAGTCAACGCTATGAAACACTTTGAAAGATGGCATATTTTTTTTTTCTCCCTCAGCCTGGATTACTTCTTAGCGTTCCCAATTCTGCTGGCAGGAGTCCTGTTGAATTCAGGAAAACCATATGAAACCCATCCCAAGTGTTGCCAAAATAAATTGTGAATCATATCAGATGCAGCACCAAGGAGTGTTTCATCGTAGTCAATTTTCTGTTGTGTGCTGTTCCCCTTGGCTTCACTAAGAATCTTCCAAAAAGAAAGGAAGCTCATGTTGTACATGCTACATCTCGTTTATTTGCCAGAGTAGAGAGGACCGTGGAGAATGCTCAGGGGGTAAAGGTAAGGATACTCTGAAGACTAATGAGAGATGTTTATTACAACCCAATGTCAACTATCCCTCTGGGAATGTAGTGAGTTTTCAGTCCTCTACTAAATCCGCTACAGCTTGAGAGTATGAGAACCCCCCGAAGGTTCAATTTTCACAGACTATGGATGACCGGCAAGATATGTGCCTGCATGTTTTCAAAAATGGCTTCTCTAGATGCAAAAGTTGTATTAACTGATAGCAATTACTTTCACTATCTGATTCGATTAAATGGAACCAGGCTCATGTGGGCACTTAGTTATCTGGACTATTGTCTATTTCTCAATTATTGAAATAAAAAGCAAATGATAACCAGGGAACAATTTCCCCCTCTCTCTCTCTCTCTTTCTCTCTCTCTCTCTCTCTCTCTCTCTCTCTCTCTCTCTCTCTCTCTCTCTTTTAATGGAGCAAAGCAGAATAGATCAGCAACAACCAACATCTGTCCTAAGGCAGGTCACATAAACATAGCTAGTCTCATCCTAATAGACCCTTAGAAAACAGGTTGCATTCCTTTGAACTGAATCTGCACCCCCTCCACATTTACGGTGTTCTACGAGTGCTAGAGTGCTATGTGGTTCTTGGACATTGGTTATGGCATAGGACCTTTGCACTTACTAAGGAGAGAAAAGGGACTGAGATAGTGTAACAAAGAAAAAGAATTTTGTCCAGGTCTCAGATCCTCAGATAAAAAGTTCAGCATCGTTTGAACCTCCATTTAACCAAAGTTCAACTGTTTTGCAAAATAAAACACAAAGTTTGATGTGCCATCATTCGAAATGCATGGCACTTCTCATCCCGGTAGTTCTCATCACATCCACTAGTAAGTATACATTTTTAATTCAATCTTAATGAAGCAAGTTCTATTCACCAAGCTTCATTTTCCATGACTCATTTAAACAGTGATTTATGCATGCTGATTTGTTCCAATTTAGGCATCTCACTGTTCTTCAGAATTTGGAGATGCCTCTTACCTGAGTGGAGATCATGAGTCTAACTCTAAAGTAGAACCATCACATTAGAAAATCTTGCACTCTGTGAAGTCAATCTAAACTTATTGGCAGATGCAAAGTTTGGAGATATGACACCTGGAGATGGTTAGTTGTTATATAAGAAAGAATCCACTTAGCAAAGCCCAAAGGAAAAGGCATTCCAGCAAAGCACTGTGGATCTAATTTGCTGTACTTTCAACAGAAAACTTCCAAATCTGAAGTTTCAATCCACCAGCTCAGGTTCGAGATACAACATTCCTCTGTGTTTTGGATGGGGAGGAGGGTTCTCTGGAGAAGTTGAAAAACAATAATAAAGTCAACTAAGAGACGGGCTACTTTTTATCATTACCATGTGCAAGATAATTCTCAACAATGTGAGAGAAAAAATACCTTTCCTCAAAAAATTATGTTATTGGTCTAATTTCTATACAGGTGCTGCTGTTACTGTTGAGTTTAATAATATACAGGTGAGCTTCAAATGAGCACATTTTGGTATTATCCTTTAATAAATGTTGTATTCTACATGGAAATTAATTTGCAGAGCACCCAGTGATACAGTTGCCTTTGACATACTAGATACAGTTACATATACTTCTTTTTGAAAGAAAGTTCTTAATGGTTCAGAGTCACTTTTGATGCAATTCTTTCTCCAGTCCCTGTGGTACCAAATTCATTACAAGAAAAAAAAAATTTACCATTTGTGTTGCTCTTCTGGCCATTATTATTTATTTTATTTAATGGTTATCCCTGAAAATAATTTTGTCATATGGGAAGGATGAGTGTTAAAAGATGACTCATTTTTGGTATCAAATACAATAGGTACACCACTGGATTCTAGGCAAAAATACAGAGTATTTTTATTATGAAAAAGAACAAAAAAGTGATCAAGGGGAAATAATGAGTTATTTGTGGGTACTTATATAAATAAATAAATTCTGCTTCATTATACAAAGATTTGCAGTAGCTTTTAAGAAATGCTTGTAGGAAAATGCAAAGAAAACATCAAAACTGTAGGAAATACCCGTTAGAAGAGGGAGGCAAACGAGGCTAGAGGAGAGGAGCACATATACACAGGCTGTGAAGTCTTCTATGATTGCTGAAGTTACTACTTCACTTTGGTTCTGAGCGTCCCATCATCAAAGAAAACATGCAAGGGCAAACGTATCCACTACACCAGCCTATGACTAATGTCATGTAAAGTGACAGAGGCAAAAGGAGCACTGGCTGCACGTATTCAGCAAGCATGTTTCTTGAGGTACAAGGGCCATAATTTGGGATCACAGCTATGGATAATTATAGGTTAATTAACAACTAATTATAACACAATGGGATAAATGTTGCTAGTAGCTCCTACAGAATGACCCGCTATCCGTGAGAGTTTGGTAACCTGATGGTGGAGTAAGAAGAAACAGAGAGGCATGCAAACAAAGGGCGTAGCCTATGCAAAGGGCAAGAGATAAAAGAGCATGCAAGCTCAAAAAGTACAAGCTCTTTCTTGTGACTGGAATGGAGCTTATACTTCAGAGGGCAGCAGGACTTAAGACTAGAGGCAGCGTCCAGCTTTCGAATGACAGTTACGGAGGCAAACTATGACCCTTGGGCCAAATCTGATTCCTGGACTGTTTTTGTAAATAAAGTTTTATTGGAACACAGGCTTGCGTATTCTTGTACATATTGTTTATGGCTGCTTTCTCTTTCATCACTACAGCAAAGATGAGTAGTGGGCGGAGACCATACAGCCAGACTAAAATATTTACTATCTAGCCCTTTACAGAAAAAGTTTGCCAACCTCTGAAGCAGAACATACTGGGGGGTTTGAATTTTATTCTGTAGTTTAAAGGAAAACAGTGAAGGATTTTTTTTTTTAAGTTAGGAGAATTAGCAGGGTGCCCCCATCAGGTTTACTTCATAAATACCAGTTTCATTTTCTTAAAGATAAAAATGACTTGATATGCCACTGAACTCGTACCTTATGCCAAGGCATATTCGAGAGTCTCCAATAAGAGTTACAATGCTTTAGGTAACGAAATACATTAGTCTCCTTTATCCGCGGATTCACTTTTTAGTTTCAGTTACCCGCAGTCAACTGTGGTCCAAAAATATTAATGGAAAATTCCAGAAATAAACAATTTAAAATGGCATGCCATAGTGAGTAGCATGATGAAATCTCAGACCATCTGCTCCATCCCACCCAGGACGTGAATCATCATCCCTTTGTCCAACATCTCCATACTCTATAGGCTCCCTGCCTGTTAGTCACTTTGTAACTGTCTCAGTTATCAGGTTGAATGTCATGGCATCTCGGCGCTCATGTTTCAGTCCCCCTTATTTTACTTAATAATGTTCCCAGGGTGTAAGAGTAGTTATGCTGGCAATTCAGATATGTCGAAGAGAAGCAGTCAAGTGCTTCTTTCAGGCGAAAAGGTGTGCATGTATAGGGAAAAACATAATATATGCAGGGCTCGGTGCTAGCTGTGGTTTCAGGCATCCACTGGGAATCTCGGTGTGTCTCCTCCATGCCTCTGCCCCGTTAAGGGAGAATCGCTGTGGTTAGTGAGCCACTGACTT
Organism: Eonycteris spelaea; assembly: GCA_003508835.1. Lineage (NCBI taxonomy): Eukaryota > Metazoa > Chordata > Mammalia > Chiroptera > Pteropodidae > Eonycteris > Eonycteris spelaea. The sequence goes on along the minus strand of PUFA01000062.1, from coordinate 2,493,302 downwards.
CCCAAGCACGACCAAGTTAGAGCGTTGAACCTTCCGAGATTCTAATCAGGAGCAAATTGTCCAGCAGACTCATTTGAGACAGGCTCCAGGCGACTGTGTAAGGGCGGCTGAGGCGTAAGAAGAGTAGCTGAGACATTATATTTGCTTAAAAGAATAATTTTGTGTGGCATCCTCATGGCATATGGACTAGTGGTTTGGAGCTCTGGAATCAGCTTCCCAGTTGAAACCTGTCTGTGGCCACTTATTAGCCATGTACCTTTAGAGACAAGACTCAGTTTCATCATCAGTCAAATGGGGGTAATAGTAGGACCAACTCTATAGTACAATTATTGTGAATATTAATGGATGACATGGCTCCTATCACAGGAAGCAATCAATAACTGCTCATCATTTTCATTACTAGAAATATTTAAGTGGAGTTTAATCCTGACTGTAGATATGACATTACGCGACTTTATATCATACCTCACTACATTACATGCACATTTGAAAGTAAAATGAGGGATTCTCTTTCGTTTCAGCTACTCAGAAGCTATAGAAACAAGAAGTGGCAACACCCCCACCATGGAAAATGGGGAAGAAACCGATATTTGAAAATAAATAATTAATCTTTTTGATCTAAAAGCCAGCTTCCAGTATTTGTTAGTTATTTTATTCATTTCCTGGGGCTGCCATAAGAATTACTACAAACTGAGTGGTTTAAACCAATAGAAATGTATTCTCTTGCAGTTCAGGAGGCTAGAAGCATGGAATCAAGGTTTGGGTTGGGCTCTACTCCCTCCAGGGGAGAAGGCACTTGGGGAAAATCCTTTCTTTCCTCCTCCATTTTCTGGTGGCCCCTGGCAATCTCTGGTGTCCCTTGGCTTGTACCTGCATCACTCCAATCTCTACCTCTGTCATCACATGACCTTCATCCCTATGTATGTGTCTCTGTGTCTTCACGAGGGCTTTATATAAGGATCCCAATCACTGGCTTTAGGGCCCACCTTAGTCTGGTATGGCCTCATCTTAATTTAATGAGTTATATCTTCAAAGACTCTGCTCCCAGACAAAGTTATGTTCTGAGGTTCTGAGTGGACATAAATTTGGGGGGACATCATCTAATCCAGTACAGTTATTTATAGTCACAGTTTCCCAACTGTAACTTCAGGTAATCTTATCTTTTATTAACTAGTTCTCTGATGTTGGCACCCTGTCTGTCCCTCGAGCTCTTACTTAACTGCACCTTGAAGCATGCTACCTCTGGAAACAAACAAACAAACAAACAAACAAACAAAAAACCCCACTTCAGAAGTCCAATCCTTCATTATTTTACCTCTTCTTTGCCAAAACAGAACAAGAGTGGATAATTCTTTGCCTTAAAGGTATGCTTTATCATTTGGAACACTTTTATTGGAAAATACACTGTTGTCTCTTAGAAAATACATTTCACATTGCAAAAACTCAATTCACAACTATTTTTAGGAATGCCATCAGCAATGTTAGGGAATGTCTGCATTGTTAATGAGATATCATGCAGAGTTTTGGACTGTCATCAGAGCCTCAGCAGGAATCCAACATTAGTGTAATCCTTCCAGATAATGCTGCTTGATTTTTAAAAAATGAGTGTCATTATCAAATGTGAAATTTTATTTAGGACAGACTCATATAAAATAAAGTGAGTCCATTTATTACATGAGATTCTAACTTACATACAAATAATTTAAATATTGTATTTATTTGTATGAGTTCTTCTAAAATCAAAGCCTGGTACAAGGTCTTGGGTTCAGGAAGTGATACCAGAAAGTAGGAGTGAGGGAGCAAGGAGAGGGATAGAGACGGGCAGAAGGAACAGCCTAAGTGAGGTGTATCAACAAGGTCACTGCCACGTGCAATGAAGGTTTGGTCCTCTAGGGCTTTGGAGAGTTATAGAGGACACCTCCCCCAAATCATCCTCTTGAAAGGTTGGAGCCTGGAGCATCCCCCTAGCTTCTTCTCACCATCAAATGAGGACTTCCTCCAGAGTAGTAACACCTTCACACTTTGATCTGTACCTACCTGGGAGAAGGTGCCGGGGAAGAGTGTGCTTAAGATGAGGTGCTGGTAGTACATGATGAGTCACAACCCATATATATCTGTCCACCACAGCTGTAGCGTCAATCAGATGTGGGCCAAGGGAAGATGCCGCAGGCACCAGAAGCATCTACTGTATAAAAAATTCCTGTCTTTCATCAAGAATATAATCTTCATTGTGGCCATTACCCAAAAGTTAATTGCCCTGTGAACTAGGAATGACATATTGTACTTTTTTTCCAAGTAAAATGTGATTAAGTCATTATAACCTGAACACAATTTGTATAACATTGTTATCAGCTAGAATGCTTTAGGCTGCAAGCACAAGAAGATCCACGTCAAGATGGTGTAAAGAGAAGAATAGAGTCTGATATGGCTTCCTGTGCTGTGAGATATTAATCACTTTAGCCCCAGGCAGCCAGCAGAGATCTTTCTGCAGGTTGTCTTCTGCTACAAGAAGCCTTAGCAGGGGCTCCTCACAGGGTGGCCTGAGTAGGGATGAGTTCTACAGCTCTGTCATGTCATGCTGAATTTAGCCAAGGAGGTCTTCCACCACTGGACTTCTTCAGTGAAGCCGCTGGAAAGTTTTGTATTCTAGGTACTGAAAGAGTAGAGCATGGAGTCTAAGCTTTGGGGACGGGAATAGAGGATAACGCAGGGACTCCTAGCAGCACAACTCCAAATGGTGGCCCAGACATTTGTCTTTATATATATATATATTCAATACTTCTGTCCATTTGTAGCCGATATTACCATTTAGCAGCATCTGAGCAAGCTGTAAAGTCTCTACTTCAACAGTACATCTATAAATTAAAACTTTGCATTGTTTTGAAATATTTGATATAAAAAAATTTTCATTAGAAGAGAAACCATTTGCATTTATCCAAGAACTTTCAGGAAATTACCTATAACAGACAAATGAGCTGTTGAACTTGTCAAATATAATTGTAACAGTAATATGTTTTTAGTACTTTTTGAAATAGTTTTAACTTTTTATCACCTACTTTTGCAAGGTTTCTTGTTGACAGCCACATTCAAGTAGTATTTAAAGATATCGTTATTATAAATTTGGATCAGTAATTTCATGTTACCATTTCAAGCATGAATCTCTGATTAAAATAAATGTTACACTCACAAAAACAAGCTTTTTACTCATTAAAGATTTTAAAATGTTATTATTTAGAAATTCTATGTAAATTCTGTATTTGATATATCCCTAGTAACTTGCGTTTTCTTTTCCATATCCATATGTTTATCTAAAATGAGCTCTCATAGAGCTCCTGTGCTAGTGTGCCATACAAACACTTCCATTTTCTGTGTGTGCCATGTCATCAAAATCTAGCAGGAAATTTTGAACTAGGGCAATTTATTATCCCACATAAGTGTGAAAGGAGTACTGTCCCTGGTCTGATGACATTAGATGCTTCATGCCATCCAGTGCCTACAGTTCTTTCCAGCTTTGGCTCTGCTGTCCTTGTCTGGGTTTTTGCCCTCAGATCGTGCCTTCATGGCTGCGCGAACAGCTGTAGAGCCTCAAATATCATATCCTCATACAACAATATCCAAAGTTTGGAAGGAAGAACGTCCTTTACTTGGGCCCACACTAGGGCCAAGGAAGGCTCTCATAGATGTTTCTTTGCAAATTTCCCATCACATCCCAATGTCCAGGGTGTACCCACGCCACTTTCTAAGAGGGGAATCGCCACATACATCAGCTAGAATGTTCCATTGCAGACCGCAGAAGCTGATTCTAGGCGACAACGAAGGAAAATAGGTCCTTTAAAAGATACTGGGTGGACAATTTGGTGAAGGACAGAGGGGAGGGAGGGTTGGGGGCCGGAAGAATGGGGTGAAGGGTTAAAGAAGTACAAATTAGTAGTTGATAGATGGTCATGGGGACGGGGATCATGGCATAGGGAATCCAGTTAGCATTAATATATTGGCAAGGTGGAGGGCCAAGAGAGGGAGGAAGCAACTGGGGGGATCGTTTTATAAACTACATAAATGTCTAACCAATGTCCTGTATACTTGAAACGAATTAAAATAAATTAATTCATTTTAAAAATATATTGGCTATAACTCACTAATCACTCTTAGAAGAGCCAACGTGCATTGCACGACATGATGTGATACAAGAACCTAGCACCTTGCGGGACACATTCCTCCAAAACCACGAACTTGAGCCCGAATCTTATCAAGTCGCCAAATCTACCTACCAGTTTAAAGGAGATAGCAGGAGTAGAGAAGCTAGCTAGGAAGCGCCATGAGGAGAGAATGAATTAACTCCAGGATATAGGATCTTCTACGGGGCAGATAATTCAGGTTTTCCAATAAATAAATGGCATGGAAACAAAATAGAAGGAGAGAGACTGTTGGAATAGAAGACACTTAAGAGACATGACAATTATATGCAATGATGTGAACCTGTTTTGTATCCTGATTCAAGCAAACTAACCATGAAATGATATTCAAGACATGCAGGGAAATTCAAATATGAACTGGATATTAGATGATATTAGATATTAGGTGAAGTATTTATGAGTGAAATGACATGATGGCTGGTATTTGCTTTATAATACTGCAGGGGAAAAAAGGTGGAAGGAGATGGGTAAAAGAAGATTGACAAAATTGTTGATAATTTTCAAAGGTGGGAAAGCCTACACAGGAGTTCATTTTACGAAGCCTGCTACTTTTACGTAGCTTTCAATTTCTATACTACATTATGTAAAGTTAAAGAAATGCTGGGTAACTCACAATATTTGAGGGAGGACCTGAGAACTAAGCTTGAAGGGAAGCTCCCAATAACTAATCCTCTGATCTATGCCCCAGGACTAGGATGATAAGAGATGGCCCCCTGGCTCTAACCCGCTGAGCATCAAAGAAAAGTACTGCCTGACCCATGCCTCCTCTATACCAGGAATATGTCTTTGACACCACAGAGAAACTGTGGCTTCTGACACTACTGCCACCAAAAGCCGGACATCTCAATGACTCCTCTGAGCCAGCAAAAGATAGAAAATCCACACAGAGCCTGTTTCCTCACACTGCTCACTTTTGAACTGAAGTCTTACACTGATGAGTGAAGTCTATATGTGTTCTAGCTGCAAGGGAGTCTGAATTTAAGTTCTGGCTTATACATTAGCAAGGAAGAATTTATAATAAGAGCATGTAACACCTCCCTATTTTCCCCGAATATAGAAAGGCTATTCAAAAGATGATGGGCCGGAGAGAGACTCAGCCATCCTGAAATATATGAACACCCCAAACCTGACTAATATGGGGTTCTGATAGTAAGGACGAAAAGAAAAGGCAAAGAGGGCTTTACAGGAGATGCCAATTGGGAAGGTAATCCATTGTAAGTGCCACAGATGTTAATGCATCAGTAGGAAATGTATGAAAGTGACAGCCGGGAAGTCAGATTTATACTCTAGCTGTATTGCCTTGGGTTAGTTACTTAACCTCTTTGCATTCAGGTAGAATAAGAGAGCTGGCTTAGCTCGGTGGTCTTTCTCTGTCCTTCCCTTCTTCCATGCATTCATCCCTTCCTCACTTCCTCCCTCCCTTCCTCCCTTCCTTCCTTCCTTCCTTCCTTCCTTCCTTCCTTCCTCCCTTCCTTCCTTCCTTCCTTCCTCCCTCCCTCCTTCCTTTCCTCCTCTCTTCCACAACCGAGACGCCCTAGGGAGCTCTATAGACTTTTTAAAAGTTGCTAGACTAGGTGATATTTCAGTTTTTCCTACAGTTTACTTCGGTGACTCCCATTTGGACCAATTTATATTTCATACTTTGTTCTATATTAAGAGAAGTTTTCTATGAGAACAGTAAAATAGTCTAGGGGTCATAGCAGCTCAATTTGACTCTGTCCTAACACTATTTACTATGATGGATTATTTGTTCATATCTCAGTTTTTCAGGCAATTGATGTTCAGGTCCCCAAATCATCAGGGTGTACATCACATATATGCTGTGTTCAACTCCCAAATTACAAACTTGAAGAAAACGCTCTATCTTGCTCCTCTTTATATCTGTCAATCTCCCACAGGGCCCTGTTTAAGAGAAGGTGCCTAAAAGAATCTCAGCGGATCATCTGATAATGTACAACTTTCATGTTTTGGGTAGACTATGTCCTCGTAAATTGTCACTAGTACAATGGAGTCTGACTCAAGAAAGGGTTCCTCTGGGCTATGGGAGTAGAGGGAGGGGCTTCGGTTGAAAGCACTGACACACAGAAGCCTTTTCAACACTCCAGAGGTGGCGAGCTAAGCTGCATCCCTTGCCATCTCCCCTACCCCCTCCTCTATCCCCTGGAACACTGATTTTTAAACTCTTGCACCTATTTTCTCAGATATTTTTATTTTCACTCCATCCACCTCCTGTGAGCAGCCCAGCATTTGTCCTAGTTGGAATCAGTGCAAAATTACATGGATGTAATTCACTTCACCAGTGTGGACATGGTTAGCATTTTTCTCACAAGAATCAGATCTGTCAGAAGATATTATTATGATGCCATGATATCTCTTCGATGGTCTTGCCCATCATGAAGAAGGAAAGCAAAGGTTAAAAAAAAATTACTTAACACACTGCAACGGGTGTTCCTTTTGAATACAATTAGTTTTACACAGTGTTCATCTGTTCTTGCATTTGCTGAAAGACCAGTGGCCAGTTAGTCCATCATATCTCTCCTCTGCCTTTCAAATCACACTGAGTGTTTTAGCAGGAAAAGAGCTCAACCTCATTCCTTCCTATAAATTGTATAATTGCAAAGCAATCAATTTAAAAATCTAAAGGGAGAAGAATAAAGGAAGTATCAAACAATGGCTTACTCTAATTAATAACCATTTATGTCTCCCATTTCGAAAAGTGCTTTGCAAATCTAATCGCCTTTTAAAGCATATTCATTTTGTGAGTAGAATATAATTTCATTTGTATGAATGAGAATTAAGTATGATTTTTAATCAACCTCAAGCTATTTAGCACTAGGAACTATTTAGCACTAAAGGAGCTCCGAAAATAATAGCAATACAATGAAGAGTTAATTTGGTACAGTAGTTTAAAGATCTAATCTTACTATAGAAGCTAACTTTTTACTTTTTTCTAATCAGTGGGAAATTAAATGTGGAGGACAAAAGCATGTGTGTGTGTGTATATATGTGTGTGTGTACACACACACACACACACACACACAGTATTGAAACTGTTACAGTGTTTAAAGTTCTCAAATAATGTTAGCACTATTTTTGAAAGTCATGTCTTTAGTCGTGACTTGATTTTTCATGATTTGTTTTAAGTGACAAACTGCTCCAATTAGAACCAGCCGTACAATTATTTAGTTCCAACTATAGAACTGTCTTAGTTGGTATCTGTCCTACCAGAGACCAGTGTCATTTTCTTAACAGTTAGTGATTTTTTAGAACTTCCGACTAGCTTGTAGAAATTTTTGTTTGAAGCTTGTTTTTAAGAGGCGCATGCTAAGTAGGAGTTGGCAGGGGTGGCAGCCTGCACGCCGGAGTAATAATATGTGGAAAGGTCTTTGCCAGGTTTGATTAGCTTCTCACTAGTAATATGGTCCAATTGGAAGGAAGGAGAATGATAGCTTTATCCCCCAAGAATTTTATTATGAAAGTTTTCAAACGTACAGAGAAAGTTGAAAAGATTTTCCAGTAAATATCTGTATACCCACTTCTACAGTCTACAGTTGGTATTTTCTATGTTTTCTTTATCTCATGACTGTTCATCTACTTATCCCTCTATTCATCCATCAATCCAGGTTTTCTATTTTTTAAATAAAAACCAAAGTAAGTTGCAAATGTCAGCACACCCCCTTCTAAATGCTTCACTATGCATATAATTAGCTAGAGTGCTGCACTATCTATAGTTCTTTATGGGATTTTTGGCAAAATTTATGTGCAATAAAATATGTAAATCTTAAATATTTCACTTGGCAAGTTTTGGCAGGTGCCTGTACCTGTGTAATTGAATAGTTATCAACATATAGGACACCACCATCGCTCCCAAGAATTTCCTCTTGTTTCTTTCTAGCTGATCCCTGTCCCTGCTCTTGCTCTCCTAGGAAATCACTATTTGATTTTTTTCACCATAGAATAATTTTGCTCGTTCTAGAAGTTTATATAAATTGAATCATTTAACACACACTTCTTTGTGTAAGTCTCATTTTACTCAGCATAATGTTCTTGATATTAACTCACATAGTTGCCTATTTAAAGTTTATTTCCTTTTTATTATGTGTAGTTTTTTGGTTTTTTTTTTTTTATAAATATACTATTTATCTGTTCTCGCTGTTGTTAGACATTTAGGTGTTTCCAGTTTGGGTATTATAAATAAGCTGCTTGTATGAGCTTTTTGGTGGCATGTAAACATATCTTTCATTTCTCTTGGTCTCCTAGAGCCTCCAGAAACAAAAAAAATTGTAGCATTATTTTCCATTTTAATTTTAATTTTAGCCCATGAGACCTCCAGAAGTATGAAATAACAAATCTGTTGTTGTTTTAACCCCTGAGTTTGAGGTGATCTGTTAAAGCAGCCAGAGGAAACCAGCAGATATCGGCACTGGGCCATGGAGGTGCTGCTGTGACAAGTACCTGAAAAGATGCAAGTGGCTATGGAATTAGGCAAGGAAAGAATGTCTAGGCGCATGACAGAAAAGTCTAGATAACTTTGAACAAATAATTAGTAGAAATGTTAAAGACTCCACTAGCGAGGGCACAAAGGAAGTTAAGGACTATCGTAGAGAAAACATGCATCGCCTTGGGAGTACCTAAATTGTCATGAACCGGTTGTTAGCGGAAATATGGGTTATAAAGGCACTGCCGATGAGGGCGCAGAAGAAAGGCATTATTAAAAACTGGGGGAAAGAGGATCTTTGTTATACATGGCAGAAATTCTGCCCTACGATTATGTGGAAAGCAGAACCTGTAAATGATGAAATGCATTTTACCTGAGATGCTTTCCAAGCAGAGTGTTGAAGGTGCAACCTGGTTTCTTCTTGATGCTCTCAGGAAAATGTGAGCAGAAAGAGATAAATTGAGGGGGAAACTGTTAATTAAAAAGAAAAGAAAAAGAAAAGAAAGGAACCAGGACTGAGTGATTTGGGAAATTCTCATCCTATCAAGATTGTAAAAGATGCCAAAAATAAGAGATTCACTATCGAGAAAGCATGCTCTGAAAAAGAAAAGAAAGAAGAAAGAAAGACAGAAAGAAAGACAGAGGAAAAAAAGCAAGCAAGCAAGCAAGCAAGCATACTCTAGAGATAAAATAGAGGGTGTGACAAGACAACTTTTGCTAATACCTCAAAAAAAAAAGTCAGAGTGTTCAATCATATAAAAAACTTTTTGAAGAGACTAAGCATGTGACTCATAAATCTTGACTATCTCAGCAGAAGCCAAAAATAGAGATAGGTTATCTAGAAAAGATCTGGGAAGAAGGCTCTAGTCTAACGGAGTTCATCCTTGTAACAAACACAAGAGACCAAGAAAGTTTTTGGGAAAGTTATATGAATAGACACTTCGCCAGCTTGGATTGAAAGGGAGAGAGAAAATATGAAATGAAGGAAGGCTTGTTGGACCCTGAAAATCCTACATGCTGGTAAAAATCATACTACCTTTCATACAAAGGGAGGGACTCAGAGTGTGAGGGCTAGAGTTCAGAGGACAGAGCCAACGGTCACAGAAAAGAATTCCAAGATGTTCAAGTGTAATGGAGTTTGCTCAGCTGGATTCCTAAATTGCTTGGGACCAGCGACCTCTTACGTTCTTCCATTTTTTCTTATTTTGAATGGGAGTACCTATAACTATAATCCTTTGTTTGTACCACCATTGTATTTTGGGAGCAGACAAATTGTTTTCTAGCTTCACTGGTACAAAGATGAAGCGGAACTTTGCCCTGGGATGGACTGTACCCATACCCAATCTAGATGATTTAGATGATAAGGTTTGAGACTTCAGTACTGAAGAAATTTAGATGAGATGTTGGACTTCGAGTTGATAACATAATGGATTAAAGTTTTGGGGGGAATTTAGAATGGTGTAAATGTATTTTGCATGTTGAATGAATATGACTCTTTGGGGACCTGAGGGTGAACTGCGGTAGGCAGAATAATGTCAACCCTCCCCAACCCTTGGCCCTGCCACAAAGATTTCTATACTCTAATTGCTAGAACCTGTGAATGTGTTACCTTATATAGCTAAAAAGAACTCTGCAGATGTGATTAAGTTAAGGGCATTGAGCTAGGACAATTATCCTGGATTATTCAGTAGGTCCGATGTAATCACAAAATTCTTTAAAAGTAGATGAGGGGGACCAAAAAAAAAAGAGTCAAAAAAGATGTGATAATGAAAGCCAAGTTCAGAGTTATTCAATGTGAGGACTCAATGCACCTATATTCTCTTGAAGAAGAAGGAAGAGAGCCACAAGGCAAAGAAAGCAACAGCCTTTGAGGCTAGAAAAGGCAAGGAACTGTATTCTCCCTACAGCCTCCAGAAAGAAATATAGCCCTTCCGCACCAATTTAGTGAGACCTGTGTCAGACTTCTGACTTCTAAGACTGTAAGATAATAAGTTTATGTTGTTTTAAGTCACTAACTTTGAGATAATATGTTATGGTAGTCATAGAAAACAAATACACATGGGTAAATACCTATGAATGGACTTGCTGGGTCATAGAGTAGAAATATGTCTACCTTTATAATAAAATGTCAGATTTTCCCAAAGAGATTGTAGAATTTCACACACCCAACAACAATGTATAACAAAGTCGAAGTTGCTCTATACCTTTGCCAATATCTTTTATATTAATCCTTTTAATTGTTGTCATTTTGGTGGTTTGCAGCGATATCTCTTTATGGTTTTAATTTAAATTTCCCTGATGACAAACTATATTGAGTGCCTTTTTTTATGTATTTATTGGCCACTTACCATAATTCCTTTGCTAAAGATCTGGCCAATTTTTTTGGCCCATTTTTAATTGGATTATTTGTCTTATTTTTAAGTTAAAAGAGTTCTTTATGTATTTTGGATACAAGCCCTTTTCAGATATATGTGCTGTAAATATTTTCCTGGAATCTGTGCAATTTCTACTATTTTTTAAATGATGTCTTTGTTGAGTGATTTAATTTTTTACCACATGGATACTGTTTTCCCAACAATTTATCAAAATGGGTTTTCTTTCCTTATTGGGTGGTTTTGCCATTGTTTTTTAAAATCAAATGTTGGTCTATTTTTGAGATCTTTCTTTTCCATTAATTTACCTGCACTGGTTATCACACTGTCTTAGTTACTATAGCTTTAAAGATTATCTAGTCAGTTACTTAAACTCTCTCATCTTGCTCTTCTTTTTCAAAATTGTTTTAACTATTCTAGGTCTTATATTTTCCATGTAAATTTTAGAAATAGCTTGCCAATTTTTGCAAAACTCCAGGTGGGTTTATGATTGGGATTGAATTGTAAAGGTAAATTTGGGGAAAATTGATATCTTGACAATATTAAATTCTCTAATCCATAAACATGGCAATCTTTCTGTTTATTTAGATTTTCTTTATTCTTAGCAGTGTTTCAGTTTTTATTTTTTATTTATTTTTAGTTTTTTAGTGCAGATCTGTCATGTCTTTTGTTATATTTATTCCTAGGAATACATACATTTTGAAACTATTAGAGATGGAATTTTAATTTTTTATTTTCAATTGTGTGCTTTTGGAATATTTGCATATTGGTACAAATTCCCATAGCTTGGCTAAATTCACCTGTTAGTTTTAGTAGTTGTTTTGTAGAGTCTTGAAGATTTTATTGTGAATATTCAAGTCTTCTGCAAATACAACTAATTTCAGTGCTTGCTTTCTGATTTTTATGCAACATATATTTTTTTCATTGCTTTATTACACTGGCTTCAATTTCTAGTACTATATTGATTCAAACTTAGAAGACCAAAAATTTTTTGCCTTGTTGCTGATCTTAGAGAGAAATTTTTCAGTACTTCAACATCAAGTATGAAATTAAATTTAGGTTCTAGTAGATGTTTTTATCTGATTAAAGAAGTTCTCTTCTTTTCCTAATTTTCTGAGAGTTTTTATCATGAATCAGTGTGACTTTCATCAAATGGTTTTTCTGCATTGATTTTTTTCTCCTTTATTCTGTTAAAGAGTGAATTGCACTGATTTTAAAGGTTAAACCAATCTCACATATCTGGGATAAACCCAATTTGATCTGTGATGGCTAACTTTATATATCAATTTGGTTGGGTTAAGGAATGCCCCAAGAGCTGATGAAACATTGTTTCTCTGTGTGCCTATAGGATATTTCTGGAAAGGATTAGCACTTGAATTGTTGAAGGAGAAAAGTAGGTGGTGTTCCCCACTGTGGGGGCTATCTTCCAACCCACTGAGCCCCTGAACAGAACAAAAAGACAGACATCAGCACTCCTAGTTCTCAAGCTTTCAGACTCAGATCTGAACTTACACCATCAGCCTTTTCGATTCTCAGGCCTTTGGAGTCACACTGAGTTATACCACCAATGTTCCTGGTTTTCCAGCTTGCAGAGGGCAGACTGGGGGACTTCCCAGATCTTATAAGCATACAAACCAATTCATATAATAAAAATCCTCTTATATTTACACATATATTATTGGTTCTATTTCCCTGGAGAACTCTGACTTAGACATGATCACATGTATTGTCCTTTTTTATATATTGCTGAAATAACTTTGTCACCATTCTGTTAAGAATGTTCATGAAGGATAATGGTCAGTAATTTTATTTTATTTCTAATGTTTTTATCAGGCTTTGGTATCAGAGTATGCTGGTCTTCTAAAACGAGTTTTTGGAAAGAGTTTATTTAAGATTGATATTACTTATTTTTTAAAGTATTTATATTCTTTCATTGACATGGGGCTATTAAATTTTCTCTTATCTTGCATCAGTTTGGGAACACTGCATCTCAGGAATTTTTTAAATTCTAAACTGCAAAATTCATTGCAAAATTTTCTCTCAAATATCTTTTATTCTTTTCACATCTGTAGCCTCTTTAGTGTTATTTCCTCTTTAGTTCCTGATATGAATAATTTGTGTTCTTTTTTTATTCTTCGATCATTTTATTAGCATTGGTTTTATCAATTGATAGGAGGCTGAGAAAATAGCGATGATACACATTTCAGAGAGCTTTGGGCTACTTGTGATGTAAGAACAGACATGGATTGCTTCCAAAAATATTTCTACTAGAGGATCATATAATGAAATATTTTTTATATGTAAAATCATGCAATTATTTCACAGTACTTTCAATTTACTAACCCATAGATAATAATTCATGAGCACCTAAGTTACATAGTAAAGGAAACAATCAAGTTTGACCAAAACCTGGCATATAGCATCAGGGTTAGGCAGCATATTCTAGTGGTTAAGAGCTAAGGCCCTGGAAATTAGACAGACTTGTGTCCATACCCTGGCTTTAGTTACTGCTAGCTGGAGACTTTAAACAATATACCTTACTTTTCTAAGCATCTAATGTTGTTAGAATAAATAAGATGGTACACGTAAAGCATTAAGTACAATTATTGACTCAGTATGTTAAAAAAATTTTGACTATTATTTCTTTTATTATCGCCACTATTACTAGCCTGGTCAGAGTTAACCTTGGATAACAGACTTTGGCTTATTTGTGTTTTTTTTCCTCCTGTTGTATTGTCTCAAGAGTTTTTACTTCCTGTCCTAAATTTTGTAAAATGCTGCTCAGCATTGTTTTAGCAGTATTTTAGCTGTAAGTTATCTCCAGAGAAAGTTTTGACATCCTATAGAGTGTTGTCTTTGATTAATTAAAGTGATTTCTGAACCATTTTCATTTGCATACTTCTTTGTGTGTGAAGGGGTATTGCCAAGACTTTTTCCATGTGCTCTTAAAAATTATTTAAGACTAAAAAGACACTAAAATATAACCCCAAGCAAACAGGAAACTGACTTTTTTTTTTTTTTCGGGAACTTAGTCAAAAGCCAACTTTTGTGGTTTATGTGAAGGTTCCTCCCACAAAGTTCAGAAATTCACCTCACATCTTCAGTCTCACACTTTCCTCTTTTTCCAGGCTACCTACAAAGGTACCACCATTTCTTTCACCTTACAGAAGCTGATTCCACAGATACTTGCACAGATTTTTTCTTCTTACAAAATGAAGGGTTTTTGTTGTTGTTGTTGTTGTTGTTGTTGTTTTTCTGAAATGAAGACAATCTCATAGAATACCAGACAGTCAACAGTCACACTGGCTTCAGGCAACTATAAATAATTTCCCCAACCACAATTGAATACAAATACCTAGCACACTGTTTACATAGCCTATTAATCATTATTTAGTCAAGGAAAATGCCAAGCAATAAACAAGCCTGGATAGAGGATGCATCTTATTCTATAGCCATCATATTTTAGGATGAGACTGCTAAGCTATTCTTTGAATTCATGACAAGTTTTTGACTTTAAAAAAATGATACCTGGGCAATTTTATTTGGAAGAAAAAGAGAACTCAATGTGTATAAACATCTGCTTGTTTTTCTCATTGCAAGTTCTTTTCCCATCTTTAAATATATGTATTTATATGTTTTCATGTGATGGTAACCTGGGTATATATATTTTTTGTGTTCTGTTTTTCACTTGCTACTACATTCTATATAGATTTTCATGCAATAACACAACTTATATATTTACCATCATTGACTATTCTATTATGTTAAGATAATTCGGTGTGCTTAGCTATTCTCCTATTGTTAAGATTTTGTATTGTTTCTTATTTTTAGCTGCTGTAGTAAATATTGGGCTAATGGGGACTTTACTATCTAAATTATTCTCCCTGCTTTGGGGATGTTTCCTTTGTATATATTACAAACAGCTCTACATACCTTATTAAAGCTTACTTTGGGAGAAATAATTAGAAGGGAATATTTATTTTCAGTTAATTCTCTGTAAGTAAATTTTACTTTGAATATTTGAGTAATGGTTACTTTTCATAACCATGTTTCATACTCTTTTTTTTTTTCAACCTATGGGGCATTTCAGAATCATAGAGTCAAAACAAGAACTTCGGAAATAACTTATTCAACTAATAATTATTGTACACTTACGCATTAGGTATGATGCTAACCCAGGCCCTTCCCTCTTTTATAAATGAAGAAAGGGAAACCTGTAACAGAAACTCTGGGAGTGAAGTACTAGTATTTTGGTCTTATATTTAGAAATGACTTTTTGCTTTTCCAAAGTTTTACCTTTAAGTATTACCTATAATTATCTCATTATATTGTCTCAATGGGATAAAAGAGGACCTATTTTCTGTCTTGTTTTATTTTGTCTCTGGTTTTACAGATGAGGCTCAAAAACTTACAGAACTAATCCAAAGTCGCAGAATTAACTCTTGGTCATGCCAGAATACAAACTCATATAGTGACTATTCCATGATTCTGTCCTCAAGATTATGCAAATCTTCCAAAATTGGTAAACCAATTTATAATTGTGGGGATACAAGTTATGTGCAACTTTTTACAACTGGATTACAAACTCTTAATCTTCCCAGCATAGGGTCCTATCATTTCAAATATCTGATCATTAAAAACGTTATTTTCTGATAGATAAGTGGGCAAGAATTCAATTTTAAAATTCTCTTCAAAAAGTGTGTATTGGGAGTCCTGTATGTGTCAGGGGCTCTCCTCAGCACTAGAGATTCAGCAGTAAGCAAAACAGATGTGGTCCCTACCCTCGTGACAAATATAGTGAATTAAAATGTTAGACCCTATTAACGATCAAATATGTACATCGAGAAAAATGGCAATCGTTCTTGCTGTACCTTTTATTATTATTGCATCAAATTAGTTTTTTAAAAACAAAAAGAGAAAGCAACTCAAGGCCTGCAAGTTTGTATGAAACTGGTACTTTCATGCGTTACAAGAGGAACTGTGATACTAGAATCCCCTTCTGGGAAAGAAATTGTGCAATATAGAGAGAGCCTTAGAAATGTCTCTACTTTTCGATCCAAAATTCTCACTTCTGGAAATCTTTTCTAACAGAGAAAAACTATGCTCGAAGATGTTCATTTTAGAGTTCTTTATCATAGTTAAAAAAAAAAAAGGTTGACAAAACAATGAAGACGAATATGAGGCATTCATATAACAGAATAAAAACAGGCTTTCAGATACACTATTTATAAATAGTTCGTATGAAAAAAACTATATAAAATAATATTCAGTATGATCTAGGAAGAGAAATACCAAAATGATAACACAATAATAGATGTTTTTTCTCCTGTTACATTTCTTAGTACTTTCTAGATTTCTACCATAAGATTTTATGACTTTTATAATCAGAAGAAAACATTAGCACTCCTCGCCCCCAATAATGTGTTAGCTGCAGAGATATATTTGTCTTTGTGGATACACAACACTGAAAATGCGATGGGAAGGAAAGAGCACCAGAGGGCGTGTAAGAAATGCATTTTATTATGCTCAGTTGTCTTAGATTTAACCTTGAATAGTTTCTCTTCTTCTTCTTATCTCATTCTTGCTGGACTTACATATCACAGAGTTCCCAAAAGAGAATTTAAAAATGAATGTTGGATTAAAATTTCATCCTTTTGCCTTACAGACTGGATTAGAACACACATATGTATGTAATATATGTACCTGGGGTTTCCAATTCAAAATCTTTGGTCAGCTGGAATTGTTCTCTTATTCAATAAGCTTACTGTGTCCATTATCCCACCTTATTCTACAACCACACTCATCCAGGGAGGGAAGAGATGTATTCTGGCAAAGGGCTCAAGAAAACCTGCTGGAAGAACAGAAAGAAAATTCCTAATTCAGGCTTGTCTTTTCCCTGAACTGCTTGTGGGTTTATCTGGACAAGGAACATGGCAAGGTCAACTCAAGAGTTAAATTTGGCCAGGTCAGGAGTGTGCTGGGGAGTAATGAGAGAAACTGAGGGGAGAGAGGGAGGAGGTGAGGGGTATCATGATGCTGACCAGCTGTTCTCAGGGCCTTAAGATACTTCCGATGACCTGAGCCTCCCCTCCTTCATCACTTCTGCTTGTCCTGATGCCAGATGCCATATGGCTGTTAGAATCACTGATTTAAACAGAATGAAACAGTGGAACGAATTTTGCCTACTGATGGAAATACCACCAAGCATCAATCCATTGCTGATCCCTGTTGAATCCTTAAGGAAAACTCCTTAGTAAGCTACTTTTTGTTTAATATTGCCATTTAGTTGAAAATACTATATTACCAGGAAAGCCTCGTCCCAAAGGGTTTCACTTACATATATTTATTTATTTTATTATTAATACATGTTTATATATGTATATGTGTGCATTATTTAACAATTATATTTAGAACACAATATTACATTATACTATACTATATCATGTTGTGTTATGTTATACTAAACAAAATCTTTAAGGTGAAACGAATGCAGAATGCCCAAATATTTTTCAAAAGAAAATATTTAATGCAACTCAGGACCCTGACACTATACAAAAGCTCTGTTCCTTGCATCAAGTAAGCTCTACCGAAATGTCTGTATTCAGCTGAAAAATGTGCTCGGAGGAGGAGCAGGGAGCCATGTGCAAAAATTCCGGACTGGCTAATTCGAGGAAGACAGTTTCTGTGTCTGTAAAAGGAGGGCATGGAATCGAGAGGCCTCAAAGTCCCCTCCCAGCTCTCTGCCACAGGGATGGTGCGCCAGGCTCCCGGGAATTCAGGCCTCGCCCGTGGCAGTTACTAAAGAAATGAACTTCGGGGGTCAGGCTCTCCACTGTGCCTCCGTCTAAATGTGTGCTGTGATTCTGGGAGTGTGTGTGTCCATGACTTCAGGCAAACACACGTGTTCCAAGGGCTAAAAATAGTGAGACAGTAGGGACAGATAGGACCAGTTAGGAAAAAAAAAAAAAAAAGATGGTTCTGGGGTTGTAAACAGGGTCCAACATCATGAAACAGAAACGCAGCTTTAGGAGAAGGCCCCTGACCACTGCTACTTCCTCCCCGAAGCCAGCCTGGGGCAGACCCTTACTCTGTTATTCTTAGCAAGGACCACCATAATACGCCATCACTAAGAGTAGCCAGTCCCTTTATCTGCCACCACTCTGAGGCTGGGTCAGGATGAAAACAGCTTCCAGTGTTCACAACTGGACCTGGAAACTCCAGCAGCAAAATACATAGAGGCTTATAGCAGCTTATCGCAACAGTTATTCCTTTGTTTAACTGGCCCTTGCTGGGCACCTTTCTATTGCCGGGAAGGTGTTGGGTGGGGATGGAGGCATGAAGAGGACAGAGTCCCTTCCCCCAAGGATATCCACACCCAGTAGCAAGAGCCTTGCACATAATTATTAACTGGCTTCTCAGTTCTATAGGATTTACAATGTTAGAGTCATCAAAGACACAGTCATATAATCCCTACGATGATGTTTTCTTATATCCATATCTTGCCTCCCAGGCCAGTTAGTTATTAAGTAATTACCTTCCAGTTGGAAGCCCACCCTCCTCTGCTGTGTTTTGTGATGCTGCAGCTGGCTTACTGCACACCATGCTTCTGCTCAGCCAGCTGGCCCCACGTTAAGTTCTGCCAGGAGGAGGGCTGAGGGGACACTAGGCCTCCCAGAGTCAGGGCCCCAGACTGCTCTGAGCTCAGAGACACCAGCGCCAGCAAGCACCCACTCTGCAGAGGCCCGGGCGTCAGTTCCATGGGGCCTGTCCTCTCAGTTTCTAAGTTTTAACAGTTGCAAGCTCTTCCCTTCGTTTCCACAGCTCTGAGGTAGTAGCTGCTTCCTGCAGTTGCTCCCTCCAGGGTGCCCTAAGACGTCCCTTTCTACCCTCGCAGTTACCTAGTGAATAGCTTCAAATGAGGGACCTGGTTTCTGTCTCCTGATAAGACTCTGTCAGTGTAAGAGCATCCAAACCCGTAGACAATTTTTACAAAAATCTATTTGAGCCAAACAGAGGATACACCTGGAAGCAAGATCTGAACAGAATGAGATAAATGCTTCTCAGAAGGACAGTTTTCAGCTTCTTTTATGCACTTGGAATTAAAGAGGGACCAGAAGGAAGATTACACGAAGATGGGAGAAAGCAAGGCGGGGATCAGCTTACAGGATATTTAATGAGATTATATGTTCTCTGGAGGGTGGTTGAGCTTTAGAGGGGTCTGGAAAAGACACCGCAAAGGTTAAACTAGGTGGTTTTACTTCTGAAGGGTATGAAAGGAGGTATTTCAAAGGCATGTTAACCTAGATGCGCGGGAACAACGGATGGGGCTTGCTGAAGGTGAGGACAACCTTACTAAAGAAGTTATATGCCTGGGCATGACTACCCTCCGCCCAGTTAGAAATTTATGATCAGATCTCCCCATGAGGTTACTTTCTCTTAGAGCCCTTTTTTTTTTTTTTTTTCTTTTGTCCACAACTCTGAGAAGCCTCTCTGGCTAACTGACGGGCAGCACAGGTAGTGGAAAGTGCCATGAGCTCGGACTCACCCAGTCCTGGATTCGAATTCTGATTCTTGGAACCTAATTCCCTCCAGCCCTGATTTGCTGGTATTAAGCTGGGGTTTCCGGCTGTTATGAGGATGGCCGAAGTGCTTGGTACAAATGTACTCCTCAGTGATTAGCAACCATTACAATGACCAGACTGTCAGTTTCCAGGGCCAAAGCTTAGGTCTTGTGCATCTTATCATTCTCAGCAGGTTGTATCATAAATCTATTTATATGGTCTATGCTTAATAAGGATCTGTTGAATGAAAGAAAAAGTACTTAAGATAATTACGGCTCAGTGGCATAATTAACATCTACTTATATAACATGAAACCTTTGTGGTGGTCAGGTTTTGTCTTAAAGTTATAGTTTAAAAGATCTGTTAAAGTTGTTATTTGAAAATAAGGTATAATGAGTTTATGGCGGATGCTGGGGAAAGAAAATCTATGTCATTCATTCTTCTACCAGCCTGGCGAATCTTACAGATTGTGTGATAGGATGTGGGAACGTACCACTTCTCCCAGAAAGTGGCAGATTCAGTGCATGAGTGACATATTTGTGGCTCCTTCCAGCCATATGGTAGACACTGGTTTTGCTTTTTGTTTTATGATACATTTTATAAGGAGAAAAGATTTTGACTGCTCTAATGTAAATCCTGCAAGTGAGCAAGGTCCCACATGTCCTGGGCCTTAACACAATGATGTGGATAAAGGTTCCAGCACGGAGGGGAGAAGAACAAAGCATGTATTCTTTTTAGCAAACAGGTAGAGAGCTACCCAATCTGGGTAATGGCTGTGTACACAGGAGGAGGAGGAAGTCGGCCGTGCTTTCTTGTTTTGCATTTAGGGTTACTTGGAGCTGAGCCTGATAAAGGTATTTGTGTCTACGTCTGGAAGGTGTACAATCCCAGACAAGACTCCCCCAGTCCAAAAAGCCTGAATGGGGATGTGGAAGAACTCAATTCATTCCAGAACCTTTCCTCTCCACAAAAGCCTAAAACTTCTGCAAAGAGAAAAAGAGCTGCACAAGATCCCAAATCATTCATCTCTCAAACAAACCATGAATCTTACAGCTAAGCAGGCCATGGGGGAAGGGGGTGGATGGCAGGTTTGAGAGAACCAGAGCTCGCTGGCATCTTGAGATGCCTCGAAGTAGCTGTTTATCTCTTTGTGGAGGGTGGTGACTCCTAGACACAGGAAAAGAGACTGGCAGGTGCAGAACCAGAGAACTAATCATTCTGTTTTCAGAAGACTTTTCTTGTCTCCATACCTACTTTGAGGGGTTCCAGTGCCGTGTCATCCAGGGAGCCTTTTTTGAACATGCTCCCTTGTCCTAAACCAGGGGAAGAGCTCCTGGGTGTCACAATGAATACGCAGTCTCTTCTCTAGGCTGTGTGCAGGGTCTACGTTCTCTCTCCTATAGACACACCCACGCGCGCACACACACACACACACACATGTGCACACACATGCTGAAGAGAGAGAAGAAAGAGAGACTTTCAAGAAAGAAAGAGTGAGAGAGAAGGACAAAAGAACAAAGGAAATGAAGGAAGGAAGGAGGGTGGAATGGAGGGGAGTAGAAAGGGAGAAAAGATATAGAAAAAGGAAGAAAGGAAGGAAGGGAGAGAAAAAGAGACAAAAAGAGAAAGAGAGGTAAAGAGGAAGAGAAAGGAAGGAAAGAGGAGGAGAAGAAAGAGAACAAGAAAGAGGGGGAAAGGGAGAAAGAGAAAGACAGAAATAGAGAGAGAGAGAAGGGGAAAATCATTCAGAAACCAGAGTACGATCAGGCTATGTGAGAGCCTGCCTTTTGTAGAGATTATAGCTACTACATAGACTAAGATCATCTTTTCTCCAGTTGATCATTCTTTAGGTTGGAGGTGCAGTGCCTGAACTGTCTGCAGAGCATCTGGGGAAATAAGAAGACTCAGTCACTTAAGAGGGGGGAAGGCTTTGACTGTGTCTTGAACATTCGTTAGGCTGAGATGTGGCAGTCACCCTTGCTATGCTAATTAGGTGCAAGCTAGAGGTTTCCTCTTGGCCCAGACAGAGGGCTGGTGGTGGTTTTCTAGGACCCTAGGCTTATAAACAGGTAGAGGTGGTGGCCTTCAGTGAGTCAGGGCCACAGCATGAGATGGTAGTGAGGGAAAGCCCACACACTAGCCTAGATGAACGATCTCGTCAAGCTGGAGGGAGCCTTTAGCTGATCACTATGCCTCAGGCAAGTTCAAGGACAGCTGGTTGAAGGCCAGGCAAGGCATAGAGGCCTGTATGCCCTTTAAGTTGAGCCTGTACATCCTCTGCTGTCTTTAGCTAGGAAAAAAAAATTGTTCATAGCCTAGGCATGATGAATAAACAATCCAATTTCTTCGTTCTGTCAGGGGTCTTAGGCTGAGGAGTCAGCTGAGCGTTGTCCAGTCCCAGTTCTTCGTTAATAGTTGTGTGACCTTAGACACGTTAGCATCTCTTAGAGTCCATTTCTTCATCCGTAAAATGAGGATGTTAATCATATCCAATTCTCAGGTTTGCATGAGGATCAAATAAGTTCATAGGGTTATGGCAGAAACGGCTGTCTGCCGAAATATTTATTCCCTCTTTCTTTTCTAGTAATGGATTTGTACACGGTCACATGACAGCCTGAAGTAAAGACTACATTTCTGAGCAGCTAGTTGTTCCACTTCACTAAAATCTGGCTGGTGACTGACACATGGAAATGCAGTGGTCACCTTGTAGAGAAGGTCCTTAAATTGAAAGAAAAAAAAACAACAACGTTCAGTTTGAGGGAGCCACAAACGACCCCTAAACTGCCTACCTCTGGATTCACTACAAGAAAGAAGACTGAACTAACTTTTGAAAAAAATCCATTTTAAGGGAGTTTTTGTTTACTTATTGTTGAACTTAAACCTAAATAGGTCTATATAACATGTAGTGTGTTTAGCACAGTGTAGGTAAGATCTTTTTTTTTTTAAGAAATACACACACACACAGACATGTATATATATGTATGTATATATATTAAGATCTCAAAAACACAGACATAAAGTAAAAGGACCAAGAGAGCCAAAGAGGGAATATTAGCTCAGCCTTTCCTGGCCTTGGCGCCTCCCAGAGCTTTGTGAATGGGGCAAGAAATACAGCCTTTGCCAGGCAGAAGCTGGGACAGGAGGGAGCACCCAGCTGGCTTCCCTTTATTTCCCCTGCTAAGCCTCCCCTGCAACCAGCAATATGATCTGAAGAAGGGGGAAAAGAACGAAAAAGAGCCCCAGTGAAACACGCACACTTTGGAGGTAAGTGGAACTGGGTCTGCCTCCTGGCTTCTCCAACTCCTAGCTGTGTGGCATTGGGTAGGTTACTGTCCTCTCTGATTCCCAGTCTCCTCATGCTACAACGGAACATGAGAGGATACGGGCCCCACCGTGTTGCCGTAGAACTTAAAACATCAGTCAAGGTCTTCACACCGTGCCTGACACATTGCAAGTATTTCGTAAATGTTTAGAAATGAAACCCAGCCCTAGCCCCAGGCTTCTTCCAGACCCATTTACTAACTGCCCCCAGGATGGACTGTCTTTTCCTAATGCTGTGCCTTATTGTTCGCTGGGTCCCTGCCTAGCACTCCATTGCTTCTCTCTGTCCATCCTTGTCTTTTGCAAAATTTCAAGGCGGCGGTAGGCTCTTCTTGACTTCCAGCGCTGGGTGATCTCCCTCTCCTCTCAACGCTGCCAGCATCCGATGTCCAACCACTCATTAACGCTCACTGCCTTGTACCGGCGTTTCATTCTGCAGGACAGGTCTCATCTTGCCAGCCGCACCGTAAGCCCTGCCAGGGCGTGGATCGTGACTTTTCCACCTTCACGTCCCTTCAGCCTTTAACTCAGTGCGGTGTTCAGGCATCAGTGAAGACTTGCCGAACAAAGAAACCAAATCCAATTATCCAGAACCCTCTAACTAATTCATTTTTCAGAATCCTCTTTGAACCTATACATTCCTGTTGCTTTTCTATGTTCCTCAGAGTTCAAAGCACTTTGACGATGGTTCCCTTCCATAATATCATCAGGGGCTCAGGAAACTTTGCATCAAAGGTAGGTCCAGCTGCACAGATCGCTTTGCCGACTTTGGTCAGTCATTGGGCATAAGGGGAAAAGGTGAGATGCAACTTCTTTTAGGAGAACTCCATCACTCCAACCAAATAAAAAGGAAATAAAAAATGTTTGATGGGTAGTTAGTTGAAACCACTGCTTGGAATTTGGGAGCTCATTTATCTTTTGAAAGAGGACTATTGTAATGTAGCCCAACACCACTGTTTTGAATATGCGAATGCACTTAATTTGTCTTTTTAAACAGATCTGCTGGACTTGTTTTAGATGCATGTGCTTAATTTGCAGGCTGCCCCCAATGCCTCAAGGAAATAAACAGAACAGCAACTGAGCACGGTTTGCTAGCCTCTACAGTGCCTGTTCTCTCTCAGGAGTGGATGCACTGCCTTCCCCATGCAAGCTGCAAAGGCCACGGGCATGTGAGGTCATTCCAGCTGCCAGTGGGTCAGAAATCCTACACAAGGAAATGCTGGTGCCCTCACTATCTCTTTGCAACAGGTGATTTCAAGACTCAGTTGGGGGTGCTTATTAAAAATATAACTCCCTGGTTTCTAATCTCACCTCCCACCCCAGTGATTCAGTAGGTCCATGGTAAAACTCAGGAGCCTGCCTTTTTACCAAAACTTCAAGTGATTTTGTTACAGAAAGTGGTACATGGACGGCACTTTGAGAAACACGGCTTTGAAGGAAAGACACGTGTCCTCTAACAGGACTCGCTACTACCCTCTCTTTTACAATCTTCCCACTTTAGACGTGGCAATAATGAAGTAATAATGAGCTAGTAATCTGAGTTTAAACGTAGACAGAGCAACAATTTGAATACAATTTGGGGGTGGAGATCCTCTGATCCTGGAGAAGTGGGTGGCCGGGTCTGCTAAGAGAGCTGGCACTAAAGGGTGGGTGAAAACGCTTTTTGCGGGGAGGGGAAAGGAGAGGGGTAGGTTGCAGTAGTGTTCCCAACTACAGAAGAGAGAAGTATATTGGCCACCAGCTGTTCTGGGAGAGTGACTCATCAGCCTATGTGGCAGTAACCACGGCTGGTGGAATGACTCTCTTGGCTGTGGGGGACGATGGGGGAGGTAATGGCTGTGGTTGGAGAGAGCAATGCATTCCATAGGGGAGCTGACCTCCTGCACAGATGCCAATCTGTGCTGTCAGTCACCTTGGCAGCAACGAGGAGGGAGAGGGAGGGGGCAAATGAGCCGTCTCAGCAAGACCACAGAGGCACCGTTTAGTCACAGTTTTAAAGTATTAAAAGCCCTGTGTTCGGTATTCCTGGACTCGCCCTGGCCACCTTCTCTTCCTTGCCTCTAAATCCGGTTACTAAATCTGTTTGCGTCTACACTTGAATGTCTTCTAGGGATCCCCTTTACCGCGACCTGTATGTCACCACTATCATGCGTCACGCGTTTTCTCCTTCCTGCACATCCCCACGGCCATCTCTCGCTTGGACACAGTAGGGCCTAACCCGACGTCCTGCTGTCCGCCTCCCTGCCTCCAATCCTTCTTTCACGTAGCCATCAACGTGTTCTCTCCAACGATGAAAATCTCAGCAGCTCATTTCCTTATTTAAAATCCCCAGCTTACCGTGGCCCAGTGGTTCTTCAGATTCAACGAGCATCAGCATCCCTTGACGAGCTTGTTAACACAATGCAAGATCCCATCCGGAATGTTCTTCACCCTTCCACAGTTCCCCTTTTCTCTGTTGAATTCCTGACCCTACAGGTCTTGGTGAAGCCTTCTCCATCGCCTCATCTTCATCCTCGCTCCACCTCTACCGTTGCCATCACCGTTATCATCATCACCAACATACTCTGAGTGCTTGCTGTGGTGCATCTCATTGAATCCTCATCACCACCAATAACAAAAACCCGTCTGTGATGTCGGTACCGTTATTCTCCCCATGTAATATAGATGTTGAAAGCGGGGCTCAGGCAGGTTCAGAAATTTGCCTTAGTCACACAGCTAGTAAATGGTAGAGCCAGGATTCAGTCTTAGCAGCCTGACCCCTGTCCCTGGGTGGCTAAACCCTGCAAGTTCTGCTTCATGCAGATGGGATTCCTTCCTTCACGCTCTCAGAACACTGTCTCTGTCACTTACAAGTGTGAACACACAGAACAGAATGTGAGGTCTCGCTTACCAGACTGTCTTTTTCGAGGATGGGTCTAGTACCCAGAGGGCACTAGATTAAGAGTGATTAAATAATGGACTACTTGAGCTAGAGTGTTTGCATATGAAAAGTAAATTGTCTGATAAAGTTGGGGGGGTCACAGGAACTGAGAAACTTTCCAGAAGATTACTTAAGTTCCTTATAATATACCAACTCGATATATAGGCATCATCTTATATTGTGGGTATATAGGTATCCCTATGATGGTAAATATAAATGCTACACGTGTATCAGTTTGTATGAGAGGAAACCCTGAGAAGACTGGAGATCCAAATAACATTACTGCCATCTACTCTTAGAAGGTCACCATTTTATTCATTTCCATCTTGGTTAAGCTGATTGTTTTTTGTTTTGTTTTGTTTTGTTTTTGACTTATTCACAGTGAAGGGAGTTTTTTTACCCCAGAACAGCATGAAGGCAAAGGTGTCCACAGGGAATTTTGGTTAATATCTTTTCTACTGGCCTAGAAAAATACCCTAGGAAGTCAACATTTTAAACCAGAAGGAAGAGGAGGAAGAGGAGGAGGGGCGGGGAGAAAATTACAGGAGATGATGCACTAGGGTACAAATTTCATGTGCATTGGAACCACCACTAAAAAGATAAAATCCATTATTTTCTATATACAAATCCAAAGTGTAGGCAAACATCAGCTTTCCTTCTCTGTTTCACTGGGAAGGAAATTCTTGCCAGCTCTCAGGAAATCTCCCCTGCTGCAATTTTTCTTTCTCAGGTTAAAAAATGACAGTTTGGGTCCAGAAAGAAAAAATGAGAGAACATTACACCCCGGAGTAAAAAAGCACTCAAAGTTATTCCAGGACTTGTGCATGCCTCAGAAGCTTCTCTCCAATCTCACTCTGGGCTTAAGGTCATGAAATACCAAAGGTATTTGTTCTTTTTCCATTTGACTTCGAGGCCCTTGTCAAAAGGCAGCACAAATTAACAGACACGTCGAATTGAGTGCCTTGTAAAGGCACCTGAGAGCCAAGCCAACCACCTGCACTGTTCTGGAAGGCGGAGATACAGGTGAAACAACAAAACAAACAAAACAAAACAAAAGACAAATCGGCTTTCTCCTCCCGCAGTGGACATTTGGTTTTCTTACTACCAACTATACAAATAAACTCCTGTCCTCTCAGGCCGGTTTTGGCAGAGGTGGCACCATCCTTGGACCCAGGATGGCCCATTGTCCAAGCCTGTCTCTTCTTCCTCCCCTTTACTGTCCCCCTTCCCAGTACACACACACACACACACACACACACACACACACACACACACACACGCCGCTTCAGAGACCTTTCCCTGACTCGCAGAGGCTTGGAGCCTGGGGTCCTTCCTTGTAGGCAATATGGAGCTTTTACTTCCTTTAGCCCGGGGGGCATTGGTGACCTCTTTCTATAACCCCTGAGGCTGGTTTTTCTCACCCTACACGCCAGTAAGCACAAATCTTTGCAGAGAGGCCTGGGGTTCTAAGCTCTTGGGCAGCAAATACAAATGCTTTTCCAACTCAGGCCTGCTAAGGACACAAGGTCTCAGACATTTCCTGCCTAAGCGTCAGCAGCTTTTCTCCTCTTGCGCATATGCTCCCCCTACTGCCAGCCTCTGGCAACGCACCCTGGGCTGGGGGAAGCCGGACCGCCCAGCCTGGCCCTGAGAGAGCCACGTCCAAGGGCTGTGACGAGTTGCCAAAAAATTCAATAGAAGATCTTTAAGAATTCTGTCACCGCTCTGGTGAAGGGCCCACGCTAAGTCTTTTTCTTTATGTCTCGGGAATAAATTTCTGTAATAAAAGCTGAATAAATAAATTCTCCCTGAATAGAGTTTTAGCAAATAAATTAAATTTAGACTTCTCCCTAAGAGTTAAATAAATGAAAAGAACTTTAGATTTGGATTCAGAATCGGGGACTCAGATTTATATTTTGCTCCCTGATTTCATGAGTGACCTTAGCCACTTACCATTTTCCGCTTCAGTTTATCTGTAATTTGGGCATGATGATATTGCTTAACTCCTAGCGCTGTGGAAACTAAATAAAAGTATATGAATGTATGAGAAAAATGTTTTATGACATAAAGATTTAATGTACGTTATTATTTCTTGCCCTTTCAATCAACACACACACACACACACACACACACACACACACACACACACCCCCTTTTCCATACATCTGGGTGGAAATGGTAGTCGAGGCAGCATAAACCCCCAAAAAAGGAAGTAGAGCAAGGAAAGCTCAGTCACAAACAGGAAGTAACAGAAATGCCACCAGAAAAATTGGCTCAGGCAAAAGAAGAAGAAAAAAAAAATTCCTAGGTTAAGTTTTTAAACATCAAATTAGATTTAGTTAATGATTCGGGGTACTGCCAGTGTGACCTGACCCCCAAGTTAGGGAGTTTTCGGAGATGATTAGGTAATTCTTTTGACCTAGATTTGACCTCACAAATGAGAATCCTCACTGGGCATTGTAGGGCCTCTGCCACGGATAGGCTTCTGCCTTTTTAAATGTAAGTCTCTCCTCCTTTTCCCCTGCGGCAGCAGGAGGGGCCCCGCACGAGGCCGAGGCCGGGAGGAGTTGCTCCCCCCACCCACTCCCACCCACAAATCGCTGGCGCCTTGGGGAGCCGCCCTGCAGCTCCTCTCAGATTACCTCCCCCTTCCTGGCTTCACAGGCCTGCCACATTGTAGGTTGGCTTCTTGAAGGAATGCAAGAAAAGCACTCCAGTGACAGCCACACAAAGAAGTTTGACAATGCTGAGGATTATGTCAAACTTTCCTTCCAAATTTCTGTTAAGAGGAGACGATATCCTCGATATGTTTTTAGGGGGCGGGGGGGGGGGAAACTAAAGGGAAACAGAAAAACATGTCAGGACACATCTGCTGTTTATTTGCTTGCTTTTGCTGCCTCATTCTTGAAACATCTTTCGAAAATCTTACCATTTGTCTTGTCTCTTCCTTCATTTTGTGTGCTTTTAAGGTAGGGAAAGGAGAGAGCTAGAAGCCGAAGAATTTTAAGTCATCACCCAGCATTCCTAAAACTTCTCCTTTGTTTGCAGACCCAGACCTCCTATCCTGGCCCGGATGAAGACACCGGTTTCTGCCTCCATTGCCTACACTTTTTTATTACACGTCCCCTCCAATCGTTACCAAAATGTTTGGTGCGAGTGCCAGTCAGAAAGTGAAGAGACGCACATCCATTCTCTGAGGACTCCAGTGAACAGACAGCAGCACAGAGGCAAACGCGAATATGCTAAAGATCGTACCGCACCTCATTTTAGGCTGTGCATGTGTTGCAACAGCCTCCAACTGTACAGCGGCTTCCAGTTGTCCATGTTCAACTGGGAACTGTACTGTCAGGACAATGATAATGGTTTTTTCCAAATGTGTTTACATTTGAGCCTCGAAACAACTCTGGGAGCACAATGAAGAGGTGGAATTAGACTGGAGGAGTCAGCCGAGCAGGTGAGGAAGAGAAAGGGAAGAGATTAGCCCACCAGAGCCGCTCAGCTGGCTCTCTACGAAACCCCAACAAAGAGGTCGAGGTCTTCTGCATTCTACTCTGGCATTTAATGCCCATTCTGGGATTATTACTGACAGGTTCTACGGGCTCACGTTTATGCCAAACAAACTTCTCACCATTTTAAACATAGGATAACACAAGATAACTTTTTATAAATTACATAAGATGTATTCATAAACAAAAATGGGACTCTGAGGCCCTTTTCAATAGATAGTACATTTTTTAAATTAAAATGGCCGTGATACCCTGAACAAGCCCGATCCTACCTGATCTCGGAAGCTAAGCAGAGTCAGGCCTGGTTAGTACTTGGATGGGAGACCACCTAGGAAGACCAGGTGTTGTAGGCATAAAAAATAACTTAAAAAAAAAAAAAGGGATTGTAAGCTGACAAGGTCCTTGCAAACTGTGAAGTCAACCAAGGGCTGCCTTGCCTAAATAAATAAATAAATAAAAACACAAATTTTAAAAATTTTATTTTGAATGGATAGTTCATTTACAAGAATCAAGTCACAAGTCGAAAGCACAGCAAGCCGAGAGGTCTTGCTGCCTCCTCCTTCCCTCTTATCCCATGTCTCCATTTCCTGCTCTCCTTTGTTGGCAATCATTTTTATTTATTTATTTTTTTATCTTACCTATGTTTCTTTATGAAAACACAAATAAACACAACTGTATATTCTCATTATTTATTTGTAGTCGAACAAAAAAAAAAAAGAAGAAAGAGTGTACGTAGTGTGTTTTGATATTCCGGAAGTGGTGGTAGAATTTGCTAAACCATCGCACCCTTGCCTGGGAAGCTCAGAGATCACACACAGCCACTGATCTGCAAACAGCACAGATTCAATAAGAGCCCCAAGAGTTAAAGTCATAGAAGCTTCAATTGGATCGGTTTGCTCCATAAACCTGGGTCCCTCACTAACCCAGAGCCAGCCGTAGCCACTGCAAGTCAAGCCTGGGATTCTATACCAACCACCCATGGAAGCAGTTAGCTGTTTCACGGGAAGAAACCTGTCTAGGTGTCCAAATAACATCCACATGTAGGTAGGGCAAATGTTGAAGCAGTGATTGTTAATGTTGCTCAGAGGGTGGTTAGAGATGATTCCCAGTGAGTGTCGTAGTGTCTTTTAGAAACAGAGGGTTCATCGTCAATGCAATCTCCATGTAGGATTCTTCCACAAAAGGAGTTTCACATTCTTTTCGTCATCACTGTGCACTGAATGAACACAGAAGATAAAAGCGGATCAAGCCCAGGCTACTTGAGGAGAGGAGACAAGGGGGCTGTCTGTGAGCAGAAGCACCAGGATGAGAGAGAAGTAATGGAAGGTCCAGAGAGGAAACGTAGGTCAAATCACTTGGGCCCACAGCTGCTCTAGACTCGGGAAAGGACACAGATCAGACCAACAAATGCAGACACTGCCTTTCCCCCAGCCCTGCTAGTCTTGGGTTTACGATGGTTCTTCACGAGGAGAGATCAGACAGCACTCTCCAGATTCTCCACGCTGTTGACAAGCAAGCAGGTCTTGAGGAGACAGCTGAGAGATGCACGTTTTTTCTAGGGCTGCCATAGCAAAGTACCACAACTGGGAGGGTTAAATAACAGAAATTTATTGTCTCATGGAAACGGAGGTTAGAAGTCTGGAACCAAGGGGCCAGCAGGGCGTGTCCATTCTGGGCGCAGTGAGGGAAGGATCCGTTTCAGACCTCTCTTTTTGGCTTGTGGATGGTCACCTTCTCCCTGTGTCTCTTTACAATGTCTTTCCTCCATGTGTGTCTGTGTCCGAATCTCCCCTTTTTAAGAGGAACCAGCCATCCTGGATTAGGGCCCACCCTAACAACCTCATTTGAACTCAATCTTTGTAAAGACCCTACCCTCAAAAAAGGTCTCATTCGAAGGTCCTGGGGGTTAGGACCCCAACGTATATTTTTTTAAAAATTTGTTTAAATTAAAACTTACCACTGATTCTCAGCATTAATAGTAACATACCATTAGTATTTTACCCTTTTAAAGGAAAATACCAAAAGCCAAGATTTTCTGGGCTTGTTGTTGTTGTTGTTGTTGTTATTTTGCATAATACCACTTATTATTAATAAAGCTTTTTTAGTCAAATGCGATCCATTTTAAAAAGCACATATAGTCTACATTTTTCATTCTCATGCTATTTACCTGGGACCATAAAATTTTAGAGAAGACTTTTCCTTTCTTTCCCCCAATATTTTTTATTGTGGCAAAATACACGTAACATACAATTTACCATCGTAACAATTTTTAAGTGAATCGTTAAGTGGTGTTAAGTACATTCATATCGTTGTGCAATTATCACCACCTTCCGCTCCCAGAACTCCGTTTTGTAAAACTGAAACTCTATACCCATTAAACCCCCTCCTCTCCTTTCCCCAGTTCCTGGCAACCACCATTCTACTTTCTGTCTCTATGATTATGACTACTTTAAGTACCTCACATAAGTGGAATCATAGAGTATTTTTTTTTTGACCAGCTTATTTTATTTAGTATACTATACTGAAGTTTCATCCATGTTGTAGCATGTTGCAGAATTTCCTTCCTTTTTGAGGCTGAATAATACTCCATTGTGCATGTGTGTGTGCATGTATATTATGTTTTTGCTTATCTTTTTTCTGTGGATGAACACTTAGACTGTGTCCACATTTTAACTATTGTGAATACTGCTTCAGTAATGTGGGCGTACAAATATCTCTTCGAGACCCCCGCTTTTAATTCTTTTGGGTATGTACCCAGAAGTAAAATTGTTGGATCATATGGTAATGCTATTTTTGTTTTCATGGTGGTTGTATCATTTTATATTCTACCAACAGTGCACAGGAGTTCCAGTTTCTCCACATCCTCACCAACACTTGCCATTTTCTGTATGACTGATAGTAGCCATCTTAAAGGATATGAAGCAGTTGTCTCATTGAGTTTTTCTTTGAATTTCCCTGATGAATAGTGATGGGCAACTTTTCATGTGCTTATCGTCCAATTGTTTATAGACTTTGGTGAAATGTCTACTCAAGCTTTTTGCCCATTTTCGGATTAAGTTTTGTTGTTATTGAGTTTTAAGGGCTCTCTATATATTCTGGATATAAATCCCTTATAAAATTCTAACAATTGAAGGGGCACAATTCAACCCATAGCATCGCTTTTCAGACCCATGAGTGTCCTCGCCATTTCCGAAAGTGCAAACCTCTCACATTTCTATTCCACTATCAAGAACAAAGCCATACAGAGTCTGTGGAAGGGTCATATTACTTTCATATTATGGAAAGTAGGAGGCAGTTTGACAATTTGTTGCATATATACTACATGCTAAAGATCAAGATACATACTAAAGAAACCATGGTTCTCATTATGGAGAGTGGACCCTGTCATTTTCAACAAATCCTTTCTTTTTCTTTAGACAGTCCAAGGCAGACAAAAACGTCCCTCTAACTCTCGTGCTATCGACTAAGCTCCCTCATGCCCCCTCCCATTTTATCTGCATACCTGACCATTGGAATTGAGATCCTGATGCCCAGATTATACAAAATCACATGCATATTTTACTCAGAAATAAGGTTTTTCTTTGCCTCCACTTTGGAAGACATACTAAGCTCAAAGGTATGTCACTAGCTGGGCTTTTGGTATTGCAGTTGTCAATCACTCTGCCTTTGTTTCTGTTAAACCTGGCCCACATCTTTGCTGATGTTCCAAACACTTTGGAACCATGACTCGGCACGACCGGGTGTGGCTTGGCCTACCTACCCCTTGTCAGGCAGGTGAAAACAGCCAAGCTCAGTTCAAACATGCTCAAGTGAGTTGGTACCTGGAAATCCCCACGAAACGAATTCCATCCCAGACCTTTCTCAACACCCAGAGGAGGGAGCACAAGGGCTGTTTGTTTTTATAAGTTCCCCTGCCTGCAATTCTACAGTCTGGGGAAGCCAGGGAGCAGGTGGCAGGTAGAAATGCATATTTGTTAGTGTGGGGCCTCAGGGGGTCAGGGGTCAGGACGTAATGCCCTGTAATTCTGAGGGGTGATAGTTAGAACTGGGGACTCCAGCCCCAAGGTGCCTACATCACACCCCTCCACCAGGCTCACACCAAGAGCCTATTTTCCACAGGGCTATTGCCTCTGCCATTCTGGTCTCTTGTTGCTTCCCATCTTTCTTATTTTCCAGACATCTTGGGTTCCAGTCTTGTTTTCCACATTCTTAGGCTCAGTCCAATGCTGAGTAATGATTCAGAGCCAGAAGTTTGGAGGCATTAAACTGCCACTCTAACCGGGGGAGTAACCACTTCAGGCACCAAACGGGGGTGGCGGAGGGCTGGCCTGACCTACAGGCCCATGGCCTCAAGGCGCCTATAGGAGGCATGGTGGTAGCTAGGGCAGGCCACTTGTGTTCTTTGGCAGGGCTGGGGGGAAGTGAGGATGTTCCCCACTGAATCTCCATCACTGGTCTTCCTGAGGTCTCTTACTTCACACACGATATGTGACACCCACAAGCTGTTGTTCTCCTTTCTTTCTCTTCCCCTCATCCATTCCACCCCAGGTTCATTTTTGGAAATATTTTAGTCCAAAAGTGCCTTGGCATGAAGGAAAGATCTGATATCAAAAAGGGTGTGACTCAGTGTTTTCCCTTGCATGACCCTGGTTTATGACACATCCACTGGATACAGTGCTGGCCCGAGCTCCTGGTGGTAGACCCCAGGGCTGGCATGGCAATCCAGTGGGTCCAACAGAAGGCCTGAGAGGTGCCAGGCACTGAAGTGGGCTCTCAAAGTATATTGTACAAAATCATGGCTACGTAACAACAGCCAACATTCGCTGAGTATTTTCCGTGTAACAGGTGTTGCTCAATTTAATTTTCACAACAATCCTATGAAGTAGGTACTATTATTTTTCCCACTGTACCAGTGAAGAAACTGTCACAGAGAGGTCCAAGATCACACAGTTAACACAAGCAGAGCGAGGATTTTAACCTTGGAAGTCCAGCTCTGGAGTTGGACTCTTAATTACTGCTCTCTCTTAACAAAAGCATAGGTATTATGGTCCTCATTTTACAAATAAGGAAACTGAGGAAGGCAAAGTCAAGCATCGTGCTCCACTCCACACTGCCAGGGAGGCATGGAGCCGAGACCGGCACCTTCCGTTCTGACCCTTCGCCACTACTTGGCTGTCGAGGGGTGGGGAGGTTGAGGAGTGGTGGTGGAGTTGGGATGTAACTGCATCCTATTCGCCCTTCTCCACCCCAAGTTTCTACCTTCCTCCTCAGGCTTCGAGCTCTCGTTTCAGGTGACAGGAAGCTACTAGAAAAAGAGCCAGAGAGCAAGTGAGCAGGTGAGGAAATCAGAAACCTGCACCTGCCAATCTAGGAATCAGTCTACCACGCCTTGTGGAACTGACACCTGGCCACCCAGGTAAAGCATCCTGATGCCTCAGGCAGAGGGAGGGGCACATTAGAGGAAGTTAGAGTTTCCAGAAAGGTGGACAGGGAGTAGGAGAGAAAATAAAGAGAGCTAAGAAGTGATAAAAACAGGTTGGACTGAGATATCCTTTCAACTGGAAGGAGCCATAGAGATGAATCGGTACAAATCTCTTATTTTATCGATAATGAGAGCTAACATTGATTGGGCACTTATTATGTGGCGGGCACTTATTATGTGCGGGACACTGTGCTAAGTGATTTCTTTGTGCCTACAACAATTCTATAGGCAGGTGCTATTTTGTCTTCATGGGGAAACTGAATCAAAGATTTAATTGGCCCAATAACACAAAACCCACATTTGTTTGTGCTCGTTAACTTTTTATCATAGACCATTCCAAACACACACAAAATTAGAAAGAATATTATAATGAACCCACATAAATCTATTGATCAGTTGCAATAATTATCAACATAAGACAGATCTTGCTTCATCATCTGTCCCCTACCAACTGGTCCACTACTAGATTATTTTGAAATGTCATTTATTTATTGCATATTATTTAGGATAATATGTAATAAAATTTTATGTATCTATTACATACTATATGTAACATTTAATATAATACATACAATAGTTACATCTTATTTCTGTATCATATCATCCCGTTATTATCTGTACATATTTTCATATGTTTCTCCAAGAAAGGACTTACTGAACATAACTGTAATATCAACATTACCTCTAAAGAAAGTAACATAATTTCTTAAAATCAGCAAATGTCCAAACACTGTTTAAATATCTCAGATTGTTCCATAAGTGTATTTTTACAATTGGCTTATTCGAATTAGGATAAAAACAGTCTACATACACATTGCATTTGGTTGCTGAGTCTCTTAAATCTCTAATATAGAAGGTTCCTTCTCCCCCTGCCACTCATTTGTTGAAGAAACAAAGTCATTCGCCCTGTACAATTTCTCACATTTTGGATTTTGCTGATTCTATCTACATGGTTTGATTGGATTCACACTTGTTTGGCAAAGAAACATCTCAGGCAGTGCACCAGTCAAGGCCGCTATGCTTAAGCTGACTCTTTTTCAGAAGACTAAGGTTCTACCCTAAGCTCATTAAGCAAATGAAGGACAGAACCAGAACCGGAACTAAGTCTTCTGACTCCAATTCTCTCACCGCCCTGCCCTTACCGCCTCTTGTATTCTATCACAGGACTTGCATCTAGAATTTTCTCTTTGGAATGAAAGGACGGTTTGGCTGTTATTTAATCTTCTTTCCTCTTTTACCTCCTTCTATGAAAGAAGCAGTGGGCAAGTTCAAACCTTCCTTTGCCATATGGAAATATTTTAATTTTAAGCAGATGGTGGAAGGGAGGGATCTCCCCCAAACTGGGTGGAGCTCTGCACTTTATGCTTTTGCCAGAGGGCTGGAGGCTCTTAGGCCAGAACTCTGGCACTGAAGTCATTCTTATTCCCTCTCTCTCTCCTTTCAAATATTGAGAACCAATTTACCTGAGTGCGTGCTGACAGGAACATTTTATCCGTTTGACTTACTCGTTTTCATTGAAGGGAAAGGGGTGTATGCTCGCTAGCAGTGTTGGATGCCTAAGGAGGTGTGCAGAATTCCGCGAGGAAATAGGAGAGGAAGCTAATGAAGGCGGCAACCATTCTGGGAGTTTCAGAAGTGAGCAGTCCCCCCTCCCATTCTTGCTACACGAGCACGCAGATGCGAGAATCGGGGCTGTATAATACAAACGCAGCTATTCCAAACACAAGAGAAGAAAACCCATGTCATACCAAAAATTGGACCAGAGTGGGTAGGGAAGGGGAGGATATGTTTGAAATGCACAAGAGCAGTGCAGGTTCACCTTCATGAAACACTGAAGACATGCCCGACACTGTATAGCAGCATCTGATTTAATCCTCGCAAGAGCCCTACAAGGTGCTTTTATCTGACACTGCAGGTGAGTAAGAAAGTAAGATCCCACAGATAGCACTAGTGAAGGCGGAATTCAAACACACACTTTTGTTATCTAGTGTTTGTGGCATGATCATTAGACTGCAAGGTCAGCTAAATTAAAATGAACATTTGAGAAGGGGTAGCAATTTAGAAGGGAGTTTCAGTGGTGTTTAGGAGTGGCTCAAGTAATGCACAGTGGGATCCCCGGCCTTTGGGGTCGAGTCATTTCCATTTTGGCTCAGGTCTCTGACATCCATTAAGCAAATTCCACAGATGGAGGGATGGGAAGGTTCCATAAAAACTTGACTGCGGAGAGACAACAGTTAAGCCCTCTCCTGCTCCCTCTCTGTCAAGTTTAAGGCTTCTAAGTGGGAAGAATTATCAGGGTCACATCTGGCACCACAAAGCCTTAGTGTGAATTCGAAAGTGACACCTCTTGTGGGTGGGTAAATTGCAAAAGTCTGCTTCTCTGGGAGGCCGCTGCTGCAAGGCTGGTATCTGCAATAGGGCTTATTGCTTGGGCCAGTAGCGGGGTCAGATTTCAGGCCCCTTCAGGCTTGCAGCCAAACAAGAAAATAGGCAGCAGGGCCCTGCAAGAGGCAAGCTTGTTTCCCTGCCCATCCTGCTCTGCACTTGTCAAGCTCAAGTCCCTCTTGCTGAGCCGTGACCATCTTTTGGGGGTTGTTTCTCATGACTCCGGTCTCCCCCGTCAGCTCAGAAAAGGCAGACCCCGATTACTAGATTACTCGCAGTGCTGGCTTGTTTGCCCCCCCCCTTTTCCTCCCACCACGTTCAAGGCCCTGGCAGCCAAATCTTCTCCAGGCTCACTGGTTTGACTCAGGAGGCCAGGCTGATGTTAGTGTATATGCGCAGCCCAGAGATTGTGGCCTTATTATTCTATTTATCTCTAAGCTGGTCGGTTTAAATGGTTTATTTGTATCATTGGCTTTTGTAAAAAAAAAAAAAAAGAAAAGAAAGAAAGAAAGAAAGAAAGAAAGAAAGAAAGAAAGAAAGAAACCAAATAATTGACATTTTATAAACATTTTTTAAAACAGGTTAAAAGCACAAGTAAATATCAATCAATATAAACCGCTGAGAAATAAATTTGGTCATAACTTAGTCATTCTACTTTTGGAAATTTATAGTAAAAAAAAAAAAATTACTAAACACAACCGGAAAAACTCCAAAACGCTTATTCACAAAGATATTCAATGCTATGTTATTTATAATGGGAAAAGATGGAAATCAGCTGTTCTTTATGAGAAAGCATGTAAGTTGATAAATTATGGTACGTATCATCTAATAGTTTTACAGTTTTTAGAATTTGTGTTTATTAGATGAAATGAAATGCCTATGATGTTCTGTTATGAAAAAAATTATCAGGAAGCAAAGTAATATAGAGTATGATTACAACTGTCATATATATATATATATTTTTTAGGCGAGGCAATCCTTGGTTGACCTTACAGATGCAAGGACCTTGCCAGCTTACAATCCCTTATTTTTTATTTTTTATGCCTATAGCACCTGGTCTTCCTAGGTGGTCTCTCCCATCCAAGTACTAACCAGGCCCGATGCTGCTTAGCTTCCAAGATCAGATGGGATTGGGCTTATTCAGGCTAGCATGGCCATAGACAGGTATACTTTAAAAAATTCAGGAAGATGGCATACTAAAAGCAGTCTTATTGAGCCATATGATAATAACTAACATTTATTGAGTTTTTACTATGTGCTAGGTACTGTTCTGAATGATTTCCATATATTAACTCAGTTTGTCCTTGTAGCAATGCCTTGAGGTAAGTACAAGTATTATGATACCCGTTTTGAGCAAAGTTTCTCAAGTCACATAGAAAATAAGTTAAAAGATGGAAGATAATTCCAGGAAGTCTTAACAACCACGCCTCCTCACTGTTGATCAGTTAATTAAAAAATAGGAAAAGGACAATATACAGAGATATCATTAAAAATGTTACCTACAAAAAAAAAAGTTACATACACCGGAGTGAGCCCGGATCATCTGGTCATAATAGAAAGCAAGAGAACTCTCAGAGAGTAAAGGGAAGTGTCAAAAGGACACAAGAGCAAAACGGGAGAGGCTCCCCTCTGCTAACGAAAATGAACTCGAGAATCAAGAATTGTAGTGGATTAAACCACCTCAAGGTGTGGAGGGGCATCTCACGGGTCATCTTTACAGAAGCTAGAGAATAACTCATTGTTTTTGAAAACCGGTAGAGAGGGAAAGAAGCGAACATTTATCCCACTTACATTGTACAGATATTGGGGGTAACTAAATTGTTGATGAGGGCAAATTTCTTTTTGTGGAAATATTTCAGATAATAAATGAGGCAGAAATGATAGAATAGTGCCATTTTTAACTCCTGATAATATAATGAATTAAGCAACTACATTATATTACAGAAAAAGACATAGCAGACAGTATATGCTTCGGATGGAATCATCGCATCATCATCTGCGAAGCGTTCAAGCCACAAACAAACGAAAAACCTGAATCGGATTGCACCTCTAGATATGATTCCCAATTTTTAAGATAATGCAAGAGACAGAGAAGTGTTTTAAATGACACCATAGGAAATAAAATGGGTACAATCCAGACTGTGGGAAACTGTATAGGACATAGGACCTCATTTCTTCAACCCATAAATTATAAGGAAAAAAGAGGAAAGGGGACTTATAGATAAAACCAAAACAAAACAAAACAAATACAAAAACAAAAAACACTTAATTACAATGACCTTATGTGGATTTTATTTGGAGGAAAAATTTCTCAAAACTTTTTTTTTCTCTCAAAACATTTTTGAGACAATCAGAGAAATTCAAATACTGCCTGGATGCTTGATTAAATTAATGGATTATTATTTATTTTTTAGGTGTGATGATAGTATTGTGTCACATCTTTTAAAAGAAGTCCTTGTCTTTTAAAGATGCATTCTAAAATATTTGTGGGTGGAAATATATGATTTCTAAGGTTCACTTTAATATATTCCAAGAGCAAGTGGTAAGTGAATGGTGGATAGATGCACTAAAGATTGGCCATGAGTTATCATTGTGAAGCTGAGTGATGGGTACATGGGGCTCATCATACTCTTTTCTCTGCTTTTATTCAGGGTTTAATATTTCTGTAGTAAAAAAAAAAGTTAATGGTACAGTGATATCTTAATTTTGTTCTTACTTAAAACATTTAAGTCTCTTGCTATAGAATTGAGGACTAGGTCAGGCAATGGCTGAAGGCATTGACTAAGGATCAGACTGCTTGGGTTTGATTGTCAGCTCTGCTGCTTATTAGCTGGATAATCTAGAGTAAGGAACTTCATGTTGCTCTTTTTCAGTTCCCTCATTTGTAAAATTGGAATAACAGTACCATCCGCTTATGACTTCATTGAGTTATTATGACGATAAAATGAAAAAAGTTCTTCCAGTGTCTAGAATAATTCATAGAACACCCCCTGTATTAAGCAGTATATGAATTTATACTTAATTATTTTTATTGGGTTTCTTTTCTTTTCTTTCTTTCTTTCTTTCTTTCTTTCTTTCTTTCTTTCTTTCTTTCTTTTTTTTTTTCTTTTCTTTTTTTTTGTCTTTGGGCATAAGTCTCCTGATAAAAGTGTCCCCACTCGTTTTGCATTTATACCTATGATTTTGCTTCAGATTCCACGTCTCATCACCAACTCCAATTCTGATACCAACTAACGATTCTAGCCTCAACTCCAATGTGTCAGTTTTCTTCCCACTCATCCAAGCAACTAATTCTCCCAAACCAGCTGGATGTCCGTTCAGCTTGATCTGGCACTGGTCTACCTGGAGATAGTGTCAGATCTCCCGGTTAAAAGCTCAGTCCTACAAGACAGACCCACCTGTCTTCAGGCATAGTCATAAGCCCAAGATGTTACCTGTGCTTCTGACCACCACCTATATAAATCGGAAGTTCCAACAACCCCATCCTTAGGTTTGATTAAGTTTTTAGATCAGCTCATAGAACTTAGAGAAATATTTTACTTACTAGATCACTGGTTTATTATAAAAGGATATAA
Source organism: Eonycteris spelaea (assembly GCA_003508835.1). Lineage (NCBI taxonomy): Eukaryota > Metazoa > Chordata > Mammalia > Chiroptera > Pteropodidae > Eonycteris > Eonycteris spelaea. The sequence continues at coordinate 2,452,549 of PUFA01000062.1, read as the reverse complement.
TTCGGGAACAGCCAGAGAGAGAGAAGAGATACATAGGGCAAGGTATGGGGAAAGTGCATCCTCTCAAGCTACCACTTTCCCAAACCTCCACTTGTTTACCAATCCAGAAACTCTCCAAACACCTCCCTTTGGGTGTTTATGGAGGCTTCTTTACATAGACATGATTGATTAAATCATCAGCCACTGGTGACTGAACTCAATCTCTAACCCTTTTCTCCTCCCCGGAGGGCCGGGGTTGGGACTGAAAGTTCTAACCCTCTAATCACATGGTAGTTCTCTTAAAGAGTCCTCCATCTTTAGGCAACTAGTGGCATCCTAAAAGTCACCTCATTGACAGAGCAAAAGTCACCTTTATCACTTAGGAAATTCCAAGAGTTTTAGGAGCTCTGTGACGGAAACTGTGACGAAGACCAAATATATATCTTATTATATATCACAATATCACAGTACTTAATTAGTCAGTCTTCACTCCTAATACATTAGCTACAATTGTTCAGTTCCTTTAAAGTGGATCAAGAACTTAAAGTCACTTTTGCAGCAATCCCAGGGCAAATCTTGCTAGATTTTAATGATTCACTTGCAGTCTTTTATAGTTATTTATCTATACCTAATCTAACAGGTGCGTGTATGTGTTGTTGTTGTTGTTACTGTTTTCATTTGGTATGCTTCATCTTTATCAAATCTTTTCAAAACAACTTCATTTTCTTAAGAATGTTCTTTCTGTGTTATATTTCCACCCATTTATATAATTACATTACAAATTTTCAATTGCAACCTTTGTAAACAAGGTCAGGAACAAACAAACTGACTTGGTAAACAGACAACACAACTGGTGGAAGAGGTGCCCAGATGCAGTCTGACATGCCAATGGCAAGCGTTAAGCTTTCTGGCTGCATCAGACATATACTTCACAGAGAGAGTGGAAACTGCCTGAGTTAACCTACTGGTTCCTCAGGCGCAGATCAGTTAGAGAATCTATTGTATACAAGTCAGCACTTGTGTGTTTGCATGGTATAGTCTTCCTTTATTCTAATTTGTTCAAATGATCGAGACTGTATTATAACTCTTGTCCACCAGAGGAAAAAAATCAAACTTCACACTTCAAACTGACTTTTTTAGTGAATCCAGAGGACCAGAATCAAACACAAAGAATATGTGCAAATAATGGGTTGCTGGAGTCTACAGAACACTGGGTCTGAGCATCAGTGGTCACTTGTTGCAAAGACAGTATATATATTGAGCGCTGCTATTACACGGCATGATTTCTTGAATGCCACAGCAGTCAGATTTCAGACTAAGAAGTTTCACACACTCTAATATTCACATTGTAGTTTCATTTTGACTGTAAAGTTACACAGAAATCAAATGATCAAATCTGCATTTCCTTCTAAATCTATATGCAAATAGTGAGACAGGGATTCCCCTTGTCATTGGCATTCCTTAGCAAGAAGGATTCCAGACAACTTCAAGCTCTGAAGATGCGAACTGCCTTAATGCCAATCCAATCTTGCTGAATTGGACACTTCCTGTCTTCTGCCAAATTTCACAGATCTCATGACAAGTTCCCTCCCTTGCAACATGCCATTGTTACTTTGCTTTCTGATCAACTGTGAATTCTCACAGTCCTCCTTGAACAGGAGAGAGGAAGTGAGAGAGGTGTGTAGCTACTGCTGTATTCATTTTCTTCACTTGACAGATGGGTAAGCCAAAGTTACAAGACAGATCTGTTTTTATCACACTGGGGCATTCCGCAACTCTCTTCTGACTCAGAGATTTGATCAGAAGGACATTTCATGGGGTGTATTTGTAACTTTTGAACTAAGTTCATTTTATTACAGTGACTTCAGGAAAGTTTAAAAGTTAGGGTGCAAAATTGTCACTAGGACCCACCTTCTGTCTTGTCTCTCGGCACTTCACCCAGTGCTTCTAGGAGTCTGGGCCTGGAACCCTTCTAGGAGAGTCCTACCACATGTAAGTTGTACAGACCAAACTGGAAGAATCTTGTCTGCAGACTCCTTACATTTAATGATGTCACTCACAGATAATACATTCACATTCACATTTAATCAGGGGAATGTGTTTCTTAGTCATATCAAATTTCCACATGATAGCAAAGTCAAACAGAAAATAAAATATGCAGCAGCCCCCTCTGAAGAAACCTCCTCCATCTCCCATTCTCAGCAACTCGCTCCACCTCATTCTATTATTCTTTTAATTGTTAGATCACTCTTTCATAAACAGAAAACCTGCTGGCATTATTCAAAGTAACTCCAAACCACAAATATTTACCTAGCATTGGATTCATTTGTTTATGTAACAATTTTTTTTAAGGATCATCAATAATGTATGCAAAATGCAGAAGAGCTAGGCTTGGAAAAGGATGATTACCATGGTGGTCATTATGCAATCAGATACTTTTGAAATTAAGTTATTGTTATTCTCATAGGGCTTTATACATACAATTATAGTAAGCATATGCGTGTGTTTCTGTGTATGTGTGTATGTGTGTGGGGTGTGGGGGGGCGGAATTTCGATGATACAGAAACCCGGTTAAAGGCAGTCTAAAGTTATAAGAGCAAGGTATATTACCAAGATATCTTAGGAATCTAGAGGCCAGAAAGAATCCCACGGAATCACAAAAATATAAGTTGCTTTAAGCCAAAGCCTGGAAAAAATGGTATATTTATCACAACTGTGGTCCTCAAATGTTATCTAAATTAAGCCCAGCTATTTGGTTTTCAATCCATCATTTGTATTAGTCTAAAAAATAAAAATCTGATAAAATACACATTAGAAGATGCGAATGAGATAAATGCTACTTGTGGTAGATTGTTTTCAAAGATGACTGCAACAATTTCTCTTTTCACGGTGACTTTGTTACGCCTCCAGTTAAGAGGTGACATGTATTTTTCCCTCCTCTAACCTGAGCCAGACTTGCAAATTGCTTAGACTAATAGTATGTGATGACAGTGACACTGTGTGAGTTCCAGGCCAAAGCCTCAGAAAGCTGTGTAGCTTTCTTAGAATGCTGCCCTGAGACTTCCATGTAAGAAAACCAGTCGAGATTACAAAAATTTGAGGGGCCACATGAAGAAGCAGTGCCAGGCATGTGAGCGAGGCTAGCTGGGACTTTCCATGCAACTTCTGACCCTTCAGCTGAATGCGGGCACATGGGTAAGGCCAGGTGGAATCAACAGAAGAAAAGCCCCGGGCGATTCATAAATTATCATTTCAAGCTGTTAAGTTTTTTTTCTGGTTTTTTTTTTTCAACCATTAGTGCTATCTTGTTCGAGAATATTTTCATCGCCCCAAAAGAAAACCTCATACCCATTAAGCAGTCACTCTCCTTTATCCTCTCCCTCCAGACCCTGAAAACAACTCATCTTTTCTCTTCTTCTATGAATTTACCTATTCGGGATATTTCATATAAAGGGAATCACACAGTATGTGGCTTTTTGTGCCTGACTCCTCTTTTTAGCATTATATTTTCGAGGTTCATTCACATTGTAGCATATATCGGCAGTTCATTACTTTTAATGGCCAAATAATATTTTATTGTATGGGTATACCACATTTTATGTATCCATTAGTTAATGGATATTTGTATTATTTCTACGTTTTAGCTATTGTGAATAGTGCTGCTATGAATATTTGCGTATAAATTTTTGTTTGAACGACTGGTTTTCAGCTGTTTTCAATTCTTTTGAGCATATACCTAGAACTGAAATTGCTGGGTCACAAGTCTATATTTAATTTATTGAGGAATCACCAAAGGCTTTCCACAGCGGCTGCACCATTTTACATTTCCACTGGCAATGCACAAGGGTTCCAATTTCTCCACATCCTCTCTCCACATCTTTGCCAATATTTCTCTCTCTCTCTCCCTCTCCTTTCATAGCCATCACGTGGATGCAGAGTGGGACCATATCATGAGTTTCATTTTCGTTTCCCTGACAACTAATGATGTCGTGCATCTTTTATTTGCTGGCTGTCTATTTGTATATCTTTGGAGAAATATCTGTGTCTATTCAAGTCCTTTGCTCATTTTAAAAATTGCGTTGTTTTTCTTTCTATTGTTGTGTTGTAAAAGTCCTTTATAAAGTCTAGATACTAGCCCTTTATCAGATATATGATTTGTAAATATTTCTTCTGATTTTGTGGGTTGGTGGGTTGTCTTTTTATTTTCTTGGTAGTGTTTTTGATGCAAAAAAGTTTTCAATTGTGATAAAGTCCAATTTATTTATTTTTCTCTTCTGTTGCTTGTGCTTTGTTGTTATAGTGAAGAAACTATTGCCAGATCTAAGGTACTGAGGATTTACTCCTATGTTTTCTTCTGAGACTTATAATGTTAGTTCTGTTATTAGGTCTTTGATCTAATTTGCAATAATTTTTATGTATGGTGTAAGGTAGGAGTCTAACTTCATTCTTTGCAAGTGGATATCTAGTTGTCCTTACACTATTTGTTGAAGATACTATTCTTTCCCCATTAAAGTATCTTCGAAACCCTGTCAAAAATCAATTTATTAAACCACTAAGTTTTGAGGCTGTTGTCACCTAACAATAATTAACTGATGTACTTCTTTACCTGATGAACTCATAATTTTACTGTCCATCCATTACCTTTCCTTAAAACTTTACAAACAAAATATGTTAATAATAATGGAAAACAAAATAACTTTTCCTTGACAAAACACACAATCATCTAATAAGCTTTGAAAGAACAGCCAGCCTGTATCACAGTTAAATTTAATATTCTAAGAATGGTAGGTGATGTCTTGTACTCTAAGTTTCCAAAGATATGGCCAAACTTATAGGCTTTATGTATATTAGTTATCTTTGGGATGTTGGAGGAACAGCAGAAGAGCTTATGAGACTGGAGCAGAGTGAACAAGCATAAGAGTAATGATGATAAGGTTAGATGTGGTGGGTAGGATGGGGCTTTCTAGGGAACTGAAGGGGTTTTGACTTTTGCACTGAGTGATTCGGGAAACCATTGGAGGGTCTTGAGCAAAATGATATTGGAATTAAGTAGTAACAGGATCATTTGGTTGTTGTACTAAGAAAAAACTAAGGATGGGGTAGAGACAGAGAGTTTCATATGTAAGGCCATGACAATAACAACGTAGATCAATCACAAAAGCTTGGACTGGGAAGGTTGATGGCGATTGTGAGGTGGGCAGATTATATTTTGAAGGAAGAGTCAATAGAATTTGCTGATAGATTTGATATGAAGTATGTGTAAAGAAGAGGGGTCACTTATGAGTTTGAGGTTTTAGCCTGAGCAAAGAGAATACTAGAGCCACCTTTTACTAGATGGGGAAAACAAAAGGAGTAGATTGGAGGGAGTTGTAAATTAAGAGTTCTGTCGTGGGCAAATTCAGCTTGAGATGTCTGTTAGACATACAGGTGGAAATGCTGCCGAGGAAATTAGATCTGCAAGTCTGGAATTGGGGGAGTGAGTCTAGCTAGAGATGAGATCCAAAGATTAAATCTTAATCACCTCCATACTAAGAGATCAGAAGAGGAAGCATAAGCAAAGGTGACTCAGATGAGGCAGCCAGGGAGGTAGGAAGAAAACCAACCTCACATGATAATCTAGAAGAAGGAAAGAGTCAGTTTTCTCAGGTGTTCCACTGATAAGTCAGGTAAAACGAGGGCTTAGAACTGACCACTCTTCTTACTCTGAAAATGGGAGCTCAAGTAAACAAATTTTAAATGGTATAGGGGCTTTTGCATTACCATGTATATGACTATTTTTATATTTAATTTACATTCTATGTATGGTTAAAAATAAATTTAACTGTATACATACAAAGATACTGATACATATAATTATTTATAAATACTTCCTCAGCCTTATTCAGTGAGCCTAAATCATATACTTCTTATTATAAGCTAAAGTGGTCTTTCTCTACTGCAAAACCCAGCCCAACCCATTATCACCCAATCCTAAGCAAACTGTGCAATTTGTAACATTCTTCGAAAGAATAAAACAATCAACTTGAGTGCACCATCAGGAAATGAATCAGCAGAGTATACCATCTGTAGGAAACCAAGCTAAGGATGCAGCCAAGAAAGTTAAAGCCATCTTTTTGCTGGGTATTTGGAGTATTAAATCACCAACCTTATGCATGCTCTGAAAAGCAATTCCTATAACAGTATGCACAAGAACAGATATTTATGCATCAGGTCCATATTATTGATTTCTGGAAGAAAACTTACAGGACAAATATTAACCTGGCTTAGTGTAGCCCTTCACTTGAGACGTGAGCCATACGACTTATTTATATCACTTACAAAGTGTGAGTACTAATTCATGAGACTTGAGATAGTCATAGGACTTTTGTATTTTGAGAGAAAAATTATATGCTGATTCCAGTAGTGCAAATATTTAACAACGGGCATAGCAAAGGTAGCAACCAATCAAAAGAGACATTCAATCAATAAAAATGGCCATCCAATTAATTAGAACAGCAGGAGATTGTAAACAGCCTAGCTGTGATACCCAGCATCATTGCAGAAAACGTTTTTGAAACTTTCCATCTGGTTCCTTAGATGTATTTATTTATAACTCAAGTCATAATGTCAGTTGCAATATATATTATAGGTAGGTACAGCTTTTGATTCTGAACGGTCATTCTCCACTCGAATGTACTTAATTTGCTAGAACTTGGCCTTTTCCCTAATCCATTCAAAAGATTGTTCACAGGCAATGCAAGTGAGCCTGAAAAAGAGGTTCTGTGGGTGGGGAGATTCTGATTGGGGTCTGCCCTTCCCCAGGCTCCACGTCCCCCTCCCTGAAGAGACAAGGTGAGGGACGTGAATCCTGGGAGTTACACTGGGTGAAAAGGGTCCTCAGTCAAGATATTTCACAAATGAATCATCGTACTGGAGAGATAAAGCCGATAATTCAGAGAGAAGACATGCACCCCTCCAAAAGACCTAGTGAGAAATTTCTTAAGTGTGGTCCTAGGACGCCTGCCACAAAAATTCCTACAGTGTTTCTCAAAAAGGCAGATTTCTGGGGCCTACCCCAGGCCTAATGAATCAGAATCATTGGGAGAAAGGCTGGGTTCTGTGTTTTATACCAGTCCTCAGCTGATCTTTGCTCAGGCAGACATTTGAGAATCACTGAGTCTATGTGGTAAAACTTAGAAGAGAAATGAGACAAGGAGAGAAGTTTTGGCTGAGTCAGATGGGGTTGAACACCTGGCACCACATAACAGGGCCTGTGTGGGGAATTTAGGGGCTCTCTCAAGACTAGGGTGCATCTTCCCTTCCAATTCTCAGGGGCTACATAGAGCCTCTACAGAGTTTCATTATAAATTTGACATAGTCCGGCAATGCATTCCAAATAGCTACTTAAAGCAGAAGGCGAGGATAAAAAGACATAGCAACTTTTCAAGGGAGGATAAAAGTTTATTTAACATTCTTATTTTACTCTCACTATTCATGGGAATGAGCTTGAAGGCATATTACAGAGCTGCCCCAAATAGATCACAATGGCTAAAATGGAAAATGAAAATCTAAACTGCTCTTTCCTAAGAGTTTATCAAGAGTAGCATTCGGGTAGTTCACGCCTGCCAGGAGATGGAGAGCAATGGTCTGAATTCCATTTGATAACCCTATAGATGTGCAGCACAGAATGCCCTGTGTCATAGATTAAATATTTGTGACTCCCCCCAATGTGTATGTTAAACCTTAATGCCCAATATGATGGTATTTGGAGGTAGGGCCTTTGGAAGGTCATTAGGTTGTGAAGGTGGAGCCCTCACTAGTGGAATTATTGTTCTTATTAAAAAAACACTCCAGAGAGCTCCCTTGCCCCTTCCACCATGTGAGGACGCAGGAAGAAGACAACCATCTATGAACCAAGAAGGCCCTCACTAGGTACCAAATCTGCCAGCACCTTGACTTTGGACTTCGCAGCACCTAGAACTGTGAGAAATAACCGTTTGTTGTTTCTAAGTTACCAGTTTACGGTATTCTTTATAGCAGCCCACATGGACAAATACACCTTGTTTTGAAGAAATATACAACCTGACTCTGAGTAAACTCAAATCACTTATGAGAGTGATGTTTTCTACAAAGAAAGTGTGAAGCAGTGGACAAGACCTCTGAGAGGTTTTCAAAGGCCTAGGTCACTTCACAAGAAGAAAAAATATTGTAATTATGTATAGTGATGGATGTTAATTAGACTCTAGGGATCATTTCTCAGTTTACAAATATCAAATCATTATGTTGTACACCTGAAACTAATATGTCAATTATACCTGAAAAATAAATTATATTTACAATAAAAAAGAAACACTGTAAATAAATTTAAATGCCAAAACAAGGTTACAAAACTGTGGTATACTTTAAATATACACATGTTAAAAATGAATAGATGGTATACTATAAGTGTTCACACAAAATTTATTTTAAAAGTCTGAATTTTATAATGCATCAAGCGTAGCATGGTCTGGTTATACAGTAACAGAACACAAGTTTCAAGTTATATGAAGGACAATTTTAAATCTGTCACTGTGTTGCTTTGACTACATATATTATAACCTCGTTTGAGGGTAAAGAAAACATACTAGAATAGAGGCCCTCTTGTGAATGAGTGGTCCAAGCCAAATGCCCCATCACTCGCCTTTCAACGGGCTGGTAGTGATGAGTTTTCTGGGCTGAATTGATTATTGGGACACCAACTAGAAGTGTGAATGAACTTGGGCAGTTCATTTATGTTCTGTTACATGTGTTTCCCAATCCGTAATGTGAGGGAAGACGATTATTGAGGTTCCTTCCAGCTCTATGCATCTATTATATTTTCATCTATTCTATTCTGCTTACTATGCCTTTCTACAGTACCTCTCATCTCCTACCAGAAGGGCAAGGTGCTAGAATTGCCTTGATGCCAGTCAAGTGTGTAAATCTTACTCATTCCTTTAAATTGCACTTCAATTCGGTCTTTCTCAGGTTCTTTTCTTCGCCAGTGGGCCAGCTCTTTAATAAACATTTCACGAGCTGTCTCAATAATTAACAACTAATTAACAAGAAGGCCTTGCTGTTATGGGTTGGTGCTTTCAAAAAGAAATGAGCAGGAAAGTAGCTTTGCTTTCTGTATTCACAGGGTCCTGCCATTGTCATTATAATATGCTGGAGTTGGCTGTTCCTTAATAGTGTGAACAATCTCATTAAGATCTCAGCTGGAACAATCAATTCACTGTCAGAGGACCATATCGATCTTCAAGAACTGTCATTGAGTTTCAGGGTGTTTGTAAAAATTGTGACAGCCGGAAGTGTGCTTGAGTTTGGGCTATTTATTTCTCTGAGAAACACATTACAATCAGATGGAATCTACATGGCTCCCTCTGTTGCTCCTGAAGGCTGAAAATACTGACGAGGAGCTTCCTGACAAAAGTTTTAGCAGGATGCCCTTTCCAGATACACCAGACAGGCATGCAAAGTACCTGCCAGGTACTCCATTCCCTTCTGTGATGTCTCAGAATGTCCATCACAGCTTCCTCTTTGAAATTCCTTAATTTTCAAGCCTTGTATCATGTGGCCACGCCTTCCTCATCACAGCTGGTAGGACCAGGAATGAGCACCTGACCCAAAAGGGGCTCATCTGGCAAGTGACGGATGAGAGACCCTGGCATAGACGCTTAGCTCAGTGGAAGTGCTGAAAATGTTTGAGAGTGATTTGGCTGAGGGAGAGAATATGATGTAGCCTATGGTAGTAGAAACAACAGAAACAAAGAAGGGAGCATGGAGTCACCCCAGTGGTGAACCACTAGACTGAGCAGCAACAAACATGTGACAAGAGAACCAGTCTCTGTCCTGAACAGAAAGCCAGTGCTCCACTGAGGAGCCTGCACAGTGAACGGGAGCAGGCATTTCAAGTCTCCATCACAAGGGCAGCATCATAAGCAAGCTGCTGCAGTGTGCAGCCACCACTGTGGTGACCTGGTGCCAGGACTCCCTCGCCAGGTGAAACACTACCCTCTTGCACTCATTAGGATGAAGTACTGTGACTTTCAACTTTATTCTCTGAAATAATGATATTAAAAACATTCCCACACCTATGCACATGTTCAATATATTGGGTTTCCCTCATTTCACTGATCTGTGGTACTTTTTTGATAGAGAGAAAAACACATTGAAGACTGTGCCATTTCAGAGGAACTGAGTGAGTGGTAAAAATGAAGATTAATGAACCAAATTAAAATATAGGCTTAGCATTTGGAAATGGAAACACCCTACAGCATTGCTTTTCATGTTTCTAGGTAGCCACAGGATAGATATGGAATGTTACTACTTTTTGTACTAGCTTCTTATAGGGCATACATGTTTGCAACTCATGAAAAGCCGTACAAGGAGCCAGGCTGATTTTTTTTAACTCCCAATACATAGCAGGTTCAAACTCAGAAGACTCTGATCTATAGTTTCTTCCCCAATGCAGAAAAAAATACTCCTTCCACTTATGAATCAAGATAGGGAGGAAAAACAGGGAGATGATAAAAGAGAAAGTGGGTCGGAGCCAACAACTCAGGAAAGAAAACTCAAGATGAGGGTGAGATGCTTTAGAAGCATCCAGATCATCTTGGGGATATTGTAGGAGAAGGTAGATGATAACTTCTCTAGGCCTAATGCAGAGAGCTTGTAGGCATTTAGGTTGAGGATTTAGTTTTAACATGACCCAGGGACAATTATGTGGAGGTGATAGAAGGCAGTTCATCACCATGAGTCCAAGATCATGATTCTGGTTCCTCATAAATAGAGGAGCCCCTGTGCCCCTGAAAGAGGACCCAGAGTCCCTAAGTAGATGAGGGGACTAGCAAAGACCTGGGGTTGTCAGGAGAGGCCATAGTATGTAGGCACAAATGATCAGGCTATGATCTCTAGCAGCAGGGTCAGCACAGCAGGATCAAGAAGCCAGAGTGAACCCCACTCAGCAGTCACCAGTCCAGAGAGGTGGTCTATCCAGACATACCATGAGAATAGAAAGTATCTCCCAGTGTCCCCAGGGTGTATAGACACCATCTTGGGGAAGAGAAAGAAAGGTCATTCTGCAAAAGGCTACTTATCTCAAGGGACAGATTTATCCTGAAGAAAGTTTTTGTAGTTGGATATTCCAGATAACTCCCAATTGAATTTGGAATAGATCATTTAATAGGAAAGGAGTCTTTAAACCAGAAGAGACTGAAATATTATTATCATCTGGATTTTCCTGGATACTCTGAAGGATGAGACTTACGAGGAGCTATAACCAGTTTTGAAGAAAAAAGAAGCTACATTTTCTTTGAGCATCTCATTTGTAGTGAGAGAATTTTGTGACTCTAATAACATATATATTTATGTATAATATATATGTATTTGACTTAAAGTTAGAGCCATTCTCTGAAGGCTATTGTAATAGGTAGCCATTTATTTATTATTCTAAATTTTTATTATTTTATTAATATTCCAACATTTTAAAGTGAGCCAACCTATTTATAACTCTTCTCATTTCAATTGTCTGTTTGCTTGTTTGTTTGTTCTCTTCCATTTCTACTGTTCTTGGAAGAGGTCATTTATCTCTTCTCGGAAACTGTTTGTCATCCAAGAAGTAATATGAATCCCACATAGCATAGAAATTAAATTTCATCACAGCAAACAAAAAAAAAAATGGTTCAAGTTCATTCAAGATTTTAAATGGAATATATTTCTTTTTATTTTTAAATGAGCTATTGGATAACTTCTGAAAAGAAAAATACACACAAAGAGAGATTTCTGATAACCTTGTTACAACAGAATTTGATCTACAATAAAATAAATGAATATGATAGTGCTGAGGTTTAAAATAATTCTTTGATAGAAGTAGATCTTCCAAAAGAAAATGAAAAGTTAAAAGCAGAATTAAATATAAGCCAAATATCCAGAAATAAATAAGACAGAATCATTATTTTATGCCCAGCAACATGAAGTGGTAAAAAAGATTCTCTGAATCTTGAGTCATGAAATGTGTTTAAATCTTTTTTCATCCACCAATTAGAAGTGTGCATTTGGACTAGTCATTTGACCTCCCTGAGTTTCATTTCCCTTGTCAAGAAATGGAGATAACAACCTATAATCTACCATTCCACAGAGTCTTTATGATAGAATGAAATGAGACAATGCATATGCAAGAATGTTGTAAAATTATATGATGATGCCGATGATGACCATTAGCAGCAGCAGCAGCAGCAGCAGCAGCAGCAGCAGCAGCAGCAGCATCATCATCATCATCATCGTCATCTGAGACATTTACTTAACATAGTACAAGGAGTGTGTTGGAGGTGAAGGAGTAGATCCAGGTCTTGATGCCTTTTTAGCCATTTCTCCATTTTTTTTCCTTCAAAATTTTGTGACTATTCTGTAACAGTTAAGCTCTCCCTAAACAATTTCAGAACACCAGTAAGATGATGACAATATAGTCAGTGAATAAATTGCTTGGCTAAGTGGAGCCAGATCACCAACTTCTGTTCTTATTTTTCACCAAATTGACTCATCACCTTGTTTTCAAAGACCAGCAAGGAAGAGTCGGGAGAAAGAAGTTAACTCTTATGGAATACTTGCTGGATGTCAAACATTTTACATACATCATTTTATTTAATATTCAGAGTGAGATGGCATTATTTTCATGTTACAAGTAAGGAAACTGTGGCTTAGAGAGGCTTGGTCAAGATCACAGAGGCGGTGAGGAGAGATGGTACACTTGAATGTGGAGCTGACCACAACACTCCACTTTTCCCCTCCTCCAACATTTCTGCCCAAATGCCCAGCAACTGACATATGGGCAGATCTTAATTCTTCATAGTAACTAAACACTGGAATGGCATAAATGATTAAAATCTCAAATGCATACTGGACAGTAGTTCCATCCTCTTCTTTCAACCTTAATAACAATAAATTGATTCTCTTTTTCTATCCTCTGCTTGTCAAAATCCCTCTTGATCTTTGATGAAAGGAGCCAACAAGACATAAAATGGACCGATAAAGCAGGAGGAAGCCAAGGACGTTCCTCCAACCAGACTGCAGCCCCAAATAATCAAGGGTTGATGATGTATTTGAGGTAAAAAGCCAATCAGAGCAGAATTTGTAAATACTCAAAACTCTCCATGGCTAAAACTTAGTCCCCTCATTGTTTTTGACCTGGGATCCTACGATAGCTGGATTTCCACAAAGAAATAAGGCAATGAAAAGTCATAAACTAATTTAAATATTTTTCGTTAAATTTTTTTTTGTTAAAAGTCTAGCATAATTCACATATCTTAAGTAAAGATGAACAGCATAAAATAAATGGTTAAGTATCTTTACTTTGGGTTAGAGTTCAAGACAAACTCATAAGAAATAACTACTTAATAATTTTAAAAACCCAGCAAATATTTAATTTTTCTGTGCTAGGCACTTTGTCCTCATTGTCTCATCTGATAGTCATAACAACTCATTAAGGTAAATAATATGATTCCCTGTCATAGATGAGGACACTGAGGCTCAGAGACATTAGGTGCCTTGTCTAGGTTGACACAGCTAAGAGCTAAGGTGCACTAGTTACCTGGTGATCAGGAACAATGTTTGGCAGATATATTAGTCTTTGAATAATAAAAGTTTGTCAAGGAAGAGGACTAACAAAAAGCAGTTCTTCATGGCAAGAGGTTTGGGGAAAGCTAAGTAAGAGTCACTTTCTGGGGCCAGGAGAACCTGAAGTGGCTTGGGCACCTGGATGTTTGGTCTCAGCTGTATGGGAAGAGATTACCAAAGGTGATGCTGGACAACTGAGCTTTGAAATGAGCATGATGTCTAGAAAGGACAAGGACACACACATACACAGACACACACACATCGAAATTGATTTTACTAAAAAGACGGAAGTAGGGTTTGGTTGCCTTAGTCCTGAAGCTACACTATTGCTGCTATAATTAGTCAGTCTTTTTCTTACATATCTGTGAGAGGGACTTCATGGGTATCACAATTTTTTTTTCAGTGTGGCTTCCAGATTCTATTTCATGAAAAGGAGTACAACCAATATGAGTGAGGTTTCAGACTACCTGGGATCAAATCCAGGCTCCTTACTAGCTGTGATTAAGTTTCTTAATCTTCTGTGCCTCAATTTCTCCATCTGTACGACTGGGATAACAATCCTAATGCCTATTTGATAATGTAGGAATGGAAAGAGTTGTATTTGTAAAGCATCTTTCACAATGCCGGCCCCACAGGAAGCACTGGATAGATGATAGCTATTATAATTGTTGAATAAAGGACCCTATGGAAATAGTAAAGAAATTGGTGTCTAGCTTTCAAAGAAAGTAAAAACAATAAAAAAAAATCAGGTTAGTGGTCATGGCTAAGGGAATGGAATTTATTGTTGGGAAGAGCACCTGAGAAGTTTCTGGCACTGATTGTATTTTGTTTCTTGAACAGGGTGGTATTTACACAGGTATTCAAATGTGTCAAGCTTTTTCTTGGGTTTTGAGAACTTTTCTGCACGTGTGTATGTGTGTTTAATGTCACATTAGAAAAAGACAAAGAGGAGGAAGAGAGAGGAAGGCGGAGGAGGAAGAGTGGGGAGGAGAGAGTGGAGGAAGGGGAGGAAGAGGAAGGGGAAGAGCAGGAGAAAGGAGAGAGAGACGTTCCATCTGGTGTGACTTTCCTGTGATGAGCACTTTGCAGCAAATGGTCATTTCGCAGAAAATTGAAGCCAAGGTTTGTCTTTAATAACTGCTTTTCAGGTGAAAAAAATCCCTGCCATGGAGAGCAGATAAGTAGCATCTTGCTCAAAGTCAATGAACAGCTGAGTTGCAGTGCAATTCCAGAGGAACTAAATCCTAATTATCGGTTTGCTGTCAGGTCTGCAGGGAGCAGGTGAGGCTGGGGTAGGAGACTAGGAGCTGAATGTTGTGAGCCCAGCTCTAAAACTAGACAGCAGGTGTGTGTGGTTCATGAACCACTGTCATCACTCCGAAGAGCCGAAGTCTAGAATAGATCTAGACACACAGCACCTGAGAAGAGGTTCTAACAAGTCAGTTTGTGGAGTACCAAAGAGGAGCAAGAGTCTGAAGACATCCCAGTGGCCAACTTGCAAGTGAGGAGACTGACATCTCAGGAAGCCTTGAAAATTATCTTGACAACCTGTTCACCAGCGGAATTGGCAGGGCTGGGGCTTCTGGAGTTGGTGGCACTTCCGACGTCTTTGTGGAAGGCAGGAGAAGCAATTTGAGTAGGTAGAAGTGTCACCTCACAGCTACTTATCATCCTCTGCTCCAGAAAAGAAACTCCTGGAAAAGTCCCACTGCTCACGCATGTCCTGGCAGAGCTCCAGAGAAGTGCCAGGTCTGGCGGAGTAGGGATGGCTTTTAGAGCTGGAGGAATCTGAGGGACCAGTCAACTCCTTTAACAAGGACGATGGCCAGAGGCAAGGGAGGCAAAGGCACTACTCAAGACTACTTACGTAAATTAGAGGCAGAGCCAGAAGCAGAATACAAATTTCCTGCTTGGCTAAAACTCCTGAAAAAGTCAGCATTACTTGTAATGAAATAGACTGGCGCAAAAATTTAAAAGAAATATGTTAAAAATATTGGTGAGGGCTACATTAGTCCATAAGTCTCAAAATTAAACTCATCTGCCTTAAAATTAAACCATCAAATGCACAAGCATTGCAGTTTTAACAAAGATTTCAGGATTCCTTCCTCACCCCTATTTTAAGAGTATCACCTGTGTCAGGCACATAATGGACTTCTAGAGATAAGCAGTGAGTAAGACAGAGGAAGCCCTGCCCTTGATGAGCTCAGAGATGAGCAAGGGAAGGGAAGGTGAGAAAGAGAGAAAAGAGCGAGAGAGACAGAGAGAGACAGAGACAGAGAAAGACAGAGACAGAGAGAACTAATAATCATATAAAAATGAATTGCTTTGAAGAGAAAATATGGGCTGCCAGGAGAGCAAGGACCAGGAGGATTACACTGGAGAGTGAGAAACCTTGCTCTTGGTTTCCTTCCCATCCCCAGATAAACTCTCAAGTATAGAACTCTCTTACGATCAAGTTTGTCACAAGTGTAAGTACCTTATTCTAGATCTAGAGACTGGCTGATTCTAGATCTAGAGACTGGCTGAATCCTCAGGGTGAGTATTGCAGCCTCAGGAATAAACTCCTCAAGCCTTCAGGGGGAACTTAGACATTCTTTCAAAGACCTGAGACACATCTCCTGAACAACCCTAAACTCATAGCACATCTTTGTAGGGCACACAGTTTCTGCTATCTAGCAAGCTGTTTCCTACTGGGATCATGTCATTCTATTCTTTTAACACAAATGCAAAGATGCTCATTGGAATGTAAGCTTCACGAGGCTAAAGTTTCATTGTCTTGTTTGCCACTCTGCCCTTGGCACCTGGGAAGCATCTGGCACCCGGGAGTGTGCTCAGACACTACTCTGCCAAACGAATCAGCATGAAATCATGAAGAATTCTCCTGGTTTGATTGGATAATATCAGAAAACCTAAAGTCAGGAATGAAAGCACTCACTATGTCCCAGGGAACCAAAAGAAACCAAGAGGAGTCAAACGGAAATTGGGCAACAGAGACAAATTTATTTGGACATTCCCCAGCAGCTCTTTCATCATTTACCGTGCAGTCCAGGTCATGAGCTCTGTCAAGTCAGTCTGCCAGAATCCCTACTTGCCTGGGACTCCCCAGGCCTGTGGAAAGAAACCATAAGTAAAACCTGGAAATTTGCAAGCTCCAGGATGGAGACACCTGGACAAAGGATGATGGGCGCAGGGAGGTAGCGCCCTCCTATGTGCAACTTACAGTCATGGGGCAGAGATATTATGCAAAGAATCAGATAATCACAATGTGACCAGCACACCACAGGGGAAGAGCATAGGACGCTATGGAGGCGAGTGTCTCATGGGGCTCCTAACTTTATGTATTTATGGGGGACGATTATGAGAGGCTTGCATGTGGAAGTTATGTTTAAGCTAAGAACTAAAGGTTGGTAGAAATTAGTAGGTTAGTAGGCAGGCTAAAGGTCAGGGGCAGCTTGGCTTTGGCCCTGAAATGGGGAGGCATCAGGCACATTTAAGGGACAGAGAGAAGGGGTGTGGCCGTAGCGTAGTGAACCAGGGGAAGAAAGGGGGTCGGAAACTAGGCTTACAGGGATGTTTGGGTCATGGTAAGGAGCAACAGACAGCCACCAAAGGGTTTAAGGAGAGAGGATGGAATAGAGCTCACCTATCAGATTTTTTCTTCAAAATGATCATTCTGCCTATGCCTAATTTGAGACTAAGGATAACAGATGCAAAGATGAATATAATACCATCTCAGCATTTAGGTGCTCAGAGACCACTCTGGGATACAGACGAAAACACAGACAGCAAGATACCTGAACTAACTCAATCTTTCTCATATTTCGGTGTGCCTCCGAATCCCCTGGAGGGCTTGATAAAAACAGACCGCTGGGCCTCACCCGCAGAGTTCTGCTTTCATGCTTTTGTGGGGGTGAGGCCTGAGAATTTGCATTTCTAAGAAGTTTCTAGATGATGCTGAGGCTTCTGGTCTGGGGACCACACTTAGAGAGCCCTTGATGGAGTCAAATCATATGCATGGAATTCATTCTAACTGGTGGGGAGGAAGGATTTTTGGAAGAATCAAAGCCTGAGCAGAGTTTTGAGGAGTGAATAGGAGTTCGTTAGACAGACAGAGCCACAGAAAGGCTACTCTGGGTATGGGAAAAATTATGAACAAAGAGGCCAGAAGCAGCTTGGTTGGGTCTGAGAAACCACAGATGAGAAAGATGAGGTTGGCATGCCCCTGAGTGAGTGAAGCAAATGGGATGACAGGGAAGGAAGCTGCCACTATCCTCAAGGGAAATAGCACTGACTACACCAACTCTGCTTAACAGGGGCCCATCCATGGGAAGACAGAACATTTCCAAACCCCAGCCCCAGCAGAGAGAGAGGCTGGCTGTTGGCAACGGCTGGGGCTCTCCTCCCTGTCTTTGGGAGGCTGGGCAGTGTCGCCTGGGGCTAACACAGCTGCACATCAGTTTCTTCTGCTCTCAGAACAAGTCACAGCTCTCTTTTCCCTCAGGTGGCTTCGCTGAGGCCCATAGAAAAGGTCTCTGTATTGACTAGGGCTCTTGGCTCTGCCAGCCTGGGAAAAATTAGGTCAGCTTAATCACCGCTGATGTCATAAAAGCAGCTTTCTTCATGGGAGCCCTGGTGGAGGGTGGGGTAGGGAAGGGAGTTGAGGTCACCACTGAGGAGACTGCACAGGCTGCTAATGAAGAAAGGTGGATCCACGGGCAGCGCCTGCCTAAGACCTTTGAAGCTTCACTCGCACCGTTTTACAGCCACACAGGGGGAGTAAACTGTACCCGCAGGCTGCTGCTCTTGGCCCTCCCTGGAGAGGGGGGTGGAATTCACACTAATAATATCTGCCAGAAGATAAGTGCATCAGGTCAAAGGGCAAGGAGGGGATGCAGTTGGCCTGTCCCTGTCCTTGTAGTGGGGAGCTCTAGGGCCCTCTGCTAAGTTCTTGAGCTCTCTGCGTCTTGGCGTGTGTTGCACGGCAGGTAAGCCACCCTCTCAGTGCAGTTTGGTCAGGCCTTCCGAGCGCCTGAGGTCTCGGAAAGATGAGAAAGAAAGCATGTTATGTTTCCACAAAGGGCAGAGTCCATGCAAAATCAGAATGGAGGTGATTTGTTGAGGAGGTGTTTGCTTCTGCGGTTTCGAGCAGTTGTTTTCAAACACCTGGTTCACAGACCAGCTGCCTCGGAATCGGGGCCCCTGGTATACATTCAGATTCCAGACTCCGAGAGCCTGAGGTGCAGGCCACCTTGTCGAAAGGCATCCAGATGAGGCTGATGATTCACCAGATTGTGAAAGCCTTGGCCTGGAGGTCTAAATGCAGAAGAGACCTTGAATAAGGTAGTGGTCTCTGAGGAGTGGGCGTCCACAGATTGCTGCTCAAGTGCAATCATGCTCCTTGGTATTTACCCAAGTGAGCTGAAAACTTATGTCCACACAAAAAAACCTGCACATGGATATTTATAACAGCCTATTTATGATTGCCAAACTTGGAAGTAATCAAGATGTTCTTCACTAGGTAAATGGCTAAATAGTATTTCTAGACAATAGAATACTATTCAGCGCTGAAAAAGAAATGAGCTATCAAGCTATAAAAAGACATGAAGGAAACTTAAATGCATATTGCTAAGTGAAAGAATCCAATCCAAAAAGGTTATATACTCTATGATTGCCACTATGTGCCTTCTGCAAAAAGCCAAAAAAGAGACAGTAAAAAGATCAGTGGTTGCTTGGGGTGGGTGGGTGTGTGGGGGTGGGGAATAGAAAGAGCATAGAGGTCTTTCTAGGGCAGTGAGACTATTCTGTATACTACAATGTGAATACATTTTTATACATTTGTCCAAAGCTACAGAGTATACATCAAGAGTGAGCCCTGATGTAAACTATGGACTTCAGGTATCAATATAAGTCAATTGATTGTAATAAATGTATCACTCTGGTGGGGGATGTAGATAGTGAGGGGGGGTGTTGTGCATGTGTGGAGGCAGGGGGTTTGGGGATAATCTCTGCTCAATTTTGCTGTGAACCAAAAACTGCTCTAAAAAAATAAAGTATACTAATTAAAAACAAAACAAAACAAAACCAGCCAGCAGGCTGGATTTGACCTTCTGTCATAACTCACCCATCCTTGCTCAATCATACCTATAGACCCCCCACTACTGGTGCCTGCATTTTTCCTTTCAAACTTCTTTCGGCACTCCATGTTGCCACCACATCCTAGGCAAATGGCTACCAACGTTGGTTCAACCTTAATTCCAGAAGAAACTCATTTCACAGTGGCCAGATGCGGGGATGTTGTATGGAATCCTATAGCTTCTTCTCTCTATGCAGGAATTCCTGGTCTTAAGGACAAATGATTAAAATGGGCCACAGTCTGCGAGAAAAATCAGGGTTCTTAGCTCCCAACAGGCAACTCTTCAAGCATCTCAGCCCTTATACAAAGCACTGGGTTGCCATCACTGAGTAAGTCAATAAAGGGTTAACAGTCAGCCCCAAAATGGTTTCAGTTCCAGTGCACCTTTAAAGTAACAGCCTGGGTCCAGATTAACATTCAAGAAAATAACCCCTCAGGAAAGTGTTCCACAATAAAAGGATTCTATTTCCACTCCACCCTTTACCTTTTTTGAAAAAGTCTGAAACAAGCTCAGAAGCCTGTCAGGCTGAGTGAGTGATGAGTCAGACGTTTAAGCAAACAGGTTTGCTCTGCTGGTGCTGCTCCACACCTGCTTCCGTGCTCTGTGGCGAGGGTGGGGCTTGCACAGACACAGGCAGGCAGAGTTCATCCCCATCAAGGGGTAGCATAGCCACCCACAGCACTGGTACAGGCATGGCCACCATGTTTTTTAAAGCTTTGACCTGCCCAGTATAACTGCTGACTCTTCTTAGATGAACTACTCACGCTTGTAAAATGTGTGATGCCGCAAGCCAGATGCTTAGATGAAGACATGCCCTGACCCCTGTGCCTTGAGAGGTCTGAGGTGCTTGTGGGCTAATGAAGGGGGTTTACTCCACCTCCCCATGCCTCCTGTCAGCAAGAAGCAGTCCTCACATAGTTAAGCTAGGAGTAAAGAGGTTAGTTTTACCATTTTAAATCATGTTACATTGAACTCTGACCTTGACTCTATGAAGTGGATATTATTCTCCCCATTCTACAGAGTGAAAAACTAAGGCTCAGAGAGATGATAATAATCCAATGACCGAAAGCTAAATAAACATCAGAGATTGGGCTAGAACCCTCTCTCCTGTCTTCTAGGGCACTTCTATTTCCTCTACATCAGCTGGAGAGGACCTCCACTCTGAACTGGAGCAGCCCACGACAATCCAGAAGTTTCTAGGGAAGTTGGAGGAGGCATGGATTTGGGATTATACGCTAGAGTAGCTCCAGAGAATCATGGGGATCCAAATCAAATCCAAGTACTGATATCACTCTCCCATAAATCTAGTCTACAGGGTTACACCCTAGGCAAAGTGGAGATCTCAGACCCATGCAGGGTAACCAAGTTGGATTCATTGAGATACGGATGACATGGATTCATCTCACAGGCACTGCACTCAAATGAGGCTCTAAATAGGTATTTCCTAAAATTTTACTTATGATTACCCCTAGAGATTTATGCCTAGGAAGAAATTAAGTACAGCCTATTTATACTGAATAAACTACAGTCATATGAGAGAAAATAGGATTAAAAGAATGAGACTCTCTAGTGTGTACAGGAGCTTTTAAAGGTCTACATCCTTTGACTCAAAGTTGCAGATTGCTCGCAAGCAAGGTCTCAATTCTCTGCCCCTTCTTATAGCTGTGTCTTTGCAACGTGACTTTACGACTTCTCCCACCCAAGAGTGGAGTCTGCTTCCCCAATCCTTGAATCTGGGCTGCCCCTGTGACTAGCATTGGCCAATAGAATGTACCAGAAGTGATGGTGGGCCAGTTTCAAGTCTTGCACACTCTGCTCGTTCTCTTGGAATCTTGTCCAGCCATCACATGACAAGCCAGGGCTGGCCGCTAGAGGATGAGACCACGTGAGGCAGAGATAAGTTGTTTCAGCTGATGGCATCTTAGACAAGCTGGCCCTCACGCCATCTAGCAGATAAGAACAGACTATTCAGGCCAGTCTAGATAATAAGAACCACCTATATGGAGCCAACACAAATTGCTGACCCCAGAATTGTGATTTAAACATATGATGGTTATTTTAAGTCATAAGTTTTGGTCTAGTTCGTTTTGCAATAGCTTTATGATATACTCAGTAACTTGTTTTGATAAGATTTTATCCTAGTAACACAGTCAAAAATTTCCAACAAAGTGTTGGGATACATAAAAAAGCTCATCTCAGGGTTAATTATAATAGCAAAACAATTTTTGTAAAAACTTAACCAATAATAAGGGATTGGTTAAATAAATCTTGATGTATCCATACAATGCAATTTTATAGTGTAGCCATTTAATACACAGGGATTGAATCACTTATGGTACAGCCACACTGCAGAGTACACTGTAGGTATATATATATATAAAAAAAAAGAGGAACATCTAAACATCCGCATCAATCTCCAGGATATCGGGTTTAAAAAATAAATTGAAGAAGTATATACCTATCTGGGTTGTGAGGAGGGGGATGAATAGGCAGAACACAGAGGAGTTTTAGAGTAGTGAAGTACTCTGCATGATGCTCTAATGGTGGGCACATGTCATTATACATTTTCCAAAATCCATAGAAGGTATAACGTCAAGAGAGAACATTGATGTGAACTATGGACGCTGGGTGATAACAATGGGTTAATGAAGCCTCATCGATTGGATCAAATATACCACTCTTTTTAAAAGTCTTATTTTAAAAATACATGCATAGCTTATCTAGAAGAGGGGAGGTTAACAAATATATGTATTTTCTTTTGGTTTGAAATGCAAGGAAAGAACAAAACAATTCCTAAATGGTTATGTATAGAAAGGGAAAGGCAATAAAATAAAGTATACAGAAATAGCAGCTGGAATTGTCTAAATGTCCCATGGTTTGTAGATTTGACTTAGGAACCATGTAAATATTTTGTATCATTATTAAATAAAGATGTTTTAAATCCCTAAAGATAAAGGCCAAAATGAAATAGACTAAAAAGTGTATAGAATTGGTGGCAGAACCACACAGAAGCCATTTAAAATGACTTTAAAACACAGTAAGTTGACCAGACACTGACATGGGATATAAACTAAGACTCCCCTCCCCCACCAAAAAAAAGTTGTGAAAACTCTTAAATTGAATTCAGTAATCATACAATCATATTGTTGATAATAGTGCTGATATAGTTATTTTAAGACTGTTGTGTATGTACTATGGGATAAGTAAGTGCATTGGTGTTGTTCAGAACTAGAAAAGAATGTGTTACAAATTTAAGATCGATGAGGCTAAGTTAAAAGAAAAACATAGTCCTGCAATTGCAAGAATTAGTATAAACTTTTCATGTATTTTATCTTTAATTAAAAAAAAATTCTTAGCTCTGACTATTAAAACGTTCTGAAAATAATGACTAACCCAACAGCACTGAGCACCTTTCGTGCCCAGATTGTGGTCTTAAATACTGTTTTTACTAAAAGGCCTCCTTGAAGAAATGGCTGATTTGAGGTCTGAGACAAGAAATATCTGAGGTAAGTGTAAATATCATATCGTATCACCAAAACAAGGAAGCTATCAGATTACATATGTCATGTCAATGGACACAGAAGCCAATCTGATGAGAAGCCCACTTACTAAAGAGGGCAAAATTTGAGTGTCATAAGAACTTTTACTGCAATAAATTAAATTTATGAGTTCATAGTGATAATTTTTGAAAATTCATTTTTCCTGTTAGCAGGTACTAGGAAACCAACTCATTGAAAAATATTTGGTAAATAAAGATAAGGAATCATTTATCTTGTCTTGTGCCAGTAGCCTTGCAAGACTACACATATCTTACAGTTTTTGAGGTCAGAAGTCCAAAGTAAGTTTCACTGAGCTAAAATCAAGGTGCCAGCAGGCCTGTGTTCCTCCTGAAAGCGCTAAAAGGGAATTTGCTTCCTTGTCTTTTCCCAGCTCCTAGGGGCTGCTCACATTCCTTGGCTCATGGCCCCTTCCTTCATCTTCAAAGCCAGTAGTGTAATGTTGTCACATCTCCTTCACTGCCTCTACTTCTGTCGTCACGTCTCCTTCTGTGACTCTCACCCTCCTGCCTCTCGCTTATAAGAACCCTTGTGCTTACAGTGAACCCACCCGGATAATCCAAAATAATCCCCCCCATCTCAAGAGTCTGGACATAATAACATCTGCAAAGTGCCTTTTACCATGGTAGGGAACATAATCACGGGTTCTGAGGATTAGGACATGGACATCTTTGGGGGGCCGTTTTGCACCTACCATAGGTAGATCTTCCCATCATGTCGCTCACGTGTCGCAGGGCACTGTGTGTTTCTGCACGCTGCCAACAAGGTTTTAAACAAATAGGATAAATGAACAGTGGGAAAAGTGGGTGTTGCGACAGGGTGGAGGACAGGTGAACAGCCAGTGCACATCCCAGGAGCAGATGGAACCCCAGGGTCACCTCCAGGTGCAGTGCATACTTCCCGGGAGGCAGCAGGGATGGGGCGACTGATAGGTGTGGTGTTCGTGCAAGGCCAACTCCCAACAGGTGTTTAGGATTCCTGTCCGGGTCAGCTGAGCCTGAGCAGTTAAAAAACAAACAAACAAACAGAAACAAAAATAAAAATAAACACAAACAAAAAAACCACCTTCCTGTAACTGCAGGTATAATAATACCAAGGAGTATAAAGCAGGACCTGGGGTTTTCTTGCAGTTACCCGGTGGCTGGCAGAAACCTGAATGCTTGAGGCTTGGAAAGTAGGGGCCTGGGAGTCCAAAATCCCTTTGTGATACTCAAACAGTGATAAAGAAAATCAAAATGAGTTGACTAAATGGCCAGTTCAGTCCATGCTGTTTTGAGAGTCAGGTTGTCCTATTGCCAGGTGCAGAGAGGCCACCCACATGCAGGGGGTAATGGGGCAACTGTGGGTGGTCTTGAAAGGCTACTGGCACTTTCCATAGCTTTAGAGAAAAAGCAGAAAGTGACAGCATCACCAGCTGGACCTGCATGGGGGCTGACATCATGGGAGTTGGCCAGGCCTCCTTCACATGAAGCCTCTCATTCCTCATGGCAAAGCCAAACAGCCTATAAAAATACAAGGTGAAGTTCCTTTTTGTTTTGCGGTCACTTTTTATTGACTGCTAAAAATCGTATTGTTACCTGTAACTTAGCAATACCAATTTCCAAGATTTCCTGATTTATTATTACTTCATTCTTTTTGTTTGTTTTTGCCTTTAATTGATAGGTTTTAAACTAAAGCAAGTTCTTGTTGATGTAAGTCCTATGAAATGGTTCTTAAAATAAAGGATCATGGCCATGACCAAGTAAGTTTGGGAAACAAACCGTTTTCATTAGAGAACTACAATGTGCACTAGCATTTTGGAGCTCTTAAGTAGTCCTGAAGTAAAGAGATCGGTTTAATTTCATTTAACCCAGTGTTTTTCAACTTATCCTCTCATACAACCCTCATTTTTATTCCTAAAGAACACTTCTTAACATTTAATAGAGATAGTTTCCAAACAAGAAGACTTGAGGAACGCTGCTTCTCTGGACATTTCCGTTTGTCCACAGGTCTATTCTCACCCTTCTTTTCGCTGCCCTGTGCTCAGAAAGGCTAACTTTTCTGAACTGCATCAGGAGCCTCTTGCCTTTGACTTCTATGGGGTCCAATCAGAGCACAGACCGAGAGTGAGGTCAAGGTATTTACTTCCCAGCTTGTTCCTTTCAAGATTGCTCTCGATGCTATTTAAAAGCCACCGTGACCCTCTATACAGTTATTCTCTCCAGGTTCCAGTAACCTGTCCTTCCTCTTGCCCCTGCAGGCCAAGGTCTGTACCTACTTCTCAGGGTGGCTAATCCCAGCCTTCTGCTTCTATCCTGTGGCCAGTTTCCCTTAACTCCGCCCATGCCTTGGTACTTGTCCCTTGACAACACTCATCTCAATTACTCCATTTGCATATACCCCCTTTTTCCTGCTAGGACCCTGACTGATACACTGCTTTAAATCCACGCGGCCCTAACAAAAATGTCTGACATGGTAACATAAGAAAAATATTTTAAAATCTAGTTAACAACCATTTTCAGTCAGAATCCTGTAAGATATGAAAACAGAGCATAGACTGCCAGTGTAATATTTAGATCCCAAAGGCTCAGCCTGATGTCACTGGCCTTTGGTCCCTGTCCTGACTCATCACACATTACAATCTCATAGACTTAAAAGGGCTTTGACAAGGCCACTGTCCACAAGTGCCCAGCCATAGCCTTAGCTGTCGACAAAGACTTCTAGTTCCTTTTAGGATATTCAGATGTCTCAGTTGGAACACCAGTTAGGAAACTTAATTTTGTTGAAAAGCAGTTTTGATCCAGATGCCAGACTAATGACAAGCATCTGCAGTGGGCTCTCCTTTATAAATGGGACACCCTCTCACGTGCTTCCTGGCCAAGATTTTTGAAGACTAATGAAAAAACAAATTCAATAGATAGGACCCTTGTCCTCGGTTGGTTATCAATCACATACTAATATCTCCTGGGTGCAGCTACTGCGTGTGCCAGAGCCCGGGGCCTGGTGGGAAGAGAAATAGAAATGAATGAAAATGTTGATCCCCTCCCTTGAGAAATTTACAGTCTCATTAAAAGAAAATACAATGCTCTCGACATTTGAGCCCAATCATATAAAGCTTACAAATGGTTATTACAAATAGTCTGGCTAAATAATATAGGGATAAATAAAAATCTTTATATTTTGTTCAGTGTTAAGGTAGGTTTTGTGTGTCTGTCTGCAGGTCTGCCTGTGTGCACGCAAAAAATAAATAAATAAAGAGGGGAGCAAGTGCCGAAGCAGCACGGAAGAAAGAAAAGAATTTTAGAGTTAATTATTTGGGTTAATTTGCATGGCCATCGGTAAATAATTTTATCTTTTAAGATTTCCTTGTCTGACAAAGAAATAAAATAAATGCAATATACTGAATTCACAGGTGGACAGGCATAGCTGTCCTGAAGATGTGATGAAATAAAAACAAAGAAGCCTGACTGAGCTGTCGTTTTGGAAGCCCTCATCGAATGTCAGTGCCCTCTAGGCCCTCAGAAAAGAAATAGGCTCTAAAATCTATTTTTAGTTGATAAAAGCTTTATGGAGAAGTAAGACTTTTAACAGCTTTTGACTAATAAAATGAAGGAAGCCAACAGAAATTATGGCCCTTTCAAAGTTACTGCCAGAGGGAGAAAATCAGAAAATTGAAATAAAATCAAAGTGTCTACATAGCTGTCATGCCATCTATTCTGTTGCCTCTTGAGAAAATGAAAACTTAAACCAGTCCAGAGAATATTCTTTTTTTCTAAAGGAATTTCTAGAAAAGTAGTCCCATAAGCTACCCAGGTAATATCTTCTGGAGCCACTCAAATTTTATTTTCAACTCTTATATTCAAGCACTTCTCTCTGCATCTTAACACAGATTTTTATACCTGCAGTTTCAGCTTCAGCCCCATCCCCAATCCTGTGTTCCCTGAGACAGTATACATTTACTTCATACATGGCATTTCTCATCTCTTTTAAGCCACTATTTGTATCCCCCTTTTTCCAGTCTTTAAGAAAGCGTTATGTAGGTAGGTACCAGGCTAACATGGGAAGGAGGCTGGAAATAAATTTAATTTAGGTCCCGAGGTGCCTTAATACCAGGAAAACCTTTAAAAATAAGCTGGAGAAGAACTGACTATTTTGTTTCTAAGAGCTTTTGGAAAGCCTCCAAAGCCAGTTCACACATCTTCCATGACGTGTGTGTGTGTGTGTGTGTGTGTGTGTGTGTGTGTGTGTAAAACATTTGCAAACTGCTTGCTTCCTTGAGGACTATACCCTCTGTAACATCCCATGAGTTAGCCAACAGGCAAGGTGACCTCTGACGACTTGCAAATAATGTCATCCCCAGAGCTTCAAATATCATTTTAAAAGAGCGACATTCATTCCTGAACCACAGCACAGTTTACTTAGCAGGAAGGGATGGGGCCACTCTCTAAACTGGCAGAAGACTGAAGCAGAGCTGGCAGAGAAGGGCTTCCTTGTTTGTTTCCCCGGGCTGTGCCCTGTGGACTGTGGTAATTAAGGGACAGGGTGGGGCTCTCTAGACTGAAAATGATAGGAAAGGTGCTGCCCTAATTACTGGATTTTATTGGGATGATACTTGAGGTGTGGTTATTACCATCTGTTGAAGTTCGTTAACTCGACCTCATAAATGGCAGGCTAGGGCTCTAAATAGAAATGGGGATATTACAGACTGCCCTGAAGCCTTTCGTGGTTGCCATTCAAAGACCAGGTCCAAATGGCTGTCTTCAATCCTGAGATGCTTGGTGTTTTTGCAAAAAAAAAAAAAAAAAAAAAATCATTTTTGGAAAGAAGATAGCCCTGAATGCATGGCCCTCTTTGGTGTCCAGTGAGCCTTGAGCACCTGGGTACAGGCGTATATGGCTCTGGCCTTCACTAAGTTTATTGTAATTGCCCATTGAATCTCCTGTCTGCCCTGCTTGGCTGTAAAAACGTGACAGTTCTAATGACTAGGAAAGTGTAGTGTGCTCTAAAATCACATGGAAAGGACAACTAATGGAATAGGAAGGTCATGGGAAGCTTCCTGAAGAGGTGACATCTTGGCCAAGACCTAAGGTGGGCAGTCTATCCAATCCAAAAGGTAGGGACGGCAATCCCACCTCCAGCACGATTCATCAGATTGGTGCTTCTCAGACTTTAACCAGTGTACAGATCATCTCTGCATCTATTTAAATGTACATTCTGATTCAGTAGGTCTTGGGGATACAGAGAGTCTGCATTTTCTAAAAGCTCCCAGGTACTGTTACTGGTCCAAAGATTATCTCTGAGTAGCAAGGTCCTAAATGACCTTCTGAAGAACTTAGTTTCTTTAGATCTTAGTTCCTAGTCTGTAAAATGGGCTTCCAAGGACTGGAGAAACGTGAATATAGATTCATTTGAGGCATCTTTTGACTTTACCACACTACTGATCAAATACTTGCTGATCGATTAATGTGCATGTGTGCGTGTGTGTGTGTGTGTGTGTGTGTGTGCGCGCACACATGTGTTAGGGTCCCTAGGAGATTTTCGAACTTGCTTTTCCTATATCTTGTCAACATTTTTCTTCACCTAAAGCATTTTTTGAGCAATCCTTTTCCTACTTCAGGTTTTGTACTATCATTAGCCAGAAAATAGTTCCTAAAGTAGACTATATTATACAAAGGAACAGAATTATTCAAAATATTAAAGATCATCACTAAAACTTCAATTAATTTTGGAATTTATCTGACTTACTGAGACATGTAATAACCCATGAGTAAAGGCAGGGCCTGTGTATGCTGATTTTATAACTAAGTGACAAGCATTCGCTATCATACAGCCTTCTTGCTATAATTAGCTTTCAGGTTAACAGCATACCATTCATTTCAAAATTGCCAACTTTATACTTGCAATCAAACAGATGTTAAATTCAGGGGCTTCATGACTAACCATGAAATTCATTGGTTGTTCTTTGACATCTTGGTTTTCCATAACATCCCACCAAGAGTCTGAGTCAGGGTGTGAAGGCAACACACGTGGCTCAGACAAACCGAAATGTGGGCTGGGTTCATCTCAGATATGAAAGTGATAACAAAACATAAGTCGAATTCAGGCCAAGCAGACCTGGTCACTTTTGGAAGGGAAATTATATATTCCGTTGATTGGTGCATTGAACTATTCTCTTTGAGAACACCTTGTTAATATCATTCTTCTTGCTATTTAGGACACTTGGAATCATTTTGAAAACTCCCAGTTCCTAACAACTGCCTGATTGCTCTTTTTGTTTAATTCATAGTCAGAATTATTTCTTAATAATTGTGTGTGTCATATGAGAATGAGAATGTGTTTTGTGCATTTCAGTGAGAAGATGCCATCCCTCCTTATTTCTTGAGCTTTGACTATGTGCTAGGTGCCCTGATGAGCCATGATGAGCCCTGAGCAACCAGTGGTGAGTAAAACAGATGTGTGTTCTATCTTCATGGACTTTTTAATCTAGTTGAGGGAGGCAGGAACTATGTCAGTAAACACACAAATTCACCACCTGAATAAGGTGCTCTGAAGAAAATGAACAAGGTTCAGGGCTAGAGAACAACAGGGCAGAGGAGAGGGGTTTATTAGGATGGGCAGGAAGGATCTTGCTCAGAAGGTAGCACTTAAGCCTGAATTGAAGAATGAACAGAAGCCACTGTGGAAAGGTTAAGGAAAGTTTTTCAGCTGAAGGAACAGCGTGTGCAAAGGCCTGGAGTGTGTCCTTGTGCATATCATTAAATCTCTCCATGCCTCTTTCCTCAACTATAAAGCAAAGAATAGCGATAGTCCCCCACCTCATATAGTTGTTGTGACAACAAAATGATGAACGAGTTAATACTTGTCTGACACGTTGTAAGTGCTTGGTAAGTGTTAGTTCTTATCACAAGTAATTTATTGTAAGAAGTGGATAGGTGCTATAACAGTGACAAGACGAAGTACGACAAGGGCACGAGGCAGGAAAAAGAATGCCCATCTGGGGACATCAGCGGAAGAAACCATGGTTGCAGTAGCCGTGGGACTAGATTTGAAAGGATGGAGCAAATTTCACCCTCTAGAAGCGATGCAAGTACAAGCAGCCACCTGGCTGATTTCAGCTTCTCGTTTCCCTTATCTTTCACATGCAATTAGCATCCAGTCCTTTCTCTGATCACCCACCACTGCCTTCGTTCAAGCTTTTCGTGTGTCTTGTCTGCATCATTGCAATGACAACTGCTTCATCATGGTTCTTGCTTCATACCTGTGCCCTTAAGTACAACAGTATATGGAAGTCATCTGTGTATGTGCTTGTCTTCCCAGGGGACTGGGCCTGTTTCCTAGCTTTTCATAAAATGCCTGTTGAACTTAACTGCTATCTACTATTGTTCTCCTCCATATCTGTAAGAGTCCAATGAGGAAAACAAAAGCCTTCCTAGATGTTTCCAAAAGTGGGAATTGAACACAGGGAATTGTTTTGCAAGTGATAGAATTGCTGAGAGGCCAACGGAGGTCTTAGACAATCTAAAGATTAGCATCTGCAGGAAGCTGCTACCACTTCCAGGGTGGGGAGGAAGTGGAGCTGCCAGCACTGAGGCTGGCTTACATGGCCAGGGATGAAACACAGCAGGAGCTGCCTGGCAGGAACAGGGCTGATAGCGGGAGGGGCTCTCCAAAAGAGGAAATGGAGAAATGCATCCTCTCTCTGAAGGAGATGCTGCCAAAGGCAGAAGGAATTTAAAATACCCTTGCTTCTCTCCCACACCCTCCCTCCAGGATCTGCCAGTGCCTTCCAATGGTCCCACCTACCTGAAAGGCAATTGGCAAGGGATCCTGGGAAATGTAGTTCCCTGTGATAGTGCAGGGCCAGGAGGATGGGAGTGAGACTCGGAGCAAATAGAATACCTTCAGTCACCCCTCTGATTCTTACCCCACACTGCTATAACTGGTCTTTCTTCCTTCCTTCCTTCCTTCCTTCCTTCCTTCCTTCCTTCCTTCCTTCCTTCCTTCCTTCCTTCCTTCCTTCCTTCCTTTTTTTCTTTTTTTTCTTTCTCTCTCTCTCTCTCATTCTCTCTCTCTCTCTCCCTCTCTCCCTCCCTCCCCCCTCTTTCTTTTTTCTTTTCTTCCCTTCCTTCCCTTCTTCCCCTTCCTTCCCTTCCTTCCCTTCCTTCTCTTCCTTCCTTTTCTTTCCTTCCTTTCCTTCCTTTCCTCCTTCCTTCCTTTCTTCCTTTCTTCCTCCCTTTCCTTCCTTTCTTCCTTTCCTTCCTCTTCTTCCTCTCCTTCCTTTCCCCCTCTCTCTCTCTCTCTCCCATTATTGAACTGAATTCATTAAAATAACAGAGGCATTTAGTTATCACACATAGTGACAAGTCCGGTGGTTCCAGATCTGATTCATCCAGGGCACCAGGCCAACTGCTCTGTGATGTTCTGGCCTTTTTCTTATGGCTGGCAAGGTGGCCAGCCACCTTGCCAGCCACAGCTCCAAACACCCTCACAGTACAACATCAAGGGAAGGGTGCAGCAGCAACCAGGCTAATGAGAGACATTGCCTTGAGTGTTCTCCTGTTTTCTCAAGTAGGTAGAACATGATCAGCTGCAAAAAGGCTGAGAAAGCCAGTGGCCTCTTTTTTAGATTTTAGACCCCAGGGCTGTTGACACAGGTCTGGTTACTGAAGCTTCCCCCCCCCCCCCATCTAACACTGTCCAGACACATAGTTCTGGAGGTCAGAAGTCCAAAATGGGTCTCACTGGGTTGAAATCTAGGTGTCATTCCTCCTGGATAAGTCTTTTTTTTTTTTTTTATAAACTTCAGATCTCACCTTGTCACTCCCCTCAGCTCCTCTAAATGTAAGCAGGACAGCAACTTGATGTCTGCAGGATAAAACCAAACCTGCAGGGATGAAAAAAAATAACAGGCATATATCTGAGAGCCTTGTCAGAGAGGACCTCTCTGAGAGGAGCACCCCACAGCAGCTGGGTAAGACTTGACTCATCTCCACAGGGCAGTGGCATTGAGTATGCACCAGTTCCCCAAACTGCTCCTGTCTGGATGTTCTCCAGTGTTATCAAACAAGAATAGAAAATAGTAAATATCCAATGCATCTTCGAATCACAACGGATGCTTTTTGAGGTGCTTTCAGAAGTATTGTCTAATTTTATTCTTACAACCACAAGTAAAAGGGACATTATTATACCTCAGTAATTAGTGAGCACACAAGGCCCCGGGAAGGTGAATTTTGATATGCTTGGAGCTCAGAGATCAAAGGTTGTTTCCGCCAGACCCGTAGGCCAACCCCAGGGTCTAAGCCTCTAAAGGTCCTTGAAAGCAGTATAGGGCCTCTACCAGGGCTTTTCAGTGCACAAAATGTATAACGGAAGTCACACATTAGTGTAAGTGTATATGATAAATTAAACATGAGGTTGATTTTTTTTCCCATTGAAATTCAGTCTCCTTAACTTGGTATCTAAAATTATCCAGGAGAAAAATGAATTATTAACTAATAAATTACGTTTATGGTAGGAAAAGATAAGCTCAGAGAGAGAGGGAGAGAGGAGAGGGCTGAGAAATACAATATAATTCTGTTATATGATCCTCTTCCCGTATGTGCAGGCCTTTCTGAAATCCTCTTATGCTTTGTTCCTTGGCTAGAATTTTTGTGTTAAGAGGGGGTAAGATGAATTTAAAAGAAAGATTGTGAAAAGGGGATAAAATAAGGTAAAGAGAGCTTAAGTATAAATTGGCACAAAGGGCAATTTAATAACACCTATATCAATGTCCCTAAAAATGTGCCTTTCCTTTGAACCGGCAATGTCATACATTAAGAATTTATTGCAAAGACATAAATCATGGTTATTCACAAATATGCATGTAAGAATGCTTATTATAGCACTATGTATGAAAGTGACAAATTATAAATAACCTAATGTCCAATAGAGAATTCGTTCAGTAATCTGTGGTATATTAGTACAATGGAATACCATGTGGCCATGGAATATTATGGTGTAAGAGAAAATAATTTTGAACAATAAAACTTTATATAAAAAATATGCATGTTTAATATCCTTAATACTAATGATCTGTGGGTGCTGTAATGACAGCTAATTAGTTTCTTTCTTGCTTTACGTATTTTCTAAAATTTCTACACTGAATTTGATTTGGTTGTCTTTTTCTACTTTAAATTAAACATTTTTCAAATATTAGGGCAAATCTGAATAATTCTTTTTAATCAGGTTTAAGATGTATTCTATATATACAGAAAAAATTACCTTTTAGTATATAGTCCTGTAAGTTTTGACAAATGTATATGACACAATCAAGATGAAATTTTCTGTCACCCTAATTCCATAAGTCTCTCTGTAAGTAACCCCTCCATAATCTCAGTCAAGCCCCTGGCAATCACTGATTTATTTTTTCTCATATATACAGAATCATATAGTGTAGCCTTTGAGACTGGCTTCTTTAACTTTTTTCTTAAACTTTTTAAATTAATTCATACTCCTACATGAATCAGTAGTATATGGTATATCTATACCACAATAGGTATATCCATTCATAAGTTGATGAACATTCAGGTTGCTTTTAGTTTGGGCTATTATACTCTTTACAGGACTTGGTAAAGGTGCTATAGATATGCTTAAACAGGACTTGGTATAGACATATGTTTTCATTTTATATATATTTCATAAATACCTAGAAGTGAGATTGCTGGGTCATGTGGTAAGTGCATGCTTATAAAAGAATTACTAAGTGTTGTTTAAGGTGGCTGCACCATTCCAGGCTTTGCCAGCATTTGAGATTGTCAGATTTTTCTGTTTGTTTTTATTTTTTAAAAGCATTCTGCTAGCCGTATAGTGATATTTTGTGGTTTTAATTTGCATTTATTTAATAACTAATGATATTAGGCATCATTGCCACTCTTCAAAAGTGAGATAAGTGCACATCTTTCCTCTTGTGTCTCAAAATTTAAATAAAATGGGAATTGCTCTCTGGAAATTAGTGAGTACAAAGAACATACTTTATCACTTTCAATCCAAAAAATTGACTATAGAAGTTAGTTAAAACATTGATTAATCTAGCCCCTTTTCCTGGGTAAGGGAATGTTTGTATAAATATCTTATTTCATGGATCAAATAAGGCCAGAGCTACTTCACAAGTGTTTTATGATCTGCAAGAATTCAAAGTCTTACACTGACCTCCATTTTACATAGTGTTTCATATGAGTTAAGGACCAATAAAAAAAAAAAACATGAAAAGCACAATGTGTCTGAACAAAAATACTTGAAATCAATAATGAGCTGGCTGAGAGTAAAATCAAAATGAAAAACAAAAGTCCTTATCCCTACAACATCATTCAAAGACAAAAGCTTGGGGTCAAACAAATTTTCACAGCATTCACATTTCAGGAATCACAGTATCCCTCTCTGTCCACCTGCGTCTCAGACTTGGAACTGGCAAAAACTGTAGAGCTTTGAAAGGAAATTATCTTCCAAAGTCTCTTTCCATTCCCCATGTGCGAACAGAAGCTACCTCAGGATCCATGGGCAAACAAAGAAATCCAGACACTGAAGTAAAAGGAGGGAAATTGTGAGCATGGAGGTCAAAGCTTTGAACAAATATCTTCTCCTTTTATTGGGCTGCACTCTTTTTTGATACTTAGAAATAAAGAGTTGGGGATAGAGGAAGGGAAGGATCAGTGACATCAAATACGTTCGCCAAATCAATACAGCATAACACAGTTCACTCCCTGTTTCTCTAGGAAACTTTTGGAATCTTAGAAAGTGATGCAATGTACAATTCAGATTTCTTCTCAATGTCCAAAATGAAGAAATCTTTACACAGATGGGACAGGAGCTAAACAAATAGGTGTGATGCCTTTCTATGGACCCTTTAATGATAAGACTTTAAGTATTTTTGTAGAGGGCAAAAGCATGGGTCAGGCCTTCCTCAGAACCCTGTTGTCCCCAGGCTGCCGTTAGCACCTGGTGTTTACTGCATTGAGTTATAGTTAGTTATAGTTAGTCATCCTCATGGAAATGCCTGTTCCCTTCTGACTAAATCTTCAGTTCCCAATGGCAAGAACTACCACAGCATGGCACAGTAATGTCTTATATACAATAGGAATGCAATAAATATTTACCGATTGACATCGATTGACATAAACACCAAGGTTATGTTGCTTTCAGCTTAAAAAAAAAATGATTGAAATAGGCTCAGACAACTCCTAAAATAACAATACAACATGTTTGGACTTCTTCCATGATGAAATTTTTAACATAGAATTTTAACAGAGAATTTTAAAATTTTAGTGTATTTTGCAACATTATCATATCCATACCTTTCAGTTTTCTTTGCAACCCTGTGAGTCTAAGCAAAAAAAACCAAATTTGAACTTTTTTATTTCCATCCACCCTTAAAGCCATCAAAAAAGGTGTTATTAAATATAATGCATATATATTATATACATATATATGTGTGTGTGTATGTGTGTGTATATTTATGTATATACATATATAACCATACATATATGAATGTTTAGAATGGTGCCTGGCATACATAAGGGTGTGTCTGCAGTTATTACTGAAAGTACCTGTGGCAGATTGGATTAATGTTCATAGCCCTTGCATTCCCTTTAATGCAATTATATATACGTCCACTCCGCCATGCGGCTTTGCCATGCCTCCCAGAGTAGCTGTGAGGACAGTGTAAAATGGTGTGGTGTATGTGTGTGTGTGTGTGTGTGTGTGTTATTATGTCTGTAACATAATAAGTGCTCATTAAGAATTTTTTGGATAAATAAATGCCTAAACTTGATTTTAAAAAAACAAAACCCTCGCTCTATGTCTCATATATCAATACTGTGACCATGTTCTTCACTTTGAAGGTATCGTATCAGTCAGCTGTTGCTGTAATAAGAATATATAACACTTATATAACAAATTACATATGTGTGTGTGTATACACATATAGACTCTCCCTGCCTAACTTTGGGCTTTATGACTTGCTGGACTGATGAAATGTTAGCAGATATAATTCAAGCAGAGGCTTTAAATGTATTTTTATGGCCTTGTTTGGGCTCTTATGTTTCTGAATCCACCATGAACAGTACATACCTCTGGTAGCTGCTGATCTTACAATGAGAGACTCAAAGAGCAGACTTGAACCCAAATTAAAATAGAGCCACCCAGTCAACACACAGATCCATGACCCAAAGACCTTGATTTTGTAAGCCACTGAGGTTATTAAAGTTCTTTGTTATGCACTATTATCACAGCAATAGGCAACTAATTCATATCCTTCCAAGAAAAGAACATGATCACAGTATTGGTATATATATAAGACATAGAGGGAGGGTCTTTTGTTCTCAATTTAGGCATTTTTTTAGCCAATAAATTCATAATGAGCACTTATTAATTCTAAACAGGGTAGGTAATAGAGATTTTAAATTAATATTAAGAAAAAAGGGGTCTAAACGAGTGCAGAAGATTGTTTTAGCTTCTTCTTCCCCTAGTGAATGGGTGTCTAAATCTTTGTTCCCTATCTCACTCTCCAAACACCTAACCCCCTTATCCACCACATACACAGCCCTGTCCCTTTCCTTAGGATGGGAGATTTCCGGCTGAAGGTGGAAACTTTGCAGTTACTTACATCTTCCCAAGTGTCCGCAGCTGACTGTGATCTAACCCTAGTTTGAGGAGCTTCAGGACACTCGGGTGCTGCTTGTTACTGTCCTGCCTGCCTGGCAGGTCTCTGCACCTCCTAGCACCTCTCATTCCAGGTATCCCAGGGCTGTAGCCCCACCATTACTGAAATATCTCCAATAATGAGATAGTTCCAGCTAACCAGGTTAACTCTTAAGAATCAAAAGATCTCTCAACACTCAGCCTGCTTTTTTTTCAACTCATCTGCCTCAGAGGACTTAGGATGCCTAGACAATGCTTGAGAAGGTCACATCATGGAAGCAGGAAGAGAGAAATATTTTGAAGGGTTGCTATTTGGTTCCCCCTTCACCTGGGTCTCAGTACCTTCTGGTTGCAAAAATTGTGTGAAGCACAGACTTCAAAGCAAGGAAATATTAGCAGAGATAAGAGAGGGGCATTACAGAATCATAAAGGGGATCAATTTACCAGAGAGACATTACAATACTAAATGTATATGTATCGAACAACAGAGCTTCAAAATATATAGAGCAAACATTAATAGAATAGAAAGGAAAAATAGACAAATCTTTCATTATAGTTGGAGGTTTCAATATTCTTCTCTCAGTAATCAACAGATAAGCAGATAGAAAAATCAGTAAGGCTGGAAAAGACCTGTGAACAACACTATCAACCAACATGACCTGATTGACATTTCTAGAAAACTCCAAAATGTCAATATACATTCTTTTCAAGTATACATGGAGCATTTACCAAGGTAAACAATGTACTTAGCCATAAAACACACTTCAAAAAAATTTTTTAATTCAAATTATGCAAAGAATTTCTAAGACTACAATAGAATTAAATTAGAAATCAACATCAGAAATACAGCAGGAAAATCCCAATATTTGGAAATTAAACAACATACATTTAAATAACTCATAGATAGATCATAGAGGATTTCACAAGGGAAATTAGAATATTTTGAGTTAAGTAAAAGTAAAAATAAAGCTTATAAAAATTTGTAGGTTACACCTAACGCAGAAAGTGGAGGGAAAGTTATAAGATTATATGCTTATATTAGAAATAAAAGAAAAGATGCAAGTTAACTATTGAAATTTTTACCTTAAAAAACTATAAAAAGAAGAGCAAATTAAATGCAAAGCAAGCAGAAGAAACAAAATGATAAAAATAAGATCAGAAATCAATGAAATTGAAAACAGAAAAACCAGAGAAAATCTAATGACACCAAAAACTCATTGGTTCTTCATGGAAACCAATGAAAGTAATAAGCATTTAGCCAAACTGGTCAAGAAAAAAGAGACAAGACACAAATTACCAATATCAGTAATGAGAGAAGCGCTATCTCTATAGATACTGTAGTAGACATTAAAAGAAAAATAAATGAATATTATGAAAAACTCTATGCCAATAAATTTGACAGCTTAGATGAAATGAAGCAATTCCTTTAAAAACACAAACCACCAAAACTCACCAAATATAACCTCAATAGCCCTATATCTATTCATAAAACTGAATTTTTAGTTTCAAAAACTTCCCACAAAGGAAACTCCAAGTCCATATGGCTTCATTGGAATTCTACCAAAGTATTTAAGGAAGAAAAATGCCAATTCTACATAGACTTCTACAGAAAATTGAAGATGAGGAAATATTTCCACAGTTGTTTTGTAAGGCCAGCATTACTCTGATACTAAACCCAGACAAATGTATTTTAAAAAAAGAAACTACAGACCAATATGCCTCATGAAGATAAATGCAAAAATTTTAAACGAACGTTTAGCAAATCACATTCAACAATAGAAAAACATTATAACAGAGGAGTTTAGCCCAGGAAGGCAGATTGGTTTAACACTTTAAATTTACCAGTTTAACAAAAGAAAAATCATATGAGCATATGGTTTCAGGAAAGGAATTTTATTAACTCCAGCATTTATTTCTGACAAAAATTCTCAGAAACTAAAAACCTCCTGAACGTGGTCAAGAGCAGCTCTGAAAAACTACAGCTAACACTATATGTAATGATGAAATATTGAATGTTTTCTACCTAAGATTAGCAATAACAAAAGAATGTCCACTCTCATTACTTCTGGTTAATATTCTACTAAAGGTTCTAGCCAGTGAAATTAGGCAAGAAGAAATAAAAGCCATCCAGTTTGGGGGGGAAAAAAAAAAAAGTAAAACTGTCTTTATCCATGAATGATCATCTATCTACATAGAAAATCTAAGGGAATCTATTTAACTATTAGGGTTTTGCAAGATTGCAGGATATAAGATCAATACACAGAAATCAACTATATTTCTATATGCTAGCTATGAACAATGCGAAATTGAAATTTAAAAAATTTACAATAGCACCAAAGTAAGAAATACTTAAAATCTGACAAAAGTTGTAAGACCTATACACTAAAAATTACAAACATTGCTGAAAAAATTTAAAGAGCACACCTAATTAAGTAGAGCATGATACTATGTTCATGGGCCAAAGACACAATTTTTTTAAGATGTCAGTTCTGCCCAAATTGAGCTATAGATTTAATACAATACCAATCAAAATGCCGGCGGGGCTTTTATGTAGAAATTGACAAGCTGATTCTAAAATTCACATTAAAGTGCAAAGAACATGGAATATCCCAAACAACTTTTAAAAAGAAGAGCAAATTTAGAGGGCTAACATTATTTGATTTTATGACTCATTAAAAAGCTACAGTAATCAAGATAGTGTAAATTGTCATCAAAATAGATAAACAGATCAGTAATAAACACATTTATAGAGAGTCCAGAAATAGACACACATCTGTATATGGATGACTGACTTCAACAAATGTGCAAAAGTAATTCAGTTGAGAAATAATTTTCAACAAATATAAATTTTCTTTATTAAAAACTTTAATCTATACCTTCCACAATATACAAAATTCATCGTAGACCTAAATATAACCTAAAGCTATGAAAACAAGGAAAAAAATCTTTATGACCTTAGAAATTTTAGGCAAATATTTCTTAGCTACAACACCAAGCTCCATAAAAGAAAAAAATGATAAATTTGACTTTATTAGAATTTAAAATTTCTGCTCTTCAAAAGACACTGCTAAAAGAATGAAAAGACAAATCACAGAATGGGACAAAAATATTTCCCATATTTATGTGAAAAAAAAATTATATCCAAAACATATAAATAGTGATCAAAACTCAATAATAAGAAAATAAAAAGCCCAGTTTTAAAAAGTGGAGGAGTGATTGGAACTGACACCAGCAAAAAGATATACAGAGGGCGAGTGAGCACATGAAAAGATGCTCCACATCATTACTCAGAAGAGAAATGAAAACGAAAATCATAATGAGATACCATTCACACCTCTTAGCATGGAAGAGTAACTGTCAGTAGCAGTTGAGATCTTGCTGGCGAGGATGGAGAGCGAGCAAAACTCCCATACATTACTGGCAGATACTTTATAAGAACCTGCTAACCTATTTTCCATTTTGGAAAATATCTTTATAAAGTATCTTTCATACACTTGCTATACAATCCAGGAATTTCACTTTTAGGTATTTATCCCAAAGAGGAAAGCATATATATATGAATATTCATGGGAACTCTATTTTTAATTGTCAAAATTTAAAACAGCCCAAATGTCCATGACCTGGAGTTTACTTAAATGAACTGTAATACCTCCATCCAATGGAAAATTATTTGCCAGTAAAAAGAGACAAACTGCTGATACCGGCAATGACCTGGATAAATCCAAAAGGCATTATGCTAAGTCACTAAAGTGAGATTCAAAGGCTCCACACTGTATTTTCCATTTATATGATGTCATAAACTGAATGTTTGTGGCCCCTAAATTCATATACTAAGTCCAAACCCTCAGTGTGATGGTATCAGGAGGGGAAGCACTCATCAAAGGGATTAGTGCCCTTATAAGAGACCCCAGAGAGCTCCCTTGCCAAATAAGGACACAATCCGACAATGGCCACCTATGAAGCACGAAGCAGACTCTCACCAGACACCGAATTTGCCAGCTCCTTGATCGGACTTTGCAGTCCCTTGAACTGTGAGAAATAAATTTGCTCTTTTTCAGTCCCTTGAACTGTGAGAAATAAATTTGCTCCTTTTCAGCTACCTAGTTCATGGTACATTTATTATATTATATATATGATACAGCCCTGAATGGGCTGAGATATATGATGATCTGAAAAAGGCAAAACAATAAAAAGATAAAAAAAAAAAAAAACAGATCAGTGGTTACTGCAGTGGGG
Organism: Eonycteris spelaea; assembly: GCA_003508835.1. Lineage (NCBI taxonomy): Eukaryota > Metazoa > Chordata > Mammalia > Chiroptera > Pteropodidae > Eonycteris > Eonycteris spelaea. The sequence goes on along the minus strand of PUFA01000062.1, from coordinate 2,411,379 downwards.
TGAAGTGAGAAGAAAGATTGATTACAAGGAGGCATGAAGGAATTTTTGTGGTGTGATGAAAAGGTTCTATATCTCAATTTTGGTGGTTACCTGATTTTATTGATATTGTTGATACTGACAGAACTATAAATATAAACAAACAAACAAACAAATAAATAAAGGCAGGGCTAGAAATCAAACCCTGCTTCCCACACTTGAAGTATCTGAATGGGTTCCTTGAGAGCTTGCCCGTGGGAAGTCTCTCAGTGGGATCGTACTCCTTGTGTGCCCTGCACTGTGATGCCGTGAAAGGAACACCCACTGAGACCTCCATGTCAGCTCTGTCATTAAACAGTTACGTGGCCATGAGCAAGACACCTCCTCTATCAGTCACGTGTTCTCATCTGTAAAATGCCTCACTTGGACTATAAATGTCAAGCTTAGTCCAGCTCAAAATTTCTATGATGTTCCCCACGGCTATTTCCTTGAGCTAGAGAGAGAGAGTAGCCTTAGCAGGTCAACACCGATTTGTCTAGTTTTGGAGTTTTAAGTGCTTTACAGACATCAGCGCATCGGCCCTCACAAAATCCTGTGAGGCAGCTGATTATCCCTATTTTATTGTTTGAGAAACTGAAACAGAGAGTCATTAATTTATCCAGTCACAAAGTTTTTACAAAAGGCAGAAGAAGCAACACTCTCATTTCCTTTCGAGTTGCCTTGTCCCAACAGTAGGTAGGTCCAACTGCTAGGCTCCAAATCTCTCTAGCTATCTTTTCTGTCTTCCATTAAGTTTGGGATCCAGTGGAAATCATGTATACAGTCCAGTAGTTTTTGAGTCTGATAAGCAAAAAATGGGCCACATAGAAAATGGTGTTTATATACTGCGATCAAGACTGGGCCAGAGATCCAAAGTGGAGGCCACGCCTGCTGGCCCAGCGCCCTGTTAAGGGGAAATCCTGAAGGAATGCTAACGCTCAACGATACTGAGCCCTTATTGTGTGCCTGGCACTGCTGTGTGTTCCTGTGTTAACCCATTTACTCTTCCCAACAAACAATGGGGTACCATAGTTAACCCCGTTTTACACACCAGGATCTGAGCTCTGAGAGGGTTAAACCATGCTCCAGGGCCCGTGAGCTTCCTACTATGTCACAGCTAAATGTGCTTTTTGAAAAGATCATAAAAATATCTACTCTGTTGAAAAAAGAAACAGAGGAAAGACAGGATGGAAAAGGCAAGGAGGAAGAAAGAACAGGAAGGTGGGCAGACAGATATAAATCAAAACAAAGTAAGAATAAAATGAGCATCAGGTTTCTATCAAGGTGGATGGTAGTTGCTTGAAGAGTCATGAAAGAAGCCCAGAAAATAAAACAAGGGAGAAAGAGGCAAAGAGCTATGGGAACTCCAGCACCTCATGCCCACGTTAGCGCACATGTGCATGCGCATACACACACATGTGCACACACGAGCACACACACACACACAGCGCCCAAGACTGTTGGACTCCCTGACATACTGGCTGCATCCTTCACATCAGACAGCTCTGGTTTGTTTCACTTGTGTGTTTATTTTAGGTCTCCTTTACAGGGCTCTCCAAGAAGGGTAGAGAGTGGGGACGGGAGTAGGGAAAAAAGCTCTTTAAAAGAGAACTCAGTGATTAGAAAGGAGCCAAGATGAATAGCTTGGAGGTATCCAGCAGCCTGGGAAGCCAGCAAAGATCTGGAAGTGGCCTCCCTTTATTTCTACCCCCACTCCACTCACCACCACCGCTGCCAAGCCCTCCCCTCCTTCCTTCCCGTCCTCCCTCTGCAGCAGGTGGTGGTCATCCCTAACACCCTGGGCTTTTCCTGTCATAGTTGACTTTGTATTGAATGAGAAAGTGTAAGATAGTATCTACAGGGACCTCAAAGCATCCAATGACAGGGAGCCTGGTGTCTCTATCCCTTCTCCATCTCTTGGGGTGCTTAACTAGCATTGGCACTAGAGAGGCAACCTGGGGGTAGAGAAGAGAGTAAACCAGCATTCCAGCCCAGCTGTCACTGTCTAGTCATGTGATCTCACATGCCATTCAGCTTCTAAGGGCTCAAGCTCCTCATCTGTATGAGAGTGACATCTGTTCTGCCAACCTACAAGGCGTCTGAGGGGGGAGAAATGCGATAAGACGTTTGAAAGTGCTTCCCACAAACTCGAGGGAATGATAGGTGCCCAAGAAAGCTTCTGCTGATTGACTGAGTACCTGAGTTATCGATAATGCCTAGAGGGACAAGGCCCCCTGCTTTTTAAAAACACTTTTCACCAGAAGCTAAGGGGTGATGGATACAGTCTTTAGGGGCAAAGATATTGTTACAAACATCGAACGGGTTGAACATCTTATGTTCAAGCCAAGGAGTTTCCTACTCTCTCCCTCCTCTAATGGAATTCCTGTCCCATTTCACCTGATGCATCTGTGTTGGAGTCTCTAATTAAAGGCTTGCAATAAAGATAAGTCATTATGCCTCACCTTAGGAAGCATTCACATTAGTTGGGGTTTTCAGTAAGAGGACCCAGGAATGTCTGTTCTCTGAGACTTGGCAAACCCACCATCCTTCCTGGACTTTTCTACACTTGGTCACCAAGATGTAGACATTCTGAGGCTCTAAGGGTCCCCATCAGAAACTCTGTTGGGCCCAGTGAACCTAATTCCAGGCTTCAGAGGGAGCTAGGAGAGGAGAATCAAGACCCACGAATCTTCTAGTCCTTCGGCAAAGAGCAGGCATGTCACTCCTGGCGTAAGTGAATCAAAATGCTGCATTAAAGTAGGGGTGTGAAAAAAGCAAGGGCAAAAGGGAGATAGAGGTGGTGCCCCTATAGTCATATTTGACTGTGTCTAAAAGGATAATGTGGCTGCTGTATGAAGAAAAGAATTAGGAGTAGGCCTGGGGCAGGGTGGTGGAGTAGGGGTAGGGAGACAGGAAACTACTGGGAGGGTTCAGTGGAAAGATAATAATGGTGTGGAGCAAAGTCAGCAGCAAAGAAGTGAGACGTGGCTGGGCTCTCAGACGTCTCCTGGAGCCCTGTGGCTCTCTCAGGCAGCTCCAGTGTGCCAGGCACTCTGCTAAAGGCTTCCCCCATAAGACTAGGAATAGGCAAGCATTCTCACGTCTACTTATTCAACACTGTATTGTAGATCTTAGCCAGTGTAATAAGGCAAAAAGAAAAGGAAAGAAATTAAGACAGACAGACAGAAAGTGGAGTCGAGGGAGGGAGGGAGAGAAGGGGAGGGGAGGGAAGGGGAGGGAAGAGAAAGAAGGAAAAATGCATTAAGAATGAAAACGGAGAAGTAACATTGTCTTTACTTGCAGACAACATTATCCTGTATGGGAAAAAGTTCTAAGAAATGTATATATTTTTTAAATTACTAGAACTAATAAATGACTTTAACAAGGTCACCAGGTGAAAAGTCAATATAAAAACGATATTTTCATACACTAGCAAAAAACAATTGGTAATTGAAGTAAAACAATCAACTTACAATAGCATTAAAATATATAGATATGATTTAACTAAATATGTGCAAGAGTGGTACAATGAGAACTACAAACCTTCACTGAGAACAATCGGAGAAACTAAACAAGTGTAGACATATCCCATGTTCATGAACTGAAAGAGTCAATAGTGTTAAAATGTCAGTTCCCTCCAAATTGATCTATGGATTCAACAATACGCCAATCAGTATCCTAGCAGCCATTTTGGGTAGGAATGAACAAGCTAATTCCAAAACATATATAGAAATGCAAAAGATCTAGAATAGCTGACATTTTTTAAAAAGAACGAAGTTGAAGATTTTCACTACAAGATTTTAAGATTTACTATAAAGCTACAGTAATCAAGAAAGCCTGGTATTAGATGGTCACAGGGCTGGGGAGCATGGCATAGGGAATGCAGTTAGTATTAATGTAATGGCTAGGTGCAGAACCAGAGGACGGAAAGCAATCAGGGGATCATTTTATAAACTATATAAATGTCTAACCAACGCACTATATACTTGAAACTAATAATAAAGTTAAAAAAAAATTTTTTAAAGCCTGGTATTGCTATAAAAATAGGCTCATAAATAGACCCATGTATGTATGGTTTGATTTTCAATAATCAGTTTCCTATAGTGGAAAGAATAGTATTTTAAACATACAATGCTGGTACAGCTGAATAGTCATATAGAAAAAAATAAATGAACCTTGACCTGTAATCACACCACAGCCTCAATTTGACTAGAAATGCTGATAGATGCTAAAAGTATAAAACTTCTAGAAGAAAACATAGAAGAAAATCTTTGCAATCCTAGTGTAGGCACATATTTCTTAGATAGGACAGGAGAGCATGAATCATAGAAAAAAAATTGATAAACTAGACTTCATCAAAAGTTGACTTTTTTTTTTTTTGCCTCTGATCTTTGTCAGTATAAAAATGGGACTTAAGAACCTGCTGTGTCCATGGATAGAGATCATGGGAGGCATTCTGAGAAGAGGCCCCCCCCCCTTACCTCCATGCTCAGAACTGAGGGCAAAACTTTTGCCCCTTGAAATGCACCATTAATGAAAAAATAAGCCAGAAAAAGGAGAAAATATTTGCAATACATATTCTGACAAAGGACTTGACTGTGGAATATATAAAGAACTGTAAAAATAAATAGTATTAAAATAAGAAACCCAATAAAAAATGGGTAAAAGATTTCACACTTTACCAAAGAAGATTTACAAAAAATGCCATGTTTTTCAATCCTGCCAATGAATGCATTGCCCTCCAGGGCCACACACACACACACACACACACACACACACACACACCTTTCCTTGACTGCTAAAATTTCACTTGTCTTTCAAGGTCCATTTAATGTTCTTTTGGGTTATGTATTACTTTGTATGTGATTTTATCATAGAACTTGCCTCATTTTATGATGATTGTCTGTTTCTGGGTCTGTTTCCTTCACTTGAATGGAACTGCTTAAAGGAGGTGATTACATCTTCTTCATCTTATCTCTACCACCAGGTACACAGCTAGGGTAGGTACTCAAGAAATGTTTATAAATGGAGGAGGGAAACATTTCTTTTTTATTTCCTGAAATGAAAATGACATCTGAGTCATCGTTTTTCTTAAATGAGGCAATATAGGGGAATAAGGAATCTAGATCCATGAAATCACAGCATTTTAGAGCTCAGGGGGTCACAGGTATTTACAAATTATGTCCTGTAAACCTGAGGGGTTCCTATAAAGCCATGTGCAAGGGCTGAGGGATATTCCTCTGTAACCTCATCTTCATAGTATTCCATTGTTGGGGTTTATTTAAAATTACTTTTTAAAATCCTCTTTTCTCAGAAATTTAGATGTTTGCCAAGTTTTTGCTTTCATATTTAGCATGACAGCGGGCCTCCGGTATGATTGACTAATGATTTCTATAATTCTTTTCAGTATTTAAAATCTATCATTAGATCCACCCCAACTCCATGCCCCTTCTGCAAATCACTTTGGTATCATTTTATTCAAAGCCAAGTAGTAAATAGTGCGTAAGCCAATGATATTTCTTCGTAAGGTTCAGCAATCTACGATCCTCCACTGGTTTTCAGACGCACTTTAATGTCACAGTAATCGCACAATGACCTTCTTTGTGCTCCCAAGGAGTTCCCTCAATCATTTGTCCAACCTCCTCTAAACACCTCTGCGCATCTGCCTACCCTACCTTACTCACTCGGGTGCAACCCCAGACAGCTAACAACAGGCTGCGGGAGAGACAAGAAAGTGCTCTCTGTGTGTTTAAAAAAATTAAACTCAATTAATAAATACCCTACCCTGAAGGGAAAATAGAACATGTGAGATTCTCCCAAATTCTGAAAACTTAAATTTTGAGTCTAGATAGCAAAAAATAGGGTTTATTATTCTAGTGAAATGTATTTGATTGCGAAAGATGTCATGAAAGAAGACATTAAAATTTGTTGGGTGAATTACCAAATAGATTTTTATCACTGCGAATGAGGTATAAAAAGAGGCAAAGGTGGAGAAATTTTTTAAATTATACACATTTTTAATGCATTCTTAGGAGGAAAAATCATATTTTACTAGAGAAAAAAATTGTTTTTGTATTATAATGTAATGCATGCATGTCTATTGTAGAAACTGGGGTAATTTGGATAAGAAAAATAAAAATAAAATAATCTTAATACCATCTTTTTTAAAGTTAATCATTTTTTAATCATTTCACAGAGATCTTTCCAGTCTTTACGAGTGTGTGTGTGTGTCTGTGTGTGTGTGACCAAATAGATCAAAGTGTTGTAGAGTCTGTTCTTTCCTCTCTAAACTACATATTAAACATATCCCAATGTCATTAAAAGTCTTCGATAACATCCATTCGTATTTAGCAAAATTTCTTTCAACAATTCTCTACCATCGAACATATAGCTTGTTTCTAATTTGGAACTACTATTATCACAAATTCTACAGTGGACATTACTTGTTTGTATAGTTCTAAGAACTGTCCTGATTATTTCTCCAGGGTAAATTCCTTGAAGTAGAATTCTGGGTCAAAGGGTATGTAGAAAATGCAAAACAATCATTTCATTTTTATTCCACAAGACGCGATCTTTTAATTTTATGAGAGGCCTCCAATAGCCCATATGACTCTTCTTAGATTTGCTCTGTGCCAGTCCCAGGTTAATTAAATAGTTTTGGTTGCTGAATTTCTAATTGCCAAGCTAAAAATATGTATATGCCGTAAATGAATCACCCAACACAGATTTTTCCATCTACCAAAAGTCCCAGGAGGCTGGCATTTCCTGCAGCCTGTTTCACTCTAACTTAGTTGTGGTTATTCACGTCTTGCCCTTCCAGTTTTGCGCCTTCTAGTAGATATGCTTATTTTGAATCACACTGCCCCCAGATCCCTAAATCTCATCTGGCAAGATCCTGTCTTCTGAGTCCACGGGCACAGCACGTTCTACTGGTAAGTCCTTCATTAGTTTCTCTCTGCTGGAGTTTGTCACACCTTGTCATTTGTTCACCTTAGTCAATTTTATCAAGATGTTTATATCTTACAGATCATTAATAAAGATTAAATGGGCAACACCTAAGCTGACCTCTCTGGCTCCACCCAGCTCCACCCTGTGTCAGTTTCATCCCTGTGTTTTATGATACTTCTGTGTTTTCTAATTTTCACCCCATGTGATCACATGTTGACCAGAGAAGCTGGACTCTGTGATCAGATTACACATTAACTTAAACAGTGACTATACCTTAGGAACTTAAAGACTCGATCTACTATCTCACTCTTTATTTTCCCCAGGCTCTTAAATGACCCCCTACACTGGAAATCTTCCATGTACCTTTCCATCTCCAAGCTCTCTCCTTCTCCAGCTTGCTCTGTATCCCAGGAAGATGATTTGTAGGGGTGGCCTCAATAGATTCTACAGCCCCCTGGTATTCAGTCAGGCTCGGCCAATGGGAAGCCCTGCAGGGGATGGAAGGAGGGAGCAGCATGAGGTCAGGGTGCCCATTCACTCAGCTCCCTCCCATAGTGTCATCACTGACTCCTTCCGCCATGGGTCACTGCTTTGTCAGGGAGGCCACTTCACCTCTTTCCATCCACACGTTGTCCTTGCTCTTTCAGTCTTAGGGGCGGTAACAGCCCAACTGCACCATCCTCAGGCTTCCAAACCACCCCTATGGTTTCCCTACACCTTGTCCAGCTCTTGTAAATAGTCTATTAAACTCCCCTCAGTTTCCCAATGTAAGAGTGCCATTTGTTCTTTACTGGGACCCTAACTGATGCACCATATCATATGGCCAAACCTGGGATAATGTTCCTCTGGGGCTGGGCTAGAGATGGCCTCAGTCCATCCCCTCCGCTTTCAGGCAGACTGCAGTGAAACCAAACCCCTTCCAGAGGTGAGCCTCTCGCCTCCTCTCAGATCCATAAATGTTTCTCTCTTTTGAAGTTCTCACATTTTTTTAATACAAAAGAACTTTGAAATTCTCTTAAGAAGAGCTATTTCAGATGTTCCAGCATTTTTCCTTTATTCATTTAACAAATATTTACTGGGCACCTCCTATGCGCCAGACACAGAGCTAGACACCAAGCACATGTCTGTGTACGAGGCAGACAGTCCTGTGAGAATCAACTGGAGCCGTGAAACCAGGTTCTGCAGAGATGCTCTGGCAAAAAGAGATACCCTTCGTATATGTTTTCTAACGAGTTGAAGGCCTGTGCCTCTTCCTTCTTAGGGTTTATGTTCAACATTTCATGGTATCTTAAAAGAACTTTAGTCCTGAAAGTAAGTATAAGAAGATACAAAGGTAACACAACTTAACAAAAATAAATTTTTGGAAGGGAGGAGAGCCTTAGTTTCCTTGTTTTCAAAGATTCACCTTGAGCACCCACAAGGCTGGTCAGTCTCGGCACAGCTGCATCAGCATTGTCACCCTTCATGCCATCTGTCTTCCCTCTGCTCTCCCAATGCCTGTCACAGTCTCACACCTGGCCTTCCCCAGCCTGTTAGGCAAAGTGTGCATGTCCCAAGATGCTCACAGCGATCACCTCAGACCCCTTGCTCCTTCCCAACACAGTCTCACTCAGCCCTTTCCTTCTAGAGACTGAACCTTGGGCTTGGCCACCTTTACCACCATCATCCCTGGGCCTATTAAATTGGTGTTTCCCCTCAAACTTCTAGGCCTTTGACTCTTGTTTATTTCTGATGAGTCTGATTTAGCTCATCTCTCTGTCTTTCCATATCCCGTGCTGCCTTAATCTGGTCCCTTGAAGCTCATCTCTCAGCATAAGCTCTGGACTCACTCCTCCCTACATTCTCCCAAACCCCGAGTTATTTTTCCGGTTGATCCTTTCATTTCTCCGCTTCATATGTCTTTTTCCTTTCCTTTCTTCTTTATTCTCCCTTTACGCCTTCTTTCCTTCCTCTACAATTTTGCCTCTCCTCCTAAGAAGAGCTACAGGAGTTCCTTGCTTTGAAAAATAGATATTTTCCTGAGGATTTGAGTGTAATTAAAGTTTACAACATTTGAAATTCCATCAGTGTTGTAAAATAAAATGATGATGACGAATGTGATAACAGTAATAATAATAATAATAATAATAGTTTCCAGTTACTGTTTTCTGCATACTAGGGACTCTACTGAGAACTTTATATGCATCAGCTAATTTAATTCTTACAGGAACCCTTGAAGTAAGTACTATAATTCTGCCCAGTTACAGTTGAGGACACTGAGACTGAGAGATGTGCAATGACTTGCCCAAGGTCACCTCGCAGTAGTAGAGGAGGGACTCCAACACGGGCCTGTTCGTTTCTAAATTCCAACTTATTTGCCTTTACCATAGCACTAGTTAAAAAAATTATATTCCAATTTCTCTCAAAAGGAGCAAGCTTCTGCAACAAAAGTAGCCCCTCTCCAGCTACCCACATTGTAAGGTTAAATTTTTATATAATGAGCTTCCCTTAGCAAGGAACACCCAGCCTTCTTATTAGGTGGGGGAAGGCTGGCAAGGTGGAACCTCCTATTTACTCTCCATCACTGCTCGTCCTGTGTTGGGTGTGGCAATGGCTAGGGAGCCACCCAAACAACCTTTTTACATCTGCTCACCCACAAGCCCTCCCTTGGGTGACTCTGGCTATAGATTCAGCCCGCCTGACAGCCCTGCCACAGAGGACAATAGCAAACACTGGACTTGGACCAATATGAGAGCCAACATACTCCCTCTCTATGCTCTGTGTTTCTAAAAGGAATGACTTGCTCCCTGAAAAACAAATGCAAATAGGTAAAGCCATGCACCCAGAAAAACTGAGCCAAGACAGTTCAATCACTCATTCAACAAACATGTACAGAGTGTCAATAATGTGCCAGGCAAAGAGCAAGGTAGTGGGCTCTCTCTTCCAGAAGTTCATACTCTCATCAGCAAAAAGAATAAAATTATAAGTGTTCCTGAGGTAGATTGATTATGATTTAGCAGTTTTCACTCTATCTGCTCACTCCTCCATTCCCTGCCCCATTAACCTAGGACTTGGCTATGTAAAATAGTTGGGCCAGTGAAATGTGGGCAGAAGTGAGGGCATGCCAGTTTCAAATGAAGACTTTTAGAGGCACCGTGAATACCAATTCCTGCCCTCCATCATGGGAATGCTGTTGGCCAATGAGGGGATTTTCCTCTAGCCTGGGTCCCAGAATAACAAGATATATGGTGGTGGCCCTAAAGCGCAGCACTAACTCACAGCCACTGACAAAGCACCTGAACACACAAGGTACATTTGTTATTGAAGGCCACTAAGACTTCGGGGTTGTTTATTACACATTATGACAGTATGACAATTATGACAATAAACTTGACTAATCCAGTGCCATACAGAGCTATATTCTAAACCTACCTTCTTCTGTTTTCCTGGCTCTTTGAATCAAAGGTTATATCATCCTACAGGTGATGAGTTTCACTGATCCATCTAAGATATTTGCACAACTCCTAGTCAGGTGGGGAAAGCTGTCTGAACAAAACTCACTGCAGAAAGCCCGGATACTCGACACCAGCCCTTCTACACATCATATTGTAAATCAATGCTACCCACAGACACCTTATTTCCCATTGTTCATGATCAATTTCTAAAGTTAAAATCAGCCACTCAAGGGCAAGCACTTGTTTAAATATTGTGAAGGCTCCAAATGAGTTTAATGTTTATAATCCAATACCAAGGTAAATCAGGAAGACTTATGAAAACTGGATTGTGGCTCTAGAGGCATCTCCAGTCACCATCTGGTGCACAATAGGTGCTTAATTCTGTTCTTTTCATTTTTCTTTAGTTCAACAGATATTTATTGAGCATATTCTAGATGTAAGGCACTGAAGTACAAAGGGGTAAAGGCATGGCCCCTACTTTCAAATCTTATGGAAAGAGTAAGATGCGTATACTTAAAAATAATACATGGAAAGTATTTTGAGAGCAGTGCCAAAAATTTGCTAGGGGCGGATTAAAAAAAGAGAAAGTTCGTATCTAATCAGAGGGGGTCAAGAAAAGAGAGCATCTCAAACAGAAGGCACAAAGGCGCAGAGGCTGAATTGAATTGAACATGAAATAATGGAGAGATACAATAGAAAGATTAGAAAAGGCCACACTGTAGACAGCTTCTAATGCCAGGTTGGTGAGTAGATCATCAAACCTGAGAATGACAAACACAGAATTAAATCCATCACATCCATTTGGACCACACCCTTCACGGCCCGGAGTTTGAACTGTTCTGGGAACTTCAGCTCACTAACTGCTGACTCGCCACAGAAACCACTAGAGGTAAAGATGCCGATAAAAGGTAAACATGACATCGAGATGGTTTCCAGGAGTACAACCAAGCAGGGGCATTATAAGCAGGCTGTGTAAAAGGAGAAAATGAGAAAGACCTCAGCAACGGGTGCAACGGGAGGTATTCTGACATTCTAGACAACTGTCAGTACTGGCTGGGTGAAGAGGGAGTAAGGAATGCAATGGACTGTCTCAAACCTCACGGCTGACATTGACAATGATGATGGGGTCTCCCTCGTTCTTCAGGAGGTAGCATCCCTGAAGGCTGCTTATGGTAGGAGAGCCTGCACACCACATCCTCCCACACCTGCATACCTCTTCCCCAGGCTACACCTGGCCTCTGGCCTCACCTGTCCCACCTAGTTACACCAACATGACTCTAACTGGCCAGAAAACATATCACTATTGAGCAATTACAGAACAAAACAAAGAAAAATCAAGAAGTATCAGGTTCCAGGCTGGACTCAGCATAGCTTCCTATTGATATGATCTGTTCGTGGGCCTGACTTCCCAAGGACCCATCCACTCACTGTACATGGATGGGGCCATTCGTGCCTATTTATCTTTGTGTCCAGTGTCCAGTCTATAGATGGTGCTTGTTAAAGAATAGCAATAATTTTTCCATGTATTGACTGCTTTCTCTTCACCTATGTTTGACATGTAATCTCATTAATCTTTCCAACAACCCAATTCGATGGGGCAGGCATTATTATTCCCATTTTACAAATGATGAACTCAAAGCTCAGAAAGGTTAAGTAATTTCTCTAAGATCACACCGCTAGGAAGTGGAGTAGCTAAGATCTATCTGAGAGGAAAGCCCTTCTTATAGAAGCGGGTTTGTCTGTAGCAAATGGAACCAATAGCCAGGTTTCTGGTAAGACTTGGAATGTCCTCACGAGGGAAGCTCATTATATAAAAATTTAATCTAACAGTATGGGTAGCTGTGGAGGGGCTATTTTTGTTGCAGAAGCTTGCTCCTTTCAACAATTAGGGGCAAAGCTTTCTTTGAGGGCTGATGCTTGGGAAGTCACCCAGGCTGGTGTTTGGCAGAGACATCTAGAGCCTTTCCTTGTTGTCTTCTAACTCTGTTTGAAATTGAGTTTGGCTCCCTAAGACTGGGTGTAGGGAATTCCCTGCCCTGTACTTCTCTCACCAAGGCTACATATGCCAGGCCAGGTGAGAGCGTCCCCAAGAAAGCCAATACCAGCTTTTGGACAAGAGGCAGGGACTCACAGACCAGCAAACAGGCCTCAAACACCTGCTAGATGCCCAGCAGTGGCTTAGCCACGTGTACGAGTTCAGAAGACAGCACTGTTAGGAGAACAGCAGGAGCTGGCTCTGAATAGACATTTAGAGTGCTGGCTGAGAGGTAATGGGAATTCAAGTTAGCTACTAAAGCTAACGTGAGTATTCAGGAGGTCTTTTTTCTCAGGGAAATGAATCCACAACTCTTCCTGATTCTTCCAAGAAAGAAAACTGTGCCTCTATCAGTGCCAAATGATGACCAATATCTATTTTTTTTCAGAACCAGGTCCATAGTCCAGTGTTGAGACATATCACAAGGCATGTCTGAAATAGCCTGGTTTAAGGGCACACTGACCCTGGGTCAGGAGACATAGATAAAGAGTGTGACTCGGGGCTCTCACTTTGGGCTTGAGTAAGAGTGAGCAGGCATCCAACTAGCTGACATCAGTCCCACCCATCTGGTTCATCAGGGTGAAATTATTTTTGTTTGCAGCCACACCCAGTGCTCTACCTCTGTAAAAGACAGGTAGCTGCATTTGAACCCTGTCAAAAGCACACACTCAGAGCACAGGTTGAGAGCCAGACACAAGAGGAAAAACTTCTATAGAAATCCAGGAGATCACAGGGAAGCCTGGACAGAATGCAGGGGGCACTGGGCCTAAAAGCATTTCTTTCTCTTCCTACCTAAAGATCAGTTAGGGAACTAGTAAATGATTTACAGCCAGGCTCCTTATAAAAAGGAGCACATTAACTTTCTCTCCATCACTCATCCATAATAAATTAAGAAAACTCAACTGAAGTGCAAGATTCTAAAGGGCTTAAAAGATGTATCAGGCAGTGGGTTAATAACTTCTACTTTTTAAAACTTTGCCTAAACTCAGACTTTCACTAAAGAAATTAGCTCTGTGAAATTAAAAGCTCGCATTTTCTCAGATGAGCCTGAAGCTCATTACCATCGGATGAGCAGTTTCAAGTAAGTACTCAGGTAATCAGAAAGGAAAGAACTAGATGCCTTATTATATCAGAATTCTAAATCTACCTCTCTCTCCCTTTCCTCCCCTTCCCATAAAGCAATGGAAAGTTGCAATCGGATTACTCATTTGCAAATGATCTTGTTTTAAGAACACAGAATAAACGTTAAAACAATCAATTAATTTAGCAAACACATTGGAAAGAATTTTGTGCTTGTTAGTTTTGCTGAGTTAAATTGTTTTCAAGTAACATCATTTCTCAACTACACTGATTTGGAGACAGTCTTGGAATATTTATCTTCCTTTTCCCAGCAGGAACTACTTCTTGTGCTTATGTCCTGAACAATTAAAAGTCCAAAGTCAATCGATTAATATGAAATGTCAGCAGGAAAACTGGGACCAGTAGGGTGATGCTGCTCTGTGGAACGTATTCCCAATCTTAATAACCAATTGCAAAAGACATGGTTTTAGTGCTATCCTAGGCCCTACCTATAAGACATTCGAATCACATCAGAAGTAAGGACAGATCACCTAAGACTGGAGATGATATTCAGCTTGCATTCTCTGATATGGCCAGCCCCACAGTTGTGCAGTGCACAGCCTGGGTATGACTTATATCTAGTATCTTTCTGATTGGCTGGTGCCTTTGTTGATTGTTAAACGTTGTGACTATCACTCTGTGAAGGCCCAAGACCCTGCCGGTAACAGAGGCTTGCACACTGAAGTCTAATTTTTGCTCTTTTTTTTCCTCTTTTTTTAAATCATTTGGACCTTGCTTAAAGTATTCCCTGCCAATTTGGGGGGGGGGGGATCTGCATCATCGGTATTCAACCTGCATACAGTAATTTAATCCTCCTATTTGGGCCATGGTGCCCATCTGCCTGATATCTCTCAACCAGAGACCTTCTCTTTTTCTAGAAACGAAACCTCCAAATACCTCTGAAGTATATAAGAAATAGACTGTCAGAAGCTTGGTTTGGGGGTGATCTAGAGGTCAAATAATTTCTCAATAGGTTACACCCTACTTCCTATATTAGCTCCCCCTTCATGAATAACTCTATGACTTGTGTGAAGGTTAGTTAGCATCTCCCTTTACTGCCCATTTGAGCTGTGGCTTTTTCCAATCTGCTAAGTCAGTACTATGTGTCTATCTATTGTTCATCTTCCAAAATTATGTTGCTGTCATCTCCTCTCCTGTTCTCTCTGTCCTTGAGAGTTTATGCTTTAAAGAAGTCTTGGCTGTTATTTTAGTTGGGTTTGGGGAGAAAGCTAACTTAGGCAAATATGTTGAATCCACTTGTAAACATGAAGCCAGAATACATTGTTTTTAGGTCTAGCTGTACATCTAAGATTTCCTAATAAGATATTTAGAAATTGGTTTCCTAAAATAAACTTTAAGGGTCTTAAAAGTTATTATTGCTGTTGTTTTACTGTCATTTAAAGAACATGAGAATTCAAAAACTTTGAAATACAAATTGGAGTTTCTGAAGCATTGGAGAAGCTGTGTTTGGAACTTTGTAGCATCATTGGACCTACATCATGGTGTCCAGAATAGACTGTCAGCCTCTTCACTGGAGAGTATGGGTCATATTATGATTGTAGCCAGTAGTGAGGTATGTTTGTAAGTCTGACCAAACTCAAATATAGAACAGTTATTCATTCTGACATAGTTGGAAATTGGAAAAGTTCATTTGTATGTTACACACACAAATATGTCAATGGCATGGGTTATTGACCTATTACAAGAAAATAGTAACTTGATTAGCCACTGAAGTTATACCATTCTCTTGAGAAAATAAAACAAAAAAGCCAGCCCACTCATTGTAGAAAAGAGAGGCAAACGACTTAACTCACAGCTGGGTTTGCCCTAACCTTGGCCTTTTTTCTCTGCAGCCATAGGGTGTGGCTCTGTGGCAGGCAGATACCAGAGATGTCTTCTAAGAGTTATGTCCTTTTTATGTCCTTTTCCTGTGTATTCATCTACCTTTTTTTTTCCTCAGAATTTTTGAATCATCCTTTTGTTTACATCATAAATATTTTTTTTTAGTATATACCTTTGGGTACATACACACCTTCACACAAAACCCATGATAAACACTGCAGAAATATAAAAACTTCATATGGAAACTTCAGAGATGTGTATAAAAACAGCAATAGAAACACACTGCTTGAAAGAAGCTTCAAACCAAGTGTAGGAGGGTTTTTAAAAGAGGAAAGATTCTTGGCTGGGATGGTCAGGGCGGACTTTTCAGAGGGAGTGAAACGTGAACTGGGCTTCAAGAAATGAGTGGATTTTCCTTTGGAGAAGAAGACAGAGGGAGAGGGGAGCCATCTAAGTGAGGGAAGCTCGTATGTTAGGAGACTTTATACTAACTTTCCACAGCCTCTTAAAATCCATGTTTTCTTTGCTGGAGGGTGGGGAAATGGGATTAATGTTGTTTAGGGTACAAACTTCCAACTAGTAGATAAATATGCCCCCAAATCTCATACCTAGTGTAATAAATATAGACAGAAATATTGTTTTATAATTATTACCCTGGCTAAGAGACTAGATCTTAATTATTTCACCAAATAGGTAAAACCTATTTGAGAAATAACTGGACTGCAAAAAAATAAATAGTAATTATATGATGTGATAGAGGTGCTAACTCTCCTTGCAATGGCAATCATATTACAATATGTAAATGCATCGAACCAATATATTCCATACCTTAAATTTACAAAGTATTACATGTCAAATGTATTTTAATAAAGTTATAAATAAATAAATTCATGCTTTCTACCAATAAACATTTAAAAAGCCACACCTCATTTAATACCATTTGAAATCTCAAAATAAATTAAATATGAACAATTTTTTTTAAAAGGAAACACTCGAAGCAATTAAATAAAACAAAGTCGTTAACCTAAGTCCTCCCCCCTCCCAACTCTCTCCTCCTTGCCCATGTTCCCACCCAATTCTTATTAAGGGAAGAAATAATATAAAGGCGATCCTTTTCAAAGCCAGCGGATTGACCTAAACATCCCCATTCCTCCCCCACACCTCCCCACGGCATTACACACACACACACACACACACACACACACACACACACACACACACACAACTTCAGGCAATGCAGTGAAAGCAATTGAGAGAGGAGGCAGGGCTCAACATTGTTCTGGCAGGAAGAAGGGTTCCAGAGAAACCGATGATCGGATAATTTTCTGATAAATTTAAACTCATTGTTTTCATTTTCTTGCTCAAATTTGAGCTAGTTTTACCTAAAACTAATAATTTGGCAAGAGAACCCATATAGACAGCCTCTTTTCGCATTGAGTATAGAGTTTGAAGAGTAAAAAATATATATATAATATTTTCTATAGAAAAGCAAACATTTTTAAAGAAAGATGCCTGACTTCACTAGAATTGTGAAATAGCTTGTGTTGGATCTAGATTTGGTTAGCAATGTGCTGGCAGGCCTTACAATCAAAGAGACTTTTATATGACACACTGAAAGATCCCCGCTATGACAAGCCTGGGCCTGGGAGCAAACACAGGCTACCAGAACGTCTTCCTCAAATCTGAGGGTGAAAGGCAGGCTGCTGGCCCCTCTCACCTCAAAAACGCCTGCTGATCACAGAGTTCTCTCTCTACAAATGAAGCAACGGACGTTGGAACCCCACCACCCAAATGGTTAACACAAGGCACAAATGCTATGGGTCCCATGGGTTAATTCAGAAAGAAAACACATGTAATCATGCCATTAATCATTGACTTGAAATCTTAACTCCCACGATAGGCTCAATTCTTAGACTTTCTTTAGACGAACAGTGAAAAAGGAGAGGGGTGCCAGATTGAGCTCCCAGCAGCTTTTTAATCAGAACGCATTGCCAGGGCCAAGGATTTAATGCTGGTAATTAAGGTTCACGGGCTACATAAATGCACTGGCCTGGTATATTCCTCTAAAACCTTATATTCGATAATGCCGTAAGTTAAAATTGCGTTGCACAAAGGCAGCTGATTCCAACTGTTGCGAAGAGAGTTCACAAAAGTTCACATTGAACTTGGCAGGCCAAGGCAAGGCGCTTTGGCAGCTCCGCAGATTTAGATTTCAATTCCCTAAACCTGCCCTCGGGATTCCATTCCATTCTCCAGTGGATGGGTTGGCAGCGGGAAGGCCCCGTGATTGATTTATTAGCTCCCATACCTTATGTACAAGTTTACAGGGTCTTGTACCACAGAAGAAAAAGACAGTTTCATGGAAATAACTCAAGTCTCATGCTGTTTGACATTTTCTGCTAACCTTACAACCCTTTCCCCACTCACCCCATGATTTTCAAAGCTTGTATAAGGAAACTCAGGAAGAGCTGGTTTGGAGGATGTAACGGGGTGACACATCGTTTATTGTATTTTTTTTTTTCAAAAGTTCAACTCGACTTTGTCTCCAGGCCTCAAAACACAAGGGAAGAACTGCCTTTCAAAAGAAAAAAAAAAGAAATAGAAAAAAAAGAAAAGAAAGAAACAGAAGAAAGGAAAGAAAGGGTGGGGCTGGGGCCCAGGGGGTGGTATGGTCTGCTGCACTGAATAGACACTAGGTAAATGTTTGCGTCTACAAGCGCAGGGTCTGGTCATTGCTTCCAGGACCTGAGGGCACTTTCTAATCATCGCATCACAAATGTTGTTGGCTCCTTGTTTCCATCACAGTAAAATCTAAGACTTGTTCACTCTTTGACTCTTAGGTAGCTTTCTAGTTTTATCTCCCATGACATCTACCCCCCCCTTTTTCAACACTACCCACCCATACCCACAGCAACCCGCAACCCTCCCACGTCTCTGTGCCCCACCTTCCTGACCACCAGCAAAGACTCGCCTAACACACAGATGCATGTAGGCATGCACACGCGCGTGCGCACAGACACACACACACACACTTTATTTTGAGCATTTACTGAGAACCTGCAATGTGCAAGACACTGAGCTATAAACCTATGAGGTAAATACTTTTCTCCCCAGTCTTACTGAGATATAACGAACTGACATATACCATTGTATTAGTTTAAGGTGTACAACCTAATGATCTGATAACATATATACTGTAAAATAATCACCATGGTTAGTTAACACCCATTACCTCTATAGTTATAATTTTTTCTTATGTTTAGAGCTTTTAACATCTCTTCTCTTAGCTACTCTCAAATATACAATACAGTATTGCTAGCTATAATGACCATGCTTTATATCACATACTCAGAACTTATTTATTTTATAACTGGACATTTGTACATTTTGGGTCGATATTTTTTAATATCCTCACATTACAGGTGAAGAAACAGAGTCTGAGAGAGATTGAATGATGTGCCTAAGGTCACACAGCTGGTAAAGATTATAGAGATGGGGCTAGAACTCAGGTGTCCTGACTGTTGAGTGAAACCAGTACCCTCTACTCCCTCTCCCCAACTCCCACAGACCTGCTGGTACACATATAATTTTTTAATCCATCATACTAGGATGATTTTCCCATGCTTCCCATTGAAAATTCACCTTTCCCTTTCCTACATCTTCTCTGCATTTTGATCTGACCTCTAGTAGGACATTTAACATAATCAATTTTATGTCAAAGTTAATATGTATCTGCCTCCCTGAGGATATTGAACACAGATAAAGGCTAATGCATTTATGAGTCCCCAGCAATGCCTGTCATCATGCTTTACACACAGTCAATGTTTAGGGGTATTTGTTGACTTTACTAGAAGAAAAAAATTCCTGATCCACTTCAACAATGTGAGCATGCCAGCAGAGAATAGGAAGACCTCAGTCGATGCTGTGTTTTGTTTTAAATCGTTCTCTATACTCTTGACAGAGAACCACCACAGCTAATGATTGGCGCCCTGACCAACTCTGCTTAATTTGGGATAACTCGGAAGAGTCTGGAAGAACTTCTAGGAGCCCAGCAAACCCCATCTGGAGGTGAATGGCAAATTCCAGAAGTTCCATGTCTCTACTTTGTCTTTCTCCCCAACTTTTCCTTTTGTTTTGGTTTGTTTTTGTAATCTAGAACATCAGCAACTACATTTCATAAGGTCAATTATTTCATCAATAAGTAAGGCCTGTCCAACTTTATTCCACCAAACTCACTATAGTGGCAGAAACTCTTAAAAATGACACACTTGGAGAAAAAGCAAATACATATAATAAGTACATATACCAATAAATATACCTGATATTGTATAGAAAGCAAAATAGAAGACAAGAGGCAGAGAATTTACATCAAAAGGCTGTGTAGCATAATGTTAGTAGTACAGGTTTTTAGAGCTAGGTTGAGTTTTAATTCACTTCTACCTCTTTTTAACCATGTAACCTTGGATGATGTATTTAATTTCTTTATGCTTCAGTTTCCCCCTCTAATAAATAAATAAATAAATAAACCAGGGAAAACATTTTTAAAAATGCCTTGAAGAAGAATGATTTTTCAGTTTAAAATTTTATGCTCAGCCTGTCATTCAAGTGTAAAGGCAAAATGTAGCCAT
The DNA here is from genome assembly GCA_003508835.1 of Eonycteris spelaea. Classification (NCBI taxonomy): domain Eukaryota; kingdom Metazoa; phylum Chordata; class Mammalia; order Chiroptera; family Pteropodidae; genus Eonycteris; species Eonycteris spelaea. Next base: position 2,391,358 of record PUFA01000062.1, on the reverse strand, counting down.
TTTCGGACAAGGTCTCAAAAATTTACCTCCCACGTACCTTTTCTGAGAAATTAGTTAAGACTGTACTCCAGTGAAATGGAATTAAAACCATAAAAAGGGAGAGGAAACTAAACTAGCAGTCCAACAGAAAGAGGTCCAGGAAGATGACTATGCAGCATGCCCAGAAATTAGCCAGGTAGGTACAGAAAAGCTGCTTGCTCAAGGTCATGCTTCTACTGATGACAGAGCCAGGATTCAACCCAGATGGCTGACCTCTGGTGCCAATGCTCTTTCTTATCCACTCCCTAAAGTGTGGCATGAAAATTGCAATTCATAAAATTATCTACAAAAATTAGTAAGCATATAAATTTAATGCAGTTTCGAATCGAATCTCAAAATAGTTTTCCTTGAAATTGTTTAAAACAATTGCAACATGTATATGAAAGAAAAGATATGGCAGGAAAACCAAGAAATATGAGGAGAAATAGTAAAGGGGGACTTGCTTTCTGATAATAGTACATAGTGTAGATTCTTATGTTCAAATCATTCAAATATAGGCATAGACATAGGCAAACACATCAGAGCAACAAATAAGAACAGAGAAACAGATCCATCATACATGATACGAGTTAGTATGTCAAACTCATAGTTGTATTATATGTGAGCAAGATGAATTGTTAATATATGATACTGACAAACTGATTATCTCCTTGAAAAAATATTATTATACCTCCATCTTAAACTGTATGTATAACAAAATTCCAAATTGAATAGACTCAAATGTAAAACAAAACAATAAGGATCTTACAAGATCATTTAAGAGAATATGCATAATCCTAACCTTTCAAACTAAGATTGGAAACCAAAAGAAGCTTTAATAAAAGATAAACATATTTAACTATGTAAACATTTTTATACATGTATGGGTAAGAAAATAAGTGTCATAAATAAAATTAGTAGAAAAATAATAGAGTCAGTATAAAATGTATAACACACTGACAGACCAAAATTAACATTTTTAACATATGAAGAGCATTTACAAGTTGGCAAAAACAAAAGGAAAACTCAGAAAAATATGTAAAGATAGTAAGTAGACAATTCAGAGAAGAACTAACCCAAATAGCAAAATTATTTAAATTAATATGGTCGAGAAAATGAAAATTATGCAACAATGACATATCAGTTTACTTGGATTATATACCAAAAGATTTTAAAACTGAAAGCATCAAGTGACTACAGGATAGAGTAAAAACTGTGTTTTTCAGAAAAGAAGCTACTCTGTACACTGCTAGTAGAAATATAAATTGTCACAGCCTTTTTGAGAAGCAGTCTGAAATGTCTATTAAAATTTAATAGCTATCACATACCTATCTGTACTTTGATTCCACTCCTGGAAATCTATCCCCAAAACATAAAATCACCAGTAAAAAGGACATGTTTGCAAGGATATTTACTGCAGGTTTGTTGTAGTGGCAAACCTGGAAATAATGCCCATCAGTAGGAGAATGGTCCAATAAATTATGTATATCTACACAAAAGGGGATTTTATAATCATTAAAGGAATGAATTAAAGCTGTATCAGTTCGTTTAAAGGGTTTTCCATGAGGCATTACTGAATGAAGAACAGCAGTGTGTATAACATGAACCTGTTCTTGTAGGATTAATAATAGTAAATCTTCATTTGTATGATTACACTTGCACGGAGAAAAATCTAGAAATAGGCATCCAGGGCTGTAACATGTGTTACTTGGTGGAGGCTGAGTGATGAACAAGGAAAAATAAAGAGGAGCTCAAGAGAGAAGAATCGAGCACAAAATAATAACAATAATAAAAAAAGACTATAGGATCTATTCACATTTATGAAAAATTATATGTGTGTATGTTTATAAGGAAACTATTTTTAAAAATTATTTACAAGTTAAATTGGGGGGGTGGATGACTTTTAACCAGTTTTGTCTCATTATCAGGAAGAAGTCTGCCCTGTAAACCTGGTCCTTTCTGCCTGTGTGGAGTAGCACCCAGAAATTCTCAGAGCCTGTTATTCTTTCTCTCTCCCCCAGTTCTACTCTCCTGCCTTTCTAGAGTAAAGAAACAAAGACGATGTGAGCATTATAATATCTGTGAGATGATGAAGGACCATCAATGTTAGCAACATAAAGGGTTCTTTGTGGTTTAGAGGTACATTCTGAAGTATGTGAAGCCACCTTAGAAGGTCCACACAAGACACAAGGATCAGACTCTTGAATAGGAAGCCAGAAGCCTGGGAGCAAAAGGCTTAGGAGAGATGAACAGAGAAAGGGAAAGAATAAACAGGAATGACTTCTGTTTCTTGCAGTAGGACAGATTAGACCTACAAGAGCAACCCTCCTACTGAAAACAGCTAACATGCTTAATGAAAGTTTTTAAAATGTATCTTTGTAAATGTATCACTGAGTTCCTAAGAAAAGAATGACTCCTCAGAGGCCAGAAATAAAGCAAAAGCGAAAGTTTAGATAGGTCATCTTCTTTGAGCTTGAGAGCTTAAGCTGAAAGGTGTCAGTGAATTCTTGTTTTGACAGTGAGAACTCAGAAGCTAGGTATCATTCAAAGAAAGAAGCATAGGGAGCCCTCCGGATAGACCTGGAATCTCAATGACCCACACCATCAGCATTAGGATAAATGACTAACAAACCTGCCCCACAGAAGAGAAATAGTAAGAGGAGGAATAAGTTTATGTACAGTAAATTTATGTATAAACATACAACAGAGAGGATCAATAAATCCAACGTCAGTTCTTCGAGAAATGTAATGAAGTTGGCAAGCCTGTGACAATACTGATCAAAAAGAAAGTGCATCATTTTCATAAAAAATTGTATTGTAAATTAAAAAGTAAATATAATTGTAGGTGCTGCAGATATTTTTTAATTGGGTAGTATAAATAGATTTATGACAAAAAATTATAAACAGGTAAAAAGGAAAATTCTTAGAAAATATGAAGTACTAAAATTTTATCAAAAAAAAGAAAAAAACTACAAATTTTATGAAAAATTTAAATATTGAATCCACAATTTAAAATCTCCCCACAAAGTAAACATCATTTCAGTCTTAGATAAATTCCTCCACATACTAGAAAAAATAACTTTTCCCATTGAATGAGGCTAGCATACCCCACACCAACGACCATGGACAGTTTGGAAAAGGAAAACTGTAAGACAATTTTACTCATGAACACCGATACGAAATTTTAAAATATTAGCAAACTTGATCCACCAATAATACTATAATAAATAATAATAAAATACTAATAATAAATAAATAATAAAATGAATAATAATAAAAGACAATACAAGAGGATGAATTGACTAGACAAACAGATCGAAAGAAAAACATATCATCATCATCTTAATCGATGCAGAAAAGCAGTCAATAAAATTCAACATCCATCATGATAAGAAAAATTGAGTACACTAGAAAAACAAAAAAGCATTATTTTAAAAACCCACCTCAAACATTACAGTAAATGCTGGATGAACAAAACTCACCAGTCAAGAGTGTTTCCTTTAAGATTAGGGACAGGACAACAATCTTTACGCTCACCACTAGCTTTCACCATCACACTGGAGATTCTGGCCAGCACAAGAGGCAAGAAGGAACTACAAAAGAGATAGAATCTCCTGAGGACCTATCCAATGATGACTCTGTAAAAATAGATAACTGGATGAGGAAAAGTTTTAAAAAATCTTCTTCATGTTATAAATTCACGTCGCACTCATTATAAGACATTTATACACAGTGTGGCATTTCTGGAGGGACATGCTGAGAAGTCTCACATACCTTGCCAAAGTTGCAGGTAAACTAAGGACTGATACTGGGGGAAGAAAAAGGCTGTTAGAAATTGTTAAGATTTCACACTGTATCCAGCCTTAGAGAATCACAGTAGGACCAAGTCGCTCTGTGAGTGTAGGAACCACATAGCTCTTACTCTTCACTATTCTCCCAGCAGCCACAGCTTGCCTTGCATGCAGTAGAGAGCTGAATAAAGACCTGTTGGACTAACTAGTCAGGTGCAAGACTGTTCTCCTGTCCATGCACACACATTACCCCTGTAGCTAATGTCTACAAACAGTGGCTAGAAACAAACAAACAAAAAATGCATACCCTTGTGCAAAATAAAACAACTTTTCCAGCAAAATATCCGTTCTCATGAATATCTAGTCCGATATTTCCAGCACCCCCCTAAAGTTTCAGCATCACTATCCAAGATCATGGGATTATATCCAAGGGGAAAAGGTTGGAAGATGAGACCCCTACGACCATAAAACAATAATAAGCCTTTCATGATATGCTAGATAAAGCAAATAAAATTGCTTTTTAAGTTTTGAAACAGTGTGTCTATATCACTGCCTTATTCTTATAACAGTATTTGTTCCATTTAAGCATCCATTTCAAAAACAAAACTTCCCCTAATTCATTCCAAATTCGCTTTTATCTTTCACCTTAAAAATGATCTGTAATTTTTAAAGTTTCTCAATTTTGATAGGGCCCAGACTCTGGACTAAACAAGGCTTTTTGTAATAATTAGGTTCTCAGCTCTGGGGGATTTGGGCACTTTTGACAGCTTAAATTCTGGAGCAGCTTGAGTTTCTTTTCTCTTTCTCGTCCACATTTCACCTCCTTGATCTTTGTGTTTGGGGAAGTTTTCTTCTCTCCCTGAGTTTTAAGTCATAGTCTCTCACTGTAAGGAAAAAAAAAAAAAATCTTACCCTTCCCACCACCATCTTCAAGTTCCCTTTCTGGTTCCTATTTCCCAGAGTCTCGTAGCATTCCAAGGATAATAATGGAGCCCTCGCTACACTGGGATCAGGAGACAGTGGTTTCACAACAGCCTCTGTTCTGGGTGGAGAGAAAAGAGGCCAGGCTGAGTATGACGGGGCTCGGGTTAAAGCCCTAGCTCTGGAATTTATCGATTTATTTCACTTGGGGCAGACGTATCCCTTCCATAGGCCTCAATTTCCTCATAGGTAAAGGAAATGATGGTTTACAGAAGGGATTCTAGAGCCAGCAGCAAATGTAAATGAAAGAAGCTGACAGAACGTAAGAAAAGCCCTAGTGTGCAGAAGGCGATAGGGAGTGGTGGGGGTTGCAGAGGCTTGGTGAGCACAGGCAGCTCCTCAAGTGAGGAACTTCTCCTCAGCTACAGCTGCCCAACTCAGCCACCGGAAGAGAGTGAGCTCTGTGTTACCAGTTCTCTGATTTTTTTAAGAGAGCCCCAAAATAGGATTTTTGTTTGAACTCCGTTAATTTTTTTGTTTGCTCAAGATTTTGCAAACCATGATGGGTCTTTCTTGAGTCAAACCCTGGAGTCTCTTTTCTTTAACGTCGTTGCTAAGACTGGGCCTGGTTGTTCTGCTGCCTAGAACTTTCAGGGACCCTTCCACAATGCTCCCTCCAGTTTTCCTGAATGTTCTTGGAGCTTCGTGTAAGGGGGTACCTCAATCTCTGAGGCCTTGCTGCAGTTCTGGGAAGTAACTACCTCATCCTGAGGGGAAAAGGAACGTTTTGGAGCTGGGATTTCCTCACAGAGATGGGATTCTCCTAATTCTGATCTCTGGGCTTAGAGTAAACAGAAGGGTGAGCTGGCTATGGAAAGGTCTACCTCTAGACCAGTCTCCACCTGTTGGAACCAGTCAACAGGGCTGTTGGACAGGTCTCTCCTCCAACCAACAACCCCTTTCTTAGAAGTAGAGTGTGACTCTTGTCTTCCCACCTGGAATGAGAGGAGTTCTGGAGTGCAAGCTTCCTCACCATTCCATTCACTTTCTTATGTGGGATTCTTGGTCTTTCTCTACTCCATTTTCTCACCTGTCACTAACCCTGCCCAAACTATTCTAAACCACCCAGCTCACCACCAGGAAACCAATGTCTGGTAGGTCTGACCAGTTCCATTCCTCTACTTGGTTCCTCTCATACTTGGTTCCCAAGGCCGACAAGGGACCCCCTCTGGCCAACATCTCTCAGCTACTTCTGTTCTATTTGTCCTGATGGTAGCCCATTTGTGAATATTGACTGACTTTCTTACATTTCAGATCGCTGCAGAGCTATGACATGTAAGGAGATAATACAACAAAGTGGCTAAGAGTTCAAGCTATATAATATAGAAGTACTGGGTTTGAAAAAATAAGGGCAAAGAAACTTTATAGCTGCCACTCACTGGCCCTATAATCTCAGTCCAGTTACTTAAAATGTTAAGTCTCAATATGCCTCATCTGTGAAATGGATATAATAATATATACCTGTGATGGTTCATTTCATGTGTTAACTTGATTGGGCTATGGTGCCCGGATATGTGGTCAAACATTGTTCTGGATGTTTCTGTGAGGGTTTGGGGGATGAGATTAGTATTTAAAGTGGTAGACTTTGAGGAAAGTAGTTGTCCTCCATCATGTGAATGGACCTCATCCAGTCAAATAAAAGCCTGAACACACACACACAAAAGGCTGCCTCTCCCCAGCGAGAGTTCTTTCTGCCAGTAGATAGCCTTCAGACTGCTTGCAACGTCAGCCCTTCCTGAGTCTCCAGCCTGTAGGCCTACCCTACAGATTTTGGATTTACCAGCTTCCATAATCACATGAACCAGTCCCTTAAAATCTCTCTGTATGTATATATATACATAGATAGATGATAGATAGAGATAGAGATAGAGATAGAAATAGATATACACATATATGTATATATCCAACATATATATGCTATACGTGTTATGCATATATGGAGATATTTATATCTATAAATAGTGGATATAGATATGCTATATGTGTTATATATGTATAGATGCCTATTTATATCTCTACATGGATATAGATAGATATACACACACACATATACACGTACATACACACATATTCTATTGCTTCTGTTCCTCTGGAGAACCCTGACTGATGTAATACCTCATTGGGTTTTGTAGGAATTACATGAGATAAGGTTTGTAAAGGACCAATCACGTGGTGAATGATAGGTACAAATCTTTCTATAAATGATTTAAAAAGGAGGAAGATTCTAACTGGTTCCATTTCTTCCCTTCTGCTCTCCACTCCCGCAGAGCCCAGTGTGCGTGGACCCTGGCTGGCTCTGTCTCTTCACAGTGTTGCTACCTCATAGGCCACAGGTGGATGCAGGACCCAGGTTTATGCTGGATGAGGATGGAATGATACGGCACCCTTTCCACAGTATTCTTGGACCAAAGTCAACTATTTCAGAGCCATGGGTTCAGGTGTTACTATGGGGTACTTGCAGATTTGGGGACTATGATGGCCATCTTTAGACCCTTCTAAAACTGGGAAAACCCAAGGTCATCCCACTCAAAGGCCACCAGAAGTTAGACCAACTTTGAGAGATGGGACACTAAACAAGAAGTTCAAATCCTAATCCTCTCCTGATAGTCAGACTCCCTGACCAGGCCACACCAGGCCAAAAGTGAAAAATGTCACAGTCTGTGCTAAATCAACAGTCCATAAAGAAGCAGCAAGGAAGATGGAAATACATTTCTGAAAACGGAGCCCTTCTACACACAACTGCCCTTTATTTACTTAGAGTCTGGAAACCTGGCCCTGTTGGGGATTCAGCCAGACCAAACACAGCCTCCCGCACTCAGCAGCCTTGCTCTCTGCGCCATAGCCCCGGTGTGAGTGGAAGGGTTTCTGAAAAAGTCCTGCCCTCCTCCTGGCAAGCTGCTTGGGAGTGGCAGCTGCAGGTTTCTGCCCCCTGATTGTTTTTTTCGCTCGGACAATCTATGCTTTTACAAAGAGACCCACTGCCCTGAAGCCGCGTCTGTCCCGGATCTCCATCCAAGGCCACTGTATGGTTTTCACTTCTTGTGCTTCTGCACGTCCTCGTCATAATATTATCTTCCATTCGTGGCGCCGCTAGCTGGCAGGCAGGGTGACATACCATCATTCGGCATCAGTAGAAACGTCTTTGTCCAACTTCTAATCGCAGTCCCTCTAAGGCATCCTGCAGTAGCTGTTCAGCAAGTCGGGAGTGAATGTCACAGGACTGTTGTGTCTGACTTTAGACACAGTATATATTTTCCAGACAGGTGGCCCCATATTAAACTGCGTGTCCAGCAAGGAATCGGGAAGCAGGTGTGTACCACACAGTGAGGTGCATATTGTATGAATCTCCCCTTCACCTGCATCTCATAAGTCGGGTAAGTTATCAAAATCCCAAGAGCACATGGCCACAAGCCTGACGCCACCAAAGACTCCTTCCCGCTCCCAGGCATGCTACCTGCACTGCTTCCACACGCAGGGACCTGGAAACCCTGCTCCCGCTGGTTGTTATAGACCTGCAGCCTCACCGCGGCACTCACAAAGTGAGAGTGCCTACTTTATCTGAGACCTCCCCGATTCTAAGATTTCGGAGACATTAAAACACAGGAAATGGCTAATGGTGGTTATACAACATCATTCCTCGAAAGACACAGTCTTATTTCAGAACTGTTAAAAGATGAGGAGTGTGTTCTTAAAATGGATAAAACAGAATATTATGGACCTGGTGGGATTTTAGCAGCTAAAGTATTTGTTTGTGGTACAAGGCACAACCATGCTATCGTCTTATATTACTGATAATGTTGACCGCTACAAAGACACAGCGCTGTGTTACATTTTCATTATGTGTTACACTTCCTAACGTGTGAAAGACTTCACACCCCGATTTCCTCCTTCCCTCATCCAAGAGAAATCCCCAAGTTGCCAACTGGATTCCCCATCTCCATCCAGGAAGGATTCTTCCTTCCTGGAGGAGTAGCTAGGTTAACCTACATAATGAGAGAAGGGAGAATGTGGAGAAGAGGAGAAAAATAGTCACGTGGGCAGTGGAAGAGAAGGATTTGGTAGGGACAGGGGACTTGAGGAGCCAAGACTATGTGAAGTATATGTATGTGTGAGGCAAAGGGATTTTCGGTATGCTGTGTGCTTAGATCTGCTTTACTGTCTTTTGAGACCTAACCCATGGGTAAGATGAGGCTACATAGGTTCTGACCTATGCGATGTGGGTGAAGGGGAGACTCATACAATATATTCGTGTTGCTGGTCTCACTACACCATGTTCTGTGAAATCTCTACCATAGGAAACTTCGGTCAGTCATTATCTACTGCTGTACGAAATAATGATCTTTATAATTGGTTCTTCCAGAAAAGTTCAGTCCTTGCCCTCCATAAGTGCTTGGTGTTTGGATATCATCTAAAATACATTGCTTTGAAAATACTTAATTTGGTTTTACTTTTATGATGTATAAAATCATGTGTTTTGGTTAATGTTGGGTTTTAAGATGCCAAATGGGTGAACTTCTATTGATGAAAACTTCAAAAACCCCAAGAAATGCCTGGCTCTGGTAAGGATTAAAACAAACAAAAGAGAGCAGCAGATTCTAGGCCAACAGTAGCTTCCGTCTATCACCCAGAAGATACAGGGACTCAGAAAAAACAACACACAACCCTGAGAGAAAAGATTCACAAAGGTACTTGTTCTCCATTATTTATGCACCTTCTTATACCCTGCCTTTCCTTCTGTCCTCTCTACCAAACCGCCCAAGAAATAAAGGCATGGAGATGAGCTACTCAATCCAGCTGCCTGCTCACTGATCGACTCTAACAAGGGTAAGTTCCCACCTTCTGCAAGGGTCCCCATGAGGTGTGGCAGAACAAACATGGCTGACCATGTGTGGGCATTCTCTAGAAGAATCTAAACCACCCACGTCTTCTGGATGACTGAAGCTAGGATTCCGATGCAGAATGGTGAGGGTGTGGTGACAGTCCTCAGACTATCATGGTCAGATTCATGCAGCAGCCACAGCTCCCTAGCTCTGAAGATGAGCTGCAATTTACTAGAATCTCGAGCCCGGCACTGTGTCCATGTGTTTCATATGCATCACCTCATGCAATCCTCATGAATACCCTCTAAGATTGCACCATTGGTCTCCCCTCTTGCAGCAAAAGCAATGAGGTTTGGAAGGGTTAGTTTACTGTCCCAAGGGCAAATGACTAATTAATTAACAGGACCCCTAGGCTCCTGCCTTTTCCACCATACCACAGGTACTCCCAAATCAGGTCAGGAGTTGGTAGCTTTATGAGAGTGAGGGGTCCAGTTTACATTCTTCCTGCTCCAGCAGGATGAGCTCACCAGTTGCCTGGAGGAGGCTGTGGACTACCATCGCAAATCTGGGGACAAGAAGGAAGATGCTGAGAGACATTTCCATGGCAGTTGATACATCAGGTCTCTCTCCCAACCTTTGCTTGTATATTTTTACAAATAGGTTTCTATTAATTTTCTCTTGTTCATTTGGCCCATTTATAGCATAGAGAATTTGGAATTCGAAAAACCAGGGTTAAACCTGGGAGCTTCACAGGATAATGTCGAGTGATCTCGGGGAATTTGTGTAAGCCCTGAGCCGCATCTAAAGTGAGAATACTCAGCCATACCTATTACACGGTGTTGTTCAGACACTTAGATAAGGTTATTCTCTAGAGAAGGATTTTGTAAGGTGCTATATATGTTCATTATTATTTAAAAATCTTGACCCTCTCATTTTTTGTATTAGCTGTCCCCCACCTTTGTTTATGCCACGCACCAATTCTATAAACCAGCCTCCTGTATCTTCATCCAAATTGTTCAGGGAGAGCGACAGGGGAGGTGGGAGGAGATGGGGGCAAGGCAGGGAAGGGGGCTAGGCCCACACAGGATCTGGCTGAGGACAGAGTGCTATTGTCCAACACCAGCAGCCTTCCTCAAGCTGTCAACAATCAGCACATCTGATTAATGACAGCATCATTTTTTACCAGCCAAGAGCTAATCTGTCCTAAATCAGCCTGTGTTTCCCAATCTTCTAAAAGAGATCATGAAAAGATCTATCAAACCCCTCGAAATCCAGGACACCACCCTCATGACCCTCCCCGATCTTCCCGTCCAGTTTTTAACAAAGGAGATCAGATGGACCCGACTACACTCATCCTTACTGAGCTCACGTTCCCCCTCCCCACCCCCCACCCCACCGCCGTGGATCACCTTTAGAAATACTCACAAGCTACTTGTTGCAAATTTGTTTTAGAACATTCCAGGGGCGGTATCCCTTCTCGGGGTGATAGGACTTGAGAGAATCCTGATGTTGGTGGGCCAGGTTGGTAAGGAGAGCAAGGAGTCAGGCATCAGGCTTTGTCTGAGAGTCATGTGGGTGAGCAGCAGAAGCCCACATGGGCATTCATGCAAGCAGCTCTCCTCAGGTCACCCCTGCAAAGACCCAAATAAAAGATCTTGGGTCTGGGCAAGTTGAGAATTAAGGTAGTCAGGCATTAAAGAGCAGCACAGACCACAAGAGAATAAAAGCAAAACTAGGACAAAACAGGGTAGCAGAATATTACCCACCCGAGCTGAGGCATTAACACGAGGAAATTGAGATGAATTCAACCAGTCTCCTACTGGCCTCAAGCCTGATTTACCAGCCCAGCCACAGGAATGGTGGCTTTTTTCCCCTAGAGGGTTTATTTCCACAAAGCATCCATCTTTGACTCAAAAAGAAATGCTAGCTCATACAGTTTCGGAAGCCCAGGTTCTCCCACTTCTTAAACATTCATGCATTTGCGTGTGTCCAGTCTTCTGGCTCCCTCTCTAACACCCACAGTTATTCCAAAATGACTGGCAGCTCCTTTTCCATCCCAGGTGCCAGTTCTTTCAATAGAGTTGAGTCAGAGCTAAGAATCTGGGATTTGGTGCCAAACAGACCTGGGTATATATATATGTTCCTGCTAGGCCGTTTACTTCAGCGAGCACTTGAGCAGCTAACCTCTTTGAGCCTAAATTTTCTCACTGAAAAATAGGAATAAAGTAAAGTAATCCTGCCAATGGAATCTTTGTGCAGCTTCACTGAAATCATGTGCATAAAGCCCACGGCACAGCGCCTGCACACCGCACGTACTCTGCACATGCTCCTGTGGTCCATTGCTTCATCAGTCCCCTTGTTCATGTCTCCTGGGTCAGTATTCTTTGCCATGTGACTCTACCGTTCTTCCCACTAGAGACAGCGTTGTGCCTCCCATCTCACTGGTGTTGAGCTTGGCTGGCAGGTGACTCGCTTCAGCCACTGGAATGTGGGCAGAGGGAACAATTGTCCCTTCTAAACCTAGGCCTTATGTATTATGTATTTCCACTCATCCCATTTGTGTTTCTGCCATTGCCAAGGGTAGGGCATGCCCCAGGAGGCCCGCTGGTCCCAGCATAATGAAAAGCTTTTGGGACAGACCTGGACCCAGCCCACGGCTTGGAGTCACGCCCAACAGAGCTCAGCCTAGATTAGCCAAACTTCAGCCAGCCCACACACACATGACTGAGAAATAGAGCGTATTGCTGTCCACTACAGAGTCTTGGAATGGTTCTGTTAAGCATTATTGTGACAATACATTACGATGACCTTGTCCAGGGCTTGGAGATTTAAATTTAATGAAGGCAGTTAAATGGGTTCTTTCTTGTGTACTCTGTCCACCAAGCCTCGATGTCATGGAAAGAGCATGGGTTTTGGGACCAGAGAAACTTCATTCATGTCTATAGCTTCTGCATCTTACTGGCTGCGTAGCTTAAGGCAAGTCACTTACCTTCTCTAAGACTTGGTTTTTTAACTGTAAGATGGGAATGAGAATATCAGCCCTTATGAAGGTGAGGGTTATATGGCATCATTTCTGTCACATGTGCAGACATAGCATGGATTCTTAAGAAAGGTGAGTAACTCTCCTCTTTCCTTTATCAGTTTCTCATCCTTCAGATCTGCACAGAACAGACAGAAGAGAATAGAGTTTGGATCCTCTCCCTGGAATATAGAGACTGAAGCGTTTGGCTTCCTCAGTTCATTTATTCTTCTTCTGTGGCACCTGTCACATGCCAGTGCTGTTCTAAGCCCTGAGAATCTGGTGGCCAACGAGAAAACAAAATCAGTACTCTCATGGAGTTGACATTCCAGAAGAGGCCGAAGTAGATAAGAAATAACAGAACAATAAATAAACTAGGTGATTTCAAGCAGTGATAAATGCTATAAAATAAATCTAAAAGGGTGAGGTGATGGAGAGTGACAGCGTGGGGGCCAATAGTCAGAGGGGGCTTTGTTGAGGCTGGAGCGCTCTCTGTTTTCCAAATAGCAGAAATGTTTCTCTCAAGTCCTTCTTGATCTGCACTTACTCAGAGAAGCTCTTCTTGTCTTCAGCACTTGAACAAGTTACTTTTTTTTCTTCCCTTAACCACCTGCTAATCCTGGTGGAGATCCAAGCAACTCTTCTAAATTCATGCTTGATCTTGTGTTTTTCCTTCCTCCTTCTGTGCATGTCTGGATTCTACAAGTTACCTTGGGCAGCCATACCTACATTTTTAGACACCACCTCCTTTTTGTCCTCACTAGAAACACTTTTAGTTTCATACATAGTAGAGGTTCTATTTTTGAAGGCTGTCATCTTGTCGTGTCATCTGCCCTTAAAGAGCCTTGCATCAATCTCATCTTTGGACATTTTGGAATCTGTTCCTCTGTAGGCTACACTATTTGACTATTTCCCCAATCCTCATCCTGGTTCTTAAAAACCTCACATGAAACAAGATTGCCTTACCTGCCCCAGCCTATGTCAACTTCAGCTTTCTCTGTGGTCCAAAAGCAAGCTCCCACAGGCAGTGTAACTCACTCCTGACAGATGAAGTCTTCAGGAACACATGCCAGTAATTTACTAGATGCTTTCTCTGCCCTTAGCAACATGAATTTCAGCTGTTATCCAGTGTAGACTGGTGATTCTCAAAATTCAAAACAATTCTCAAAACTCTCATATAAATGATCTGAGAGGCTTATCAAAAATGTTGATTCTGATTCAGTAGGTCCAATGCTAAGCCCCATGTTCCGCTGATCAGCAGAGCACATTTTGAATAGATAGTTTCAGCCTTCCATCATGGCTCCCATATACCTCGAGGCTGGATTTATAATGCGTGTGAAGAAAACATTATCTCTCTACCTCTAGGTACATCTCCCTAGAAGGAGAGGAGTTTGGAACTGTGGCTTATTGTTTTGGACATTTGTACATCAGTGGACTAACCATGACCATTAAACAAAATGAACATGAAATCCTAACATAAGAGAGTATATCTACAATTTGGTGAGATAGGACTTGTTTAAACAAATACTTCCAAAGTGCCTACTTGTTCCAGGATTAGTATATGGAAGTCAACAGGAGATTAAACCAAAAAAGGATCTGATTGAATGGAATGGGGAAGACCATAAATCACTGTTCAGAAGATATTTATTTGCTTGGATAGATATAAACCCAAGAAAGGAATTTGGAGAGTGTTTAGGTGGGGAGTGGCAGACATCAACGTAGTCCTTTAGTGGGCTGGCCTTGGATCATGGAAGAAAGAAGAAATAAACATATTGTGCATGCACGTGTGTGTGTGTGTGTGTGTGTGTGTACATGTGCATGTGTGCGAGGGAAGAAGGGAGGGAGAAATAGAGGAGAAAGAGCAGTGCAAAATAAAACGAGAGCCCCAAAGCAAAAGAGGTGCACTGGAGAAAAGAAAAGAAAACATTCTCACATCCACTCCACGACCAATCACATGATGCCTGGTAATACAGGTAAATGAAGGCACGGGTGTAAGAACAGGTGTCACAGGAAGATAGCAAAATGCATGGCACAGGGAAGTGTGTGTAGCACATTGAGCAAAAGTCATCCTAGGATCTCACATACCAAATCAGCAGCTGCTAAATCATTCACTAGATGTAAGGGATCAAGTCCAACGTGGCCTGGACAATTCTACATTTTTAGAGTCTCCTTAAAGCCCAAAGTCAGCACAGAGGAGTTCTCTGAACTCCCTGGAGCAGGCAGTGCACCTAAGGCAGTGCCTGGCACTACCTGCCCTGGGGTCAGTCCCTTCCTCTTTCGAACTTTCCAAGGAATGAAGAAGACACAGCTCAATTCTACCTTTGGGGCTTCTTAGACACTGTTGGAGAGATTAAAGGAAGCTGGAGATTTGGTCCCATGGGGCCTTACACATCCATATAAGTCTCCTGACTCAGCAGGGAGCACACTGCATTGACTAACCAGTTATTGACTCGACTCGGACAAACCTTTAGTTAAAATAAGAAGTTCTCTGTGTCCTTTAAGAAGCTTTCTCAGTATCTTCCACAAGTTTGGATTAGAAATATATATCAACAAAATTAAAGAAAATTTCAAAAAATCAAGCCCTGCATACTCTCACCAGCTCATCTCATTTTTGCCACATCTTTCTAGAACTTGTTCATTTGTATAAGTGGCCTCTCTTGTTGCAACCACCACACAGGTACCATTTTGTCCCTTCTTAATTGTCACTGTAGCACACATCGCTACACAAATGCAGCTCCTCCTACACACACCTCTCCCATGTTTCTACAGTCTCCAAAGTTATCATTTGGAAAGCTACCCCACTTTTTTTTTTAAGAAAAATGGTTATGAGACCAAATTTTAGAGTCAGACGGGCCTTAAGTCTCACTTTGACATTTACTACCTGGGCAATTTGGTTGAATTGGCCAAAGCATCCGTTCCCTTGTCCATAAAAAAGAGACAGTGAAGATGCTATAGGTGTAAAAAATTTTTTAAAATAAGGGATTGTAAGCAGACAAGGTCCTTGCAATCTGTAAGGTCAACCAAAGTTTGCCTCACCTAAAAATAAAATAATATATAAAATAAAATAATGAAAAAAAAAAAAAAGAGCAACAGTGAGTGGCCCTTACCTCCCAGGGTAGCTACGAGAATTGAGGTATTGAATAAAAAGTAAAGATGTAGACTGGCACGTAGTAAGGGTTCAATAAGTGGAAGCTATTTTATTAATAGCATCGTTTTTATTAATCTCTCCAAGAAATTTCAAATAGAATCTGCACAGCACAGGAAAATTCTGAGGTGTGTAACCAGGCCCTCACACCACTCAGTTCCACTCCCCACCCCATCTCTCTGCACCTGGTTTCCCTCTCAAACAGGGATTCACCTGCCCTAATCCCACTGCCTTCCCTCAGGGTCCATATATCACCACCTTTCGTAAACCCATGTTAACACTCTAGGGACACCAAAACATTAACCAGCCCCCTGAAGAAAAAAACATTTACCAAAGCTTACACAGCCAAGTTAAAAGAATTGCTGCAGTTTAAAAATGCAAATCCTTTATAGGTAGAAAGCGTACACACACGAATCAACACACACACACACACACACACACACACACATACACACACACACACACTCCAGGTGTTCCCTGCTTACTGATAGTCTCTTCCTAAAGGCTGATGATGAAGATCAACCCTTAAGGCAAATTTAAGGATGATCATACTTGATAAAGTCACCAAAGGCATTTGATACTTGATGTATAAAGAGAGTAAGTTACATACATGTATAAAATAGTCAAACTGACAATTATTTCTGTAGAGAGGACAAATTAAGTCAATTATTTAGCAAATCAATTATTAGGCACTCATTCATTTGACCACTTTTTATTATGTGTTAGGTACTGAGAAAGACACAAATACTAATCAGGCATAGAAGGCTACATATACATGTACACAAAGAAGCAATAATGCCAGAGGAAAGGATCGGACACACTATTACGGGAGTTCTGATGAGGGATCCATTTACCAGCTGAGGCCCATATTGACCATCCTGGTTAATATCACAACCTGCCCTAATCCTCGCATTCCCACTCTGCCAGTTCTTGCTCTCCCATGGCACTTACCACCTTGTAGCGTACCATGTAATTCATTAATAATTCATCCTATTTCTTGTCCATCTGTCACTCTCACTATCATGTACTCTCTCTTTATAAGAGGAGAGATTCTTATCTGCTTCAATGTATCCCAAGTACCTAGAACGGAGCTTGGCACATAATAGGCGCTCAATAAATTTCTCTAAATGCCAGGCAGTCAGGACAGATGTAGTGAGAGACAGCCATCCTCCATCCATTTATTGAGTAAGTGTCTATTGAGTATCTCCTTTATGCCAAGCATTATCCTAGTCTCTAGAGATGTAAAGAGAAAAGGAACTTTTTGTTCCCTCCAGGGACTGGCAAACTGGACAGAGGGCAAGGGCTTCCTCTTAGATAAACAGTGTGGGCAAAGGCTCCCGAGGCAGAAGCATAGGGCTGTGTTTGAGAGAAGACGCAGAGCTAGGTGTGATGGGGACTTCCTGGGAATAAGGCTGGAGAGACGCCTGAGCTCTAAGCCCGGAGGGCACAGAACACCTGCTGAGCAGCCCCTGCTTACAGCTGAACCCTTACAATCCTCAGAGACACAAGCTTGTTTTTAAATAACCCCTTAGATGCAGACATAAGACTCCATCAAAGCCAATAAATCAGACTTAATCCAAGAGGTGGAAAGTCAGACAGTAGAGATGCACCCACCTCTCTTCCTTACAGCCCATATATATTTTTATTCTTTATGCTCTGCCTGTTTCAAGTCATAGAGGAGTGGGCTTACACATGCAGACACATACAGAACACACTCAAACGTCTTCCAACTTTGCACAGATTATTCCAGCCAAGGCAGGGGCAGGCCAGGTGGGGAGAACACACCTGCCTTGCTCTGTGGTTGCCAGCGCACCTTGAGAGAAAGGATTGCTCATTCAAGCAGCTCCAAGACACCTATGAGTCCTCCTAACTTGAGCCTGAGTATGACTGGCAGTCGAGATCACTTGTCGGCCTTTCTGAGTGCAGAGCTCCGTGCCAGGCTCCAGGGAAAGTCATAAAAGTACTGGAAGAGTCTGGAAGAGCTCATGTCTGACCCCAGGAGGGAGAGAGGAGATGCTATAAAAATAAATGTTTATAGGCATAATTAAATTGGATGGCTCTTCTGTGTTCTGGGAAAAAATAGCATATAAAAATAATTCTGTTATAACTCCTATATATAGCAAATACAAATAATCATCCACTTCCCCAGCTCATCTGTTTTGTGAGTTCCTGTTTTTCGATGCTGGGTTTTCTCAAAAGCTCACCTCACAAGCAGAAGTTCTAGTGGCAGCCACAGAGGAATGTCCAGCCATCAAGGTGATCTGGAGGTCCCGCAGGTGGAGGTGAGATGGGAGGGGCTACCGCAGGAACTGGGTGATTGATCCACAGGGGAAATCAAGCAACTTGGGCAAAATGAGAAGCATGCATTTCAGATTGCTGCTGCTGCTCGCTGTCGGGCTATTCCCTGGCAGGCCGGGGAACTACAGAGCATGGTCCAAACCTTTCTGTCCCCCACCCTCTGCTCCTGCTTTGGAGTTCCTTAACAGCCTCACTATAAATGCTCAGGATCGTGGTGAGGAGAAACGACCTACATTAAGTGGGTATAAAAGCATACACAAATCTCCGGTAGTTATATGCTCCTAGTTACGACGTGCTGTTGTTGGTGCCTTTCTCTGTGAGTCTGAGAGCAAAACTGCAGTCTCTTTTCCTCTAAGCAGCTCGGTCAAGGAATTGAGCCCCAGATCATACATGGACCCTGATAAGTTAGACCCCTACAGAGGAGGAGTTAGCCCAGCTCCTGCTGGGGACCCATGGAGGGAGGAGGGGTCAGGCCAATGAGAGGGATCACTCTTCTGACTTGCTAAGAGAGTTCCAAGCTGAATCCTGTCAGGAAATGCTACCTGGTCTTAAGCCTTGTAATTCTACCCAAGGAGCCTTATTTCCCGTTTCTTTTTAATTGTTTCCTCCCTCTGTCTATGGGAACAATTTAAGTCACTCTGATGCTCCACAAACAGCCTACTGGATAACAACAGACCAGAAAAGAGAAGGCATTCCAGAAACGGGAAACTGTGAAAAACACCTCCGTGGAGTCTCACTAAGCCTTGGGAAGCAGGACAGCTCCCTGGTAATTTAATTGTTCAGAATGTAAGGGGATCTGAAATAGCAGTGGAATATATTTTTGGTGGTCCACTGGCTCCAGACAGAGAGTGTGAACCCCGTCACTCTCATCAAGCGTGCCCTGAATGCCAGCCAGTACCACTTTAGGCACTCCCAGTAGCCAATAGCTGATATTTAGTGGACACAAACAGGCCAGGTATGGCTAACGCTTACTTAGGATATATTGTATAATTTAATCCTCCCAAACACCTACGAGTGTCTTGCTATTATGACTTCCAAGTCATGATCAAGAAAATAAAGGCACTGAGAAGTTAAATAATTTTTCTAAAATCACAGAGCTGAATCATGGAAACCCAGGTTTGAACCTAGTTCCAGCTCTAGCTTTAACAGCTCCACTCCATGGCCCTTATGAGAGATGTGTGAGGAAGATTGTGCAACCCCCAAACTCCGTTCCAGGCTTTGCCCTCAGAAAGCCCTTATAGGGAATTTGAATTTATTCTACTTCTGTTACAGTCCATTTCCCCTTGCTCAGCTCCAAGGGGAGCTGGAGAATTGGGCGTGGCAGCTTCTGAGAAGGGGAAGGGGAAGGGGCGGGGACTGTCCTGGAGCACAACTGAAAGGGGCGATGCATTCATTATACCCGGAACTGAAACACCTCCAGTGCAGGTCACCTGCAGCCACTGGGAACCCTGTTTACCTCGTGGTTGAAGCCCCAACTCCTCCCCACCCTTGGAGGGCAAAGGCTCTTTGCCGAGAAATCAGAATTCTGCCTCTGATGCAACATCTGGCGTTTTGTCAAGTTGATGGTGCTCGCAGGAAAGGGCGGATAGTGCTGTTGTATCCATTCTGAGAAGAGCCCGAGAAGGGTAAGGAGTGCCGTCCACACACCTGAACCCACAGACCTGGGGGCTCAGTTCTATCCACTACAGGTGAACCAGGCTAATGACATTAATCAGCCCTGCAGCACAATGAGCAAGCCCGCACTTGAGTGCGCCCACGGGCTTGTTCAGACACAAATCGCTGTGTCCTGTAATGAATGCCCTTGCTCTGGTTGCCTAGGTCCGGGGGAGGGCTCAAGAATTTGCATTTCTAATAAGTCCTCAGGCAACACTGACTCTGGAACCCCTGTCTTCAGAGATTCCTTTGTGGAATTCTTGGTGCTGCGTTAGCACCAGCAGCCCCATTCCTGGAGATCACAGCTCAAAATACAACTCCAACACAACGGGATATTTAAAATCCCAGAAGTGCCAATATGTGTGTGAGGTAAGAGGGTGGAGGGAGTAAAGAAATCAGGTCAAGGTGAGCCCAGTCTAAAGGGGGATTTAAGAATAACCTCCCACAGGATGGAGACTGAATGAAGAGGGATCCAAAAGGGCTCACAGAGAAAACCTATCTACGGTCAGGCCTGCCACCTCATTCCTACGGGTACCAAAGTTAGTCTGGGCGAGGCAGGCCCTGCCCTGCCCTCCTGCCCTGTCCTGCCCAGCCCAGACCTGCCTGAGATGTTCTCTCCCGAGAGAGAGAGAGAGAGAGAGAGAGAGAGAGAGAGAGAGAGAGAGAGAGAGAGAGAAAATTGACCTCCCAGCCATAGCGCAGTGCTGACCTTTACATTCTCTTTCCTGGGAAAGACGGGTACAGAGGCCAGCCTTCCTCACTAACATATCCTTCATCGACGTCCTGGTTGGACCTTAGGATTTCGATATAAATAATGCAAAGGAAGGGGTCCTGACCCTCATTGCTGTCCATACACTTCTGAGAAAGCCTGGAGGTCAGAGCAAGAAAACAGAGTAGGGACCTGACATAGTCCGCTGGGAGATTCAGCCCTGCGCTGTCTTATCCAAGGTGCCTTCGCCCAGGTGGTTCCCTCTGAAGGAAAACCCTTTCCACCGCGGCCTCTTGGTGGACTCCTGGTCATCCTTCAAAACTCGCCTCCGGGGTTCTGTCTTAGGGAGGTGACCCCCTCAGCCCCTCACCTACGTCTCCTCCACACTTTCGCTGTGCTGCACACCCGTTTGTTTCCACAGCGTCTACGAGTCCGAGCAGCAGGAGAGACATGAATAGCCCCTCAAGACTCCCAGCCGGTCTTCTCCCTCCTTACGAGCCGGGGGGCTCTTCCACTTGGTTCCCAGCTCTCTCGCGCTCTCGGGGGAGACAGGGCTTCCTCGCCAGAGCTCTTCTCCTCTGTGACATAGAACCAACAGCTGGGGAGAGAAAATGGAAGAGACAGAAGGAAAGAAAGATGTTTTCTAGAAGAGATGAGAGGCACATGGACCACGGCTAGAAAGAGGTTTTCTCTGGGATAGAAAAAAAAAAAATACATAGGTTGGGACAGTTTTCTGAGACGTTTTTGAAGGAAGAGAGCCAGGGTGGCTCAGGCGGTGAGGACGTGGCTAGGAAAGGGCAGAGGCTGCATTAAGGGTCGCTCCGGACTGTCCGTGAGGATCCTATTTGAAGAGTTTGAAAATACAAGTAAAGGACTTAAATGATTTTGAAATGTCTCTTGGCCACCGGGGCCCTCTTCCTGTGCCACTGCTCTGGGACTAGACTTCCGTGGGTTATGCGCGTCGGGTTACATGCGCGTGCATCTCCAGTCCTTCGCTTCGCTGTTCCCAGTATCTGGCACAGAGCCTGATGCATGAGAGATGCTCAGAGATGGTTAGCTTTTTTCCTCCTTTTTTTTTTTTTTTTTTCTTGCTGACCATCCTGAGCAACCTATCACACTGAAATGATGGCAGGGAGCAGGGCTGACAGGACAGCTCCGGAGAGAGAGAGAGAGAGAGAGAGAGAGAGAGAGAGAGAGAGAGAGAGAGAGAGAGAGAGAGAGGCAAATAAAACGTCCCCCAAGTCTCCCTGGACTGAGTACCAGCCGTGCAGCGCTGATCTTGGCTAGGAGCCCACCATTTACCAGCCCCCTCCAGGCCTCTGGAGTATGGCTAATTAAAGACACGGTTACTCATTTCATTCCCAAGCTGCTATTTAAGGAAGTAGAATCATGCCATTCCTATAAGGCCTCTGACCCTACACTAGAGGCAAACAAAGCTAAGGCTTGTCCGAGTGGCTGTAAGTACAGAGCTGTTCAAAGAGGCTTGGAGGGGGACAGAGGAGGGTGGAGAGGACCGGCCTTCCAGCTGGGCCAGCTGCTGGATTGTCCCTCCCTCAATGCCCTCCTCTCTCTCTCTTTCAAGAGGCCAGGATCTAATGACAACCCCTCCCTGAGCCCCCTGCCAGGGCAGCTCCTGTGTTTTCTGGACACACTCAGAGTCACATAGCTGACTCAGAAAAAAAAAACAAAACCAAAAAAAAAACGAAACAAAACACGAACAATCTCCTTTTGGATTTCAAGTAGCAACAACTTTGAGTATTTGGGATTTTTCAGTTATTTTCTAAGAAGTAAAGAAAACATTGCTTTTAATCGACAGCCTTTTACTGAGATCTGCTCTATGTCAGGCCCTCTGCTAAGCACTGGGAAGAGAAGTGGGTAAAAATAACTCCTGCCCTCAAAGAGTATCCAGTCTTATAGATGAAAAAGATGCATAAACAAATAAACCACACTCACATGGAACAGTGTAAAGGTAGAGTTACGTACAACACACAGGACAGATATGACGGTGATAAGCTCTAACTAGCAGGAAAACAAAGGCGTGCCAGCAGATGGGGGATTTGAGGTGGGTTTGGAGGTCTACATAGGAGTTCATCAGACCACCTAGTAAGGGAAGAACATCCCAACAGGAGAAAAACATATTTCTAAGTCATTTAAATCATGGAGAAACGGGTTGAACCCACTAGTTTCAATGGGTCTCAAACTTTTCTAACAACAAATTAGAGTGAATGGATGGCTAGTCTGAAGCATCCAGTATAGGCATAAAATTTCTTTACAGATTTTTTTTTTAATTTTTAAATTTTTTTCAACAGTAAGTCCTATATATTTTGCATCGTATGTTCACTGCCCATAGTTAGATTTCTTTCTGTCGCCACGTATTTTTCACCACTGTTTTCAATGTTTTTTTAAATGAGATGTAATCGACGTGCATTAGTTTAGGTAGCATAAAATTTCTTAAATATTTATTTTCATTTCTTAAAGTTGTATAAATTATGCATTAGGGTTTATAACAGTCTCATATGTTTTGATATTAAAATCATGTTTTTAATTCTAGTCAGTAAGATTATTTGACTTTTCAAACACCACTGTCAGATGATGCTCCGTGGAGGGGGAAGCTCCATGGTGACCCCTTGGGCCGGGGGAACGCAGTTCCGACCCGGCCTGAGAACCAGAGAGCCTTTCAAAGAGGTAGAGACTAGAGCTTGGTCTCTGACTGTCCGAGTGACTTTTCGGATTCATATTCCGGCATGTTGACCGGGGTTACCACAGTGTCACTACCTTCCAAACACTGCTCTGGAAGTTTGTGCCGGTTCCCTTTAGCCCTCGTTGTCTGCCACGTTGGTTGACGTGAGGAAAATATCACAAGGGCAGGGAAGGAGGGGCAGGTGGCATTGGGAGCCAAAGAAGCCATGATAGCGTGGGCCGAGTGGACTGCCTCCCACCAAAAACCAACATATGAGGAATTCCAAGAGGAGTGTGTACCTGATAGCGCATCAGAGGCAGGACACCATTTGAGGTTTTAAAAGGCCACCTCAGGTGAAAGGTAATAATTCCCTAATCCTCATGCTGGGTTAGGCTCCTCACCAGTTAAGTCTGAAACTCTGGGAGTGGCGTCCAGGTATTAGACTTTATTCAACCTCTCAGGTGATTCCAACGTTCGGCCTATTTGTGAATCAGTGGCCTGGATCGCGCGGTTCTCAGTCTTGGCTGCACAGTAGAGTCGCCTGAGACGGCTTGAATATCTATGGTAGGGGAGCCCGGCCCGGGCCTGGTGAGGGCGGAAGCTTTTTCGGGAATGCGACTGCTCTTCTCATTCTTGCCGCAGGCCTCTGCCCTCTAGGGTGGTGGCCCTGTGGGGCAGGGGTGTGGTCTCCACCGAAAAGAGGTCGTATTCTGGGAAGGCAATGATTACCGGCTGAAGAGGTCAGAACACGGTGGAAGATAATTCTACATTTATGGTAGAAAATTTCAAACAGCAAATTTAACATCACCGCAAAAGAATTATCCTTCACATTTTCTTGCCTGCCAGGGAAGCTCGAATTCAGTGCTCGTCGTCAAAGGGGAAGCACAGTACAACCTCCTGGAGGGCCATGGCGAGCCAGCTTTCACCTGCTGCGCAGTGACGGGCCGCTCACCAGGAGAAACGTCACAAACCTTAAATTCGCGGGTTAGGGAAAAGCCGACGCGAGAACGTCTACAGCAGTCTCCCGCTTCCTGTGGTTTTTGTTGCCCGTGAAAATATTAAATGGAAAATTCCAGAAACAAACAATTTGTAAGTTTTAAACCGTGCGCCATTCCGAGTAGCCAGGTCCTGCTCCTTCCCACCGGGTTGGGAATCAGCCCTTTGTCCGGCATCTGCACGCTCTGCACGCTACCAAAGCACGAGAGTGGTGAGGCTGGCACTTCAGATGCGCCAAAGAGAAGCTGTGAAGGGCTTCCTCCAAGTGAACAGGTGAAAGGTCTCGATTTAATAAGGAAAGAAAAAAAATTCTGTGTGGAGGGTGCTAAGATCTACGGTAAGAACAAATTTTCTCTCCGTGACATTGTGAAGAAGGAAAAAGAAATTCATGCTAGTTTGCTCAGAGAACCACAGTCACATAACTTTTATTATAGTATCCTATTAGAATTGTTCTATTTTATCATTAGCTATTGCTAGTCTCTTGCTGCGCATAATTTATAAATTAAAGTTTATCATAGGTGTATATGTGTAAGAAAAAGCACACTGTATGTAGGGTTTGGTGCTGTCTCAGGTTTGGAGCATCCACTGCGGGTCTTGGAATGTATCGCCGTGGATGAGGGGAGACTACTGTATTCTGTTTCAATAGAAACTGGCTCTGAAGAGCCCTGGCACTGTAGTAATCACAAGGTTGCTCCCTCTTTACAGTGGGAGATGGGAAATTAACCAAGAATGGTGCACGGGACAATAAAGAATAGAAAGACAGGGCGTCTAGACCTTACAAAGAATCTTCATGTGCACTGACTGACAAAACTTAATACATAAAATAGCTGTCCTCTACCCGTCATCCTAATTTTTCTTCAATAAATCCTTATACCTCATGTAGGGCCATGACTTTTTGTACTACATTTTGTAATCGAGTTGTTTGAGACTCAACGAAATGTATGTAAGTAGCTCTCTCCACCCGCCATTTTAATTTTTCTTCAATAAATCGCTGTAACGTTACGGGCCCATGAACTTTATAATCCGTTTTATAATCAACTTGTTTCGCAGACAGGAGCCCCACCAAACAGCTTTTGCCCAGGCGCTGCACCTGCTGGGAGCAGTCCTGGTGGGCTCCCTGTTTTGCTGGTTTTTCTGAAAGCTCCTCAGGTGATTTCACTTGGTACCCAGGACTTAGAGTCTCTGCACCACAAGCAAGGAGTAGATGTCTGTGCTTCTTGTTTCAGCCAGCAATGGAGAGCGCCGTGGGTGAACCGAGAGGTTGAATTATGTATCTTGAGAATTTGTCGGTTGAAATCCCAACCCCCAGTACTTCATAATGTGGCCTTAGTTGGAAATAGGGTCACTGCAGATGTCACTAGTTAAAATGAGGTCGTAGTGGAGGGGGGCGGGCCTCCAGTGCAGTCTGACCAGTGCCCTTACAAAAGGGAGGACTTGAACACAGTGTGAACATGAAGGCAAAAATAGGGGGATGCTTCTGCAAGCCAGGGAATGCCAAAGGTGGCCAGCGAGCCACCAGGAGGAGTTCAGGGAGAGGCCTGGAACAAATCCTTCCCTTGCCGCCCATGGAAGGGCACCTCATTCTCAGACTTCTAGCCTCCAGAAGTAACACAATACATTTCTGTTGTTCATGCCACTCAGTCTGTGGTGCGTTGTTATGGCAGCCTTAGGAAACTAATGTGGAGAGATGCCTCAAAGGAACCAAAGGCAAGTTCAATACACAAAGATTCAAAATGGATTAAAAACAAAAACAGAAAACTGAATCTCTCCAGGTAGTGAAAGTATTAGAAACTATTCGGAAACCCAGAGAAGTAGTTTTTAGTGCACTTAATACTGCATAGGAAGCATCATAAATCTCAATGAGCATTCTCGACCTACTAATAGCTGGCAAGAATATAACTGGCTTGTTTTGTGGGGCCCCTACATCTCTTTCACTCCCTTGCTCATGTCGACCTGTCAGACCAAGGAGAGATCATTCCATCAAATCACCTGGAAACTTAAACGCTCTCCTTTTTAGCATTAAAGGAGGCTTTCTGTGTGACCAGTTGAAAATCTGAGGTCTCCCTGGCAAGTAGGAAAGCCTTATAACTAGGCGCTGGATTCACCAGAACTACCAGGTCCAAAAGGAAGCTTCTGGTGGGCCCCAATCAGGCACCCTGGAGTGCCCAGAAGTCCTGTCAATAGTGGCCAGTATGTTTCCCACCACTTACTAAGCCCCTTGAGGAAGAGGACTCTGTCCCTCACTTCCAACCACAGGCTCAATTTTCATGACTGTTCCATTGAATTCTCCTACCTCCCTCCTTGGGCACAGAAAGTGTTCCTTCTCACCTGATTTCTGTACAGGGACGAGGATAAACAGGACTCACAGACTCTGGGACCCACTGGGAGGGCAGGATGTGAGCATCTTAACGAGGCACCTGTGACAGT
Source organism: Eonycteris spelaea (assembly GCA_003508835.1). Taxonomy (NCBI): domain Eukaryota; kingdom Metazoa; phylum Chordata; class Mammalia; order Chiroptera; family Pteropodidae; genus Eonycteris; species Eonycteris spelaea. The sequence goes on along the minus strand of PUFA01000062.1, from coordinate 2,364,821 downwards.
GCTCAGGGTCACACAAACCAGATGAAAAGACAATAAATGGAAATTTAACTAGAGTCGGTGAAAGGAGAATGGGTGTAGAACCCAGAAGCCAATTTTTCTTTATGAAGATGTAAATAGGACCTCAGAGTCCTTTGGCTCTTTTGACGGATGGAAACGGTTTTCTACTTGAAGAGCTCCGGACGCCTCAACTTCCCATGTAAGACTAAGCAGATCTAGGCAGCTTTAGATAAGGCCTTTTAAAAATGCATGCAAAAGAAAGAAATTAGTATCTTTCATCCTGACAGCCCTCCTCAGGTCCCCTCCTACTCCAGGACTTTTCAGTGGGTAGATCTGAAAGAAAAAAATATATATTCAAACATGAAATCGATTGTTCAATTCCAACTCAGTTTCGTGTTCTAGCCCTTGGCAGGTTGCCTGCCAGATCAGCCACTTGTCTTCCAGTTCTCTAGAAATGCCCTTGTTTACAAAGTCGCCAGCACCTGGTACCACGCCGAGCTGAACCTTTGTTCCTCTACTGGCCGCGTGGATCCCTGTTGCTGAGAGGAAGTCTGGCCTCTTGCAAAGAGCTTCCATTCTGAAGCCCCAGATCTGAACCCCAGACCCGTCTCTTGTGCAGGTTATTTGACTCTGCAGCACTTGGCTTCCTCCTCTGAGAATGAAGATGAGTGACGTGAGTGGCTGAAACCTCCCTGTGAGGATCCAATGGAAGAAGAAAAGTAAATAAATAAATAAAGCTCCTGCTATACTGTATCAGGAGAATAATAAATAAGTATATAAATATACTAACATAAAATAACAAATATATGCATATCAATTTATTACATAAAATAAAAAATACATTGTATCAGGAGGTTAATAAATAAACAAGGCTCCCAATACGCTCCTAATAGATAATAAATACAGTTCTGATACACTGACATGGTGCTCAGGAAAGGGACCCTCACTTCACTTTGGCCTGCAGTTCAGCTGAGCTTCTGAGCCTTCTGTCCCATCCACATGAAAAAGGAGAGAGGATGGGACCAGTGTTCTCTATGCCCCCGATCCTGACCTTTGACCCTGACCCCTCCGCGTCCAGGCCTTCTGAGGACGGTGTCAGTGCTAATAGAAAACGAAAGGGCAGAAGGCTGGCCCTTTTCATTTCAGGGCATCAAATAAAGGAGAATCTGTGTGCTGGACTTTAATTCTAATCATGAATGTGCAGAGCAGACCACATGCTGACCCCATGCTAACAACTGGCGGGGAAGAAATAAGTGAGCCTTGGTCCCCTCTTCCAAGTCTCCCTGAATCTCCATGTGCAGCTGTTGAAGAACGTCTCTCGATATCTCTATGTCCCTAAGAAGTTCTAGTAATTCCATGTTTTATTATGCTACTTTGGTTTTTTTTATTTTAATAAAAAGATGCATGTGCAAAAGAAAAATATTATTTTTCCTATCTTAATCCATAAACATCAGTGACATTTAAGATGGAATTAATTTCTAATAACATAAACAGAAAGGGACTTGTTTTTAAGTTACTAAATAAATACCGCCACTATATTTTCATTTAAATAATTTGATAAAATAATGTTTAAGTCCTAGAGAAGAACTCGTTCTCTAGCTAACTAAAACCCACTTATTCTAACAAAGTAGATTCTCCATGAACCTCTTATAATAGAGAAAATCACATTCATCTGAATTGAGCTGCAATGTGAACTTAGAGAAAATAAACTGCATTTTTTCCGGGTATGGGGGTAAGAAATGTGCTCCATGTGGGAACCTTCACTTATCCACACTGGCTCCCTAGCTGACTCCATACCATTTGACAGGTCATTGTTTTTCCCAGTTGGGAACTGAAAAAAACCAAAAGCCCTCAGTTGGTGGTGATGCTTTTCCTTTGGGAAGGCAGAGTTTGCTCTTCTATTCCTTCTTACAGCCAGGTCAAACTGATCTTGTGCTGACACATCCTCTGTTGCCCAACAGCTTCCCCTTGAAAACTGAGACCATTCTGGCTTTTCTCGCACCAGCAAAGGGAGCTGGGTGCAGAGTGGAGAAAGGCATCGTCTGACTGTCCTCCCAAGTGAGGATAGGGCGCAAAACTCTCTCTCCAGAGACTTCCAGAAGTGTGGCTGACACAAGAATGGATCATAATCTAGGTTACAGGGCCTCTGAGTAGGAACGTGATACTTAGAAAGTCACATATATGTGTTTCATGTGTATTTGCAGAGATACAGCCAGGAATATCTCTATCTTTTCAAAAAAGAAGATTTCATTAAGGACAATTAAGATTTCTCCATACCATAGAGGTCTCCAAGGAGCTTGCTTTAATTAATAGATGAGAATAGTTTATATTTAACATATCAAATAAATAGATAGATAGATAGATAGATAGATGATAGGTAGGTCAATCGATCAGTTTAGAAGTCAAACATAAGTGTGTATCAATTACTAGCTGAATAAGCCTTGAAGGTATTAGGTTTTCCTAAACATAAATTTAATGTTTGCAACTGGGTTCGATTACTTCTCCAGATAGTTTCAAGGCATAGCTGAAACCGTGTATGTAAAGTGCTTATTAAAGTGACTCACAAAAAGCAAGCCTCGATAAACAGGAACCACTACCGATACCATTCTTGTTGAAGAACAGTTCATTTGGGGGCATCTTTGTGAGTTCAGGATTTCAGAAGTATACGGAGACGGAGTGGATGAATACACACACTTGTAAATGGATATTCTCCACAACAGTGCAGTTTAAGTGGAGCTGGTCACCTGACGGTCAGGTGTTTCTCAAGTCGTAGAAGGTGGGACAGTTCTGCCCAGAACTCAGCTTAATTCCCTGGTTCAAACATCACACCTGTGAAACTCAATCCAGGTGGGAAATTCTTTCGGTTGACTCTGCTGAAGCCATGGTTCATTATCAAGTTATTTCTCTGGGTCACTCTGAGGTCACCTCCTTAATTAAAGTAACAGCCACAAGAGGCCACAAAATCCAGCTGCTCGGCCTGAAAGTTCATCATAGCACCTTCCTTTGCCGACCGCTTACTTGGTGCAAACGCCATACAAATAGCCATGTGTACTACATCAGTTTATTTAATCCTCTAACAACCCTCCAGGGGGGCAGCTACAATAATCCCCATGTAAAGAGGGAATCTAAGTCTTGCAAAGTTCAGTCGTCTTTGTCCAAATTCACAGCTAGAAAGTGGTGGAGACGTTACAGGTAAGTGACGGAGCTTCTGCCCACCAGGCTGTGCTTCACAAAAAACTCTCCATCCCTCTTTTCTCTCCCCTGTCATGAGTGTTTATATTGCATCTGCAAACAAAAGATGCAAAAGTCTCATTTTACTCACTTCCAAAGAGCAGCACAGCCTGTTAACTAAGAAGCCTTTACCTTGCTCCAGGCTCCCCACACTTTTCTTCCAATCCTCTTCACATCTCATCTCTGCTTACCCCAAGCCTTGCTCAGGATTCTTTCTGGCCTTTCAAAAATCAAAAGGCCACAATGCAGCCACTCGTGTAAATCTCTTTAGGTTGGCTAAGATGCCCCTCTCAGGGCCACCTGATTGGAGCAAGAGTGCCACCTGGTGGAACATTTGGTTCACTGCCAACACATATGCCTTGGGCAAAGGCGGGCAGGCGGCTAGCTGAAGCCAAACAGAGATGGAGAAGGAGCAGTGTTCACACTGCCTGGGACCTTTCCTAGACAGCCACAGAAGTAACTCAGCAGTGTCCAGGCACTAACCTACCAGAATTCAAAGCCTCGATCAAATACAAGCTGGGGACTTTAAGGACGTGCATCTCTTGGCTCCAAAGCCTAGGGCTGGAATTAGGGAGGGTTGAGTGAGGCAGGGCCATCCAAGTACAGGATTGCATCCTGTCTTAATTTAAAATTTTGAAATTTATTCATCATGGAGTTTTGTATTTATTTATTTTTCTCTTTAAAATATTATTTATCTTGATTTCTGAGTTTTTGGTACCCCTCCCCTTACATAGTATATATACCCTCTGCAAATGCCTCACTTGCTTCACCCTAGTATTGGCCCTGCCAAAGCCCTCTGAAAAAGGTTTCTGTTTTCTTTCAAAGGTCTGTCTATAGATAAGCTACACACAGCTCTTGTCACTTCCCCCACATATCTACCTTCACTCTTTCCCATAAGAGAACCGTCTTATCTCCATAATTCTTCCTACTCGATGCACCAACTTAAGTCAAAAGAAGGTACTCAACTGGGTATACAACACTTCAGTGTAACCAGTGAATAACCTGACAAAAAGAAAGTTCGCCAAGCACTGATCTCATTGCAGACTACTGTTTTTTAACACGCAGTTAATTTGCCAAGCTGGAAAGCTGCTTTTGTTTTGGCTGGGTCCAAGTCTACTGGGCCACAAGTCAGGGCAAAGGCACTTGTTAACACCGCCTGCCTGCCCTCACCTAACCTTGGTCAGGGCACGCTGAAGGTCTGCCTTGTGACATTTCTTTCTCAAGAGGCTCCAAGCTCAATGCCCATATCAGGCCAGGTCACTATGAAACTCTGTGTCTATCCTGGGTCATTCCAGTCCCCTACCCACAGCCTGACTAGGTGGCAAGGTTTTTACCTAGAGTGTATGAGTGGGCTTGGGAAGGGGGATGGTTCTAGAAGGCCCTGAAATTTTATACAAAATTCTGCACATTTTATAGGGAGGTGGTTTATTACTTTCTTCCTATTCTCTTAGGAGTTCTGACCCCATAAAGGGTAAGGATCATGATGGTTTATAAAGTTTTCAGACTTTTTCAAGGGTCTATGCAAGAAATAGCAATGGGAAATATCTTCTCATGCCCCATCTGGTAAAACAGACATCAGTGGCTTGATCTGTGGTATATAAATGGTGCTGAACAATCCTGATGCAAAGACTGAAGCCTTTCTTAGAGTTCGGGGAGAAGAAAAAACTCCTCTCTTGATAAACTGAAACCTCGGCCGGATGTTGAGAACTGGATAGTCCACACTGGCTTCTTCACCTTTCACGAGCAGCTTAGAGCCTTTTTCAGCATTGCCATTGTCCTCGGGAAAGCTCTTTCACAAGCTCTAGGCTTCCCTCTGGAATACCGTTCCACCCTTTTGGCATCTTTACTCATCCTTCAGGATCAGCTTTCTCAACATTTCTGGGCAGGGCTGGCCACCTTACACGCTCCGGTCATCACACAGATGATTTTTCTAGATTTATTTGCATAATAAATCTATTTTGCCCACAAAACTGTGCGCCCAGGAGAGCAGAAACTCAATCAGATTTGTTTCCATGTCCCCAGCACCTAGCACAGAGTTAGTTAGATGAATAAATAGATCCATGAATGACTAAAAAACACCCCCCCAACCCCCATAATGCCTTCATTCCCTGGATGAGGAGAGCGAGGCTCCGACAGACACTAGCATGTCAGTGTGCCTGGGCTGAGCAGGGCCTCCCCCAGGAGCCACACCCTCGCCAGCTGCCGGCCACTCCACAGCTGCGTGCTGAGATCACACAGCGCCCACGCCCCAAGCCGCTTTGCAGTTTTTGCTACAGCATGCCACCTTGCTTTGCTTTCCCTTCTTTCTGCGGTTCCCTGGAACAGAATCCCCTCTTTCTGTGCTCGAAGCACACAGCAGGGAGGCACTGACCAGGGGAATTCAGAGGCGAGAAAGTGGTCGCCGACAAATGCCCACTGTCTCCCTGGCTGAGTCTGGGAAACCTGAATCTTCTCCGTGGTTCTGTCATTACCATAGTGAAGATGAAAGTAAGAAACCATTTGACGCTTTCAAACACACTTCAAGAGCAGGATAAAGAGAGCTGAATTTCATGCCCAGAAATTCATTGTCCATGAACCTAAATAGCTAGTTTTACTCTTCCTCCCAACGGAATTAGATTCATAAGAAGTCAGATAAAATCTTCGGACAGCTGCTCCAAGCTCTGCTTGTCCTAAACCAATTTCAGAAACTGGAAAGAGAACTGGGAAGAGGGTGGCCTGACCAGCTGGTTTTGTTTCTGCTCTAAAGTGGGGGTAAAGCCTCTGAGAAAAACCATAGGCCTGAACACAGCTGTGGTGGTTACTAAATCATTACGCACTTGCCACAAACGAGATAAAAATTTCAAACAACAAAGAGGACTTTTCCATGGTCTGGTGAATGGGTTCCTCCTGGTGCTTTGGTTCCTCCTGGTGCCATCGCCTTGCCTGAAGGGTTTTCTCATATCCTATTTACTTTTGTCAGAAGCCACAGGCTTTCCCCCTCACCCCCCTACTCAGCCATTCATATTGCTTCTCAGTAGCTCTCCTCAGTGGGGCTGAGGACTCGTTTTTTTTGTTTTGTTTTGTTTTGTTTTGTTTTTAATATAGGTAAATCCAGAAAGACTCAGGGTTTTGGGTCATTGTTTTACGAACAGCAATTGGACTTTCTCTTGTTCACTCCTCAGAATTACAGATCCTTTCTCTGAAGAACCCAAAAGCCATATGGGAAAGGAGAGGAATAGCCCATGTTTACAGCTGGGAAAGGGCAAGTCACTTTACTGCTTGTCCGAAAATGTTTACTTGGTTTAAATTCCCCACCTCTTCTAGATGGCTGGTAGAAATGGGCCACTTGTCCCTGACCCCCTGGTTTTCTGTCCTGTGTACGCCTCATCTATCACCCCAGATCTCTTTCTGTTTCCTTTTGTACCTACTAAGTGTGTAATAAATATCAATTGACTAGTAATAAATAGCCCAGAGAGTCCAAACCATTTAAAGCCAAGGGCATTTTTATAAAAACATAAACCATTGGAAAGTCTTACTACAGGTCATGACTACTCATCACTGCAATCCCATAGGTGTTTTTAATTTGCTTTACAGATGAGAAAACTGAGGTGCAGAAGCATTCTGGGGGGGCAAACAGCTTCTCGGCGGTCGGGTTCGGATTCCAGGACTGCCTGACTTGCACGGCTGGGCTCTTCATCCCTTTGGAGCTCCCAGCATCTCAGCAGATGAGCCGTGGAAGCTCTCACTTACTGAGCACAGTGACAGGGACCTAAGGGGTCAGAACACACCACGTAAAACATGGCTGGGCCCAGAGCAGGAAGGGGCTCCCTAGCAGGCTGGAGCTGTTGATACTTTTCCTGGCAGAGCTGCATGGGCTGCCCAGGAAAAGCCCCAATCCTCAAACCCTGCCATTGCCTCCTAACCATGCTCAGCCCTCCTCACTCCCATCCACCTTGGGTGGGTATCAGACTAAACCTCCTTCCTTTTTCTCCTCCATCTAACCCGCCCTGTGCTGGGGGCATGGGACAGTACAGTGGTTCTGGGGATGAGTGTGGCTGCTGACACTCACTACAAGCATGCCCATACCCGATATCCATGAACTCATTCCAACACCCTCTGCTACAGAAGACGCCTGGACCTCAGCACCCTTCAACATAGCATTCCAGGCCTAGGTACTACCAATCGACAGCACTGACCCGAGTTTAAGCCTATTTGTCATGACTGGCATTGCAAGCGATCAATAGAATTTAATTTCCATTTCTCTCTATCCTTCCTTCCTGCCTTCCCCAGTATTTCTAAGACGGGTGATGGGATGAATAGGTGGATAGATGGAAGAAGGGAAATTGAGTTCTCCTCTTACAGAGGAGCCTTGGCTGGCACCAACCCCAATTCTACTGATTTCACTCAGCACCGACGCTTCCTTGACAAAGCTTGCTCTTAGCGCGAGGCATATTTTGTGGCATTTGTTACAGGAACTGGTGAGATTTCTGGGTCATTCTGAGGCCATAGAAGATCCTCAGCATCAGCACTTTGTTTCTCACTCAGTCTCGTTTCCTCCCCCTCGAATATATGCCTGAGCTTAAAAACATTCATTCACCCCCTTCCTTCCTTCTTCTTTTTACAGCTCAAGCTGACAGGAGAAATTTCGTCTCCCACTCACCTTTTTTTTTTTTTTTTTTTTTTTTAAATACAGGGGGGAAATGCTCTGCTGTAGTGTGTGGCAATGGCCAATGATTAACAAGTCTTCCATGCCTCTGAGTCATCATCCTTAGTGTGTGCCGTTTTAACTGGCCTAAAGGCTCCGAATCATCTCGTGATTTAGCTGTGGACGAGGTAGGATGTTTTTTCCAAGGCCCTTTCAGAAGCCCGGGTGTTTGGTTTCGAAGCAATCCATATTCAAGAGCGCTTGAAGAGGAATAAAATAGCTCTTACGAAGCCACATTTTTGAGATTTGAGAACAAGTAAATCAGAAGCATATGGATTATGTGCTGTTAAACGTGCTTTTATTTCCCTAGGAAGGAAAAAATACTTGGGAAAAATATATTTTATAAAACGGCATATATTGGAAAATAGCTGAGGATTTTTAAGAAAGCCAAAAATACAGCAGGGCTGGTCCAACTCTAGTTATTAATATCCTGGAACCAGCTGCGAAGTGAAATTAGGTGGTAAAATGATTGTACTGTTCGTTTTTACACGCTGAAAATGACAGATTTCTCGTGTGTTTCTAAGAAGGAAAAATGCTATTCTGGGGTCTATGAGATGAGGTTTTGTCTCTTGGCTTTGTTTCGATATTGGTTATGATAATAATTCTCTTCCCTGAACTGGCGGGGCCGTGGAGGTGCAGACAGGGCACTGGAGTCACGCTGCTGGCTGGAAGCGTGGCTCCGCCCACACGGGCCGAGGGTTCTCCGGGGCAGGCCAGTCACCTCTCTGTGTCCCAGTTTTCGCATCTGGAAAGAGAGTCATCATCATAAGAGCTGCTACACTTGCCATCTGGGTAAAGCACTTGGAATACATGCCTGGTGCGGGAAGCTCTCAGTGAATGTGAGCTGGTGTTATCCTTCTGGAATGCTCTGCCACCACACTAGATAACTCCATGGCTCACTCGCTTGCTTCAGAGGTTGACTGACAAAAAAAAAAAAAAAAAAGAAGAAGAAGAAGAAAAGAAATGGGGACATTTCAACCAACCTTAAAGAAATAAAAGAGATTAGAAGAGAACACTATGAACAATTGTACACTAACGAATTAGGTAACCTAGATGAAATGGCGAATTCTTAGAAACACACGTTTACCTAAACTGCCTAAAGAGGAATAGAAAATCACAACTGACAAGTAATTAACAAGTAAAGGGATTGACTCAGTAATCAAAAACCTCCCAATGAAGAAAAGTCTGGGGCCAGATAACTTCACAGGTAAATTTTACTAAACGTTTAAAGAAAAAATTAACACCAATTCATTTTAAACTTTTCCAAAAACCAAAGAGGAGGGAACACTTTCTGATTGTATGAAGCCAGCGTTACTCTGATACAAAATTCATCACTAGTTTCTTTCTGGACTCTGCCTTCCCTGACCCTTCTATATAATATATACAGAACCTCTCTCTCTCTCTCTCTCTCTCTCTCTCTCTCTCTCTCTCTCCTCTCTCTCTCTTTCACACACACACACACACACACACACACACACACACACACACACACACTTATTCCCTCACCATGACTTATTTTTCTTCATAGCACTTATCACCGCCTGATATATACTTATTTATTGACTCTCCTTTTCCACTAAAAAGTTAAATTCTCCATATCTAGGATAGTACCTACCACATAACAGGCACTCATTAAAAATTATCGAATGAATAAACAAATTGTCTAATCATTCTTTCACTGAGAGAGAGTGGAATGAAAACTAGGAGGACCAAGGTATTGCACAACTCTAAGATATTGCTGACTAGAAGAAAAGAAGCCCTCAGAGGCAGATAACCAAGAAAGTGTTGTGTCAGGGAAAAAAAAGGAAATGAGATTTCTGAAAATCAGGGACTGGTCAGCAGCGCCAATGCTGAGGAATCAAGTATGAGAACAAAACTGTCCATAGCTCTGAGCTACGGAAGACCACTGGCCACCCAAGTGAGGGTCACTGGGGGGATGTCATCAGGCCAGAAGCCAGGTTGCTCTGAGGGGGATAAATGAGCAGAGGCAGTACATTCTGGCAACATTTAAAAAGGTTTTCTATGAAAAAGAAGATACAGAGATAGGGAAGGCCCTGACAAAGGTGGGGGACAAGTGTGGATATTGTTTCTAAGTGGGAAAGACCTTTTGGTGTCTAAAAGCCTACGGAAGGAACCCAGGTGAGAAAAAAAGAAACTGTATATATAGTAGAGGGCAAGTTTCCCAGAGAAGAGGGATGGGACCCACATCATAGGACTGGCATTAGCGAGGAACAGCAGCCTCTCCCACAGCACCAGACTGCAGACAAACAAAGATGACCGGAAAACAAGACCCAGAAAACCCACATGACTTACCCACCGGCTCCAACCAGGACCCAAACCTCCTGACACCCAGTCCAGTGCTCTTTTTCTCACATAGTTTTTTTCCACGCCCCACCCCCTTGCTCAAATTAGAATGTTCAAGGGGCAGTGAGGAAATAAAAGGGATAGAAACCAAAGCTAATGAGTAGGAAATGCCTACAGAACACGCCTTGTAATTTAAGAATGTTGGCGAAAAGGTGCTCTTTTCCACTGGGATGCTGCCTTCCCTGTGGCATGAGTCCCATTAGCATGACAGTCTCCCTGCAGCTCTCACCGCCCCTCCCCAGGACAGCCGAGGGGCTCACTGTTGAGTCCACCAGGAGAAACGGATTTGCCCACAGATATAGTCCGGTTTCCTCAATATCAGCTTTATCAGTAGTAAGGTGATATTTTGGTCTCCATCCACCCTCTTCCTTTGTCTTTTTTTTTTTTTCTTTTCAGTAGGTTCAGAAAAAGCTGAGGAAGAGGGAAGCTAATTATTCCAATGGGAATTGTACTATTAAAATTGAGATGTATGAAACTTGATTCTCAAAATCATCCTTTTCAAGATTTAAATATAAAAACCCATAAAACACAATATGAATATTTGCTGACATTATTTAAATAATGGAAGTACATTCCTTTCAAAAAAGAACACTCAGAGTGTAGAATATGAGAGCCTAAAGCCTTTCGCTGATGTGTAAAACCCAAAGTATCCACTTTCTTAATTCAGTTTGGTCAAAGTGAGAAGTTACAGTTCATAGTTCCTTCAGCTCTTTTCAGGATTCCACCGTTTTCTGTCTGGAAATAGCCACTGACACATGCACAACTTCAAACTTGAGAAAATGACCCAGAATCAACATACGAAGAGGCCACAGAGCAATAACCACTTTGTGAAAGCGAGAGAGAAACCTGCCAACTTACATTCTTTGTTGTTGAGAAAAAACGCATCAGAAATTGTAAAATTAGGTGTTGGCGCCGTATTTAGCCACAGATCCAGTCTTCAATCCACTTCTCTCCCACTTTTTCAGTGCCAAAGAGTTGATCCTAATAATTACTTCAGAAATAGTTACTATCACCTTCTCCAATTACTTCAGTCTCCATATTTCAAACTAAAAACTATTGGCCTTAACTGTACAACTTCTCTTGACTGCTCCTAAGTTGCTATTTGAAAATTTACCGAAGAGTCCTTAGGCCTATCAGTGAAGACAAAAGTTATCAGTGAAATTCCTCTTGCAATTTTGCTTGCAAGCTATCTAAAGAAACAAAGAGGCCGGGGTAGTCAAGAACTTTATGGCATATCGGAGTCCATGGGAGGCTGGAAGCCCCGCATGGGAATGTGGACAGGGGCTCAGAGACAGGAAGGAGATACCATAAACCTCAGAGTGGACATGTGCAGTGCTTGTTCAAATCCAGAGAACCATGGTCATGGACAACAGACTAGTGGTTACCAGAGGGTGGGAGTGAGGGGAGATGAGGAGGTAGACGGGGTAAAAAGGGTCAAATGTGTGGCCACAGAAAGAAATCTAACTATGGGCGGTGAACACACAATGCGATATATATATGCCTTACTACTAAACTATATGCCTGAAACTTACTGGATTTCATTAACCAAGATACCATACTATAAACAAACAAACAAACAAACAAATAAATAAATTTAAACAGAAAATTATTTAACTTGTGAGAATCGACTGTACTTTAACTATAAAATATAAAATGTGATATAGTATAATAAGCAAACCAAATTATACATAATAATTTTTTCATCCTAAAATAAAGTGATACATTAATCAAAAAAATTCAGATCTTATTCTGTGGTGTGTGTGTGTGTGTGTGTGTGTGTGTGTGTGTGTGTGTGTGTGTGTCCGAGTGTGTTCATTAGCAAGTAGGAGCAACAGTTAACCCTTATTTTTCTTGTTTCTAATGGTGACATCTGGACAATCATGGTGCTCAATATTATGAAAATATTATAAATCCCCAGGGGCTTTTGGGTCCAACTCCCTAAATTACTTATGTGTGGCCTTGAGGAAGTTAATTAATTTCTCTTCGGTTTGTTGTCTGAGGCCTGATGAAATTCTCCTCATCTATGTTAGAATAACAATGTCTACCATTTATCATGCACTTACCACCTTCCAGACACTGCGTTGAAACTTTTAAGTATATTATATAATTTAATTTATTCTCAAATCCATTAAGGTTTTATTTATATTGATTTTGCAAATGAAGATATGACATAGGGCAGTTAAGAAACTTGCCTAAGATCACAGAGCTGGCAAGTGTGGAAGAGGAAGGATGTTAACCAAGGTGTGTTTGACCCCAAAGCCCATACTCCCCAACACCTTGTGTCTCTGGTAGGACAGGTCCAGCTGCAGGTAACCGAAAAACTCAAAGGTACTCCTCACAATCATTAAGGACTGCAACTCGGGCTTGTTGCTTTACCTTTATCAACAAGTGACTTCTACCTCATGGTCTAAGATAGCTGTTCATGTTTAGCTATCACGTTTACATTCCAGACAGCAAGGAAAGAAAGGGACAACCAAGGGCATGCCCCCTGTTAAGGATGTTTCCTGAAAATTACATACAACACTGCTGCTCGCCTCCCGTTAACCATGTGGACAATCATAGCTACAAGGGACGCTGGGCTATGTGATCTTATTACAGTAAGTCATGCACCTAGCTAAAACAAACAAAAACATGGTATTATATTACTAAGGGAGAAGGGAAGGACAAATACCGGAGACAACCTCTGGCATACCAGTTATTGAAACTATGAGGGACAATGTATATGAGGCACTTAATTTACTGCCTGCTACATAGCAGGTTCTTGGCGGGGCGGGGTGGTGGGGGGAGCCACTATTTGTTATTTATTATTATTGATCTAAATCTGGCACCCTGTGGAACATATTCAGGAAATCATAATTTCAAATCTGGCAAGGAAAGGTCACAGAAAAAGAGTAGGAGAAGAAAACATTTTTAAAATCACCATGACACTAAGTATTGGCACCTCCTTATTTTAGTTGCACAAAAGCACCATCTTTGTTCATTTGCAAGATCTCCAGGACTTTGTGGAGGGTGATAATGAGTAGACGCTTCAGCAACCAACCCTGGCAGAGGTGGTCTGCCATATGACCCACTGGATAATGCTATCACAGGGGACCTTTGGTAAGTAATCTCTACTGCGGCAGTTAATAGCAATGCAGTTTTCATTACAGTAAGAAAATTGAAGTCTCGGCCAGTCTCTGTGCATTCCATCCGACCCAATCTTCATTTCTCATAAGATTGTGTGTTGTTTTCTACCCCCTCGTGATTAACTTTTACCATGAAGGGCAGGGGGAGCAAGATAATTGAATTCCCCGGGAAATGTCCAGATCATACTACCATTTTAACCATCTTCCTCAACCCTCCTGATATCAGGGCTCTGAACAGGCAGGAAAGGGATGATTTTTAATTTGAGGTGGAAATATTATCTAGTAGGGAAGATTCCAGATGGCTGGCCTGAGCTGAAGGGACATACCTGCAGCTAGGATGGAAGGGGAAAGAGGAGGAAAGTGGTAGCATAAGGGACCCATACCATCGAAAAGTTCTCAAGTGTATTGGACAACTTTCCTTGAGTGGGACATCTTCAGGGCATTGATACTGTGCATGCCTCCCACACAAAACACGTTTTCCACTCTGTTCGGCTCTTGCTCTTTGAATTGCAAATGATCTCTGGCTGCATGAATTTTCTCCCTTGTTAGAGAAAAGTTAACTGAATGCAAAGCAAAGTTGCTTCCTCAGATGCCCCTGTCCCCGGAATTTCGGGTCACTGCCCCTCATCTCCTGATCTCTCAGAGGTCCTTCATGTCCCTTCCTATCACTGCTGGTCCTTCCTTGCAGCTTTTATTTTTGTACTACCCACTCAACAGAGTCGGCAAGGACCTGATAGATTTGAGGCCAAGAGACCATTTGCTCAGTTATGCAAATCAAGGGATTTTTGTAAAATTGTTGAGAAAGCAAAAGAGCATGCGACATCCTCTATTCAGCAGGGGCACACCCTGCTTACAACTTTAAGGTTTTCTCTCTTCCGTGTTTTGTTTTGTTTTTTTTTCTGTCATTGCTCATGGTATAACCAAATGGTTCTTGGTGCCATTGTCTTAACCCAGAACTGATGCTATATAAACCATGTGCAAGTAATTTCCAAAAAGGGGACTATGGTAAAATCAGGAAGGAGGGACAGGTTGATTGTGGCAGACACCCAGAATCAAAGGCTTTCCATGGCCTCCTGTACCCTGGCATGTTCCAACCATGACCAACGTAACATGGAGTGGTGATGCGGCGATCCACCTCAGCTATTTTGGAGAGTCTACTCCCTTTTCTGTTTGATTGCTCAAGACATTTGCAGGAAGAGAATTGTCAGATCCGTCCTTTTTTTATTCGTGCATCCTCATATTCTCCTTCTTGCTCAATCTTGCTCTTTTAACTGCAACAACGTGGATGGACCTCAAGGGTATTGTGCTGAATGGAGTAAGTCAGACAGAGAAAGACAACTACCATGTGATTTCACTTACATGTGGAATCTAAATAACAAAATAAACAAAGAAAGAAAACGGAGACAAACTCATAGAGAGAGAACATGTTGATGGTTGCCAGATGGAGAGGGTTGAGGGCACGGGAGGTGAAAAATGGGAAGGGATTAAGAAGCACAAATTAGAGTTATAAAATAGTTATGGGGATGTAAAGTATCGCATAAGGAATTTAGTCAATAAAATTGTAATAAGAAAAAGGATCCCTACAGATCAGATCCCTTAAGCAAGATAAAGAGGGATCTGAACTAGGCCCATAAATAATATCTTTAATATAACATGATCATTACACTTAAAACTTAATTCTTTATATTACTTTAGTTTCTTTTATCAGAAATAAAGCTAATTTAAAGGAAAAAAAATCTCACTCTTTTAGGGGATACTTCTTTTGCCACAATTCACAGACGTTCATAGGCGCTGGAGCTGAATTCGTGTGCTGGTCTCTTGGAGGGCAATCTACCTCATTGAGCAGGCAGACTGGGATTCCAGGCTGGAGGTCACATCTCTGTTCAGTCAGTCTGGTTCAAATTCCTTCTTCAAGTCTGGAAACTTCTCTGCCCCTACTATTACCCGTGAATCCTATTTTATTTACATCTGCATATCTAAGAGACATTTGAGCCTGTGGATAACAGAACAAACTAGGAGACCAGCAGAGTTTGAATTATCCTCACCTTCACCTTTTGCTTCTCTGAATCCAGCCAAGTTATGACCTCAAATATGCAGCTGACCCCTGCTCCCCAACATCCTGCAGAAAGGTAGGCCAACAGACAGATAATGGGCTAAGGAAGAAAAACAATCACAGATCATAGATTTCAGAGTTATAAAGAATCTTAGAGACCACCTATGCTTGTCATTTTACAGAGAGAAGTGTCACGGTCAAAGTCACACTTCAGAAACCCAGGAAGAGCCAGAATGAATCTCTGGCTCCCATTTCAGGGCTCTTTACAAAGTGTTCAATGTGCCTGATAAAATACAGACCCAATTTGTGCTAGGGTTCACCGTATCATGCAAAGAGACCAAAGAGACATAAATGTAGAACAAGTGACAGAGAGGAAGGGGCAGAAATTACTTTGTATACTGGTGCTTCTACTGGCCTATTTGCAAGGTGGGGGTGGGGGGGAGAATTGAATAGATGTGAAGGATGGTGGGGAAGCAGAAGAAATTAGGTGAGAGGGTCAGAAGAACATAGCATGGTAGCTGGGAAAGTGAGTTACGGAACCAGCCTGCATGGATCTAAATCCCAGCTCTCACACTTAACTAGCTGAGCTGCTTAGATTTTCTGTGCCTTGGTTTATTCATCTGTAAAAGAGAAATAATAATACCATCTGCTCAGAAGGTGACGATTAAATGAGTGATCTCATGGAAAGTATCTGATACTTAGTTAGCCATTGCTATTATTATTAGGGAGGGAAGCATGAGGAACAGCCAGGAGAAAGCCACAGGAATGTCTTTCAGGTCTGACAGTAAGTAAATCACCCTCCCTACTTCTAGTAGCGTTGTTAAGAGGCAGTAGAGTGCAATGAAAAGTCTGATGTTAAAAGTTGTATCAGTTAGTGTAAGTCTAAGCTGCTATAACAAAGAAGCCCCAAAAGACCATGACTTACAGAATAAAGGAGATTATTTCTCTGTTACATAATAATCTAGATATGGACTGTGCCAGTTAGTAAAGCAACTCTGTTCTGTACAGTCATTTGGGGCCTCTGGTTCTTTCTATGTTGTTGCTCTGCCATCCTTTTGAGGATCTTGTCAAACTAAGTCGCCACACATCCAGATTTTAGCCAGCAGGTGGAAGGCAGAAAGTGTGGAGGAGGTATACCCATGATCTTATGGCTCAGGCTAAAAAGCAGCACCAGATTTCTGCTCATATTAACTTGAATGCATTGCACCACATGGTCACACCTGGCTGCAAAGGAGGCTGGGAACGAGTCTAGTCATAAACTCAGAAAGGAGGGGAGAGCAGAACTATGTTCAAATCCAGTTCTTTCCATTACTAATTGTGTTTGGGGGCAAGTTATGAAATTTTCCTATCCCTTTTTGATCATTTATTTAATCATTCTCTATTGTCAGTCACTCTTTTATTCCACAAGTATTTCCTAAGCACCTACTATGTGCTGGGCACTGCTCTAGGTCCTAGAGATACAGCTTTAAACATGACAAACCACGCTCCTCCCTCTCTGAGATAATTTGTTGTGAGGCTAGTGAGGAGCCTGCCAACGACCTTTCATTCTAAAACTATATATTTATTGTCATGCCTAATTTTATATCTTATTTTTTGTCTTTCTTATAAAGTACCTCAGATTGATATGTGCTTTAAGTCCCACAAAACTTGGATCTGCCACTACTGCTTTCATGGAGCTAACATTCTAGTTGGAAGAAAGTCAACAATAAACAAATAAACATACGCTACAACACATGGTGATGTGTTACGACGTGCAGACACAGAGAAGAAGGGTTGATTTGGTGCGAACCCAGAGAAAGAATTTACTTGCTGAGATGGACTCCCCACGGTCAACCGAGGGCCCACTTTTATAAATAATGAGAGTCTAGCGGCCATCTGTTGGCAGGAGTTCCTCTCCTCCTCTGTAACACCAGTACGAATTTCTGACACCTCTCCACTTCCCACACCATGTCCTGCTCCTTCACACCTTTAATAGGAGTTCCTGGTTTTGTCTCTCAGCCAGCAGGTTCAGACCTGCCCCCTCCAATCAGAGCTGCTCCTTCATAACCAATCAGGACACTAATACTGACCAATCAGAACTGCGCAATTTAGACCAGTCAGAACAAACTATTTTGAAGACTCATGACATAAATGGACCTAAGTAGGAACCTGGGAGGAAACTTTCCGTATAAAAAAATAGCCTCCCTTTTGTCTCAGAGGAGCATATTTTTGGTTTGGGCCTAAGGCTGTGTCTCCCTGGTTTGTAAACTGTTTACCTGAATAAAGTTTCTCCTTTTCCCCCTCCAATGCATTTTTGGATGTGTTTACAGTGTAAAAACCGAAAGCAGGGTGAGGGGAGAGAGCACGACTTTCCTAAGCACAGTTTGAGACCCTCTTGTGTCCTGTGAGCAGAAATTAAACAAAGGACGTTTTTACCACTTCTTACTACTATAAAGACGACTGCCATTCTTCCTCTAATACACAAACCTTTGTGTGTGCTTCTGATTATTTTTTTAGAAATTTTATTCTGGTAGTGGAGTTAGTGAGTCAGAGGAACAAATGTTTTCAAGTTTCTTGAAACCACGTGCTGACACCTGTTTATTGAGACTGCTCATGTGGATAATAAAGAAGCAATGATAGAGACCTAGATTTTGAGGAATTTTAAATATAACGCTTTCAAAGTTTAAAGATGCTTAAGACTTTTAAGGATTCCTTATACCTGGACTGTCTGGGCTTCTCCATGACATAGGTTCTAACTAGCCTTTTTCACCTTGCACCCTCAACACCTAAATGCAACTCCTTATCCTAGAATGATTTCTTGTTACAGATTTTTGTGCAACTAGAAACCTTGATGTCAACGAGTGCATTCCAGAGATATTGCTAACTTGCCTTACGCCTCATGGTGACACACTAAGATAAAGCCTCAATCTCTCAATTCCTGTGTTTGTAATAAAAACCAGTGACAAGTGAAATGCGCCTATAGTGTTTTGTGACCACAGAGCTGAAGGCATAAGTTTTAAAATAAACACTCATGGATACGGCCTGCCAGATTTTCCTACCTCGTAGGTGATGTGAGCATTAACCGAGATAATAAATGTAAAGTACATAGGACAGTGCTGGAATATTGTAAGCAACATTTAAATGTTAGCGACAAATACTGCTCTGGTGGCAGAGCAAGTGGAGGTCCCAAGACCAGATGTGGCCCCTGGAATGGAGCAGGTGTGGGGTAGTGTGGGTGGTCTTGGGGCCTGTAGGCATGGGCAGAAACTCTCAGCAGAAAGGGCTGGTCATTCAGTCTCCGGAATCCCAGGAGCAGGGGAAGGAGTCACATGAGACCACCCAGAGGGATAGAGACCTTCAGCCTGGGTCAAGGGAACCACAGGAGACAGGGGCCCAGCTGGAGGCCTCTGCAGAGCCCATGACAGGGCCAGCTTTAATCATCTGCCAGGCCACCCCACGGAGGCCAGCTGCCGGCCCAAAGGGCTTAGGCCACCCGCCACGTGAGAACTATATTATTCCCTTACCTCTCTTTCTGGGCTTTAGTCCAGACATGGAGGAAAAGGGCAGCTAGCAAAGGGGGAGGAGGTAAGCAAAGGGACAGGAGAGGAAAAGGACCATGCCTCTTTCCCAGGGCAGGCTTCCAGGATGAACCAGCTTTGAGCCAAGAGAAGAGAGAAGATTTAAGACTCAATCAGTCTCAGAGTTTTAACCTGGGACTTGGAATTCTAGGATCTGAATAAGGCTACTTTTTGCAATTCAAAGGATTTTTTTTATTGCCCTAACGTGACAGTAAGTTCATTGGCTTGCCCAAGTCATCATTGGGGGCAGAGAGATTCTGAGGCTATCAAATAAAATTTAAAGAGTCAATGGGGGTCCCCACAAAACTTGGATCTGCCCGTAGTGCTCTCGTGGGAAAGATAGATTATTGATAGGGAAAAAGAGGACAGGGAGAGAGTTGCATTTTCACAGCCCTGCTTCATGCTTGTCCAGTGTGCCAGTTACACATGATTTTACTGTGACTGTCATTCTGGCTGTGTCACACACGTGCTGTGTTATTTCCTAAATCATCACTTTCTGCTAACGGAACACACTTTTATTCCACTCTCATGCACTCGCTCATGAGTTAAAAGAAATTTCTGGACTGCCTTTTAAACTTCCCTTCCTGATTACATGCATGGCAGTTTTATTTTCTATAACCCCGTCACTTACTTGAGCCTCAGTAACATACATTACCTAGGCCAGTGTGAACTATACATCAGCTCAAAACTGCTATCATTGACGCCTAGTGTTCCTGAGCCATGGAGTCCCACGGAGTGTTTCCGTGTTCCTTGAGGCCTTTCCCATCACCCTCCACTACAGCCTGCCCAGATTATGTTTAGTCAGTTCATTCATTCATTCATTCATTCATTCATTCATCATTTATTGGATTGGGTACTCTCTGATGCCAATCACACTGTGGGGTACTGGAGATACACACTTGACAGCCGAATGACACCTAGTCCCTGATCTCAAGGTTCCTCCAATTTACTCTTCCATGATTTAATGGATATGCAATTATTGTGATAACAGGTGATGAAGAAGATGATGTTGGCATTACAAACAAGGTACAGTAGGAGCACAGGAGGGTGTAATTAACTCTACTTGGTAATTCGGTTTCACAGAATGAAGAGCAGGGTGATGGAAGGGTCAGCAAGGCTCTCCCAGGGAGCTGAAGGAGGCTAAGGCAGGCAGAGATAACAGCCTGAGCAGAAGCACTGCACGGTCAGGATAGACTAAGTTATAGACTAAGTAACAAAAAGATCCTGAAGCCTTAGTAGCTTACTACAGTAGCTTCCAAGAGCCAAGGTTTTTTTCACTCAAATCACATGTTCCATGCAGGTCAGTTGGTTGCAGGGGAGAAATGGGGCACCAGGGGCAAGGCCCCGCTCTACATAGTCACCTGGGGACCCAGGCTAGTGAAGGCCATACACACTTATAGCTGCGCCATCAGGAACATATGGCTTCCAAGTTGACGTGGCAAGAAACAAAAAGATGGAAGGCAACATGCTGGTTCTTAAATGCTCCAGCACAGAGGCGATACATGTAATTCCCATCTTCACCACACTGGCTAGAACTAATCACATGCCTCATCAGTTGTGAAATGTACAAGAACTCATGGATATCCCATGAATAGTAAATGTCTCTGCTACAAGCCAAAGGCATGAAACCAGTTTTTAGGTTTAGGAAATTAAATAGTTCACAATGATTAAAGAAGAGTACAGAGAGGCAGTATCGAAGTTGAGTTATGAGAGATAAGGACAAGATGATGAAATCTCATGTGCCGTGCATAGAAGTTTGGACCACTTTAAGTGCAGACCAGAGCTTTTGAAGGGTTTTAAACATGACATTATGCTCATATTTGTGTTTTAAGTACCTTCGTCGTGTAGCAACACGGAGAATGAATTGGAAGGGATCGAAAAAGGAGATGGAAAGACCAGTTTGATGTCTGCAACTGTTCAGGTTAAAGATGATGGAGGAACTAAGATAGGGTCATTGAGGATGAATATGAGAAGTGTAAAGAGAGAGTCAACAGACTAATTAGAAATGGAAGAGGGAGAGAAACAGGATGACCTTCTCTTCTGTCGCCTTAGATGGGCCTCAGAGCCAGCAATTAGATAAGGAATACAGGAAGATGAGTGGGTTTGGGGAAAAGATACTGAGGACAGTTTGGGATCTGAGCTTGAGTTACCTATTGTGTTTGTTATGGGTTGAATTGTGTCCCCCAAAAAGGTATTTTCAAGTCGTAACCCCCATTAGCTTAGAAGGTGACCTTACTTGGAAATAGGTTAATTGCTGATATAATTAAATAAGGAAGTCATCTGGAGTCTAGTGGACCCTCAATCCAATGACTGGTGATCTTATAAGAAGATGGCTGTGTGACAGCAGAGGAAGAGATTGGAGTGATGCATCTACAAGCCAAGAAGTATCAAGGATTGCTAGAAAACACCAGAAGCAGGAAGAGGCAAGGAAGGATTTTCCTCTACATATTTCAGAGGGAACATGGCCATGCTAATACCTTGATTTTAGACATCTACCCTCCAAAACTGTGAGAAAATAAATTTTTGTTGTTTTAAGGCTGTTTGTGGTACTCTGTTATGGCATCCCTAAGAAATAGACACAGGCATCTAGGTGCAGCTATCCTATTGAAAGGTACAGATGTGGTCAGACCAGTCTTTCCCTCTCCTAGCTGATGATAAACTTCTGCAAACCAAGTCTACATATCTATTCAAATATTTGACAAATATTGATTGAGCCGTTTTGTGTTAGGCTCTATGCTAGGCACTGAGAATACAATGTCGAGCAAAACAGGCACAGTCCCTCTTCTTGCACAATTTACAGTCTGCTGAGGAGAATAAGATTGATCACGTAATCACTTAGAGAAATATGTAAGCACTCACTCTGACAAATGATATGTAAAGAAACTACCAAGCGTTAAGAGGACATGTTGCAAGGACATAGTTCAAGCCTGGGGGCTATGAAAGCCACGTTGAAGAAGTGATGTTTGAGCTCAGACCTGGGGTACAGATGTTAGTTTTAGGTAAAGATGAAAAGGGAGGCGACAATCCAGGCAAAGTCTTTGTAGGAGGAAGGGGAGGGCACATGCAGATTCGAGGATCTGCAAGACAGCCAATGTCACTGCACTAGAGAAAGGGAGGAGAAGCCGAGGCTGGGAGCCAGCAGCAGCCACTGCTTGTAGGACTTTGAAGGGTTTAGTGTTCATTTCGCGAGCAATGGATGGAAGGGAAAGCCAGTCAATGACTTTTAGCAGGCAGGAGGAGAAAAAAGGTCACGTTTGTTTTTGTTTGTTTGTTTGTTTGTTTGAGATCACCTTGATGAGAATGATTGGAGAGAGACAAGGATGGAAACAAACAGAACCATTAAGAAACTATCGCACTACTACTCCAATCCAGAGAGAAGGGTAGTTTGATTTCGTGATATCGTGGAGACGGTGGATTCAAGAAGCATTCCTCCAGGCACTCGAGGAAAGAAAAAAATAAAGAATGAAATCAATGGTCTGTATCTGCAGCTATTCCATGCCCCTCTGTCTTCAGGTTTTTGAATACTGTCTCTGAAAAGTGACACTGATGCCTCAATACAAACATTTTGACATGCGATAACAAAGATTCAGTGTATGAGAAGAGGAGATGGTAAACTCTGTCTGGGAAGAAGAAGGCTCATGAAGAGCGAGCAAGACATTGGACCCCTGAAGCCTTCTGAGGCCATGGAGGTCCTAAGGCGAGGACCTATCGGAAGAAAGGGGTCTCTACGGCACCTGCCAGACAGTAAGCTTCTCTCATTCGATATTCTCTTAGGAGTGTGACTCAGAGGCACTTCATTCAAAAGGAATAATGTATAGCTGAGCTCTCCCAAGGCACCCTGCAAAGCAGTATCATCACCTAGAGAGCATGGAAGCTTCTATGGTCCAGTTTTCCTTCTCTGCTGCCCTTAGACTCAATGTGCAGTAAAGGTGGAGTTTAGACTGCCTTCCATGAGGGGGTGTACTTCTTCCCGGGGGCTTGATACACACCTAGAGTTCTCTAGAAGATCAGATCTCAGCTCCTGAAGGACACAAAACTGTGCTTCTTGGCGCCACGGGACTTGGCTCACTTTTGCAATTTGTGATGTGTTGAGTTCAAATCGTCATTCAGTTGGGCACCAAATTAGATGTAAGATGCAGCTCTAGGGAGGCCTTGTGTTCGTCTTCCTTTTCCATCATGAGAGGGGAGGATGCCATTCTGAGGAACGAAAGGCAGCCAGCCTTCTTGAACACCCAGAGTGATCACAGCTGAGAATACTGGGGAATTACTAAAATCTTACCTTCTTATTATGGTTCAATAGATGCTGGAATGCACTCTGTGGATTTAATTTAAAATCAATGTTTTTGTCCTAATTAACCATGCAACAAGAGCTATTTATGAAGTGACACAAACAGATGACTCAATATTTGTTTAATAATGACATCATATTCGCATTTATGCCCAAATTCCAAAGACGCTGAGTTCCCCTGCCAAAGAAGACCCAAGCTCCCCCTTCAAAATTTTCCCCTGATTTCTGCGTAAACCGAGGGGGTGTCGGTGTCCCGGCCACAGGAGTGGCACAGCATTCGCCACCGGCTTTTTCTACAGTAAGTCATCTTGTCAGAGTCCACTAAAGAGACCCCTAAGGAAACCTGCCTGCCACCACTGCGGAGAGCACTGAGAAGGTCCCCACACCCTGTGCCACGGCTTGTCACTGGGTGCTGAAGCAGGATTGTGTGTGCCCAGCATCACTAAGTCTTTCAAAAGCAAAAAACAGAAACAAAAACAAAAACTGTCCCTTTACTTTACGGTTCTTACTCCTCTTCTGGAGAAAACTCAAGCTCATTTCCAAGGCAGGTAAAGGACAAAGGCCATAGCAGCCCTTCTTTGTCACCTTTCCTTTCTGCAGGGCCCGCTGCCTGCCCAAGTTCCACGTCTCCCCGCTCAGCTGCACAGACTCCAGGTGTAGCCACAGAAACCTGAAGATCTTTACTCCTTTCACTAACTGCATTAGAGCCTCAGACCCTCCCCGCCAGACACACACACACACACACACACACACACACACACACACACACACACTTGTAGAAAAGGAGCCCAAAGGTCACACATCAAGGAGTTTCAATAATGGTGATGATCTCTGGAGGGTGCATGTTTGGGTGTTTCTCATTTTTGTCTGTTGACATACCCACTTGTTTTGCTTTTTTGTTGTCATTTTATCTTGTAATATTTTTTAAAAATATGTATTAATATGCATTTTACATTTTATTATGTAATGCTTTCATTTTAAAAAATCACTTTAGGTATTAACCTTTGGCTAATAGCTGGAAGCTCTCTAATATATTTTGGTCTTCCTGTAAGTTGCTTTCAGTCCTTCGGGAACTGTTCTTTGACTGTTTTCTGGCTTTGTGTCTCAACCTCAAAGGCAAGCTGGTGGGAGCTGGCATCGAGAGCCCTGTGTGCCAGGCACTGTGCCAAGTGCCACACTCCCCAGAACTCTGAGCGGGCACTGCTACTCCACCACCCCGCGGACACGGCACCTCGGAGTGAGTATGATCAATAAGGCAACACACGTAGGTCCCAGGTGCATGGGCGAGACCCAAGCTTGGCAGGAGCCAAGAGGACTAGACCCCTTGGGGTATCTGCTTAGGGCAGTAGTTTGGGGGCTTCCTCAGACTAGCTGGACCTCCCCTCTCGGGAACCTTCTTTCCTCTTACTCCAAATTCCTGCTTGTAGAATGAGACAGGGCAGGGCTGTGGCCCTCTGTGGACCCTCGCCCGCCCTCACCTGCCCTCACCTGCAGGCTCCCGCGGTGAAGCTCAGCCAGCCAGGTTCAGAGCTGCTGAGGTCCTGCCGCCCGCCCCACCCTACCTCCTATAAGAGCTTAAAGTCGACAGGCAGGGGACAGGCACAGAAAATCCAACGGGCCCTCTCGGGATGCGGAAAGGAAAAACCCCAGCAGCTGCCGCCTAATTGGCATTCTAAACAGCTACAGGCTTCCAAGTGCAGAAATGAATTAAATAAGCCTTTTTTCCCCCTTGAGGGTGGAGTACAGGCTCCAGGTCTCCACCCAAGTCACACCCTAAGCTGTAGCTATTTATAAGATCTAAGTGCCAGATGGAACCTGCCAGCATGAAACAGAAAACAAAGAACTGGGCAAAAGGCAAAGGTCCCACCAGCTCAGTCGTCCCCGGGCTCAGACACGAACCCCAAGGGAGTGCCTGGGACAGTCCACAGGGACAGAGCACAGGGACCGGGCACCTCTGCAGAGCCTCTCACCCAAGTCCAGCTTCCCCAGCCAGCAGAGAGCTTCGGAGAGCAGCTGTTGGATGCTTCTCCTACATTCCACAGCCCAGGGCACAGGGCTGGGTGCTGGGCAGGGATTCAGGCTGTACCTGTTGGATTAGGCGCTGATCTAAAGTCCAGGAAAGTTAGCCTGGGCCAGCAGCCAGGCGTGGAGTGGGCCCAGCCAGCAGCTGGGTGGGGCCGCGGGGCCAAGGGGAGGTCGGAACGAGGTGGCGAGTGGCGGTTTGGAGCCGCAGAAGCGGGGATGTGGGGCAAATCCTTGTTTCCCCTTTCACCCGGGGTGACTTTCTGCCTGTTATTAGCTCCTGGGGGACTCTGCTTCCTTATTTGTGAAACACAGGCCGTAACTAAACCAACCGAATGGGATTTTCGAGAATACTGAATAGATAGTAAGCGCTTTGGATAGTTCTGCAGCATTGAAATGGCAGCCGTTACTAGTGGACTTTCTGCCCAGATTTAAAAAAAAAATAATAATAAAGTGCCTCTGTGTTGGCCAGTGTCTGTACCAACGACTTGCAGGACTAACGCAGGCCCCTTTCGTCCTGGAGAGCTTAAGTGCCTGGAGACAGCTCGTCACAGCTTTCCAGGACCTGCTCCTGATGTGCCACCGCAGCCCGCCCGCCGGGCTGGCTGGAGCTAACAGCCCTCTGAAACAGGCACCTGACTAAAGCCAGTGAGGGGCCTGCTCCCAGCCCTGCTGGTCTGCTGGCGAGTTAAAGAGTTTCTTCCAAAACGAAAAGCGCCCCCCCTCTTCTCTGATGAAAACCTTCCCTCTTTCTCATCTCAGTGCCCCTCTTCCCTTCAGGAACTCTTCTGACCCTGAGGCCACACTACAGCCTCTTTCCAAGGTTCTAGAGCAGCTCTGTCCTGTGGAAATGTCACGTGAACCACATAAGTCATTTTACGCTACCTAGAAGCCACATGAATAAAAGTAAAAAGAAAGAGGTGAAATTAATTATAATGTATTTTATTTAACCCAATATATTAAAAATAGTGTCAGTTCAGAATGCGAACATCATCGATGAGACATTTTACATTTTTCTTTTATGCTGAGTCTTCAAAATCTGGTGTGGATTTTACACTCACAACATCTCACTCTAGCTACACAGTTCAAGTGCTCAGCGTCTCTACGTGTGGCCAGTGGCAACGGGATCGCGAAGTCCTAGAGCTTTTGCTTGATTCGCCGCTGGATTGTTTGTGGGGAGGGGGGTGTCTCCAGCTTAAGTCTTTATGCTGCCTGCTCTGGGGTTCAGATGCACGTAGGGATTTCTGGGGAGGAGCTGCAGTGCTGTTGCAGGCCGTGTGATGGACAGCAACCCGAGATGCAGCTGGAGACAGGGTGTCCAGGCTTAAGCATCACCGTGTTTCTCTTTGGCTCTCTCCTGGCAGGTCTCTCCGCAGTCTAGGTGTTACTCTTAGAGGGGGGATGGGTCATGGCACTGTATAAATGATACACAAATAAGTAAAACATAAATAGCCATTTGCCCCCAAACGATCTGAGGACACTGACAGCTCTGCTTTGAAACCCCCTGTCCAAGGCTATGGTTCCTTCATCTCCCTCCAAGCTCTCACAGCTGGACTGATGCTTTCAGTCAGGACCCCACTGTCATGGCTGAGGAATAAGCTGAGCCTTCCAGGAAAGGGATCTGATGAGGGAAGAAGCAGAAAGAAAAAAGAATGAACAAGAAGAATCTTTGGCCCACAAGCTGTAGAAGTATTTGCAGACTTTTCACACAGGGTCGGGAAACGGGAAAAGTTTCTTTGGCTTCCAAAGTATCCAAAACATCTTTTAAGTTTGTGGCCTTGAAGGCTCGATGGCCTCGGCATATGAGAAATAGTTTCCAAACACATCACAGGGAAATGCTTTCTTTGGGTGCTTTGAGGACCTGAGCTCCGTGAGGTCTGACCCCCCCCCCCCCCCCCAGTGAACGTGGAGGAAGGCTCTCCCTGACTGCCGCACTGCCTGGGGGGCGGCCGCACTCGTCCTGCAGGAAACCACAGGATCATGACCCCCGCCTTACGCAGAAAATGCTAGAAGCTTCTGGAAAACCCGGGAAGGGGCCAAGATAGAACTTTGTGGCTGGTGCCTCCTCGTCCTGCAGCCATGGTTTCCCACAGGGCCCCACCCTTCTGGGCCCCTGTTCCTGGCACAGCCCTGGAGCCTTGCCAAGCCTCAGCTGGCCTCACTGTCTGAGGCATTCGCTCCTCTCTGTTGACTCCCTGCAATACAAACCGCCAAGCTAGTTGCCGAGAGGGTTTCGAATCTGGGGAGTAAGAAAACATCACCATCCACAGTGTAAATATATATATGCCTTATTGTTAAAGTGTACAGCTGAAACTCATTTCGTTATCCAATGTCGGAAGGAAGGAAGGAAGGAAGGAAGGAAGGAAGAAGGAAGGAAGGAAGGAAGGCAGGCAGGAAGTCACCACCCGTGCTTAGGGTGACAGTCTGATCAAATGACCTCTTTTAGCCAACCTGGCTTAAGTGCAGTCATTTCCTGACAGAGGCACCAGTGGCCCCTGAATTGAGGCATTTGGCAAAAAGTGGCGCCCCTTGATTTTGTCTGGGCTACTCTTATGTCTCTCTTGACTCAGACGATACAATTTCCCAGAGAAATTGCTATAGCATACTCTCTTGAAAAATAATTTACTTTCCTCTTATCACCAGCTCCAAAATTAAAATGTTGAAGAAACAAGGTTCTACTGATAATTGGCTTTTCCTGGTTAACAGGAATCTGTTTTTGTTTTAACCAGTGACGCTGAAAATCTCTGTCTTATGGACCAGTGCCTGGCCTGTTTTTAATTCTACAGAACCTGCTAGGCTTCAGGGCACTGTGAGTCCAGACGACGTGGGGTTTTGATGTAGAACACATAAGCCACTGAGTCAGCCCTGATTCAGGCCTGCCACTGGCCACTGGTATTTTGTTTCTGTTAGGTTTTAATCAAACCCTTCAGATAAGCTCATTTGTTGTAGTATGTCCCCTCTCCCAAAATCTAAGCATAGAAATTCAATTGGAGGGCTCAAGTTAACTGGGTCTACTTGAGAAGTGACTTTAGTTGGAACAAAATGTTTTTGGCTCACATCTAGCGCCTGACCACATTCTGAATATGGGATGACTTTAGCTTCCCTTGGCAAGGGCACTTCCGTTTGGCTCCCCATGAAGTCACAGAAATTCTAGTTATTTCTGTAGTGTGCGATGGCCTGGTTTATTTATAAGACCCATCCATCCGAGCTGAGCTGTTTCTTGTCTGGAGCTGCTTATATTATCACAGTTATGAAATGTTTATTTTCTTAGATCAGCTTGAGCTGATAAGGCAGTTTTGAGCCATTAAGAGTCTTGTAAGTCAAGAATAATTTAGATACAGGATGATTTTTTTTTCTGGTGGGGGCTAAATCAGATGAATCAGTGCCTCTCTCTTGATTGGGCTATTATGTTAAATGGGTGTGACCATCACATAGTCCTTTGAGAAATGGTGTTGCCTAGTTTGGAAGGTTTGCTGACAGCCCACTTCATTTCCTCCGGCTCACACCCAGCTGGATTGTGCGGCCCCAAGGACCGGGGGAGAGGAGGCCTCCCCACTGGAGACAGAGGGGACACTGATAAAAGTTCCATGGCCACAGGGCTTATTTGCAACCACACTAAGCATAAGAAGCCCAAAGAAAATAATCCGAATTAGTAAGGGTTGAACAAACTCATAAGAATTTCAAAGCTAAGGACAAATCTAAATGAAGGGCAATCTGGTGGTGTCTATTAAAACTGTAACATGCACTCTTTCCACATTTTTCCAAATATTTGAGTGCCTCTTCTGTGCCAGGTGCTGTTCCAGGCTATACCAGTGAAGAAGCCCGGTCCCACCCTCACAAATCCTGTTTTCCTGTGACAGGGACAAATAGAGAAGCAACTAGCTATGCAATACTGTGTCAAGAGCACTGAGTGACATGGATAGACAAAGCAGGGTCGGGAGAGAAATAGTAAAGGGGCAGCTAGCGCAGGGTTACCTGCTAGCGGGTAGTCAGGCCCAGCCTCTCGGAGTGACATTAGACCTGAATAAAGTGAGAGAACAACCCGAGTGACTTCGTTAGAGAGGAGCTTCTAAAGCAGGAGGAGCCACGGACACAGAGACCGGACGCAGAGACCCTGAGACAGGAGTGTGCTGGCCGGCAGGAGCGCGGACGCACCTGGGCTCTGGAGAACAGCAAGCGACAGGGAGAGGTAGGGAGCGAGGCGAGGGGCAGAGCAGGGACGGGTGTAGGTGGTGTGGCTCCCTTCAGTGGAGACCGCAAGCGTCCCCAATGCCCAGTCTCCTTCTCCTTGTAGTAACGAAAGCCCTGCCGTCTTTGCGGGGCTCGTGGTTGCTCTGCTGGAGAAGACCGCACCTTCCAGCCCCTGGCGTGACCAGGTGTGGCCACGTCGTCCTGTTCTTGTCCGGGGATGTGAGTGGAAATGACTCCTGCTACTTCCACTACTTCTTGGTTTGTTACTGCTGGCCTGAGCAGTGTTCCTCTCTTTCGTCCTTCCTGCTGGTAAAACCAAGACTTCGTGCTGGTGAGCCCGCCCTGTCCATGTGGACCTAGGGGAAGGCCCCAGGCAGAGGTTAGTCAAGTGTGGTCCCTGGACCTGCCTGGAAACTTGTAGAAATGCAAATTTGGGGGCCTCACTCCAGACCGACTGAATTAGAAACTGTGAGGGTGGGGTCTGAGTCTCAACAAACCCTCTAGGGGATTCTGACGTACTCGGGTTTCAAAACCACTGCCCCAAAGTGGGGTTTATCAACATCAGCTGATGTTGCCTCTTTGGATGGATGCGTCTTTGTTGTGGGGGCTGCTCTGCGTACTATAGGATGCTAAGCAGCATCACGGATCTCTGACCCCCAGAAGACAGTGGCGCTCATTCCTCTCCCCCCGCCGTTTTTACAATCTGAAATGTTTCCACAAACACAAACATCCAGGTTTCTTGTAATACACATATCAATTTTTTGGAAGAAGAGATAAGAAACTAAAAAAGGTGATTATCTCTGGGTATATTTGGAGGATTTTCTTTAATTTTGTATGTTTCTATTGTGTGCTTGAGTTTTTACCATTATGTACCATAACAATCATGGGGAAAGATGCTTTCGAAAGACCACACATTGAAAAAGTGGAAACTAGGTTTCT
Source organism: Eonycteris spelaea (assembly GCA_003508835.1). Classification (NCBI taxonomy): domain Eukaryota; kingdom Metazoa; phylum Chordata; class Mammalia; order Chiroptera; family Pteropodidae; genus Eonycteris; species Eonycteris spelaea. The sequence continues at coordinate 2,334,370 of PUFA01000062.1, read as the reverse complement.
TCACCACAATTCTGACACCAACTCCAGTGTGTGCTTTTCCCTCCACCAAGCAATTCTCAGACACTAGCTGGGTGTCCTACACTTCAACTCAATCTGACACTAGTTAGTGGTCTTATTGGTTAAAATTATTAAACCAACCCAATTGAACTGTCCTTCTGTCCATGTAATGTTGTTATTTAAGTTTAATTAGCTTTAAATAAGCTTTAAGTTATTTAAGTTATTTAGTATGAGGGATGTCGTCAAAAGTTTTGCTGACATCCAGGTTATGTTCTCCTATACCTTTCCATCTTATATTTGGTCATTACACTATCAAAAACATAAAATTATATTGGCCTGACATGATGGTATCTTAGGTAATCATACTATTTTTTAAAATTACCTTTGGATTATGTTTGCAATCTGAGGAATCTTGCCTGGAATTGATTTCAAGCTCACAGAATCATCGCAATTTATTTACTTCATATAATCATAATGAGACAAAGCTAACATTTCTTGCTTGTTAACTTCGTCTCAGCCACAGTGTCTTCATATCCACACGACAATCCTACGAAACAGCTGCTGTCATTTCTCTGTCACACACGGGGACTCAGGGCTGGTTCCCCACTCACTGTGGGGCTTGTGCTTTAACCACCAGATGTTGCTTCTATTTATATTTTTCAGGCTTCCGCTTGTTCTTCAAATGTTTTACGGTGACTTACAAAGATGTTTAAGATATGAGAAAGCATGAAATAATTGGGATAAAGTAAGACCAGAGAGGGTCAAAATGAGTCATGGGTCAGAACAAAATGCTTGTATGTTTGCTAACCGAAGGGTCACCAATTCCTCTTTGAATGTTCTGGAAATGTCAAGTCAAAATAGGATCACATGTTTAATTGCACAACAACACTGGAGTAAACACAAAGTTTGCTCAAAAGTACCTTAGAAGCCCTGGGGCTCTTTGAAGAAGACACTGAAAATTACAAAAACTCTGCAAAGAACATCTTCATGATCAACGTGGATAAGAGTTTCACAGGACTGAATGAACCAGAATTTACACAAACACTTCCTCTCTTATCTAAAAAACAAAAAGCCCCCAAAAACCAAACCAAAAAAAAAAAAAAAAAAACCTGGAAATTTTGGCTAGCTTTTATAATTCTTCAAAGATTTCTGCATGCCGTTTTCTAGTACCTTCCTTCACTGTCAACTCATTCCAAAAGAATACTAACAGCAATCGAGCTGTTCTTTGTTTGAATGTTCTCGGTCCCCCGTACTTAGAGCAGTCAGTATTTGGAGAGTTTCATGAAGCCTCTTGACTCACATTCCTTTCTGGACGCGTGCTATGAAATCACACCTAACTTTAAGGAACGTCTACCCAGTGTGTAGCCTTCCCATCATTACAGCATGAGGTCGATATGGCCGTGTCCGCAGGCCGTCTGTCAGATCCGCAGACGAGGCTAGCACAACCAAAATAACAAGGTCTTTCCCTGTCAGCTGCCCCTCTCAATGCCCGTGTCCTCAACGCATTCCTCTTTGTAGCTTCATGCTAAGTCAAAAATAGTGTCACTTGAAACTAGTCGATGAGGACAATAAAACATTTGTATTTATGGGACTACATAGTAATGGGAGTTCTGTCTTGAAAGACATTGGTATTATATTGTCATCTGAAAAAGACATGTTCTGTGAGGTAGGGTTTTTGAAAAATACATCCTTTGACCAAGATGCAAGGTTAGGATAGAATTCTGCATCATTTGGAACAAACCCTTGCATCATCTAACACTGAGCTGCCCAGCATGCTCTCACCTGACTCCTCCTTGGCCTGTTCCTCTTCTCTGGATCTCATCTGGAACACCAGCTCCTCAGCCTAAGCCTTCTTTGTCTACTCCATGCTGGCAATCCCACCTTATTGTTTTCTTATTTTAATTACCTATCTCCCTGCTGGATAAAAGCTCAGTGATGGCAGCTGCTTATCTGGTAGTCTCAGGATCTATCTAGATCAGGGCCTCGTTCATAGTAGAAGGCACCATAGCCATTTGCTGGAAAGAGTGAAAACAGGCAAGCAGGGGCTCTACCGATGACTGCAGAGTTGGGACCTGAGAGGCAGGCTGGTCCATTTCTACACAATGGAAAGACAGGGGTGGCGGTGGGGGGGGGGCTACAGTGATATTAGAAGTGATCGCAGAAGCATGTGAGGGAAGAGAGAGGAATCCTGAGTGACAAAACTCATTTTATCCTTTCTGATAACCAAGCCATTCAGATGATTTGAACTTATGAAATTTAGAAGTAAAGTTGATTGGCATGTACCTCAAAGGAAGGAAAAACGGGTCATGCCATCCTTGGTAGAAAGTGCAGGAAGCATAGAGATGGGCAGAAATTTGATATCATTCAACAGCCTCCAAGCAACTCGCCTCCACTTCCCGAAGGTGCTACATCTGCACAGATTCCCCAAGATGGCAGCTCGGGATGTCACCCTGCAGAGTGCCAAGGACCAAAGCCAGAGTTCAACAGAAATCAGAGTCAGCTCTTCAAACGGTTGGAAGAAATGGGAGAGTTCGAGGTTTAGCAAGAAGTGTCTAGGAGAACAGGAAGGAGGCACCCAGAATTTGTTAACACAGGTCCAAATATGGAATAAGACAAAAACAAGGGCAGGAAGACGGAGCCAGAGAGTGAGGAAAAGCAGACGAATCTGACTGAGAGAAAGAATGCGACAAAGCTGGTTCCCCGTCACCTTGTCCGATTGTCCAGGCTATCTCCACTGGGTCTGAGGAAAGTGGAGTGAGTCACACAGCCGCTATTTTTAACACACCGTTCGGCTCTCTCTGCTCGGCTCCTCTCTGCTCTGCTCAGCCCAGCACTTTGTCAGGCCCAGGACCTCTAGGCTCCTGTGGGACTGCAGGGAAGGGACTGGTGGCGAGACAGCAGGCACACAAGCAGACGAGCCAGCGGCCACATGGCGAGAGCAGACCCACAGACCGGAACGCCCTGCGCCACCCTGGCTGCCAAGAACGCAGGGCTTCGGATGAGGGGGCCCAAGACAAGATCGCTGAGAAAGGCTATGAAAAGAGCTTCTCAGAAAGGGATGTTTGGAAGTGTTTCCATTGTTTAAGTCACCTTTTGGCCAAAAAAAAAAAAAAAAAATCATGTGAGCATGTTACTCAATCTTGGAAATGCTTTTATAACTTGTTTAAAACTTTCCAAATGAAGAGTTTGAGTGCTTTAAAATCCTTGGTTTGCAAATTTAAAACTCCAACATGTTTTGATTAGTCTGCAATAGTCTGCCATCAGAGAAGATGGAAATTTTCTAGCCAGATTTCAACAAAAACCTTTGCATAATTGGGGAATCAAAGGGAGTTTATGAGCATCATGACTTTATGTGGCCAGAGTGCCTCTCCTCCCTTTAGAATTACTAGATTTTGGAAGCCATCTTTTCCCAGCCATGACAGTGCCTTAAACCAACCATCGATCTCAGCTAAACTGGAAACTGACATGTGAATTCCTCTATCTTAAAGCAATATTTAAAATAAAAGTTTATTCTCCTTAAAAACACAACTTTTCTTGTCATTAAACATTTTGCCTTTTAAAAGTTCTATTTTACAATAGAATTTAGTTATGTACTACATTCTAAAATATATTTATACACAGGGATATAAATTCAAACACTTTCCTAATAAGGGTTTACAACAAAAACAAATCATTATTCACTTTAGAGATATGAAGGCAGATATCTATGAAGCCTAGATACTAAAATATTCATATTTTTATCAGTTTCAAATTGTTCAGATAATGACTGCCTGGGGCTGCTCCATATCATAATTCATCTTTCCCTAATCATTCTAATCATTTCTAAAGATGGAAGCAAAAAACCTTTACATCATGGAAGCTTTCCCCTTTCATAAAACCAAAGGCAATACTGGATTAATTTGTTTTCTGAAAACATTACAAGCAAGGGTTTTTAAAAAGCAAAAACAAAACAAAATAAAAAAACAACAACAAAAAACCGCTGTCAAGAACAAACATCGTACCCCACCAACCCAGCCCCTGTTGTGTTGGTACCCCTTCCTCTGCCTGAGTCGCACGTAGGGCCGGGCTGCAGAGACCCCGGGTTTAAGTCTTAATAAACAAAGGCCCCCAGAGACCACCCATTTCAGGAGGGAACCTGATTTGGGCTCCTCACTACAGATCGCCCTGTGAAAATGAGACAGATCTCTCCTTGCTTTGAATCTTGATGTCATCAGAAACAACTCTCAAAACTCACGCAATGAAAGCTGGGTGGTGTCGACTATTAGGCAGTCGGGAGACTGGGATCCACTCTGATCCTGTAGCCAGGCATTAGGTGATTTTGAACCTCTCTTCGCACCTCACTTAGCTTTTTCCTCTATAAAATGAGGTGGAATGTTTTTCCAGTGTGAAGAAGAGGTTCCCTCCAGCTTCCAGTCCAATTGTTCCAAGGCATTCCAAACCCTCAGAGCTGAGTTTCGCTTTGTAAAATGACTCATAGACGTGCACACTATGTTCAAATTAGGCAGGTTTTAAAATTAAATGTGGTGGTTTGTAATGTCATCTAAGTTAAGCCAGAACTGCCTTTCCCATAGTCCCCTTCCCTGGCTGGTTGAATGCTGGCATTGACTCAAAGATGTGCTTTTGTGAGGTTTGGAAGGCAAAAGTGAAGCAAGGACTATTTTGCTCTGAAGGTCATCATCACAGGCAAATACGGCGACTAACAAACACAGAGGTGCCTGTCCTGGTTCTTCTCTGCTCACTTCCTTCTTCTCTTCCCAAGTGTTGGCCTTGAAGTGTTGACCTGGGGTGGGGGGCAAGGCAGGTCCACCACAAGGCACCTGGCTGTAATACACGAGGTGGCCACTACAGGGCAGCACAGCCTCCCACAGAGCTCCCTGCACACCACCCTGCCCAGGTCCACTTTAGCCCTGCCTTTTGCTTCTCAGATAGACTAGCTGGTTTGCACACCTCTTTCTGCAAAATCACTTCTCAGCTCCTCACATAGCGGTTTGGGGGTCTAATTCCTGTAACAAATCCTACGTCCCACAGCAATCAGAGCAACTCTTCTCCCCTGACTCACCAAACCAAACACACCAATCCCTAGACATTATTGTTCTATCTACACGTAACTCCAAAGAAGGCCCAAAACTGAATGTTTGGCAGAGAAGACATTTGTATACATGTTTTCTAAGTCATAGTGTATTTCCGGAAGGCCCATAATGTCCCAAGTCAAAGAGAGCACAAATGGTAAAAAAAAAAAAAAAAAAAAAAGACAACCTTGAAGTGTGCACACACGAATGCACTCGGGGAATATATGACAAAACTTACATGGTTTAAAAACGTGCCCCTGCGAATCCTCAGGCAGTGATGCAAGTTGGTTCAAATAGTTTTCTTTCCCTGGCTAAGTCACAAGCTGAGACTCTGTCCAACCTACATCCATAGGCTCACAGTGACAGTCCCCTCTGCTCAGTGCAATCTCCTAACAGCACTCGCTGGCACATACACGTGATGGAGCTGGTCTCACTGGTGCCACATGCGCACCCCGTGTAGAGGTGTTACTACATAACGAGCACTTGGGTAGCAATGCCCAAAACACAGGGTGCCAACACTCTGAGTGATCTCACTGATGGTTCGGTAATAGTCACACTTTGACCTAGAGGTGTTCATGAGGCGTCCCTTCACTCCAGGGCTGGAAAGCAAAAATCCAAAGTTAAAAAAAAAAAAAAACAACAAAAAACCAAACACCATAAAAGTGTGCCCATGAATTGTTTTATTGCTTTCTTATTTAATGCAGAGTCCATGTTCTGAGTAATGGTCATAAGATGGCCAAATCTCAACATTATTAAACATTCAAACAGTAAAACATGGAAAGAAGCACTCAAATGTGAACTTCTTCAAGTTGTATCGGATGGGACCACTTGGGATAAAGGCTACTGGGCTCGTCACCTTGGTTTATGAAGAGAACTGCTATCCTCTGACACGAGGAACAGGAGCGTCCCAACTGTCGCCCAAGTGTTTAGGCACTGGGGGCAGCACGTTCGTCTCCCTCTGAAATGTCTGGGGAGATTTACATTGACTCCAAATATGAGAGTCCTTCCTTTCACCTCAAGGTTAAAAGTGACGCCCATGACTGACAGTGTCAAAAGAAACTCCTGTGGAATAGAAGATGTGGTTACAGTGATAAAGACCAGAAATGATTCTGCTGTCAAGAAAGTGACATGTGCCCACACAGTTCTCCTCTAAGCCATCCTTTGTAAGAAAACCACCTGTTCCGAGAGAGCACACGAAAGAGGTCATGCACAGTGACCAGATGAAACCGCAGCCACCGTGAACGGCTTCTTGCTTGTTGAAGGCACAGGGTCCTCATCATCCTGAGGCAGGGTGGGGGTTGCTGCGTTGTGAGTTATGTTCAAAACACACATTCTACCTCCAAAAAACTGAGCTCAGCTACCATACGTTTGATTGCAATTGCAGGCTGATCTCTTTTTTGAAAGGCTCAGAATCTCTGGCACCCCTAAATAGCCTGATGTGGCCTGCTACTTCTGCAAGGAATTAAATTCCCAAGGGGTGGAGACTCACGGGGACACACAGCTGCATTACATCATATATCAGGCGAAAATAAATACTCGACTCTACAACATGGATATGAAACACCATAAAGAAATAAATATCTCAGACACTATAACTGTAGGTCACATGCTAGCAATACCTGGTAAAGTCTAAAAAAAAATGGTGATTCTCCCATAAAACATTTATCTACAATGACTCTGATCAATGCTTAAGGGCTAAGCAAAAAATGTATGAAAATACTATTTTTTTTAAAAAAAGAAATTTCATTAAATACCAAAGATAGTGATCAAATTTAAGATGTTATATTTCAATAAATCACTTCTGATCTTTCTTGACAGTCACCTTGGCCTTCCACAACACAAACGGACAAAGGCTGCGTGCACGCCCTGCCAGTGATGCTGAGGGTGCGGCCACACGGCCCTGCTTGGAAAAATGACGGACCCTCATCTTTGCCAGAGGAATCACCTTGGGCCCTTCCAGCTTCTGAAATTCCACCGTATTCTAAATGCTCTTTACAAACACAGTGATACGGAAAAAGGAAACATAAAGGCGTATTTATTCGTGTCCGTGCCATCTAAATCTACTGACTACAGCAATTAGAACCGGAGAAGGGACCATCTGGAACCTAACCACCACCACCACCACCAGGACGTTCGCGCCCGTGAACTGCAAGTGTTGGTTCAGAAGAACCTGCGCGCCGGCGAGCCAGCTTCCTCCCTGAGAAGCACGCTTCGCGCTTCCTTCTCTCCCTCCAGCATCTTCCGTCTCTCTCAGTTAAGGCCCGGACAGTGTCAGGCTGGTGTCACAGCGTCTCCACCAGGGCCGCGCCCTGGTGAGGTGCTGTCCCCTGTGCTGTCAGTCGCCCGTGGGCTCGGGCTGGGTGAGGTGAGGCTGTGGAGCCGTCGGCTCCGCGGTCGGCCTCCGAAGCTCTTCCACTGTCTGCAGCAGGGCTGACCTCTCCAGCTCCAAGGCAAGGGCGGCCTGCTTCAGCTTGCTCTCACTGCTCAGAAGCTTCTCGACTGTGGCTTCGAGGCTTTGAATCCTACTATTTGCCACCTAAAGAATAAACGAAAAAGTGAGACTATAATTGATCAGTGATGACACAGGGGGATCCACTGTATGCTCTGCTGTCCAGACTTGGGGACACCGTGGAGCCATATTTTAGCAGAGAGCCGTCTGCCTCTTACTATCAGTTCTCCTGGCCACACAGGAAGACTACATTTCCTCGGTTCCCTTGCAGGCGAGCTGGGCCACCTGAGATCCTTCAGCATTTTCCTCCCCTGTTGTGGCTACTCTGGAAGCTGTGAGTTGAGATGGTGGCTTCACAATGCAGAGGGAGCCCAATCTCCAAGTCGCCCACCACAGGGGCGCCAGCTCTGATGTAGCCAGAGGATGCTACGTGGAGAAGACATATAGCTCTGGGGACAAAAAGACTTCTATTTTGCTAAGCTACTGAGATTTGAGCTTTATTTATTTCTACAGTCCAGCCTGGCCTATTTTAACTACTACATATATTTATAGGTACAAACTGATTTCAGACTGACAGTCAATATGCATTCCATGTAAAATCCCAAGTAGTAATAGCTCTCTAATCTGAAATTCTTTTTATTTTCCTTATAGTAATAAGACATCACTAGGTCAAAGAACATGGGCATTTTCCCTGAAACATGGGTGGAGTGCTCAGAACGTCTGCGTGTTCTGCGAAGTGACTCATGTGCAAGGTCTAGTCACCACTGCCGTGGAGTCCAGCAGTGTCCTTATGTCCACCTGGTCTACACCCTCTGTACCAAATTGCTGTCCAGTAGGTAGAACTTCCATGTGTTTCTCTCTCTAGTGCACTCAGGCAGGCTTCCCAGGCAATGAGTGAGCTGGCTCCAGTGAACCTGAGGGGCTTCTTGCGAAAGCCACAGAAACCCCGGCCTCTATGTTGCCGTCTCGCAGGTCTTTCTGGCCTGTGCCTCCGCTCACGGCTGCATTCTGTGTGCTGTGGTCACTGGGTCACTGAGGCATTGCTCTGTCTCGTTAATACAGCTCAGCCCTCTTCACGTCCCATTTATTTTAGATGGGGAAAATGGTACACACACATATTTTTTTTCCCTCATTTTCAAAACAAGGGAAACACCTTTTTGAACAAGATAACACTTGTACCAGACAGACAGTTCATGACTCAAAGTCTAGCTCTGGCTGTGCCACTGGAACACTCAAAATAGAAGGAAAAAAAGGACTGAGATGCTAAGTTCGTCAGCTCACCAGGCAGGGGGTGGGCATGTCTGGTGTGCATCTCCAAGCTGTACTCTCTGATCCCTTCCCATGGGCAAGGCCTGGGCCACGGCCCATCTCGTCCCGCAGGGTTCTGAGTGTGCTGCACAGCTTAGCAGTGAGCTGTTCTGCACAGCCATTTACTGTTCTGCATTACGGTCAGGTCTCCTCAATGGGACTGAAGTTCTTTCATGGAAGAAAACACGTCTTGTCGTGTACATGAGTGTGGCCTCGCACAGCAGCTAGCTCATGGGTACTCAGTGACTTTTAGTTGATGGTTAAGAAAAGTGTATTTCCATTACTCGGCACCATTGACATGTCTATGTAATCATCTTATGTGTGCAACTGGACAAAACAGGTTAATAGTTTGGTATTCAGTTGCTAGACAACATTCTTAAGCATGTAATAAGAACATAAATGGGATTTTGGTATGTCTAACAACAATATGGACAGAACAAAGCTAGAAAATAGGTCAATTTTGATACTTTGGCAAAAAAGATTTATATTAAAAAAATAGACACTGTATTAAACACCTATCCTTGCCTCTGAAACTGTTTTAAAAAGGTATGAGTCTTACAGAACTTAACATAGTCTGACTGAAAGACAGTATATCCATGTGACTCAGAGAAGGTAATGGGAAAACTATATGCAAACACCCACAAACTGACACAGCACAACCTAATCCCTGTCCCCACTCTTTGAGAGCAGCAGTGTCTTATGGGTCTTGGTGGCCCTGGCACCAGCCCAGCAAGAACTCAGTAAATACCGGTGAGCTGGTGTACGCTGCAGTCCTAAAGGCTGCTTCCACACATGTGGAGCCATTGGGCAAGAGAAAGACCACGCCAGGGAGAGCATCTGTCAGCACTATTACCATCTGATGCCTTTCTCGAGGAATGTAGGTATTGAAGCAGCTTTTTACAACTCCCTTTCTTCATGAAAAGGAACAGTATCACAGAAGCAACATGAAATTACTCTCTATCCTTCATCCATCCATCTCTCTCTCTCTCTCTCACTCTCACCGCCCCCTTCGCCCCCCCCCGCCTCCTCCCCCGGCATTATGTACTGAGTACTGCCTAGCTCAATAAGCCAAGTGCTTCAAATGCAAATCTGAGCTTTGTTAGAAATGTTTCTGCCACATCATATCTCGGGACTCACTGTTAGGAAGTCATTTAAAATTACCCCCTACACTGTAGACCCTTACAGGCCAGATAAGGCTCCTTATCCCCTGGAGCCTTCCCTCCTGCCTACAGCTGAGACGTCCTAGAGACTGTACACAGACCTATTTTCAGTTAGGACATCTCAATCTTGCAGGGAGAAAAGCTGCTAAATTTCCGAAGGTGACAGGTAGTTAGGATTGGGTAGGGAAAGCATTTCTCTTTGTTCCTCTATAGTAAACATCTACTAGGGTCTACTGGGACAAATCTCTGCTGGGAGATATGCATTTCAGACAAGGGTTGACTTCTTAGGCTCTCAAACGCTGGCCTTTCTCAAACCACTGCCAAGCTTATGTCTGCAAAGTGGCAACTTCCTATGGAGAAAAATAAGAGGCTCAGATCAGGACGGAAAGCTTATTCTAAGGTCAGCTCAAGAACACCATGAAATACATACCTGGGGGAAAATATGTATTTCTCTCTATCTAGAAACTAAAAATAAATAAGTAAATCTTTTTAAACACTCCACAAACAATTCCTTAACACTGACAGCATTACTAGCTATTTACGATCTCCAAAAAGTTCCATCTTATTGGTAAAGGAGCTATGCTAAGCATTCTTCTTTTGAGGCATTCTTCTTGTCCTTGTCACACAAATGAGGGACAGAACAGGTGAGCAGTCTGCCCAGAGTGACAGCGTGGGTGAGCAACACTGGACCTGGGAAGACCAAGTCTCCATTGTACCTCTGTGCTTGCTTCCCGTCGCCCTTCTCTGTGCAGGGTCTGTGTGAGCATTTTTACAGTAGGTCCTCATCCACACTTATCCATGTTAAAACAGAAGCTTCTAGAATGGAGAAGTGTGTCCTTTTAATCAAACCTTTGTATTTGCACTGAGGACTCACATATCACGATCACGTGCTCTGGTTTATTTTGTGAGGTAGATTTTGGTGTCACTTTCCTCCCTTAATATCATTCCATGGACCTAGCTGGTTTTGCTCATGGAAACTCAAGCCTTAGATTCTGTCATCATTATTCAAAGCACAATCACTGGACTCGGCTAAGAGCACCAGGGCATCCAGAACTCAAGTTCATCTCGAGGCCTGCCTCCTAAAAGGCCAAGTGTGGAAGCAGCCTCTCAGAAAGCTCCAAGACTGTGTGATCTCAGCAAAGGATAATCTGTCTGCTCCCTAATAAAAAGGCCCAATTCTTCCGGGATACCTTTGATCCCAACTATAAACAGACCGGGGACAGAAAGGTCTTGCGGTCATGGGAAAACTCAGCCTGCTGGTGCCTTTGGTGAGTTAATGAACGACCACACACACTCGGATTCAGAAGGTGCTTCGTAAATAAGCTCTACCTGCAGTTGTTCGAGAAGGTCAAGGTTCTGTTTGCGTAAGCTGCTGTTGGTTTTCTCTAATTTGTCCATTCTTTGGTTGTCACTGAGAGGAGAGGAATCGATAAGTTCTTCTTGAAGGACATGGTACTCAACTTCATAAGCTTGTAACTGTTTAGAGATGTCCATCTCAAACACCTGTTAAATACAGAAAAGTCATCAGGCACTGGAAATGAGAAAAATCTCACACACACACACACACGACCATGTTGACCAGCAGCACCCACCAAACACTTACTCTATGCCTGGTACTATTAGTGATAAATAAGGAAAACACTCCGCTCTGAGAAGGTAATAATTTTACTTAGGAAGAAAAGCGAGAGAAAGCATTTAGAAATAAACCTAAGATAACAGTTAAGTGTGGGTCTCCGATACTCATTTTCCAGAAGCCAAAATCTTATTTTAAAGAGGTTTACAAAAATTTATTTTTAGTTCTTATTTCAATATGTATTTCCTTTTTCTCTGAAAATTCTATTAGGTTAGCTATATCAGCTATCGGTCAAAGGGAGGAAACAAAACAAAACAAAAGAATCATAGCCTTACTTGCCCAGTCACCAAGTCAAAGTTTAATTATAGTTCAGTTGGGTTTTCAGAGTTACAAGAACAGCTAAGTAATGGAACTGTTTATTAAAAACCCTTCTTTGCACACAAGACATGCAGAAATGAGCCAAAACCCAAATGTCACCCACACAGATGAGTGAACACGAAACAATGCCTGAGCTGCCTTCCTTCCCATAATAGTAACAGTGATGAAAAAACCACCCGTGTGAAAAACAACCCCAAGTGCACAAGCGAGTGAGTGGCTGGAGTCTGGACTTTCTCTTGGTGAGTGAGCCTGATGGAAGCAGGGCGGAAGAGGAGGGCAGGGGGCAGAGGCTGCTGCCCCAGGCATCTCCTCTCTTTCCCAGTGTTCACGTGGGATCACCTCTCAGCACAGGAGGTAAGCCCTGCCCTGGAACTGGGGGAACCTGAGAAGTCAGTTACCATATCAGAAAAGCCAGCATGATCAGAACACACATTTAGAGCATGAAGTTAGACTTTACAAGAGCACAAATGGCTATTCATTGCATTTCCTTAAGAAAGAAAGGCCAACAGAGTTACAATCAATGAAAAACTCATTTCCTCTGATGACACGCTATTAGCATGCAAACACCAATGAGTCCTATCTTCCTTGAAATCAATTTTCAAAAGCCATGTTTACTTGCTCACCATTCCCAACAATCTTATTTTCTCTTCCTTAAGATTAATTTCTCAGCTTCCTGGGTTTCAATTTAATTCAATGGATAATACTAATTAGGCACAAAAATCGCTCCATGGTGAAAAACAAATAACGCATTGTATTTGTGGTGTGTGTGAACAGTTCACCGCATTCACCTGATTCTCTGTCCTCCCTCAGTGACCTGAGGTCAGCAGAGATTATCATCTCTATTTTCAGTGGAGGAAAATGACTCAGAGGCTTTGAGTCAGACTCAAATCCGGGGCTCCACTGGTGCCTTCCTGAATGACCTTGACTAAGTTACTTGACCTCCAAGATCAGCCCAAGAATACCGTAAAATACATACTTGGGAGAAAATATGTATTTTCCCCAGGATCAGTCTGTGGCCTCCCATGTGGGGGTGATGCCACCTACTTCCCAGCGTCACAGTGGGAATTGCACGGCACAACTCACGGAAGTTCCCAGCACACGCCTGGCAAGCTGAGCAGGTGCTTCCACACATTCGTGAAAACCTCACATTCAACCTCGTGCTTCAGCAAAAATTACAAAGGACACCACATCATGGAATATCTGAATAGCTCAAAAAGAGTAAAAACCACCAACATTAAAACCGAGATTGCTGCGGCATAAAGTGTTAATTATAAATATGGTGCAGAATAAATGTCACATACACAGTTACTTTTTCTCTTCCACCATGATTCATTTTTAAATCAGCTCCTAACCTGGGAGCAAAACCTCTGGCCTTTTACACAGATTGATGATCTGCCAAGGTTAATGGTTCTCAACTATGCCCAAAGCTATAAACCCTTTCGGGCCTCCATTAAGCCCTAGGAACCATCTTGGGTCATAATCATCTCTGCTTAATTGCATCATTATCTCCTGGCAGTCCAAATACTCAGAGCCCTCAATTTTGTAGTATGCCCCAGAATTTATCCCCTATCGTGGCAGTGTGTGGCTGGTCGTGACGGAGAGCCCCAGTTCTCAAAGAAGCTTTTTCGAGTTGTCATATATTCTTTATAACCATAATTATAAATGGCTTCATGGTATTCTACCAACTCAACATAGAACCATGTTAATCTATTCATCATATGTTGTATATCCAGTTACTTGCAAGTTTTTGTTACAAATAACGACTCTAAATATCCTTGTACATATGGCTTTTCCCATATTTTGGATTATTTCCTAAGGATGCAGTCCAAGAAATGGGATTACTGAGTCAAAAGGTATGAATATTTTGCTGGCTTGTGATACATATTTCCAAAACTGCTTCCCAAATGGGAATAATCAATGTACGATGCCATTAGAAACACACGAATGTGCCAGATACAGTATACCTTTGGCACTGTGTGTTGGCATTAAAAAGTTTCCCTTGGTTGATCTAGTAGGTAAAGCATTGTATGTTATTTAAATTTAAATTTTGCATGAAACTAAGTATTTTCCCAGATATTTGTTTACTAAATAGTGTTCTCTTTAGTGAATTGTCTGTTTATGCTCTTGGCTCCTGTGGTATTGGAGACTCAACGTTTCTCTTTGCAGTCTGGGGACACTCTGTATAATAAGCCATTAATCCTGATGTCTGCAGAACTGGGCCACATACTTTCCACCTTCCCAACCCCAAGACCCTCCGCCCGCCCTTGCTGGTCTCGGTGGCACACCAAGGGCTGGAGAGTGGAGCAGTCTGCCCAGGTAGCGGCAATAAGGGGGCGTGGTATCTGTAGTAAACTTAAAAACAATAATAAACCCAACTAAAAGTTGGTCTGCATTTTATTATCACCACATGTGAACAATCCTAAACAAGCCAGTGGTAAAATAAAACGCCCTTCCCACCACACCCCACCCTCTTGGTGGGCACTGACTGGCCTTTATAGAAAGGACTCCTTTTCAACAGTGCAAACTGCCCAAGCAGTGAGGGCTCCTCCCAGGGGCAGAGGCAGCTCGCTGCAGGCTCTGAGGAGCACCTTTTGGACAAAGGGACCTTGTTAAGATGCTGGTTTGCATCCCACAAGCTCAGTTAGAACAGAGAGCTGTCCAGTGTGTTTACAATGAAGTTGCCCATAGCGGAGCTTTTCGAATGTGCTCCTGTATGTGAATGCCCAGGAGATCTTGTTAAAATGCAGATTCTGATTCAGCGGGTCTGGGGTGTGGCCCCAGATTCTGCATTTCTAACAGGTTTCTATGTGATACAGTGACAGTGCTGGCTCAGGCCATACTTTGAACAGAGCCTAAGGGATGCTGAAAAATAGGTATTTGCCCTGTGTCCCAAAGCCCCACTTCAATTCCGTTTTCCTTCCTTACACGAATCCGAGGCTGCGTAAGCAGACGGCACTCACCATGACAAGAATACGAACCTGACCTCCTCTGAGTTTATTCCCAGGGTTTCCCCTCTTGAGTCAGAGGATTTTTACAGTTTATATTCAACGGACAGTCAAGACACACTGAGGAACCCCACACGGCCTTCAGATACCCTCTTCCCTCTGCCCTGGATCCTCAGCTCTTGGCCTGTCCACACTGAGCCAGAGTTCCAGAGCCCTGTTCTCAGCTACTGTCTCTCCCATCCTGGAAGCAGGCTGTGTTCAGTTGCTCAGCTGTGACCATCTACAGACAGGGCATTTAATGAAACGGATCTCACAGAGGACCACCCACCCACAGGCCAGTTTGCTCAGCTTCTACCCTGTGGACCTCTGAGATTTGAGCCTGGGGGTTCTCTGACTGCAGAAGAATCATATTGTACCCCAGGCCTCATTTCTGAGTAGGATTTTAGACTAGAGGACCCGTTGGAGGGGAGAGGGCAGTGAGAGGGCCAGAAAGTCTGACAGAGCACTCAGATGTCAAGTTCCAGATGGAAAATATGGGAGAGAAAGAGGGCAGAGAGCCACCTGGCATTGTAACTGTTTTCTCATCAAGACTTTTGGCAGAATAAAAACCTGGGACCCAAAATGTAGACTTTTGTGTTCCCTACACTGCTAGTCCTCAGTCCCTAACCGTCCCCCACCCTCCTGTCAAACACACAAGCTGAACATGTCAGGCATCTAGAATTTCTCTTTTCTCACTCCCATGCCTTTGCATATGCTGTGATCAGGAGTCAGCAAACTACAGCCTCTGGACTGAATCTGTCCCACTGCATGTTTCTATAAGTAAAGTTTTACAGCAACACAGTCACTTCATTCCTATACATACTGTCTATGGCTGTATTCTAACTAAGGGCAGCAGAGACCTCATGGCCCATAAAGCCTAAAACACTGTCTGGCCCTCTACAGAAAGTGTGTGCCGACATGTCTTGGCACATCCCTTTAGGCCCAGCTGAATTGTACCCCCTCAGCTCTCAGCCATCAGCACTCATCCCTCAGCCCAGCTCCTGTAAGCCCTCACACAAGCCCCACTGTAGCTCTGACCGCACTTGTAATTACTGGATTACATGCTTATTTTCTGCAAAGGATGGGCTTTGGTGCCTGAGAGACACGTTACATTCCTGGCTGTGCCACATTACACAGGGTGTGGTGCGTGTTACTCTCTCCGTGCCCAGTTTCCCCATCTATGAAAATGGATTATAATACACATCCCAGAGTTATTAAGGAGTCAGTGGAATAAAGGATGCCAAGTTCAAAACAGCTGCCTGAAACAAATCAGGTACACGCACACAAAACTGTTCTCTCTCCATGTGCCCATGGCCATTCTTCCAACATTTAGAGTACCCGATACTCTCAGTGAGTCTCCATATACAGAAAGGGGGACAAAAATGAGAAAATGGGATTTTTTTTTTTCTAGAGCTCAATATCCAGGACGTAATCTGAATGTCAGCTGTGCAAGGTCAAGGCACTCACTGGGCACAGACTTGGTTTTAGGTAACCATGTCTCTGTGTTTGCCCCAGCAGCCATAAAAATATAAGCATATGCAATGGAAGCTCTGAATTCTGTACAAAATGCCAGAATTTAAGGAATCAAAAGGGTGGAGAATTCAGTATTAATATACAGGTAAAATAGAGAAAAAGCCAGTAATTCAATGACACCCAGAGGTACCTGGGGCTGTGAGTAGCTACGAAAACACTGTGAGGCCAGAGGACCTGAGTTTGAGACATTTCCTTTCCACTTTGCAGCTGGGTGACTTTGGGCCAGTTAATTAACCGCTTTGAGCCCTAAGTTCCTCATAGGTTAAAACCATCTCTCCTCTCAGGAGTGCGGTCATGATTTAATGAGATCATATGTATTTACAGATTCACAGAGAACCTGGCAAAAGTGGGGCCTCGACCAGCCAGTTATTCACATCAAGAGAAAACGTGCCAGGGCAGTAAAACACAGAGAAAGGCAAAGCCCGTCAATGAACTGGATGAATGTGCAGAGTGGCGAGCTGCTCTCTCACACAGGTGTGTGAAACGTGCAGAGAGCCAAAGTGACACCTGGCATGACACCCTCCCCTGCTCCAGGCCACCTTGCTTCTTTTCCCATGCCCAACACCTAAGGAGGGACAGCAAGGGAAATCGCAAATGATGTGTCTGAGCATGATCCACTGGAATAGCTGGATTCCTCTTGGATGAACAGAAATCCTCAGAATAAAGCCTTATTTCACTATTTGTTTTCACCAAATGGCTCTTATGTTTTCATGATATTTGGAGGAGGTGAGGTAAGTTCTAGGCTTATGAGAGGCCCTACTACTGACTCTGCAGTGCCCGAGGCAGAAATCTCTTCCAGAACATTCTTAGCCATCTGGCCTCTGGAATCTTTC
Organism: Eonycteris spelaea; assembly: GCA_003508835.1. Lineage (NCBI taxonomy): Eukaryota > Metazoa > Chordata > Mammalia > Chiroptera > Pteropodidae > Eonycteris > Eonycteris spelaea. Next base: position 2,317,086 of record PUFA01000062.1, on the reverse strand, counting down.
AGGGGTGACCTCACTCTCTGCTAAGCAGCTCAGTCCTTCCTAGTCAGCAATCGTTATTGGAAGATACCTTTTCATACAGGGTCAAAATCTGCTCTCACTCCTAACCCAGACTTTGTGACAACTGGTCTGGGTGTAATTACTGGCTCAATTCACTCCTCATCCCTAACGTTTCAGAGAGTAATGGTTCTATTGTACCCAGAAACCAGAGGTGCTGAAATCACGGATGTGAAAATAAAGTCTATTAACACATGCACACACACCCATGGAACAAGCTTATAGAAAATATATGCTCTATCACAACTCTGCTATTAGAGTTATCCTTTAAAAATTCCAAATACCATACAGCAGGAAAGTCAAAGCACTTATTTTACAAAAGTCCACGTTGAAAAAATGTATTTACTTCAGAAGCGCACACGACTAGGCAGGTAAAGCCTCTTAATCATAAGAAACTTCCGGTAATCTGTGCTGGTTATCACACCTGAATATTGCCACCATGTTTCAATGTGACATCTCACTATTACACTCACTACATGTGCACACTCTGACATGCATTTAATCACTAAAGCACATACATAGTTGCGACATGTCTCCTACATGCCGAGCACAAGAGATGCTGTCCAAAAGACAAAACGGTAGTAAATAAGTCTTGCTCAAAAAAAAAAAAAAAAAAAAATCAAGCGTTCACATATCTCAGATTGCTTCAGCTTTTAGAAGGTTTAGGCTGAATCATACCTGATTGATGGTCTTTTCCATTTGCACCAAGCCCAGGTTGGGTAGTGTGTTTTTTATAAAGTCAACTATGGTTTCTAGGTTCTCATGCTGCAGAATCAAGGGCTTATGGCTTCCCAAGAGACTTAAAGCCACTTTAAATATGACCTCTGATCCCTGAAGAAAGATCATATCTGGGAAAACAAGAAATGCAGAAAGTTAAACCAGACCCGCTTCTGATGAAACGCCATTCCATTTCCTTTTCCCCATATCATGGGGCAGGACAGAGGGAAACGTGACCCCAAACTGCAAACTTTTTTTTTTTTAAAAGCCTGGTATTTCAGATAGGGTTGTCAAGACAATACTGCAAACAATAAAAGAAATATAGATAAACATACTGCTCGGCTTTTGCCAAAGATTCATATAAATCTTTTTTTTTGCTCCAAAAATATATTAAATTCAAAACTGCTTCAAAAGTTAAATTGAGAAAAAGATTACTTTTTATTAGTCTATTTTTTTTTCCAGGAATGCTCTGGATTTTAAAGGAGTTACTAAAACATATGTTTTTATGAGTAAAACAACGTTTTTCTGTATACAGCATCAGATATATAGCTTAAGATAAAGTTTTAAAAAAATGCCTGTTTCCTCTATTTTGAAATAAAAGATTGAATTAAAAAATCTCTAAAAACTAAAACTGTCTACTCAATTGCAAAGTACATTATTAAATATTTAAAAATAGCTTAATAATGAAATAAAAAAAACATCTTCCTCAGAGGAATTTCAAAAAACTTCACCAGAGTTATTTTCTAGCTCATGCTATATATATTTTCTGTTATCAATCCCAACACTGACTGCACACAGTGAGGCAACTGGGTGAGCAACCAGCCCAGGCCCTGACTCCTCAATCCCCACAGAGCTGAAGCCACTCCAGGAGACAAGCTGCCCTAGCATGAAAGCCCAGTCCTTCATTAGTTGGTGGTAACTAAATTCAGGCACGTTACCTAACAATTGGAAGAAAAATGAGATACAATTTTAAAGATGAGAAGATGAGAGAACATAAATCTAATTAGAGGCAACTGTCAATACTTCTCTCTCTCTCTCTCTCACTGAAGGATAATGGAAGAGACAAAGAAGCTGTAAATTCCATCAAGTCAAGGAGGACAAAGGCAGGTGAGAGGAATAATCCCAAGCATTGTGCCTCTCTTGGTGGTTTAGTGTGATGACATGTGAAAGCCATTGAGAAACAGGAAAACAAAGGCTGGATGTTTTTGTGCAAATGACAAAGATGTCTAAGAGTGGTTTGTGGACAGCGAACGGGATAGTCCTAGGTGCTGAGTGGCTGGGTGAGCCCTGGTGATGCTCTGTGGCCTTCAAGAAGGCCGGCTGGGTGCAGCCTTAAGCAATTAGGCTGCCAGGATCAGCCTGTCTCTCAGAGCTCAGGGCCAACTCACAATCGCTTGTGGTGCAGGGCGGCCCCACAGAACCAGAAAGGTCGAATGGCTGCCTCACTCTTTGGTTTGGCTGTAGAGGCTGGGGAGACAAATGAGAGAACTGATCATAAGTCTCAAAGTTCAGCTTCTTAGGGGGAATTATGTTTACCAAGGCAGTGCTATGAAAGAATATTCCTGTGAAACTTCTGCTTTATAAAATACACAGTCTACCCACGTAATTCACCACTACAGAAAATAAAAAGCCCTAAAATAGCACTATAACTAAGATGTATTTTTAAACAGAAAAGTCGTTTCCAAAAATGAAACAAAGCAGATTTGAAGATTCCGTGATTTAGACACTAAAACTTCCTTTCAGTATGTGAACATTTATAGCTGGATAGACTGATGGCAGCTATCAGGATAAATATCAAGATGTTTTGGGCAGGGGTTCTGAGGACTGGATCTGCATTATCAGACTAATGACTTACTACAGCTCAATTTCTTTGGTCTCTGAGGGACAAGTACCTTGAAATTAGATACAGTACAACATCGAAGGCAATTAAATAATCGTTGGGGAATTTTTCTGAGCATAATCAAATGTGCAATCCATATCTGCGGTCTCTTAAGGTCAACGATGGGTTTTCTAAGTTTAATTCCTTTAGGATTTTGGTTTTTATAACAAAACTACTTAGTACAGTGCTTCCTATGAGTCTAAACTCAGACTTTTCTGGACTGTCTGAAGAAAACAAAAGGAAGTTTGCAGAGGTTTTTTTTTTGTTTGTTTTAACTCTATTGGTATGTTAAAAACTAAACAAATATAACCTATGTTTATTTCATTGATTTTAACAGCCTATTTAATGTAATAAAAAAGAAATGTTATTTTCTAATGCTATTGCCAACTCCTTAAGAGTTTCTTATCTGCTGAAAAGTTTCTCTAATTTAAGTTAACAAGCATTCACTGGACATCAAATATATGTCAGGCACTGTACGGGCACTGGGGAGTCAGCCATGAACAAAGAACAAAGTGTGGAGATACTAACAACCATTGGTTTGGTAGAGTTATGCCCAGGGTGTTATGAGAACAAAAGAGAAGAAAAAAGTCCAAGTGAAGTTGGCGGCCAAACTCAGTTTTGAAAAACCAACAGAAACTTCCTAGGCAAGAAGTCAGGGACTAACTCTGAGCACAAGGAAAAGAAGGTATCGAGGTACAAGTGTGAAAGAACCAGGAAAGAGAATGGCAAGGGAAGAGCTGGGCCTGCAGGTGAAGGATGGGGCCGGTCCCCTTCTGCCAGGCCACAGCGCTCTAATTCTACCCAGACGGCAGCAGAGCTCACCGACGGCTCTCTTCCTGTTTTTCTCAGTAGGTCCGTGGTAAGGAGATGATGTTAACAAGATTCATGTTGTGGGTCTCATCCTTGCAAGAGCTAGTGAGCTTTACGTAAAGGAAAGCCGCCTTCCGAGAGTACTGCAGAGAGAGACCACGCTGAGGCCTCCAGCACGCTCACAAGTGTGCACTGCAGCTGCGAGACGCTCCATCACCAGTGCTCATGGAGCCACTCCAGGGGCCCATCCTTCCCGAGACAAGCCAGCTGGTCGCCTGTACTAGTGAGCACGGGAGAGCTCAGCCCCAGGAGTTTCTGTTACAGCGGGCGGGGGGGGGAGGGCTCAACTTCACCTGGGTACACGATGAAGAATGTGGCTGAAGGGTTGAAGGAAAGACCCCTCAGTTTTGCCTGGAGGAAGGGGTTCTCAAATATATCTGACTCCACTTGGCGGGGGCAACATCTATATCCTTTAAACAACGAGTGTATTTGTCTCCCTCCGAAAATTTAGAAAATTAAATAATATTTAGATAGCAGTAAAAAAAAAAAAAAAACCAAAAAACAAATGTTACCTATAAACCCCACTGCCCCAACCCAATTATTTTCAGTTTTGCCCCTATTCCAATCTTTATACATTTACATTCTGGAATTGTCTTAAAAAAAAAAAAAGTGAATCAAATCCCCACATTTGAAAATCACTACACAAGCAAGCTTTGAGCCATCCCAGCTCAAAAGACTGTGGCTGACTTACTTTCTCCTCTCCCTTTCTCAAGTCATCTAGAAACGGGCAAAAAGAGTTTTATCAGGCAGGAAGTAAAGGGAACCTTCATTCAGCTGACTTCACCACTTGCAAATTATCTGCTGAGAACAACGCAAATAACTACTTTCCTTTGAAGACACTTCAGCAGCCCTGTTATTGTGTTAACAGGTATGGGACCTCTACTAGAAACTCCCCATGACATAACAGCGTAATCTTCCTGTGGGGAAATGAGAAATGCCAAGCACAGTGGCCGGTGAGCAAACTCATACTGCTTTTCCTCTCTAGCCACCTTTGTCTTTGTCAAGGGCAATCCCTCTCCTTAACTTTCTCCACAAGGACGCAGTCCTTCAGTTGTGACTCCCCCACATTCCTACCAGGAACAGGTAGGAGGGAAATGAAGGATGATGACAGCCTTGAAGTAGAAAAACAGCACAGACAGACTGTGGGAAAACTCACTTAATCACCAACCGCTCTACCCAAAGAGCCATTTTTCCCAGCCCCAAAAACAATCCTGTTCATCCAGTCTATTTCAGTCCTCAAGCCTCTCTGAATCCCTCCCTATGTTACAAGTGGCTTCTGTGTTTTTTGCCTAACCCTTAGTTTTTATATTCCTCCTCCTCTTTCATCTATTTGGTTGCACATCCTATAGAAAACCTTCAGAAGCCTAATACCGCAGCTTCCTCTTCCAAGAGGAGCAAGCCAGGTCCTATTTCTCAGATTTCCTTCCCCGGAGGCAGACATGATTAGGAGGACAGAGCCAGCAACTCTTTGAAAACCCCTCTACATCCAAACTGGAAAAATACAAGAGGAGGCTATTTAACATCATGTGACACCCAGACAGAGCTGATGTTTAGAAAAGTGTGTTGATGACTAGATGAAGGTCAAGGTACATACATGATGGGCAGCTATCCCTTCAAGTTGCATATACTTGATGTGAGGAAACCCATTAATAAATATACTAGCTATGCTGACTGCAAGCTGAGAATTCTTTACTTACATATAAAATATGAGTAGTTAACAAAGATTCGTTTGTTTTTAAGAGTTTATCCAGGCCTAAAGGCTTATAACAAAATAGGCTTTGGGCCAAAAAAAGACTACAGTGTATGAATGGCAGGCTTTGGGATTTAAAACAATGCTATCTACCACCATGGAGCTAAATGCTAAGTATGGGAATGGTTTTTTTCAAAACCTGTCTCTTCTATGGAACCTACTAATAAAAGTTTGTTTTTAAGTGCTGATGGGATGGACTGCACAAAAAACAAACAAACAAACAAACAAACAAAAACCCCCAGCAGTTTTTGCAAAATGACATCACAACACAGTACTACCTTAGGGTTCCACTTCTTGCCTATAAGGCAAGGAGCCCTGAACCCTTAGCCAGCTGGACACAAACCCACTTAATACGGCAGGGGTCTGTGGGGTCTAGGAATTACAAAGACACTGGCATCCTTACACACAACATATAAGAAACTCCAAGACCCGCCACTGACTACATAGTAGAGAGCAAAAACACCTACTTTGTACTGGTTTCAGTTTTTATTTTTGAAGTCATTAGGGTGAGCTTCAGACAGTCCTGAATATTCATTTCCAAAGCAGAGTTTGTTAGTTTGCTGTCAGTGCCTCTTACCAACTTATGCAGCCTAGGATTTTCCTCTTGGAGCTTTACTGCCCGGAGCCCCGAACTATCTGAGCCCCAGAACAATCTGCGGCAGCAGCTCTGGTCCCTGTGGCCAGCACAGTGACAACTGGTGTTGACCCCCTTAGCCCTTCCTGCCCAGCCCCCTTTGTAGAATTTTCTTCTCAGTGTAATTAAATGCTGAGCTGTTTTCACACCATTAACAATGTTAAGGGTGGAAAATTTTCAAATGGCCAACTTATGCTAATGTTAAGGGTGTAGTTATCCTGTGCAAAGATACGCTAAATGGCTAACTTCTGCTTCTGTGAACCTGCTTGCTTTTTTGATGTAGTTTTAGGCTTTATAAGCTCCCCCTCTGGAGGCTTGGGACTAATAAAGGCTCACAATTCATCTCAATTGGCTCCATGGGTCTTAGACTTGATTGCGCCACAACAAACACTCCTTCCTTTTCTCAATCTCCACTCCTCTCCCTCGCCCTGTTTGAAAAACTACAGTAAAAACCGAGAGAAATTAAAAAGGTAAGTTAAGATAAACTAATGACTTTCTTTGAATTTCCAGAGTAAGAAAAGTAAAACCCACAGAAATTTTTGGCAAGAAAAACTGAAGCCTACAACTAGAGATGGTATAGTTTCTGAGACTCTTGTTAGTAAACCAGAAAGACAATTTTGAGGTTTTTAGTTATATTTACGCTATAAAACCTTCATGAAATCTCGCTAACCATTTGTTTAATCAGGAAGAGAGGTTTTAGTATCTATTTTCTTCAATGTTTATTTTTTTAGGGATAGAAAATAATCCTTTTGCAGAGAGTTTTACAAAAGGGAGGGGTAGTGAAAAATTTTGAGAACATAGAATCTTTTAGTAAAGCCAAATAGGAAATTCTTTAAAGAAGTTCTTGTGAATGGAAGCGAATAATAATACCACTTAGTACTCTGCTTCAAGGAGAAAGATGGAGAACAAGTCAATGCCCACTATGTTTAACAGCATTTTTAGGATTTCTAGAATTTGGACATGCAAGCTGTCTACCCAAAGCTGCCTAACATAGTACTCTCTCAGTATCTGTGAACACTCCCGTTAGGATGTTAATTCTAAAAACAGATACAAAAAAAAGTATGGTAAGATTACAGGTTTTTAAGCTATCAAATGACTGAATGTAAATGACACTTTAAAACCCCTCGATATGTCATGACTATCCATTTTTTAATAACCTCTTCCTCCATGGTAACAAAGTAAAATAAAATAAAAAGAACCTGAATTGTCAAAATCATGATTTCATTCTGAAGCAGGAAAAAATACAAGAATTGACTGTGCTCGGTGTTTCACTTGGCTCCTCGTATCCAAGAAGATGCACCTCTTCCTGTCATGTCAAGGCCGTTTTCGCATTTTTTAATTAAAAAGAATTTTTATTGAGGTATAATGGACAAGACAGTTTTGACACTTTGCACAGGAACTCAGGACAATCTTCTTGAAAAGCAAATCAAGAAATTGGGAGGTAGCTTGAAACATGAACAGGAGTCAATGTGGCTGTGATATCTGGGAAGATGCCAGGGGGCTGTGAGGATGGGGCGGGAGTCATCGACACAGAGGTGTCTTCGAGAGTGAGTTGGCAGAGAAAATGAAGGACCAAGGTAGGGAAGAGGAGGAAGGGGAGGAGGAGGGGCAAAGAGAATCTGGAAAGAAGAGTAGCTCAGAACTCAAAGGTGAAAAAGTTTTAAAGAGCTATCATTGAATGCGCCATAGGCCAAGGAGGATGAGAAAGACAATTCATGGGAAACACTGCCTGGAATTCACGCCGGGACTCTTTGGCCAAGTCTTCAAGATGTCTGCTCTAGGGAGAGCCCGCTGACGAGGGAATCAGGCTAAATGCCATGAGGTGAAGGCATCAAGGGAAACCCAATGATTACCAGAAGTTCAGCAGCTTTTGAAATTCAACCTTAAACTAACTAAAGTTAGGGTGTCAAACTACCGGTATCCTGTTCTTGTAGAAGACACAGGTATAAAAATAAGGAGAGGCACCACGGCGTGACAATAAACGGTTCTCATCTAATACAAGAATGCTGGTTCTAGCAAACAGATGTGCACAGATTTACCAAAGACTCTGGCCACAAAGCCCAGTGGGAACTGTGAGGCAAACACGGTGAGAAACCAGGGGGCGGCATAGAGGCTGGGGCCGATCTCATGCTCCTCCAGGTGATTGTAGAGGTCTCTGTGGTAATCGTGAAGAAGCCTCGAGAGCTGGTACATCTGGATCTGCAAGGATATATACACGCACACAGGTGTCAGACATCTGCTACGTGCGTTCGGTTACTTATCCCACTCACGGGATGTAAGAGAACAGTTATTAGAACTTTAAACACTGTTTGGCTCATGATTTCCGTTCATCTCAGCTACTCATTTATCCAACAAGAGCTTCCTGGTGCCTACTGCACTCGAGGCCCCGGCTAGGTGGGCCCAGCACGGTAATAAAGCGGGGCCTTCTACCACTTCCCTTCTTTTTACTGTTCCCTTGTGTCCCTGGCTAAGAGAATCTAAACATCTGTCTTATGGAAAACTCATAATTCTCTCCAAATACACATTCCCGCAAAACTCAACCAGGGGAATTAGAAATAAAGAGCCAGCCTCTGTGCTAGGAGTGAAGTGAGGGCACATGATGATTCTATAGAAGGATTTTATTGTGCTCGTTCAGTTAGCAGACTCCTCAGATTACTCAAGAGGTAGGACAAGTGTGATTTCTTTAGGTTTATTAAAATGAAGTATATGGATCCTGGGCAAGTTAAAAAAAAAAAAAAAGAATACAAGTGTTTATCTCAAGATGGAGAAAATAACTTTTCCAACAAAAGCTGAACTTCAACCTGCAAAGAGTTCCCTTTTCAGAGTGTGATGTGATCTTAGCAGGAAGCCAGCCCCACGACGAGTCCCAGAGCTCAACCCAGATTCCAGGCATCCCATGGCCCAAGCCCAGAGAACGACAACCAAGAGGGTCAGATCCTGACTGAGACGCTCCAAGGTGGGTATGTACTGCCCACGCTGGGAAGCCTGTGGCCAGGGCCAGACAACACAGTCGTCCTAAGCACCAGCTATGGCTTTTTGTACTGAAAATCTAATCACCAAGGCCACCAGCCCAAAGCGGCATGTGTCACAATACTAAATTATACAAAACTCAAAAATTCTGCTCTTGTAGATGGCACGTGCACCTATATTAAAGCTAATGGGAAGAATGTAGGAAGGACCTGACACTATGTGTGGAAAGTATTATGAGGGGCGAAAACTTCTGGCAAATGGAATGGCTTCCTTTTATGAGGTTTATGTCCACGTGGTTCATACTTACGGGTGGAGGTAAAAGGATTTTTGACCTCACAATTTGGTGCTCTGAAAGTCTTTGGCTCTAAAGTGCCCTTTCCAAGAATACTTTCTGAGAACTGAAATGACAGTATCTCGCTGGTGAATGAACACATAAAGACATGCTCCATCATTCAGAAATATCTAAAGCAGGGCCTTGAGTTTCCCCCACTTTGAAAGGTGGCAGAATCACATGGAACACACTGCTGGGTTTGGTTTTCTTTTGACATGACCTGCCTCCTGTTCATTCAACAAACACTGACTAGCTGCCTACTTCATCCCAGGCAGTGCTGTTCTAGGGACGAGGAATGCAGCTCCAAGATGGGTCAGACCCCTCCCGTCCTGTGATATATGCTAAAGGAAAGTCAGAAAATAAACAGGTAAGTGAATAAGGAAATAAGTAATTTTAGGCAGTGAGTATGTATGCAAAACAAATGAGACAAAATAAGGTGGTACAGTGTGCCTGGGGTGGAAGTGGGGGACAAAGCATCGAGGTGCTCAGGAGGAGCTTCTCCTGGGCTGTGATATTTGAGCTGAACTCTGGATGACAAGGGCTGAGAGGTGGAGGTGAGAGGGATCTCTGGCACGGGAAGTATCAAATACAGTGGGAGGCAGGAATCAGATCATCTGAGGATGGTTTGATGAAGGCTAAAAGGGAACCCTGGAGTCCTGGTTTAAATCTCAACTCTGCCACTTGCTAGCTGTGCGACCTGGTTAAATTACATAACCTCTCTGAGCCTTAGTTTTCCCATCTATAAACTGAGCCAATTAACAGTGTCCCTTCCACAGGGTTATTGAGAAGATAAATGCCTATGAAACCTATCACAGAGTAAGTTCTCAGCAATGACCATTATTACAATGTTAACTAACGGTGAAAGAGTTCTCTAGCTACACCTGGAAAGGAATCATAAATACTTTAGGCATTTGGCTCTCTTAAAGACACAAGGAACACTCTACCTGTAAAATAATCATGTCTGGCCGATACTGTTTCCGCAGTCCTCTGTCAAACATCAGAAACTTGAGCATGTGAAACGCCTCCTCCTCACCCATGTGAAGCAGCAAAATGCCAGCTACAAAGCTGAGACCTTGGCAATATCCCACTTCCTGGTCTAGAAGCGAGTAGGCCTTCAAAATGTTGTAAAGTGACAGCTGCCCTGCTCCTAGCTGGGCCGAGAAGTACGGATGTGTTGGAAAGGTTCGCCCTGTGAAAACAATACGCGTTAGTTGTAATTTTAAAAAGGAAAGCCTGTTACACCAGAAATCCGATGGGCCTCAGGTTAAGGCAAAAGAGCTTCAGAAGTTGGCTATCCTAAGTCAGCTCTGTAAACAAGGCCAGCTGGTTGTTCTTGGAATAACGTTTGCAATTAAACATCGGCAAGTATCCATGCTTTTGTGCGGTGAAAGAAATCAGAACCACCTTTGGTCCTACGGATATCTGGATTTCAATCTATAACAAAAAGGAGACTGTCGGTCCTGTAAACACACCTCTGCTCTCGAGAGGAACAGACTGCTGTGGTTCTTTATCAGCACCTGTCCCAGCACCACCTAAATGCGGCCGAGGGCCTGGCCTGGCCTCAGACACTCCCCTATCAGCTTTTCCCAGACTGTGTACTGTGCCTGCAAATGCTTTCATGCCTCCTGTGTTATGTCTGTGCTTTTAAACCACAGGCATTACTTTGAAACCGAATGAGGAGCAAGAGGTGTTTTCTTTTACACAAAGCAGTTACATTCCGGAAAGAGGTTTAAAAAAAAAAAAATGTTCTCAACATTCTGATTATTTTCACAAAAAAAGCTGGTATTCAGATAACGTTTACAGACTTCTTTTGTCCAGGAGGCTTTTGTAGTTGATACCTGTCAAATCCCACCTCCTGGAATGTGACTCCTGGGGAAGTGTGTTTCCAGGGCGCAGAAAAATGCCTGCTCGAGAGAAAAAATACTTATCCAGGGCCAAGCTTGGACCCAGATGAGGATTGCAGCCTCATCTAGCAGAGGCAGAGGGTGCATCTAGGCCAAACTTAATTGTTCACCTTAATTGTTTGGCTTGGCAAAAGGACGAGGACTGATGCCTGTGTTCTTCCTCAGCCTCCTGAGAAAACATTTATTAATCCAGAGCCGTTCATCTGAACTTGATTTAAGAGGATGGCAACAGTCTCCTAATCGCTTTACTGATTTCTTGTCCTATATTCATTCTTGGCCTGTTCTACCTCTTCCCCTAACAAATCTTCCCCAAACACACCCTGCACGTGACATTCCACTGCTGGAAAGCAGTCACTTTCCAGATCCCCAGTGGAGCTCTGCACACTTCCTTACCTATCCTCCCAGCTTCACCTTCCACTCCAGGGTTAACCTAGGAACTGTGAGGGGGTTCTCCGGGCTGCAAGCAGAACCGAGTGTGTGCATGTGCGAAGTATGAGAGGGCATGGTTACCCCTGTGCATTTTCCTAGTCCACAGCAGCATGTATAACTGAACTGTAATGAGAGCCACATACATAATTTAAAATTTTCTAGCGGCCACATTAAAAAGTAACAAGTAGGATTAACTTTAATAAGCTATTCTGTTCAACCCAGCATATACGAAATATTGTCATTTCAACATGTAATCAATACACAAACTATTGAGGCATTTTATATATTTTTTTTCATACTAAGCCTTTTGGAATCCAGTGTATCCATTATACTGACAGCACGTCAATTCACATTTCAAGGGCTCAACAGCCACACGTGGCCACCATACTGACAGCACAAATACGCTGCTCTCCGCAGAATCTGAAACGGCCTAGGGCAACAACGTATGGGAAGCTCCTCGCTCCATCACGCCGCCAGCTTCCAAACAGCCGTGGAGCACCTGCCAGCTCCGCGGGCTTGCTCGTGCCCTGCCCCCGCCCGGCACGCACCCCTGGGTCTCAAATGGGTGGCAGAACACACAGGAGTCTTGCAGCGTGGAGGGACACCAGGAAACACTTAAGTTGGTTTTAAATGTTATCCTTCAATATTGTCATTTTTGCTAACCAGACATCCCCTTATATTACAGAAGGAAGGGGTCGCACTAACTGGCCCTGCCTGCGAGTGGACAGTTCTCAACGAACAAGGCTCCTGAGAGCACAGGGCTGGCAGCCCGGGGAGTGACTTATGCCAGTCTGGCCCTCCGCAGTGGGGCAGGGCCTTCACAGACGTCTGTCCCGTGCAGTCACACTGGCTCTGTGCGTAGAAGGGCTTCATGCTGGGTTTAATGCTCTACTGTCACCATCGTGAAATTCTTAATATTTGCATAAGGGGTTCTGCATTTTTATTTTGCAACAGGCCCTGCAAATTCTGCACTGTGTTTGGGAGAGACAGGCCCCTAGGGAGCCTCCAGGGGTGGCTACAGACATCTTCCCCACAGCCTTGCTACCAAGTGGTACGGTACATGAAAGCAAACCTTAGTCTAAATTCTGCCACACATACAACTTTAAAACTTGTAAGCAGACATGAAAAAGGAACCACACAAGCATTTCTCACGCTCTGTCCCCAGGCCTCCGACAAGTACCTCTTGGGAAAGGTTCTGCTGGAGGAGGGCACTGTGGCAGTCTGATGGGAGAGCCAGGCCACCGACGGTCGGGCTGCATTGATGCTCCGGATGCGGTGGGCGCTCAAGAAGTATTGGCAGAATCGCCACTGAATGACCCGGGGAGAGGGGTGAGAAGGGAGAGCTCTTCTATACGCAGATTAGTTCTAGGGAATGTTTGGCTGAGTGTAATGGCAGTCAGAATGGGCTTCTTCGGGCTCCACGCACATCTCTGCCCAGTTCTACATCAGTGACATCATGTTGGTGGCTTAAAATTAGCCAAGACGGAAGTATTTACACCATGGAAATCTGCAAATGCTAACACTGGGGCTTCATCTGAGGGGCCTGGGGGGTCCCAGCTATTAACACCTGCCAGCGCACCACTGATCGGCTCAACGGCTGTAGGAAGGTTTCAGACCTCTACGAAAAGAAATGCAGTCACACCCCACCTTACTCTTCCCTTTTATCACTCACTTTCAGTTAGATCACTTCAAGGTTCAAAGCATATTTAGAATGATCTAATAAATATGATTTCATGATACGGTCTTGATACTATGAAACGAGGGCAGAGCCTTTGGGAAAAAACTGTGTGTAGCTGTTGGTGCAAGAATTTATTAAAGTCCCGAGCTGCGCTTCTTCAGTGACCTCCAAAGAGCAAAGTCCCCGACCGGACAGACACGTTTGCTACGTAACAAGACTGCAACATGACAAATTCTAGTGACTTTCCTGTCTTTTGTCATCACATGGGCCTCCAACCCAAGGGTGACACAGAAAGTGGTGCTCCCCACTGGCACCCGTCTGCGGTTACAGAACAGCCCACCCGCCGCTCGAAGCGCGCCGCACTCCGCGCTCTGTGGCACGGCCACGTGCGGCGAACCACGGGGCAGGGAGGGAGAAGGGAAGACTCTCTCCTCTGCCCGCTAGATTTAGTCGTCCTAAATGCTCTCAGCAGAACCTTCCTCTTGGCGGCTCTTCTCCTCCTCCTCTTTTACGGATTCGATAAAAGCAAGGAGGAAACAAATTCTCTTTTATAAACACTTGGAGACGAGCTCCTTTGCTTCCAGATACCAGGCATCTTTTATACCTTTGGTTAAAATATGTTAAGGGGAAGCAAATCAACACGGCAGCTCCCATGCTGGATTCTTGACCTGCATGTGTCTCTGGATGTACACTTTGCCTCTCGCTGCGACACGGGCATGCATAATGCCGTTGAGGTGTCACTGACAGAGGGTCGCTAAAAGTCCATCAAAATATGCTGCTTCTGGTCACCAAAAGATTCATCACACCTCGTCAGGGTATATAAGCGATGCCACTGTTTTACTGACCTATGAAGCACACATTAATAAAATGATAAGTAAGTGATGTGGGGGAGATTAGGCACAGGTCCGTCTCTGCTGATTCGAAGGTGTTCCGACATTTCTGGACCTGTTCGAGTGTGGTTCCAGCTAAGTCCTTCCTGTCACAGGAGGCTGGACGGCCTCACCAGGCGGAGGCAGTGACTGCTGGAAGGTGTCCAGGAGCAGCTGACACGGTAGAAGATGGAGGGGTGAAGTGGGGCCTGAAGGGGTGTCCAGCTAGTTGCTCAGAGTCACCAGCAGCCTGTAGTGTGGCCACGACTAGAGCAGGAAGTCCAGCCAGGTGGCAGGATGCTTATTAGCCCATGTAGTCCACCCAGATGGAGAGCCAGAGAAGAAATGGCTGCACGAATGGATGTAGCTTAAACCAGACTTAATGGGTGGGGCAGGTTCCTGAAACTGAGGCCTCAAGACTGCTAAGCCCTGGGAGAGGCTGTTTTCTCCTGGCAGGGTGTGGTCAGCTCTGAAGGAGCCATATGCCGCCTGCCTGCAGGAGGGAAAGCTGTGCTGGTATGGAGTTGGCAGAGCCAAGAAAGACAGGTGTCCTAGAAGGGACGTGACAAGGAGACTAAGAAGACAAAGGTGCTAGAACTTCCTGCCATGGAGTAGCTTGTAACTTGGGCAAAGCACTCAACCTCTCTGGGCCTCTTTGATCACCTCTAAAGTGGAATAATATGTACCCAATTTGATGGACGGCTGTATAAATCTGAGATCCGACAAAGCTAGAGAATGTTTCCCAAACTATAAAACACTGCCCAAAACAAAATGTATTACTCTTCCTCTTGGAAGAAAAGAATCCTGCAAACAACTGATTAGACTAACAGCTAATTTCAGAAAGTAAAGCCAAGAAGCAAGAGAATAAAAACCCATGAAAATTCAAAGTATGTCCAACCAACAAGTATTCTGTTCTTCTGGCCAGGATATGGATCACTTTTTAAGAAAAAGTGAAACGTGATTTGTTTTGCTCTGCTCTGCACCACATGCCTTCCTTGGGCCTGGAGTTAGCCATAGTGTCCACAAAATAAAAAGTACAGACTAAGCAAGCGGCTTGGCAGTGGGCAGAGGGCAGCAATGGGCAGTCAGGAACAAGTTCTCGGTGAAGCCAACCAAGCAGAGCCTGGCAGGCGGGACCCATGGGGCCGCAGCCAAGTCTCAGCTAACACACAGGTTTCCCCAGTTCAGGTGGGAGAGGAGACGGGCCCTGGCAGGTCCTGGATAAAGCCTGGAGAGATGCAGAGGTCACCTGAGAACCGTACTTCTGGAAATGGCTTCATTTAGGCCATGGCAGGGTACTGGAGGGCATCCAAATGGGGGCCAAGACTGGAGACGTGGAGGGAGGAGGCCTGTGCTGTCAGCGGGGTGTGGTGGCTGCAGGTGGCCTTTGAGGGTGTAGAAGGGTGAGCATGGGAGATGGGCAGGGACGAAGAGGACATGAGTGCAAACTGGCTCTGCTCACAATGAGAAAAGGGTGAACCTTGGCGCACGCAGACCATGTGCCATTGGAAAAAAGGCTACAGGGGGCCCCAGGGCAGGGGAGGCTGTCCCAGCGTGGGCCACAGCAAACACAGCTCCCCGGGGAGAGGGCCCCCAACCCCTCGTGCTGACTTAGCCTCTTCCTTCCCTCTGCAGAAAAGTGATGACATCTGGACAACGGGAAACCGAGGGCCGATCCCACTCGTGAAAGAATGAGAGGAAAACTGAGGGGACAACATTTGAATCCGGGAAGGGAAAACACGTTGCCTTCTCCTCCCCTCCTGGGAAGGAGCGGAGGGCGGCAGAGAGGCCGTCTGCGCCCCACCTTTCGATCTCCCCACTCTCCATTTTATTTTCCACTTCATTTCACATGATAGGAACATGATGTCATTTTTTCTGTTACTCAGCACATTAGCAAACACAGCTATTGCCAATTCACAAAACTGCTCTGCTCGGAGTCAGTGGGCCAAATGAGGTCTAGCCCCATGACCACGCACACTTTGTCCCCAGGGTGTAATTACGACCTGTCAGCATCACCTTTCACCCAGCTGGCCCTTCCATGAAAACACATGGGCTCCTGGGCTCAGAGGACCTCAGGGACAAATGGCCCTAATTACAACACAAAGCCACCGTGAGTTTAGGTCCTGCCAGTTAATTGTGACTATGGCCACCACTTGACCTCTCTGTGCCTTAGTTTCTTCATTTCCTAAAGAGGATGCAGGGCCCATATCCCAGGGCTGTTGTGAGGGTCCCATGAGGTTGAGGTGCTGGTGCAGTGTCTCGTCTTTGACATCTCAAAAGGTTTACTGAACGTCTGCTATGTGACAGGCTCTGTCCTGGGACTGGGGTACGATGGTAAAACAGCCCCAGTCCAGCCCCCAGAGGGCTGCGTCCTATGGGAAGAAAGGCAATAAAATAAAGCTGCTGCTACTGCCATATAACGGGGACAGCGTGGGGAAGGGCAGGGGCAGAGCACAGGCCCCGGAGTTACCCTGCTCAGCGGCACGTCGGCTGTGTCACTCTGAGCATGTTACTTCACCTCTCTGCGTTTCAGTGTTCTCAACTGTAAGCAGGGACAGAACAATATCTTTCTGATCGTGTTGAGGATTAGAGAATGCAGTTTAAGTAACTTCACACGACATCTGGCATAAGGCAAAGTTAAGCTTTCAATAATAATAATAATAATTATAACAATAATAAATGTAGTAAGTATCACGAGGGAGAGTGTGGAGTGGGACAGATGCCATAGCGGAGGCACCTGACCCAGCCTGAAGTGGGGAGCAGAGCCTATGGACAGGGTCACTTTCTCAGAGGTGGCATCTGAGCTCAAACCAAGGAGCAATAGTCATGAAACCAGCCCTCACGACTTGCTGTGTGGCTGGACAGGGAAGCCCTGACGTGGCCTGACCCAGCTGCTCCCTCTGTCCTGGCGGCCGCAGTGCAGGGACCTTAAGAGCCAGGGCACGGCACGGCCCGAAGCACAGATGGGGTCTCTGGGGAGCCCCAGGCAGCGGCAGCAGTAGCCAGGGTGAATATTCTGCCAGCAGGGCCAGCAGGTGCCCGGGAACCAGCCGCCAGCGGAGATGGAGGCCCTTGCAGACAGGAGAGGGTGCGCCCCGCCTCCGCCCCACGTGTGTCTGCTGACAGGTCAGAAGGCCCTGTTGCACAGCATGATTACATCCCCATCCCACATGTCCTTCACTGCGGCAGTGGCAAATGCATCCGATAACACCGTTTGCATCTTAGCGTTTTTAAAACTGTTCCAGAGGCAAGGGGCCTACCCTTTTTTCAAAATGAAATTGCCTTGGGCACACACAGACTGCTTTCTACAATTTTTCTAATAAATCCTGTTTTGAAGTAGTAAAGGCTAGGGCATGGCTCCTATAATTGAGCCAAGCCTCGGACCCTGACACTTAGGTCTTCCAGAATGTTCCTTTGGTTGACTAAAAGCCTCCAATTGATATGTGAATTACTGACCTGAGCCCTGGTCATGACTGGAACCTTCATGATTGTCACCCCCTACGCTGAGCTGAGGTAACAAGCTGCCCAGTGAAAAGAGAGACTATTACATATATTTGAAGAAGACATTTGTGATTTCTCTGGGGCATTTTTTTAATTGAAAGTCTCGGTAGCAAATTTTGATTGCTTAACCTAAAGGCAGATCACTAAATAACTTGGACAGTCTCTCCAGATTTTTCGAGTGAAAGGAACTTCCATTCTCATGTCAGATTAATTTGCAGACTTACCAAGGTCGATAAGAATTGCGTGCTGCTGGGACGTGAGCTGTTTTAAGAGTTCTTTGTACGGCGTGTCCTTTGGCTGCTGTTTACTGGGAAACTGGTGTTTAAGGTGGTATTGCTCTGCTAGGAATTTCCAGATTTCGCCCCGGTGATGACGTGGTACACCTTCAAAGTGGGGGCGGAGAGTAGAAAATATAGAGAAAGACTTTATGTGCAGAAAACACCTTAATAATAAAGATAAGTGTGTTTCATTCCAATGATCTGATTTTTTGTTCCATTATGAATTAACAGCATAAGAAGCAACCAAAATTTTGTCCTACTGGCCCCTTCCTTCCTTCTTCCACACCCCACATTCTGCCCCTCACCACCCCCACCCTCTCCTACTTTCTTTTCACATTTCAAATATATACTATGTTCGAGTTATGCTAGCATTTGCCAGGGACAAACTGGTGAATGACATGAGCCCCTAGCTGATGCCAATAATACCGTTCTAGGGAAACAAGACCAAGCATGTAATACTGCAGCACAGAATGTCGTCTCATTAAAATCATATAATCAAAGTGACATGAGTTCAGATGAAGGAGATCGAGATTTCATAGAACCCTTCTCTGGTTCTGGAACTTCAGAGTCAGGGGAAAGGAAGAGAAAGGACAAGTCAGAGGAAGGGAACTGTGACTGTGAGAATTTCTGTGGCCTTGGGCCCAGCGCACACATGGGGAGGTGCAGGTGGCCATCAGGTTTTGTTAGAGGCAAAACTGAGGGCAAGAAACCTGCACTTTCTAGAGGTCCATGGAGCTGGGGACGAAATAGCCTAATCAAGGCTGAGATTATAGGGTATTGATCAGCTATCTTTCTGCAAGGGCAGGCTGGAGGAAGGACCGGAGGCTGGACAGGACACCGTCTGCATAAACTTGGTGTGGTGAGCATTCAGAGGAGGCCTAAAAACAAGATAAATTACCCAGGAGACTTTGCCTAATGTTTAAATACGATTAATTTGAACACTCAAAGTGATAAAAAAAAAAAAGAGAGAGAGAAAAGAAAAAGAAAAAAAAAGTCTACAACTGAAAAAAGTTCTATTAAAGTCAATAATGTTATTTAGGGCAAACTTCATTAGAGAAAGTGACAGTTTTTATTCAAAATTCTTTGGTTCGTCATTCAGCTGTCACAAGGTCCAAATGCAGAAATGGAAAGAGAAAGACTATAGAACAGGGCGCCAAATCTTTCTCATCTCTGACAGGACTTCTCTTGAGAGAAAAGGAACCACCGAATCAGGGATTAATCTTTCCTCCGGCCAAAAAAAATGTGACCACTTCGTGCCACTCCCTTCTTTCCTCATTTCCACAATTGGACCTTGTGACAGCTGAATGATGAACCAAGGAAGGTCGTTTTTTCTGGTTTCCCACTGGCCGTCTCTGAGGAACGCTTCTGCTGGCCAGACGGCAGCAGCAGCAGCGACCGTTTACTGCGAGGCCATTCTGAGCCCTTTGTGTCACCCTCACAACCTGTTAAGGGAAATCTTACGATTATCCCCCTAGTACACGTGAGGAAGCGGAGGCCAAGGAGAGTAGGTCCCTCGCCCAAGATCACCCAGCTGGGCAGTGGCAGCCCAGGGAAAGGGCCATTTTCTATTGATGTCCTCCCTGTGAGAACTGTCACACCAGCTGCTGCTCAGGCAGGTACTGGAGAAAAAATATGTATGTTCCTACCTGGCAATTAATAACAAAATAATCATCTGTGGATGTGAACCAGATAGTAGTCCATTTATTACTCGATCCACATGGAACTGTTTTCAAACAATTGCTCAGCCATTTCTTGGAAAATATTTAAGGTGTAGTAAGTAATTTGGTTTTTGTCTTACATATACCAGTTGTAAAAAAAATAACAAAAAGCAGCCTGTGGGAGAAATACAGGCTTACACTTAACTGTGACCATCACACCCTATAGCTTCTCTGAATATTTATCTTAGCATTAATCTGACGTAGTGGGCTGAATGGTGGCCTTCGGAACGACTGTATCTACATCCAACCCCCAGAACCCTTGAATGTTAACTTATTTGAAAAAAAGGACTTTGCAGATATAATTAAGATCTTGAAATGAGATCATCCTCCGGGATTATCCAGGTGGGCCCTCTATTCAATGACAACCCTCTTTATAAAAGATGCACAGAAGGGAAGACAAGAGGAGGAGGCCATGTGACCATGGAGGCAGAGGCTGGAGCGATGCAGCTCAACTCTAGGAATGTCGGCAGCCACCAGAAGCTGGGAGAGGCCAAGTGCAGGCCTGCTGACCCAGAACTGTGAGATTTTCTGTTGTTTTAACCACTAATTTTGTGATAATGTTACAGCAGCAACAGGAAGCTAATACACCCTACCTTTTTACATTACTCTATCCCTTTGTTCCCTTCTCTCCCTGCTCAGAGATATCTTAGTGTGTGTGTGTGTGTGTGTGTGTGTGTGTGTGTGTGCATGTGCACGCATGTGTGTGTGTGTACACACAGAAGCCTTAATACTTCAAACCATACTAGAAGTAAATGCTGCCTGGAAAACAGTCAGCACATTAAGTGATTTATAGTGGGGCTTTTCACAAAATATTTTTTTCAAAATGGGAAATTTTCCCAAGCTATGAGATGACCAATTTCCTCTTTTACTACTAAATGATTACTAAATCATTCCCATTATCTTATCAGACCTTTATTTTTTGGAGGAAAAGAATACTGGCTGTGTCACTGGACAGTACCACATATTCTGGTATTTAAGAGAAAGCTGAGATGTATGATTTAAAAACAAAGGGTCATACAAAGTGGAGCCAATGTTTTTGCTAAGAATGTTCTAGAACATCCTTCTCCATATTTGGTTTGCTTCCACTCCAAACCCAAGAGAGAAACATGGCAGTGGAGTCTACCTAGGGCCTGCAGGTGGGCCACCCTCCCCCTCAAATGTAAATAATCTTTTTATTTTTATGACTTTAAAAGTATATATACTTTTAAAAGCGTACTTACTACTTAAAAAAAAGGGGGGGGGACTTCTGGAAATGCAAAAGGTACGAAGAAAATGAAAAAAACCCCGCTACTAGAGTGAACACATAATTAGCCATCGAGAGCACGAGGCTTTGGAAGGCAAAGGGGAGGAAAGCTATTATTAATTTTTTCTGGAACGAGCTGTGAAGCAGGACTATGCCAGGCAACCCAGATGTGTCGTCATCCTGCCTATTCCCAGAAGCCTGCGGACACGTCACGGACGTTTTTCTACAGATATGCACACAGAAACATACACGTGTCCATGACACCATGCTGTACTCTTTCATTTAACAACTCATCTTTTACATCAGTAAATACAATTTAGGACATGGGTGGGGTCATGCCATTGGGGATTTGGGTTCTGTTTGTTTTCTGGCTATTAAACAACGCCATGATAAGCATTCTTCCTAAGGCCGTACATTTTTGACTGATTAATTTCTAGAATAGGTTTCTATGCATGGCTTTGCCGGGTCGAAGGTAAGCAGAGTTTGCATCTGGCCCACACTGCCAACTGCTCGGGTGGCCTCTTTGCAATCCCATTCCTAGAACAGTACACTCTAGTTTATAAAGTTCTATCTTGACATCTTTTAATTATTAAATGAAATCATTTAAATAAGTCATTAGATAAAAAGAAATCATTCAAACACAAACTAAATTCTGGATTATTTAAAATTCCACAAAACTAGTCTTCCTTCTCCCAAGCTGATACCCTAATCCTGATACTGATTCCATTTTAACTTGGGAAGTTCATAGAGCCCTTTATTTCCATCACTGAGGGGCCTTGAGATCATTAAGAAGCGGCCTCTTACCCACACAGGGGCTGTTTTCTTTCAGGAGCTTGGAAGTGACTTGGCCTCTCTACCCAAAAGGCCAAAGGTGTGGTTCTGAGTCAATCTTGTTTTTTTCTTCTGAGCTACAAGATGGATGGTGGCCATTTGTTTGGGGTTGTTAAATTTTATGTGTTGAAACCAGCTGAATAACTGACAAAGCCCTTTTTACAGTTAGAGATACAGAGTTCCTGCCACGGAAGGTGATGTGGCAATGTGGAAGATACGTGTGGAAACTCCAGATTAGTTCACCTCAGTATATAAATTGTTCAAACATCTATCCCTAACTCCACTACACATGTTCTAGATGCCTAGAGTATTTCTATTAGTCGCTCTCATAAGAAATATGATGAAAACCAATATATGCAGGTGACAGGCTTCTAAGCTCAAACATCTGGAACAGCTGTCATAGACCGAAGTGTTGCCTTCTGTAGAAGCAAAGCCACCTGAAGGCCATCATGTAGTCAACAATGAGAAAGGAAAGAAACAGACTCAGTATTTTCTCTGCTTTCCTCTTTTTCAAAACGGCAACCTGGGGCCATGTGGCGCAATGGTAAGCCTCCAGCAACCGTTATGGGTGCAAAGAATGTAAGAATTGGAAAAGAGCTCTAAGATCCTCTGCTTGCTCCATGCCTCTCATTCTAGCAGCCAGAAGGCCAAAGCCTGGATCACAGAGGGAGCCCTGGCAAATTTAAAATCGGAGTCCTCATCACCCACCGTATTTCGGGTCTGTGAGACCAGAGGTGCCGAGGTGTAGTTTGGCTGCAGGCAGTGCCAGTCATGTGGTGCCTAGAACTAGGGTACGAGACCAGCTCTGTGGCCCTCGGCCTGTTACTCAACTGCCTGAAGTCCAAGTTTCCTTATCCATGCAAAGGGGACAGTCACACTAGCAATAACTACACATTACTAAAATTGATGCTGTCCAAACTCAGGTAAAGGTTAAATAATGCCTAATTGACAATAGCAGGGGAAAAAACCACTTTGCTTCATTTACTCCTAGAGATGAATGATGCATGTGTTAACTTCTTCCATCAAACAGCTAATAAAGTCAGAAAAAACCAGATTTATATATATTTGCAAACTTTTTTTAAACACTTGGTTATTCATGACTAGACTGGACAGAATTCAGTAGCACTAAATTAGACTCAAAAGCTTTCAATCTTGCTAGCAGACACTTATACACATTTTAAAAGAAATGGTTGTTTTACTTGAATACTAATAATCACTAAAGTTAAGCTCTGAAATGGTGCTCTCAAACTATCTCTGATGAAGGACCAGTTTTTTCTTTTAAAATCTTCCAATCCACTGGAGACTGATGCTTTTTAAAATATAGTAAAAATGAATTAGTAGAAAAATGAAATGAGAAAACAAAGGCTGACAAAATACAGGTTTGCTTTTTATAAAAACATAGAATCACTGTCAAATTGCTGGAAAAGTTTCTAAATGTCAGTCTCAAGTTCTGTACTTATCTTGGGCCACTAACAGTTCAGACTGACACACAGTCATCACACTACACTAAAAACAAAAAACAAAACAAAAAAAACCCCACAGCAAATCCTGCCCACTCTCGGGGCCCTCCCGTGGAGCAGACGCATGCAGCATGCTCCTAGGTGCCAGCTCATTCGCTCCTCAAAACAGCCACTGCCTTCACCCAACACCTTACACATGTGGAAAGTGGGGCTCAGAGAGGTTAAGTCATTTGCCTGAGATCACACTGCAAACTGCGGGTTTGGGAATCCAAACCCAGGAGTACCTGTTTGAAGTCTGTGCCAAGATGTCCCCCAAAAGTACTCATACAGAGGCCACAAAATTACTTATGAGTTTACAATTTAACTCAGAGTGTATCGGCATATTATTAATAGTCTGTAGTCAACTAAGCTTCTGGGGTTTCCTCTACCTTTTACCTGTTTCCTGGTCTTCTGGGCATTTTAACTGATTTAATTAAGAAGAATCATGAAAGGTGATGAAAAATATAATTAACTATGATAATCTGGAAACAGACTAAATAAAAATGTGATAAATAGGAGAGAGATGGCCAGCAAGATTGTATTTAAACATTTTTTTATTCCATATTTCTCCCCAATCACTGACGGCGGGTGAGGCTGGCTGAACTGACTCCTGGTAAGGCTTACCTTGCCCAACAGCCGAGTGCATTTTTTCCATGTCAAACTTAATTTTGGACCTTCCTGGAGTGCTAAGCATCTTTTCCCACACCATAGTTACTTCTTTAAGACAAGGAGTGATTTCTTCATAATCGAGCTTCAGGCGTTTGTTCAGTAAATCATTTTCAGAGGCTAGAACAGACATTTAAGAGCATATTAGTTAACATACTAAGGCTATGTGTCATGTTTCACAACATAGTGGCCCAGTCATCCTCACTACTGAGATGTCATGTGGTGACAGCCAGCTTAACAGGAAGGATCAAATTGAAGTCACTGTTCATATCCCACACCATTTTCCTTACCTTGGAAAAAGCTGAACACCTTGATTTCTCGTACCCCTTCACCTCTAATGGGTACTGCTGGTTCTACCACTAAAATAGACACCCTACCTGTCCAATCCTATCCACCTCCGTTGGATACCCTGTTAAACCAGAAACACCTCAAGGGCAAGAACTGTGTGTTAAAATTCTAGTGCCTGGCATGGTTAGAGCTCAAAAATTTTTTTTATCTAAACTAGGAGAGGTTCTCCAAGGATGATTCTTTCTTGTCTAGAGCCAAACCTCCTTTAGGTAGATTCTGCCATCAGTCATGTTTCTGCTTCCTGGAGCTGAACAGAATAAATCTACCCTTTTCATATGCCATCTCCACACATATATAAAGGCAGCTATTATTTCCCAGCAACTTCATCAGCTTAAAGCTGGATTAAGAATAATGACACTTAAATTATCAAACTGTGGCCGGGGGTGGGGTGGGGGAATCAATACAGGAAAAATTTAAATTGATAATTCCAAGGAGGATTAAAAGAGAAAACCCCACTCCCACCTAAAACCACTAAATCCTAATAAGTCACAGTGGTAATGTTTTGTCAGCTCCCAAACCCATTCCACATCACATCTGAGAACTAGACTGTGTAAGTTTATTAGGACAGCAGGTAGGACAGCTAAGTATAAGCCAATACACAGACTTCTGCAGCGCTGGTAAACTAGACTTCTTCATGATAATAATACTTACTCTATATATCTCAAGTCCTTTATACTTAGTAACGTTTCATCTGAATGTCACTCTGAGGCACAAGTGAGGAGCTCCACCAAGGTCCCAGAGCAGAAGGCAGAGCAGGCCTGGGACCCTCGGCCTTCACTGAACCACAGAGCTTGTTGGTAATTATACATTTTTTTCTGAGACTAGACATGTATCAATTACAGACTTTAATACTTGATAGAATCAAGTGGAGCTACCTAAGCCTAGAATTTTCTTGGTGTGAGATTTTTAAAATAAACTTGATTTCTTTAACAGATACAACACCATTCAGATCTTTTTTCTTCTCATTTCGGTTTTTGGTAAACTGCATCTTTCAAGAAGTTTGTTTCACCTCAGTTGTTACGTTTACAGGCACGAGGCTGTTAGTCCTGCAGACTGCAGACGCTCAGTCAGTGTACACGTCTCGCAGGTCTGCTCTCCCCGCAGCCCCTGCAAACACTCTCTCCCCACCCTCACTTCACTCAGGAGGAGGCAGAGGCGGAACAAGCTCCTTACTTTGTGACTTTTCACCTACCACCTTTGTTCTTTTCCTTCTTCCTTTGAAGAATACATTTTCAAGGTCCTGCTAAACAATTCCCAATTCCCTACATATGGAGTTCAAATTGAAAAAAAAAAAAAAAGTCAACCCCAGGTTTGTTTTGATTATGAGGATGCACAGTAGATGTCATTAGAGTTGAATGAACCCTGTGGGAAACTGGGTTCAGGACGGCCTTGCTGAACGGTGACTGCTGGCAGCACCGGGCTCCCGGAGCCTGTGTACATTTCCCTGGCAGAGAACTCTGCTGTGAGCACGTCTGGCCACATGGGAAACCTGCTCTGAAGTCACCAGAACAGAGAACTATCTGGCCAGAAGATTCAGCTGAAAAGGCTTAATCCATGTATGTTGCTGCTGGCCCAAGAGACACCCAGCTGTTCTCGTGTCCTGGTAACACTGTTGCCCAAAATCTGTGGCCTCCACAATGCCTATCGACCAAGGCAGATGGTGCAGGCCTGTGACAAACGCAAAGCTCCAAGGCAAGAACTTTAACTACAAGATCAAACTGTTTAAATAGCAAATAAGGGTCTACAATACCATGTTTGTGAGTTTCTGGGGTTGGCGGAAACCAGGAGTACATGAGATCAGATGCGGCTTTGCGAAAGAGTCATGTGAAACATTCAGTATCATTTGACGTGGATTATGCTAGCTTGGACTAACATTAAGGTCTGACTTATGTCTGTGGTGTAGGGTAGGCTGTGGTTGCCCATCTCCAGTCTTGCTCCGTTAGCAATGGCCTTCACAGATAAAACACTCTTTCAACTGCCACCATCTTAGAAAAGGAAGGCTAACGGGCTGGGATCCTCGGTAATTAAATGACCCCTAAGTTTATGGAGACTAGAAAAACTGCACCCACTATTTAAGTTTTCATAACCAACATGTAGTATTTATTTAACCAGGGAAAAGCCTTTTTGTAAGTATCTTCTATTACAACTCAATTAAAATTCCAAATTCAATGTGTTAGCACATTGCTATGCAGATGTAATATCTGTTACATTTTCATTTTAAACACGAAATGTTGAATGATAGGAGTCAGTCCAACAAGTAATAATGTGCTGACCAAAAACCATGCTTGAATTGAATCATACCCTGCTGTCTTGCATTAGGCTGCTTGCGTCTTCATTTATAAGAGAGGAAAAATGTCTTTGCAGAGGTACAGCAGAAGATTGCTGCTTGGAAAGAGGTGATGAATCTTAGTTCTAACACCACTGGAAAAAAATGAGCTGTTTAACTTTCGGGAAATTACAATTCGGCTTCCAACTGTCTACAATGGACTGAGGAAGATTTAGATGACATGGTTTGGTTCTTTCTCAGACACAAAGCTTCTAGAAGACTAATAAATATTTGATCCATACATTCAAAAACCAGGAACTAGGCTTGGCCATAGGAAGAACCTCCTCCTATATGTTTCTTTAATTTTTTTTCCCCCAAAGGGCATACCAGTTAGCCTGAACCTTTGATCAATTTTAAGAGCCACTCCCAGTTGTAATTTAACTTTCCTTTTAAAAGCACTTGAAAAAAATTGCAATGGAATGACTAGCTGTCTAGTAAATAGTACCCCTCCTGGTTAGTTCTCAAATTTTGCTTCTGTATATAATAAGAAAGTTCTGCTGCCTCCTCATCCCACCCCAACAAAACTCGGAAATTTTTAGGCAATTAATAATCAAACTCTGTTGGTTATTTTTCTCAGCAACGTAGGTACTGTACACACTGATACAATGCTTTCTAAATTATATTTGGCAAGTTTATTGTGCTATCATCACAACAATCAACATGTATTGAACTTTACAGAGCTAAGAAATGATCTGAAACAGTAAAAAAGTAAAAATGAAAGCCCACACAGGACTGAGCACTGCCAGATGAAATGAGGAAGCAGCAGAAAGTTGCTGGGAAGGGCCGGTGAAGTTGTGCAACACCTGGCAAGCTGTTCCAGGTAGCCTTAGGAAACGTCCCTGTTCCTTCTGGTCTGGGTAGTTATCATTAACACAGCTCTACAAAAGCTTTGCTTTTGTGGCATACTGACCTCATCGGTTAATAGTTACAATTCTTCTCAAAGGCCAGCAAGCATCATTCCCATTTTACGGCTATACCCTGATTTTCCGTGGCTGTCATTCGCAAGATTGGCCAGGATAAGCACTAAGGTTTATGACTTACATGATGAACATAATTGCCTTTTTGCTTTCTGACAAAAATCCCAACCAACATACACATGAATGTAAGTGCTGTGCTCCAAAACTGTCATTTAGCTGATGACACACTCAGCAATGCCATCACTATCAAACCTCTTTCAGGCATCTGCTTACAGGATTACCTTCAAGAACACAAAAGAAAATGGCAGAAAAGTAAGAGCTGGGAGAACGTTTAGCAATCACTGCTCTAAACGGCCCTCACTGAATGAAGCATCCCTGCCCACAGCACCTCGTAGGATGACCCACCTCTCTCAGCTTCCACACTGTGTCTACATCTGTCAGTAGCCTCTTACAATTGTTGGACTACTTTCATAGTGAAAAGTATGATTACTTCATATTTAACTTGTTTTTGATCAAAGATAATAAACTTATCCAAACTATGAACCTTATTCAGCAGATTAGTGTCTTGATGACTTTCAGCTTTACACAAACATCAAGATCATTATTAAAAGATAAAGCCTGACAATCAAGGAGGAAGTTCAAAGAAATGTACAGTAGTTCCCCTTTATCCATGGGGGACACATGCCATGACCCTCAAAGGAAGCATAAAACCACAGATAGTACCAAACTCCTATATATACTTTTTCCCCCTATACATAAACGCCTTTTTACTTACAGAAAGCACTTTATAGCTTCTCTTTGGCATATCTGAATTTCCAACATCACTACTTTTCTGCTTTGGGACCATTATTAAGTAAAATAAGGGTTACTTGAACACAAGCACTGCATATACCATAACAGTCAATGTGATAACCAAGATGGCTACTAAGTGACTGATGGGTGGGTGTACAGTACACACAGCAAGGACACGCTGGACAAAGGGATGATCCATGTCCTGGGCGAGATGACAGAACAGCTCGAGATTTCAGAACAGCACTAAATTTAAAACCTGTGAACTGTTTACTTCTGGAATTTTCCTTTTAATTTTAGGACCCTGGTTGACAGCAGGTAACTGAAAGCTCAGAAAGCAAAACCACAGATAAGGGGGACCACTGTACTCTAATTCCAAAATTTCTTTGGGCAGTGACAGCACAACTGAACTACCCATACAGCCTCCCTCGAGAGTCTGTCCAGACATCCGGATCCAAACCCTCTTTATTTTATAGCCAGGTAGCTCTCTCTACCCTAAGACCTGTGTTCTTTCCATGATACTACCCAGGGTACATAAACTTAGCTTCTTGCCTACTTTGAAAATAATATTTATTGCTGCAAGTGACAGCACGGAAACAGGAAATGAAAAAATCGAAACTTTCAAAGTTCTTGTCTTATTTTGATACTGACATGACCATGGGTGAGTTGTGTGGCTTCTCTGAGCCTTATTTTCCTCTTGAGGCGAATACCTGCCACTGTTATCTTCAGGACTGAATAAGTCCATCTACATGTTGAAGTTTTCAAGTTACTTACAACTCACTAAAAATACACATAGCGTGAGGTTTAATGATTTATGTAGGATCAGTTTACACATAACACCCAGGCACAGACTATGGCTGAGAACAAAATAGGGAGAGAGAGAGAAAAGCCCAAACAAAACCGCTATTCCGAGGGTTCAAGCTCACACATTTGAAGGCTGTCTTTTAGAAGTTCTACACATTATGCTAAAAATGACCATACGAGGATAACGAATGCAGTGGTGAGATCTTTAGAGCTTGAAAAAGTAGTGTGAACTTTACTCTGAAAAAGTAAACAGGTATTTGATATAGACACAACTGTATATATGTTACGTGTATATATGTATGTATGTTAGAATATCTTGCTTTCTTTTTAAGATAGCATGGTTATGTCTGATGTGATTTCACTTCAAAGCCAAGATACATTGAGATCATCGGGCCTGTTCAGTATAAAAATGGCAAACCGACCTTGCAGCTTCTGATTTTCCTTCTCCATTCTGAGGAGGAGGATCTGTTGTAGAATCGCCTTTTGCCATAGTTCTCGAAGCTCGCGAGACGTCCTTTTCTTTTCCTCTGGCACAGGGCCGAAGGCTCCATCTTCACAAACTGGTTCTAAAGGTGATCGGGGCGGAAGCTCTCCCAGCTCAGAAAAATCTGAAAAGGGAAGAGGACGTTTCGGATTGTTCGTTTTTCGATAAAAATGTATGTTTAAACACAGTGCCAAATTATAAAATTCTGCTCATTCAGATCTTACATAATGCTATCACCCAAATTTAAGATTCATACTTTAACATGCACCGGAATAAACTAGGTCTGAGCCACAAACATCTAACAAAG
This sequence comes from Eonycteris spelaea, assembly GCA_003508835.1. Taxonomy (NCBI): domain Eukaryota; kingdom Metazoa; phylum Chordata; class Mammalia; order Chiroptera; family Pteropodidae; genus Eonycteris; species Eonycteris spelaea. The sequence goes on along the minus strand of PUFA01000062.1, from coordinate 2,287,290 downwards.
TACATATCAAATAGTAAGCAAAAGTTGTAGCAGCTGAGGAAATGTTCAAAGATACCTACCTACTTTTTAAGGTGTAATAGTTTTATTTTCTGAGTTAATAAGTATATTGATAGTAACAAACATTCATATATTGCTCACTATGCACTAGACTATTCTGAGGGCTTTATGTATAGTTTATTTAGTACTCAACCACCCTAAGATGTAGGTACGGTATCTATTCCATTTTAAAGAAAAGCAAACTGATGCTCAGGGAGTTTAAGTTACTTGCCTAATGTCACACAGCTCGGAAGTAGTAGAGCCGGGACTGGGACCCACAGTTTTCACTTTCATGAGCATTCTTAACCACCGTGTAACATGGTTAGGTATTTTGAAAGAGGATTAAAACATACTGAATAGCCAATAACAACAGTGACCATTAATGGATCTTCTACCAAATGCTGGGCACTGTGCCAGATGTGTTATGTAGACAGACTCATTTAATCCTGAGGACAATTCCAGGAGGCAGGTATCAGAGGAAACTAAGGCTCAGAGAAGCCAGGCAACTTGCACAGGGTCATGCAGTGAATCGGCAGGTGCGTCAGGATCCCAGCCTACATCTGCCTGACTCACAAGTCCATGCTTTCCGCCAGATACCTCTACCACTCAAATATATATTTTTAAATTTTATTTTATGAGTTTCAAGTATATAGTACATTGGTTAAACATTTATGTAGTTTACAAAATGATCACTCTAATTGTTCTTTCTCTTCTCCGGCTCTCCGCCTAGCCATTACATTAATGCTGACTGCATTACCTATGCTGTGCTCCCCACCACCCCCATGACCATCCATCGGCTACTAATTTGTACTTATTTAACCCTTCACCCTATTTTCCTGGACCCCCAAACCCCCTCCCATCTGGCCGTCACCAGATTGTCCTCTATATTTGTGAGTCTGTTTTTGATTAGTTTATTCTTTTTGTTCTTTACATTCTACATATACGTGAAATCATATAGTGTTCTTTCTCTGACTTATTTCACTCAGCATAATAATCTCTAGGTCCATCCATGTCATTGCGAATGGTAGGATTTCATTTATTTTTTTAATGGCTGAGTAATATTCCATTGTATATATAAACCATAACAGCTTTATCCAATCGTCTGTTGATGGGCATTTGGGCTGCTTCCCTAACTTGGCTTTTGAAACTGTGCTGCCATGAACATAGGGGTGCATAGATCTTCACGAATTCTTGTTTGGGCTTTTAATATTACTTATGTAATCAGTTTTTAAACTTCTATTTATTAGTTGAAATCGCTTCACATTTTACTTTTGGAGGTAAGAAATAAACGGTTTATGAATATTAGAAAAGGATGTTCCTGTGTTTGTGGTCAACATAAAAGTAGGAATCAAAATTGTCCAGTAGTCTGATCTGTTTTATAAAACCATGAGAGGCAGAGCAGTTTAGGCGTTAACAGGTCAGGCTCTGGAGCCAGGTGGCCTGGGTTTTAATCAAGGCCCTGCACCTATTGTTCTGTGACTTCAGCAAGTTGCTTAACCTCTTTATGTGTCAGTTTCCCAATCTGTCCAGTGGTGACAACAGCATTCTCCTCGGAGCGGTGCTATAGGGACTGAGTTAATTCACATGATATAAACCCCCTAAAACAGGGTCCCACACACAGTAAGAATCCGGCAAATATTAGCTGCTATTGTTTACTATCACATAGTCGCTAAGGACACAGAAAAAAAAAAATGAAACACATCAAAATCTAGGCTCAACTGGAAGCTCTAAGAAGGCTTGACAGGGCCACCTTGTCAAGGATTTGTCCAGTACCAAGCACAGTCCCCGGTACCCAGCAAGAATTAAAAAAAGAGATAAGTAGGTACTAAGTTTGGGCATGCTTGTTGTTCTTCCTTGTATTTCCTGTATTTTTAAAATTTATGACAGTAAATGTTTTTATAATTAAAAATCAAAGAAAACTAATGTAAATCTGTTTTGAATTAAGTCAAAGATTGAAAAACGTTCTGCAAAAACACTTAGAAGACAAATCGATCCCCCAACATCTGTATACTCAGGTCTAGTAGTCATCACTGACTCTGATAAATTTTAAATTAATCCTTTTTGCAAAAGAAATTTATGTCAGTATTTTAATCTTATTTAATCTTACTCTGCAGCTTGTTTTGTTTTGTTTTTTTTCCATGTGAACTCTTCCTTTCTTTTTTCTTTTCTCTTCCCTTCTTGGCTGTCAAACTCTGCTGGACACTGTAGTTATGATTCAAATTCTGCTTTATCTCATGTTGGAAGTATTTACACTCCCACTGGTTTATAAAAGTTTCGTTTCCAAAAGCGGTTCCTGTGAGGCGTCCTGGCTGGCGTGGCTGGCACTGCGGCGGGCAGCTGGCGTGGAATTGTGTGTGCACAGAGGAAGAAGCCGGGGACCCGGCCGATAACAGAGCATCTTTCCCATTCCTAAACCCTCCTAATAAGGCAAGCGCTCATCTCACCCAGTCACCATCCTCTAACCCATCCTTCTGTTTATCACAGCCTATCTCCTCCTAGGTGTCTTGAAAATTCCTACCACGTTACTTTGAAATTCCTGGAGCGTAATGAACAGAGCAGGTGTAACTCAGGCTGGGCTGATGGAGCACATCTAGCAGTTTAGTCTGTTTGGTCCCCAGATCCATTCCGTCTCTACCAATCAGGTTGCCGACAAGGACCACAGTCTACAGAAGCTTAAGAAGCTCCGGCTTTTGCTATTTTCTCATTCAAAGAAATTAGATCTGCCAAGAGTACAAGCATTTTCGGTGATGACTGTGAGATTTAAGACATAAATTGTCTCTCTAATACTCTCTGCTTTTGCCTTCTTTTACTTATCAATTGCGACTCAGTTCTGTTGACCTTTTACCATGTGACGAGTCCCTGATACAAATAAGCTTGTCTGATTCTCAGGACTACCTCATGAGCAAAATATTATTCCCATTTATTTTAGCCCAAGCAACTAAGGTACAATGAGGTTTTTTAACTTGGCTAAGGTCACACAGATAGTAAGAGTCGGAGTCACAATTTGAACTGAGGTGTATTTTCCTCCAAAGCAAAAAATGCTTATCTGTGCTTTTCTAACTTTTAGGTGCACAAGCATCCTATGAGTATCTTGCTCAAAGGCAGCTTATGATTCAGTAGGTCTGAGAGAAGCCTGAGAGTCTGCATCTCCATCAAGCTCCCAGGTGATGCCACCACTGCTGGTTCTCAAAACACACTCTGAATAGTGCGGCTCACACTACATTTGCACTCTTCATTCCCTCATGCGACCCTATATACTTATTATCACGTCAGTTCTTCCTTTTCTTTCACCGTTACCACTAGGACACAGTTTAACTGCTCTTGTTGTCAGCCGATCAAATTTAGGTCTTCACACACGGCCGGAGCGTGTCCTGACCTTGGTCAGGGTACCAAGGCCAAGGGTAGAACACAAAGAATTGCAAGCAGTAGTGTTCATTTTACCTCTGAATTAACTAAATAGAAGCTAGTCTGCTGTAAAAGTCAGCCAACAAACCTAACAGTTCACAGCAGGGTTTCTCAACCTCAACACTATTGACATTTTGGGTTGGGTAACTCTTTGTCATCAGGGGCTTTCTGTGCACTGTAGAATGTTTAGCGGCATCCCTGGGTACTACCCACTAGGTGACAGTTGCATCAGCCTACTCCAGTAGTGACAATCGAAAATGTCTGGACATTGCTAAATATTGCTTGAGGAGAAATGGGGACAAGATCACCCCCAGAAAAAAAACCCAATAAAAAAAAAAAGAGAAGAAAAACACATCACTATTCTTTCCTAACCCCTGGGAAGGGGTAAAACTATATCTCCTTCACCCAAATTTATTTTATATGGTAACAACTACTGATGTTACAGTTTATAACTCACAAGAATTTTTTAAACATTATCTTTTGTTCATACGAGGAGTAGCCTACTTACAAAGTCGTTCAGCAATTTAAAAGTTGGCCTGGCTAAATCAAGCCAAGTGGGCTGTTTCCTTATCAGTGCAAAAAGATGCAGGTCTGAGACAAGGCTACAGTTTTGTAGCCGATCCTCTTTCACGTGTGTGTGTGTGTGTGAGAATGCAGTGTTGTGAGGTGTGAACTCACACATATTAGGGTGTTGAGTGGAGTGGTGGGGTAAGGATAAGAAGAAAATGTTGGCCAACTGTCAGTTGAGAATCTTGTTCTAATAATAAATATGTGTATTACTGTACCTCGGATAATTCCTAAGCCATTTAAATCAGTATTTACGGAGTCCCTTTTATGTACCCACGATGGGAAGTGCTAGGTGGCCAACGAGAGGCAACTCTGATGCTTCTACTATTCTACAGAACAACACTAGAAATTCAGCTTCTTTTGTCACCTTCTGTGCTTGCCGAGGGACAGCTACACAGCGGCCAGTGTCGAAGGTCACACTTAATTTGGCAGAGGTGGAGACTGGATGGGCGCCACTCCACCCCAGGCCAGCTGGGTCGGTCCCCTCTTTGTAAACACGTGGACCTTTGGGGTTCCAGTCCTCAGTGTAAAATGCGAGAAATGACATTCACCTCCGACTGTCCCAACTGTGGCAACCACAGCCAGTGACGGACATATTTATAAAGTCCACAAAGCCGCCAAACCAAAGGGCTGCAATAACACGTTAGTCTAGGATTAAATTTTACTATTCTGACATCTCCTATAATGACAGGATGTAGAATGCTTAAATTATGTCGACTTTCAGAAACAGCAGCCTTCAATGGGTTCTAAGAATTTTAAAACCAGCCATAATTCAGGGGCCCTAAGAGACGACCGCCTCCACTTAAATCACGGCTGTGGCATTCTCAATAGGGTCATATGTATGATGTATGCTTGTGTGTCAATACCTTAGATGCCAAATTGTTCTCCAACCCTGTGCTGCTGCATTCTTCTCTCCCTTCGTACAAACGTGTGGGGAAGAGCACGACATTACATCGTTGGCATAACACAGCCGACGCTGTGACAGGGCAGGAGAAAAAGGAGCATGCCCAGGGCCTCATATATGGTCAGCTTGTGGCTCTGTGAAGCACAGAACACAGGGCCCCTTTCTTATCTTTCCACAAGATATCAAGTTTTGAACTGCAGTTCTCTTACAGACAGGACATTAAATCACATGTCAAATGCTCTGTAAGACAGAGCAGCTCTAGAAAGAAAACAAAGAGACAGACTCTTATTCTCCAATATTCAGGCTTTTCCTTTTATCCCACAATAGAGCATTTTTTAGCTCTCTCCCAGTCTCTCTTGAAAACCCTGATCTCCCATGCCAGAAGAAAAATAAATGTTTAAAATTCCAGTTATCCCCAAACCTCTGTTTTAGCAACGTGAATAGATTTTGGAGACGAAAATTAAAACTGAACATTAAGTCTCTGGAGCAAAGTTAACAGCAACAGGGACTAACAGCTGCAGCATCTGTAGTTGCCTACAGCTGAAGAAAATTCCTTCACACACACACACACGAACACGAACGTGTAGATTTAAGGAAGGAACAGGCAGTCCCCTCTGAACACCATCACCCTGTTTCCAAGGCATGAACAACGGAAAGGCCAGGAGAGCAGAGGCGTCTGTTCCCTACCACGTCCTGCGCCTGCGAAGCTGCAGGTGCACGAGAGTTAAAAAACTCATTATTATTTTTCTACAGTTGTATTATATAAAGGTCTAGCTATAGAGAAACAAATTTTTAAATAAGTAACATTCATTTGGTAAACAAATATTTTGAAGTTTTTGCCACATGCTGCTAGAATTGCAGATATGAATACGACACAGGTTCAAATTCCAACAGGTTAAATGCTCACTGCAGCATTACTTACGGTAGCCAAGGCATGGAAGCAACCTGTGTCCACTGACGAATGACTGGATAAAGATAAGTGGCGTATACACACCGTGGAACACTCATGCGCCATATAAAAAAAGATGAAAATAGCTGTTTGCAACAACATGGATGGATTTTGAGAGTATTATGCTAAGTGAAATAAGTCAGATGGAAAAGGACAAAACCCACATGATTTCACTCATACGTGGAATATAAAACAAAAACAAAACAAACACAAACAAACTCATAGATACAAACAACAGAATGATGGTTACCAGAGGAGAAAGAGGGTGGGAGGGCAAAGCGGGTCAAATATATGGTGACAAGGAAACTAGACTTCAGGTGATGAGCATGCAATAGAGTACACAGATGTGTAGTTCTAATCCTGTCCACCTGAGAATTATACAATGCTATTAACCAAGGTTACCCCACTAAGTTTGCTAATAAGTTAAAATTTTCAACAGGGTGACTGAGAAAAGTACACACTGCTAGGAAATACAAAGAAAGTGTTCTAGAAATTCAGCAAAGAAAATAAATGTCTCCTATTTATCAGGTCGAGAGCACGGGCTCTTGCAGCCAAGTGTCTGGGATCAAATCCTAGCTCCCCACTAATCTAGCTACTTAACCTCAAACACCTGTTTCCTCAGCTGCAAAATTTGGATAATAGTGCCTATCTTATAGAATTAGTGTGAGCATTAACTAGGTAAATGTGTGGAAAAACTGAGCCTGGCACATAGCAAGCATTCAACACACTGTCATTCCTCTCATTATCATCAGAGCAACAGCATCAGATTGGTGGTTCTTGAAGGACAAGTAAAATTCAGACAGGTGGAAATGATGGGACCCAATTTCAGGTAAATGGAGGCATAAATAAGGTATATACAGGTGACTACCAATGAATCAACCAATGATTCATTTTGGCTAATGACCAGATGGCACGCATGTAGAAACAGAAGACAAAAATGGTTGAGCCTAGATGACAAAGTGTCAAATGCCTAATTAAGTTATGTAGTAATTCGTAAGGAGTTGGGAATCAGAAAGAGTTGGGGCTTTTACAGTTTTTAAAGGAAAAGCTATGTCACTGATGCATTCTTTAGCACTGGAAACACAGCCTGGCACAGCTTAGTGGACCTGCTAAGTGAAGGGCTATTCTAAAACCATGGGAGAGAGTGCTGGGGAAGAAAGCTGTGAAGACAGAACAGGGAGCCTAACGCTGCCTGAGACGGCGTGCGCTGGGAGGTGAGGACATGCAACGGGCAGGCAGGCACATGGGGTTTTTGTTTGTTTTTTGTTTTGTTTTTTAAAGAAGGGGCTAAGATATACAGAAACTAGAAACAGAAGCAAGAGCCCTGCAGATCTTTATCCCCGCACCCTCCCAAATCAGCTGCTTGAGGGGAGTCTCCAAGGTTCTATGAAGATAACTCGGAGTTGGAGAAGCTAAAAACCGGGACTTGGGCCTGGTCAGGGGCTGTGATGACAGCTCAAGGGAGCAGCAGTAAAGGTTACAGGGCAGTCGGGAGTCCAGCAAAGAACCAGGAAGAGGCACGGAGGACAGGACCGGAGGGAAGGGGGACAGCGGGTGCTGCTGGGGAGTGCTGGCGGGCAGGCCGACGACGCCCTAGCTTCCTCCCCTCCGGGCTGGGCTATGAGAGCAGGGGCACAAAGCACAAAGCTCGGTTTCTCCCCAGTGGTGGGGAGGTAGTGGCCACAAAAGCTGAGGCCTATGTAAGCTTGAGAAGAACCAAGGAAATGCTGTAAACGAATGCATTTTTATTTAACGCGCTGGGTAAAATTATCCTTTGAAATAAATGGCATTTGTTTTTGAATCTGCAAGGAGAATAGTATCAAACTTTTTGAGAAGGCTGAGGGTCAGGGCTCTTGTTTCCTGTTTAAAAACAATAAAACTATAAGGGGGAACAAATCCTCGGCCTCAGTAGGAATATAAAATGCTGGTCTTTGTCAGAGTTTGCACTCTCCTGTTACACCACTTATAGAACGCTGAATATCAAATTGTGGTTCTTGCAATTTTAGGAGACACCTTAGGGTGGAAATGCACCACCACCACGAAAGGCCTTTGGTCAGTTCTACCAGGATGTGTGTGTGCAGGGCGTGCCGGGGACTTCCCACCAGCACCCAGGGCACACAATGGCCTCAGCCACACCTTGCTCACTTTCCTTCCTTCTTCTGGACTGTGAAGGAAATGATCAGGATTCACAGGGACACAAAACATAGGGCTGAAAGAGACACTAGAAGATGACCCCACTTAGACCTCCTCCCTTCTCAGATGAAAAAACTGAGTCTTGAAGAGATAAAAGGCCCAGTTTTTTGAGCACTTAGTATGTGCCAGGCCACGTGCTGTACAAGGACTCACAGAGTTCATCCTCACAACCGCCCAATAAGTGAAGACTGTTTTTATCCTTCAATAGTCAGGCCAAAGACACAGAGCTAACTAGCTGATGGAGCCAGAACTCGAACTCAGACCCCGGGCTGGCTCCTCAGGTTGATGGGAACAAATGTAAAGAGGGAAAGGAGAACGCACCCACCTACGCCAGAGCTGCCACTTCCTAACCAGGAAGTAAGCCCCTGGACCTCTCTGGGCCGTGAATTTCCTCAGCATTCACAGCATCCACTTCCCACAGCTTTGTTGCAGGGATTAAATGAAAACTCTGTGCGAGCTTGTAAAACAGTACTTGGCCAGGGGGAAGTGCTAACTTCCTATTCTCATCACCATTATCTATCTATTTTATTCTAAACTTATAAAATCTTTCTGTTGTGTCAACATCTCCACAATCAGACTGCGGCTAGGGATAAAAAAAGAAAATGGGCAGACAGACACTTATTCCATGAAGAAAATAACAGTGTGGTCCCTCCAACAATAGGAGGCCCCTGGTGACCGCCTTAGTGTGTCCAGGACCTGTGGTCACGAGAGCACGAAAGCATTGGCCACCCTCACAATGGCTGGGATGCCCTTTTGGCCTTTCTTTGGCTGACTCCTTTCCTCCTCCTTCACAGCTCAGCTCCAAGGTCACGGTCTCCTCCCACCACTCCCTGCTCTGCCAGGTTGCACAGAGCCTCCTTTATGCTCCCTCAGCCCCCTGACAAACCTCCCCTGGGCTTCTATGATTCTGAGAATCGCATCTTAGGGGCTGACAGTCACTGCCCTGGGTACGGATGATACATGCAAGAGGAGCTTAGAGAAGCAGGAGGTAAAGGTGGCCTAGAGCATCTTGGAAAAGACACGCAGAAGGAAGAGAAGAAAGAGGCTCAATGGAGAGAGGGGACAAGGGAACACATGCACAGAAGTAGAAAGAAGCAAGTGAGGCCCTTGTGTGGCACACAATTCCAGGCCCAAGTGCCTGGGGCTCAGCTCTTTTCAACAGTTTTAGCTTTAAATGATACAAAACTATTATAAAACTTTAAACTTTACATATAACTATATGTAGCTATCTGACATTTATACATATCACTTTATATCTATCTACCTATACATATATAGATATAAAGCTTTATAAGAAACATTACAAATAGGATGTTAATTACCCCTCCAATCAATCAATCATTTATTTTACCCCAAGAATAATGATGAAATGGAACCAACCTCTGCCCCCAAGGAGACAGGTTGAGTCGGCCACCATGACAGGTCACAGCGAGAAGCAGCAGAGCAGCCTACAGGGGCTGGTGAAAGTACAGAGGGCCATCATGGAAGACCTGCTTCTAGAAGAAATGAGCCTAATCTGACTCTTTCATGAGGGTCGGGGAAGGGACAGTGGTGGAAGATGGTCAAATGCTAAATCCTAAAAGCCTGACAGAAAGAGGTGACTGCCAGAGAGAGAGAGAGAGAGAGAGAAGAGAGAGAGAGAGAGAGAGAGAGAGAGAGGAGGTCACTCCTGTGAAGTGGGGGAATGAAAGCAAAACATCCTAAAGAATTCAGGAATTTCAAGTAGTTCCACATGACCCTGGGAAAGTGTAGGGGGAGTGGGGGAGGGGAAGTGCGCAGAGAGGGTAGGAAATGAGTCAGGTCAAACAGTGAAGGGCCTCCTGTGCCAAGCAAGACTGCCACCCTGACACCAGAGCAGGGGCGAAGATATGACTAGCCATCCAGTTCTGTTTCTGAGAACCAGTGAGCGTTAACTATGCGGGCGTTACCCACCCACCCTGGGCCCTTCGGTCTCATCCATGTGGCTTTTTTACAAGGTGTCAGACAGGCCAACATTCATCATTTGCACTACTGACTCTCCATGTCAAGCCCACCCTTGCTGTGGTGGTAGAGGACAGGATGTCCCCCGACCCCTCCCCGCCACAGCACACAGGGTCACTGTCTGCAGAGCTGAGGCTGAGTTCTGTCTACCGGAGCAGCTCTCCAAACACGGTCTGCAGACCAGCAGCATCTGCAGCACCTGGCTGTTTGTTAGGACGCAAATTCTTGCCCCCACCTTAGACCTCCTGGACCACAAACTCTGGGTGAAACCCAGCAACCTGGATTTTAACAACTGGAATCTCAAAGCACACTAACGTTTGAAAAATCCACGGCCTTTGACATTTAGCATTTTTCAGCTACTTATTTTATTTTAGGTTATAGGTTTATCTTCATTAGTGGTTTCACATTATATAACACTAGAGAAAGGAGTGCCTTTTAAATAAAATATTTCAATTTAATTAAGCAATAACTATATCCATTACAGATGACCTGGCCATTAAATAAAGTTTAAAAATGTAATGTACCTTGCTTTTCAAATACCAGCCAAAACTTGTTTTTATAGTCATCAAAGGCAACTGTTTGAACTAAAATACCATTTTCTTAAGCAGTGCATTCGGAAAGTGGTCCCTCCCTGCTGACCCAGATCAACTACCCACACTATTACACTGACAATAAATTTCCTTCCAGAAAACTTCCAGATATAAACATAAATAGTCAGAAAAAGACTGATGAGTCAGCCATCCAACACAAACAGAAAAATATACTACTAAGATCACGATTTCTCAACTCATGTTATTTGACCATCTGCAGAAAAGCAGCTCATTTGTTTACAGCATGGCTTCCAGCCTCCTCTGTATGAGCCTCCTCCAAGCAGGACAGCCCCCGCCACCAGACCCTGGGAGGAAGGTGTGCTCAGTTTCGAGGGGCCTTTCTGCATCTCAGTGTCTACCGAGGCAGGTAAAAAGAGGCCTAGAGAGGAGATCAGATTCTTCAGCCTCAAATCTCCCCTGACCACAGCATGGAGTGTTATGAGGGTCGGAATAAACCTGTTAAGAGCAAAATGGTTGCACTATATGAAATGAGAGCTTTCAAACTACACCCCATGGAGTTCTGTCTGTAAAAGCCATGCAAGGCCTAGGGGGAGTGAGTGGTGGGGAAGGGGACGGTCTTATTCAGCTTAGGCCACTGTAAGAGCATGTGTGTATGTGAGGGGTGTGTCCAGGGACTTCACAGACTGAGTGGCTTGAACAACAAGTGTTTACTTCTCACAGGTCTGGAGGAAGGAAGTCCAAGGTCAGGGTGCCGGCGCGGTCCCTCTTCCTGGTTTGCCTCCTTGCTGTATCCTCACATGGCAAAGAGGGAACTCTGGTCTCTTCCTCCTCTTATTTACGAGTAAGGCACTAACCCCATCATGGGGCCCCACCCTCATGACTTCTTTTAAACAAAATTACTTCCCAAAGGCCCCACCTCTAAATATCAATGCATCGGGTACTACGGCTTCAGCATATGACTTTGGTGCAGGATAAACATTCAACCCACAACAGGTCTGATGCAATGTTTTATAGGATCTCTGTAAACTTTAAATGAATTCAGTCAGCAACTAGGAAAAAAGGAGAGTTTCAAAAGCACAGGTAACAAGGTTTTATTAGGAATGAAAGGAACAGGGTGGTACTCTGAGTCTTGAGGGACTGGCAAAATTCAGATTTTTTTTTTTTTTTTTTTGCAGGGAGATGGGAGACCTAGGGGCCAGATCGGCTTGAGAAAAGGTACCAAGGAACTCTAGCTCTGATTTCTAGCTCTGAAATCACAGCAGTTGCTGTCTGTATCATTAATGTGGCCACTACCCTGCACTACCAGGTGGCATCTCGTACAAGCCAGGTCCTGGGATACAACTAGAAGCGACTGTCAACTGATCTACCTTTTTTCCTGCTGCTCACCCAGCCAGCCTGCCTCCTTGTCAGAGCAGGACATGACTTACCCGCCACAGAAAGCAGGTTTAGACTGGGCCTTCCAACCCGCCCCATTCCAGCCAACCAAACAGACATCCAACACCCACGTGCTCCCATGTCTCCAGATTATGATGCAGTGCAGTGCCAGGGCCTGATTCATACACCCAACTTCCAATTAAAATCATTTAAACACCCATAGGATGAGGGAGGCAAGTAAAAAGGACCACAACTCTGTAGCCTCAAGACATAAGACATGAGACAAACAGGTTTTCAATATAAAGTCAGGGAAAATACATTCAAGGCAAAAAGCATTAAGGTTTTGTGAAAGAACCGAGAGTCGAGATATAGTTTCTGCCAAACGCTTAAAATATAGATGGGTAGATTTAGTGTAGTTAATTTGTACTTAAATAACATTTCTGAATCTTGGGGTGGAAATAACCCCCAAATCTTTAAGGTTTATGCCACAGAACAGCACTGCATTGATACGACGGCAACAAAAGCCCCCAGGGAGTCTGAAGGGCTCTTTTCCTCTGCAGCTGCAGCTTTTCAATTCAGAACCTTGAACCTTGCCACATCCAAACCGCACTTCCCATCCCTTCTGAATCCCTTGGTACTTCTTATCTGCCTCCCTTACTACGCTCGCATGCACTATTATTTAGCATGAAATCTGCTTTCAGCCCAATTCCTAGGTACAGTGCTTTGCATCAACTGTGCATCAGAATATTTGTGTGTTAAACAACACGATATATCTCCTTCATCGGGTCACGGGCGTGGATCATATCTTGAATGTAAATTTTGGACTGTCATTAAAAACTATTTTAGAGTACCTTGATGACGGGGTGCTAAAGACAGAGGCAGAAGGAAGAGTTGCTGTGGCCATGGAGGTCGAACAGGTGGGTGTGATGGCCGCAGGGAGTAGGAAGGAAGGGGTACCGGACGGAGCAGGAGGGGACTTGCAGAGACAGGACGCAGAGACCCTCCTCTGCAGCCCAGTCTCAGGGGTGAAATGATTAAACAACAGCACGAACTGGCGATTTTCAAGAAATGAAGCCCCTTTTTTTCCCCTCTCTGGCCCAGGCGAGGGTTTTCAGATCTGCTGACTGACTTTATATTTTCTACCTGAAAAAAATAACATATGGACTGACTGCAGAGAAACTGGATACATTAAAAATGTGGGGGGAGAAAAAGGAAGAAAGTTACCTCCCAAAGATAAGTGCTCTCAATATTTTCGTTTATTTCCCCCAGGTCTTCTCTTGCATTTTCACTGCACATATGAATGCACCTTCCGTCTCTACTCTGGGTTTCTGCCAGCATCGCGCCATGTCATCTCCTCCGTCCACACCACCCTTCCGAAACGCCAACACCCAAGGAGGTGCAGACCAGCGGAGTCAGGTGGCACGGGCACACACAGGACTCATCTCCAGAGAGGAGCACTTGAAGCTATTAAACCCAAAATCCACAGCCCTATAAATGCCGAGGCGAGTGGGGGAGACCTGCGGTGGGAACTGCTGGGGAAGGAATGGGGAGCAGATGTGGTTAAGGGGCTCGGGGAGAGGGTACTGTGGGGAGCGTACGAAAGAAACGTGTAGCCAAGGAAAGAACTCCAAGGGAGAGCGGGAGGAAAGGTCCGAAGGCACAAACAGGTGACCAGTGAAGGCAGCAAGCAGACCTTGGTGGGAGTGTGGCCTAACAGTGCGACAGCGGGAACGAGAACGCAGACCCAGTCGCTGACAGGGGATGAACTGCTCGAAGCCCGGACCCGACGCCCCCCCTCCAGCTGCGTGTGCATCTGTGACTGAAAAATCTGACCCCACCCGTCCCATTACACAGTGCTTATCTGGATGTGATCTAAGGTTGAAATCCATGAAAGGAAGCCCATGACATAAAAGCTAGGAAATATTTCTGTGCTCTATGGGGGAGAGGGGATGGGGAAGTCCGCACTATGAAACAAGAAGTTTAAAATAGTGGACTCGATTCTTCTCCCAACTCAACACAATGCTCATTGGGTTATATGTGGCAGCGTGACCTTTCCACCTGGAAAGCCCCGGCCTTGCTGCTTTCCTTATAAGCGCCCGTATTCTGAAGGAAACGGCCTGGGAAGCAGCATTCTTTTTAGGTATCCATTACTGTTAGACGGTTGGGAAACTTGGGTTTTAGCTGTGAAAAAAGTTTTGGGTTTTGATGTTTTCAACTAGAAAATAGAAAAAAAATACATGGTCATTGTGATGGCGGCTTCCAGCCCTCAAAATCATCAGCACATTGATATTTATTTAAAACTTCGATTTCAAACACTTAAATTTAATCTGGTTTTTGAGTGAAAATGAACAAACAGGCCAAATTCAAATGTTCCTTGAAAATGTTTTTGTGGTAAGAAAATTTCTGAAACATTCCCACTGTTTACTTCATTCCGCACTGCTCCCCCCCCCCAAAAAAAAACCTCATTAAAGAGGTGATGATTCCTTTTGAAGGCTCCAGTGACCATAACTGAAGATGGCACACCCAGTGCACAGAGAGGTGTCGTGTATGCACCGGACCAAACAAAGAGGGGAGCAAGTGGCTGCTCTGACTGAGGAACAAAGTGATTTGGTGCAGACTTACACATCTGTCGCTCCAAGGGAGGTGCGGGACACGATTCAGAAAACCAAGCACTGTGCACCCTGCTTCAAAGTGGCGTCGTAAACTCCAAGGACAGTCAGCGCTGGAGGAGACTGACGCCTGGAGCCTGACCATCACGTGCTTAGTTGCCAGGTCTCACCTGACTGACCGCACCTGTCAACCTCTGAGACACCCTGAAAGTGGCACACGCTGTCTAACCTTTTGCCGGGATGATTTTAAACACTGAAACATCTACGACTAATTTCTTTACAGTGATTTTCAGTCCTTTGTCTCTGTCCATCAAGAGAGTTTGAAAAGAGACTGTCCTGTGTCTTGGCTGTCAGCACGCTTGGCCAAGGATTTGTCCACCTCCGAATTAGAGAACAGGGCTGCTCCGCGAGGTGAGCCTGTCGCCAGGGGTGTGCAACTGGGGTGGAGCAGAGCATCAAGCTGCCCCCTATGGACCCAAGTTATCTTTGGCTGTGACCTTGGGCGATGCTGTGCACGCTGCCAAAAAGCTCAATGCAATGTGCAAACCACAGCACACTGCCCAGGGGGCCCAGAGAGCGGCTCTCTCTGCGATGTGAGTGTCCTCCATATGCTGGAGTCTCTGATTACCTACGAGCATAGTTTTGCTTGTCCTAAAAGCCCAGTGACTTTAAAAGAGGAAGTGGGGTGGGGTGTGGAATTAAAGAATGGCTGCCACTTTTGGAGGGAACTGAGAAGCCGGCCAGTTTTATTTCCTTGAAACACTATTAGGACTGGGCTGCCTGCACTCTCTCATGAAGCACTACCTTTTATTTCTTGGGTGCTTCCTTACTGTGGCCCCATGTCCTTAACTCCAGGAGGTACGCCCATGCAACAGCTGAGGACTCTGTGACGACTGCCCCGATCAAACAGCTCAGAGACGAGGAGCCAGGGTCAAATCCTAGACCCGTCTGATTTAAAACTCCATAGTCTTTGACTCAACAACAACAACAAAAAACTCGATTAAGAAACAAGCAAAGGACTTGAACAGACATTTCTCCAAAGATGATATACAAATGGCCAACAAGCATATGAAAAGATGTTCAATATCGCCACTCATTAGGGAAATGCAAATCAAAAGTAAAATGAGAGATACCACCACCTCACACTCGTTAGAATAACCACTATCAAAAAAAAAAATGAAAACAAAAAACAAAAAAAAAAAAAACAGAAAAAAACAAGTATTGGTGAGGATGGAGAGAAACTGAAATCTTGGGCACCATTGGTGGGAAGGTAAAAGGGTGCAGCTGCTATGGAAAACAGTATGATGGTTCCTCAAAAAATTAAAAATAGAATCCCAATATGGTCCAGCATTTCTACTTCTAAGTGCATATCCAAAGAATAGAAAGCATCATTATTTACAATATCCTAAAGGTGGAAGCACAGTGAATATTTACTGACAGATGAATGGATAAACAAAATGTAGTACGTACGTAGAATGAAATATTATTCGGCCTTAAAAAGGAAGGAAATCCTGGCATATGCTACAGGAAGGATGAACACTGAGTACACCTGCTAAGTGAAATAAGCCAGTCACAAAAAGTCCAATACTGTATCATTCCACTTACATGAGCTATCTAAAGTAGTCAAATTCACTGAAACAGAAAGCAGAATGGTGGCTATCAGGGTTAGGGGGAAGAGGGAACAGAGAGTTACTAGTTAATAGGTACAGAGTTTCAGTTTTGTAAGATTTAAAAGTTCTGCAGACCCACTGCACAACAACGTGAACATACTTAACATGACTGAACGATACACTTAAAAATAGTTAATTGGTACATTTTATACATTTTTTTACAATTAAAATTGTTTTTTAAAATTCATACTTTTAACCAGGATGCTACACTGACTCTCCAGTCACTCATGTCTTTCTGAAATTGTACGTGACCCTTTTCCCCTCAAGTATCCAGCAGCCGTTTGCAGAAATAGTCATTACAATGGGAGTTACCAACTAGCACCAAGTTTCACTCTATTTTATCTCATGACATGCCAAGAAAACAAAGGACCAGAGGCTGGTATGAGGCAGCGGAAAAAAGCTCATAGGACCCATTTGTAAAACTTGGCAACTCGGAAGAGGTGTGTTAGGAAAGAGTCTTGATGTAAATGAAGATCCGAGATTCCAGGATATCCTCCCAAAGGTCACGCCAATTCAAAAACGAAATCAGGACATTGCCAACCCCTGTCTCTCTGCCATCTGGACAAGTGTCCCTTCCTGAGTCTGGGAGGGCTTCCTAGGGCACAAGCTTTTGCCTCATTTGGGCCCAGGCTCTCATTCATTATGCAATACTGCCTCTCGTGGAAGGAGGCAATTACTGCGAGTCCCATTTTACAAAGGAAGGAACTAAGGTCAGGGAGCAGGCCTGAAGTCTTAGGGATGGGAAACAAAGGAGGCACCCGGAGCCCAGACCCAGCCACCTCCAGGCTCCTAACCAGATTACCAGCAGTCGGCCACCACCAGGGTACTGACCCTGGACACTATCCCTTAACACCACACAGACAAAGCCTCAGGTGGGTACTGTGGTCTTTGGGCCTCAGTCTTCTCATCTGTAAAGTGAGGCATAGGGTCAAAAATCACTGTTCTTTCTAACATGAAGCTCCAAACGACCTAAGTTATCACAGTAACAGGGATAATTTATAAAAGGAGTATTGAACAGAGGCATTTAAGTGAACAAAAGATCTTTATACCTCAGACAAAAACCAATACAGACACCCATGCCAGACTACGGAGACAGAACTACACCATTCCAGAAAGAACGGAGTAGCAAAAGGATCATAAGGAAACCATCTATGACCCACAGCAGGTAAGATGATTACAGATCGCAGTCAAAGGAGCTGGGACAGGTTGAGGGCGGGAGGGCCAGGGAATCTGGCAGCAAACTGGAGTTTATACTAATACAGGGCGACCAGAGAAGGCAAGAGACAGAAGCCCTCCACTGAGAGTCGGGTGATTACACCCCGAGAAGCAGACGCCGGGATGGCCATACAGCACTGTATCATCGGGAACCTTAAAATGACTTCAACCGCGGAGACGAAACTTTCACAAACTATGTCAATTTAAAATAGAACATATGATTGGATTGATTACGATTCAAAAGAAGTTTTTAGTTGTAGCAGAGCAATCAGAGAAGACTGACGTGGTGTCTTTGGAGCTACCAGATATAGAGAAAGCGGTTCCGTGGGCTTTAATATTTATTAATTGTAACTTTTATAGTTAAAAAAAAAAAATCAACTCCCAAAGTATTCTCTGAAACTATAAGCATAACGTACTGAATTTTATTTCTGCTGAAACCAGAGAAATCTGAACTCGCAATGAGCACTAGGGAACAAAGCGGGGCTCTTCCCTGGGGCAGGTGAGGAGACAGCGCGTGGCCCTTGGGCGCAAAGACATACAAGGTGGGTGGCGACAGTGGCGGGAGGAACAAGCACGAGGAAAGCCCTTCGAACAAGGGCCGTGGATCTCTAACTTTTGGGTTTGATTTCTGCAAATTAAGGCCATCGCTATCATCGAGATTTGTGGCAGAAATGTGTTTCCATAACACCAAATATATTTCAAATGAGTCTTTCTTAGTTAAAAATTATTTTTTCCTACTGTCAAGGTATTACTACATTACAAAACCAAAAAGAAGAAAAGGGGGGAGTATCACTTGTCACCATACCTCCCAACTTTTTTCTCCATGTATATTTTTTCCATAACATAATCTGAGAGTCACAATAAAATATCCAAACTTGGTTAGTATTCTGAAATCTTTCCAAAATCTCCCCCTGTATCCAATAGGCACCAAGCACCATCTATGAACCAAAAACCCTGTGCCAGGTCCTAGAACCGTAACAAGACAGTGTCCCTGCCTTCGCTGAGCTTACTCTGTGTTTTAGAAATGTGCCCCCAACGCTTGCAGTGTCTGGGCACACTGGAGTGGCTGCAGGAGCACACGGGGCCTCTCCAGGGCCAGCTCGCTACACACCACAAGTCTAAGGTGCCTGGCGAGCCCAGCAATGGCTCACCAGTCTTTCCTCCTCCAGGACACCTTGACCTCTGGCTGCTGAGCTGTGTGATAACTATTTTGCTCGAAGAATCCCAAATTCTTTACTAGTGAGTAAACATATCAATTAAACTTCTTTGCTAGTGGAGGAATCTTTGTCAGAAGGTCAGTCAGCTTATAGCCAAGTATTACTGGCAATAACACATTTACACACTTGCCCCCACACAATTTCACCTGCTTTTGGATAACCATTAACTTAAAAAGCTAATGAGCCCCAATACTTTTGTTGGCCCTGTTCCCCACCTCCCCACAGTCTAGATAACATCCTGGATAGGTCCCTGCGCCATACTAGTACCACGCTTCTCCCATCCCTCCCTGCATGGGCTACCATGGGCTGAGCCAATCAGCTCTCAAAAAAATGGGAATAAAACCAGACTGGCAGTCAAGCACCTGGATATCTCTGGAGCAAAAGGATCAAACAGGCTTGGGGACTGCCATGAGCACACACCGTGACAAGCAAGCTGGGAAAAGTGGTGTATAGAATAAAAAAGAGAGACCAGAAGAAAAAAGAATTCCATGGTCCCAAAGAAAGGGAGACTTCCTTGGTTCCTGACAACCTCCTAGTTTCCAGCTCTCACCCTTATCTTGATTTCTGTAAGCTGCCTCCTGATTAAGCTTCTGGAGTCACGTTGTTCCTTACACGTTAAACATCACTGACTAAGAGAGCCTCACACTGACCTGCTTCCTGAGCATTCTCTGCGCACCAACCACCAGCACGCACTGGACATCTGCGGATAAATGATTTCCTCTCTCGACAGAATGGAAACTGGTTGAATGGGCGTGAAGAGAACATAATTAGGGAAAACAAACAGGCTGGCGACACTCACTCAGGGCTGGTTTGATGGAAAGGGAAGTGAATGTGGGTATGACAACCAAAACTCTGGTCCGTTCGACCACGGACTGCCTGTGTGACCTTACGTGGGCCCCTCTCCCTCTCTGAGTGTCACTTTCTTCATTGGTACAACAAGGAATTTGGGGACAGATGACTTTCCCCAGTGCTTTCAGGGTTCCTTGAAGGCAGTGGACTCAACACCTCCTATATGCCCAGTGACAATATTTTTTAAAAACCGTGTGGGTTGTGGAAAATCTTGCCTATGCCCAAAGTTGATCACTTCAGTTAGGAGACAATGCAACACAAGCACCTTGTGGCTGAGTGACAGAGTCTCAAGGCTAAGGGAGTCCTCTAAGAGGTCCTCATCTAGAACAGCATGTCACAGAGAAATTTCTGGGCTGAGAGAAATGCTCCAGAACTGTGCTCTCCAATACAGCGGCCGCGTGTAGTTCTTGGGCACCTGAGATGGGGCTAGTGTGAGGAACTGAAGTTCTTGTCGTTTACAGCGTAATTAGTTTAAGTTTAAATAGCTGTATGTGGCTAGTGGCCACTGTATGGGACAACACAGATCTAGAGGCTGAGACGAATGACCCTAAGACAAAGTGAATGGCTCTCTAATAGGGACAAAAACCCTTAAGGAACGTCAGGAAGGGAGAGATGACTATGCTCGAGGGGAAAGAGTGACGTCTAAAGCACCCTGAAAGGGTACATCTGTGTCTGTGTCTATCAAAGTACGTGGGCAGATGCCGAGGAGAAGAGGTGAGCGGCTTTCTGGGCAAAGGAAACCAGCCATGCAAACCCCTGGCTGCAGGGAGAGGGAGGGCCCCAAGCAGAGGCAGGCACTCTGACCGCACAGTGCTATATTCCCTAGGCTCGCTCCCCATATCCCTCCTCCCCTGCATCCTTAGAACCAGGGATAGTGCACAAGGTGACAATGTGCTCAGCCCGACATCAACGTCTCCCGGCCTCCCTTGTAGCCACGAGTGGCCAGATGACAGAGTTCCAGGTGAGACCGAGTGGAACTCCGCTGAGTGTTTCTGCAACAGCTTTGCTCTCTGGATATAGAGGGGTCACCCTTTCTTCCTCGTTGCTTCTTTCTTTGTTCTGACTGAAATCTGAGAGGAAGCTTAAGGTGGTGCAGCCATCTTGTGATCATGAAGCACACCAGATGATAAAACAGAAAAAACAGAAGGGGTCTGGCTCACTGGTGACATCATGGGGCCACTGAATCAGCCTTGCCTTGCTCTCCCATCGTCCAGAGTTCTTCTTATGCAAGAAAAAATAATCCCTCCTTGTTTACACCAGTGTAGTGAGATTTTTGATACATTCAGTTAGACACAACCTCTCAATGACATCAAACCTGGTACCTGGAGGTGAAGGACCGGCAAATGTGGAACTGGCCACACAGAGAAAATTAAGCAACGGGAAATGAGGAAAACCTCCAACAGATAAAGAGACATATGCCAACATGGTTATATGCTGGTAAAACATTGGTCTTACTATGTAGCCTACTGCACGTTGGGACATATGACAGGTGTGACTGAGACTGCAGTGTTGGGAACGATGCAAGAAAACTTCCAGAACGTGGTGCACATTGGTTTCTCCGAGGGAGAACGATGACTCAAATTACACCAGCCATTTTGCAAGCAGGGAGAGAAACAAATACCGCTATGATACAGCATGAATCCCACCTATGACCTCTAATCTAAGCCCCACAGTTTGAAGCTTGCATGGCTGTCAACTGTTTCATTAGCCACCCTGCCCCCACTAACATAAGCCTTGGCAGGATATAAGGCTGGTGCCAATAGGAAAAAGAAAAATTTCCCCTTAGTAACTGTTCGGGGAAGATGATATTGCAAAAACAAATCCCCAAAAAGCCGAATCCACAGAGGTAAGACTATATAACCTCTTCATCACAGGAACTGTCCTGCATTGAAAGTTCTCTAGCTAGCACACCTGGACAGGAAATGAACCACAATACTTCACCTTTCTGTGGAAAACCTATTACATAGTCTCTCAAGTGGAAAATGCATAGTTTGGTACTATAAATTATTTTCAGAATTGTATCAGACCATAATTACAGTGTTCCTACTTTGGTAAATGTGTATAATCTTGTTAGTACTCATTCTGCAAACATTTTCATTTATATGAAAGTAATAAATTTACTTGGAAGAAAATCCATTTACAAAAAGTTCCATGCAGTTTAATGCATCCCTTGGCTTTATCCCAGGATTTTACAAAAATCCTGAGTTGGCCTAGTATGCCAACAGCTGTAATTTGGGGGCTGCTAGCTTATGTCTGGGGAGAACACACAGCTTTGCCACCTCCAGGAGATATACATTCATCCATTTAAATAAATGAAATTAACAGAAACGATTATGCTAGGAAAATTCTGTTTTTAAAAATTAGGATTTCCAATAAATAATGCCTAAAATGTGTGCCGTGTTAGCAAGAGCTAACAGTTAAGTCCAGGATACTTCCAATGTAAAAACTGCTCTTTGATGCAGCCTATCACCACACAAATGCTAACTTAAGTGCATAAGCCAAACCTTAATAATTTATTTCTAAAACTGTCAACAGTTCATTACTGTCACTAATAGACGGGATTTAGAATCTAACCAAATCGTATCTATGCGAACGAAGTGCCATGGGAACCATGGCACACTGTTCAGTATTTCTATCCTCACCTCTAAACTAATGGGCAGTAGTACCTACCACAGAGTCCAAAGTGAGAATTATCATCTAACTGCGTAAAAGTGCAAATGCTAAATGCTTCATACATGACAAAGACGATTACAGTGACTACTTTTAATAATTGATTAGTTTTGCTGCAAAGAAAATAGGATTTGTTGGCTGTTTCACAATCTGCCGTAGAACACATTTCTAATTTTCAATCTGTTTATTTTACTCACAACCGCTCAGGGCCTTGTTTTGGCTGGAGTTTAAATCAGAGTAGGGTGTATCTGTGCCTATCGGCAGCTGTGTAAGAAATTCAAAGGACCTCAAAGTGCAATCTTCAAAACTGCAGCGTCAGCATCACCTGGAAACTCCATAAGCAACGCAGGTTCTCAGGCTCCACCAAGAGAATTCCACCTCCACACTGAGAAACTTCAAGGGTGAGGCCCAGCAATTTGTGCTTCCCCAAGTTCTCCAAGGGCTTCAGGGCATATTCAGTTTGAGAGCAGCTGAAAGAAATGTGGCCCTTTGACCGCCCCCTGAGATGGGGTCAGCTGAGAGCCCTGAGGGAGGCTCCCCTCACCCCTCACCTACCCAGGAGCTTCTAAGGGCAACACAAGAGCCCCCTGCACCCTCCCCTCCCCTCCAGCCTGGAGCAGAGGAAAGACAGAGCAGGCCAGCCAGCAGGGAAGCCCGGTGCTGGGGGACTGAACCTCACCCACTCCCACTGATCTAACCATTCTCATGGTCAGAACCACAGGTAACAACGCAAAGCACCCCAGAGAAGGGGTTCCATACCAGCTCGCTATTAAAAACCTCCCTTTACACACGTCCACACAAAAACATGTACCTGAAAGTTCGTAGCAACACTAATCATAACAGCGAAGAGGCAGAAACCACCCAAATGACTATCAACTGGTATATGGATAAACAAAAGGTGTCTGAGGTCTCTATCACAGTGGAATATCAAATGACCATAAAAAGGAAGGAAGCACTGATATACTCTCTATATGATTAACCTTGAAAACATGCTAAGTGAAAGAAACCACATACAAAGGACCACATATTGCATGATTCCATTTATATAAAATGTCCAGAATAGGCAATTCTATAGAGACAGAAAGATGAGTGGTTGCGCAGGGGTGGGTGGGTGGCGGGGGAGGGGAATGGTTATGAGAAATGACAGCTGTGGGTTTCTTTCTGGAGTGGCGACGAAAATGGTTTAAAATTGGATTGTGGTGATAGTTGTACAACTTTGTGAATATAGGAAAAGAATTGTACACTTAAATGGGAACACTGTATAGTATATGAACTATATCTTAAGATAGCTGTTTTTTAATCAAAACAAAAAACCCTTCCTTTGGAGGACTCCCTTCCTCAGAGCTAATCTAACTTCGGGCAGTGCTGCCAGATTGCCTGAGCAGGCTGCAGGGAGCAGCGAACGGCTGTGGGGAAGGCCGGGGGAGGTGAGCGAGCACCCAGGATGAAACACTTATGGAGGTGGCATTCTCGAGGCCATGGAAGTGCAGGGGCAGGACTTGCAGGGCCCTGGAAGTGGTCACCTCCTTAAAGTCGGTACCCAGGACACCGGCCTGCCTCACCCCAGTCCTGCCTCGATTTTGAGGTGGCTTCAAGTGCAGACATGTCTACAAATTTTACCCTCCTGAAAATACTTTCAAACTACTATTTCAATGGCTCCCTCATGCCTACAGATTAAAGTTCAAGGTAACAAATCAAGATCTTTACTTTGGACTTCAATCCCGCTGTGGCACAAGCACAGGCTCTGGAGGGAGCCAGGATGCTGGAAGTGGGGACTCACACCCCTTCTGACTTGGGCCTCCAGTGCCCAAGCCCCCCGCACTCAGCTCTTCCTACCAAATAGGTTGAGATGAC
Organism: Eonycteris spelaea; assembly: GCA_003508835.1. Classification (NCBI taxonomy): domain Eukaryota; kingdom Metazoa; phylum Chordata; class Mammalia; order Chiroptera; family Pteropodidae; genus Eonycteris; species Eonycteris spelaea. The sequence goes on along the minus strand of PUFA01000062.1, from coordinate 2,263,247 downwards.
ACCTTTGTATCCCCAACGGCCCTTATCTCCAGCCTTTGTACCAAGTGTAGGCACTGACTATTTAACGACCCAATGGTTCATGAGGAAAAGCTTAATCAATGCTAAATTACAATTGTTATCAAGCACAAAAACAGCAAACCAAAGTAAAACCTTGCCATTCACTGTGGCTTCCCCAACATCTGTAATGATGTCAAGAAGCACAATAAAGGCGAGAAAATCCAGTAGCTTCAAACTATAGAAATCCATGATCAGACTGCTGGCTTGCAATATAACATCTTGAACCTGGTCTTTATCCATTACAGAAAAGCAAAGTTAGATGGAAAATAAATTAAGAACAACTTTAAAAAGCCATGTGTCTCTGGCAACCAGGGACCATTTTTTCTTCCTTATTTTGCCCACTCCCTAAAACACTGTTGGAAAAGAAATACATCTCCATTTTAGAAGGGAGCTCTCCATTCAAATAAGTTGAAAATGAGCAAGGATGATACATACTGTAACAAAAGACCAAAAACAAAAACACAGGATAAAAAAAATAATAAGCACACTTTCCTGGGATGGGTGGGGGTGGGGGGTGGGGGGGGTGGGGAAGGACAGTCATGAAAACACAGGGAGCAACAGTGCCACCAAGTGGTGACAGTGTCTCAAGTCACCCTGTGATGTCTACAATAGTGGTCTCAATTGGGGCAGCAATCAGAATCCGTTGGGAGTTTAAAAAAGAAAAAAAAAAAAAGAACGAGGCTCAGGCCTCATCCCCAACGGACTGACTTGCTGAGGCGCAGAACAGAGGGGCAGGTGCAGCCATATTTTAAAAGTCTCCCCAATGACTTTGGTGCTACAAGTGAAAGTTGAGAACCGGGGATCAAAACAAACGGTCATGCAGATCACTATGATGCTATATTGTAAGTATTACTTGGTGATACAAGTTTTACTTACCATTTACTTATAAGGTATTCCACTTACATTATCCATTAAAATTTCCTGATGGTATATAAACTCTTGAAAATTTGGCTATGTATAACACAAAGAGATCAACAACAGTGTCTACATTATTCACAATAATATAAAATAGTCATTATAAAGATTAAGATTATATTCCTTAGTTTTAGCATGATTAGTATCTTAGTAATACTAGATATTAGATTCACATCTAACTTCTAATCCAATAGACTTAATCTTATCATGAATTGGCACACTAACCCAGTTATACTCACAAGACAAAAATCCTTAGAACTGCAGTCTTATTGAACTATTCGCTTACACAATGGGTTTCAAATCAATAAATCTTATCTATATCAGATGAGTTTTCCTTTTTCTTTTTCTTTTTAACTAGACATGTAAAGCCTGGATATTTCTATTGTTGGTGAAGTCTATAAATGCACAATGTAATCTGAAATGCTCAAATGAAAGGTACTAGACTAAGACTAACGTTGTTCCTTGGCACCCAGAGGTAAATAAAGTATCTTTCCCCCATCCCATAGTGGGGAGTTAAAAAATTATTTAACAAACAAGAATTATCTTCTGTATGATACGATAGGAAGAAAAAGTGTGGAATATTTCTCTTGCCAGGTATCTAGTCAAAAGTTGATTTTCAGCACTTTTTGCAGGCCGGACAATTAAGTCAGAGCCCACAGCTAAGAAAAACTTCACACGTTCCATGCCCCATGTGCCACCCAAGAGACAAAGCATCCCCGGAAAATATAACGGCAGGAAAGAGGCGGGGCGCCCTATGCCTGGTTTCATTTGGCTCATTATCTGATTCGGGAGAAAATTCACAGATGTTAAGAAATCCAGCCTCCCACCCCTGCATACTTCAAGCCCGATCCTAACGTGGAGGGTGGGAGGGCAACTGACCAAAGGCAAATTCATACATTAAAAGACTCTGAAAGGTGTTGGTCGGGCCAACAGGTAGACACATGGAGGGACTGAGAACACAGGCCCAACACAGATGCTATGGGGACCTCCGGCGGGAAGGAGCCGCATGACAGGAAGCCCACACGCAGCGCCACGGGTCATGGTGCCCATCTCTGGGGCAGCCCGGGGCTGTGTGTGGTTCAGAGCATGAGCTTTGGAGCGCGAACCCACGAGCTCCAGTCCTGCCTCCGTCGCCCACTAGCTCTGCGTTTGGGAAAAGTGATTTAAGTCCCACCATGACTCTGCTCCCTCATCTGTGAAAAGAGTGCAATAAAAATGCAGAGTGCCATAATGGTGACTGGGAATTTGAGGAAATAATTCATGTTAAGTGCTTACCACAAATAAAGGCATAATAAGTTATTAGTATTATCCCAATTCAGTCTGAAATGCTTTATTCTCTCTTCTCTCTCCCTCTCTCTCATATACAAAGTACCTACAATATAATACAAAATTCAGATAGCATCTCTTCATTTTAATAAGATAGCAGAAAGGTCAGGTGCCTATTGACAAACAGGAGAATGAGAAGGGAGTTAAGAAATCACTAATGAACAAATATTGTTTTAAGAATTTACTTGACATCCTTGAAAAGCCATAAAGCCAGTGCGGACATAGCGAACCTGATAATGAAGATAATGAGTAAGTCGATGCTAGAGTTTGCTACAAGGAGATAAACGCTATGGAAAAAACTCAGGATAAGATTAGGACTGTCTGGTAGTAGGAGGGGGAGGGTGTATTTGAGACAGTGGCCAGAAGGGCATCATTGAAAAGGCCATTTTAAGCAATGCTCTGAAGCAAGTGAGGCCGTCAGCCGTGGGAGTACCAGGGATGAGCTGCCCAGCAGAAGGAACCACTCGTGCAAAGGCCTCAGGGAGGCGCGCGAGTGGAGAGGATGAGGAGCCCCAGCAGGAACCTTTGTCAGGGAGGAGAGGTGGGTAATGTCTGGCGGTGCTCCCCAGACAATCTCAGCACACCCGCCTGCAGATGACAGTGGGAAAACTGACGGCAGCCAAATAGTCCGGGGCCTGTAAAATCCGCGATGCTTATGAACAGAGAATGGCAGGAACAGTGTTTCAGTATTTATGCATGGCCCTGCTGCGTTCAGGACCTTTACCGATTCCTTAAAGACACAGAGGGCATAGCTCGTCAGCTTTACACGGTGCTCTGCAATGTACCTGCCTGATCACCGGAATCAAGCCTCAAAACCGGCCCAAAAGGACGGGCCAAAACCGATGCTGTAACACTTCACAGGTTTGAACTGTTTGGGGGAAAAGCCTTTGAAAAGCCCTTTCTTAGCGCGGCTAGAACTCAGTCTAATTTGAAAATAAGAGTTCATGGCCCAAAGGATGAGATACCACAAGACTCAATAAGGGGAGTTAATTACTTAAAGCAGAAACGGAGCATGAAGGTGACGCTGCATTAAGGGCACGGCAGCCGCTGGCGTGAGGGAGAGGCGAGCGGTGAGGGCTGGAGACGCGGACAGCGTGCTGGGTGCAGGCTTCCCCGGGACAGGACGCAGTGTGCTCACAGGACAGGGCTTTGACGAGAAGGGATTCCACACCAAAACCGTGTGAGGGTGAAGGGACAATGGCCATCCGCTTTAAAGGAAGCAGCTGCTTCTACGACTCTCTGCCATCTGAAGAACAGGAACTGGAAGCCAGTGTATTCCACGTGGCTTCAGAGTCCAAAACGGAACCAAAGGACGAATGACAAGGAGTAGGACTCGGCTCAGTCCATGAAAGATCATTTGAAAACTCAGAACTGTTCTAAAATGGGACAGGCTGATTCACACCATCCTCCACAACCTTATTACATTCCTGGCCACCACACCAAGCACTTAAAACGCATTATCGCTGCACATTATACATTTAAATACGTTAAATACACTATGGCACTGCAATCGTCACAACAACTCCCTGGGTGGTACCGCTTACCGCAGTACTGGGGCACTATTTTTAAACACCGAAACTCCACTTCTGAGTTACTGCTGCTCTGTCGTTTCAGCCACAAATCACAGTTCAGTCCTCCTGCCCCTCCCCCACGCCCTCCCCAGCCCTGCCCACACCCCCCACAGGGCGCTGCCGACGACCTGGGAGGGGGAGCCTTCTGCAGCAGGTGGGCCGCCCACCGGCGGGGGAAGAGCGAGGCACGGCCATCCTGCTCACGCCGACAGTGAGAAGCCAAAACCCCGGTCACTCGGTCCAGCAGCTCCTCCGAGGGGCTCCGTGAAGCGGGAGGGTGCGGGAGAGCAGCGGCCCCACGGCGGCCCCTGGGGAGGGCTGAGGGAAGAGACGCACCCAGCCGGGAGCACCAGAGGGACTGCCACACGGTGGGAGGTGACTTTATACTAGAAACATTCGCTTCACTGACTTTCTAATCTTACGAATTCCAAAAGCTTTTTCTTTTTTTTCAAGTCAGTAAAAACACTATGCTTCCTTATCTCAATCAGTATGGCAGGAGGCAATAATTAATCCTGTGTCACAGGTAAGAAATGTAGATGGCCTGTTCCAGCACCCAGCTGGCTCCGCTCCTGGTTTCAGAAGGGGACCTGCCAGTCCTTCCCTGACAGCACTTCGGTGACCTCCTCAGCCCCTGCCACGAGGAAGAGGACAGCTCTCTGCTTTCCTACCAGTATGTGGCTGATCGAAGGGGCCCTGTCAGGAGGACACTTGAGGACTCTTCTGAGCACTCTTTTGGGTGCCATTTCCATTGGGGCACATGGTCAATGACAGTGCTCTGTTCTTAGTCCCCAGAGACCACAGTGCCCGGGGTTCAGGATTCTAGAGGGATCTGCTCACTCAGTGCTCTGACCTCAGTGGCAACAACCCATTACCCCCTCTTTCGTTCCAAACTTTTGCCCAACTGCATCAGCTTGCCCAGAATACACCAAAGACACCTGGTCATTGCAAACATCATAAATAAGAATGCAACTTGGAATTAACTATCCATTTCTTACAACATTCCCAGACTATGCTGGTGGAAAAGAAACGCTTCCAAAAAGCAAATGCAGACACGAGTGATGGTGCTTCCCGCCCTTCCTCTTCCTAGCGCTCAGCCCACGGGGCGACTTGCTCTCACACAATGAGCAGCACACGCTGGGTCTTCCAGAGAAGTAAGCCTCTGCCAGCACTGACTAAGCTTCTGACTCCGGTCCTCAGACACCCACTGGGAGATGCCGGTGCCCACCTGGAAACTCACCACACCCCTACGTCTGGGAAGAGAGAGGCACGGGGGTAGGGGGCTGTGGGGCCTGCAGAGGTCACCAATCGCTTCCTCAGAGGCCGGAGCTGCTTCCCAGGAGCACAGCCCCCATCCTGCCCCCCTGCCCTCGCCCTAGCAGACCCCTGTGGCTTAGAAGTTCAAGAAGGAGGGAACTGGTTCACACGACCTAGGCCATTGTTTTCTCCAACATGAAAATGAAATCTTTAAAACCAAACTTTCTAAATTGATACAAATTGAAATAACTCAATTTACTGAAAAAAAATTTTTTAAATCTCACTGAATTTATGAGTGCTGACTTTCCAGTGTTGCTTTACACTGCTCCTGCTGGAGAACAGTATTGGAAGCTTAACGTTGATGCTTCATTCTCAATAAAGGTAACCAAAATAACATTATCACTATACACCTGACATAACTTTAGGTTTTCAAGGTACTTTCACATTTATAATTTAATGTAATTCCATGAGATAGGAAGAGTCAACATTACTATAACTGTTTTACGACTAAAGGGACTCAGTGTAAGTGAAGTTATGTGATTTATGTCCCAAAGCTAGCTAAAGCCAAATCAGGCTCTTGTTTAATTTGGCCGAGGACTCACTTTTTAAATTAAATATTAAGGAGAACTTTGTGAAAGGAGGGAAAGGGAGAGGCAGAAGAGAGACAGAGAGAGAAGAAACAAGAAGCAGGGGTGGAGGGTGAGGAAAGTGAGCAGGGAGGGGGACTGTGGGGAGGGGCCTTCCAACATGGCCTCCTCCCCCAAGGCAGGTGCAGGAACCTAGCCTGAAGACTCTCGGATTCGCCTGTGCTGCTTCCTAAGAGACACGCGAAAGTGTGTCAAGGGACAAGAGTGAACCCGCACTACAATCATTTGAAGAACTCAAGAAATCTTTTGAGGTCTACATTTTTGCTTTGCTTTTTTTAAGAAAAAAAAATGTTTTCTAATTAAAAAAATTAATGAGAATAAACATTTATTGTTGAAAGTTTGTGATATCTCTGTGCAGAAAAAAATATTAATTTTAGAAGAACTGCAATACAACTCAACATAAGAAAGCCTGCAGACAGACTTCAGCATATTCTGTATTTCTTTAGGGGCACAAGAAGGATGAACAGACACAAGATAGTCCTCCTGTGACACCAGACTGAGCGACAGCAACTGACCACAGACAGCGTTAGAAGTGTGACCAGAGCACTAGGATCAGGGTTATCTCTAAAACCACACATACTAAGGTAGTGTGTGTAAGCCTACACTTAGACTGAACAGAGGGAATAGAGACAAGCTTGGGGACACAGTGGGAAGGGAAGGAGGGAAGTGGCGGACATCAGGTGGAGAGCCCCTCAACATACCCATGGGCAGGGTGGTGAGTGATCACGATAGCTCAGCAGAGGCACAATTTTTAACACAAGGTGTTTGTTACAAACTGCTGAATCCTGTTACAGGTTCCCCCGGAAGTTGAGGATATTGTTACAGGCATTGTCATTTGAGCTTCTTACCCAGGGAACCTTAAAATCGGAGGATAATTCTGGCTTGAAATCGCATTTCAGCTCTTCTTCCATCAAATGTACTTTTGTTCTGGGTAAAACGCTGGAACTCAGCTGTTCTACTTCAGGGGTGGGCCTTACCTTCATATCTGCTGGGGGAATCACATGCTTTCTGTGGGGTTGCCACTCGGAGGAATATCTGCTGCCTCCATGAGTGTCTTCGTGTCTTTCTGGGGGTCCCACTGGCGTCACCGAGATAGTTAGCTTTGGATTCAAAGTCGCTAAAATAACAAGAGAATTGATTTACAGTTGGTGGGAGATATAAAAAGGTATTTTAGCTTGACTTTTTTGTTTTTGTTTTTTTTAAACAAAACACTGTATTATCAATTATCTTTGTATAAGAAAACATAGATAATCACAGAAATTAAATCAAACCCACAATGGGTCAATAATCCTAAAGCATTGCTTTCTTACTGGACACGTCTCATAAAAAGAGATTACATGCCCTCAATTTATTTCTATTATAAAAGATGTTAAGAAAAATGCTCCACAGATCATTAGCTTCCAATTGGGCCTCTCTTGGTGCCACTTCATTAAAAAGAAATTGTCTAAAGGGGGCACTGTCACCAGAGCCTCAATCTTGCCTGGTTTGTCTGTGGGAACATTTTCACAGCATAGGTCTGTGTCTCTATAGACAGCCACAAAAAATTAAAGCAGTTAAATTACACAGAAACCGTCAAAGCAATAACGACATGGTCACTTGCTGATGACTACTGTTTTAACATTTGTATTTTTAAAACTACAAAACAAAGTATATTTATCAATACACATAAATAACATCTAATCATTAATAGTCTTCCTCTCTACAGGACAACTTGGGGAAGCCTTTATAATTTACACGTGTGTGTATACACACAGACACATACGCCCACAACTAGGCAATCACCTGAACTTACAGACATCCAGCTATATGCTCACTATCAAGAAACACTGCTATCGCTTAGAGAACTGGTTAAGACTCTCTTTATCTTCTGGAGATAATAACATTTTAATAAACTAATCCTAGTCGAAATTAGAGAATAGGTTAACTATACATTTTTTTTATTATGGTGACTTAGGTTAATGAACCCAGTATGTTTCAAGTGTACAATTCAACAGTAAGGCATACATATATGCATTGTGTGTTCACCGTAACTACATTTTTTAAAATGACATTCGGTAAGACAAAAAGAGAGAAGATACAACAGATTTAGCTAAAATGATTTTTTAAATGGCAAAAGAACAGCTGAAAAAATCCCTGTATATCTAACAATAATTTAACACTTCTACCAGGCTTGATATAGCTAAATTAAACCCTACCTTTTTGTGTTCATAAAGTCAGAGGTGTTATTTTCATCTACAGGAGCCAGAAATTTTAGAAAATTTGGCACAGAGGAAGAAGAATGAAGTTTTTTCCGCAGGGCATTACGGTAGGAGATGCTGAGAGTTTGGTTGAAAAAAGAGTTTAGGGTAAAGAAATACAAACACACAAAGTATAAAACATAAGCTTTGAGATAAAAGAAACATTTTGGTTCTAATGCTGAGAAACTTAAACCAGGTAAGAAACTAAAAACGGGTTACAAACAAATGAGATTTAACTTCCATTTTTCAGTCAATAAAATTCCATCATAAATGAATGGAATCAATTAATTAAAAAACATCAGTCCACTCAGTTATACAAGATGAATAAATTCTAGAGATCTGCCATACACCATTGGGACTATAGTTAACAATATTGTATTTTACACTGTAAAAATGCATTAAGAAGGTGGATCTCTTGTTAAGCATTCTTATAATAAAAAAGAAAAAACCAATAATAAAAGTTCAGTCCATCTTCCAAAATGACACTTCTTTCAAATTGGAAAAATAATTTTCTAAATTAACGAGGAAGGTTCTGATATGGCACAAATCGCAGTGTGCATGGTCAAACGCAGCTTTGTTAACCTGTGTGTGGGAGTGTGCGCGTGCACGTGTGCACTAAGACAAAGGAATGTGAGAATAAGTTTATAAAAATGGCTTCCCATCAAGACCTGTTTTCATAATAATTTTGAGAAACATTAATAGGAAAATTAAGTCTGTTTGAATGATAGACTGAAAATAAAACCAAAAACAGACACACACACACACACACACACACATGCACACGCACACATGCACGCAGTGGCCCCAGCTTCCTTCCATTCAGCAAGCCCCTCTGCGTGACCCGCCTGTGAAGACAAACGACACTGAACTTGCCATGCGAGTGTGCTCACCTCTTTGGCACGGCACTCCCACTTTGTTCTCCACTCGAGTTATGTTTTAGGTACTTAAAAAAGTTGGGCGAGGAGGCGGAGGGGTTAAGACGAGGTGGAGGAGCAGGAGCTGAAGGCCCTGAGCAACTTTTAGACTTGCCAACAGGTGGATGATTCCCACTAAATAGCAATTAGAGAGAAAGCACGGGCGGGGGTTAGAGGGAGAGAGTGGGGAACAGAGGGGGAACACGGAGGACACAGGAGAGCATGGACATGGTACTGGTGTCTCGCTGTTTCTATGGGAACATCACAGAGGCAGAGGGCTGCTTTTCACTTCGCTTCTGCATCCCAACTCTCCTTGGCAAAGGCAATTTTTAGTAAAGGAAAAAAAGAGTATCATAAAAGGTCATTCTTGATCATTTCCCAAATATCTCTATGCCCTATGGTACCGTTTCCTCTATTCCCTTTTTAGGAACTGACGGGGGAAAAAAAATTCATTAAAACAAAAGCAAAGGAAAGCAAAACAAAATCCAAGGTTTTAAAAATATGTCTCTCTTCAAAATGAACAATAACGTGCCCTGAATGTCAGTGGCTCATTTCCTGTACAGAAATGGAAGAATCCACACGGGTGAGGGAGGGAGGGAGGCGCGGAGGGAGAGGCACTTCCCGGACCTCCTTCTCAGCACCTACATCCGGTACCATCCAACAGGAAGCTCGTTCTTGGGGCAGAAGGGAGACGCACTGTCGGGGACACCGATTTCCCACCATGGATGCCCAGTGTGAAACAGTAGCCTCAGGAAGAGGACTAGGGGTCTCTAGACAGGGTGTCTGCATGGTCACTGAAGGTGCCAGAAATCAAGGGGCAGGGGCGGGAGCACAGTGGAGAGGCAGAAGAGAAGTAAGTACACGGCATGTACACAGGGCTTCCAGAAACATGAAAAGAACGTCAAAAGGCCTCAAACTGTGCTTGTCTCTAAAATGTCATAGTGTTCAATATTAGCTTCTAAAGTCTGTCCTGCTGGAAAGTCAGAGTTACCTCGCCCAATCCAAAGAGCCAGCCCAACTATTTTCAGTGGCTGGCTGAAGACTCCAGAAAACTGCCAGGCAACCCTGTGTCTGCGGTTGCTAATACTGTGCTGCACACTTTAAAAATGGGTTTAGACGTGGCTCTCTTGTTAAGCATTCTTACCAGAATAAAAGAAAAACAAAATATCAACAAAAGCAGTCTTTTGAAGATTGTCACATCATTCGAGTATTGTTAAGCTGTTGCTTCTTCACTGGAAACACTTCAAACACCCCCAGGTAAAACCTCATTATCCGTCTATGACCTGCACTGACACACATCCTGTGGCTCTGTCGTCATCAGTCAGGAGAAGGCAGTGACTGTAGGTAGGTGTGGCCACATGTTTACGAGGTAAGGGATTATAAAAGATTTTTAACGTCATTTTTAAAGGTAACCCTATGTCCAGTTATGGCCTCTGAGACTCAGGGTCAAATGAATTGCCAAGGAACCCCAGAAGGAACAGAGAGAACTTGTTACCATATCTCTGTAACCAGGAAATTCCAAGTGCTCATTAGAGACCAATGAATTAATAAGTAAATCTTGTTGGAAGAATCTAGAATTCTTACACTCAAGGATTTTAGAAAACATCTATTCCAATTTTGTCACACAGAGATTTAAGCAAGTTTGCCCAGGTCACAACCAGTTCAGGACACAGCTAGGACCAGAACCCCAAGGCTGCTGTGGCCAGCACAGTGCCCACACCGTCCCCCATGCTCAGCTCGGTACTGACCCCTGCATCTCTGTCCTGCCACGGAAACGGTCCAGGTTCTCCAGGGAGCAGATTCACCTGCTGTCCCACCTGCTGCTTTTCCTCAAACCAGAAGCTAAGTTCCAAAGTCAATACTGCCCCTCATGCTGCTTGAGTGACTATTATACCCTGTAAGGACCATTTCTGCTCAGTTTTACCTGCTTCCTCAGAACACGTTTCCCAAAGGGGCAAGGTGGGAGGAATGTGTTCCTTCTTCAAGTTTTATTTTTTAAGCCAAGAATAAAACCTGACTCAGATTTTCTTTGACCACCCACCAAAAACAAACAAAGAAAAAACAAAAAACCCAAAAGACCACCTGGATGCACATACCTGGTTATAACAGGTATGCCCTAGCTATTTGTACAACAAATTTACATTTTAAACAAATCTTACTTTTGTTCATGAGGCGTCTCTGTGCTCACTGAGTGATACCTCATTAGTTTGCGTTGCGAGACCCCTGGAGACCCCTGAGCAGGTTCTGGGGTTCCTGGCCTTCTGCAGGGAGGTGACTCAGGGTGTTGGCACGCCTCCTGAAGCCCTGCTGCAGCGAGAGCGAGGCCGGCTCTTCTGCGGGATGGCTCTCTGAGTCACTGGACTGGTCGTCCGAGGAGCTGAGGAGCCCGAAGGAGCTCTCGGGGATGAGCAAGGCCTCTTTTTCGCACACAGATGGCTCCTGGCAGCAGAGAGACAGCAGATCAGACACGTCGCATGGAATCTGTGGGATTCACAAATCTCTAATCCCAGTGGCAGGAAAACATTTCAGTATGTGAGCACATCTGATGATAATGCCATCTAGAGGCCACAAAAATGTATAAGGAAACGAAGGTTCCTTAAATGCCTGCTTCTCAGAGATAAGATGCTTAGTTTATAATTTGCTGAAAAGATAGGACACTGCCCAAACATAAGCATGAACGACATAAATCATAACTGTTCTAAGCAAAGCCAAAACAGTTCCCTCTCTCTAAAAAACACAACTCTTTACTATTGGTTATAAGAAGTATAATGAGTGCTGGATAACTTGACTGCACTGTTTAAACAAATGAGTCTTTCTCTCTGCCAAGTGTGTTCATATATGTTATATCCACATTTTACGGCTCTCTCTGAATCTGATTTACTGTTAAGATTTAACTTGGCAATCTTGAGGGTTAAAAATTATATCCTATATTACCCTTAGAATATGGAAAATCTCTCTCTAAGCATTTATTGCCACGATTCAGGACCAATCAGCTTCTTTCTGCACCTCAGTTTCCTCATCTATAAAAGGGTGCAGTGAAAATTTATCTCACTGGGCTTCAGAACTAAGCAAGATAATATAACAGAAATACTCTGTTCACTGTAAAATATTATACAAATGTTATTTTTGTTAGGTACTCAGTGAACTTACTGAGTGGGTATGCAAGTGTCTGTTGAGAATCATGACAATATTTTAATGTCGTAGGCTTTCAAGATGCATACTTTCCAAAGTCATGAACTACTACCACTCCTGCAAGCCAATGCTTAATGCTGCACGCAGGATTTGGTTGGTGGCCAATATATTTTCTCAAATCAAAAAATATAAAATAAAAGGAAATGTACCAGCTTGTCTCTACTGAAATTGCTAGAAGGTATAAACAAATCAACATGAAAAGAGTAAAAAGGAATGAATATACCTAATGGCAGATTGGAAAATCTAAATTTTATCTGTTCACTTGCTATATAGTTGAGTGTCTTTTAGATCAGGGGGTCTCCAGCCTCCTGGCTGCGGACCAGTGCTGGTCTATGGCCTATTAGGAACTGCACTGCACAGCAGGAGGTGAGTGGTGGGCCATTCAGCGAAGCTTCATCCCAAGCACTAGCATCACCACCTCAGCTCCACTTCAGATCATTCAGATCACTAGAGTCTCACAGGAGCACCAGTCCCTGGCACCAAAAAGGTTGGGGGCCACTGTTGTAGATGACAGGTATTAAGGATTTTCATTTTAAAAAATTAAATTTATGTTTGTTGAGGGAAGAAGTTATATACACTTAATTTTGTAGGCATTAGAGAAGAAAGGCTTAATTACTCTAAACATAGCTGAATTTTTTTATTCTTTTTTATTCTTTTTTATTCTTCAGGATTGTACAGTTTCAAAGATTCTTTTAAGGATTTAAAAATTTGTCTAAGACAATACATCACAGCAAACAATCTTGATCACACAAACCTGTTCATCTCAATTCTCATTAACAACCCTCCAAATTACGTAAAAGAGCTAACTCTTAGCTTAATCTTACACCTGAAAGGGCCACTCAAATCTTCAGCTTCTATGCAATTCCTAGATGATCGATTTACTGGAAGAGATCCAACTGTACAAAGATCCAACTGCGTACCTTTACAACAGTTTCTCAAACTCAGGATGAAAAAAGATGAGTGTGTGTGCATACAAAGATACACATGCAATACACAAAGGTGATTTCTGAAAAGCTGCATTTCTCTTAGAATTACTGTATAAATTCAAGCTATGTGTATATGGCTAGATTTGGGTTCTGGAAAAAATTTTAAAACAAGCAGAAGTCTTACTAGAGAAGTCACCTGAGTGACATGACTTATTCACAGCATCTTTATGTGCACGGTTCTATCTGAAACGCCTTCTTCCCTGTCCACTTCCAAAGGTCAATTCGTATACTTTCTTCCAGATTTAATCCAAAAGCATCATTGCCCCCTCCCCAAGCTTTCTTTGGTTCCACTGACCAAAAACAACTCCCCTTTCTCTTGCTCCTGGGACCACTAGCTTACCACCGTCTCTTATTCAAACTCTCAGGGCTCCTACCCTGCTCTACTTGATGCTGGTGTTACTTTTGGCAAGTTCCAGGCAAGTTCCTATAGGACAGGGGCTCTGTCCTAGTCATCTGCACATAGCAGATAAACCATAATGTTTCCAAACTTGAAATGAATCATGAACTAGATGGAACGCAGAAAGCGCTACAGTCCACTAGATTTTAACTTGGAAAATCATATTCAGAAGACTGGTGTCTAGGACCTCACTCCCCCAGGGGGTCCACAGAGCAGCAGAATCAACCTCACATGGAGCTTGTCAGAAGTTCAGCATTTCAGGCTTCCCTCCAGGCCTACTGATTCAGAATCTGCATTTTAACCTGAACTCCCATTAAAGAAGCACCTCAGAATTTAAGAAGCACTCATCTAAGGTAGTGTTTCTCAAAGTGTAGACTATAACACAGTAGGCAGTAATATCAACTCAGTGGTCTGCCATGAACATTATTTAAATAAAACAGAACAGGAAATACCAGTACATATCACATGTTGTTTACAGTTAATACTGTAAATTTGTGAAATTTTAGCTTAATTTTGTGTATTTAAGTGTTTGTGGACCATTTCGCAATGGTAAATGTTTCTTGCTGTTGGTTACTGGTCTACAAACTCTGAAAGCCACATGCCCAGGAGGGATGTGGTACAGAGCTGGCCACCCCCCAAATTTCCCTTCTCTTGCATCTGAAGCTCTCTGGTAGCAGAAGGAAGGCTGACCTCCCCAGCACAAAACCCCAAATCCACAGTTTGGTGGTTAAAAAGCAGAACTAACCAAGTTTAAATATTCTCACATGTCTAGAAAGCAAGAAATTAAGACAAGGACAGAGACACAGGTTCATTACCAAAGGGAACCACTGGCTGGCTCATTGTCACCAAGCTATGCTTGGAGGCAGATGTGAGCGGTGGAGCCTAGGTGCTTGTTTATAAAAACAGCAATGTTGAAATCACGTCGTAGAGCAGCCAGAGGGTGAAATACGTTTTGGGAATTTAAGTTGCATACTTCACAGAATTCACAAACATACTTTTAAGGTTTTCCCAATTTAAATTATTTTAATACTAGAAAATATACTTGGGGAAGAAATTCATTGGTGGCTTTTTAAAAGATCTCAGTGGTCTAAAATCTCTATCTCATTTCTTTGTTTATGGAATGGCCATCTACTTGGTTACGTATAACTACATGACCAGCCCCCCGGCACCGCAAATTTCACGATTGTAAATCTGCGGCCTCTTTTGTCCCTTTAGATAGGTTTTGTAGATAGGAGATGAGCAAGACCAATTTCCTGGTTTCTCCAGGGTGTCATATAAAGAAAAATGTGCTTACTTTGCTGGTGTTACTTAATGTGCTAGACACGGAGCTGTCCAGATCCAAATTGGTGGGATGTTCCTGAGGGCCTCTGGCTTTATTACCCTGCATAAAGAAAAGGCAGTTGAGTCATGACCCCTGAGGTTTCTGCAAAGACATCAGCTAGAAGCATTTTGGCTTATTTGAATGAGCTTAGGAAAAATGCTACTGAGAAATGCTGCTGCAAACATGTGTACATTAAGACATCAACATTTCCGGTTTTTTTGTTTTTTTTTATAACACACCAACCCCAATGCTTCAAAACACCCTGTAGATTAGTCAGTCAGCTGGGAGGTTTAATAGGTGGGAAGAAGAGACAATTCCTCTATGAAGAAAAGCAAGTACTGAGGTAACTGTACCCAACAACTCTTCCCCAAGTCACAAGTCATGCTAACCTGCCAGTCGTATAACACTCAAACAACATTCTCTCCGTTTGGGAGCTCTCGAGGGTAGCCACCCCCAACACCGGTTTTACAAATGGACTGTTTTTAATTATCTCTAAAGATGCTGCAAAATTCTCAGAAACATCTTCAAACAAAATAAAATTTAACTAAAAAAATACAGTATGTGTTTTAAATGGAGTGTGTCAGGAACTTAAAAAGAACTATAAGAAGATACTGCAAGCTCTAGAAATCTAGAAAGGCATCCAACTTTGATTTCTTAGAAGCGCATCAAGAGTATCTGCACTCACTCACTGGGGTTGGGGGGTGTAATTTCTTTAAGAACTCGCAGACTGATGCATTTGTATGCTTTGTTATTCCTGTAGAGCTGCAGTCTGTAAACTTTTCCATAAGGGGCCAGAAAACAAATCTCTCATGCTTTGTGGGCCATATGGTGTCTGTGGCAACCACTCAACTCTACACAAAAGCAGCCTCAGACAACAGGTAAATGAATGGATGTGGCTGTGTTTCAGTAAAGCTTTACAAAAATAGAAGGTGGGTGGCATCTGGCCTGAGGGCTATCGTTTACTGCCTGCTACAGAGAGTTCCAGGCACAAAACAAGGGCCGCTGACAGTAACTGGATTGTAAGTTGTACCTAGGGACACGAGGGAACTGAACTCACACCTGAGTGTACCTAATCTGAGCCTTAATAAAAACCAGCCAATAAATAACAACAACAAAAAGGGGATATAGTATAATACAAAAGAGTAGAGAATTTTTTTTTGACCCAAGCCAAGTTAAAAATGGAATTTAAAGCGTAGATAACATCATTCTAACGCTGAAAAGACATTACAAAAGATTTCACCCTTCTATACTTTATGATGAGCACTGATGGGAATTAAAGCCAACAGAATCGTATGTTTTCTTACAAAGTTATTCAACTTAAATTAGGTGAAATTATGTTACTCACCCGTGACAAAATACTTTCTAAAGACTCTGTTAAAGATCTTTTCGCTTTGTTTTTTAGCATATCTAGCCTAAACCGAGTGGCACTAGATGGTAATTCACTTCCAATATTCTCTGCTGCAATCTGTGATGTCTAAAAAGTGAAAAAATGAAAAGTTAAGTCATTTACAACGTCCTTCATTTCTTTCTTTTTTTTTTTTAAGGAACAGAAAAATCTCTACAATGTACCTTTTTTATCCCAGGCCGGTATCCTATATGTGACCTCAACTGACCTGCTTTTCAGTGATATGGCTACAAGTCCAGGAAATAATTTTGCCTCAAAGAGTTGCTTTATCTACCCCAAATGAAATAAAGAAATGTGCTTGGAAACCAATCAGTTAATAAAGCAGTTCTGATCTGCAGTCAGATCAGAAATCCATTATTCACAAATGACCTTGTGCAAGTTACTTTTCTGCACTGCAATTTCCTCTTCTGTAATTTGAGCCCAAACTCAAGATCTAATTATAACACTGTATTGTGAGATCAAAACAGGTAAAGCCAGTAAAGCAGTGAGCACAGCTTCTGGTACAAAGGTAGCTATGATTAGTTTTTCAAAGTAACAACTTACCTTTGGGGCATTTCGTAAAGTTAAACAAAATTAACTTATCAACCAAAGAATCCATTCTCTCTGCCACTACGAATCCTTTCATTCTTTTCTTAGACCTCTTTTTCCTCTCTCTCACCTTTTGTATTCATCACCACTTTCATTCTCCTCTGCCACCAAGCTTCTCTCCTTTAACTGACCATAATGTCAACTAATAGTTTCGTTTTCCAAACACTAAAGTTTAATGTTACTTATCAACAGAGGCATATTTAAAAAAAAAAAAAAAGGCAATATAAAACCCTCTAGATAAATTGCTTCCCATTTCTATAAATTTTTACTTGATTGCTTCACATAACTCCACCCTTCTCTCTGGCCAAGTAACATTTTGTGGGTGTTGAGAACAGTGAGAAGCATGGGCTCTGGAGCTCAATGCCCAGGTAAGATGTTTCTTTGCTGCTCCTAGCTAAGTGGTCATGGGCAGGGCATTCCCTGCTGCCTGTCTCAGGCCCCCACATGCAGACTGAGGAGCATCATGAACTTTCGTCACAGAGCAGTTATGAGATGTAAATGAATTAATACACAGTAAAGCACTCAGAACACACTTGACTCTCAATAAAAGCTATCATGATTATTAGCTATTCTATTTGCTTTCTGCTTTGCATAGAACACATGAGACGTAGTTCAAGCTTCCTGGAACCACTCTTTCTCTATCTGCAGAAATAACCTCTCTCCTGACTTCGATATTTATCATATCAACTCATATTTTGTACTTTTATATATGTATGTATCCATAACATATGTATGTTGGTTTACATGTAGCTGAAACTTTAAATGAACATATCATCCTGTACATATCCTTCTGTAATTAGCTTTTTTCTTTCAATGTTGTTTTTAAGATTTATTCATGTTGACAAATGTTCTTTGATTCACTCAACTTTAACCAGAGTGTCATATTTCACTATTCAATTATAAGACATCCATATTCTTGTTGTTAAACATTGATTCCTTTTTTTGCTTTTACAAAGAAGACTGCAGTAACCTCTCTTGTACACAGCTCTGAAATTTTTTAGGAGCTTATGTTAACTTACTTTTATTATGGTGACACTGGTTAACGAAATCCAGTAAGTCTCAGGTGTACAATTCAACAGGAAGGCATATATATATATATATATACACACACACACATTGCATTGTGTGTTCCCCTCTCCTAGATTTCTTTCTGTCACCACATATTTGACCCCTTTTACCCCAGTTACCTCGCCTCCCACCCTCCCTACTACCTTCTGGTAACCACTAGCCTATGTCCATGTCCATGAGTCTCTGTTTTTTGTCCTGTTTGTTGCTTTTAGGTTTATATCATACATATTAGTGATATCATGTGGTTTTCAACTTTTTCTGTCTGGCTTATTTCACTTAGCATGATTATATCAAGGTCCACCCACGTCACATAGAGGTAAAATATTTTACCTCTTCTTATGCTAATATTCTATTGTATACAGGTACCACAGCTTCTTTATCCAATCGTCTGTTACAGGACACTCCAGTTGCTTCCATGCCACCGTGAATAATGCTGCTATGAACATCAGTGTGATATGTGAAAGTTTTTTGCAAGATAAATAATTAGAAATGTCCTTGCTGGGTCACGGGATCTGTGCATCTTCAGCTGTATCAGATACTGTCAAATTTTTCTCCCTAAATAGTACAGTTCATATTTGCAGTATCAGCATGAGAACTTATCTTTAGGTGGCATCCTCAGATTTTAAAATTTCTGCCAATTTGATAGGTATAGAGGTCTCTTACTTTGATTTCCCCTAATTCCTACTGTGATTAAGCTTTTCTATTTTATTCAGTTATTTGCTGGTCAAAGATTTTACATCTTCTTTGAAATAATAAAATCCTAATTCACCAATGAGTGTTACACATTTTTCAAGGCATAAAAGTGAAAGAAAGGTTCTAGTAAGAGCTGCATTAGGCTTTGTCCATTCATTTAGAGTTTTACTTCTATGATAATTGGAGCATGCCTTAAAACAATGACTTAGCTTGGAACTTCAAGAAGGCAGACTATCATTTATCTTTGTGTTTTCAGAGAGTATAGAACATACTCTGGACACTTCATACTTGCCTGCTAAGGAATGAGTGCATTTGCAACAACTGCCAGGCGAGTCATGAGAAACACACACTGGAAGTTAACGGATACACTCAGCAAATACTAAGTGCCTGTTAAGCATTACATATCACGGGTAGGTGCCCTACTAGTTGCAATTAGTCCTGTGCAATCATTTACCAAGAATAAGAGCCTGTCCTGACTCGTAGCAGCAAAGGGAATTATCTACAAAGAGCCCTCATGGGGCTGCCTTGGACCCAACACTAGTTTGCTCCAAAATTAGTAAGCTATGGATCTGCTTGCAAACTCGCACCAAAAGTTTTCATAAAATAGAAGCATTTAGAGTTGATTCTTTTGATATATAAAGAAAGTATTAGCTAAAAGACTAGTTGTGCGTAGTAGACCTTACAGGCCAAAGAAAACCGCACTTGTGTTTTTCTTTTTTAAACCATGCCATAAGAATCTCTGCACAGACTTCAGTGCTTCCTCTACTCTCTGCCGCCATCTAATAAGATTCTTTTCTATGCCTATCATAATTCAAATATAATTTGAAAACAATTCACATTTAGGAAATAATCTGTGTTTAGAAAATAGTATTTCCTTGTCTATTGTACAATAAGCGCCAAGAAGTTTCTCCTTTAAGGTGATGCTGGTTCCTAGAAAAGCTTCTAATTTGGGCTCCAGAGTGAACAGTATGGCAGTCGTCAAACTGCCCACCCCACAAGACATGGCTGAACTCTAAACATGACAGTTTGGAGCCAACTTTTGAACTCTGTTGCTACACTGAAGTTCTCAGTTCAGAACCCACCATCCTAGGTGTCACAACGTGTCAACTAGCAGCTTGATTCATAGGAACTAGTACCATCAAAAGGAAAATGGAGAAAAACTGTGGCATTGGCACAATGGACTAAAAAGGAACAAGCTACTGATATAGTCAACATGGATATCAAAAAACATCATTCTAAGTGAAAAAAAAAACAAGAGCTAAAAGAGCACAAACTATATGATTCCATTAATAAAAAGTTCTAGAACAGGCAAAACTAATCCATGGTGAAAGAAATTAAAACAGTGGTTGTCTGGGGGGAAAAGGTGGTGTGGACTGACTGGAAAAGGGGTTCTTGGGGAACCTTCTGGCATGATGGATGATGCTCTCTAACTTTGATAGGGGTTTGGGCTTCCAGAAGGTACAAAGTCCTCAAAACTCACAAATGGTACACCCAAGATTTATGCAACTTCCAAATATGTAAATTTTATCTAAAAAGTTTTGTGAGCAAATACTGAATTCTACTTAACAATGTTTAGGGACAAAGAGTACTAATATCAGAAACTTCCTTGAAAGGCATCGAAAATAAGCTGAAATCATAGATGGATAAATGGAAAAGCAAATACAACAACATTTTTAAAATGGTATAATCCAGACGGTAGGCACATGAGTGCTCACTGTGTAACTTTCAACTTTTCTGTATGTTTGAAATTTTTCATAACAAAATGTCAGAAAAAAAAGAAAAACTTATCCTACGGGAAAATAGAGGCAGGCAAATCAATGGGTAGTTATATAACATTAAATTTTGTTAATCTCCTAAAAAGCACAGTTGAGATAATGTCCTTAGTCCTCGAGCATATTGGCTCCACCAGGACCTAACAAACTGCTTGATCTGTGCTCCCCAAGTCCTTGTCTCTAACATCGCTGTTATACCATCCACCTCAAAAAAAATGAAATAATTCACATAAAGAATTAGAACCATATTCAGTACAATGGAAACATTCAATAAGTGTCACTTGATTTAACATTATAATTTTTGCATTATTTTTGTGAATACAAGTAGAGGTAATATGTCCATGGACTAAGACATGATACTCCCTAACTTTATTAAATTATAGGTCTTTGCCCAAAGTGAATCCTTGAATGCAAGATTATAGGACACATTCAGTTTGCTTCCCATTTTATGAAAATGATTCCTCTGGCGATATTCAATACTATGTTAGTCTTTAGAAAGCACTGACGGCATCACCACTGGCTCAGAGAACAGCAGCCCTGAGCCTCTGCCCACTTTGGAGGCCGTGGCCACAGAAGTTGTCAAAACCATGGTTCTACCTCTCTCTAGGTCAAGTCACAACACATTTTCGAAGACTCTAGGAATTTTCAGTGCACCAGGAAGGTAATGGATTCCATGTGGTTAAACTGTCTGGTAGAAGATGATGAGAGCAGGATTCTGTGGGTGAATCTCCAAGCTCCATCTGATCAACCTCCTAACTGGCTGTTGCTCTGAGAAGCCTGAGAGGGTGTCCAGCCTGGAAGACACCTAATCACAGCTGAGGGTTGAGGTAACTTTTTTATAGGCACAGACATGATTCTCCTGGGTGGCAGAATGTTTAGGAACCTTGAGAGAAACTGCTGCCCAGATGTCAACTCTGCGTGGTGAGGCTTGGTCTTTTACATTAAATTCTTTGATGTTTTCAAATGGAAAAAAAAATTAAATGTTTCCCACTGGATGAATCTATGCCCAAATCATAAAGATACAACCCTGTTCCATAAAAATGAGTTGGCGCTTGGGTCAAAACTTTCCATCCACCATAAATGCTTCATTCCCCTCTAGCAGTTACAAATTATTTCAAAATTATCAATTTCCTGTTGGAACAAGTTAGGGGGAAAAAATCAGACAAGGAAAAAACTATTTGTGGCAAAAAAAAATGAGGGGGGGTGAGAAGTATGGAAATAAGAAAAGAAAAAGGGCGGAAAGTGAACTAGGGAATTAACTGCAAGCAGGCTGGGTGGCCCATCCAAAAGTGAACAGGGGGAGCACCGACCTCCCACGCTATCGGCAGCGTACAGGCTGGAAAGGCAGGAATGTCAACACACAAAGGCCAAAGGCCAAAAGCACGGACAGTGTCCTGGCATTAGCGTCACTGCTAAGGGACCCTACGGTTGGCTAATGAGATTAAAAAGATTGTCGGACATGGTCCATGAGCTCTAAGAGTTCAAGAATGGCACATGATTGCCAAAAGCCGGCTGGAAGGGAGAAAGCAAACGGGGAGAGTTGCTATGTGTGCATCCAAGTAAAACTGCACCATGGTTAGGTCACCAGTAAAGCACAGAGAGGCTCTTTACAGGGACGAGGCACACGACTGAGCGTTCAAGTGCCTTCAGAAGAAGCATTCAGTGAGTGGTTGAAAAAAAAAAATGCAACATACTTTTGGAAAATTAAGGAGTTTTTGGACATCCCTTACTGATTTTTGAGCATTAAGCAACTCAAATATAAAGTATACGTTTTGAGGCCATAATGGTTATTACGAATTGACTTAACACAGAGTCAAAAAGACAAAGGAAAATGGTACATAGCACCATGTCTGCTGAATCCCAAAGGAAGCTCCTCAAAGGCAGAGACCTGCTGGCGGCCCCAGCTGCTGACACGCACCCCTCAAGCGGAAAAGCTAGACAAAGCATCAGTTTGGTGGAGAATGGCAGGCAGCTCCCGCACCTCCATCACGGGGAATGGGATTAATGGAAGTTCTATATCTGAAGAGCACAGAACCCAGGCTCTCTAACGTTGTGGCTGATGTGTCAGTAGAGCTATCTTACTTCGCAAAGCATTTACATTACAAAGAACTTACTGGTACTTTTAAGTAATTCCACAGAAAAAGGGAAGGTGAGGGAGACTGGCTCCCCGCAGTCAAGTGGCCCGTCCACTCTGACACTCCCTTCCTGTCACTGGCGGCCAGTTCTTCTGTCACAACCACCACTCCACCCCCACTACGCGGACAGAAATTTCTCACCTTCTCTAAGCACAATCTAAGTGTTCCCAAGTTTCCTCTAAATGGGTAACAAAATAAAATACAAGGACAAAAACATTTCAGAGCATCATAACATCCTCAAGACTGTTCTACAGTATTCCTGGTAAAATTATAAGAAGACAGAAAAATGCCATACCTGCTTTATCTCCCCAATATGGATGTGCACTTTTTGTTTCTCTTCATATAAACATCTCAGGAAAGAAATAATCAATTCATTCTCTCGCTGTTCATTTCTTGGTCTCAATTTCTTAAAAAAAATAAATAAAAGAGAATATATTACAGTTATTTTTGTCAACAGAACTGCTAAACCATCCCTTTTGAAATGCTAAGAGACCATTCATCCATTAACAAGTGCTTTACCCTTCTCCTCACTAGGGGCACCAATGACACCAAAAAGTGGACATAATTTTTTAAAAAGAAACACAATGGAGCCAGTGGGCCAGATTTAGCTTTTGACTCCTGATTTCCTTATACCTAAAATAAATATTTCACATCAGATAGCGGCACATTCAAAATATTTAATAAATAAATAGTCTTGAAAACTGGAGAAAACAACAAAATCTGTGTAAACACCCAGAGGTCAAGAGCCATAATGGCTACACGTTTATAAACTCTTATGGTTAGTGAAATGGAAAGGAAAATAGGAACTGGACTAGGGTCATGGTTCCGCACGTCAAGTGTGTTTGTATATCCAGACAATGAATATTATTCAGCACTAAAACGAAAAGAGTCATCGAGCCATGAAAAGACCCGGAGGAACCTCGGATGAATTAAGTGAAAAAGGCCAATGTGAAAAAGCTATATACTGCACGATTCCAACTATGACACTGTGAAAAAGGCAAAACCAGAGACAGTAAAAAGACCAATGGCTGCCCGGGGTTTGGGGGAGGGGATATGAATAAGCAGAGCACAGAGGATGTTTAAGGTAGTGAA
Organism: Eonycteris spelaea; assembly: GCA_003508835.1. Taxonomy (NCBI): domain Eukaryota; kingdom Metazoa; phylum Chordata; class Mammalia; order Chiroptera; family Pteropodidae; genus Eonycteris; species Eonycteris spelaea. The sequence continues at coordinate 2,239,677 of PUFA01000062.1, read as the reverse complement.
ACAATTCTAGAGGAAACCACAATGTTGGATACTGGCCATTATACATTAGTCAAAACCTATAGAATAGAATGTACACCTCCCCGAGTGACCCCTAATGTAAACTACTGACATTAGTTAATAATAATGTACCTCTATTAGCTCGTCAATGGTAACAAACATAACATACTTGGGCAAGATGTTAATAATAGGAGAAATTGGCTGGGGGTGGGAGGGGCAAGGGTAAGAGTTTAGATGGGAACTCTCTGTACTTTCCATCTGATTTTTCTGTTAAACAAACCCATCTAAAAAAAGTCTATTTTATAAAAAAGAGCCCAGGAAAGCAGAGCAGAAAGGAATCATGAGAAGCCTCTGAGCAGGCACAGGCACCAGAGGGCTGGCCTTTCCCTTCTTCTCCTATACCTTTAATTCAACCTTTGGGCCATCTCACAAGAAAATGTGTATTTTTCTTGGAGAAATTATTCATGATTCCTTATTTCAAAAAAAAAAAAGGTGAAGAACACAGTAATAAAAGGAGCATTATTAATACACTTTCTTCAAAACATACAGAAAAGATACTTTGAATGGGCAGAAATGAGACCACAGTTGAGCATAATGTACTACCACAGTTGCCACCCACTAAAAATCGAAGCCAAGAACCAGAGACTGTGTCACAGAGCTCGTTAACCATCAGGAGGAAAGTCACTAAAGCAGAGAAATATATTTTCGTGGTGTCATACATGGTCAAGAAATAAGTCCTTCCTTAAAATATCTGAACATGATTAGGGGCCACCATTCTATTGAGTTAAAATGATTAGCAAGGTGTCATGTCCTCGATACTTCCCATGTGACTTCACTGTCCTCTGCAGTGGCAAATCATTATTTCTCAAAGGGGATTTAATTTGATAAACGTTCATTAGTCAGAGAGACAAGTCTGAGGAGTGTAATGGGGAATCAAGTTAGATAACATCACTTGACAGTCAAAAATTAACTTGTGTGTTCAAAATTAACCTATGGTGTCAGAAGACAGGGTGGCGGTTACCTGGGCGGAGCCGAGGGGGCTCCAAGGGACTGAAAGGCCTCTATTTCTTGGTGCCTGCTGCACAGTTGTGCTCACCTAGTAAAAACTCATTGAACTACATACACCATTGATTTGTGTGCTTTTCTAGAGTTATGTTATGCTTCGATTTTTAAAAAGTACAATACTAGTGACTATTAAATGACAAAGCCACTTTTGTTACAAGTATCTTAACCTCACTTCTCAGTGGCCTGTAAGTTAGTTGTAAAAGTGATACAAAAACAAATTTCCAATGCTGATTAATGAACACCAGAATGCTGAGAAAGTCTACGGTCTTTAGAGCAACAAAATGGCGATGCTCACCTTGAAACTTTATCTTTTTTAAAAATCATAATCAAATCTTATAAGAAATAATTTTAAAACCATGGAAAATCCAAGTTGATACATATTCTTTACAAAGTAAAAAATAACTCCTCTGACCGTTAATCTTTAACTTGCGTTATTTAATCCATTACTGACTCCTAACGAGTATATATATGTCTGATTTATCTACTCAATATTAAGTCATTCCTTGAAATATCTTCATCCAGATGAAGAGAATTAGATTTTGAGACATTTTCCTCACTAGCCCTACTTCACCTTAAAAGCAATTGGTCACCAAGGAGGGGACCGATTCAGACTTAGCGCCCTCAGCCGGTAGCAGAGCAGCATTAGAAGACAGCGAGACCCCTAGTAGTCATCTTCATATGTCCAGTTAGAATATGTTTGAAATGTTTCACATTTTGAAATGTTTCACATTTCAAATAGTTCATGAACAAAAACATAGCTTTGCAGCACACCCGTCATGGGTCTCCTGTTATAAACAGAAGGGTTAATAGGCCACAAGGCCGCCTGGCATCTAACTCTCCTCTCAGAGCTCAAAGTTGGCTTGTTCGCAGCAGTGATAATCTCCAGCATCATCTGCATGGTAATTAATGATTTATTCTCCTTTAAGATTGTTTGGGTTGCACTTTATTTTGCATTAAGCATTTATTTACAAAACACTAATTATATATGCTTTAATAACAATTTAAGTAATCATGTACCATTAATTTCAATAGTAATTGCATTTGTCTCATGAAAATGTGCCCTTGGAGAGTTCTTCAGAAACAAACTACCCTCCAGGAAAGACTGTGCAAAGGAAAAAAACCCTCCTATTTACAAAAGGACTCATGATACTACAAAGCCACCTTTTTTCTTTATGATTTTTTTGAACCATATGAGTTTCAAACACATTAGCAGGCACTGCTACCTAAAAAGAGACAAATGACTTGTTTTAATAAAATGTTTTATAAAAACCACAAATGGTCAACAAGGAAATAATTCAACAAGACTATCAATAAGCCATTAGAAGAAGAGATCATTCAAGGAAGATCTGTGCTTACAGTATGGAGGACAAAGTATGAGCTGGCTTTTCAAACTTCCCTTTGGTTGTCACACCAATCAAAAATTTACAGAGCTTTCTAGAATGACACATAGGGGCCGGACCTCAAGATTTTAACTGATGCATTTTTTAAAAAATTAAAATGGTATCACTGCTTTTCTCTAAAGTCTCTTTGCCATCATGTACTGGGTATCTAAAAACGCTCTCAGGTAAAAAAGAATCTCAGAATTACAATCCATTAGAAACTTCTCATTGCTGCAGAAAAATATTTCGTGTATTCCCTATCCTGATTCATCGTACTGTTTTTGGGAAAGCTATACGGTACTGTCTATATAAAATAGAAAACTCATATTAGGAGAGAAAATATGCCTTTTCTACGCTTACTGGAAAGATGTTCCCCAAAGTGACTTGACAGCCCTGGATGGCAAGTGGGCTGGCACCAGACGAAAAAAGACCTGGCTTTCACTGCAATGTATTAACAATTAGAAGCAAACTGTCCGTCATTTATCTGTTTATGAATTCCAAGCACCAAGCCCATTAAATTTGTTTCAGGGTACTGTGTACTTAGAACTCTAAACATCCTTTAAGAAAAAACAAAGTGGTGTGTGTCTCAAGTTGAGTCAGAAGAAAACAAGAAAATTTAAAGGCAATTAAAAATCATGAAAATTACATTCTCAGCTATTTATGAAATTAAAAAATCTTCCTATGTTTTCCTTCTGTAAACATATGCCAACCCTACTGTGGAAGGAGAACAGGGATTAAGAGAACTCTAACATGTAATTAAAAGAAAGACAATCCTTTAATTTTTCACACTAACAGCAAAGAGATCAGGGGCCCTAAGTATAGAGGATCCCCACCCCCACCCCCCACCCCCAGCGCAGAGGGAGAGACTGCAAGCTGCTCGTGTTGCTTAATGACTCTCTATTTGCAAGACCCCTGCCGCTTTCCTCCCCTCCCCGCAAAAAAGAGATATTTATTCTTTGTTCTGATGTACTCTCCTCCCTAGAAAAGTGCCAGGAAACCCTAGAAAATGCTCCTGGGCTACAGCAGACATAAGATTTTTGATGAGCTCATTGAAGATTCATAATGAACAGACTACAGGCATGCCGGCACGCGCAGCACGGTCTCCCTGAGAGACACTGCATCTAAATGCAAGGGTGAGAGCCAGCTTCCAGGTTCCCTGCAGAAAGCCCAGAGCTTGGTTCTTGTCTGCTTTTGTGTTTATGTTTAGGTTTACTATATGAATTATACAACTCGAAGCAGATATCATCAAAATTCATTTTCAAAACAAAAAAATAAAAGGGAGGAGGAACAATTAATATGCAATGTAAGGTATAAAACATGGTCTCCTTGGACTCCCACGCTTAAGGCTGAGATCCGGAGCAGGAAGGGGTTGGCAGAGGTTCCCACGGGGCAGACGAGTGCTCAGGGACCAGAAGTCCAGTCTTCTGTCCCAGGCTGAGGCTCTTTCCACTTTATAATTTCCTTCTTCTCATTCTAAAATATTGTTAAAGGGGAGCATCTCCAGTATTGTTGTTTTCACATGAAAACCAAGACCTGATGTGACTCTGCATTTCGGACCCCGCCCCTCCACAGGGCTGTAAAAGCTTAACCAGAAGCGCCCGGGCCTCTTTTAAGGGCTCTGACGCCTCTGGTTTGCTCTTTTTTTAATAAATAACACTTCACAGGTAAGCTGCTGCTTTTTCTTTCCATATGGAAATTAAAACCTAGTACTGTACCTGGACCTCCTCGAAAATCATTGCTTGCTCCTGATTAGTTAATGTTGTCAGGTGCTTCTGGAGTTCTAGTTTGGTTTTGGAAGGATTCATTCCTATTAAGAAAAGAGAACAAAGAGATGAAAACAGATAAAAGTTATGAGGCAGAGCGAACACTTCCATACTCACTCCCTTTACAGTCTTACCCACCCCCTTCAGTCTTTCAAGGTTTTATAGAAATTTAAATCAATAATGATGTCAATGATGACAACAAACATGACTCAGTTACACCCTCGGGTGCCAGGCACTGTCTTAAACATAGAGCCTGCATCACTTCGTTTAATGCTCGGAACAATCCGATGAGGATTCGATCACCCCCATTTTACAGTTATAGAAAATGAGACCCAGAGAGCTTAAATGATTTCCAAAGACTACCACCACGGACTCTTACCTCCGGTCTGTGTGGTTCCAAATTACTTTTTACCACCACTCCATGTTAAAATACCTCACATGATCAGAATGCTGTCCTCAGAATATGATACATTCTTGTGAGTATTTACACATAAACTTGATAACTTTTCTTAAGGAGAAACCATCAATCACTACCCCATCTGAAAACGGACCAATATTTTTCTCTTGCATGTTAGTCCCCTTTACAGAAAACTGAATCACGTGGCTAATAACTTTCCTTTTATCACTACTGTTTATTAATAGCTTTAAGACCATTTAATTACTATTAGAGGATTTTGAGAAAAATATGTAAAAGTAGTCATAATTTTGGTGCTCATTAGTATCTATATTTCAGAAAGTCCCTTCACAGAAATAAGGCTCAGACCTTGTTTTGTCTTTTCTTGGTGCCAGAGAAAAATGTTACACATGATGAGATTTAGAATGAAAGGATTTACTGACCTAAATTACCCTTAAAAAAAAAAACTGCTACAGATTACAGACGTATTTTGTTTTATTGCACTTTGCTTTACTGTACTTTGTATATATTGCGTTTTTTACAAATTGAAGGTTTGTGGAACTACTAGCAAGAAGATTAAAACTCACTGAAGGCTCAGATGATGGATAGCATTTCTTAGCACTTAAGCATTTTTTAATTAAGGTACATACCTTGGTGTGTTTTTTTTTTTTTTAGACATAATGCTATTATATAACGTAGCATAACTTTTATATGCATTGGGAAACAACAACAAAAATTTGTGTGACTTGTCCTACTGTGATATTGGCGTTTTTGTGGTCATGTGGAACCAAACTGCAACATCTCCGAGGTATGCCTGTCCTTTAGCTCCAAGGGCGGCCCTCTCCTTATCCACTTGTCACTCCCTTCTCCTCCTCCCAAGAGACCTGGGCAGAGGTTTGGCCTTGTTCTCCAGAAGCTAGAGAAAAGTGGTGGCTGCATCTATACAACTAAAGACGGCCAGGAGAGGACACAGTCTCAAATTTGGAACTGGGACCTAGAAATCACGCCCATTTTACAGATGAGTTTGCTGAGGTCTAGAGAAACCAGGTACCTGTCCAAGGTCAGGAGCCAACAACCGGCAGCCAAGTGTGCCTCAGAGCTGCCCCACCACTAAGTGCAGCTGAGGCACAGCCCCCGCCTCCTAGCAGGTGAGGCTGCTGGCCCGATTCAAACTGTTGGAGCCACCTCAGCATCCTGGAAGCCCTTCCTCCCTACCACATTGTTTTTTGGTTTTTGCTTTTGTTTTTGTTTTTGTTTTTTTGCTAAGAAAACCCTAAGCGGCTACTATAAAAATAAAGGCCAATATTTCTTAAGTGACTGCTGTGCCACTTCACTCAATACAATATGCATAATCTCATTTAATTCTCAAAATAATCCTTGAAGTGGGCTCTATTTCTAGTAACCCCAACATATAGATGAAGAAACTAAGGTCCGGTGAAGTCAAGTATTTTGTCGAGGGCCATCAGCCAAGTAAGAGAGAGAAACATATCTGATTCAGAGATCAGTCTTTAATACTCACTGCCTCCCTTTATCCAGAGAGTCACACAGGGCTTCAAAACCAAAGTGAATTCACAGGTGGATAAGAGAGCAGAAAGGATAAATGGATTTTGTCAGAGCACACAGTTCAGGAGCTCTTCCAGCAAGCTGCTAGGTCACAGAAGCCAGGAGACAGATGATTTGACTGGACTAACTACTCATATGTTAAATCAAAATAGTATTTAAATTTACAGTGAAAGAAGCCTTCAGTAATCCTCCCAATGTCTCTGACACAGGTTAAGCATCCTGTTTGGGGTATACTATATTGTCTGATGAGACATTCATTCACATGTGGAGAGAAACCCCAAGTTCTATAAAGAGTTAGACTAATTATATGCTTCTAACAACCTTAGGTGAAATCAAGTAATACAGACTAGTCTTCATATCTAGCAGGTATGAAGAGATCCTGTCTTCAATAGGGTCTATTCATTAGGTAAAAGGGAAGCAAAGAACACAGAAAAAGGTACCCAGAGTCAAGGGCATTCGGGAACTCTAGTCCCTCCAGGCAGAGTTGTTAATGAGGCTACCCTGGGAGCTCTGATGGATGGCTTAAGCTTTGCCAGAGGCAAATTCACTTAGGGAGCAAAGGGAAACCTCAGTTCAATTTTTTTTTTTCTTTTTAGTGAAAGTATAACTCATTCTAGTAATTCTGAAAATGCTCCTTTAAACTTTAAGTGAAGTACTATGCAAATGCTACCGGCAGTGGTACGCAGTTCAAATACAGACCTCTCACATGTTATACGTACATGTTAGAGTATTCAGCATAATTAATATGTACGGTGTATTTATTCAAATTCATACATTCCAGGGCACAGCATCACTATATCCATTAACATAACACAATCTAAAAGTCTTTCTTTTTGTGGCCATAGTTTACAGAGTTCTCGGCCAGACAACAAGTTCCCATAATGTGCAATGAGCTTTAATAAACCGCTTCATTCTACTTATTAGAATTCTGTATAGCCAAAAGCAGAGGTCTTAAATTGTTCATAAAGTAACCAGCATTTCCCCTCCTGAGAATGCCTCTAATAATGCACCAATTATACTTTGAAAATGCTTCCCATCATGTAGGCAAAACATACCCTCACCAGCCATCTGATCGTGCTGTTTAATGGATGTTTTTACATTACCATAGCTTTCTGCTTTGCTTGGATTTTATCATGTAAAAAGATGAATTAAATGATAATTCCAAAACAACAGCTATAAAATTCCTACCCTGATTAAACTTTTCAGCTATATCTTTCTGAAAGCTAAGCCAGATCAAACAAAGATTTATCAAGTGGAACTCTGAATCACTTCCAGTTCCTACAGCTCACGATCTGCTTTGTTTTAAAAGCTAGAGTCAGTGCTGGCTTCTTAATAAGCTTTTAAGGGACATTGCTGTCATCGTTTATTTTCTCTTGACAACCATTTACGAAAGGGTTAGTGAGCCTTTCAGAGGGTTTCTCTAGTTGAAGCACAACTTTTCTTGTTCCCAGATATATTTTGTATAATAACAGCAAATAGTAGCAACTAGGAAAACTCAGTAAAGCACAGCTGAAAATATTCATCTTTTTGACTCATTTTAAAGAGAGCCATAATGCCAACAAGTAAGACTTCGAGAACCTTAAGATGAAAAATGTCAATTTATTTCATTTAAAAAGAGAAATCAGATGCCACACATACCCATTAGGATGGTTATCATAAAAACAAACAATAAAAAAACAGAAAGCAACAAGTGTTGGCTGGGGACATGGAGATATTGCCAAGAGGAATATAAAATGTTGCAATCACTATGGAAAATAGTATGGCAGCTTCTCAAAAAATTAAACATAGAATTACCATACAATCCAGCAACTCCAGCTCTGGGTATCTTCCCAAAAGAATACAAAGCAGGTACTTTAACAGGTATTTGTACAGCACCATTCACAGCCTCATCATTCACAATGGCCAAAAGGTGGATATAACCCAAATGCCCACCAACAGATGAATGGAAAAACAAAACGTGGTATATACACACAACGGAATATTATTCAGCCTTAAAAAGAAATGAAATTCTGACACATGCTATACTGTGAATGAACCTAGGAGACATTACGCTAAACAAATAAGCCAGACACAAAAGGACAAATACTGTATGATTCTACCTATATGAAATACCTAGAGCAGTCACATTCATCGAGACAGAAAGAATGGTATTGCCAGGGGCTGGAGAGAGGGGATAACTAAGAGTTGATGCTTAAAAGTTTCAGTTAGAAAAGATGAAAAAGTTCTGGAGATGAACCGTGGTGACGGCTGCACAGCAATGTGAATGTACTTAATGCCACTGAACTGTACACTTAAAAAAGGTTTAAATGATAAATTTATGTTATGTACATTTTTACCACCATTATAAAAAAAGAAATCAGACTTAAATAGTAAGGTCATTTTCCTTTACACAAATAGAGCTTATAAAGTATTCCAGAGACATGGAAACAATCGAATCTTTTTTTATACAATAACATGGGTTGCTTAAATCTATGATTCCCCCCACCCCACCAAAAAAAAAAAAACATGTGCAAAAAAGTTTTAGAAATCCTCCCATAAATGTAACAAAATGCAAAATCAAGAAAAGAGAGAAGGAGCCCTTCAACTTCCAGGTTTCCTCTGAGGAGCATCATGGCCACCAATTTACCCTTGTCTTGCCCCTGTCTTGGTTCGGCCTTTGCCCCTGGCCTCTTCTGCAGTCCCAGGGACAGACAGTGTCTCTCTTCCTGCCCAAGGCAGATTCCCCAGCCCTGTTCAGGAGGGATGTCCTCCATTCCAGTCTGACCCGTGTGGTCCCTCAGGCTCTGAATTTGTTCAAATCCCTCCAAATGTAAAAAGCAAAGTCAGCTGGTTTTTCCTGCAGGATGGCCTTCTGGGAGGACAGCTTGGGTGGCAGGTAATGGCTGGGGCTTCCCTACCCGGGCGTACTCCTGGACTAGTCCATTCCTAGTTTACACTAGTTTACGCTTAGCCATCACTAATCTTCAACTTACTTATCCCGACAATGTACAAAATAGTCCCTTTCCCTCCCACAATGTGGTGAGGATTAAATGGGTCAGAATACATGTGAGAAAAAAGCACTCAGCATGGTGCCTGGTGCATCTGAAGCGCTCAATAAATAACAGCTGCAAATTATAACATTATATTTCTCCTTAAGTCAAATTTCCAGAAACTGTAGTCCATACTCAGTCACCACCTCTTTTAGTCTTTCCCACTCGGTCCTCAACTGCAACCTGTCTTCTGCCCCTCCACTCCATTAAAACTGCTCATCAAAACTGAGAAACTTAGTGGAAGTTCTTTATTTTCATCTTACTAGATCCTTCTACAGTGGCCAATGTGACTAACCACTCACACCACCCTGATTAACAATGCGAATGGCTTTGTAACCTTTTCCCCCAACTCCTCCGCTATCCTCATAGCCCCTTGGAGGAGAGATGGTGGAAGAAGACATGGGATTTCATCTCAAATCCCAAGCACCTAGCATAAACCTGGCACATGAAAGACACTGACTGCATGTTGGAAGTTCACCTACAATCCCAGACACTGATGCAAGGCTCTGTTAGGCAGAACCTTTCAACAGATCATCTAGTTTTCCTGGGACCTTTAACTCCCATTGCGTTAAAGCCAAGAGGGGCCCCAACTCACCCTCTATCCGTTCACAGAGCTTGTGCAGGGCCTGCAGGGGGCAGCCATCACACAGCTGGGCTGGCGCTTTAGTCTGCTGCACTGCAGCCACCGTGAAAGCCTGTTTCAGGGTCATCATAATCTCATCAACCTGATCAAAGAGAAGAGAGAGTGTAGCTAGCAGAAAGTCAATTTAAAGCGAGCTGGGTTGAAATTTCAGAACTCAGTGGAAAGATTTAGTATTTTAAGAGTTTTCTGGACTATTAGTCACAGGTTGACGAATAATCATCATAATATCTGCTAGGATTACAGTCTGTGAAATACTACCTAGATGCTCAGGGCTCCGAAAGGAGATAAGGTAAAAACCAAAACTGCAAATTAAATACTGAGTGAAAAAGCTAACTCCTCTGACTGAAAGTCCAAAAATGACATTTTAAAATTGCTAAAAGTGAGGGTGAAAGTGAGCAGGTTCTTCGAAAATAATGAAAATTGAAAATGCACACCCAAATAAGTCTCAGATGCGTACTAACTAGTTATCCGATAGTCACGAATGAATAATGAAAGCCAAATAATGATATATGTTCATGATGCTATGAGATTTTGCTAAGAAAAGAAAAATCAGTGAGGTTGGAATTTCCTGTAGATGAGGTTTCAAGGTAAGAACTGTTCGTTCTGGCTTACCAGAGCTTCATTTGTGCACTGGAACACATAACACACGAAATGAAAGCCTCCACCTCCTGATGATTCTCGGCAGATAAACCCAAAATGGTCCACGTGTCTAATACCCTGTTGAAGGCAGGGAAAGAGGTAGGAACAGTTGAATTATATCCAAAAGAGGCACCATTGCCAGAGAGGCAACTGAAGAGTTACACAGCATCCTTTGAAAGGGCACTATGACCTTACTATTTTTTCTGGATATTTTAATATCTAAAAATACCTTCCAAAAGATAATTAACATTGTTCTTCTAAAATGTTACTCTGATTATCCCCATACTAAGAAAAGTAAGATCTGAAGACCAAAGTTTTTAATGCTCATGTTACTACTAAAAGGAAGTGGGGAAAAAGCTAACAGAAAAAACTTTTCTTAGGTATTAAAAAACAAACTTAGAAAATCAAAAGCAGATCAGAGATTAATGAAGAAACACAACTGTACACAAACACACACACTCATGCATGTACACATGGCAAACACACACACAGAGACGCAAAGGTTATAAGTAAAGATTTAAAACATATGTGAACTTCTAAAGTAACAAACAAATATTGAAGTAAACCGGTAAGAAGATTGAATAAAAATTATACTAATAAAGAGAAGCTTTGAAGCATAAGCTATTAAGGCCATGGCTCCAACAGTTTCCTAAGAGCTCTTTTTAATATCTAATCAATGTTAATATCTAAACTTGTTTTGAAAGTTTATCAGCGAAGAAGCACCTTAATACGGATAAGGCATTGTCTATAAATATTAATGTGTCAGTATCTCCTGAGAGCATCAGCATGCAAAGATATGAGTGCCGATAGCTTGAAGTTCTGGTGATCATAAAACTATCACATGAAAAATCAAACATTTAACATTAACATTCTAATAGAAATAGCAGCCAATTATGATAAAAATTCTGTGGATAATCTAACTTTCAGATCGAATAGTTTCCCATAAGGGGGCAAACACTGACATAATCTGGCATGTCAACTGATGTTCTCCAACAGCATATTAAGTATATGCTAGAAGTTACTTACTTCTCAGGGGAATATGATTTGAAAAACTTCTTTGTAAATGGTTCCCTATTCAATCTATTAAGAATCATTATTTTCGCATTTTGAAAAAAAAAATTCCCTTTTGAATCCTAAGGTAGATCATGTTATGAATCAACAATGATTTTCATCATCTCATGAATTACGAGAAATGGAAGTGAGGAAATGAGAAGAGTTTAAAAAAATAACAATAACTTTATGTGATCTCATATTCGTCAGGAAGATCCTTAGTGAAACTGGCACGGCTGCATTATAACTGACAGATTCTCCAAAATCTTTCTACGAAACACACCCAGGAGATGATCAAGAAAGAACTCAAGTAAGAGAGTATTCTACTAAAACATCCTCTATCTATTGTACGTTAAGGAAGAAGAAACAATGATGATTAGTACCCAAACCAAGTTATAAATTTTTGTACAGGAGAAATAACTATTCAAAATATGTGGTGTGTGTATGTATGAACATATATATAAAACGTCCACACAGACATACACATATATACCTAGAAATCATGACTGGGGAACATTACCACCAATAACTGAAAAAAAATAATAAAGTAGACCTATTTTCTCTAGTATGTTATTGTTGCTAAGAACAAAATTCTTAATTCCAACATAATATGTATATGTTGCCTTAATATACCAAAGCAAAGGAAAAGAAATGCAAGAACACAAATCAAGGACTAGCACACATCTTGTGACCTTTAGCACTTCTGTTTAATTAAAGAATTAAAAGAATTCATTAAAAATTCAACTGCAATTGAGCAAATAATCCGCCTCCACTTACCTGAGAGCAAAAGGATATCTCCTTAAAATTTTTCTCTAATGCTACTTTTTTGGTGTCAGGACTGATGAGGTAAACTTCAGATTGACCAATCTTAAAAGACAAACAAACAAAGAGAGAAACCAGCTTTTCATAAAAGTTAAATTCAAATTTATCACACAAATTTTTTCATTTCATGATCTATGAAAATAAAGAATAAAAGGGGCAAGCTCCTATAAAATTCTGACTATCTCAGTGTAGAAAATCACTTCAAAGGTTATAATTCATCCTACGGATTTCAGGGAACCAGGTCAACTTAGTGCATTCCCCTACTATAAGACAGTAGTCTCCTTTGAGGTGAGAGGACCAAATATCCAAAAGTTAGCAGCAAAAGCCTCAGATCCGATATCCCCTCTCTGTAAGGTAATGCGTTTTCTACATAAGCAAATCTTCCACAAAGCATAAGTTTCTCTTTTAAACTTTCAAAACACTTTCTAATGAAAAGGCTTTTTAATAAAATGTTAAAAATAACCTACCCTTTGCTGAGCATATACTGTGTTAGGCATTCCCATACTACTTACTTGGCTTTTCAAAGTTAGATCATTAGCATAAATTAACATTTAGTCTTACTGACTTGGGTCAGCATCACAGACCTGCCCCCTGCTGTCTGTGCTCCATCCCTCCCCCAGGGCCTTCTCACCTGCTGCTCCCTAAACCCCAGAAATTCTTCTAGTTGGTCACACTGAAACCTCTGCTCAGTGAAAATCACTTCTGCAGAGGTGCCCTCACACCCTTCTACTTTGCAGCCTTTATCACAATTGCAATAAAGCAATTACTTGTATAATCAGTTGTTGGTCTCTCTTACATGGAATCTAAATTCCTTGTGGGCACAGACCATGTCTTGGTTCACTTGTGTATTTCTAGTATGTTGCAAGAGACCCTGTACACAGAAGCCATACAGTACTTGAAAATAAATGCAATGAGCAGCTTTCCCAATGTCACCAAGACAGATTTTTAAAAATATGGGCCAAGGATTAAAGCACAAGTCAGAGTATCAACGTAGCACTTTTTCACAGTACTAGGTCAATGATGAAAAGAGAAAGAAATCAGCCCTTTTCAAGCGGACTATGTCGATCTTAAACCTGCATACATCCAGTAGCATCAACCTAAGCAGTTGGTTGAACCGACAGTTCCGTTTGGATATAAATTTTAAATTTATATAAATATCATATTATTCCCAAATCCAATTATCCTGATTAACAAAGGGTAAATGTTTAATAAATCAATAAAAATGGTAAAGAGGGAGTATTTTCCAAAAAGTTTTGTTGAAATATACTACTTTTTAAAAAAATCCCTTTTGGGGTCTCGTTTACACATATTAACTGTGTTCCTTCCATATTGAAAAGGTAGCTTTACAACCATAGGAGAAGGAGATAAAAAATATACAAGGATATAAAATGGATTCTCTTTATGTTCCCCATGACAATTTTAAAGGCTTATAACTAAAGTAAGATTTTTATCATGAGAAAAGAATTATTCAGTATAAAAATAGATGGATTCACGTATAAATCCGAAAGCAATGTACTAAGACATCTTCACTCAATAAAGCAGATTTTCTTTTGAACATGTATCTCAGACTGGGGTCGAACATGAGACTTTATGATAGTTTACCGTGAAGAGCATAGTTCGATTTTCCTCAATATCTGTTGGCTGCACAATATTGTGTCCACTAATGAGGTGGTTTTCAATGTCGTTTTCATCAAAAGACCTGAAGAAACTACTACTTCGAAGGCTTCCATCTTGAAATTCCTTCTTATAGGCCAAAGAGCGCAGCCCGGGCTGGGAGGAGGATTTGCGCATCGGCCTGCGGTCCTGCTCCGCGTTCCCTGCCGGCTGGAGCACAGATCGGAACTTGTCCGAGAAGGAGAAGCCCGCCGCGGGGCTGGGGGTCTCAGAATTCTGGGAGATGTCAAATTCAGCTTTCCGGCTGCAACTGAAGTGATTGAACTTCTCGATGCACTCGTCGATCAGGGCTGGCGGGGCCTTCTTGTGCGCCACCGTCACCCGGCCACAGAAGAGCACCTCGAACTTCTTAGAGAATGTGTCGTCGAACTCCGACGGGCAGTGGAGCTCCTCCTGGCGGGCAATTTTCCCGGCCTGGCGGATGGAGCTGATGATCTCAGGCACCTGTGGAGAGAGGCAGGTGCGTTACTTGGGATGCGCAGTAGCTGCTCCCACGCCCGCACACGAGGCGTGGATACGCAAGGGGCCGACGCGCACTCTCCCCATCAGCTCGGCTGTGCGGTCCATCGCATGGTAGGACACTGCAAGGAGGACACTGCAGGGAATCCGGGGCCATGAATGCCGCCCATGAGAGGGAAATGCAGGACGTTCACAGAGAGAAGGGGAACAGGGGCGATGCTGGAGGATTCACATGCCCACAACACCAGACAAGGTTAAGCCAACTGGCCCATGGACAGCTCAATGTGGTAAGCTTCCGACGCAAACCCAGGCTCCAAAGGCAAAGGTCCTCTCTGGAGAAGCCGTCACCTCCCCAAGAGGTTTGTCTCCAAGGTGGCTCACCGAAACACTAAGCAGATATTCTAGATTTCACAGCAGTGTACCTTGGAAAGTCTTTCACAAAAAATGGCTGGAATGAGGATAACAAGTGAAGACCGTAATAATCTTATAAAACATTTCTTCAGATCACATTATTTTCTTCAATGATTACTGAAAATTTATTACTGAGTCCTATATTTCCTAACAGTTGAACAGTACCCACTGCAGAGCTAGGAGGTTTTAATCAAGGAGTACGCAACCATGACAGTATCATTATCACAACAACACCCTGGGGCTTCTCCCCACAGAGACCCTAAAACCTTTAGGTTCAGTGTGAAGTCATGATCAAGAGAATGAACAAAAGGCTCTCGTGTGCTATTGTCATTCCAAATGCTCTCATCATGAGCTTCTAACAAGATCTTCAAATCAGCAAGCAGGAGACAAAGATGACTGCAACACAGAGAATGGCATCTGTGTGATCATCTGGATGATGTCCCACCACAGCACTAAAACAAGACCGGAACGGATTCAATCTTCATAAGGAAGGACCTAGTCACTTACGACCTAACATCCAAACCAATTTTTTTCCTTTTTCCTATGTAAGAAAATTCAATTTAAGACCCAATAATCATCTACTCAATGACCTTCTAACAATATTATAGTGGGGAGGGAGAAATCCTTTTTAACTCAGGTTAAAGATCAATATATACAGTAAAGGGAGGTGGTTTTAATAGATTTTAAAAGTATGCTTATATTCTACATTCATGACATAATCCCCAAGGATTCAATGACTCAAGAAATTTTACTCTCTCTGATTTCACATCAAGCACATCTTAAAGACAATCTCTCTGCCATAAAGGTATTTTATCAAATAGTCAAAATATCTTTAGGGATACTTTATATTTTAAAAACTGACTGCTGAAACAAAAGACCTAAATGACACTAAATAAGCTGAAATGTCAATGCACATCTAGCATCTAGCTAGACTATTCGCTTGTGCGATAAAACTGCTCTACTGTCAAATAATCACACGTCATATGGAGGCCTCAAAATTGTTCATTAATACAAAAGAAGACAGGACAAAGAGAAGAAAGAGGCAGGAAGTCTAGGTTTCATTTACAATTTTCCCAACAAGTCACTATAGGACCTTGGCCAAAAAAAAAAAAAAAAAAAAAGTCCAGTTTCTCTTTGAAAAAAAGATGCTCTGATTTTTCTGAAGTTGTTTCTAGAATGTAAAGAATAATGATGTTTTTCAAAGAAAAATTACCATTTTATGCAAATAAAGAACTTTGTCACTTTTCTGAGCAAATGCGTGAAATTATTTTATCAGGAGTCACGTGAATCTTCCCATTAACCTCATTCTGAACAGAAAATTCAAAGCTTACACAGTCTTTTGAGGCTTGCTAAGTAACTGACATTTCTGTATGCTGGGTCATCCACTGTATCTGAAGTGAGTAATGGTGTCTTTCATTACATATCAAAGGGGAGAGAAAATGTGTGAAGTCACATGAATTTACGGTGGCTCAGTAATAAATGGCACAGACACAAGTAAGACACAAAGTTGAGGACTTTATTATTCCCTTGCTTCACAGGGTCGGAAGAAGCTAAAGGGCACCCTGTACTTTTGTCAGGGTTGAGCGATAGTAGTTTTTCCAACCACTGATCTCTCACGCTTCATCAGAATCTTAAAGTCAAAGATCAGCGCCTCTCTCTCTTGCTCTGGTAAGTTATGTGTAAAATGGGTATAAAGGAGATCACTGAGGTTAAGAAAAAAATCACTGGGAACTGACTAGAAGACTATAACAATTTCAGAATATTTGAAGGCATACTGCCATTGTTTAAACAATAAATGGTAAACAGTTAAAAATCGAATGTTGTTTAAACGTTACTATAAATGTTCAAGTAAGAGACTGTTTAAGTAAAAAGTGGGCTCCATGGTGTATAAATGTGTAAATTTTTACTAATAGTTTAGTTCCCTTTACCAGACAGACCTGGAACACTGTTTTCTGGGGAAAAAAAAAATGAGGGCATAATGTCCACTTGTGAGGAAGTCCTTAATCTCCATTCTTTAAACTCTGTCCTGGACTCACCTGCACTGTTGCTACTCAAGAGAATTGGTCCCCATTTATTTCCAAACATTTTTTTCCAGGTATAACTAGAGGCCAGGAGGTAGGAATTCAGTGGTGAGATGAATGCAAGGCAGCCTTGCCTGGGAAGGGAATGGAGTACCGAGTAATGACAGGTCTGCTGGGGGCCTGAACTAAGAACCAAGCACTGAAGATCGAGAGAAAGAATGAATGAATGAAGATTCTGAAAGACAGAATCCAAAGGACTGATGATTACCTGGAAGGGATGTGAGGGTATGGAAAACTGTATGTTACTTGCAGAGCTCTGGCTTAGATTTCTTGGTAGATGACTATGCTATTAGCCCAAGTCGGGAATAGAGAAGATATTACAATGAATTCTGCTTTTGTACCTGTTGCGTCAGACCAGGAGGACTTGAAAGTAAAGGCATCTAGTGGTCAGCTGGACAAATGGGTCTGGAGTCCAAGACAGGAGACTTAGATTGGGATCTTAACAGATCATAACACAGGAGGTGACTGATGCCTTGGGAACAGAAAAAAGTAAAGAAGGAGAAAAAGACAGGACCTTGGATACACCATCATTTCAGGTGTAAAGAAACAGGAATCGCAGGCAAAGAAGGAAGAAGGAAGGCAGGTAAGGATGCTGTCAGAGTGCCCGGAAGCAAGCACTCCTTCTTCCAGAAAGGGAGAAGAGCAACTGAGAATAGGACAAGGGCAGACACGGGTCTGCTGGAGTTGGCAGCTTACAGAGATACATAAAAATAAAGGGGGACGCCAACACTGATCCCCAAAAGAAGCAAACTAAACTGAAAAATGTCTCTAGGTGAAACTTTAGACTATGAGAACATGTTTTTCAAGTTACAATATTTATGAATACGCAGACCCTTTTAGGTCAAAAATTATTCCCACTGATAAGATCTGAGGACATTTAACAAAAATCTTTTTTTAGTTTAGTCACAGCAATAATAACTACGTCATTTCTGATTGCAGATAAGCAGACAAAGTAAATCAAAATTAGTTGAAGTAAAAACAAATGTTTTTTACTAAAAATGCTTTTTACTAAAAAAAAGCATTTTACTAAATTCTATAAAGGTCTGAGGTTGTTTTATTTCCTTTTACAATGGAAATCACAACAAAAATGTTAATTAAAATGATTCATTAACAAGAAACAGCCCTGTTTAGACATAAATATTTACTAAACTGCTCTTCTGTCAACCTATTTGAGTTTCTACTAAAGCTCGATTTTAAAGTAAATCTGCACTAATTTCACAATCAAAACAAGATTTTTCGAATTCACACAGTAACAAATGCACAGTATGACGTTCCCTGAGCAGGCTGAAGTGAATATTGTTTTCATTAAGTAGCCAGAAAATGATACTCTAAGATAATCAGAAGTTGTTCATTTCTGCAAATAAAATCCTTATTTAAACATTTGGGTTAATTTTCTTTTTGAGGATTTAGGGATTTTGAAGGATTATAAACATACTGCAAGTGTAATTTTATTCATAAGAATTTAGGAAAGAGTTCTTGAAACAATATTTCAAATGAAAAGTCATTTTACATCTTTTTCTGCCAACTAGTAATAAATAATATTAATGACTCTAAGAAGCCTGTATTTGTATTTAAAATTCTAGCATTTTTTTCCTGGTATTGAACATTAAAATATGGTAGGCCAAACTGTGTTTTTTCAACTTGTATGAAATGTTTTCTAGCTGCAAGGGGTTAAAACAAGCATTTCAAAGAGAAAATAATTATTCAGCACAATCATTTTCCAGAAGGAACAGATGTGCATTTTGTGCATTTGGTCATGAGTGGTTACCTGTATTTCTTGGCCATAAACAAGACAAATAGGGGAAGAAAAATAAATTAAAGCAAGTATTTCCTCACTTTATCTTACCTGACTTGAATTTCATATAAAACACTAATAAGAAAATATCTTATTAGTACCCACTACTTAAATTATTTAAAGAAAATAAAACACATGTCCTACATTATCTAGAGAAGACATGTGAGTGAGCCTATTACCTAACAGTTCAGTCGGCTGGAGGGGATGAGACAACATAAAGGTGCAAATTCTCATTCAATAAGACGTGATTCCTTCTCACCTTATGAGGTTCACAGTGTAGGAAATAAAAGAGACACTTCTAAATATGTGATTTCCAGTATAATGTGACAGATGCTAGAATACAACATGAGCAAGGCACCGAATGTGTACGAGATGGCTGGCTGGTCCTGAGTACAGAGGTCTGTCTTGTCTGCCTGCCATGGCTCCTCACCGTGAACTCACGTCTCAACTCCTGCTTTGCGCTTAGCCAAAAGGTCAGATTAATATGTTACATCTTCCCAAAAGAGAGATCAGATGTGATCATTACCTGGCTGAGGAAGCGTCTGGCACATAAAAAATGTTAATAGCTGCTAGGTCCTAATACAGGGCCACACACCCTCATTCAGCCTTACCTTTTATCATATATTAAATAGTAGTGGTATTCAGCTTCCCTAGTTCTGAAATGGCAAACTGGATAAACTCTTAGCCTTTGAACTGCATGGAAAGAGTCTATGCAAACGCCAAAACCAGGGTCACACTCCAAAATAATAGTTTGAAAGGTTACTACAACTTCTGATTAAACGAAATGTTTTACAAATGTAAAACAATGAGACTAAAATCTAATGTAAGAAGTGAGTTAATAGCTAAAAGAGCTAACAAAAAGAGGGTGACAAGGTAAGAAAGGAACAACAAAGAAGTGAGAGAAGATACTACTGTAAGATGATGAAGGTATTTTCTAAGTTCCAAAGCAATTTTTAAAAGTCAAAACATTTTAGTTGGTTAGCATATATATTGACAGAAATCATAGAATAAATCATGGGATGTTCACCCTGGGAACATAAGTCCTCAAGTCCAACCCCCTTCATTTAGTGTGTTGATTAGCAACTCAAATCTGGCTGCGCATTAGAATTGCCAGTATTTTTTTTTTTTTAAACCAGTGTCTGGCCCCATCCCGGTGTAGATGGAGGGAGCAGCTGATGTGGAGGCGGGGCCCTGGCACATGCAGCTTTCAGAAGCCTCCCGGTTCTACTGAGTTTCTAGAATCTCAGATTGACCCCTGTCCTTCGTCATGTCCAAGGTAAGGAATTCCGCCTCCTCACCCTGTCCCCACATCACCACACCCAAAACGATGGTATCAGGGCCCTCGGCGAGCTGGGTGCCTAACAGCACTGACTCTGCGTGACGGCACGGACCAGCTTGCAGCTGAGATGAACAAACTAGTGAAGACAAAAACCCAGGCTCGCCACACAGTATGTGATGAATTGTTTATGCCATTTAAGGGCAAATTTGATTTGCAAATAGATTCACTGCATGTCACAAGTCTCAGCTAATTAAATACATAAGAGCATATGCCTTATAAGAAATGCTATTCTACGATTTTGATGGAAGTTTACTTTAAAATCCTCTCTCAAAGACTGAGAAATACAAATATAGTGAATTAGCAGTTAATCACAGCAATCATCCAACATTAGTTATGTATGTTACGAAATCTTTGAAAGGGACACTGGGTCTCTTTTCTGCAAGGCAGGCTATGTGCTAGGAGAAACCATTAAACAAAACGCTGGTTCCTTCTCCAGGACACATGCCACAATCAGTTGTTATAAATGATGTCCTTTTAAATTCTGTCACTAAGGGAGACATCTCAATAAAGGAATATTTAATTACACAGTATATATTTATAAACGAAACAGTAAAATCAGCTAGAGAACTGGGCACCAAAACTATTTTGCTTCTACCTAAAATCATCCAGGACCAAATATATTAAACTTGGGAAAATTCATTTTCAAGGTAATGAGTTCCCCATGTGTTGTAGTTTCATACCCAAATCAATAATCTTAGAACACACAGCAGAGAATACGTACCTTCTACTAGCTGACACACACACAAGCCTTTTTCACCTGTTCTCATTTATGCCTCAAAAAGAGAAGTCCTTGAGAACCTCAGAGCAGTTAAAACCCTAATGGAGGAATCAGCAATTCCAGCCCAAGGCATGCAGCAGAGACGTGTCTTGGCTCACCAACAGCTGTGTACAGAACAGTCACAGCATTTCCAACAGTCAAAACCTGGAAACAGCCCATTGTCCATCAACAGAACTGAAAAATATGTGGCATAGTCACACAACCAAAAACATGAAGAATGAGAACAAACAAGCTATCCCATATGCAACAATATGGATAAATACTCAAACATCATGATGAATAAAAACAGGTATAAGAATCACATGACATAATTTTATTTTTGCAAAATTTCAAAGACAGGCAAAACTAAGCGATGACGATAGGAGGCAGGCTAGTGATTATTCCTGGAGGGTGACTGACTGGGAGAAGGCCTGTGAGGGTTCTGGGCTGTTCTGTTTCTTGATCTGGGCACTGCGTATACAAGATTATTCAAACCGTGAAGTCGCTGAGTATATGGCTTACACATATTCTGTTTATGTTACACAGAAATGAAAATTTTACAAAAGAGTAATATTTTCATAGGCATGATCTAATCTGATTTGGGGCGGGGGGGGGGGGGAGGTCTAGTGAAGTTACCCAGCTAACACATTCTCTTTCTACCACACGAGGCTTCACTCTCAACTGAAAAAGGCCTCCCAACCCCATGGCAGTCTGTGTGTTTCCTGATTTGGTTTGGGAGTTTTCTGTTCTCTTTTGTTTTGGTCTTACATGGACTCCATCCCTGCTTCCTCCAATAATATATAGTACCTTGCCCCATTCCCTTTCCAGTGGGTAGGTGGGGCCCATAGGCCCAGCCGTAGGTCATGAGTGGATTGGCGACCCTGGACTAAGCCAACCAGCATATTCTATTAGCCCACTGCACCACATGATCAGCTCAGGGTTGGGCACATACCCAACCCAACCAAGAACGGCTAGGCCTAGGTGTTTCATGGAATTGGCAGGAAAAAAGAAACTTGCTATCGCTTTAGACCAGTGATTCTCAAACCGGGCAAATCTGCCACCCACCTCCCCCCCCCCTCCCCGCCCGTACACACTTATCAGTGTCTGAAAACAGTTTTGGTTACCACTGGTGGATGCCAGAGGCTACTGGCACCTAGTGAGTGGAGGCCAAGGATGCTGCTGCACATCTTACAATGCACAAAACAGGCTACACCGCAAAGAACCATCAGGACCAAATATCAGCAGTGCCAAGACTGAGAAATCCTGCTTTTGCATGTAAGACTTCTGAGGATATAAGCCTGGAATTGGAGGTACCATCACATGTAAATGTATGTCAAAGAGTTCCAGAAGAGGTGGAACAAAGACAGGGCTGGGGAAGGGGAGGAATGGAAGAAAGAGGGTGAGAATGACGGTGTTGATATGGTTTAGGACCTAGATCCAGCTAGGCCTGAGGCCAGTGAACTGGGATGCTTGTGCCATTAAATCTCCTCTTTGACTATGCCATGTTACACTGGGTGTCTGTCACGTGCAACTAAGAGTCGTGTTCATGCTCGAGCTGTGTATAATACCTTCCGCCAAATTCCATGGGCAATATAAGCATAAAGCACACATAGATCTTCTCCTTCAGGGAACCTACAGAGAGAATAAAGGAGCACACAAATGGCTCAGCAAAGTGGAATGCCAACACGGCGGGAGTGGAGGTGGTAAGGAGGTTAAGAAAACAGAGAAATGCAAACTCAGTATGGAGTACATTTTAAATAAATTATTACGAGCAAATAGGATGATCCAAATATTTACCAAACTCTGCCTTCTTAGAATAAAACCTGCCACCAACGACCCCAGGGAGTCCAAACTGACTTGATTTTTTTCCCCTACAAAAAAGGAATATATAAAATTTTAGATCATATCAAAAAATGTTCAGAAAGGGCCAAAGTGGAATTCGTGTCTGAATGACTTGTCTATACATTATTCCCAGGCCCCCTCTTCTCTCTATGTAGAATGAGAAAGGATTGTAATCACAAAAAGCAAACAGGCTAAGCAACGGGACCACAAAACATGGGTTACTTGAAAAGTATCTACACACTACATTAAAACAGGTATAAATGTGCCACTCAAAGATGACTGTGAAAGGTAATGCCTTCCCCTTGCACCAAGGCCCTCGTCTGCAGTTGGCCTGGTGCCAGCCCTCAGTGACTTGGAGTATCACTTGGCCCTGCCCTCTGTCCAGATTCAGATCCCTCCTTCGCTTACCTGTAAGCAGAATCCACCTCAATGGAAAACACAGCAAAGGAATTTTCTGGATTTCAGCCAGCTCTCTAAGGTCAGGCCTTTTTTTCTTAGGTAAAAGATAAGGCTTTCCTCCCCGAAAGGAAGTGAATGGGAAAAAGGGAGAGCTCCGGTGCCAAGTGCAGGGCTCTGAGCCACAGCCACACAAAAGGAGGCGTCCCCATGGAGGCTGTGCTGTGTCTCAGAACCCGGACAACTCAATGAGGGGCTGGGACAGCACCGTGCAGGCCGGACATAAATATAGGAAGGGCCACACTCACGACCTACGCCACACAGTCTGGTCTAGTCCTTTGAGTCAAATCAGAACCTTACTTCCCAATATAGTGTGAACTGGCCCCAGACCACACCTTACGGTCTCACTCTGTGTACTTAAAAACACCCTGAATGGGATCCACTATCAGAATTGAGGCAGCTGCTGGGAAATGTAGGTTTTGCTCTTGAAACCTTCCCCTCTCTATCCCTTTGCTTTTAGAGGAAAATGCAGCATATATTTTTTTCTTCTGGGACACCTCCCCATACACTGTTCCCCCAGTCCCTGGAGCTCGGCTCCCGCTCGCCTCCAGCCGAGGTGCCTCTAGGCTCAGCTGAAAGGTCAATGGTTTTGTGACCATGACCTTTTGAGGGCAGGTTGCTATTGAACAAAAGGGACAGAAAAGAGGAACGCCACACACCCTGCCTCTGACTCCCTTCCAGGAGCTGAGGTCAGGTCCTGCCCTAGAGCCCCAGCAAGGAGCAAGCTGGGCTGTGGCACCTTGCCTTGGTGTGAAAGGGCCAACCTCAAGAACCAAGGAAAAGCAAGTTCTAATTGTTTCACCACTTCTCAAAAATCCAGCCTCCTTTTAAAACACAGCGACAGACTGTATTCGCTAGTCACCTTTTATTTCCAATAATAAGCTTAATATACAACCCTGTAAAAATATAGAAATAGAGAAAGTCACCCATAATCCCAAGCCCAGAAATATCCACAGTTAACAGTTTAGTTTCTCTTACATGTGGTTCTTTGTGTATACTAAATGGTAATTTCCTTTACAAAAAAATAAGGGGATCACAGTGCCTTGTGACTTACTTTTGTTGCCATGGGCATATCACATTACCTGCCAACCCATACAGAACCATCCTCATTCCCTTCTGATAACCAACCACAGCATCAACTTCATTCACTGCAAACACTGTACAAAATGGGAATTACCAAAAAAAGAAAAATTTAACCTATTCAGAATCCAGTTCCAATTTACCTTACGCTAGTTATTATGAACGCTACTCAATAATAAACCATTTTAGCAAATGTGTGTGATGAGCATCCCAACCTTTACATAAACTGCCTGGACCCCTAGTTGCACTTCAGAGAATGTAAGGTGTTTGTGTGCATGTTTGGGGAAGGGAGTGGGGGGTAGGGAAAATTATGAGAATGAACCCAATATTGCTTATTAGACCAGAGAGAAACGTTCCATTAAGAGGGAGAAGCAGGATCTGGGAGCAGCAATCAAAAGAGAATAACCTTTAAAAAGACGGAGAAAAACTCTTCACTGCTTCTAGTCACAACTATTAGGAGAAAGTCAGCCCTAAATCCTGCCCCAGTTTAAGCCATGAATCTATCACCAAGCCGACAGATCCTACAGGGGTATTCTGTAACTGGGATGCTGAAATAAACTCTAAACTCTGCAGCTTCATGTGCAAGCATGAACAAGTCACACAATCTCTTAGAACCTCAACATCCTCTTCTATCAAAATGGGATATCACCAGCTACCTTTAGGTTGTTTTGAGGATAAAATTAAACAATGAATGTGAAAGGTGTTAGCATAGAGCCTAGCATATATTAGCTCCCAATAAATGCTAGCCATTACCTTCACATTTGCAAAGCAGGAAAAGGTCAACTCTCTGTTAAAGTAATAGTACCTGAGAGGCCCAAGCAACCTGGAGTCTGAGGCCCCTGGTGGACAGCAAGAAAAGCCCAGGAGCACTGAGACATCGGACACATGAACAAAGATGCGACGTTGGAAGTGAATCATCTGCACCTCCCCACACCATGTAAAGCCAGGCAGACAAACTGCCCAGCAGAGCCCTTCCCAAATCCTTACCCACAGTATCACATGCAAAATAAATGGCTCTATTAAGCTACTAAAAAATAAATAAATACGCTTGCTATTATTTCCAGTGCCTTTCACTACAGAACTGCTAATAAAGGACAAAAATTTATTCTGTATCACCCAGCATCCTGTAGACAACAGAACTCTCCCCCACCTCACCCTACCCTCGACTTTCCAGCAATCCCAAATACACAAGAGTAGGAGCATCTTGATCAAAATGGAGCTGAGGAGGCAGAACATTCTCTTCCCCTTCCTTCTGCCAGCCCTGGAGATTCACAAGGACCCACAGAACGGTGTGGAAACCACTACCTCGCAAACAACACAGGTCTGTGTGTGGCGAGCAGTTTTTATGGCACATTAAGGGCAGCCGTATAAACTTGGGAGCACAAAACACCCAAATGCTTGACTGCCAGCTCCCAGAGAGGAGAATTACCATAGGACAGTGCCTGGCACACAGCAAGTACAATTAAATTTGCTCAATGTATGAAGGGTTGCAATTTATAATAAAAATTTGGCAACTTCGAGATTTTTAAGTGATGAGAAAAAAACACCTCAAATAGACTTTAGAAGAAACCATGATGAATCCGTAATACCCCCCGACACAATGCCTGCACACAGTATGCATGCAACAAATATTTGCAGAAGGAACAAATGCTGTAAAAATAGTAAACCAGAAACACTGGGACTAAATCCTTTTGGATTATAAAATTTTCCTAGACAGCTGAAGGCTGACCCCTTTAAGTGCCTAAGCTATTTTTATTTTAAACATTTTGGGATGTGAATCGTTTAATCTATTTTTTCAAAGGCTGTAGAGAATGTAGTTTAACCCTTTCTTCTGTGGGATGAGCATATATTACACCATGACCAAAGAGCTATTGAGATTGTGCTAAACTGTGTGCTGCTGTGGGTTGGGGCACAAGCAAAACCGCATGGGATTAGCAGGCATCTTAGGTGAGAGTGGCATCTCAGCTTTTAATTTCATACCCACATTCCTGCCGGTCCTCCCTAAGCAAATGCTGCCATGCTCTCTCTCAAATGCAGAGATTCCTAAACCCTTTGTGTCACAGACCCACCTGACAGCATGGTGAAGCCTAGGGACCCTTCGCAAAATAATGTTTTTAAATGCATAAAATAGAACACAAAGAAACACAAAAGAACTTACACTAAAAGAGAATTATCCAAATAAGATGACACAGTACTATATATTTATTCAATATTTGCCAAGATCTAGAGGAAAGTCAAATAACTCCTGCAATTCAAAGTTATGATGAGCATACACAGTATTTTTAGAAATGTGTAACAATTACAATGCAATATGAAAAATAACTGATTTGTTGATGTCACCATCGCAGGAGATGTTAATGATTCTGGGTTTGGTGGCTATACTCATAATTGAAAGAGATGTTAATTTCAGTTAGAAGCTAGTAAAGATGAATATGTAAGATTTTTCCCCATTCAAGTTTATGGCCTTCTGTTGTCATACAGGTCACAGCACTGAGTCTGTCTCCAACATCACACTTGGGGCTGGGGATGGGATACTGTTTGATTCGTTTCTGTGGACACTGCAGGCCTGTGTCACAGTATTAACTAAATACACATACTTAAATGTGAGATGCACATAAACAGCAGTTTTGTTTCTCTACCTTAAAGTGTAAAGTGGATAATCTAATTCGCCTCAATTTAAGTGTATGTGCTTGAAAATATACCAAAGTACTATAGGTAAACTCAATAGGTTATAAGGAAAGAAACAAACAAAATGGCTTTATTTTCTAACCTTACCTAATATCAGGTAGAGAAAGTAGGACACCATATTTCATCTATACACACCCTGTCGGGGCGGGGGGAGCTAAACTTCTGACACCTTCACTTGAATCTAGTTAATAATAGTGTCTCAGGCACTAACACCACTTATCAAAGCCAACTACGTGCCTGATGCGTGTTCTACACAAATTATCTCACTGAATCCTCACACTGGCCCTCTCAGAAAACATGATTTCCACTTGACGTTTCCATCTGGATCTATGCTGGGCATTGGGGCTGTAATGAATGTGGCACCACCTAGAGATGCAGGAGGCCACGGGAGCGACAGGAGCCTCAGCTCATCAGATGAACAGAGGTGAGGCATCTACTTTTGGCGATGGGCAGGACCAGAGGAGAGGAGTCACAGAACCCTGCCCGATGAAGGGAGCTAGGCCTGAGCCTTTAAGGAGTAGAGGCTGGTCAACAGAGATGAGGAGGGAGGCACTCCAGGCCCAGCACACAGCCTGCCCCGGGTCTCCAGCAAACCCTGAGACTCAGACAGGTGAGGCCGGGCCCATTACATTTCCAATGGGGCAGTCACATACAGGACGGGTTTGCTGGACAAGAGGATGCAGGGTGGGAATGGCTTAGTCACCTGCCTTCAACCCCAACTAGATGATCGATCAGTCCCTAGAGGCAATCACCTTGCCACCCAATGCCTGGTGCTACTCCTCATACTCCGACTGCAGAAATGAATAAAGGAACAAATGAGCAACTGAGGAGGAAGAAATGATGACCACAACTAAGGCAAGTAAGTAAGACAAATGGAGAGAAGCGGATAAAATGAAGAACTTTTCAGAAGGTAAAACTGGCAAGAATTGGTAACTGGATGTAAAAACAGAGTGGTTAGATGATAGAACCACCCACTTAGACCAAAAAAAAAAAAATCCAGAAATCTGAACACAAATTACAATCAAATATTTATTTATGTGAATTTTCTCTTTTCAAGGATACTTTACCCCCAAACAAAAAGCAGAAACTGTTCAGATAGTGGGACCAGGTGCGCTCAGGGAAGAAGTCCCCTCACCACTGACTCCCAGTCCCCTTTGGCATTGTGGCCAACAATTCTGACAGCCCGAAATAAAAAGGTAAGTGTGTGTGAAGAGCTGTTATTTCCTCAACTTATTTTCAGCAAAACAGATACGATTTTAAGCTAACCCTTGATGATAAGGAAGATGTGGAAGAGCCTACCTGTGTTAGTCCTTGTGTGGCAGAAACGTGCTGGCTTGTTATTTTTGCTTATCAGTATGTTTTTTTCCTCTATAATTTCATATGTTGATTTTGTAATCTTAAAAAAAAAGGTTCTTTTTAATTTTTTAAACAGTATACTTTTCTTAAAATTTAAGAAATTTTAGAGATTACTGTCTACTATTATTAGGGTAAGGCCTTCCAGGGAAAAGTTATTTGGAGAAAAAAGCATTCATTTTAATAAATTTCAATGTACACAAGCTTCCAAATGCTTCACTATACAACAAACAAAAGCCTTTAAGTCATGAAACACAATCTAAAAAATTAACTTCAATATCTATAGAGACTAAAAACTTTAGATGGCAGTCTAGAAATGATATTCAAATGACTATCCTTTACATGCACAGGGACTTACTCAAGACAAAAATGTGTAGTTTAGGTCAAAACTGTGATAACAGGAAGAACTGGTCTATTTTATGAAGCTGACAAGTTCAAACTTGAGTTTAGCCTTGTTAATCAGACAGGCGCTCCTGTCACTTCCTAGGAATTGCAGTACAATAAGTGTCATTCAAATTATTACATTTGTGGACACTGTGGAATTAGGTTGACAAAACAATATTAATTTGTTAAAAACACACAATCACGCATGGCATAGGGCTACCCCTCGCATATACGATACCTTTGTTCAAATTATTAAAAGCCAAACCTCTGTCCTCCTCCATCTGGCAGACTCAGACCCAGGAATGGCAGACTTCGGCAAGCTGAGTGTGGGCCGGATCTCAGCCCCTACTTTCACCACTGTCTGGGTGCCTTTGCGCAGCATGCAGCCTGCACGGCCACAGCCCTGTCACCAACACCTGTGAGAGCCATGGTAATTTCCAAACCAATGTTAGAAATTTAAGCTTACTAATACATGATTGCCAGAGTGGATTCTTGTCTTATAAATAGCTGACTCTTGAACAGCATGGGTTTGAGGTGAGCATGTTCACTTATACATGGATTTTAAAATAAATAACTGTCCTTCTTTCAATCCAGTTAGAAGCCCGTATATGTGGAGGGCCGACTATGTGCACTGACCTACAACATCTCATAGAGAGGACTTGAGCATCCGTGGATTTGGTACCTGCAAGGGTCCTGGAACCAACACCCAGCCGGATACCGAGGGACAACTTAAGTCTTTGGGGAGTTACAAATTATATGCAAATTTTCAACTGCCTTGGGTTTGTTGCCCCTAACCCCTCACTGTTCAATGGTCAACTGTATATCAACCATTTACAGTTTTTAAATATGCCACACCAGCTTTTAAAACAGTATCTGCACTTACAGTAACTACACTCTTGAAAAAAAGCCTGTCTCATGTTCAAGAATCCTGAACTTCATTCAGATCAGTGGTAGAAACAGGCCTTTTCTCTCATTTCAGTCCTTTTCTTGAAATAAACTATTCACACTAAGTAGTCATTCCTTTTCTTTAATCTTGAGTTACAGGCAAATCTGAACTTTGGCCGGTATAGGATATTAGTTAGAACTGGTCTAATCTATTTTCCACTTAACATACTTCATACTTTATGTAATACCAAGTTTAACAGTAACAATACCATCTGCTACTCCTTAGCTTACTCAGAAGTTATAGATGTTAAATAACTTAGATAAATGTTTATAAAATTCAAATTGTATCCTAGCACATGCCACCTCAAAAGCAGAATTAAGTGGCAAATACTTTCTTCCTGCTTTTAGAGATGAAGGAAATAAAAGAAACACATAA
This sequence comes from Eonycteris spelaea, assembly GCA_003508835.1. Classification (NCBI taxonomy): domain Eukaryota; kingdom Metazoa; phylum Chordata; class Mammalia; order Chiroptera; family Pteropodidae; genus Eonycteris; species Eonycteris spelaea. The sequence continues at coordinate 2,209,693 of PUFA01000062.1, read as the reverse complement.
GATGAAAATTAAACAGAATAAAAGTGCACGTAGAACCAAGGTGACAAGTAACCAGTGGCCAGCCCTGGGTGTAAACATCTCTCCCCCCACCCCAACCCACCTATGCTCCTGGTAGGTGAGAACGAAAATCTGATCTTGTCCAAGCACACAACCACTTTCTTTGCCCAAGGCCATTACTCTGTGTCACACTGAGTAAATGAAGGAAAGGAACTGCAGTACTCTTCAAAATCACTTCAAATATATATATATATATGTATATATATATGTATATATGTATATATATGTGTGTATATATATGTTATATATGTATATATATATACATATATATATACACACACATATATATACAAATATATACACACACACACACACACACATACACACACACACACAGCAAATAGAAAGAAAAAACAAACCAAAAAGTAAAAAATCTCAACATCAAGAACATGGTATATATGTAAAGTATTTTATGTAAGTTACAAAACAAGTCAAAAAAATACACCTCAGCTGGGTAGGTACCCATGGGGTAGACCCAGTTGTGCCAAAAGTTCATGTGAAAAAGATTTAAGGATTTTGTTGACTGTAAGCTCAGGATAAGCCAGCAAAATGACCTGGATACTAAATGAAAAGGAACGAAAAGCCTGCGGTACGGCATTAGGAGAAATGTCATTTAAGTTAAGAGAGGGGTGGCAGCCTCACCATCCTTCCACCTCGTCAGGCCACGTAGGAAGTTTCATTTTAAGTTTTAGGCAACTTTAAAAGCAGCAGGAATGAAAGTCACGAGGTGCCTGCAAGTCCATGAATGGGGGGAGGGAGGGAAGGAGGCAGAGCTCTGGGCTTTCAGCCTGGGAAGGGGAAGACAGGACCAAAGTCGCTGCCGTCGCAAATCTGTCGCAGGGAAGAGGCATTAGCGCGCTCTCACAAACGGGAAGGAAGGACAAGACGGCAAGGGACAGCGTGAAAAGACTTCTGCTTACCATATAAAAAACCTTGCAACTGGAGCTGTGTAAAATGGTAGGGGCTTCTTAAGGTTCGAGCACCAGATGGACGGAGCCCGGCCACAGTGCTCAAAGCCAGACTTGCGTCCCTGAGTCTAGCGCCCTGTGCACGGACAGGCAGGAGAACCTGCAGCAGGTGGCCAACACAGCCCCTTCGCTCCCTGCCCCGCGGGCTCCCCTACGTGTGTGTGCACGTTTGAAAGGGTGAGGTGGCCGGCTTCATCCTCACGAGGCCAGGTATTATACGGTCAGGAACATTCCTAGAGAACCAACACCGAAACCAAAGCTGATAAGAGATAAAAACTGGCTGCACCAGCCAAGATCTGCCACTGGGAACGCAGTCAACGTTCTGCTGTTTCTCCCACAGCAGGGGAATGGCCAGCGCGGGTCCGAGAAGTTCAGTGACTTGCTGAAACTCGATTCAAATCTACCCTCAATTACTTCTACAATCAAGGAACAAGAATTCCACCTACCAAGTGGGAACTGTAGTCTCTGAATCCTGCCATGTCCAACAGTGAGACTTCACTTTGATTTATACTGTGATTTACCCCTAAGGGGGGGGAGGTAAGGAAACCTTATTACTGTTTTGACCTCCTTTAGAACACATTTGGTAAAGTACAGTCATTTCACAGACATCTCGGGGAAGACGCTTTCCAGTATTCTGCTTTTTCATTCTACTCTTCTCTTTCCAGGGGTCTCGTCTACTCCCCGAAGGCAAAGAGAATTTCTAAACCTGTATCTTTAGTTTTGAATTCTTTCCTAAATGACTCAAATTTCCAATCACCAACTTAAGAACCACCCAGACTCCAGGCACCTTGACCTTAAAACATCCAAATCAAGCTCATTCTCTTTGCCCTAAAACAGGCTTCTCTCCTGACCTCCTTATCTCCCAAGTGCCTTCCAGGTAACTTCATCTTTCCCTCGGCCAGCAGAGTGTATATTTCTCACAATGAGTCCAAAACCTCAAGCACTGGCCTGTACTTAATTCAGCCACAGCAAGACCCCGAGACCTGCAGCCTGCCCCCCGCCTCACCCAGCATATCTACCCACCCATCCCACTCTCCCTGGACAGCCTCATCTTCCAATGCTCAGACAGCCTACGCCTACGGCTCACAAACCTAGTAGGGCCCTGTCCCATCCCCACCACAACGCGACAGACACCCCAGCTGACGTCCAGAACTTCTGTGCTAGAGCTGCAATCGTATCTTCCCTGAATTCCTATTTACCAACTTGGAGGCAGTAGGGGTGTGGGGGGGGGGGCATTCACTCAACTCCATTCAAACAAATTCTGGGCTTCTGCTCACTTAAATTGTCACATCTCTGTCTTTGCTCATGCAGCTTCTTCTACCCAAATGTTCTTTCTCGGCCCCTGGAAGGGACCCTTGGACCACTCATTCAACCTATTCATTTGATCAGGAAACCAAGCCTCGAGGATTGAAACGACTGGCATCCGGTCACAGGGCCAGGCTAGATAGAGCTCCCATTCTGGGCTCTTTTTCTAGACCACACCAGGTCCCCATGGTTTGCTTTTAACTGGGATGAAATATAGTCTTTGGTTTTAAATTTCTTTATTAGACTAAAACCTCTAAGCCTACTACATTTAAAAAAAAAAACAAAACAAAAGAAACAGCAACCAGTGCCCACATTTCCAGTGACTTTGGGGGTTTTCTCTTAGACTCACAAGGTCTACTGGGCTTGCACTTTCAAGTTTGACTGCAGACATGACGTGAGTGTGAAGGCTTTGGTGCTCATCCCCGAGGTCCGCAGCAAGGGCCTGAGGGCAGAGCTACCCTCTTCCCTGCAGACAGGGCCAGGTAGCTCCACTGCCCCTGCTTATTCAATCAGGATTAAAGCAAAAAATTGTTAGAGATCTAAAGGGCCCCCAAAATTTACAGAGAGATGCTCCAGGACCCCATAGACTTTTCTTGATACCCATATCCGAATTACACCACTAGATCCCAAAATGAAAGCAATGTTTTTTAGAAGGATGATATTTAAGTTAACAGTGTTCAATCAATCCTGACTATGCATGCTGCTTTAAATCAACAGATTATCAAGTGGCATTTATTGCACTTGGAAAATGATTACCTCTGTGTATTGAAAGGCTACTCAGAGGCTTTACATTTCCCTCAGCCCCCTTAATTGGAGGACTACTGCGTAAGCACCTTAGAACACCCTTGCCCTCCAGGAAGGAATTATTCTGTGTCCCAAGTGCCTGGCACAGGGAAGACAAGCAATTAATGTATTGTGATCAACACTGAATTTGTAGGAGAAGCTGGATTTCTTGGCCAAGATGCCTGGAAAGATCACAGGACTACACTTAATGTGGCAACTGCAAAAAAAAAAAAAAAAAAAAACAAACAAACAAACTAATGCAGAATTAGTTGTATGCTCTGGTGGTTCAGCACATTGAGGAACTTTCCTGGGGAGAAAAAATCCAGTGAACACAACCTCGGCTAGTTCAGGACAGCAGAGAACTGACAAAGTCAAACCTTGGTAATGCTTTCTCAGCTACACCAATATTGAGTGGTAGAGACTCGAGGGGCTGTCTTTATTGAAACTCCAGTGTAATATAAATTCCTATGTATTACCTTCAGATATTTTCAAATATGGGAACAGAATCTCTTCTACTCACCTAGAAACTCAGTAATATGGCTATTTCTGGAACCATAAGAGGGCTGTGACCATAGTAAAAGTATTAGCAATATTTTATGTTCATTATACAATTGATTTATTAATATTCAGTGTACAAAAGGCCACAAACTCATTACTCATCAGCAGGCTTTCCTTTGTGTTTCTGAAGTCAAATTTTACAATTAAGTCTCTAATATTTTAATTTTGGAAACTTGCATGTATGAAAAAATAAGCCTGACACAATAGACCTGTGCACATGTCTCTAAGCAAATATTGTTTCAAAGATCTCATAGTTTATTTTCACCTAATGACTGATTTCCTTTTGGTCCACCCTGTAAAAAGAACTTCCGAAAAATACCATTTGGCTGATTTTCTGCCTTCGGCAGGCCTACAATTATGCACTCAGCTAAACAAATAAACTTCCTTCCTATTTTTAAAGCTTTCCAAAATTGGAGAATCTACATCTTTGGTTGGCACACTATTTCCTAGACTTTCACAGTCCTAGAAGTGAAGAAATTCTTCACAGCATTTTGAGAGATGAAAAGGATGCAGAAATGGTTGAGCAGCCACTCCCTACCTCTATTTTAGGGAAGGGAAAATCAAGGCAGTGTTGTGGCCTTGGGCCAGATTACAAAGGCTGCTGGTGTCAGAGGCCAGCATAATTCTGTCTGCATCATTTTCCCCTCATCTGATCTAAATTACTTGTGGCCTGACAAAAGCATTCTGCTCTTGCTCTGTGCTTCTAAACCGGGGCCTGTGCTTAATTCATGCAGAATATAACAGAACAACAGAAAGAATCTAAATATCATAGTGAGTTATTGGGTGATGTGAAGAGCTCTGGACTAAGAGAACACATTAATCTTAGCTATGACTTTGGCAAGCCACCTCATCTCATCTTTTAAAAAAAGAGAACAGAACTAAGTAACTGTAAAGGTATTCTCCATGATGATGATGATGATGATGATGGCAGCAATGATGGTGAGGACTCATCCTTATTAAGTGCTTAATCTGAGCCAGGTATTTTTCGATGTTATATGGATAAATCTCTAGTTAGTGGATGAACACATTCATGCTTAGAAAGGAGTAACATGTCGGAGGTCTTATCTCCATGGGCAACAGGTGGAGAGGGGCTCTGTCCCAGGCCAGTGACTCCAGTATCCTCTCTTCCTTATCAGAGGTAGATAATCTATGATGATTTGCCTGACTTGCAGGAATACAGAGATTCCAAATTGAAAAAGAATCATACAATAATTCAAAACAATGTCCTCATTTTACAGACAAAGGACTGAGGTCCAGGGAAGTCTAACTTGAGTATGAGTCAAAAAAGTTACTGGAAATATATGCCTATACCCCTCACGGTGCCTAGACAAGCTCATCCTAGAAGGCCTGACAGTTTACACTCACTCAAATCACCTCATGTGACACCCAAGCGGGGCTGGCTACCTGATGGCGGCGGGACAATGGTCATCATTCCCATGGCATCTGGCCAAGGTCAAACAGCAAATTCAGGGCAAACCTGGGCCTCCAGGCCAAGTCTTCAACTTCCTGTCTGGTGTACTATGAGAAGCTGGAGAAAAAGTCCATTGCGACAGGATTCTCTGGGAAGCCTATTTGGAACAGACTCTTAAAAAAAGTTTCCATAGAAGCAGAATAACTACAAAACATGGTTCCATGGTGCTTTAAAAAGAATATCAGATAAGTGATAACTTTCTAAAGCCCGCAACTGAAGTCAAAAAGAAAACAAACTCAGGCTTATGGTCACCTCAAAGCTGACCTCTTTCCATCTATCATTTAATTGCCCCTAACCTCCCCATGACCTTGACTTATTTTCAACCTTCCCAACAGTGACTTTTCCTCTTATTTCCTCTTTTCTTCCCTCCATAATCAAGAACATCATGAAACTTATGGATTTAAGTATTAGTTCCACGTCTTGTATAGCTTCAATCTTATACCTCTTTTTAAAAGCAGGTTAGTTGAACATTTTATGCCTCTTGCTGAGGGAAAGAAGTTTCTCTGTGAGACAAGATATTTTTCGAAGTTCTGACCACTCTTGTTCCCTATTCTGAACCTGTGCTGAAATCCCTTTATTACACAGATAGCACAGGTACAATAGATAAACCATGAATTTAGAGCCAGAGACAATTCGAGCTTTAATCTTAATAGCTAAAAGTTACCTAACCTCTCTGAACTTGTTTCCTCATCCACTTTTTCCAAAAAAAAAAAAAAAAAAAAAAAGGAGGCAGGAAAATACCACTGTTTCCGCCATTATTTGGAAGTTGACTACTCCCAACACAATGGCCGGCACATATTAAGTGCTCAAAAATTTAATTTTCTCTTCCTTTCCATGGTTGTATTAATGATAATGTAATCTTTCCTCCTGTTAAATCTTCTTTGCAGGTGGTGGTTTTCTGAGCAAACTCAATCTTCCATTTTAGAAGAGAAGAGATAACTATATACACACCAACCCCGTCTCTCACAGGATGCCCTTCTGGAAATGAGAGCACTAAGTAAAATAAATCAGCAGGTCACTGCAGCCCAATACTAGGGACCTACATTAGCTCACTGGACTCTGGAACTCCACTCTCTTCAGATACTCAGGTCCTGGTTTCTTCCTGTACACAGTTCACACAGCTAGCAAGGCCTCCCATGTTCTTGGGCATTTATGACATCTTCGCATGTCAGAGGATCTCCACCCACCCCAACCTAACGGATGTTCAACTCCATGCTTCCTTTCTTTGTCTTCTTCCTTGCAGGCACCTTGATCTACTCTGAAGGGCAAGTGTATACACACGGATGATTAAATAAAGTATTCTGAAATACAATATATGGCTTGATAGACATGCAAACGTTTGATTGTAGTAAAACACTTAGAGACACAAGGTGTGCAAAACCCAGGGCTCCAAGAACGTGGATATAAATTCTGCCACAAACCAGCCGTGTTACCTTGTTCAAGTTACTTCGTTCACATAAAGCTCTGGATCTCAGTTTCCTCATGTAGAAAAGAGCCAATGGAATTCCACTCAAGTTACATTCTGGTTCGTCAGAACGACCGCCACCAGTCTAGCCACAATTACTGATGAGTGTGCACACCCTAGGGTATGCTGGGATAAAAGAAAAGGGCCCTTCTTAACTCTGACTCTCCCTCTATCAGAGTAATTTATTTAACCTGAGGTGCCTTCCCCAAGGTTAAAAATCAATGGTCTCAAAAACTGGGTGAACAGAGTTAGAAAGCAACCCCAAATAATTCCAAAACATGCTGCAAAACTATCTCTAGTATTTCCTAACTATTCTTTTTCACAATCCACATAATCCTCCACATCAATGACCTACAACTCAGTCATCTTTCTTTTAAAGACTCAGCTCAGACTTCATCTCCTTCAAGTCTCCCCAGAAGCCCCAGCTGAGTGATTCCCTCTGCATGCATCTGTATTATCACCTTAAATTAAATTATCTTCCTAGATGTCCCCCTCCCTGCTAGACTATAAGCTACTCAGAGGCTGGGCATGTCCTACTCATCTCTGGAGTCACAGTGCCCAACACTGCATGTGCACAAAAGCCACTGACTTAAACTGCAAACTCAACCATGTTTTAAACAGTTTACACTTACTAATATTCTTTGCAATTTTCCAAGCATACTTTGATATTATTCAATTTTAAAACAGGATCGATTTTTAAAAATAAATACAGAACATATTATGAAGTTAATTTTACAGATGTGAAAACAGGTTCAGCAAAGTTAACTTAGCAAACCTCAAAGTGAAAAAAGCCCGTGAGTTTAATCGCATTATAACACATGACAGATATAAAAATAATTTGCAAAAAAAGTACCGAAGTGCATGAACTAAGGAAATTTTTCTTCCATTATGCCTTTCTTAAGGCAAATAGATTTATGCCTGTTTTATAAATCTAACAAATGTAAAAAACTGCTGGTTCATCACTCTTCCAATAGCAAATTCTGAGATAATAGAAATAATGGACAAATTAGGGATTCTTAAGTTTAAATTCACAAATAAGCCATATAAAGTTTTGTTTTATAAATGTTCTATTTTATACATGTTCCTGAAACCACTGTGTATTATGAGATAAAATTTAAAAGGAATAATTTATTATTTCTACTCCTTAAGTTAACAACAAAAAAAGGTGGGGTGGGGGAGTCTCCACATTATTATATATCATCAGGGAAATGCAAATTAAATCAACAATGAGATATCATTACATCTATTAGAATGGCCACAACCTGGACCAGTGACAACACCAAACACTGGTGAGGATGTGGAGCAACAGACACTCTCATTCATTATAGGTAGGAAAGCAAAATGTTATAACCACTCTGGCAGACAGTTTGGTAGCTTTTTACAAAACTAAACATTCTTAATATACGATACAGCAACTATGCTCCTTGATACCTACCTAAAAGAGTTGAAAATTGTATCCACAGGAAAACTTGCACATAAGATATTTATAGCAGCTCTACCCATAATTGCCAAAACTTGGAAGCAACCAAGATGTTCTTCTATAGATGGACAGATAAACTTGGTACATCTGAACAATGGAAAATTATTCAGCAGTAAACAGTAAGCAATCAAGCCATGAAAAGACAGGAGAAATTTAAATGTACATTACTAAGTGAAAGTAGCCAATCTGAAAAGGACATATACTTTATGATTCAAACTATGTGACATTCTGGAAAAGGCAAAACTATAAAGATCAGTAGTTGCCAGGGGATGAAGTGGAGGAAGAGATATAGGCAGGGCACAGAGGATTTTTAGGGCAAGAAAACTATTCTGTGTGATACTACTGATACCTGTCATTACATTTGTCCATACATACACAATGTACACCACCAAGAACCACAGTATAAACTATGGACATTGGGTGATGATAACGTGTCAATGTAGATTCATCCACTATAACAAATGTACCACACTGGTTGGGGGTGTTGACAGTGGAGGAGGCTGTGCATGTGTAGGGACAGAGGATCTATGGGAAATCTCTGAAGCTTCTGCTCAATTTTCCTATGAAACCTATAACTGCTCTTTTAAAAAGTCTATTTAAAAATAAGAACATGGGGACAATATGAGTCTATTTTTTAATAAGAATCTGATTCCTAGTCTGTTATAATATCCAAATGGTATTTGGGCTAAAGTTAAATATACTGAAAAAGAGGAAAGGCCAAAGTACTTTTTAAATTCGATAAACCAGATAGTCAATATGTAAAAGGTTCAGTATTTTAAAAAGATGTGTGTCTATGCAGTGCAAAGTTTTCCTTCTACTCTTGTTCCCAATAATCGATTTCAAGGTTATTATTGATTTTAAGGTTTTAAGTTTTATTTCATTTATTTCCACTATTACCCTCCCAGAAGATATAAAGAACTAATCTGAAATCATGGCAATTGTTCCCAAAAATATGAGCAGCACCCATGTCTAACGGTCGGTATAACGGAAAATACATCCACTGAGAACCTTGCTGCTCAAAGCGCGGTCCCCAGACCAGCAGCATCAGCATCGCCATGGTGCTTGTTGCAAATGTAGATTCTTGGGTTCCATCCCAGACCTACTAAAGCAAAACCACATTTGAACGAGATGCCCAAGTGATTTGTGTGCACTGGCATATAACACAACACCACCCCTGTTTTCAAGGAGTTTACAGGCTACAAGAGGAGATAAAATATTCAAATAACTACAACTCAAAGCCTCACACAGAAGGGACTATGGCAACAAGAGTGGAGAAAGATCAGCTTTGGTCTCTGTGGGGGTCCTCACTGCCCCAGGATCAAATGCCGGTTCCTCTGACTGGTTCTGCATGCCATGTGTGTCCTGGCCCACCCCCTCACTTGTCTAGTCTCATCCTCTGCTACTCCCTACAGCAGGTTCTCCTTCTGGCCTGATCAACAGCCTCTGACTGAGGTTCCTCCAACATGCCTCCAGGTCTTTTTACATGCCATTCCAACTGCCTGCTGCCCACTGCTCTTCCCTGGCTAACTCCTCCTCAGCCAGCTTCCAGTGGGAGTGGGAGTTACTCCCTGTTCTGCAATGCCACGGCTCAGTAGGCCAGTGGTCTAACCTCCCCTGAAGGAGGAGCTCCCACGGGACCAGGGATACACATCTTAAGGGTTATTTTCTACCCTGTTTAGTACAATTCACCAAATGAATGAATGAATGAATGAATGAGTCATAGAAATGCTTCAGGGAAAGGGTAAAGATGAAAAGAGTTTAGATAGTCAGAAATGGAAAGCAGGGCAGAGGCACATACTGGAGAAGACCAGTTTAGGGAATTTGGGGAACTAACTATCATTTGTTTTTCTCACTATATCTGCTCTGGGCTCAGTGCTGTCATGAATTACGTGGGGTTTCTGTCCCTGTTTTTCTCTGTTCTCTCAGTAAAACCAACCTGGGCCCAAATTATTGTCACTCTGAGCAACTACAGCTCCCAAAGCCCAGAGAAGCTGCTGTCACTACCCCACAGGAGCTCTGCTGAAATCTTGTTCAGGGCAACACTAGCTTTGCTTAGCAGAGCAAATTTTTCAAATTCAAGGGCTGGTTTGACTATGACAACAAGTTCTTCCCTCTTTATTAAATTCAAACATCCAATAATTAAAAGTAATGTGTTTACAGAAGAAAAACTTTTAATATATATATTTTACATAATCCATCTCATTAACCTAGGACACACCAACATAGGACTGACTATAAGCAAACAGCAGAACTGCTGCCTAAATCCCAGCTACAGAGTCGTACCTTTCGTGAAGGCTGCTGTGTGCTAGTAAACAGAAAGCAAGTCCAACTGATCTGATGCACCCAAGGCGGGCTGATCCAGTCTGCAGAAAACCTCAAAGGTAAATAAATAAACCCAGTGTCCTGGCACAGCTGTGCCTGAAAGCTGTGGTTAGAGGCAACTGACCAGAGGACACGCCGTACTTGGACTTAACATAGAAGAAGCAATTAGTTACCTGATGATTTGCATCAACCTCAGACAGACAAGGTAGCAAAGCTACAGGGTCACATCATTTCGGAAGATAAAGAACAATTCCGTATCCACTGTGCTCCTTCCTTACTTCCCAAGTCCAAGCTACAACCATCACCTCCTGCCCGAACCACAACAGACTGAGTGGTCCCCTCAGCTTCCACCCCAACGTATATGCCAGCTGATGTCACTTTGCTTGTTCATGCCTTCTAATGGCTTCCACTGCACTTTAAAGCAAATCCAAACCCCCACTGTGTCTACAGAGCCCTAAACAGCCAGGCCCAGATTACCCCTCCTGGCCGCAGGGCCCACCTCCTCTCAGCATCAGCTCACTGCAATCCATTCTCACCTGCCTTCTCCCTGATTCTTCAACTGGATCAGCTGGTGCCACCTCCAGGCCTGGGTCCCTCTGCCTTGAGCAGATTTAGCGCCTACTTACCATTCAGATAAAATGCCATCTACTTGCCACCCCAGCCCCCGGTCACTCTCTACCAAACCACCTCATTTACTTTTCTTCAATTACCTTGTATTTGCCTAATTTGCCTGTTTCTTCACTGTCTCTCTAATCTAGAATTCGAGCTCCAAAAAAAAAAAAAAGACAGACAGAAGTCTGCCTTGTCCATTGCCAAATCTCCAATTCCTCAAATAGCACCTGGCATGCTATAGATGTTCAATAAATATCTGCATCAAAAACATTTGTTAAACAATTTGTTGAATGAATAATGGCTATAAACCTCTGTTTAAAGCAAGGCCAAAGAAGAAGAATCTGGTTTTACATAAAATTTACTGATTACTTGTTTTACAAAAAGATTCTTTACCTAAGGCATTTTTAAATACCTGGCTTACAAAGCTTCAGTGTGCACACATTTTAAAGGACAAATCTGTTGTACAAAGTGAGCTAACTCCTCCAGGGCATGAGCAGTGCCTGGCACAGGGCATCCAATAATAAATACATGAGCACTGGAAAATAATATATAACAAACTACATGAAACTGTACTTGGACTTGAGAACACAGCAAATTTGACTATATGTAGGTCCCACTTCCCATTTTATCTGATAAACTGACATATACATTTAAAATTCACTAACTTGAGTCACTGGCAATCATCTTAGCGATTATCTTTACGGGCAGGTGCAAATCCAAGTAAATTCAGAAAGTTACCTGGCAGTTCTGCTGCAGTTTGTCTTTATTAACAAGTATATTGAGGCATAGAAACAATCAGGGGAAATACTTAAGACCACCAGCTTGTTGGGGATGTCAGTAGGTTTGCTATGAAAATCACAAAGCTTGAGAAGTTTGTTTTTATTTATAATCTATGGAAAAACTCAAGTGTCCCCAACAAAAGACTGACCAAGAAATCACACCTCTGTGAAACCTAGGCCCAATAGCAATATAATGCACACCTGTGCCAGGTCATGCCCAACTTAAAAAAGTGCATCTTATTTTTCTTTTCTTTTCTTTTTTTAACAGATAATCTCTTTGAATAAAATTCTTCCCTATTTTGGCTTTATTTTTATACCATGAAATTGTTCACTTCATATATTCAATATCCATGCAATATTAATGCATTACCTTAGAAAAACAAATTCATGTTCAGGTATCCATCTGCTTCAAGCTACGCCACACCCCTTCTCCTTCCCTACCAGCTGCTGAGCGGCAGTTTGCAAAGGTCAAAATTAGATGTTTGTGAGTGGTTTGTGCTCATATGCATGTGTGTTCTTGAAGAGTCATTCTAAAATCAAATATGAATGTACTTTGGAATTATGCATATTGGAAGCATTATCAGTGCCTCCTGCTTCTGCTTTTAAAACCTTCCCTAGTCTATAATGCAGTGTGTTAATGACTTCTCTTAACTGAAAACCAAATAGGTTCCATAGAAAGTCACTTTGATAATCTATAACCCCAAGAAATGAACTTACACATTCTAAAAGCTCTCAGAGAATAGCATATTGTCTATAAAAATCAATTTCAGTATGCAATTCATAATACACTACCTAGAAGAAATGAAATATAAAATAACTACATGTTTAAAAATTACACTGACAACTGAGAAACTTACTCAAAAAAACATTTCATAGTTTGTTGTTCTACAGTTTAAATGAAAATTTTGGAATAACATGATTCAGAATTTAGATCAAATTATCAACAAACAGTTCATTTACATGAGCTTTTCAAAAGTATTGCCAGTTGGCTGACAATTCCTTGTAAAAGTCCTTGCTTTTTTTTTTTTAATAAAACTTTGGTCTGCTGTTTTCACTGTCACCTCAGTAGGCCAATGAAAACAAAAGTCCATCTCACTCCCATAGTGGAAAGCATTTTATTAAATACGTTTTGGAAAAGTAAATAAAACTATAAAACAGTATTGGCAATAAGTTGGGTTCTTTTAGATTTACTTCTTATTGATATTGGAATAAAAAAAGTCTTTATTTGTTTTTTTTTAATCTTCTTGGCCTTATAGTATAAAAATATAAAAGATTCAAATCTTCAACCTAGAATGAGTATATAAAACCACACACCCAGAATTACTTTTTAAACTACATAGCCAAACCACACACCCTGAATTACTTTTTAAACTACAAAACACCATTTAAAAACTTTAGCATTATTTATAAAAGCCAGTTAGTTACCACTTTGAACCAGAAAATCTAGGTTTAAATTTTCAAAATTGAATTATCAATTCTTCTTCAGCACAAAACCACTTCATGATTCAAAACTTTTTTGAGACATTTCATTTCACCACCACCTGTGTTTCAAGAAGTGAAGATTCTGAAGACTCAGTGATGGAATAGGATTTAGTGCCTAATAATTATTCTGCTTTCTGTGTCTCCACTTTCATCACTTAAATGACAAGCAAAGCTTTATCTGCCTCATAAACAGGTATTCACAAAAATGTACTTAAAAATAACACTCTAAAAAGCACTGTATCATAACTAGAGATAAAACCACCACCTTAATTGTTATCTGTAAAGGGTCAGAGAATAGCTAACGGTTTCTCTCAATGTGAGTTGATTATTCAATCTGCCATACACAGGAGCAAGCCCTGCTAAGGTGCTAGCAAAGAGAGGAGTCCACGGGGAGGGAGAAAGATGCCCTACTGCCCGGCTGGCCTTAGAGGCCCTGAGAGAGGCATCATTCAAAACACACAAACACTTAGTACTCCGGGAGAGTATTATTCTATTAATGTGTTCTCAAGCTGGTGGGGACTCTGGAAATCCACTCCAATGCCTTCACTTCAGCAGTGGTGGAATTGGCCTGGATTTGCAGCACTCAATTACTCTGAAGGCGCTGATGTTCTGAAAATAAAACTTTAAGAAAGCAAAGAACTTACATTTAAAAACTCAAGACTTCAAAACTGTCTTTGAAACCAGGGAGTTAAAAACAGAAGCCAGACACCCTCTAGATGCACCCTCTCGGTGCAGCCTTTTGGCATCCTCAGTGCACTATCCCAGGCAACCAATTACAAACCTATATCAAAGAGAATAACACACGTGCCCCGACGCCGAGGAAACTCCGAGCGGTGAATCCAGGGCGCGAGGGAGCCGCGGCGGCCAGAGAAGCCGACGTCTAGGCGCGACCTCCTGGGTCCCCGCGTCGAGCCTCACTCCCCCCACCGGTGAAATGAGCGTGACACTATATGCCCGTTTGCCCCGAGGGAATGGAAGGCTAATGAATGAGAACCACCAGGGAAACTACCCGGGCCCCGCACCAGTTGCTCTCCCGCCGCGATCTCGGGATTGCGCCGCGCCCCCGCCCGGGGCGGCCAAAGCTCAGTCGGACCTCCCAGCGCTGGGCGCTCACCGCGCTCCGGACCCCCAACGGCTCGACGGTTACAAATGTCCCCAGAACCGCGCCCGCTGGGACAGCGGCTCCCAGGGCCGTCCCCGGAGGTAACGGGCGCCCGCCCGACGCTGCCCCGAAGCCGCCTACCTTGGCCACCCAGCTGAACAATGGTGACATCGCGGGCCGAGCGGCGGCTCCTCGCCCTCCGCTCCCGCTCACTCCCGCCGCCGGCCCGAGTAGCGGCGGGCAGCCGGGGGCGGGCTCGGGGCGCGGCGGGGCGCGGGCATGACTACCCCCACCCCGCGGCGGCAGCGGGCTCCTCCCCGCTCGTCACCGCCCTGAGAGGTCGCGCGGGCAGGACCGCCCAGCCCAGAAAGGGAAGTGGGCGGGGACAGCGCGGGGAAGGGGCGGGGACAGCGCGGCCGGCCACGCCCACCCCGCGTTCGGCGCGCCGCGGCAAGTTGGGAGGCGCGGGCTTCTGCTCCTCACCGCTGCCCCGCGCGGGCGGCTCCGGGACGAGGAGTCCAAATCCTGGTGACTAGACACGCGGCTTTCTAGGCCTCGGGGTTCCGTTTCGCACAACTTTCGGAACACTAGTAATTCTTCTCTCTGAGGTTTGATAATAGCCCCAGAGTTGGAGCAAACACAAAGCCTGGCCGACTTTCCAGGCGGGGTTACCCCACCCCTGAACTCTCGAGATTGCTGGCAACAAAAGGACTAGTGTTTCCCCGGCTCCTAATACCTTTATGTAATCGAAGGTGCTTTTCTCCGAGTCAGAAAACCCAGCCGCTGAAACTAGAAAACGGGCGGAGGAAGAGAACCTTTAGCTCCTGCCAAACCGGAGGTTTTATCAACAAGAGAAATGTCGATTTCACCAGATTTCTTCTCTCCCAAGGCAAGAAGATAAGACAAGTGTAGACATTTATAGCTACAAAGGTTAAGCTGAGTTTCAAACTCAGACACCTGAGAGTTACACATTGAGAAAAAAAAAAAAACAAAAAACGGCCGAAGGTCTGGTGGCCAATGTGTAAACGCATGTGTCATTCACTGAGTTCCTCAGGCCAAGTAGCCACCCTAACCTCAAATTTTGCTTCTTTCCTTTTGTCACATTAATTGTGCATTATCTTTATGATGGGTTAGTAGGACATTTTAAAGATGTTCCTCGAATGCCTGGCATCTGAGTTAGGTGATTTTTATTAGTTGTCTATTACTGTATAACAAATCACTCCAAATCTGAGAAGCTTAAAACAGTTCCTATGGGTCAGAAATTCGGGAACTTCTTAGCGGGGTGCCTCTGGCGCCTTGAGGTTGCACTCAAACTGTTAGCTGGGGCTGCAGTCATCTCAAGACTGCACTGGGACTAAAGGATCCTCTTTCAAGTTCACTTACATAGTTGTCCTCAGGATTCAGTTCCTTGATAGCTGTGGGTCTTGGGGCCTCGGTTTCTTGCTGCATCATGTGGTCCTCTCCATAGGGCTGCTCATAAAATTGCAGCTTGCATCCCCCAGCACAGGTGATCCAAGAAAGAGTACATGTCCCATAAGGAAGTCAGTCGTATAAACTAATCACAGAAGTGACATCCCAACACTTCTGCCCTACTCTATTCACTACAACAGAGGAAATAATCTAGTCCAAAACTCAAGACAAAGGGATTGCATAAGGGCATAAGTGCTAAGAGGAGGATCATATGAGGCGGGATGTCATCCCTTTTTTTTTCCTTCCAGGTAGGATGCATGGGAATAAGATAAACAATAACGGCATTGGGGAAAGTCAAGAGTGATATCATTTTAACAGAGCCTACCCAGGTAATTGAAAAGGGCCTTGGAAGCATCTTTGGGAAGTGCTAGTGTTTCATTCTTTTAAGCAGAGATGTTCCTTAAAAAAATTAAGAAGTGGAAAAGAGGAGTGCATTTGTGGCCATTTAACCAAACCTTTTCCTGTATTACATCATTTCCTAAACAAGTAGAAGAGATGCGGGCTGAGAACTCCATTACAGTCAGAGCCCTTCTGGCCTATATAGGCATGCCCCTCAAAGTGTGGTCCATGGACCAGAAGCCTCAGTATCACCTGGCAGTTAGAAATGCAGGCCCTGGCCTAATCCAGACCTACTGCATCAGAACCTTCATTTTTGGGGGGGAGTAGGGGGATGGGCGAGGCAACCCTTGGTTGACCTCACAGATTGCAAGGACCTTGTCAGCTTACAATTCCTTATTTTTTTATTTTTTCTGCTGACAGCACCTGGTCTTCCTAGGTGGTCTCCCATCCAAGTACTAACCAGGCCCAACCCTGCTGAGCTTCCGAGATCAGATGGGATCAGGCTTGTTCAGGGTAGCATGGCTGTAGACAGAACCTTCATTTCACCATGGTACCAGGTAGCTAGTATGCAGATTAAAGTTTGAGAGTACACCAGTACTTGAGATTTACAAACATTGGTCTTATAATAATGATAATAAATTACCGACAAATAGCCCCCTAAGAAAACAGCTTAAATTGTCCTATGTCCTGCAATGGGGTAAACTAAGTCAGCTAGAGAGAAATCTAGAGAGTTCCTAGGCTATAACATGGTTTTCTGATGGGAGTGGATGGGCAGCTGAGGACCAGTCATGACAAGCAGGACTGATGACAAAGCATCATCATACTCCATCACCCCAATCCCTAGACTAAGCTCTAAGAGAATGCCCTGAACTTAAAAGCAACACTGGGGAGAGGATAAGTGGAACCCAAAATTAAATTACTGGCAATTGGTGATTGAACTCACTCTCCTGTCCCTCTCCCCTCTCCAGAGGTGTGGGGTGTGGGACTGAAAATCTCAACCCTTTTTAATCACGTGGTTGGTTCCCATGGCAACCAACCTCTATCCTTTGGTGATTTAAGGGCTTAACCAAAAGTAATCTCATTGACATAAAAAAGACACATTTCTTGTTCTCTTTGCAGGAAATTCCAAGGAGGACAAAGGCCAAATATGTATTTCTTCTTATAAATCACAATATTACAGCAATTAATCAGGAGTTTATTCAACTCATAAATAGTAGCAACAGCTAAGACTTTATAAGAAATAGGAAAGGTGATCAGACATGAAGCCTGACCTCAAGAGGCAGAGAGAGTAGCAGGGAAGATCAGGCAGGGAAAGGAGAAAAAAATGCCACAGGATGGCCCAGGAGAAGCTCCATGGAGTTCTCAAAGAATTGAAAGGTACCGTCAAGTTGCAGAGGAAAGCCCAGCTTCCTGGCTGGAAGACTTCGGGCTTACAGATGGTGATGAGGGGATGGGCTTTCTAGGAAGAAGGACCACCTGGACAAAGGCATAGAGGATTGGTGTTCATATCCTGAAATCAAGCCCTACTAAAATAGAGCTCACATTGTAAAAAGAGAATTTCAGTAAATATAGTTTCATGGTGCACAGTCATCACCGGCATAAAAGTTTGTTTCCGGAGAAAATATTTGCTGATGATACTATCAAGTTCCAAAAAAATCTTTAAATAAAATCTCTCTGTATGAATTGAAAACAAATGTCCATGTAAAACTTGTCCATGAATGTTCACATTTATAATGGCTAAGAAGTGGAAACAACCCAAATGTCCATTGGCTGATAGATAAACAAAATGTAGTATACCCACACAACAGAATATTATTTGGTCATAAAAAGTAATGAAGTACTGATGCATGCTACAATGTAAATGGACCTTGAAAACATTACGCTAAGTGAAAGAAGCCACACACAAGAGACTATATGTTGTATGATTCCATTTGCTTATGCAGAATAAGCAAATCCATAGAGACAGCAAGTAGATTCCTGGTTACCAGGGACTAGAGAGGAGGGGAAACTGAAGAATGACTGCTAATGAGTACAGCTTTCTTTTTGGAGTGCTGAAATTATTTTGGAATTAGATGGTGGTGGTGTGAATATACTAAAAACCCAAATTTCATCATATGTGAATTATATCTCAATTTAAAAATTCCTCTATGTGATGACGTTTGAAAGACTTTAGGTAAATTAATTCTCTGGAATTAATACTGGAAGCAACACTTCAAAGGGCTATTTCAGAATTAAATAAGATGGATATAAAGAATTCAGCTTGAATTCTTGCACGTAGTAGGTGCTCAGGAAATGTTAGCCATACTACTACTACTACTACTAGTAGTAGTAGTAGTAGTAGTAGTAGTAGTAGTAGTAGTAATGGTTAATTTTATGTATCTACTGAACCGGCCTAAGACATGCCCAGATAACTGAAAAACATTTCTGTGTGTGTCTGTGAAGGTGTCTGTGGAACAGATTAGTACTTGAATCAGTAGACTGAGCAAAGGAGATGCTTTCACCAATGCACATGGGCATCATCCAACCCACTGAGGCCCTGAATAGAATAAAAGACGAAGGAAGGGCAAATTTACTCTCTGCTTGAGCTGCGACACAACATCTTCTCCTGTCCTTGGACATCAGCACTCTTACTTCTTGGGCCTTTGGACTCAGAGCAGGACTTAGACCATTGGATGCCCAATTCTCAGGCCTTTGGACTTAACGCTGAATTATACCACCAACTTTCCTAGTTCTCCAGCTTGCAGATGGCAGACAGTGGGACTTCTTGGTCTCCATAACAGCACGAGCCAGTTCCTATATATATATAATCTGCCATTGGTTCTGTTTCTCTGGAGATCCCTGACTAATACAGTATAATATATTATTAATGTAGAAGTAACACAGAAATGATGGGCTGGAGGTCTCAAGATCTCAGCTGGGTTTATAGACAGGACAAACAGTTGAGATCAAAGAGGAGATTGTGTGCTAGCCAAAATTAATTCCTGGCTGGGTGGGCCCCTGGACGACTCTCAATATTTTCCTCTCCCTTTTTATGAGTTGCTATGTCTAGCAGCATGACTGTGCTCCATTTGTTCCTTTATAAGCCATGCTGTGAATCCTCCAAGTCTCTCTGGTAAATTCCTATCATTCTAGCTGGGCAGGGACTGGGAGTACATAGTATTACTAGCCCCTCATACTTCAGGCCATTCAGGAATTCCTCCCTAAGCAAATCGATCTGTTTCCTCGCACCCCCTACTCACTCACTAGTCCCCTTTTTCTCTTCTCCACAGTCTTGTCCCTCCTCACCTGTCTACACCTCTCTCTTTCTCTCAAGCACACACATGACCTCACATTTTAAATCATGCTAAATTCAAAAACAGAACCTCTGAGTGATGAGGCCGAGTATTTGAAGATTGGTTTCAAAGCAAAAGTGTTCAATAAATTGGTGAATGAGGGATAAATTTGATGAACGCTTATTTGGAGGTAGACAATAAATTCAGGTGATAGCTAAAGAACATTGCACTTTGATAAAACCATGTTAACGTTGAAGGTCTCTAATTTTATGTTTTGATTGTATGTCCAGTTGCAGTCTCTTGTAAGCCAAGAACGACAGCAAGCAGATTTAATAAAAACACTTTTAGCACCTCCAGCCACCTTCACTACATTTATCCAAAAGCATTGCAAAATTAAAGCTGGCTGCAACTCAACTAGAGATACTGACTCTGCAGTATTAAAAAGGTAGAGCCATTAAACTTGTAACTTCAGAGAGAACCAGACAATAACAAACTCCGTAAAGAATAAAGTTTGCATAAGTTTCTCTCTGTACTCAGCAGTCTTGTTAAAACAAAAATTTACTTTTTGTCATAAATTTATCTGTTCATTAAAATGCTTGTGACATCTCTAACCAGCAAATTAATGTATTTTGCTATTTAAATATCTGTTCCCTTCTTGATATTTTTGCTTAGTATAAATATTGTGTTCACTTTTTAGCTGGCAAGACATTCCAAAAATAGAAACAGTATTTTCCTATTTTTAACTCAGCCTATAAAGTTTAAGCAAATAATCTCCTTTTCCAAAGTACTGCACACACATGTTTCAAGTTCATGGAAAAACCCAGCAATGAGCACATAAAAACACACACACACACACACACACACACACACACACACACACACAATGAAAATTTAGAGTCAAAGATTTTGACATCCTCACCTTGTGTTATAACTAAATATAGATACTCAATTTTAAACTCAGATATTTTAATTATAATTTACAATGGAAACATTAAAAACACCACTTTGCATAACACTAATTCCACCAAAAAAACTTTTTTTCCCCCTAAACTGAAAGTTATGTTTTTCCTTAAAAATTAGATCTGAAAATATCAATTTCTATCTCCTGGTCAAATCTGTTAGTGAATAAAAAATCAGACCAAACTTCCTTTTCCCCCTCCTTTTATAATAAATCATAATTTCCTTTAAAAAAAGGTAGTTTAGTTTACCTTTGATTAGAATTATTTCTCACTTTTAAAACAGTATCTACTCATCTTCATCTAGTTCTTTAAAACCATCAAGTTTCAACCCAGTAATCTCATTCCTTGATATTTACCAAAGGGAATTGAAAACTTACAACCACACAAAATCTGGCACATGGATGTCTATAGCAGCTTTATTCATAATAACCAAAACTTGGAAGAAACCAAGCCAAGGTATCTTTTAGTAGGTGAAAAGATAAATAAACTGCGGTACATGTATGATTCTATCTGCCATTCCAGAAAAGAAAAAAACTATGGAGATGGTAAAAAACTCTGTAGTTGGGTGTGGAGGAGAGGGATGAAAAGGTAGAACACTGAGGATGTATGATACTATCATGATGGACACATGTCATTACGCATTTGTCCAAACCCACAGACTGTACAACACCATGAGTGAACCGTAATGTAAACTAGGGACTTTGAGTGATAATGATGTGTCAATGTAGGTTTACCAGGTGTAACTAGTGTATCACTCTGCTGAGGGATATTGATAATGGAAGAGGCTAGTTTTGTGTGTAGGCGGGGTATGGGAATGCCCTGCTCAATTTTGCCATGAGCCTAAGCCTGCTCTTAAAAAATTGTCATATTTTAAACACAACTGAAACTCTCTGTCAATGTCCAATATTACAATTAATCTGGTGCCATTGGCTGTATTATCGTTAAATAATTAAAATAATACCAACTGATACCAGTAACTACTGAGCCTGAAGATTCAGAATTTGCCTATTCCCCTTTCAACTCTCAAAGTTCACTTTAGCCATTTAGTAAAGAATACATTTTAATTATAGTATTATAGGGTTAATAATACTACATCATATTATAAATTTCAGAGCCTACATTGTGTGTGTCAGTATCTTGAATCAGAACTGCATGGCAGGCACCTGGAAAACAGTGATTCTTCCATGCTGGTTACTTGTGCCTAGTACATAGCCATGCACCTTTTCTGTTACACAAAGCGATTCATGCCAGTCTCCTCCCTGTAGCTTGTGATTCCCACAAAAAGTCCATCACACCATGTATGCCTGCATTTCACCAAGAGTGTGCCTGGTTACGTCAGTACAATTTTCAGATGCACAGAACAAGCGCACCTTCCAGAAGCTAAGACCCAACTGCTATGTTTCTAGGTAAATGCAGTCTCCAAAAATATTAAGAGAAAAGGTCTTTCTAAGTTCACTGCTTAGCAAAGGAATGCATAGGTTATAAAATAAACCATCATCAGCATCCTGATCTCCATACACAACTTGAGAAGAACATAAATGTAACAACTTCTATTGGTTTGACGGAGATATAAGGGCTGAGAAGATATAAGAAGGCAATGGCTTTTCCTTTCCCTTTTCCTTTCTTCTGATTTTTCAAATGCTTACAAGTGGGGGTGGTCTGAGACACTGCTCTCCTCATGTGTAATTTTCCAAGCATGACAGAAGTTATGCTATGGGCAAGGTGAAGATAAATCAGTGCTAAGGCGAGGGTCAAGATTCATCTAAAGTGATCTAATTGATAGCACATAGCCCTTTGGGGGTCTTTCTCTCTCTGAAGAAACACATCTTCAAAGGCAGCCCAGGAGGAACATGGGGCTGGACATCCAGGTGCACACTGACAGCGTCTACCTGCTCATTACCGGCTGTGTGATCTCAGGCAGCTCCTGTTGCATGTTTGGGTCAGTCTCCATCTTGTAAATTTGGAGATTAGACTCCAGATCCCCAAGGTCCCTTCCAAGCTTCCCTCAGGAACACTATGAAATATGAGCTAAATTAAATGCCCATGATGGGTTTGTTCCTGGTAGCTTTGGCTCAGGGTCAAGGTGGAATTAAATAAACCTACTCACCAGTCTCAAGGTCATAATGTCAAGAGGACACCAAAGCTTTGGAACTTTTCCAGAAACCTAGAATTGGTTCCTTACATTTGGCAAAAATGAATGCCTACAACTCAGTGGTAGCAGTCCCCTGCCTCCTGTCTGAGGTATCCCTTTCTCTAAGATCAAGGGTCAGGGAGGAAGGAAACAATATCCATTGAGCACTTATCACATGCCAGGTATTTTCATATAATCTCATTAATCCTCACAACAATTTCAAAGCCTTGGGAAGCCAATGCCTGCCCTGCACGATAAGTTACATTTGGAAAGGTGCTGCCTTACCGTTTGCTTTTTAGGGGGAATAGAAATGTCTACCAATGCGTCCCACCACTGTATTTTGGAAGCACATATCTTGTCTGGTTTCACAGGTTTACAGCTGGAGATGAATTCATCTCAGGATGAATCATCTTGAGTCTCACCCACAACTGATTTAGGTGATATTTAGATGAGACTTTGGACTTAAGACTTTTAAGTTGATGTTGGAACAAGTGAAGACTTTGGGGGCTGTTGGGATATAATGAATATATTTTACATATGTGAAAGATGTGAATTCTGGAGGACCAGGAACAGAATGCTATAGACTAAATGTTTACATCCTCCAAAAATTCACATGTTGAAATCTAATCCCCAGTGTACTGGGAGGGCAGGCTGGTGGCTCTGCCCTCATGAATGGGATTAGTGACCTTATGAAAGACCTCAGAGATCTTTTGCCCCTTCCACCATGCAAGGACACCGCTAGAAGCTGACCACCTATGAACTAGGAAGTGTGCTCTCACCGGATACCAAATCTGTCAGCACCTTGATCTTGAATGTTCCAAACCTCCACAACTGTGAGAAATGAACTTTTGTTGTTTATAAGCCATTTGGTCTATGTGTTTTTGTTCCGGCATCCTACATGAACCAAGACAAGTAATAATAATAGAGCATAAAGAGTACTGAGTGTTTACTATGTACCAGTTGGGAAATTGAAAGGCCATAGCCAGGATTTCGGCCCAAGTGCTCTGTCAATTTATTGCACTTTACTACACGGCCCCTAATTATTATCTCAAAACTCTGAGAAGTATTATTTATTCAGTTTTGCAGACAAAAAAGCTGAGGTTTAGAAAGGTAAAATAAAACCCAGGGTTCTCCTGGATAGAGCTGAAGCTTTTTCTGCAATGTCAGGAAAGCAAATAGTCCTAACTGCTGTCAATTCAGGGCGTCATCGTGCTCTAAGATTTCAGGGTTGTAGTTTGGTCACAACAGGTTTCGAGATAGCCACCAACTTCCAGCCAAACAGCAGGCTTTGTCAGGGAAAAAGTTCTGCCCCTCTCACGTGGCTAGGGGTTGAGCTAATGCTAGCTAGTCTCCAATGAGGTGGGCTTGAAATGGTAGTAGAGTCTCATGAACAATAAAGTGAATTCATGAGGAAGGAAAGGGAAAGGAAGCAAGTTCTCTTTGGGTCTTGGGGCTCATAAGAGGGATATGAGACCTACAGTAGGCTCACTACTGACACCACGCTGGTGGTTGGCAAGACAGACCCAACCTGAACCTGGGACAAAGCAGGGGCTGGGCTGCTGGATGTGAGGGAGGCAGGCTCAGCGGTCCTCTCTGTGAAAAGCTAGCCTGGCTAATGCACTGCGGACCCTGACCTCCCAGTGCCCAGGAAATTTGGTTGGTTGGCGTATGTCCCCTGCCAAAGCTTAATGAGAATATGATTCCTGGGTTAGATGAGTTAGGGGGTCTCGGACACGGTGTCCTTACAAGAAACACGTCACCCTGCTCCTTCTTTCCAACTGTAACATTGTAGTGCAAAGGCCCCAGGCTGGCAGAATCCAAGAAAGGGGCACAAAGCCCCATAGGGCCAAGAAATGTTGCTTTAAAGTTTCACTTTGTAGTTAATATATAGTACATAGAGTTGGTGATTTCAGGTTTCCAATTCCGGCCTGCTGTGTGTGTAGCAGCAAACTTAAGCCATTAAAGTGTCCGTTAATTCATTCAGCTACTTAATAAACATCTGTGGAGCAGGACTGCACACCAGTCTCTGGGGAGGCTACAGTAAGCAAGCCACTTGCCCCTAGAGGAACATCTTAGGGTCCAATGGGCACACAGAGCAAGTAAACAGGAACCTGCACAGTTTTCGAGAAGTGATGCCAGAAGGACAAGAGAGTGTGCTATGAAAACACATGAAGAAGGCCTTTAACCCAACACTGGGGCCCTATGAGATGCAGAAAGTGCAGCTTAACTATGTGCACATAGGCCAAGTAGAAATTAGCCACTAGATGGTAAAAGAGGAGCCAGATTATCCCTAATCTACAAAGGAGTAGAATTGATACTGCACTTTTTATTACATATAGCCATCTTACTTACCAAGGATTTTTTAAAATTATAAAATATTTTTAAAAAATAAATGGAATAATAGGACAGATAACCTATATAGCTACTACCCAGTTTTAATAGTTTTAAATATTTTGCACATATGTACATATTGTATTCTTTGAAAGAAATTTAAAAGAGTTTTCCCTCCATCCCCAGAGGTGACCTCCATCCTGCACTGGGTGTATCTTCTCCCCTCTGTTTTTATATATTAACTTTACAAACTGAAGGAAGACCCTCCGCCAGCAAAAAAGATTGACTCGCTGAAGGCTCAGCTAACAGTTAGCAATTTTTAGCAATAAAGCGTTTTTAATTAAGATATAGACATTGTTTTTTTAGATATAATGCTATTGCACAGTTAACAGACTACATTATAATATAAACATAACTTTTGTATGCACTGGGAAACTCAAAACTTGCTTTATTGTGAACTAAACTCACAATATCTTCAAGGTTTGCCTGTGCTTGGAAAGCACGGTGAACAAAACAGACACAGTCCCTGCCCTCAGGGGGCTCACAATCTAGTGGAGGAAACAAGCAATACGCAAGAAAGTAAACTAGAAAAATATATAAATACAAAGTGTGGTAAGTGCTACGAAGGAAGAGAATAAGGTCACGTGAGAGAGAAAGGCTTGCGGGCAAGGGACTTACATTAGAACGCATAGTTGATAGTACTCTCTGAGACCTGAATGAGTTACCATGTCACAAGTTAGGAGAAAAGCAAGTGTAAAGGTTTTATAAATGGAAGGAAAAAAATATATCGCTGTGGGTCCAGTAGAGTGAGGTCGAAAGTGGCTCAGGATAAAGCTGTAGATAAAAGCAAAGGACAGATTATCCGAGGCCTTGGAGGCTGTGGCAAGGAGTTGGACTTTATTCTAAATGTGATGGGGAGCTCTGGGTGGGTTTAAGGAGAGAAATCACATGATTCAATTCTTAACTCAGTCGCTCCGACCATTATATGGAGAATGGAATATTGGGGGACAGGATGGGGACAACAGACCAGCTCTCCACTTAGGAGGCTATTGTGGTGGTGGCTTGGATCAAGATGGCAGCTGGCAGTGAAAATTAGATAGAAGCCAATGGATTTAAGATATATTTTGGAAACAAAATGGACAAGGCTTGCAAATGGATGGAAAGTAGGATTTAAGCAAGAGAAAAATCAAGAATAACCATTAGGTTTAAAATATATATATGAATAAGGAATCATCTATAATTACTTCTCAAATACTTTATGATTTGTCTTGAAGTTTTTAGCTAAACTTTCTCCAGTGAGAAGTGTCAGGGAGAGAGAAAGTCACCAGATTGTGCCTCTTCTATAAGAAACAATATGGCAGGCTAGGACTAAGATTTTGTATCTTTTTTGGAGGTCTGTTCTGAGCATCCTTTGAATGGAAAGGAAACTGGAACGCTTGGTATCTAGCTGCCTCAGATGGTTCTTAAACAGCTATATCCAGTTGGCTTTCGGGAATAAGATGTTCAGAGATGTAACTACCACCCACTTTCAGTAGCAGCAGCAAAATTATTAACATGTATGATAAATACCAACTCTTGATAAAAAAACTCACTAAATCTTGGAATTCAGCAACCACAGAGAAGTCCTCAGGCCTCATAGGTGACTCAGATTGACATCAGACATCTGTGACATTATCAAAGCTTGGTACGGAATCTAAGGCATAGAGCTATTTTAAGTCATAAGACAGTCGAAGCAAAATGAGAATTCATATATCTTATTTAACTATGCAGACATTTTAAGATTATCAATGTTAGTCCAAGCTGCAAGTGTGTTTCCTATTTTTTCAGCATTCTACTTATCTCTCGATCTTCTCTTGATTATGGCCTCTGGCTTTTAGGATCTCCTTCAGGCTTCCAACTGGTTGATACTAGACTGGAGAGAAAAGACGTGGGAAGCTCTTGACCTGACTCTGGCCTTTCTCCTTTATCCTTTGCAATTTCCTGTCTCTTGTTTTCTCCGCTGGAACAACTTTTGTTCACAGATCCCCTAAAGTGGGAGCCTTGGTACAGAAGGGAGCATGGAACCAGGGGACAGTTGACGGAAAGTAAGAAGAAACATGACCTATTTTACATTTCAATAGAATGCTAATTATAATAGAAATCGTTATTGTAATAACTACTTTACATGGCTAGGGTGGGATGTGGGAGCCAAGATGACCTCATGCAAAGAGCGGAGGCCTGAGCTCAGACAGAGCTGGGGGGAATCTCAGTGCACCACCTACTGTGAACTGGGAGACTTGGGCAAGTTAACAAAACTTTCAGGCTCTATTTCCACATCCATAAAATGGAAGTAACACCCATCTTTCAAGAATTTTGAAATGACCAAGAAACACTTAGGTGAAGTGCCAAGCAACCAATAAAGAAATAGCAGTTAGTGTTTAGCATTTCCTAATGTACAATATACTTTTGTATATGTGATTTCACTTCCTACTAAACTTTAGTAAATTCCAGTCTTCCATTTTTGCCTAAAGCAGCACCCCAAAGTTCTTCTAACTGCACGATGCCAAATATATATTACCATGACTTATCTTTTGCCCACTCTGATCTTTCGGTAACAGACATCAGGCACACAGTAGTGAATAGGGTCATGGGACCCTGTCTGAACTCAGCTGTGATGTCCCAGGTGCCGTGACTACTAATGAAATCTGCCATGGGCACAGGATACAGGAGTGTCGTAAGGACTGCATGCAGTTGACAACCCAACTCCAGACTAGTCTGGCCTCTTGATGCACAGCAGCAACGGGTCACTTCTTTTCCTAAGGTCTCAATATAAGCCGAAGGCAGTTTCGCAGGAAGTCCTTTCATTTTGAAGATAAATATGCTTTTCCTCAATTCATTCCCGTAATGTTTGAAACATGGCCACGTGTGTGCCTCTATTTGAGTTCATATACAAAAAAATTATCCATTTATTTGCATAAAGTCCACATCAAATACAAAAGGCCACTCAAAGATATTATTAGAAATTTTACTGCTAACTTAAGACAGCTAGCTAGTCAGTGACAGGGCCATGACTTGGAGCTGGTGTATCGAGTCATTCATTTAACTGCTATGTGGACCTCGTGAACTCAGGTAGTATGAGGGGTCAGCAAACATAAATATGTGAAGGCCAGGCAGAAGGCAATAAGGAGTGGGCAGTCTGGTGAAATACAGTGTGCATGCCAATCCACAGGCATTCAGATTGAATAGTCTTTCTCAACCTTATGTAAATAAATTCATATATATTTATTGTCTATATTTATTCAGTCTATTTATTCCTGTGGATGTGTGTATGTATGTATCTGCAGGCCACCAATCCACAACTTTGCCCCACTGTCTCATTAGCAGAAACTATGGCTAACTTCCATCTTTCAAAGCGTTTTGATACATTCATTTTGTTTTGTTTTGTTTTGTTGGTTTATTTTGTTCTTTAGATTTCACATATAAGTGAGATCACATGGCATTTGACACATTCATTTTTTAAATGGGTAGCCCTAAAACGTTTCTCTGAATTTGGGCAGAAATAAAATAAAAGATTAGTATCGGCATCATAAAGAATGAAAAACAAAGACTGGTGAGGTCTAGAGGTATGAAAGAGAAATCCAATCCATGAAAGCTTTCTAGAGGAGGTGGCATGCAGCTGGGAGAGAATGCTTTTCTTAAATAAAAGAAAAAAAACTTCTCCAGATTAAAACAAACAAACAAACAAAGAAAAACAGCAATGATCAAAAGGAAGAAACCATGGCTATTTCAGAAAAATAAAGTCCCACTTGTTGGAGAATGGGGTACAAAATCTTGGGATTAGAAGGAAAAGTATGAAAAATCATCTGAGGCCAGATGGTCACGGCTCTTGACTGCCAAGCTAAGTGTTTGGCATTTATTGGTTGGGGCTGGAAGGTGGACAGGCCAGAAAGCTTTGGAAATGAAATGGCTTGATCAGAAAATGGGTTTTCTAGAAGACAAATCTGCGACGTTGATCTGACAGATTCCTTCTTAAGCATACTTTTTTCCTAGACAGCTTCAGAATGAAAACTATGTCATTATTTTTAGCATATGTTTTTAAAAGTAAACTTGGTCACCATAAATGTACATGAAAAAGGGGGCATAAAAACTAGCAGTGAATCTAGCAAATGTGGCCATCTGTTTCTCTGGCTCTGAGTAGAGATTAGCAAAAAAAAAAAAAAAAAAAAAAAAAAAAAAAAAAAGGCATTTTCAGAAACAGAACTATAGCTGAAATCATATTTTCCAGTGTATGTTTCTGCCAGTGACTACTTATATTTTACTTGTCTGGGATTTTCAATAAAATATCCCATTTATAGGACATTAGTTTAAAAACGATCATCTGTTGGATTATAAATGGAAGGGATGAAAAAAGAAGAAAAAAAACATATAGCTTGTCAGGCAATCTCTGCCCTCACAAAATGTATATGCTTATGAAAAAAGAGAGACAACCAACAAAACAAATTTTAAAATGCCGTAGTATATTAGAAGTTCATGAGAAGCAGACTATATAGATTACATATGTGTATATATGTATATAGATATATACGTAGAAAAATGGAAGGTGTAAAGTTTTAGCCCTCTTATAGCTAACACTGGTTATTCTTGGAGAACAAGCTGCTCACGACAAATAAAGGGCATTTTTGAGGAAAGGAATAAACAGAAACTGCACAATAAAGACTAATATAAATGGAATTATTATGAGAGGGAGAACAGGGAGAGGTATGTATGTGTATCAGAATCTCTCAAAATATCTATTACTTTAGGAAACAAATCGGGGGAGGGCACATGTCCCAGCAGCAAGATGGAGAGGACGATTCCTTTTTCACTTTTTACAGTTTCGTTAATTTGTCAGATTATAAATGGTTTTAACTTGCTTATGTTTTACAAAATTTTTCAAAAAAAAAAAAGAAAATAAAAACTGAGTTAAAGCAAGATGAGATCTTTCCATACATACTGACATAGAAGTCAGTTCGTGGCACATAAGGAAGACAATCTAGGTTACAGAGCTTTGTACCCTGTGATCCTATATGTATAAAATACATAGGGGTTTTTAAAATGTCAACGAGCGTTAGAGAGCTAAGAGGGTTATTTCATCAAAGTCTCAGTGATATCTCTGAATCCTCTCCCTTCCTTACCACTTACAAACAGTATCACTCAGTAACGACTTCTGTCTCAGAGCAGACTTCCAAATGTCCCCTTCTTTCCATTCCAGTTGTCATTGTCCTAGGTCAGCCCTCAGCAACTAGCACTTGGACGCCTGCATACATCTTACGAGTCTCAGTCCATCCTCCACAGGCTAGATTTACTTCTTATATCACTATCTTGATTCTCCAATGACAACGCGCTCAAATCCAGTCTTGCCATGGCTTCCAAGACTCCTCCAAATCTGGTCTCACCAACCTCTGGTGGACAATGACTACTACCTAATAATGATTACCCCATTCCTCTTTACTAACAGAACCTTTATTTTGTTCAATTAACGAACATAGACCTTTGATCGGTGGCTTTAGCTTTAAGTGTTGCTCATGAGTTGGGATGTGGTAAGAAATCCTTTTTTAAATTTTTTTAACTAAATGAATGAATGGTATAAATTAGTCACGTTTATGTCATTCCTCTTTCCAAGGACTAGTCTACGAGTCAATATATGACTCAGTTCTGGCCAATGAGATATTATAAGAGTATGTTCCACCCTTCCCACTTGGACCTCACTTGTGCAGGTGCTACAGCAGCCATCTTGGAAGCATGAGGTCATAAACCAAAAAGCCAAAATCAATATGCTAAGGATGGCAGAGTGTAATGAGATGGAAGCTTATGTTATTGATGATATAGATCCAGCCAGACTGGACGGCCTTACCTCTAAATCCTGAGATAAAAGCCTGTGATATTTATGATATAGTTCCAGCCATTCTGAAGCTGCTTACTTCTAAAAGCTTATTAAGTGAGCTATCAAAATATCTTTATTGCCTAAACTGGACTTTAATGTGCCAATGAATCACTTGGAAATCTCATTAAATGATTATTCTGATTCAGTAGGTCTGAGGTGGTGCTCAAGAATCTACATTAATGACAGGCTCCCAGGCAATATTTCTGTCTAAGGACCATATTTTTAAAAATGAGGATATAAGCCACTATAAATTGGGCTCTCTATTACTTTTAGCTGAACTCGTCTTTACTGGCTCCTCCCCACATGTTAAGCTGACCATCCAAACTTCTCAATATGTACCAACAGCCTCCTGGGCTTGGCTCATGTTCACCCCTCTCTTGAAGGAGCTTCTTTAGATTTTACCACTATTCTACACATCAGCATTGGTCACTTTTTATGTTCATAACCCTTATTTGCAGTTATTCCAATATATTTCCCTACAGTCTTTTATTCAAGTTATTATTAAACAACTACAGTGATATGTTTAAATAGGCAAAATGATTTCTAAAGACCTTCAACTTAATTGCAAAATTACTGAATTCCCTTGTAGGTTTTATATATTATATTATGTAACAGGCTGTATTCCATTTCAGTAATGGGGGAATTAAAAACTACAGAAACAGTGTTCTCTTGCCAGTAATGACATGCATGAGCCCCTCCTTGATTAAGCCTTAATTGCATACGACACTTGGACACCTTTTTTATAAAATCTGATATTAATGTGTATCAACCTAAAACTGAGTTCAGAAGAATTATTCATGATCATTCCTGAATTAAAAACACCTCCCTCTCTTATTTGTCTAAGAAATGCTTACCCGATTGTATTTCATTAATTAACAATATGCTTTTCATACCATACTCTATTCCCATGTGC
The DNA here is from genome assembly GCA_003508835.1 of Eonycteris spelaea. Lineage (NCBI taxonomy): Eukaryota > Metazoa > Chordata > Mammalia > Chiroptera > Pteropodidae > Eonycteris > Eonycteris spelaea. The sequence continues at coordinate 2,177,992 of PUFA01000062.1, read as the reverse complement.
CTTTTAATATTATTCCAAAATTTAGCATTTATTTTTCAGTCAAAACTTTGGCCAGAATGGGCATCAGATACTCCATTTGATAATTCAAAATGTGTCTGAGTGCCAGCGTGGGAGAGGAATGGAGGAGATTTGTGTGGGTAATCTGGAGTTGTTACAGACCTTGCCCACTAATCAGAACATGGTTATGACTGAAAATCATCAATCACATGTGTTGATTGGCTTTGATTTCACTGTAAATCAGCACAATTTGTATGCAGTCCCTATCAATTCAATACCATCACACAATCCATGCAAACGACAAAGAGATGAGGGATAATGAAAAAAAAAAAAAACAGGGCTCCAGAGATAGAGATTTTAATTCAAATCCTACCAATAACTACACAGGAATATCAGCCTCTCCCCAAATGCAACAGAATTTTGTCACATACTGTAAAAGTACAAATCTAAAATTACCCTGTGACATTCACAACTGATTCAGTAAAGACCACAATAGAAATCTCAAAGAATAACATGGAGATGCAGCATAAGTAATCTCAGGGCCACTGATATGAACTGGAAGCCACTGGACCACAGGCTTTGTGATGCCTTGGCCTTGCCAACCCTGGTAGCTCACTGCTGCTTTCCAGGTAGAGGTATTCTTTACCTTTTCCTTCCTCTCCTGCAAAGGTCTCCTGCAGTAAATAACTGATGAGCAAATCCAGGGAAAGACTGAGCCACAGCCTGATGACTTTTAGGTACTAAAGTATAGATTTGCACACTCACAGAGTGAGGGCATTGTCAAGTACATGTCCATTATCAACTGAACTTCATGGCAATATTCTAAAAGCTAAAACTCTTAAATTAATCACTAACTCCCCTTAGCAAACACCATGACCTCTTTCTAGATCTTCAGCGTTTTGTTCTCCTGGACAAATACTCTAACCACTTTATAGATCTCAAGTGTTTTACTGAACAGATACTTGATTGCTTTCAAATGTTTATTTTGAACATCCCTTTCAAGTACTCTTCTTGAGGTTTGCCAGGTATGACCATAAGGTCCACTTTCCCCTTCTGCTGAGTATCACTATTTCTTGTTCTCTCTGAGTGTCACATAGCCCCTTCCCTCAATGCTGACCACATACATAAGCCTTGCAGGAGGTCTTAAGTATACTCAAGAATAAAAAAAGAGTCTGTACTCTTGATATATTAATGAACTGAGATTTGGTCCCCATCCACTAGCTGGAGATAATTTTTCCTTCCTTCCTAATAATGCAGGTTGTAAACAATAACAGCAAGGTTTTTGTTTACAAATTTTAAAAGCAGCGTTTTTTTTTTCAAACTTGTAATGATGGAAATTTCCAAACAAATAGGAAAGTAGAGAAAACATTATAATGACCTTTCAGGTCCCATCACCCAGCTTCAACAACTGCCAAGTCCGAACTAATCCTGTTTCATTTATATCCACACCCACTTCTCTCCCACAGAGTATTTTAGAGACAATTCTGACGTATTATTTCATCCATAAATATTTCAGCATATAGCTCTAAAAGATAAAAACTCTTTGTGCTTTGAGCAAATCAAGGCCCAAACGCAAACAGGGGAGTGGGGGAGGGCAGGGAGGGGAAATGTATAGCTTTGGTCAGCCATTTATATTTCTAACTGATAATAAATGACAAAAAAATCCATCGATTTGTTATGAAGTTTTCCTGCAAAGAGGGCCTTAAGGCACTTTTCCATGAATGGATAAAAAGCTTTATCGACCATGTAGAAGTCTTTCTGTTTTATGGTATCCATGTGCACTGTATTTGGCACTCTACTCTTCAAAAAGATTAACATGAAATGCTTGTAACAATACTTTGTGGAAGGTTCTGTGATAATTCTGCAGGTGCAATGAAGTCATTTGCCCAGGGCCCCTGGAGCAGAAGGTGACTCGGACTTACACAGAGGCTGTGGCCTCTTCACGTCATCAGCCTGTAGTAATAGTGCATTAAATAGCATTGTCTTGGCTTCTCAGTTGTTTCCCCCAAAACAGGCCCTGAGAAAAGAAGTTTGGGGCAGGGAGTTTGTCTGGTTAGAAATCTCAGGAAGCACACGTGAAGATGTGCTGACAGTGATAGAGGAAAAAAAAAAAAAGCCAAAAAGAATGTGGCAATGAATGGGTTACCTGTAGGGGCAACTGGGGTTCAACTCCCCTGGAGAATCTTCTGAGGAGTCATGGAGAATAGGGGTCAGCAAACCACAGCCAGCAAGTCAAATCTAACCCACCGCCTCTTTTTGTAAATAAAGTTTTATTAGCCCACAGCCAGGCTCATTCCAGTGCCCTCTATGATTGCTTTCATCTTGAAAGGGCAGAGCCAAATCCTTGCAACAGAGACTGTATGGCAAAATTCAACATTTTTACTGTCTAGACCTTAAGAAAAAAAGTTTACTGACTCCAGAAGTAGAACATGTGGAAGTAAAAAGGGAACTTGAGTGTTTACTTACCTCATTCGTTTAGGGTTGTCTTGGGGTCATTAAAGCCCTCGAACTGCCAAGCGGGCAGTCTGAGCTAAAGCCCCGTGGCTCCTGAGAAAGCCTCAGGCTGAGAAGCAGAGGGGCCTGTGGTTAAAATGAGAAGCTGTGTGCAGCTATGGGTGAACTCAGAACTGGGTGAGAGATATGGTCGGGCATCACCAGTACATGCTATAAGCAACCTCTCTGGGCCTCAGAAACCTCTTCTATAATAAAGATGATAACCATATTTAGCACAGCGATTAGTGTAAAATCATATTGGAAAATACACAGAAAGTGCCAAGCAGATAGGAAAGGCTGGATAAATGTTATCAGTTATTTTGCAAACAATTTTCCCAAACCTTAGTATTAGGAAACATCATTATTGGTACCTGTAACCTAAGTCTAACTTCTTTACCACAGAGGAAAATATTTCAAAAGCATCCTCACATATTTTGTTAAATTCAAAACAAACCAGAACGCTTGGAAATAAATAGATAGCCATCTGCTTGGATGGTATTTGTACCTGTGATTGATACCTGCCTCTCTCTTTACCAGTTAAAATGAACAGCAGCATTATTCATAATAGCCAAAAAGTAGAAACTACCAACTCAAGTATCCATCAACTAACAATTGCATAAACAAAATCTGAAATATCTATATGAGGAATATTATTCAGCCATGAAAACGAATGAAGTACTAATATATGTGATAACACATACAAACCTTGAAAACATACTAAGTGAAAGTGCCAGGCACAAAAGGCCACATGTAGTATTATTCCATTTATAGAAACAAATCTATAGAGACAGAAAGTAGATTCATGGTTTTCTAGGGCTGTGGGGTTGAGCAGGGAAAAAGGAGGGAGGGAGGGAAAATGGAGAGTGACGGTTTTCTTTTGGGGGTACCAAAAAGGTTATAAAAGTAGATTGTGGTGATGGTTACACATTCCTGTGAACATACTAAAAACCACTGAACTGTATACTTTAAATGGGTGAATTTTATCATATGTGAATTAAAAACTGAAAGAGAAAAGACAAATTCCTGTACTTAATAAAGAATGACCACAAATGTTCTCGGTGGAAGCCCTTCCCGTGCTCCATTGTTCTCTGTGCCATCCTTGCTGCCTCTCTGGCACTTTGCCTCTTACAATCTCCTTTCTGGGCCTGCTCATTCTTCTGGCTCTGTCTTCACACCCCTTTTCCTACTGTGGGCTTCATATCCTAGAGTTAGACTGCATTCACTATAGCCATACCACCAGCCGGCTGTGTGACTTCGGCAAGTTACTTAACCTCTCTGAGCTTCTGTTTCCTCATCGAACAGAGACAATAATAGAGCCTACCTCATATTATTGTTACTATTATTATTAACTAATATTTGTTGAACATTGATTGTCTAATAGGCCCTAGTCTCTTTTTTTGGAAGTTTTATCCTCAACATTTTTTACAGTAAATTATAGATATCTAAAGTATATGATTTGATGTATTTTGACATATGAACACATTTGTGAAACCAATATAATTTGCCAAAAATTTCTATCACCTCAAAAGTTCTTGTGTCACTTTGCAAACCAACTCATCCCCAAGCAACCACTGGCCTATTTTCTTCATTATAGAATAGTTTACATTTTCTAAAGTTTTATACAAATGTAATTATATAACATGTCACCTTTTTGTTCTGGGAGTGTTTGATTCTGCATAGTGATTTTGATATTTTCCACACTGCTATGTGCATCCTATGTGCATTGATGAGTAGCATTCTTCTTGCCACCTGTTAATGGACATCTGGGTTGTTTTCAGTTTCTGAGCTGTTTTCAATTTTGGCTATTACATACAAAGTTACTACAAGTATTAGTGTACACAAGACTTGTGTAGACAGGTATTTTCATTTTTATGTAGATTCCTGTGGCTATATCAAAATTTTGTAAAGCCCAATAGAGTCCCTGGCTCATGGCCCATGGGCTGAAAAGGCAATGGCCTCAGCATTGCCACAACTTCCACTCTGACATGCTCTTTCCAGACACCACTGCCCCCATGGCGCCCGCCACAGCTCCCACTTCTCGTCACTGCAACTGCCACAACCCAGTTTCCTCTTTCTGCAGCTGACGCCTCTTAATTCTTTTCCTTGGGCCACTGCTGACCCTTTGACTTCCCAGTCATGGTCTTGTAGACATGACAGAATTGTTCACTTCCTGCTCAGACAAAATAAGGGTATTATTTTAACAGATGCAGGTGATACTGGGTTTTCCAACATTCCTAGCCTGCTGAGGATTGTTTGTTTAACAAAGTCAAGATGCCAAGCCAAGAGCAAATTACATTCAAATTAAAATAGCAAAGTTTATTGCTTCATTTCCTTTTAGAGATTGTCACTTTAACTGGTACCTTCTCTTAAAGAACCAAATTTGTTTTGTATAAATAAAATGTATATCTTTCTATCTTGTTCATTGTAACTTTGCCATAATTACCTATTGTAAAATAATATTTTTTAATAAAAATCTTCCTTGTTAACAACACTCAAAATGTCCACATAAGTCACAGCTGACTTATTTTGGCTGTGATTCCAAAATGGAATTGCCTCAATTAATTCACATTTAAAAATTTCAATCCATATCCGTTCATTAGATTCTATCAAAAAGACCTAAAATGTATACCATTTGACAAAATTAAAACAGAACCTCTACCAGTTTAGGTATGACTATGGCATTGATTACAGAGATAAAGGTTTTGGATGGGAATCCTAGATGTCACATGTGATAATACACAGCAAAGTAGTTGGGATGAAGTGCTAGTTTTTGCCTCTAGATTCTTGAGTGGCCACAGTGGATACCAGTCCAAGGGGCCAGTTGCAGTGACTGATGTGGGTCAGCCATATAACAACCCAAGATGCCTTTATCCAACCTCAATTTACATTTTAACGTGCTTTTTTTTTTTTTGGACATATTTCTCACAAATAAGATTTTTAACCATTAGTGTTACTTTATTAACATTCAAACTGCTTATCTGAGCAACAGCTCTATTCTTGGTGCAAAATCTTCTCAAATCAAAGTCTTGTGTTTGCACTGCCTAACCACTGTGGGGCACCTAAGCACTGCTTCCTGGGATGTACAGACCAGCCAACCACCAACACAAGGAAAATTAACAGCTACACCCAGAATAACTTCTCTGGAGGTCAGATGAGGACGGGTTCCTTCTAGAACTTTATTTCTTTAAAATCCCAGCAAAATGTTATTTCAGTAATTTTTGTCTTTTAGGAACAAACTCTCCACGAGACATCCAAAACAGGAGGCTGCCCCCTTGGCAACTCAAATTAGGGCGAATTACCTTCCCTCCAGCAGAACCCAAATGGTGCTCGCCCATCGAGTGGCATATGCCATCACATCATCCTGGGACTCCACGTAGCCACTCCTCCCAAGTAAAAAGTATGAGACAACATGATTTCTATGTAGATTATAAGCATCAGGTAATAGCTATGGAGTCCAGCCCTGTGCCCTGAAGAAACAGTTCTCATCCAAGAAAATTTTTTGAAGAAGTACGCAAGAATATATTCCCCACTGAAAGCAGTGGTTATTTCTTGGGGCAGCCTAGGGATTGGGAAGTAAGGGGTAAACATTTATGCCTTACAAACTTCTGAACTGATTAGATTTTTAATAGTGAGCACTTATGATAAAATAGTTTAAATGAGGAAGTGTTTTCCTTAGTTCTGAGTTTTTTTGTCTAGTCCTCCCACAGTGGACACAGAGCTTTTCAGGCTGCCCGGCACTGAATGACTGTCTTATTTAGGGAGAAGCCCTAAAAGAGGTGGCAGCATAGCCCCCTCTGCTGACAGGGGACAAATATTCACTCTCTTGAGCTTTCTGGAAACTATGAGCAGGCAATTGTCCTGGGTTCAGCCAGTCAGGTATTCCTGTCTGGACTGTGAATCTTAAAAAGTCAAGTCAGGTCACAGGGTCACCGAGACCTACCTGACCCACAAGGAGGGTAGCAGTGTTAGAGTCCATTATGCTCCCCAGCTAATGACCAGTGGGGCAGTGCCAGGGCCAGCAGCGTCCGACAGCAGGTGCCAGCAGCATGTCCTTAGCAGGGTATTCCCGTGATGCAACCTTGGCCATGGTTCCACTTGCCTGGCTGCCCTTGGTTGCTGTTTATTTGCTAGTCTTAACTCTCTGTTCTTTATGTCGATTCTGTGAACTACCCCATATCCTTCCAAAAAGTCCTTTTTCTTATAAGGTCAGCCAGAGTTGGTTCTGAGAGCCATGAACTCTGACTCACAATTCACTCACTCATTCAATTATTCATTCATTCATTCAACTGAGTATTTATTAACTGCCCACAGTGCTTTGAACCCTGTTTTAGGCATGGGGATCCTGTAGTAAACAAAAAAAAAAAATCCATTCTCCCAAGGAGCTTATATTCTAGTGGATCCCACTTCTTCTTGACCCTGTCCTTTATTCGCCTTCCTCTAGAAATCTGTTTAGCTTTTATACTGTCCCTCTACCCCTAAGCCAAGCTAGTCTTTCTCAGCTTCCCTTGACATTAAGGAAGCAAGGACCTTTTCGTGTCCTTCTGGCCTTGCTTTTGAGTTCAGGCCAAACCTTACTGTTTGACACCATAAATAGGTATTCATCATCATTCCATAAACACTTACTAGCACCTAGACTATTCCAGGCACTCTGCTCAAGGTTGGGGACATAATGTTGAACTAGTCACTGCCCTCAAAGAGATTACAATGTAGCAGCAAAAGAAGAGAAACAGACATTTAAGTGAGCTCTAAAGATTGATCTATGCCATAGAAAAAGTATAGCGCTATAGAAGTACGTAATGGGGACACTTAACTAAAAAGGGGACAGAGAAGCCTTCCTGAAGGAAGTGACATTTAAGCTGAGGTGTGAAGGATGAGTTAAAGTTAGCCAGCTGAAAGAGCTTATAGAGCATAATGGAAGGAACAGCACACACAATATTCTAGAAATAAGAGAGAGCACGGCACGGTACAGAAAATGGAAGGGGTTCAGTATGGTGGGGGCGTGAAACAAGCAGTTGTGAGAGGTAGGATAATGGGAAAGGTGAGATTGAAGAGGCAGATGAAGAACCTTATAAGTGTTCCACAACTTTATTCTCAGAACAAGCAGAAGCCATGCAAGGGTTTAAGCAGACGTGGCAACAGAAGGGTGTATTGTCAGATCTGCAAATTAGAAAGATCACTCTGGATGCTGGGTGGAATGAAATGGCAAGGGGAAATATGGAGGCATTGAGATTATGTAAGAGCTCACCAAAGTAGTCCAGAATAGAAAGAATATATCCTGAACTAGGAGGGGTAGGAGAGATAAAAAGCCGCAGAAATATTCAAGAGACATTTACTGGGTACGATCAAGAGAGCTTTCTTATTGATGGTAGAATATGGAGTGAAAAAGAGGGAAGAGGAGTCAAAGATGATACCCAGGTACCTGATTTGCGTAACAATGTGGGCAGCAGGCATTTAATCAAAAAGAACTGAAATGCCGAAGAGGAAATGACTTTAGTTTAAAGGAGACCAAGGAGCACTGCCTGATTGGCAGCTGTGTAGGTGGCCCCAGATTTCAGCACAGGGACGGGAGCTGGAGTACCAGATCTAGCATCATACGGACAGTTACTGAGATGTGAGAGACGCGAGATGCCCCCGGAGTCGGCACAGTCATGGGGTGGACTGTGTTACCGACACAAAGCTTCATTGCCCACCCCTGGGGGAGGATTCCATTTAGCCACCTTGTCGATGTCAGGCTTGGCCACATGACATGTTTTGACCAATAAAATGTGAATGGAAATGATATGCGTCACCTCCCTTCTGCTGAGAAGCTTTAAGGTCAGCTCATGTTCTCCATGGTCCCTTTTCCTGTGCTACAACAAGCAGCAGCATTCCAGCGAGACTGCTCGGTCAGCCTGGTTCTCAGAGCAAAGACTACAAGCAACTGAGTAGTAGCCAATTCACAACACACATGTAGCTAGAGCAAGAAAGAAATACTATTGTTATAAGCCACTGAAATTTGCAGGTTATTTGTTACCGTAGCAAAACCAAACCTACTCTGACTGATATAGGTGGGATGAGAAGCAAGTCTATGACAAAACCCTGGGGAAAAGCAACATTTAAGGGTCAACAGATAAAGGGGAGCCTACGAAGAAAGCCTCCTCCTATTGTAGTCTCTGATTCACAGAAACTTCTACAAATTAGCCTTTGCCGGACAACTCTCTGCAGGCTAACTCAGGTTCCCATCCTAACAAAAGCAAACCCTTTTTTCTTCTTAGGCTCACCCTGCTCCCTTTTGTCAGAAGCCTTTGTGTCATCTTTCAGGCCTGGAGGCACAAACCCTGCACAGGAAACAGCTGGGATGGATGACATTAGAAGCCACACATCTTCATCTCTTCTCTCCAATCTGTTCCTGCCCTGGTCTGGCCTGTGACTTACTCTTTTCCCTCCCTCCCGTTTTCAACCAATTCCTTGGATTCATTTCTGGCTAACCTTGTTCTTGGTCTTGGAATCACTCTGTGCCTAGGTTACTTGGGCAGCCTGATGTACATTTGGCCCTGGCACCCTGCGCCTGTGATGCCCATGCCCATTCTGACTCATCCTGAGCTTCTGGCCTTGGCTCCTGGCGATGCCCCAGGCAAACAGCTGTGTTCCCAGTTGACCTTTTCAGATTCCAGTCAGTCTGGTTCTTCCCGTCCCACTCACACCCCCAGCCTCAGAATTCAGACCATGACACCCGGATGCCTATTGCCAAAGCTTCTGATCCACCACTTTCTCCCAGTTGATCCAGAGGGTCACCGCTCACCAGTACAAACTGACACGTGTGAGTATCTTCATTTACACTGAACACATGCAACAAAGGTGGCTTCTGATCACTTTTGACCGAGGGCAAGGCTATTCAATAGGCTGTCTGGCTCCCCCACCTTCCAGGTTCCTAAGATGCTTTTCTCCTTGCACCGTAGATCAGGACGGAGAATGCCATCCCGTTTAACAGCCCCTTTGTTTCCAAATTAATAACACGATGCCGCTTCCCTCGGTTTAAGCCCAGTCCCCAAACCAGAGGTACCCTGCCTACCATGATGACTCTGATCAGTGTGGCGGTCAAGGTAATGAAGCACACCTATTCTTAAGTTTACTCATTTTGCACATAGTATTCAAATGTTAGCTACTAACATTTATTGAAAGTTTATTAGATGGTAGATAACGTGCTAAACACCTAATATGCTATTTATTTTGTTTCTCATAGTCAGTCTAAGAGTAGTAGTTTCCTCATTTTACAACTGGTAAAGTTTAAATTTCAAAAGTTTACATAATTACCTGAGGAAATACAGCAGTACCAGTAGGGTATAGGTTTGCCTGATTCCAGAGCCCTTTTTTCCTACTATTCTGCTAAATGCTGTGTGTGTGTAGATACATATGTGTGTGTATACATATGAGTGAGTAGGTGTGATATATATACAGACACATATGTATGTGAGTGTTTTGGCATAAATACGTGTATGTATATATAGGTAAATATGTGTGCAGACATACATATGTATATGTGTATATATGTTTTTGTGTTTGTAAGTACATATGTGTGCATATATATACATGTGTGTATAGCTGTAAGTATAAACATTTTCTGATCTTAGGTTAGAAAGTAGGTAATATACCATGTTTTAACCACCTGTTATCACACCTAGTACAACAGAATATTCCAACAGAAATTTTAAAATGCTTTTAAATTATTGTTTTAAGTTCATTAAACAAACTCTTTAAGTTATGTTTTATGTGGAAGTCATTTGGAATTGCTCTATGAGGACAGGAAGCCAGAAGCTCTGGGTTTCAGTCCCAGCCTTGCCACTGCCCAGCAGCACATACCTTCTCCAAATCAAAGTTCTCCATCTGTAAAATGAAGGCCATTCCTGCTCTAAAATGCCAGAATTCATCAAATGTCAGGTTGAATCCCTTTTAAAATACTAGCTTATATCTAAAGTAGATTAAGGCTCATTTACAAGGGTTCCTAGTATTTATACTTTTAATTTTCTGGTGCCTGTTCCCATCCTGAAAGCCTCGTAAAATTATTTTCCCAAGTATTAGTGAGGACAACAAAAGTTGATTTCATATGACCTCCAGTCTCATGAATGCATTTTAACAAAACAATTATAAAACATCAGTGGGTAATTCTTAGTTTCCCATGTCAATTAAAAGCTCAGAAATGAAAAAAGACTGTATATTCTAAGTGTAGCGGGCCGAACAATGCAGCATGAAAGGAATCGGTTAATCAGAGAACTGACAGAAGCTATTTCTGTAAAGGGCAAACTAAAGAGACCCAGTCTTGACACAACCTTTAGAAATGACTGGGAGTTAGGTTTCAGAGATCTCCCTAATGATGCAGGCTATTTATTCTGGCAAAAGCCCTCGAATACGATCTTTAGTGGCCACTGGGGAAAAAACAATGACAAATGAATCTGAGATTTTCTCAGATGATCCCAAACGTGCTCGTCAAAATCCTACTGACTGAAGCAGATGCAGAAAAAAGGGCACAGAGACAGGACTCTGAGATCTACTTCATTATTTCAAAGTGTATTTCTCCGTTGTGCTCAGTTACCACTATCAGGGCAAAGTAAATTAGATGTGAGGCACAAGGAAAAAGTAGAAGTTATTTTACTTGCAGGATGAATTTGCAAAATGTCTGGTGTGAATGAGTTTGAAAAGAAAAAAGTGAGGCGCGTGGGGAAAGGTTAGGAAATAATGGTGACAACTGTACTTCATTCTCAGAAATTTTCGTGACATTAGCAATTAAAATATGTAAATACCTATCATAATGAATGGTTTACACTACGTAAGCATTAAGAAACGGCCATCATTATGCTTATATAAATCAAGTACCAAAAAGTCTGCTAATCCATTCTTTCTCCATGTAAAAGAAAATGTATGTAGAGTATAATCCAGTATGCTTTTCTCCAACTTTGAGTTTTCATCTTGTAAATGTGTCTAATTTTTCACCTGTTCATTACTTATAGTTTTAAATAATTATTTTTTTATTTTAAAATCTGGCAAATCCTCCTTTAGAGAAACAAAAATATGGGTTGTACTTATTTCATTCAATATAAAGTCTTCAGATGACTAAAGCAGAATTGCTTAAACAGTTTATCTGTTTTTTCTAGAAACCTCTAACCACAGAACTTGGCATTTTGAGGAAAAATTTCATAACAGTTAGTTTATCCTACTTTTAAAACATTTAATTATTCCAGATCTCTTTTTAGTCAGTTTAAATACTTGGCATTTAGTATTTTACTGTATTTTGAGTTATCTGTGATTCCAAGAAATGATTTAACTTATACTTATCTGAGTAACAATTATAGCTCAGCACAACATGGGAACCAGTACACAATGCAGTTGAATCATTGAACTCATGAACATCTATGCTTTTTGCTGTCACACGTATTCACGCAACATCACACACAGCTCCGCCATCTGAACAAATCATTTTAGTGAGTTTCTCAAAATTAAACACAAAAGTATTAACACTGCCAGGGAATTTTTGTATTTTAAAAAATATTCATATTTGGAGAACATCCGTCTTCTGTCTAACAGGTCAGTGGATTAGAGTTTACCACCAAACGCCATTAGCCACCTCAGGATGATTTACATGAATGGAACGGAAACATGGAAGACAGGCCAACGCAGAGACCACTCTATTCCTCTCCAGGGCCTTCTTGTCTGAACTCGAACACACTGTGGGCGAGCAACTAAACTGGTCAGCCTGAGCCTTCTTCCCTTTTCCCTTTACTCAAGAATACGATCATGAGAAGAAAGGTTATTTATGTCCAATTCACAAAAGAAGAAATGAAGGCACAGCAAGAAGCGGTAGGCGATTATTCCCCAATACGCAACGAGAGGCTGGCCGACTGGCACAGCCAGGCCCATGGAGCCTCTCGCCCTCTCTTAGCGTGAAGGTTTTCCACACTGAATCAGGAGAAGGCTGGGGAAGCTCCATTTCCTTGACATTTCTCATACCTTATTTTTCTCCTCTCAACACTTTTTAAAAACAGCTTTCTCAAGGTATAATTAATGCGTAATAATCTACATGGATTTAAGGAGAATGTCGACATTTGTATATACCTGCAACATTATCACCACAATTACAAACCCTCGCACCCACTCTACCCTGCCCTGTTCCCAGGCAATCACTGAGCTACTTTCTGTCACTCTAGAATAGTTTCTGCTTCCCAGATTTTTATGTAAATGGAATCATACGCTACATCCTCTTTTTTGAGTGGCTTACTCAGTGCAATGGTTTTGAGATCACCCATTTGGTTCATGGACCAATATAGTCCATTTCCTTTTATTCCAAAGTAATATTTTATTGTATGGCTATACCACCATTTGTTTCTTCATGAACCTGTTGATAACATTCCCTCAACATTTAAAAAAGGTTTCTATTGTGAAAAATAACACACATACAGAAAAGTACTTAAAGCCACTTACCAAATCATATTAAAAGACACATATATAACCACCACCCAAGTAAAGAAATGAATGACTTCATCTACCCAAAGATGCATGTGTCCTTTTATGATCCCAGCCCCTGCCTTCCCTGGAAAGGTAAGAGACTACAACTTCTAAGTATGCATCCCTAAACAGTACATCTTCTCTGTACTCTCCTTGAAGTTTATGTGAATGGAATCGTACAGTATGTATTTTCTCCCACCTGGCTTCCTCTGATCAGCAGTATGTTTTGAAAACTCATCCATGTTATTTCACATAACTATAGCTCATTCATATTTCTTGCTGTTTAGTATTTCATTGTATTCTACAATTTATCCCTTCTACTGTTGATGAGTGTTTGGGTTGTTTCCAATTTTCTATTACGACAAACCACACTGCTATATACTTTTTATTCATGTTTCCTGGCATGTGTGGCACAAATTCCATAGGGTATATTCTTAGGAATGGAACTGCTGAGTCATGGGGTATGAAATCTATCACCTTTGGTAGACAGATAATAGCGAACTGTTGTTTTAACTGGTGGCCAACTTCATTTTTCATTTTCTCACTCATCTTCCTTTTTTGTATTTTTCCATCACCCCTGCCCCACCTCCTGCTTTTTTTCCAGAGAAAGGAAAAGAAGAAAAAAGCTCAGTTAATGCCATTTAATTGAATACAACAGACTCATTGACATATTTCACGTTAGGGAGGACTATAGAAGACATTTCTTTTCTGATTTCCTATGCCAATCAAGGTCTTATTCAGATGTTAAAGTTGATAGAAGCATAGTTAAATCTTCATTTATACCTTCTGCTAAAGATGTTATCTTCTGCTTACTATGAAAAGACAGTCTTCCCTTTTCATGTTGACTGCCAGAAAGCTTGGAGCCAAATTTACCCATCCGCAGCATGTATATAGGTCAGTGCGTCTAGCGTACAGTCTCATGCCACTGCATCAGAATCACCTGGGGGCATGTGTTAATGATGTAGGTGCCAGAGTTCCCACGCTCACACCCTGGTGAGGCAAAAGTGTGCTAAATGTCAAAACTACTGGTGTGATGCTTCATACTATTGCATTTTAACTTTCCTTTCTGACTTATATATCCTTATCATTGTGTTTTTTTCCTCTATCACCCAATCTTTAATCCACAGAATATTGTTGTGTTTAATGTACACTTGTAAATCACCTACGAGCATTTCTGGTTCAGGAGATGGACCGGTAGATATAAATAAACAGATAAATGCTAGGCTAGATCTACAGAAAGTAAAGGTTGCTCTGGCATCCCTTAACTACAGATATTACTACTCGATTATGATATTTTCAAAGAGATTAAGACTAAGATATACAAACTTCCAGTTATAAAATATATAAGCCACAGGGATGTAGTATACAACATAGGGAATATAGTCATAATACTGTAATAACGAACGGTGATAGACAGTTACTAGACTTAGTGTGGTGATCACATCATAAGGTATATAAATGTCAAATCACTATGTTGCAGACCTGAAACTAACATACTATTGTATGCCAATTATGCTTTAATACAAAAATTTTTAAGAGATTAAGAAGATAAAAATTACCGAATGTGGTGTTTACTTTGAGCCATCATAGTTCCATTATGACACATTTAAATAGATAAAGAGAGGTGACAATAGGCTCAGCTTGGTGGTCCAGAAGTAAATTCTTTGTTTTCTCCCCACAGTTCCTAAACCAAGACTAGATGTCTTTCAGGAAGAACTTGCAATGCTTCAGATAATTCTGCCTATGGTTTGTATAACCTTGAATTTCAACAAGTTACCTGAAAAAATAACTAGTGTAGTGTAAAAGGGAAATTAACTTGCCATCATAAAGTTCTCAAAGTTATCATAGCACCCATTTCTGCAATAGAAAAGATTACAATAGCTTAAGGTTGGATTTCTTGTATTTGAGCTCAGATTCTAGCCACCCACTGAGGTGCGCCAGCATTCCTGACCAAAGAAGCCAGCTGTCATTCCCCTGCCAAAAAGAGGCTGGAAGAAACCTGGCACAGGTTGGCTGTTTTTGTGCAGAGACAAGCTGCAAAATCAAGGTCTACATTTTCAAAAGTATACCCACTGCGAGGGCTGGCTGCCTTCCTGCAGTGAGTAAGAGAGAACAGAATCCAAACAAATTGTAAGAAGCAAACCAGAGCACAGGAGCCTGCCACATGGATTAAGAAAGCGTAACAGACACAGAGGCTCAACAACCAGATGTAAGAGAAAGAAAAATTAAGGTTCAACATGCTTACCTTGACTGATGACAGATATATCCTATCTAAGAGGGAAACTCCTAGGGTAATTCACTGTCAGAAGTTTGTGAAACAGAACACTGCTCTGTTTTAGAACATTTAAACATTTGGTATTTATCACTGTTGGATTTAATCACAATTAGCTTGGCCGGAGCATTAAAATATACTACATTATTAAAATGCGTACCTACATTTTGTCTGACTTCCAAAAGCAATCATATAGTATTTTTTCACATAATAGCTAATATTTATTTATTAAGCTCCTACTATGTTCCAGGTCCTATGCTAAGCACTTTACACATATTAATTTATTTAATCCTGGCAATAACTAGGATAGTGGTATTATTATTTTATAGATGAGGAAACTAAGGCACAGAGAAATTCAATACCTTTCCTAAGTCCTTACACTAGTAAGTGGCTCTAGAGTGTAGCTTTTAATCACATTTGCCATTTATCAATCATTACTGTTTTGTGAAGGGACAGTAATGACCTGAATTTCAACCTACCAATATTTTTGAGAGGGCATTAAGCGATTAAAACATAAGGATTTGTATTTAAGCAGCTCAGCTTCACGCTGTATCACATATTTCACAACATTTTATTTCATTGGCATAATGGCAATGATTGTTTCTAACCTGAAAAATTCACCCACCATGTCTAAGATAATGTAATTGCTGATTTTGCTTTTATATAAACATCATTGTGGTAAAGCAAAAAATATGAGAGATGCCTAGTACAGGTGGAACCATAGGTGTGGGCCCCCCAGCCAAAGAAAATATGAATTAAGTAACAATAGTTACAAAAGAGAGACTTCAGGAGTAGCTTAAGAGAGTGAAATGCTGGAGACCAAGAGCCCTAGTCAGTCTAAAGACCTAAGACCCAAAGGAGAAATACAATTTGTTTCAGCAGAAGGAGAGTAGACTTTAGCTTCAAATGCGAAAGGACAAGACAGGACAGGACAGGACAGGAAAGGAAGGGAAGGGAAGGGAAGGGAAGGGAAGGGAAGGGAAGGGAAGGGAAGGGAAGGGAAGGGAAGGGAAGGGAAGCGGGAAGGAGAGCAGGAGAAGGGAAGGGAAGGGAGAAAATAATAATGAGAGTTTTTAGATGGGCCCCTAACTTCGGGCAGCGCTAGCTCTATCCTGACTGTGTGTCCCTGACTATAGTGGGAGAGTGTATTAATTTAAATAGCTGCTAATAATTACACAGTGATATTTCAACACCTGTAGACAAAATTATTTCTAATAAATTCAGCCAAGACAGAGGATTTATTGAAAGCTCTAGTCTCTAGTTATTTGGTAGTGGCTATGGCCCAGGGGAATGAAGGACTAGTGTCTAGGTCCAGGTAGCTTTCCATGAGGATTAGGCTTGAATAGTTAGAATTCAATAAATACCTGTTGAGTTGAGGACCACATCAATCAGGGCTCACATCAATCTAATATTAAGGCTGTGCCACTTAGCTCTAGAATATTCACAGCCTCCACATCCCCAGAGAAGGGTGAGACTTAAAAAGGCAGAGCCAGGACCATAACACAAGTTTTAAGTGCTGTTCACTGAACGAGGGTGCCTGACCAAGGAAACAGTGAAGAATGAATGAACTCACCACCTCTCTGTTGGCCAAGTTGCAGAGCAGGGATGCCCCTCCCAGAGGAAAGAAGGAATGCTTTCTTCGAGTTGGACAAAAGTGCTGTATGATTTTAACAGCCCTGGAAAGCAATGCTAACACATTAAGAAGCCAACCTGACCTGCGGAGATGGGAAGCAGAGAGTACCCTTTAGAGCACAAAGGGAGAAAATCAATATCCTGGAATAGATCCCATTGTTATTTATATCATCTCTGCCTCTCGCATTAAAGTTCAGATAATACTGTTTACTACTAGAATTCGCCATCTTCCCTAGAGAGGTCTCCCTGTATGCTATCCTCACATGGTACCATTCTTTCAAAGCATACACATTCTTTCCAAGTAATTTAAAGCTAATGCAGACAGATTATGAAGCGTTTCCTTCTAATGATGATGGATATAATCATAGAGCCATTGCAGGGCACCATCTGGCAAAGTCTGTAGGATAAATGTCCTCCAAGCAGAAAGACATAAATCTTCAGTAACTAAATTCAGTAATTTAAATATATTAGAGGTAGATAGGGAGACTTTTAAGTATAATTTCTCCCCTTTGTTTTATAGTAAATTGACACCAAACAATTCTGATCTTTTCTAATAGAGGATAATATAGCATTTTATTAATTTATTTTAAACTTTCATTACAAACAATTATCTCTGATTGGCATAATTATGAAGTTTCTGTTTTGTTTTCATTTTTGCTATACATTTCTATTTTTTTCCCAAATTGTCTGCTATGGTAATGTGTCATTTCTATAAAAAGAAATACATTTAAAAAAAAAAGTTTAGCTCAATTTTTTTGTTCCCTCCACCCATAGACAGGATTGAATTCATTCAAGAAAGCAGCGATATATGCTCTAAAAGAGGCTGGCAGGATTGGTCACCAGCTGGGCAAGAATAAGGCCCAGCAGTGCAAATGGGGAAGACAAGACACCACATGCAGAAGATGGGCCAGGCACCACACAGTCCGCCACAGAGCAGTGGAATTTGATATAAGACACTAAGTCTCTCTGAGCTTCAGTTTTCTCAATATCAAAAGGGGGATTAATGTATAAGGCACCTAGGGCCCTGTATATCTGAGCCTCCATCCTAAACGACTGTAAATTAGTTATAATACTGACTCAAAGGGTAAGTGAGCATATTAAATACAGTGTCGCATATGAAAGCATTTTGTAAAAGAGCCATGCAAATTAGTTGTGGTTACCATTTTTTTTTTTAAGGTCAAAATGTAAGTAAGGAAGGTAAAAAAACAAAAAGTCGATGGGCTTGAGTAGAGATTAAAATAGGAAAAGGAAGGAAAAACTGAATCAAGCACAATGTAAATTTTATCTATCTATAGATATATATATAAAAATATATGGGGGGATGGTTAGAAGTCACAATGGCTTCTCTATGTCTTTGCTCTCCATTTACTCTTCACTGACATCTGGCATCTACCCCCCTACCCCACTGAAACAAAGGTCCCCAGGTGGGGACCATCCATAGGGCCAAACCTAGGGAACATTTGTCAGCTATATTCTTACAAATTCCATTACTGCTCTTGACACTGCTGTCCTTGTCCTCATTCTGGAAACTCCCTAGCGCCTTGGATCCTGGGACACTGCTGTCTTGTGGATCTCCTTCCATCTTAATATTCCTTTTTGGACTCCTTTTCCCCTGCCTACCTCCTAAAATACTCATGTTCCGAGGAGTTTCTTTCTCCTTGAACTCTTACAGTTCTGACTACCATGTATATATTCTACCTCATACCTCCAGCATTGACCACTTTTCTTCAACCCATAAGACATCCCCCAAACAATCCCAATACCCTACAAGCCCCAAATGGAAGTCATCAGCTCCTGTCCCTCAAGTCTGCCCCTTATTCCCCCAAGTCCCCATTTCAGGCAACCAGTAAGGACTGAAACCGACTCACTCATTCTCCTTCCTCTTTTTTGCCACTCTCCAGCTCCCTACCTCACACATTTCATAGATTTGTGCCTTGTCTCTTCACCCCACTCTCATTCCTCCTTAAAGATTCAGCTCACACATTATCTTCTCCAAGATGGCTTCCCAGAACCCACATCATGTGCCCTGGGCCTAACTGTACCTCATCGGCTCTCACCAGATTACACTGAAGAACCTGACTATAACTGCCCTCCAAACTCCTGCCCCACCCTCACAGCCCATGAACTCATGGTCCCTTAGGGCATGGGCTGTTTCGTTGGGTTTTGTGCCTCTTATGCTTAGCACAGTGTCTGGCACATAGCAATGTTCAGCTCATATTTATTTACTGAATTAAACCAGTCCTCGCCAGTGGTGGTGAAGCTAAATAACAACATTCTGCTTGTGATGAAAAAAATAATTTGTTAACTTTTAAGAGTCAACATAGATAATTTACTGTAATCACTTAGCAGTGACAGAGTCGAAGGAGAAATTCAAATATCTAAACTATGCAACTTTATTGGGGTTACCACTTTGTAAGGTATGTAAATATCTAATCACTACGTTGTATACCTGAAACTAATATGTCAACTATAATTAAAAATAAAATTTTGAAAAATCCTAAAAAAACCTAAGAAACAGATGATACAGTAGTTTCTGAATTTACATGAGAATATTTATCTTGAGAAATATGCACTTGCATTTTTTAAATCAGTGATTACATTACAAGCCTTAAATAGTAGTTGTTGCTTTCCTAACAGTTAACTGCATGGTAACTGTATGATCAAATTAAAAATCTATAACTTTAAGTTTCTTTAGGTTATTCTTTTGAAACTTTCATTTCCAATTTTTTAAATAAGGAGAGTCAAATTCTTCAAGACTCCAGAAAGAAATCATCTTCTTGCACATCTTTTCTTCCTCTTGCTGATATTTTCTTATAAGAAGTAAAATATCATATAAAACCTTAAATGAAAAGTTGTTCAATAATTATGTTGAATTATCCCAATTAACATTTTTAAATGTTGTACATTCAGAAAAGGAATAAGAAATTATAATATTTGTATATGTTGTATGTATCTTTCAAAAATAGTAAAATTTATATTTTGTTGATTGATGAAATGTACATGTGTACCTCCAGTTTTCAATACTGATCAAAAATGCCAGAAACACTCCATGATGACACTGGTTTGTTCACTATTTAAAATATGAAAGCCTAGGAAGAAAAAAACCGAAAATCTTATCAAGTGTGATTTTGTTTTCTTCATAAAGCACAAATGCTATATACATATAGCTCTCCAATGTAAAATCATCTTTCTTTTTCTTTTCTTTGTTGTACAAGTCAGTGGTAGTCACCTCATTTATTATAAGCAGTCTTGAGAAAATCCATAGTGTCATAGAAGAAGAAAGGCAACAACGAATTTTAAAAGTCCACATGTTATAAATCAAGTTTTGAGAATGAAAATCATATGAATAGGATATTTATTTACTTGCGTATGCAACTTATTTCCAGTTGTTATTTTTTTAAGCTGCGAATCCCATTATGGCATGCCATAAGTAAAATGTAATCTCTGGTTTGAAATTTAATGTCATGGAAGTAGCAAAGGGCAAGTATGGGCTCCTAGCCACACCTATTGCTAAGGAGATCATCTTCAAAATATTCTTAGTCTATTTTTTGGAGAGGGCAGCATTTTTTCCATTAATCTATATCAAACAACTACATTTGCTTAGAAGCAAATACAAAGTTATGCAAGATTCTCATTGCAGAGAAAACTATAATAAAGAGAGGAAAATCTAAATGACCATATAGGAGCTGGCTAAATTATGGTACATCTATATACAGTCCTGACAGCAAGCAGTAGAGGCCTTCTGTCATTTTAGAGATGAAAAACATTGGATC
Source organism: Eonycteris spelaea (assembly GCA_003508835.1). NCBI lineage: Eukaryota > Metazoa > Chordata > Mammalia > Chiroptera > Pteropodidae > Eonycteris > Eonycteris spelaea. The sequence goes on along the minus strand of PUFA01000062.1, from coordinate 2,157,349 downwards.
AAAATTATGAGAAAATATTTTTTTTTTCTCATGAGAAAAGAGAAGCCCAGTATCCATCTCAAATTCTCCAGGGGTTCTTGGGAATCATGGCCCCTCCTGTTCGCTCTGCCGCCAGTGTCAGTCCCAGAGAATGTTGGCTCTCTTCCCTGTCTTGCCTCTAGTCACTCTTATTATCCATCTCTTCTGTGTTTACTGTGTGCAGACATACCATATAGACCCTTTTCTCTGATGTACACAAATAATATTCAGAGGACCTCGTAGGTGTGGCAGACTATAACAGCTACTTGGGAATATCAGCAAGAAGAAGCCATGGTGGGAGCATGAGTAAGATATTTCACTGCAACAATATACAATATAGCAGCTAGCTAAAAACAAACATTAGGCCTCCCATTCTTAGACCTTGGTCAGTCTACCATTTGCCATCAAAAACAGGAGTTTCACTTTGGTCTCTACTTCCAATACTATTGAGGCCTGGCTTTCTCCAAAATATTTTTGTTGTTATTTTATTTATTAAATTTTTCTTGTATATCTTTTCTCCTCAGCTTTATTGAAATATAATTGACATACAACATTGCGTAAGTTTAAGGTGTAAAGGGTATTCATTTGATACACATATATTACAAAATGATTACTGTCTTAGCAGTAGTTAACACCTCCGTTTCTTTTTTTGTAGAGAGAACATTTAAGATATACTCTTTAGCAACTTTCAAGTATATAATATAGTATTATTAACTATAATCCCCATACTGTACACTAGATCCACAGAACTTATCTGTCTTTCTCTGCCTGACTTATCTCACTCAGCATCACGCCCTCAGTGTTCATCCGCACTGTCACAAACAGCAGTATTTCCTTCTATCTCATGGTTGAATAATATTCTATTGCATGTGTATATGTAATATATGTGTGTATATATATATATATACATATAAAGAAGTGATACATATATATGTAATACTTCTTTATCCATTATCTGGTGATGAACGCTTGAATCGTTTCCATGTCTTGGCTATTGTGAATAATGCTTCAGTGATCATGGGAGTACATAAATCTCTTTGAGATCTTTTTTTCCTTTCTTTAAATAGATACCCAGAAATGAGACTGCTGGGTCATAAGGTAGTTCTATTCTTAATTTTCTGAGGAACCGCCGTACAATTTTTCATAATGGTTGCACCAATTTACATTCCCACCAACAGTGCACAAGGGTTCCTCGTTCTCCACATCCTCACCAATACTTGTTATCTCTGGTCTTTTTGACAACAGCCATTCAAACAAATGTGAAGTGATATCTTGATGGTTTTCATTTGCATTTCTCTAATGATCAGGATTCTGAGCCCCTTTTCATGTATCTGTTGGCCATCTGTATGTCTTCTTTGGAAAAATGTCTATTTAGTTCCTCTATCCATTTTTTAAATTGAAATGATTTTTTTGGCTATTGAGTTATAAGAGTTCTTTAATTTTTTTAGATATTAACCCCTTATTAGATATAAGATTTGCAAGTATATTCTCCCATTCCATAAGTTGCTTTTTCATTTTATTGATGGTTTCTTTTGTTGTGCAGAAGATTTTGAGTTTGATGTAGCCCTGCTTGCTTATTTTTTACGTAATCCTTCTTGCTTATTATATAATTTTAATTATAATTAATTACATACTATATGCTACAGACTATATAATAGTAATATTAATTATTATATGCTATAATTAATATTAATATATAATATATTTAATTTTAAGAGAGAGGGCTGAGTTGAAAAAGAAATGGTAGAAATAAATATATGAATTGAGTACATATAGAAGCATTTTTCCTGTATAAGCATTTGCTTATACAGGAAAAGAATACAATCTATAAGGATATACACTATTCTGTTAATGTCAGTTTCTAGAGGTGGGATTAAGGGAGAAATTTTAATTTTAAGACTTTTGTATTGTTTTTTAACATTCCACATAAATGCCTCTATAATCAGAAAAAGTATTTATTTTGGGAAAAAACTGATGCAGAAAAAAAATGGGTTCATATCACAGCTGAAAGGATTTAACTTATATGCAAGAATTAATCATAAAAGCTGCTCCACATTCATGAGCTCTTTCCCACAACTATCACCAATAAATGTCAAAAAAATTCTGTATCCATAAAAACCAAGGAGGAGAACTGTATAGATTTTAAAGAGATGAGAATCAATGAATATTATCTTATGAACAAAGACTCTAAGAATAAAGAAGCTCAAAAGAGATGGAAGGAGAGGGGTGGTATTTAAGAAGAAAATCTTGACTGAGCAAGAAAAGTCTGTCCTGATGAGGAAGGAAAAGAGAAACAAGGAAATAAACTAATACAGCTGCACAGGGGTTTCCGGATGAGACCGGTGGGGCGGGGGGCGGGGGGATAAAAGAGGTGCATATTCCTAGGAATGAAAACAAAAAGGTAACATTCATTCATTCATACATAAGAATGATCCAGGCATTGTTCTGGGTGCCAAGGTCTGGTAGTGAACAAGACAGGTAGGGCCTCGCTCTCTTGTTGGTTAGGAAGGTGGAGAGACAGTAAACAAGAAAGCATAGGAACAAACTAGATAATTTCAGATCGTGGCAAGTCTTACAAAGACATTAAAACCAGATGAAGTGGCAGTGATTAGTAGGGGGTTGTTTTGACTGGGTGGCCCAGAGGATGAGGCTTGAACTGAATTCATAATGATTGAAGGAAACAGCCAGATGAAGAGCTGAGAACAGAGCCTTCCAGGCAGAGGCAACAACAAATGCAAAGATGAATGAGGCTGTCATGTTTTCGTAATATCAACACCATGGTAGCTGGGGTCCGGAGAGCACTGGAAAGAGTGTGGGAAAACAAGGTCCGCATGGTAAGCCCAAGCAAAGATACAGGATTTAGTCTAAGTACAAGGGTAATAAGTCACTAGAGATGTTTGGAGCAGGTGAGTGGCACGAGTCGAAAGTTTTCTAAAGATAGCTTTGGATGTTTTCTTGGTGGAGGGACAAAGCAAGAATGGAAAGACAGAGAACATTTAGGAAGTACTGCAGCAGTCCAGATGAGAGATGATGAGGCCTTGGCTCAGGATTAGCAACTGAACCAGAGAAGTGACAGATTTGGGCTGGGTCTGGAATAATTTGGATGAGAGTATGAAAGAAAGAGAGAAATCAAAGATGACTCCGAGATTTTGGCTGTAGCAACTGTCATTGCTGCTCAAGAGTTGCTAAAGACTGGGAAAACTAACAGTTTTGTGGGGAGTACATTCAAGGGTCCTATTTTAACCATGTTGAGTTTGAGATGCCTATTTAACAGCCAAGTAGAACATCCAGCTGGAAGTTTAGACAAGTCTGGAACTCATTGGGGAGTTTGAAGCAAAGGATTAAGTTTTGGAGTCACCATCATTTAGGTGTTACTTAATGCTATCATGATTCATCTGGAAAAGGTACCTAGAAGTGTAGGAAACCAAGCCTTGAGGTATGTAAAACTCAGAAAAGAGAAGAGGAAGAACAAAGGAGACGAGGTAAAAACCACTATTGGAGTAGAAGGGCAAACAGGAGGGCGTGGTTTTCCAAAAGCCAAGAGAAGAGAGTGTTTCAAGACAAAAGAAACACTTTCTTGTGAACCATGCCAAAAGCTACTGAGCAACTGGATAAGAGGCGCGCAGAGAAAGGAACAGCAGATCTTCCAAGCTGGAGGTGGCTGGTGACATGATATGAGCCCTGTTAGTGGAATGATCAGGATAGAAGCCCAAATGGCAAACCGAGGAAAAAATGGGTGAGTAGAAGTGAAGGCAGCCACCATGACAGTCTTGAAAAACAGAGCAGAAAATTGGGCCAGTAACTGGAGAAAACTGGGATGGGAAATGGGGGCAGGGAAGGGTTTGTTTTGAAGATGGGAAATACCAGGATATATATTTTTTAGAAGACCAAACAGTGCCAGAGAAAGAATTTTACTTCTATGTTATTTTTTATAGCATTCCTTAGGAACCAAACAATCAGCATCAATAGGATAGAAAATTGGAATCTGACTGACTTTTTCCTCCATTAGAGACCAAAAAGCAGACTATTAAAACACGTCTGGGTATCCAGAGGGGGAAATGATCAGAAGACATCAACATGAGTTCAGTGAGAATGAGCCACTCTGTCTTATTCTTAAGGATCAAGATGCTTCTTGAGTTTTCACCCTGACTGCTTCTTTTGCCTCTTAACTAGTCTGCCTCGTCTTTCTCTCATTCTTCTACTCCATCTTCCACTCCAATATCTAAAAACAAATACAATTATTTTCACTTCCCTGATCAATGCTTCTAATAGCGACCATTTTAAGGAAAGTATCCAATCCCTTAGCAAGGCATACAGAGCCCTGTAAACGCTGGCTCCAGCTTTTCCTTCCTGTCTTATTTATGACCATGCAATTTTCAAAACACTTATCGCAGCAGCCCCAGTAATAGTGAACATCTCCAGAATGCCCTTGTCCTGCTATGGCTTGGCTCATGCCATATCCTCTACTTAGAATATTGATTCAACTTGCCTCCAACTCAGTGGCCTGGAAAACTCACAGCGGGTCTCAAAAACCCACTCAAATGTCTCATAGAAAATGTATTACAGTTTACGGCCATGCCACCCTGAACAAGCCCGATCCCGTCTGATCTCAGAAGCTAAGTAGGGTCAAGCTCATTAGTACTTGGATGGAAGACCACCTAGGAAGACCAGGTGTAGGCATAAAAAAGTTATAAAATAATAATAATAAGGGATTGTAAGCTGACAAGGTCTTTGCAATCTGTGAGGTCAACCAAGGGTTGCCTTGCCTAAAAAAAAAAAGGAAAAAGAAAAAGAAAAGAAAAGAAAATGCATTACATTTACTCAGGGTTAGTCCCTCCAGAAGACAGACCTATGAAAAACAGTTAGACATTACAGGGAATAACTTTACTTCAATGTTAAATGCATTTAAGAGCAACTCAGTTGTCTGAAACAAGAGAGGACATTGTCAGGCAGTACGTTCCTCATAGTAGGAGGTGTGGGGACAGGAAGAAGATGACTTTCCAGGCGAAGCCTCCTTGAGACAGGGTCCATCCATGCCCACTGTTCAATATAACTCATTTAATTATCCAACGGCTATCATTGTTAGGAAAAGCCAAATATCTGTTTTCTACAAGTTTCTATTGTTCCCAGTTTGGTCCTCTAAAGCAATTAATAATGTATCTATTTATTTTTGTACATGGCAGCTTTTCCAGTCACCACAGTGCTATTACATTAGGCCTCCTCCCATTCTCCCCAATTTTTTCTCTGTAACTTGCAGATGTTTGCTAACTCCTGCAGTGCAGTGCTCAGAACCTGTTTGGCATCTAAAACATAACACATCTTGAGGGGCAATCATGCATTATTTGATTTTGTACCCTACAACCCCACCACATGCATGACACATTGGGTAGAATTCTAACGAATGAGATAATATAAAATCTGCAACATCACAAATACCTACATCACTCGGCCACCAGAAATGATGACTCCTGGTACACCACTGCAGCTAAAGCAGACAGAAAAGTGCTCCTGCAGGATCGGCTGCCATTAAGTCACATTGAAGGTGCTAAGTCAGACACAATGGCACATTAGTGATCACACTCAAGTCCACCTCTTTTCTTGTGTGTCCAGCATCAGGTTCCTCCCCCAAGCCCCACGCACAAGCCAGCCTCTTCTGAGGCTTTCTCAGAGCCAGGACAGCTCTCCATTTGGCTTGCTCTAGTTGTCGGTTCAGGCTCACAGGCCACAGTTAGTGTTGGATACCTAAGCATCCAAGGAAGGGAAAGTATGTTAAAAAGAGAAAAAAGTAGAAACAAGAGATTTATCTACTCCAGTATATCCCAAACTAGACTTCAGGGCTCTGATCCATTACTTTACACATCTACAGTGAAAAACGGATTGTAGTTTTGCATGCAACCTTTTTAGAAGAACTTAGAGTAAAATTCCATCATTAACCAATAGAAGGTAGCAAAGAAAAGGGGGAACCTGGAGTCACTGAGATGAATGTTCAGATTATTACCAGAAATACTTTCTAGGTAGCTAGTCTCATCCAGTGCTGACTAGTAGAAAGAAGACACAGACTACATATGAAATTAAAATTTTCTAATTCATACCATTAAAGATGATAAAATCAAACAGGTAAATTAATTTTAGTGCTATATTTGATTTCATTAAATATATCCAAAAGCTATCATTTCAACATGTAGTTAATACAGAAAATTATTGAGATATTTTACTCTTTTTTTTTTCTTTTTTTCAAACTAAGTCTTCTAAATCCACTGTTTTGACACTTGAATTACGGCACATCTCAGTCAGACTAGCCACACTGCAAATGCTCAATAGCCACACATGACTACTGATTACTGTACTGGGCAGTGCAGCTCAGGGTACAAATAAATACTTTTAGATACAAGTCAACTTTAGGTTCCAGATACTTATAAATTCTATTTTTAGGAACAGATTTATATTAAAAAGGAATTATAAAACACAAACCATTTGGTGAAAAATGCAAAGCTATTTAAAGTGACAGGTATTGAAGAAACAGACTGTTTAAAAATTATCCAAGTATCTATCACAAGGTGGATGCTTCAGGAGCCCTCAGACTCCAAGGCAAAAATAAAGTACATAATCCATCCAGTGTCATGAACCCAAACCATCCAGCAAATACTTCAGAGTTCATGCAGTCTGAGATATTCTTTTTATAGATGAAAAAGAATCCCTGCCTCCTCTTGTACCCAGCCACCGACTTCGGTCTAGCGCATGATACACGTGTGGTCACTGTTCCATGCAACCGTTCACTGAGTCATAGCTGCCAAATGGGACCCCAAACTAAAGCTTGCATAATAAACCAGGATGGAGATAAAGATACCCAGTGGGAATTTAACAAATATAAAAAGTCCTCCAGAACCTACACCACAGTACCTCTCAGAACCATTGTCTGAGTAGCAAAAAAAGAATAATGTCTGATATTTAGAAATTATAAAGACCAAATGCAGAAAGGAAACTAGATTAAATATATATATATATATATATATAATGTTCTTCAGAATTGTAAGCCTGGGAACAAAATATTCCAGCTCATAGTTATACTTTCGATCTTCGCTCCAGCAAAGAAAGAAAATAATGAGCTGGCTAATATAACAGTGGGGCGCAAGAGACCCAGCTGAAGCCCGACTCTATTGAAAACCCTGAAATAAGGGAGCATATTTAAGTCCCTAACTGAAAATTCCAAACAGATGGGAAATTATTAAGACGAACTGGAAATGAGTAAAATGCAACTGAAACAAAGCTACGATCAAAAATTAAATTTCAAAAAAAAATTTTTAATTAAATCATAAAGTAACTCTGGCTTTTAATTAGGGGGTTGAAGTATTAATCCTGCCAATCACAGGAAAACAATTTTAGTCCACCTTTTTGTTTAATCACAACATGACTGAACCCAGAGAGCCCATGTAGTTACCGAGAAAGACAATAATTACTTATTGGGCCACATGCAAAAATAAACTGTTTTTTTCGTGGATATTTTAAAAGTAAACATTTATTACTCTTATTATTAGTCTTAAAATTAGCAGTAAGGGAACCCACCAGGTTCAGTCTCAGATAAATGTCACCTTCGAGAAATGCAGTTTAGCAAGATGGTGGAGTAGATAAACACTGTGCTCACGTCCTCTCATGACCACATCACAATTACAACTAAAGTAAAGAACAACCAAACTGGAAATAGCTGAAGTCTGGCTGAATAGAAGTCTACGACTAAGGACTTACAGGAGAAGCCAGTGGAGACTGATAAGAGGAATGGTGATGCTGAACAAGCTTGTCCCACATCCACATGTGGCAGTTAAAAATCGGGAGAGATATCTCAGTAGCTGCAGAGGTCTTCCTTGAGGAGTGAGGAGTCCCAGCCCCATAGTAGGCTCCACAGCCCAGGGTTCCAGTTCTGGGGAGAGAATTCCCTTAACTTCTGGCTGTGAAAACCAGTAGAGATTATGGCTGAATAAGACAGAGGGTGGCTAGAATCCCAAGCATTCCTCTTATACAGCCTCCAAATGGAATTACTCACTCATAGACTCACTCGTTCTAAGCTCCAGTGCTGGAGTAGCAGTTCGAAAGACCCAGGGACATAAAGGGAAGAAATGAACTGTCTGGCTTGAGGGTAAGGGCTGGAGGGGCAGCTTTCTTCCAGACGGAAGTGTTGGTAGAAGCCATTGTTCCTTTGATAAGTCATATCAGAGTCTCCATCAAACTGGCTAACACCTTTTACCTGGCCCTGGTGATTCCCTGAGACCTTGCCCCACACAATTTGCAGGCCCACCCTAGCTGCTTCCATTGGGTTTTCCATAAAATGGCCTGTCTTGGCTAATGCTACAGACTTTCCTATAATCTCTCAAAGATTCACAAACACTAAACAAGCAGCTGTCTTCCGCGTGCCCTGTACTTCTTGCTAAGCAGCCCCAAGCCTAACACTAGGGGCAGCCAGCCTCAGTTCGCGTCTTAACCCCTCACAGGCACCTCCAAGCCCAGCACAAGTGGCAAACATCTGCAGATAACTTTGTAGCTCATACCAAGTGGTCCCAGGCAGTGGCTGACCTTGGCCTGCACCAAGAGGTCCCAGAACCAACACATCTGGTAGCCAGTTTCCAACCACATCAGAACACCACCCAACCACCTCTATAAACAACAAACAGGGTGCACTCTCAGCAAGCACCAGAACTCCACCAAAGCAAATTCTGCTCTGTAGAGTCAGTCCCTGCACGATAGCTCCTTCACTGTAGTCACTGCCAGTCCTCACAACTAATGAGCTTGATGGACAATTTCTCCCATTGACATGCCAACAGCAATCAAGGCTCAACTACAATAAGGGGCACACACACCAACACAAGGGGCATGCCTGGAGCACCCAGCTCAGGTGACCAAGGAGACTGTGCCACTGGGCCCCACAGAACACTGGCTACATAAGGCCATTATACCAAGACCAGGAGACATAGCAGTTCTGTCTAATACATAGAAACAAAAACAGGGAGGCAACCAAAATAGGAGACAAAGAAACATGTTTCAAATGAAAGAACAGAACAAAACTTGAGAAAAGGAACTAAATAAAATAGAGACAAGCAATCTACCAGATGCAGAGTTAAAAACACTGGTTACAAGGATGCTCAATGATCTCAGTAAGAACTTCAACTAAGAGATGGATAACATAAAAATGAAGATAGAAAACATAAAAAAAGAATCAGTCAGAAATGAAGACTACAATAACTGAAGTAAAGACATTAGAGGGAATCAAAAGTAGATTAGATGAAGCAGAGAATCAAATTAGTGATTTGGAAGATAAGGTAGCAGAGAACACCGAATCAGAACAGCAACAAGAAAAAAAGGATCCAAAAAAATGAGGGGCCTCTGGGACAACTTCAAGCAAACCAACATTTACATCATAGGGGTAACAGATAAAAAAGAAAGCAAGGAATCGAAAAAACCTATCTGAAGAAATAATGATGGAAAACTTCTGTAACCTGGTGAAGGAAATAGACATACAACCCCAGGAAGTACAGAGAATCCTAAACAAGGTGAACCCAAAGAGGCCCACACCAAGACACATCATCATTAAAAGCTAAAGTTAAAAGACAGAGAGAGAATCTTAAAAGCAGCAGAGAAAAACAGTTAGATGCCTTTAAGGGAACTCCCATAAGACTGTCAGATGATTTCTCAACAGAAACTTTTCAGGCCAGGAGGAATTGGGACAAAATATTCAAAGTGATAAAAAGCAAGAACCTACAACCAAGATTACTCTACCCAGCAAAGCTATCATTTAGAATATTAGGACACTTAAAGGCTTCCCAGACAAGAAAAAGCTGAAGGAGTTCATCATAAACAAACCAGTATTACAAGAAATGTTAAAGGGATTTCTTTAAGAAGAGGAAGAAAAAAGATAAAAAATATGAAAAATAAAATGGCGAAAACTACATATCAATAATTACTTTAAATTTAAATTGGATTAAATGCCCCAATCTCGGTGGCTGAATAGATAAGAAAACAAGACCCTTACATACACTGCCTACAAGAGACTCACTTTAGATCAAAAAACACACAGACAGAAAGTAAAGGGATGGAAAACAATATTTCATGAAAATGGAAACAAAGCAAAACAAAACAAAAAAAAAGCTGGGGTAACAACACTTATACCAGAAAAAAAAATAGACTTTAAAAATGTCTATAACAAGAGACAAAGAAGGATCCAGTAATACCACTTCTGGGTTTAATATCTGAAGAAAAACCAAAATACGAATTTGAAAAGATACATGTATATATATGTTCATTAATAGCATTATTTACAATATCCAAGGTGTGGAAGTAACCTAAGTGTTCATTAATAGATGAATGGATAAAGAAGAAGTGGGTACATTCATACAATGGAATATTATACAACCATAAAAAGGAATAAAATCTTGCCATTTGCAACAACATGGATGAACCTAGAGGTCATTATGCTAAATGAAATAATTCAGACAGAGAAGAATATCATGCTTTCACTTATATGTGTAATCTGAAAAACAACATAAACAAAACAGAAACAAACTCATAGAAACAGAGAACAACCTGACAGTTGCCAGATGGGAGAGGGGTTAGGGGGGTGAGTGAAAAGGGGAAGGGATTAAGAAGCACAAACAGGTAGTGACAAAATAGTCATAGGGATGTTGTGCATCTGCAACTAATACAATATTGTAAGGTAATTGTAACTGAGAAATAAGAAATTATTTTTTAAAAAAGAAATGCAGTTTAGTGGTTAAAAATCATAGAGAAGGAAACCCATTCACTCAAAGGACACTGACGTTCTCTCAAATACATCTTCCTCGGCGCAATTTACTAAAGTCCTCTTCTCTAAGTAGACTTCTACTTCCCATGCACCTACTCCAGCTCCCCAAACCCCAACCCAGCCTACTTTTCCACGGGTTTCCCCTCCTCCTCATCCCTAATGTTTGAACACTTTATTATGGAGATCAACTTAGCCTCTCTCCCAGCAAGACATAATACTTCCTCTTTGTGAGCAGGGAGGAATAGGCTAGCCACTGAACACTCCTGCATTAATGACATCTTTCACATCACAGTTATGAAAAATACAGGCTTTGCCGAGACTGGATGCCAAATCCAGAAAGTAAGATCTAAATAGAATCAGGAGCAGTGTTTAAAAAGCCAGGGCATATTGTTGGTATGAAAAGGAACGTGTTTAATAAAAAAACAGTGGCACTTATAGCAAAACTACTCTCCTGTACCCAATTTCTGACGACCCTGGGTTCCACACGCACTGCCCCCTTTCCTCACCTGCACATCAACCTACATTTCCCTTCTGAGTTATTACCATCTCAATAATCCCTGCCATTCCCCATTGGAAATCCATTCTTTCCTTTTATTGACATTAAACAGCAACATACAATGTCAGAAGCTCCCGCCCAGCACTTGAAACCACCTAACTCAGTGAGGCAAGTCCCTTTAAAGGAAAGAGAGCTTTTTACTCTTTAGGTAAAGAAAGGCTTAAAATGTAAATACTCTTATGAGTGGTCTAAAGTAACACAAAAGTGGGTGGCAAACCTGATGTTCTTCTGAGTAGGCATTTTCATAGACGAGACGAAGCTGAAACACTGGAAAGGGGAAGAATCTTGAGATAATTTTCTTGGACTTTACATTTTTTATACGGCTGAGTCTGGGCAGCACTCTTCTTTGTGCTGTGATGGGGTGAAAACTAGCATGAGTTACGCATTCGACCATCTGTTTTCCAGAGTGGACATTACCACTTCCTGACACGGACCTTGGAGGGGACCAAAGTTTTGCCACCCTGAAGCTGCCTTTTAGGATATTGATTTTAAACTATTTATTAAGAAACAAGACTCAGAACATTTTACTTTCCCCCTCTTTCCTGCCCAAGAGATTCAGATCAGATAAAAACAAAAACAAACAAAAACAAAAACAAAAAAACCTGCTTCAGGAAGATCTTAGGACACTTGCCTTAGAGAGCCTCAGGCAGGGGCCTATTAAGTAGATACTCAGCAGTGTCCCATTGTTTCTGAGTTGCCTAGCAAGAATTTGCCTGCCTGTGTGTTCTGCTCATCCTCAACTCCCTGTAAATTGTCCGTTCTCACTTCTGAAATATCCTTTGTCTGAAATGTCAATATCGTCTCACTGTCTTTGGAATTCTCATGCCTATGTGAAATATCCACACACATGAATTAAAAATTTGTTTTTCTCCTGTTACTCTGTCTCATGTTAATTTGATTATTAGCCTAGCAAGATATTAGAAGGTGGGAGAAAAGGTATCAATTTTTCTAAACCTCACAACCTGAAACTCAAAACTCTACTTCAACTCAGAACCTTATGCCACTGTGTTCATAAATGTTCTCGGGGAGGTTCTCAGATTTTGTGAGAAAATGTAATCTATGGTCCAATAAATATGGAGCTTTAATAGACTAATGTAAAACTCAGGAGTGGACTAGAAAACAGTTTTTCCCTAAAACAGTGGTCCTCAGAGTGTGGGCTGCATAATTTAGTGAACCAATATTTTCCAATAATCGATACATGATATTACAGAAATATGCATGCTTAAAAGATACATTAAAGTGCAAGATAGACCAATGGATCTTAAAATTACAGTAAAAAAGTGCTTTGATGTGGTTTCAGACTTCACATTGCAACAAACATTTAAGAAACTACCACTTGCCAAGGTTTGCTACTATGTTAAAGAAAAATATCCACAATTTTCTAAAAAGGCTATAAATTATTTCTCCATTTTCCTACTCCACTTCTGTGAGGCCAAACTTTCTTCATATATTCAACCAAAACACCATGTAACCATAAAATGAAAGAAGCAGCTGAGAATCCAGTAGTCGTCTATTAAAGAGATTTGCAGAAAGAAAGAAACCAGTAAAACTATACCACTCATCACTAAATATTTTGGAAAAGATGGTCATTTTTTCACAAAAATAATATTTATGCTAACATGTAAGGAGCTGATGTTTAAGAATGCTATTTTAATTATACAATAATTAAAATAAAAATTTAATTAAATAATTGAGTGAATTTAAATAAATTAATATCTGTATAATTTGTCAGGGTTTTTTTTGTAATTTATCAGTTTTAAGTTTTTAATACAATAACTATTAGTAGTTATAACCCACATAAACTATTGCTTTTTGGGATTTTCAACAATTTCTGAGTGGAAAAGAGGTCCTAATATGGAAAAGTTTGAGATGCTACCCTAATGTATTTTGATCATGGAAGCTTTTCTCCATGGAACATCTTGAGTATATTCTATGGAATATACAGTAAGAAACACAATTGCATGTTGTGCTTATGAAATTATTCCTTTACATGCCTCTTCTCCTAGATATTCTTCAGTAAATTAATTTATAAGCTGATCAATGAGTTCCCTTTCAAACAGTAGTTTTGTGCTTACGACCCTGGCAGTTAATGAATAAATCTCCTCTGGCAAATGCAGTTGATGCTGACCTCATCTATTTAGAAGAAGTCTTAATCTACAGAATTATTTCACTGAGCAGATGTTATAAATAGTCAAGAGAAATGACATAGGTTAACATGCTCCTACAGCAGAGATACAGTGCCAGGGACATCCCAAAAACATTAAAAATATCATGCCTGTTAGAATCATGGCCAATTTGTTCGGTTTCTGACAACAGAATCATTGATGAAATACCTGTTATGAATTACTCTTTTAAAAAAAAAAATTATTACTCTGAGTACTGACAATTTATATTTGTAAAAATTGTATGCAAGCCAAAAATAACTTAAGAACTAATTCATATTTCTACCATGCTTTTTAGAATACAGAATAAGACCAATTTTTATTTTTGGCAAGACTAGAAGCCCCAATTACAGAATTTAGTTATAAATCTCTTCTTCCTGTCAGGTATCTGAATGACTGGCCAGAAGCCTATTCTCAGATGGCTATAAAAGATTTTGCAAAAAAAAAAAAAAAAAAAAAAAATCAGAAGTGTAAAGTGCTACACTATTCCATGCAAAACTCTGTCCAAAGAAACACAGTCCTTATATAGAGTTGGCCTGGAGTACAAACTGTTCAATCCTCAAACTCATTCTGGAGTTTGCCCAAGTAACAGAAACCATTAAGTTTATTTATGCAGTTTTGTTAAGTGTCTGGTTTACAAAATGTTACTTAAAGATGACCAGGATCTCAGTCTGAGAGCTGAAGACACACATCTTGATCTCCTTTTTCTTTTTACCTAAGACTAGAAATGATATTAGCATATTCCTGCTTCCACTTTCTTTGATGACCATTTTTTATGGCCATAAGTGCTTACTATGTTTCAGGTCCTATTCTACCTTATTTAGTCTTCCAGGCAACTCTATGAAATAGACTATAATTATCCCCATTTTACAGATGAGAGAACAGTCTCAGTATTACCTGAGGCCACCCAGTTTATAGGTGGCAGATAGGACTGTGAGAAATAAAGTGAAGAAATCAAATTGAATCACTATAGTCAAAATGCTAAATCACTAAAATCAACTTGGGTGAAACATGAGGAAACAATTCTGTTTTTGTTTTAACTAATCTGGGAACATAATTTTGAACTTTTCAATCATGTGTAATGCTTGGATATACATCAAACCTCCAGTGAACCCTCTGATTACCCCTTAAAGGACTAAGGAAAGAATGTTCACATATCCAGACCACCTGAAATTCATGATTCAGACTAACATCCAGAATACAGACCACTGGTCATCTAGAGCAACAGTCCTAACTTTTTTGGCACCAGGGGCCAGTACTTCTATGAGAATCTAATGCCTGATGACCTGAGGTGGAGCTGAGGCAGTGATGCTAGCACTGGGGAGCAGCTGCAAATACAGATGAAGGTTAGCTCACTTGCCTGCCGCTCACCTCCTGCTGTGAGGCACGGTTCCTAACAGGCCACAGGCCTGTATTGGTCAGCAGGCCAGGGGTTGAGGACCCCTAATCTAGAGGATTACCATCTCAGACCAATCCAGAGGCTAAGAATGCAGGACTGATTCTTCTCAATAATGCACTTTTTCCTATAAGAACCCTCGGCTTTTTTTTCTTCTTCAGAACACTATGGGTATTGCCTAGCTGTGTTTCTGGTTTGCAAACCCTAAGAACCTTGACTAAATCTTTTTCATTTAATTCTAGCCAAAGCCTCTTGATTCATTTACACTTGGTCGACAACTGGAATCCAGGGAGTTGGTCCCTCTGAACCTCTGAACCAGGATGCTATCCTGCCTATTCGAGATTCATGGACAATAACAAATGATTTACAATAAGAGCTATCCCCTTCTGTAGGTAAGATAGTGGTTTTAAGCTTAAGATTAGCCTTTATTTCAAAAAGACTTCCTCCCGCTCTGGTGTGTTAGTTTCCATTCTATCTTCCCCATCATACTCTATCCACAGACCACATGGTATTTACCTACTGATGCTTTGCCTTCCTCCTAGCCTATACTAATAACCTCCTGTATAGTCTCTAGAGTAGCAATCACTGAACAAATGAGTAAAAGAACCAAGGAATGAAGAAACAAAAGTGGACTTCCACAAATCTACTTAGCCACCAAGAACATTAACTTCCAACCGAGTTCCGTGCACCCTGGATAGTAGGGAGAAAACGTGAGCATTTTTATTTCTATTTACTGACATTTACCACAAGGACTGACACTGGCATCCTCACTATTGCATATGGCAGGCAGCACCAGGGGGCCTAGCACCAGTATTCCTCAGTTCAGAGGTTAGCAGTGGGGCACTCACCTGTTTGTTTGCTTTCCATGGACTGTACTAAATTGCAGTTTGCATGGGCCCAATTGAGAAAGTGACTGTAAGGATTGTATTTTCAATTTTATCTAAACTAACTCTCACAGAATGGACTTTAAATGAGTCCTGTACAGAACTGCAAAAAAAAAAAAAAAAATGCCAACAACAATGCAAGCACAAACAAGAAAATAGAGCTAACGACATTTTCACCATTTCTTATGTAATATTTTTCTCAGCCATATAATGAGATATAACAATAATAAGATAATCAGATCTGACATGAGGTTGGTAAAAAAAAAAAAACAAAAACAAACAAAAACAAAAACAAAA